>CM053995.1:10035315-11404065 GCA_028641955.1 Protonibea diacanthus
GGGGGGGGGGGGGGTAGAGGAGAAAGAGAAAGAAAAGAGAGGGAGCTTGTGAGTGAGCGGAACAAGATAGCCAGAGAAAGAAAAGAGACTGAGACTCCGGCCATCTGTGAGTCTGGCAGCGAGCCAAACCACTGCCCACAGAGCCCAGGCACATGCCTAACTGCCTCTTTCTGCAATGGTAGTCCAGAACTGCTTCCACAAACAACAGGCCTGTGGAACCACACACAAAAACACAGCAGCCACCAAGGACAAATGCACCCTTATGGTCATAAATAGGGCCCGAAACACAATATTTGTAGAAGTGTAATTGCTCTGTGACAAAAGGCTGGAGTGACACTGCTGTATGGGTGCGTGCATGTTCACCCAATTCTGCCAGTGTTCGGGAAGAAAAGTGACTATTTCAGCAGATATTCATGTTGAATTTCTGAATGCCTCGCTGTCGCCTTCTCGTTTTTGCACAAAGTGAATAAAAAGTGTTTGTGAACCTTGTGCGATTTAAACAATGTCTACACAAAAATGACATGTAGATCGTCATTGTTTCACGAGAAACTCACTCAACACTGGAAAGTGCGCCGCTTGCTTGCGAATGACCCCATTTTTTTTTTTTTTTTCACAACAAAGCAGCACAATAACAGCGCACCTCACATCTGCCGTTTGAAGATGAACTCTGGCCCACTTGAGAAATCAACTGGTGAACCCGACCAAGAAACACAATGGCTTTACACTTTGTGTTTGTATGCAATGGATGAGCAATCTAGCATTACGCCGAGATGGGTTTTCTCCTGAGGTTTTGGACGTCTTCGGGGATCTCTCCTGTGGGGCTGCGGTCTGTCAAGCAAGGTCCAAGAACCTTCAAGGCACAGGACAGCTACAGGCTCTCGGATTAGTTCTATAAGTCTTCCTAACTAAGCCGGAGAGTGATGATTGGGCAGGAGGATAATAAGTGTAAGTATGGAATGTACGGATGGTAGAAAGATGAGTGGACGGCAAGGTTATCCAACATTTCACACCAGTGACCCAGCAGATGAAAAGAAAGAGAGAGACCACTGACGATGAGGCCTTTGATAGCCAAGGCTATGCATTAGTCTTTGAGGGAGCTGCCCGGGATGGTGTGGTAGGTTCAAAGCAGGCACACATGAGTGGTTATGTGGAGCAGCGTCTTTCACAAAGCACCAATGGACGGCCCATTGAAGAGGACCCTCACACAGTCAAAGATAGTGACTTAATGCTTAGTTAATGTGTTGGGAGATGCCATGCAACGCTATGGAAGCTTCTGTTCATGACTAACTAGGCAGGACGAGACCCAAAGGGATGAGAATACACCCTGCTGCTTTTGTGCAAAACTAGTGAAGCAATAGTGGGGATGTTTTTTCATCGGGTTGGGGTTAGGACTTCCTTGACGTTGACTTATGACTTGATGTGCAATTGAGGTTTCAGCCACATGTTACAGTTAGTTAAGCAAGTGTACTACACAAAGGCCTAATGGACAGTACATCATCTATACACAATGGTGACTCAGTGCTTGGTTAATGTGTCGGTGAAGCTTCATACTGCTGTGGCAGTATTTCTGTGTACATGAAAGTTGAAGCACAACGTGACCCCACAGCATGAAGGCTGTTGTTGTGACCTACCTTTTCTTTCACCGCAGAGAAGAAATATAGAGGCAGGCATACCAGAGGCGCATTTTCAAGAATTCAAGACTCCGAGAAAGCAGGAAGTTCAAGTATGACTCAATGATTTATGTTTCTTCTGTCAATGTGTCAAGGGATGCTAACATAAATAACAGTGTGGCACGTTCCTCCTGACAAATGTAGCAAGTCCCAGGAGTAAACTGGTGTACTTGAAGCGCTGGCTAAAGTGTAAGCCAAGCTGGCCTTTATCTGTGGGCAACATGCACGATTGCAAAGTGGTTTTTGGAGATGACTGGTTAACTGGATAACAAAAATGTGTGTGTGTGTGTGTGTGTGTGTGTGTGTGTGTGTGTGTGTGTGTGTGCGCATATGCATGTGCAAGTGAGTGTTTAGTGTGTGTGTGCAAGTGAGTGTTCATTGGTGTGTTTTAGGGCCTAGATATCCAACAACCACCTGCAAGATTCCTGTGGATTATTCATGTATTTGTTTTAAAAGGTGCTGATTTTAAAGGCCTGTGTGATTCCCACAGCCAAACCCATTGTGACTGAATAATAATAATAATAATAATAATAATAATAATAATAATAATAATAAAAACATGATATATGTGGAAGGATTTTTAATTTATTTACCTGTGACAGCTGTCTCGGATCTGGAGCCCCGAAGAGAGAAGAGCTGGAGCTGAAACTAATGGCTCCCCTCCGGCTGAGAACATGCTTGGGAACCGGCCTGTCAAGAGGCAAAACCGGCAGCTGATAACATACTTCCATTGAATAGTCAGGGCTGGATCCGGATCAAAAATATAAAAGAAAAAAAAAATCAAATATATAATGAAAAAAAAAAGATAACAAATGCAATGCGAAATAAGATGATTGGTGACTTTAAAAAAAAAAAATCTCCCAAAGCCGAAAAAAAATCTTTCAATATTGTGGAAACGATCTGCTATCGAGCTGCAAAGTATTTCTGTTCATTATGAGCGACTCATAACTTGTCCAGATCGCCTTCATTGATGCTGTGTCTTATCTACCTCCACCGTTTTACCTCCTTTGGTGTCATTCTTTAGTGGGGGGAAAGAAAAAAATCATGCTGCTGTTGCATTTGCTCCTTTCCTTCTCATTTTACTCAAATCCGGGCCCACGGACGACGAGACCTTCTTGCCATTTTCTGGGTCTTTATGAAAACGCTTCCTCATTTTCAAAGCAGAAAAAAACGTCCGCTCATTTGCGTTTGCGTTGCGTCCGCACAGATCCGCATATCACATATCCCGAAATGAAAACAAAAGGCACGACCACTTCCAAAAAATGTCATCAACATATCATATCGTATGCAACACCGGCGGATGAGGTGAGGCAGCTCCAGGATGTGAGACCTTGTCAGCCGTGGCCGTGGAGGTTTTCTCCCATTCACGTTTACACCGGTGGCGAAATATAATCAACATGTAGGGCTTTTCCGTCTTTTTTCATGAGCTGCATGATGAAGAAGCAGTTGTCTAATTCACCGCTGACCGTAAAGCACCAAGTGTCTGGCTCAGAGAGGGAAACCCCGACGTTCATCTCATTCACTGCGATTCCGGCCGCTTTAAAGGAGACGTAATGGCACGTAGCGCGAAACTATCAACCAAAAAACGACAAATTAATAACCTAAAAGGTGTTTATACCCCTACGACTACCTACCTATCGTCCTAAACATTAGCCTACTGTATGGTTTCAAAGCACACACCACCTGCCAGAGATGGTGCTGTTGGAGCGAGCAAAAAACGCCCTTGTCTAACTTCGACCAATCCCGTCAAGGCAGCTCTTGTAACCCCGATTCTGATTGGTTTAAAGTGCCCGTAGCGCATAAACCGAACTCCGTGATTGGTTACGCGGCCAGGGCGATCCCAAGACCTATATGAGCAGTCGTTTGCAGACGGCGTGGACTTTCTCAAGGGTATTCCTCCACAACGGGGCTTGCCCTGCAGCGGTCCACATCATTGCCTGTGATTACCTTCCTCTCATGACTCATACTACTTGGGAGCTGAGACTCACCGGGAGTTTGAAAAACAGCCTAGGAAATACAGCTAAATGTTGCAGCTCTGTTAAGGATGAGGCATTTGCTCCATATGACTGCTTGTGGTGACTCAAGACACATGCAGATTGTATTGAAAAGTAGGCCCAGATTTACTCATTTTATTTGTCCGCATGGATTACTGGGGGGGGGGGGGTTATGAGTCTGGATCAGATACCTACAGCTGCCTACCGTGGTGCAGCTGACCTCATGCTGCAGCTGACTCAAATAATTCTACAAGAAAAAAAAACACGGAGCATTAACGGAGCACAACATGAACAATTTCACTGCGAGGTTTCTGTGCCATGCCCATGTGCTGGGGGGGACAATGGAAGCGCCATGGCAACAGTCAGGTCCTGTGCCAATGGAGGAATAATCCCCTCCCTCCCCATTTCAGTGGGTCTGAATGTAGTTCCCCACAATCATAACCCCACACAAAGAGTGCATCTTTTCCAGGCAACTAAGGCAACACTGCAAAGCACAACAACAAATGAGTCGCAGTGGTGGGAAGAGCGCTAGAATAAAACTGTGATTTGACTTTGATTGATTACATAAAGTGAAGGATTTGTGTTTAAAACTATAAAGGTAGCTGTTTTTACAGAGTTGCATGCATTCATCTAAAAGGCATTGTACTCATTTCAAACATTTCATAATTTATACTCTATCACACAAACCCTTCATCAAACCTCCATCAATCCATTGGATACCTCCCAAAGCAGTGAAAATCTTTCAATTATTTGGATCAGCCAAACTTATATTTCATATCTTCCTAAATTAGCTATACCTGTAGATATTTTTTGCCAACTTGTGTAGAATGCACTTAAAAAAGTACAAGTATGTTTTAAAAAAAATAATGAATGTACTTCTAATTAATAACTTTCCACACTGGGTGGTGCAACACCTTTGGGCTGATAATAATACACTCCAACCCATTTTTATAAAAACATTTTAAATTTTATGTTAACTGCTACTTTTGTGTGTTAGTGTAAATGACTAACCTGTCACTTCATGATTCATAAAGGTATTTGCTGCAAACAGAGCAGAGAAGGTCAACCACACACACACACACACACACACGCATTGTTTTCGCATTCACGGTTTACAAACCTGTTGTTGCCAGACAACTCTGAAACTGCCTGATGTGGCACTATAACTACGTCAGTGGCACATCACACATGTATGCACAGCACAGCACAGTCCCTCCCCTAAGTGTGCATGAGGGAAAAAGATTTATGAGGCATTTTTTGTTAATTAATTTCCTCTGCATCCTTTTTTTTTGCCACATACGCGCAACCTAACACACGCCTTTGAAGCATGGCAGGTGTGTTTAACTTCTCTAACATCAGCCTCAGGGGCTTTGGTTAGACAGGTGAGCTGCATACCTGCTGATTCCCCTTGGTACAGTATCTGCTTGTGAGGCCCCCAGTGCTCCACTCCCTGTGACTCTACTCTTGATGAGAGCTCTCTGGAGGCAGATTGCAATCTGCCATGGTGTCCCTAATTGATTTACCAGTTACCCTCTGACATCACTGTGAGCATCGCAGGAGTCATTATCCATTGCTTCACTGCAAGCGCAGCACTTTTATACCTATAGTACTCTCTGACATGCAGATTCTATATGCGCATCTGTACACAAACACACCAGCATGCATTCACATTCACACACACACACACACACACACACACACACACACACACACGCATGCACACAGATGTTCCTGACTGCTGACATCTTCAAATATTATATATTTGATGTACCTGCACATCCTCTTTGAATTTCCTTGATTAATTAATTACATTTACACCAGAATTATTAAGTACGATTGCACCCATTATCTCACTTTTATTAAAATGTTTTGCTAGTATCATCAGTATTTTTATATGGTAGTATGCTTTTATATTAGACACCATTATAAATGCCTAAAATGTATTGTTGTGTGTATGTAGAGTCATCTAGTGGTGAAAAGGAGCCATTACAGGGACAGGACCAAACACAAGGATCAAAAAATAATAAAATATTATGGTTAATTACAGTATATATGAAATATAAGAGTAGGATTTCAGCTTGGTTTCTGACATAAATGTATTAATTGTGCAGTTAAACTGACGTAAGATATTTAGTCTCCAATACACAGACAGCCACACAACACAGTATAAAGCCCAACAAACACAGAACATGTTGCAAACCTGGCACATCCTTTGTGTGCCAGTTTGATCAAAGGCTTGTATTTTGTGCATACACAGTGTTGGTGTGAAATAATGAGCCTTGAAGTGCTAAACTTAACGGCCGAGTCCTAAATAGCATCAAAGTGTGACAGCTTAACTTGTTATTTGTGTGTTACTAAAGTGACAAATCTCTTGTTCCCATCCATATTTATACAAACTGAAAGGAGTATGAATCATAAGATCTGAATGCCAAAAGTACAATGTAAGCCCTGTGTGATGACGACTGCAGTGATGTCAATGTGCAGTAGTGCGTCTACTGGACACAGCTTGCCCTTTTCTTACCACTAGATAGCACTCTTTTACTGTGTTAAAGGCCAGCAGGCTTTACAGTCACAGCTCCTCAGCAGATGCTACAGTACGCTGCTCTTTTGATCAGTATTGATTTACACATTATTGATTGATTGTCACTGTTGAGTTTAGAAAATTGTTTATGATTATTAAAATACATGGTATTGGTAAAATACCACCCATAGTGGTAACAACAACAGAATCTAAGTTCTCAAAGAATAGTGGTGCATCCGGATATTTATTACATCTCTCTATCCCTCATACTGAACAGGTGCTATCTAATAAAGACATAAAAAAATATATCATATAAATGTAATATATTATCATTATTTTATTTAACATAAGAAAATAAGATACTAGATACTTGACACTAGGCTGTATTGTCTTTTATTGATGTCTTGAAAATAGATTTTGTTACTAAAATATGAATACCTACCACTTGTTGTCGAGACACGCATGCGGTGAGTAATTCGCCAGTGCCGGAGGGTGCATGTTTTGCCACAGATAATTTACCGTGTACCCAGTTCACAGAATGAACCACAAAAACTGTGGGAACTGCTCTCTTTATTCACACTGTTTCTGCGTCAAAGAAAACCTGATCATGACTTTGCGCTACACCTTTCTAAGTCTCTCTATCCTCTCTTCTTAGGGTTCGAGGGGTTTAGGGTTTAGGGTTTCTGTAACCTTTGGTATAACCTGCGTAATGCAGGGAAGCTCTTGTTGTGTAAACACCCAGCTGCTGGATGCTAAAATCACTCTGTTTCAATACACTTTGAATTAAAGTGTTGCAAGATGAAACAATGTGAAACTGCACCTCTCACGGTGCAGAGGGTGTGAGGTTTAAGCCAGGCTGAAAGACGCACTTGAATGCTGAGCGCATCTCAGTTTCCCATGACCATGAGCTGCAGTGGTGCCTGTTCAGACAGACTGACGTCTCTTTTACGTCACCAAATGGGAGAGGATGTTACATAAAACTCCCTGTGGAAATCAGGCCGTTTGATTTCATCTTTCTTATCATAAATTGACTACTTGTCAAAAATGGTGAAAGGCATTTGCAAATCTGACACGCTGTGTTAGATTGTGCTTGTCAGCACACCGGACTTGACTCATTTAATCAACTGAGCTCAGTTTTTAGAGAGTTGATTGGTCAAACTGTGTGCTCTTGGTTGGTTGGAACAAAAACCTGCAGCCGTACAAATTGCAAATTACATACCATTAGTTTTCATAATGACCTTAATTTATTTATTTGTATTCATCCCAAGAAAGTCACACTGATACCTTACAAATGCTAGTAGTTTTGCACTAGTATTTATCATTACTCAAAGGGTTAAATATGCAGCGACATGTCCATTCCATCCCCGATCACATCCTAAGTGATGTTTTGAGGTGAAGAATTTCATTTCAGTGGGTCATCTGAGGACAAATGTGCAAATGCAGAGATAAACAACATTATGTGAGAATGCATACCAAGACCTTTTAAATCTCTGGCAGTGATTGCTACCATCTGTATGAATACAATATGACTTCCACCTAACTGAAATATTCATACAAGAGAACAGATGGCACCCTTTGCTCTGCTCCCTATTCTGGCCTCATATACACTTTTATCTTTGCTTACGAGCTTGTAGACCATTATGTGTGGTTGTGTGTGAGTGCATGTGCCCAACACACCCTCTTGTGTATTTTGTAGCCTTGGCAGTACCTGCAGACCCTTTTACTAGAAAATCAAAACAGCATGTACAACCCCTGAGCAGAACAGGGGAAGGAGGTTCACGCTGAGCCCTTAAAGACTTTTTAATTAATACTGAATGAAGTGATGTGCCCACAGCATCACAAAGTAACAAGAGAAGATAATTTTAGTAGAATACTTGACTACATGGACAGGAGGAGTCAGTTGAATCATGCCTGTATTTATCATGTAAAATGGTAAAACATCATTTTCACCTCATATTAAATCGTGAATCTTTAAAACTTGGTACATCCTTTACAGCTGTGGTTCCCAATCTGTGGTGTGTTGTCCCTGGATTGACACCAAATAATCATAGAGACAAATTAGAGGAACAATATGCATTCATTTCTACTGATAGCATCTGTCTAAAATGTTTAAATATGATTCACTAAATCTGGCGTGCCTGTGTGAAAAGCACTGTGTGCTTAGCTATTTGGCCTTATTATAAAATGAACAGAGGTGCAAGATTGGTAGATGTCAGAGGAAAAAGCTGTATGAAAATGATCATAGTTTGATCCAGGGCTTCTCCTATGTGGAGGAATGATTGTTGGACAAAACTGTCGACCAAATCAGTGTTATTTTCATCAGTACTAACCATGTGCAATAAAACACTTTGCTGCTGTTTTTTCTTTGGGAATCAAGCTTTGAAATATTATCCTAACAACAATGGTGGAAACCACAAAACTATGGGGTTAGCTATGCCTACTCACTGCCTTCAGATGCTACTATGAGTAGAGATTTACAACCAATGCAGCTCCGTGGGCCTCTGCAAAGTTGAAACAGTATGAGAAAAAAAACGTTAATGCTGCTTCTTTGTTCTATGTTTATAGTTTCTGGTGAGATAGGTTGTTGGAAATACATAGTGAAATTTTACTTTCACCTGAGAACACCAGCAAAATGTTCTATGTCCTTGATCTGTCTATACTTGAGAGACCTCATAAATTAGTGAAAATAAATAAAAACACTCATACGCGTGTATGAAATTGAGCACTCTACTACTATTTAGATGTTTGAGTTTGTAATTTCCATTACAATACTGCTGACGAGAACCACTAGACAGAGGACGGCATCTGTGTAAGAACAGCTTTACACCCTTTACAAAGACACTTTATTAGTGTGTGATGCTTGCTGCAGTGCTAATTATCGTTTCTGAGTCACCCGTCTAAATGTGCCTGTAGTACATTTGTAGGCCAGTCAAAGCGAATGATAATGTTTGGTTTCTCAACTGCTTGCAAATCAGACACTAAACAACCACCTTTAATCTCCATTTTGAACGGAGTGTTTGCAGGTGTCCACATTTTTCATTGAACACGCAGATCAACAATGCAGAGCATGTTGTATGCTTACTGTTGTCTTAACAGTGAAAAACTGGTATGTTTTCAGACAGAAGAATGGCTACAAATAAAGTATTTTGTCAAAAAGAAGCTCTACACGTTAGTTTTAGAAGTTTAGTTCATAAAATTGTTGTTTCAGGAAAAAGTGTCTCTCCTTCGAGCCGGATTCGAACCAGCGACCTAAGGATTACCGTGTATCCGCTACAGTCCTCCGCTCTACCAACTGAGCTATCGAAGGGAGCTAGTCACGTTAGCTCAACCCAATTATTTTATTTTTCTTATGTAAATAAGACGCAAACAGTTAAACTATCAATTTCGTAATAATCATCGCAAGCTCGCGTCTGCTCCAGTTCAATTTGTTCAAACTAGGGCGAAACAGTTGCGGTTATCCTGTGCTGTATGACTCATTAGCATTGGGTTAGCTGCTAGCTCGCTACTGACGTTAGCTAACTCCGTTAGTTAATGCTTGCGAGTTTGGCGTCATACCAAAAGGACCATAGCGTTTATCCGTCACAGACAGTGCCACAAGAACCAACAACAAGACAAAACATACAAATATACACAGGTTTCTCACTAATCTGATGACCGGAAATTGGCGAGCGACGGTATAATGCTTTTCAAGGGGAATTAGCTCAAATGGTAGAGCGCTCGCTTAGCATAGGAAGGGGTCCAATTTTTACGCTCCCTCGCGCAAAGGAAAAGACGCGCAAAAAGCACGGGGGAATGATTGAATAGTGAAATATCATAGACAACGTCCCCTGTATCTCTATATAAATATTTCTGACGCATTTTTACCGAGTCACCCGCCGTGCACCTCGCCGTGAGCTGGATTCGAACTTACAACCTGCCCGGCCGAGGCAAAGCCTGGGTCACACACTCACACAACAGGATAATATTAAGATTATTGCGCCCGTGGAGCAGCGCATTAACGTTAAAACCATTTTATTTGAGCTGTGTTTGTTATTAATCATAAGCAAATAAAACATTGTGAATCAAAGAGTGGTATTTACAGTGGAGCCGAGTAGAATGGGTTACAGTCATATATATATATATATATATACGTGTATATATCTATGGGTTACAGTCACGTGATCTCACGAGAAAGCAGTAGCCAGTGTAAATAGCAGATCCCATTAAATCATGTTCTGAATGACACAGGTACTCGTGTTGTTGTCGTCAAGTTTCTCCCTCTCTGACATTGTTTGTCCGTTGCCATGAGAACGGCTTCCCCTAGTGGTCTCGCGAGATCGTGGTACCAGATGTTTTCCTGTGGTATTACTCCCGATTTAAAATCCATAGCAATTTGATGTTATTGTATTGATTAATACTTCTTAATTTGTATTTATTATGAAGGCCATTGCTTTGGCTTTACGATATACCCCCCAATGACTAGTAATGTTTATTTCTGTTTCTATTAATATAATAATAACATTAAAATGTGCTACTATGGGACAACATGGACAGTTTTTTTTAAAGATGGACACACTGAGTCATAAATGTTGGTACAATAAGATTTAATGAACACAAGATCTAAAAATTGAAAAGAACACACACACACACACACACACACACAAAATATATGTATAACTATACATATTATTTCACAAAAGAGGGTGCATCCCAGTTTTTTTTACATTTTTAAAAAACTTTTATTACATCTTTCAGGGGACAACACTACAGAAATGACACTTTGATATAACTTAAAGTAGTCAGAGACAGACAGTAATTTATGTTTTTTTCAAAAATGTGGAGGATGCACCTTTTGTTCAATACTCTATTGGGTAACTGTACTCAAACACACAATATATACACTATATACACATATTAATTATCTATTTTAGTGCTCTCTGTTCCTTCAGCCACTCCTCCAGAGATTTCCCTTGTGAGGCCTGTGGACAAAAGGTGGCGCTGCCATGACGGCTATGACCAAAGTCTTTGGTTTTTGGCTGTCCACACTTGCCACACGTGTTGTATGCCACTGCTCTGACATACCTCCTCTTGGGCACTCCACTCTCCTCCTCCTCAAGGGCCCGCCGTCGTCTGTTCCTTTCTGTGAAGCGAGACACAGGATGAGCAGGTGCAGGACCAAGTGGAGCCGGGCCTGGACTGGGTGTTGAGACACCAGGAGCTGCCAGCACCAGTGACAGCGTGTTGTTGGGGTTAAGGACCATGTACCCTGATTGAGCTGACATGGGCTGTGCAGTGCCTGGTGCTGTGGGGTTGGGTGCAATGGGTTGCTCCCTGGTGGCAGCAGCAGGCCGTCTGCCTGGCCGCAGGACTGGAGCCTGTCCCTCCAGATTAGGAGGGAGGACAAACTGGTGCCGTGGGCCAGATGATGCAGGAATGAGCTCCAGTTTCTCCTTCGGGGCCGGAAGATGTTTTGGTGCCACAGGAATTTGGTGAGGTGGAGCCATTCCCTGTAAAAGGACACTCATCTCTTGAGTCCTCTGCCTCCGTTGAAACCTGAGAGAAGATCATTTGTGTTAGACCAGTGGTTCTCAAATGGGGGTACTAGTAGCCTGGGGGTATTTCCAGGGGGTACATGAGTGCTGCCAAATAATGTGCCTGACCTACCATTGAATGAGTGTTCTCTGATTTAGCTCAAAGAGCTGGAGCGTGGTCTCCGCCATAAGCCTCAAACTGTTGATTACCAGCTCCCGGATGTGGTGGTAGCTGTTCAAGATTTTGGACCATCTGGGGGTGGAGACTCCAGACTTCTTGCTGGGCGACTTATGCACACTGCACAGCTTGGTGCATATGGCCTCAACCAAGCGGCTGGTGCTGGGCCACTGCGCTGGACCCCCAGGATGTCCTATCAGGCAGCGCTTGACACTTTCCACACCTGGTGTGTGTCCAGAACGCTTTGGAGCCTTAAAGCGTCCGGTTGTCAAGCGCTCCTGATGGCGAGGCTGGTAATCAATGCGTTGTTTGTCGACCTCAGGGAGAGCTGCCCAGAGGTGGATGATCTGGGTCACCTGCAGGTCAGTCAAGTAAGAGGCCTCACGGAGATCCACAAGGTAAAAAGCTAGATCCTGGACCTTGTCCCACCCAGTGATTCCATCCGGTCCAGTCACTGCTCCCTAATAAATTAATTGATTATTAGTAATATATGTGAAATAAAATGTCATTGAGATTCGGATTGAAATAGTTATTAAAGTGTCTTACCTGAGCCTCGTCAGACATGCCGCTCGATGGCACATCAGCAGGTGATGCAGGGGCCTGAGGAAGAGAGGGCGGAGGTGGAAAAGGCGGATGTGAAGAAGTTAGAGAAGAAGAAGGCTGAGGTGGAGACGGCAGAGGAGGAGAGGCCTGAGGACCCGTTAACGATGAGGGCCTGCTATGCAGAGCACGGGAGGGGTCATCCTCATAGAGTATGGGAACTGTGATGTCCTCCATGCTCTCTTCAACAAAGCCCTCATCTTGAAAGTCCTCATCACTGACTTCCTCCACCAGCCTGTCCTCCTCCTCTGGGTTCTGGAGCACTGGACTGAGCTCCTTGCCGGTCTGGTTGTATAAGTACTCCATCCCCAACAATTCACCTAGGAAAAAAAAAAAAAAACAGAAAAAAGGAAAGTATTATTAATATTTCATCCAATACATTAAAGTTTACATTGATAAATACATAGTGTTATTAAAGAAAAAAATCAATTAAGGTGTTCTTTTTCATGTTGAATGGGGGATAATTTCTTACCCGTGTACGCTCCAGGGGTGCGATAGCGCTCATCCCAGCTTCTCCCTAGCACCTTTTGGCTGAGCTGGTCCACCGCCTCTCTCAGAGCACTGCCGTAGGAGCGGATGGAAGGTGCTCCCTTTACAGCGTCCTCCATCCGGTCATCATTCCAGCGCATCAGCCCTTCCAGAAGATACGCCTGGAAATGCGCATCACTGGCACTGGTTCCTGAAGGTGAAATACACAAAGAGGTATGTCACATTTGTAAAAGATATTCACTATATATGATATGAAGTATCTATAAAATAAAGCCAGACATATTGAGAAAATAAGAGGTATAAAACCAGTATGTGCATATTAGGTATTATATGTATGCAATACCTGGAATAAATCTGTTCAGGTGGAGGTGAAAGGACTCCAAGGAGGTAGAGCCACGGGCACACCTGTAGCAGCACAGCTCCACGTCACCTTTCTTCAAGGTGCCCGTCTTGATGTAGAGCTGGAAGTCTTCTGGGTCTTGGATACAGCCAAGGTGTTTCTGCTGTTCCTTCCATATCTGCTGGATCCGTTCGTGGTCCAGCAGAGGAACGCCCAGAGTATCCTTCCCACTTGCACTGTCAAACAGACTAATCAGTGACCCGATCAGTCTTTTGGTCTCCTCCACCCCTCTGGTCCTCCTCCTGCAGTGCAGCGCCAACTCCCTCCGGGTGATGTGGGTGTTCACCACCTCCTCCGACATGTGGCCAACACCTCTTGCTGCCAGCTCACCTTGCTTGGCACGGCGAAGTGCAGCAACATCCTCCGGGTCCCATTCAAAAATGCACGTGGACAGGCGTGCCATGAAGGTTCCGTACAGGGGGTGAGCTTCAGTGGTGACGCCTGCAGCAAAACGCCGCATGAAATGCCATATGTCAAGGCGCACATGAAGCTCGTCCCACCCTGTAAACATGGCCTTCACCCGACAAGGGCCATGCTGACTGCAGCAGTCTCTGTCCACGTAGATCACCTTGGGTGGCGCCTCACCCGCCTCCCTGTACCGCTTCACCAGGCCAGCTGCCATGGTGTCAAGTGCTTGTCCCTCACCCGCTGTCAGAACCGAGACAAGTACTTGACCGTACTCGTTTCCAACATTGGTGCACCAGGCAGCTGTACCTGCAGCAGCACCAGCGAGTTTCTTCGTGACCTATTCAGAAAAGATAAGGAGTTAAAAACTGTGTTACTTACTATGAAATGTAAGTATAATATTTAAATTTCTGTTTCTCTGATGCTGCTACTATGCTCCCTGGTGATGATGATGATGATGATGATGATGATATCTGAGGCTTTGTTCTAGTATGCTGTATGTATTTTATTTTATTGTCATGTGGAAGTGTTTGTGTAGTGATTGTGTGTGTGTGTACTGCATCGCTTTTATCGCACAGTAGTTGTACTGCTGTGCGACATTAATGACATTAAAGACTATCTCTATCAATCGATTATGTATGCACTCAAAATTCTGTATATAAACAGGGCTGTGATACCTTTTTGGTGGAGTCCATCTTGAGGACAGAGCCAAAGATGGAGGTGATTTTGGCCTTCACCTCATGCAGCCGGCTGAGAACATCCCTGGCATAAACTGCTAACAGCCATTTGGGCTTGGGAAGGGCAGGTAAGCAGGGAGGCTCAGCAAAGACGGAGGGGCGGACAAGAGTGGACCTTGTGAATGGTTCGCAAGCTGTCAGGTACTGCAGGACACGCTCCATCCATGCCTCGCTATGTTGTTCCTGCAGCTTTTTGTACAGCTGGGTCACGCTGTTGCCCATTGTCCTCTCCCTCATCATCCTCAGCACACGGATGCCACATGAGTATCTAATGAAAGGAAGGAGTGCAATGTCAAAAAACAAACAAACCAAAAAAACCCACACAAATAAAAGCACCTAATAATGGTTGACATTAATTATGAATTACCTGTAAGTGAGCAAAGCTGGAAACTTGCTGCGGTGGCCCATATCCAGCTGGCTTAAGATGTCCTCCGACCATGCAGGATACTTTTTAGAGCATTGTTTGCACTCTAAGTATTCAGTTGCAAGGTCATACCACCCGTCAATGTCCAGAACCTTCCGCACTGTCCTGTATATGCCCGCAGCTGTTAGTCTGTGCTTGCCACAGGTTGGACGAACACAGACCAGAGGAAACAGCCACATCTTCTGGGGCATCCACAAAAACAACGGCCGACAGAAGAAGTGGTCAGGTGAGGCGGGAGGCTGGGTGTGAATGAGGGCGGGCTGAGGAGGATACCACCAAAGCTTCAGCTGTGACACTAGCTCTGGCTTGCCGGTATGTGGGTTGGCCTTGAACAGGGTGCGCCGTATCCACTCCTGCTGGTAAGGTGGAAGCTGATCCTTCCAGTGATTGGGAAGCTCAGCCGGCGGCTGATGAAGAGGAGCTGCTGGTGGAGGATCAGCACAGGCCTCACGAGGCACTGTGGCTGCCAGAGCTTATGAAGGAGAAATTAAGCAAACAGGCAGCAAAACAAAATTAGGTTGAATGTTGGTTTTGATAGTAATATGCCATAAAAGCAACTCACAAACTGCCACAGTGCAGAAATACTACAGAAAGAAACTGAATAAATACTACAATGTTAATAATACTAGTGTTAAAATACAATGTTTATAATACTAATGATAAAATACTACAATGTTAAGATTAGTAGTAGATAGTATAGTATATTAAGTAATATTAAGAAGCAAAGAAACCAGTGTAAGCACATGGAAAATTATGCAAAATGAATTCATACCCACAGATGCCCACAGACATGAAACATGCACACAGACATGGTAACAACTACTATTGTAATGATTATAACGACTGTCCACCATCCCAGCGGTTCACAGGGAGCTAAAATGTGAATGAGGGGAGCATGCAGTATAATTGTGAAAGTTAAAATTCCGATGATTGATTTAGGGCAAATTAGTGAGTGGAGTTAAGCAAAAAACACAAAAAAACAGAGACACCTTTGTACACCTTTAAGGTTTGCATCCTGGTTGATGTGGTTTTACGCTGTATTGGGAATAAAAATATATTTAAAACGTAGAAATGTTTCACAAAATAATATTCTTAGTGTTGTCGCTACACATTCACATCATATTTGTGTCATATGCCACACCTGTATTTAGCTGTGCCTCACATTGCGCTGCAGCAGATACCATTTCCTCATCACCAATCTCAGCAGAGTCTGGAGAGGAAATGTTAAAAGCATTAGGCCTACTGTTAACAATGCACAGAGACAAATGTCTGTAAGATGGTGCATACTTACCAGAAGGGAAAAGCTGCCGTGGTTTTGAAGGTGGGGGTGAGGTGAGATGCGGTGCTGGAGCTAGAAAGAAGTGGACAAGTTTGTATAATCTGTTAAAACGGTACAAGCTATACATGTAGAAGTGCTGTAGGGGAAATTCAAAATAGGGGAAATTCAAAATTCACACTCCTACTCACAGAGTTTAACTGGTGACATCAACTTTTTCACCAGCTGTGAAGGAGAAAGACTTTTCCCACGTGCCAGCAGAGATTTCACAGTGGCGGACGTCCATGTGCCACTTCGGACTCCTGCTGGAGGTGCAGAGGAAGAGGAGGCTGCAGGTGGACGTGCAGTGGAAGTGGGGGATGGGAGGGTGGAGGCTGCAGGTGGACGTGCAGCAGAAGTGGAGGCTGAAGATGGGAGGGTGGAGGCGGCAGGTGGACGTGCAGCAGAAGTGGAGGCTGAAGATGGGAGGGCGGAGGCTGCAGGTGGACGTGCAGCAGAAGTGGAGGCTGAAGATGGGAGGGTGGAGGCTGCAGTGCGTCTCTTCAAGACATATGTCTTGAAAATGGCCATGTTGGTGTTGGGACGGGCATCAGCAGTCTTCAGGTAATTGATGAGGGCCTGGGCCTTATTGCTCTGGTCCTCATAAACATCCTTCATGGAGCGACCCTTAAAATCTCCAAACTCCACCATCAAATAGCCCTCGTCTCCAGTGTCCTTCGCTTTCCTCTGCATCTCCTGCTTACGGCTAAACTTCTCCACTTCCTCTGTGATCTCTCTGATCTCAGAGCTATACTCTTGGAATAAATGCTTATTTTCAGACAGAGGGTTTGCCTGCACAGTTTCCTTGGAAATGCTGTGCAGTAAATATACTGCATATCCAAGACTGTTCTCCAGGAGCCATCTGAACCTCTGGCCCTGGAACATGCCAAACTGCAGCTGGCAGTGAGCCAGGACCAGAAGCCGGTCAGCTGGGTCTCCACCATGGCCAGTGACAAAAGCAGTGGCCTCCGCCAGCACCTCCTGCTTTGGTTTGGCCCTTCCAGACCTGGTGTTTGCTACTCTCTTTGCCTCCTCCGAGGGCCCCATCAGCAGTCTGCTAGAACTGGCTGACTGCCGACGAAAATGTGGGTATGCGTACATTATCTGAATGAAAAGAGAAAAGAAAAGACTGCTAACTCTAGTTATCTGAAAGATACCTATATATGGGTCAAAGATAAAATTATACCGTATTTCCATTCATTTGAATCGGCTTTACTTTTAGCATCTTGAGCTCTTCCTGATCGTCTAAATATATATTTTATGGCTAAAGTTAGGAAATTGGACCTGAACATGGGAGTAGATGCGGCCGTGGGTTGGTGTTGCTAGCGCATCATTGTCGATTGTACATATTTTCTTAATCTGAGTTTATTGGTACACACCACACAAAATTGTGCTAAAATTTCTTGTCATGGCATTAAAGCCAGCTAAATATATATATATATGGACATGTACATACGTTCAATTACAAAGTAATACACTACTTACCAAAGCACAGACGGATTGTCAGAGAGAAAACGATCGCGAGAGCGCCGTGCCAAAACATAAGCCGCAGCGGGAGGAACGTGATTGGTCAAAAGTAAGCCCACAGGGAGGGACGTGATTGGTCAAAAGTAAGCCCACAGGACGAACGTGATTGGCTGATGTGGGCTTACTTTGGGCTTACTTTGGGCTTACTTTGGCGAACAAGGCAGGATGCTGCAGGCGCAATGCGAGAGGTAGCGGGATCGATGCCCGCATTCTCCAAAGTAGCTTTTTCGGCTGAGATGATTTACAATGTTTCCACAAACTATAGTGCCAATGTTATAGGATGCGGTCCCAATTCGGTTGATTTTACTTGGTAACTATTAATGTTCCCTTCCTGTTGTAGTAAGTTAATGTTATAAAATACCTTTTAATGTGAATGGCCATCTTCAGTTTGTCGCATGGAGTTGTTTGCTATCATTTCCAACGGCGATCTAAAAAAAATAGCATACAGGCCAAGTTGACATTTCAAGGGGAAAAAAAAATAATTAGACGTATATGTGTTAGTTTTGTACATTTGTTGAGTTTTTATATACCCTTTTCTATAAAAACAGCTGTTCAAGTATTGTTTAAACACAAGATTTAGTTAGAAAATTAAGCCAAAGTAAGGATCATGTGTGTACTTCTTGGGAGCTGTTGTTGTTGTCCTGTTGACCTCGATATCCAGCAGACTTGTAGAAGTGATGCAAAGCCTGCACCCCCTCTAAAACACATGTACATGCACTGCATACACCCAGTCACAGTCACACGCAGCAGGGTAGAGGTGGATGTAGAGGCCGGTGTGTATAGGCAGCTGTTCAGTACTGCAATGCTAAGTTTCAAATATGGGCAAGGTAAAAATGGCAACCTTAGACGTGACAGCAATAGCTGCTAAAAACAGAACTGACACCAGCGAGATAGGAGCCCACACCCGCTAGGACAAGAGCAGCAGGCCTACTTCTCAGGCCTACTGTCGATCGCTTTCAGAAACGGACTAACTCTATTAACTTTACCAGCTTTGGGTGTCTTAGCCAAGTTAAGTTTTGATAGTGTTGTATGTCTTGTTAACGTCCAAAATGAACAGCATGGATAACCTGGAGAAACAGCTGATTTGTCCCATATGTCTGGAGATGTTTACAAAGCCTGTGGTTATTCTACCCTGCCAGCACAACCTCTGCAGAAAATGTGCCAATGATATTTTTCAGGTAAGCAACTAAACAAAAAGACACTTTTTAGTATTTTTTTAGTATTCAGAGAAAAATGTTTATTAGTTGTAGGAGCACTGTTGATGTATATACAGCTTATGTCATGTAAACTACTAATATTGTTATAAAATTGCCCTATATTTATGGTGTAATAAAGGCCCAACTAGGAACTATATGTAATCATATGTAATTAGTGTTAGACTGAAAATCAGCACATTGTGTGTTACAACCAGGGCTATATTAGGGGGTAAACACAGTTTATCCACCTCTTTTAAATGAGGCTAAGACTTTACTATCTATGTTCAGATTAACGGTACTGTATTAATCTATATTTACTACTGCACACCTGATTAAACTGTTCATAATGAAAATGTAAGGCTGCGTTTACAAACATTATTGATTTAATGATTCATTACCATCAGAAAACTTGAATTTAAATTAACTGTCATGTGTTAGTCCCTGCATTAAAAGATCTGTTAGCCAGTGTGGGGTTGGTAGCATATGAACTAATGATGCTTGCAATTGAGATGAATCTATTTATTAAAACCCTGTGCTGTCATACTGAATAATGGACTTGGACTGTCCACAGGCGTCAAATCCGTACCTCCCAACAAGAGGTGGCTCGTTGACGTCTGGTGGCCGCTTTCGATGCCCGTCCTGCAGACATGAGGTGGTTCTGGACAGGCATGGTGTTTACGGGCTGCAGAGGAACCTGCTGGTGGAGAATATCATTGATATGTTCAAACAGGAGTCCAGCAGGTGAGTCAGATCAAACACGGTGTGAAGGCAGGAAACGTAGCGTTGCTCGTGTGGCCTCAGTGCCAGTGGCTTCTGAGTCAGATAGCTGTAATGGATGACAAGGGGTTTCTAGTTTTAGTCATCTATCTACACAGATGGTGAGTAGTTGGTTGCATAGCCAAAAGGCTTGTATGACATATGATCCACAACAACCATACACTCACAATGCTCAAACTCATAGTGGATCAAAATTAGATATCTAAGTGAAATATTCTGTGGATAATTGCAGTAACTGATGTATTGAGTGACATTAAAATGTAAGTATGAATCATTCATAAAAGACTGAAATAATAGTAATCAATTATAATGCCATACACCTGCACCCATGCCTGTACAATGCAGTGTTACGATGATGTATTGATTACAGTGCAGTGCAGTCCATGTGCATAGCAAGGCAAGACTGATGGATCATCAATAAACTCCCGGGATGTGTACCTGTGGCATTATCAAACTGACATTACGTGTCGCATCAATATGCACCGAAATGTAGCGACCTGACAGGAAGATCCCACTGTTGTCTTTCAAACTCAACAGCAGCAAGCCGGCGCCGGAGAGAAAGCAGGAGACGCCCATGTGTGACGTTCACGAGGACGAAAAGATCAACATTTACTGCGTCACCCACGGCGTGCCCACGTGCTCCATGTGTAAGGTGTTTGGCGCTCACGTAAACTGCGAGGTGGCACCCATCACCAGCATCTACCAGACAAAGAAGGTGAGGCCTGAAATACCCATGGAGGTCATAAAGAATAAGAACATTCTTCACCGCGAAACATTTATGCAGGTATTTACCCCGCCATGTCCTTGCACCCCAGACAGAGCTGAGTGACGGGATTGCCATGATGGTTGGTAACAACGACAGGATGCAAGGCATCATTAGTCAGCTAGAGGAAGCCTGTCGTGCCATAGAGGTCAGTGTCCAACTGCTGCGGTGCCTGGCCGCTCACTCACACAGCAAGCTCTCGCTATGTGCACACACTAATGCACCTGCACTCACCTGCGCCGACGTATGAACAGACCGAATGTGTCCTTGTCACCCCCACTCTCTCTCTGCTTTTATCTGTCTCTGAGGTTTAGACAGAGAGATGGCGAGAGGATAAATTAATGTTTTGATGCCTCCGCCTGTCTCTCTTTCCCACATTTTCTTCTATAAGCACTTAGCGGTACACTCCATCCTGCTTCTGGCCCACTGATATTAAAAAAACAAGTGTAATTGATGGAGGGAGAACAGACAGCTTTCCTATGCTTCACGTGCCACAGTTGGACATAGTAAGAGAGGAAGTTGGAGTGGCTCCAGTCCCCCATGTGTTACCCTCGGTGTCGCCACTCAGGACAGACATGCAGAATGAGCTTCACTGTCCTGCCTGCACATATGGCACTACCGGATGGGTGGAAGACGGGTGAACTGGAACATTTGTTGTTCACAGTATTTACACAACCGTGCACAGAAAGCAACTATTACCTCATTTGCTTTGGCTTGATCTAAACTCTGTTGTACCCAAGAGTTGCATTTCATTTTTCACCTGCAAAACTACGATAAGCAATTAACGAATGCACTTTCAGAGTCAACGTATAAGAGTGTGTGCATGTGTCCGCTTCTGTCTCTCACTCACGCACGTTTTAGGAGAACGGTCGGAGGCAGAAGAATCTGGTGTGCGAGAAGTTCGACCAGCTTTACACCATCCTGGAGGAGAAGAAGAGGGAGATGAGTCAGAAGGTGACGTCCGAACAGGAAGAGAAGGTGAACTATATCCAGAGCTTGACAAGGAAGTACGGAGACCACCTGGAGGAGAGCTGTAAGATTGTGGAGAAGGGGATCCAGACTATGGAGGAGCCGGAAATGGCTTTATTTCTACAGGTCAGAATCAATACCAAAAGGGGTTAAAACTCAATTTAAAACGGTTGCCAATATTTTATGTATGAGTTGGATATTTGTTCTTTCTCTCCTTCAGAACACAAAGCCTCTCCTCAAAATGTGAGTACATGTTTCTGACTCACTGTTATAACATTATATTAATAACTACAATGGGGTATGTCTTTTTTTTTGGTTCCCTTTTGTTGTTTGCAGTGTTTGGTGTCATATTCTTGTGAATGATTTACCAAATATACGTCTGCACCTCCACATAAAGCCACCAATCTAACGCGGCGAGATCACACCTGCCGTCTGGGAGCTGTCAAAGCTAATTCTGTGAAATGTAGCAAAGAGCTATCTTTAGCTGTAGCCTCCCGAAATAACCTGTGGAATGTGCTAAAACTCACAGATTGATGATGTATAACAAGTGTGTGATTTTCTTTCCCTATAAAAATGCTAATTGCACTTTGTGTACTCAGGATTGCAGATGCATCCAGTACAGCGCACTTGGACAAAGTTGAGCGTGGCTATGAGAATATGGATCATTACACTGTTGAGTTCAAGAGAGAGGGCAAGGCCCTGCGCAGCCTTGACTTCATCCAAGGTGAAACAACAGAGTTGATGGTGGCAGCGTTTTCCCGCCCTCAGCCCAGACTCGTAATAATCTTTACTTTTCTTTCCCTTCCTGTTCTTTCTATAGATGACGAAGACGAGGATGAAGAGGATGAGGATGGAGAAGCAGGCGCTGAGGAAGGAGAGGGGGCTCAGACTGTTTTAGGAGGTAGCGCTGTTTCAGCCGCCTCCGTCCAACCCGCCACCCCACAACAGGCGAACCCCTCCCCAAGCACAGCCATGAGTTCTGCCTCGACCTAGCCGTCAGCCACCGGCCCAAACAACACCTAAACCAGGAGCAGGGTTTGCTCCTAGATGTTGATTTCAGGTCAGTTGTGCTACTTTTTCTCCCAGATTGGGGAACAACGTGACAGATTTAGGTCTGTGCTGAAGGGAAAGTCTGAGTTGCTGAGGTAGATCTAAAGGAAGAGACTGAAGTTTCGATTCCCTTCTCTCTCTTTAATTGTGTTGGTGTGCATCACTGCATACTCACTGATCTTATGTGCTTTTTGAATAATTAAATTACACATTTTAGTTCCTCCTTTAGCTGTTTTTTGACAAGCTTTGAGTGTCTACTGGTTATTTCCAGAATTCAGACGTATTCATACATTTTTTATGTAGCTGACCTTTTGCGACTTACTGCTTTAAACTACATGATTAGAGAGCACGACAAGGGGGCCGCAGGTTTTCCTCCCTGTCGTATACTTTTTTTTTTATGACCGATATGACTTCATGAGTAGGGTAGCAGAGTACAAAACTATCACTGTAATATTTCAGCATTTCATACATGCGACAGCCTGTATTATGTATTGTGTTCTTTGGTGTGTAACACAGGTATATTTTCATATCGTGGACGAAACATCACATTTTGCCCTGTTACTGTGTATGATGTCTTAGTGTCATTAAAACAGAATTGTACAAACACCTACAGGATCTCTCAAGTCTTGGTTTGACACCACAACTGTTTCATCTCTCTGCCACATCTGTCGCTGTACTTTGTGTGGCAATCTGTGCCTGGACTGAATTACCAATGAAATAGATTTTGTGTAACACCCAAACCCGTTTGTGTGTCTGTGTGTGTGTACAGGAAAAAAAATACTCCTCCCCTTTATCTCTTCTTCACACACTGGTTTGGTTTATTTCTGTCAAAGCAAAAGCCACCCAGAAGACGCATTAGCGCCAATTTTATATCTTGTTCAGACAGTTCATCTTCAGTGTGGTCCTGATGTCGTTCCTGGCTACAAACTACTGTCCAGCGAACCTCAGGTTCCCAGTTCTCTGTTTGCTGCCCTGCAATGGTCTCACCTTTCCTCTGACTCCACTATTGAGGCAGTCCTATGTAATTATTCTGTGAGTGAGTTGGATCCTTTACAAATGGGCTCAATGCAGCACTAAGCCCTAAGTTGCTAAGTGGGCCAAACAGAATAGGATGACTCACACCCACGGCTCTTGTTTAGTTTACCCTGACACTGTGGGTCAAGGATCATCACAGCATGCACACAAACACACACACGCACACACTATCTTTCACTTTCATTAGCTATCAGTGGTGCACCTTTCAGTTGTGTGTGGTTGCCTCTTGCTGGTGTAATGACGACTGCTTCATGCGGATTAAGGGTTTAGGAGAAAGGTGGTGCTGTATGAATGTTCTTACAACATCCTTATAAACATGTTTGATAAATGTTTTTGTTGCTTTTTGCGTTTGTGTGTAACAGAGGAGGCACGGTGTTAACCCACGACTTGGCTCCAGAGCAACGCCACGGTTACACCATATAAGATTTTTATATTCTGTTAGAAAAACCTCTCTTGATCAATCAATATTTGTGTAGGCAAGACTCAAGATGCAGTGGCCATTTGTGCTCTCTCTCTCCAACCAACTGTTTGCTTTTTGCCATGAACCTTTGTGCAATTTCTCCAATTTAAAATCTATCTGTCAGGAACCATTACGAAGGCGTATGTTAATCGAATTAGTAATTAAAGTAAGTGGGAATAGTTAGCTTTCTATTAATTCATATGTAAGGATATTCACAGAGAAGTGTAACCATTGCTTTTAATTTTTTATTAAAAAATATAGATATAAGACATTCTCTTGCACAACAGAAAATGACTGGTTGCACATAAGTTTATTAACAAACATAAATGTCATAAATACAGTGATTCATAATCTAAAACAAAATGCCAGTTTTTGTCAATGCAGTATTCCATGTCTTAACCAAAAGTATTTCATCTCAAATATGAAGAACGGTGTTAATTCTACAGATCTGACACCAACATTAAAATGGCAAGGTACAATCGGATCATAATAAGTCAAGCCCGTTCCGCTCCATAGTTTGAGGTTAAAGCTATAAATAATAGAGTGATAAAGCAGCACTATATTGTACAGAGCATGTTTTGTGCTGATGGTAAAAATGCAAAAAAGAAATAAGAAATAAAAGAAAAGGAAGGGAGATCTTTGGCGGACTGGAAAGAGGTCTTCATTTCCCGAAGAGCTCCATCATTCTTCTGTTATTTTGCGCTTGCTGGGCCAGCTGTTCCGCCCTGGACATCTCCATCATCTCCCGGAGCAGGTGGAAGGTCAGATCCAGGGATATCGGCGGGTCCTCGGACCTCCTTCCCCTCTCCATCGACTCATCCTCGCGGTCTCCGAAGCCGCTTATGAGCGCCCTGATGTTCCCAACTTTCCCTTGTAAAAGACGCCGCGTCAGCTGGAGTTGCAATGCTCTGTTGTAAATTGCAGGTGATCCGCCGGGATACATGGACGATGATGGGAAAGAGTTAGAGTCCCCGTTGCCCAGTCGGATGAAATACTCCTCTCCAAGCCGCTCCAGGATGGGACCAGACTGCTGTTGCTGCTGGGAGTTTTGGGTTTGGGGAGCTGGGACGCGCAGGGCACCGCCAGGGCTCTCAATAGCCCGACATTCGTAGCGGGGTAAGAAGGCAACTAGCAGAATCACGGTGGTTCCAAGTAAATTGAGCTTCATGTCAGGATATCAGCAGGAATCTGAGAAGAAAAACAAATGCCTGGGTTATTTTCATCTCATGTTTATTTTATCCCAATTCAGGAGAAATGTGCTGCGTAATGAGAAATTTACGCACGAAAGAAAGACATTATATAAATGTAATGTGGCATATTTCGTGCGTAAAAAGAGGATTTTGGGAATATTGTGGATAAACTGTGAAGGTTTTCCTGCCACCCATGCTTGTTTGAGTACTATAAAACAAAAGCAAGGACAAAAATCTACTTTTGTAAATAAATTTGTTAAACCAAGGATCTGTTTCATCAGCTCTACTTGAAGTTCAGTTGCGCCGAGAAAATGAGAATATGCAACAAACCAAAGAAGGCATGCGGACAAACTCACATTATGTATGAAATAAATGAAGCTTTTTCGTACCTTCAATCTTTAGAGGAGGTCCAGTACAGCCGTGTAGGTTGCCAGGTAGTTGGCGAGATGCCGCCCTCCTTCACTCCTTTGAAGAAACAAGTATATAGTTACTTAAAGAGTAGATGCTGAGTGGACTTATATAGCCAACCTCACTATAAGTGTCGCGCTTCAAGCTGAGATTGAGTCTGCGCGTTCTTGCATGGGTGTAACGTGAATGGACGCCTCTGACAAAGTGCTTTAGTTTAGATGAGATGAGTCATATGTGAGTGTGCGCGCGCGTGCACGAGCGTCTACCTCTGTGCTTTCAGAATAGCCCTATAGGTGCCACACCTGCTGGCATTTTCACTTGAATGAGTTAGTTCAGGATAATTGCGGCGGATTCTGAGAGGAAAATGCACAAAAGTGAACGACTGAGTATTAAGTCCAGATAAGTTTGACATTGTGCTTTTTTTTTCTTGCTTCCAAAGCTTCATGATGTGTCCAGAATTGTATTTAAATGTGCTTTTGCATGACAAAAATATACCTTATGAAATAACAAACAGTAGCTGTTCTTTTTTTCATCCACTTGGTAACACTTATAGAGCCATAATGCATTAATGCTGAATAATTATGAGACTAAACACAGTTGAAATGCATCAAATAGTTGCGGGCACAACAGGTTTGTTTTGGTGCAATCTGCAAGACAGACTTTGTTTCTGCATATTGCACCACACTAATGACTCCAAAGCTGTCTCTCAGTTGACCTGTGTTGTATTCGGCGAATGTGCATCAGCAAACAGCTCTGGCTGAGAGAGGGGCATTGTCTTCCAGTGATTCATTGCTGCTGCACATACGTACGTCACTACCTCTGCCACCGGGTGCCTCGGCCACCTCACTCCAGAGGGGCCCATCGCCAAGCCACGCATTCAAGATGCAGAGCTTAATCCAATATCAGATGAGGCATTTGAATTTTAAACAGTTTGATGACAAAAAAAAGTTGAAGTCTCACTTGTCTGTTTCTCTGTTTGTTTCACACTTTATAACGTTATAACTCATGACTAATACTCATGTCAAAAATGTTCAGAAGTTGGCATTTTTTCTCACAAGTATAAACTCCACATATTTGTTCAGTCACCTTTTATAATAAACCCCTTCCTATTAATCCTGAACAGTGACTTTTTTTCACCCAGACATTCAGCCCGGAGAAAAAGTTCCAGACATACAGTATATGCAGAGGTCAAAGTGACTTAGCACACACTGTGCACTCAAGTAAAAAACAGTCAATTTAAGAGAGAGCAGAGGCGAACATTTGATTTTGTAAAATGTAATCATGGGGTAGAAGGTGAATTTTTCCTTCATGAATATCTGCCATCTTTTTCGGATATTCACGTATGGAAGGTGGATTAGATTAGTGAGTAGGCATCAGAGTGTGATTTGCAGATGGTGTGAAATTGTTTCTCCTATAGCATCTTCACTTTGTCACTCTTTGTGCTCGGTGCTGCTCCAGGGAAGGTGTCAGGTCCCATCATGAGAAACACATGTTGGCTGACACAAATAGAAAACACCTCCAGATGAGAGATTGACTGCTCGTGGTCAACTCATGTCACCTCATTTTCAAATCACTGTCCATACACAGATCACTGGAAGAGAAATCCTCTTCTGTGACGCCACACCGGAAAAGGCTCAGGCTTAAAACATTATCCCTTTGTTTCCTCAATTAGAGCAAGTCGCTCAGACGATTAGATTAGATTAGATAAAATTTTAATGGTTCCTCCAGGGAAACTGGGATGTTGCCACTTATTATGGCCTTTGTGGCTGACCTCTTTCTGCAGGTAGACGATGAGAAATAAAAACGTTCAGATGAAAATCTGGACTTAGGAAAGTTGAGACGCTGCACACTGCCTCTGAGAAAGGATTTCACTCCACAACTCCATGGCAACAGATTCTTTTAATTGATCATTTGCTTTTCTAATTGTGATCTGCATCAAAGAGGGACAAGCGCTTCTTACCCAACTGTCCTTTCCTAAATAACTGGACAGCTCTCTCCAGTGGACTGAGCTGCGTTTCCGGTGTGCTCCTCGACTTTGACAAACTCATTTTAATAAACAAGGTCACTTTGAATGTTTAAATGACTGTGAACAGGTATTCTGGTGTTGATTGCTGGGACTGCAGCAGAGCCCAGGGCTCAACACTCAGACCACCACCTGACCTCAGTACTGTAGCTCAGGTGTCCTTCTGGTTTATAGTCCGGTGATATAACCTGTTATAAGAACACCTCTCTAATAGAAGCGAGAGCTTGGCCTTTCATCTTGAGAAAAAAGACGTGGAAATTTTTACAGAAATGGCATTTCTTCTTTTACAATTGACCACAAAACTACACAAGGCTTTCAAACAATCAGCCCCACTAGATATGTAAGTAATTAAATGAGTGAAAATGTTCAGTCATGGTAGTTTAAAGCTAAATAGACTCATTAATTATGCAGAATGAAAGCTGCTGGCTAGTGTCTCCTCTTGATTTTAAAGTATTCTTAAGCGCATCTTTTAAAAAAGGAGCTGTTTTGAATTTGTCCTGACGCGCGTCTCAACACATTTGAAATGATAAAATACGACGATCCTCCGCAGCTCTTCAAATGATCACCTTTTGAAAAATTCAATGTGAGACAGCTGGCTTTTCCCGGGTTTCTCCTTTTCCGTTCGCATGCTTCTTAACAGTGTGTGCACAGCCTGCATGAGTACGTGTGAAGCAAAGCTGTCCATAATGCAGCAAAAAAAACCCCGAGGGCCATTCTGTCTATATGAATCTAATGTGTAGCTCTGAAGGTGTTAAACCAGAGGCTTCCCTAATGCTTGTTCACATAGTGGATGCTAGTCTCCTCACACAAGGGTCATGGAAGGAAAACAACATCTGTAAGGACAATGTTTAATCTTTTCTAATTATTCATGGCTTCAACTTTAACAATTACGGGGAGCAAACATCCAAATAACTTTAATTTAAAAGGCTTATGTTTAAATTGGATAGCGGATACTTTGGTTTAACCTTCATAATGTACTGAATACATTAAATTAAAGGAGAAGTCTGGTGTTTTTCCATATTTTTCTTATTGCCAACAGATCCTATGAAAACACCAAAACCAACAACCTGCTGGCCCATCCTTTATTACTTTCCGACACGTCTACCCTGTCTGTGGCATTCAGCCACCAGCCTATTTGTTCTTATAAAGGCGTACATCTTTTAAAACGGGTCACAAATATATAGTTTCATTTCTATAAAAGCCTCAATAACTTCCTAGAAACAGCTGCAGATTTTTGTCAAAGGTTACCCAAAACAAGAGTCTCCATGTTGCATTTCTTCCGAATACACATTTGGTGGGCTTGTTATTGTTTACAGCACCAGGATGGCGGATGTTGGACATAAAATAAAGTGCCCATGTTCATCTTCATGAACGAGCACGTCACCCGGTGCTACAGTGTGGCTCACTGATGTGTTTTTAATAGGTTTTGAGCAATAATGACGCTCTATGGCGCGGAGGAATAAGATACATCATGCTTTGGAAATCCGGTTCAAATACAATATTTGTTAAAATGATCATTTAATTGGTGTCATTGGAGGAAAAAGGCCATTTTCATTATTTCATCCTGTCACCATGTTCATAAAATGAGATATATGCTTAAGGGTTTAGTTCCATTTCATGAAACGCTAAATATAAAACAATCTCCTTCTGTGCATGATTTCATGTTATTAAGTGATATTTTATTCGCTGTATATGAATAATGTTTGACTCAAACGCATGGCAGCAGATGTCCACTCTTAGACAGCGGAGATTTGATTCGCTTCTTACAAAGATTGCCTCCTCAAGAGAAATCTAGGGCGAAGCCATTCTACCAAAATTGTAACCCAGTCATTTGTAAACCTATTTGTTTCTATCAAAACACTGCGTCTGTCAGTTTGGATGCACCCGTAAAGTGTGATAAGCAGGAGGACAAAGTAACTTGAGGCCTTGGCGCAGAATGATTGACAACCATCATATGCACCGACACTGACAGTTACCATACAGGCCAACATGACAGAAGACAGCCAGAGAAGAGAAACATTTCAAAAGGTTTTCTTTATTTTAGACCTGGTTTGTCTCTGAGCGCCAGCGACCTTAAAAAAATCTTTTTCTTCTTTCAGCGCAGCTACCCTCATTTCATGGAACACAAAGGCTAAAATTGTTGAACAAATTTCTTCCTGTCTCTGTGGATGTTTGTCACTTTCTCACAGTTATCAGGGGTTCACTTGAATGTACATATACAAGGACTTTTTATCTGGCTTAATATCCAAAACAAGTTCATCAGACCGAGTAAAGTTGCCAATATGCAGATTAAAATGGATATGCCTGCTATTATATAACCATTTTTTTCTTATGTAATATTTTAGTGTGTATTGCAAAACTCCTTCCCTCTTCTTGTGCTTTGTTTTTGGTAGATTTAAGATGTATTTATTGTGAAGTGGACTGCTAATGAGAGGAAACAGTCAGTGTAGTTGGAAGCAGCGTGGCCTTTCCTTCCTTTCATCACCTGAGCATGTCTGCCGAGGATTTTTTCTTTCCTATAAAAGGATCACAATAAGTTATGTTCACCATAAGGATAGCCAAGACTGCGTCGTAATATAAATGCACATCTATCACCACACAGCAATGACCAGCATAGTCAACACATCTGACATCAATTACGCCAGAGCTGACTTCTTGGCCTTTGCATGTAAGAAATTGAAGATGCGATATTCTCATTCTGAGCGATGACTACCTCATTGAATTGACCGAAGGTTTCCAAGAAAGCCTTTGTTGCACAAAACCGGTCGCTTCTCACCCCGTCTTAAAGTCGAGTGCACACGATCTCTCGGTTTTAGCGGGCATTTGCTCCATAGCACACATAATGGATGTCCTCAGCACCACATCAGAACCGATGCAGGCCAGTGAACATGCAGTGAAATCAGCTGCGTTTGTGCAAGATGTGTTGCACTGTTGTTTTCCAGAAAGCGCATTTAAAATAGTCTTAATGAGGAAAACAATGGAGTGGCAAACAGGGTCAAGAAATGTGTTTACAGCCCTGACCACACAAATGCATTCTTGATTTTTTTCTTTGTCACATCAGAAGATAATCAGAAGAGTGTCTGTCCAATAAAAACACGCTGCACATAACTGACCTCATTATCTGTTTGTTTTACCCCTGAGTAAATCAGATGACTCATCCTTTGTTTTGTTTTCTCTCTTTTCTTTTACCGGTTAAGATCGGAAGATGAGTGAGGGTTTTCTACAGTAAGCTGCAAAGCATCCCCTCTTCTCTAATTATTTGTGTAGGTGTCTATGTTCCCTCCTGTTCTCCCTGATCATCAGCGAGGAGCTAACAGACACTGATCACACAGTGGCGCTAGGCCAAGATAAAAAAAATGAGACAATTACAGCAGACAGCAGCACTCGGGAAGAAACGACTGAAAAAAAAAAGGAGAAACTCTTTGGCTTTTGTGACTGTACAATGAATAATATGTTTTTAATAAATAAAATTGTGGCGCATAAACTGTGTCAGAGAATCATCGCTGGACCGAACTTTGTTCCCTGCGATTAATTTAATTGAGTGGCTTTAATTTAAAAGCTTCCTCCCTCGGCATCAATCAACCGAACTAGTCAAATAAAACTAATGTAATGAATCAATCAGCAGAGATACACACATTAATCTGCTCCTCTGTCAGGAGCCTTTCAACACAGGCTTAACCCTCCAGAGAGAGGGAGCGCGTGAATGTATACTGTATGGATGATTAGAGGTACAGAAAGCACATGCGTGGGGAAACAGAGAGGTGGAAGATGGAGGTAGCGTCAGGAGGGATGGCAGGTAGTTGGACACGCACGCCGGTCTCATAAATTCATCAGCGTGATTGATTGGACGACTCAAGAGTGACATTGTTTCTTGGGATGAGCAACGCAGAGAGGCAGGTGTCAGGGAGAGAAGAGGTGCCAGGAACTGCACTGTCCTTCACTGTCTGCTCTTTATCCCGCGATGATGGGAGGTCATCCAAACATTTAGCAACACAGAGGATCTGGTATGGCTGTCCCTTGAGGTGTTTATGTAGAAACATAACTTTGACGTTTGAGGAAAGGGAACAAGCACAAAGTTGACACCTCGTGTCAAACATGATACGCAGATTATCCCCGGAAATTTGCCTTTCAGCTTAAAGTGCCTTCGAAAATCATCATCTGCACGCTGATTTAATTTTAGATGAGGATCTCTTAGATTCCTTGACATTTTAGGAAAAGCGCAAAGGTCAAAAGGTAACAAAGTTCACCCATCGGCACTTTTAATTATATTAACGCTTAAAGTTATGTTTAAATAACAGTGTGCCCGCTTTGATTAACAGGTAGGTGCCATTAAACATGATTTGTTTGAACACCCAGGTGTCATTCGGCCTAGTTCAGGTCCGCCAAAGATCCACGTCTTTGTCGATTTTTAGATTAGCCAGACAGAAGAAGCAGGACAGCCAACATGGTGGCAGCCATCGCCACAGATTTTGAGCTTTGAAATGGCTCTTCAGAAACCTGTGGGTGACGTCACGGACAAGACATCCATACTTTAAACTGAGTTGAGATTATTTCTATATTACCAGCCTTAAAGGACCAGTGTGTAGGATTTAGCGGCATCTAGCAGTGACGTTGCAGATTGCAACAAACCCCCTTGCCTCACCCTTCCAAAACTTTCCTCCTCCGTGCTCTCTAAAGTTTTATTTACTGGGTTCTGTACTGCTAAAGGGTAAAAAATTAGCTTCTGTTTATATGCTCTGAATTGCAGCTGCCAGGCTGTTGTTATGCTGCCAAGCATATTGACCTTGTGAAAGTCTTTGCATCCTGATATGTTAAAGCACCGCTGTGTCTGAGCCCAGAGGATACGCGTGGTCTTCACACAGCCACCGCCTCAGCTTCTGCAGTGATGGTAGCACGTTGCAGGTTGCTCACGACGTAATCCATCTCCTTCTTTGTCTTTTTCTTTTTTCTTTTTTTTTTTTAAACTTTGCCTCAGTTTATCCACGGTCTCTGCTGCAGCTGCTTTGGCAGACCTTAGGATACCCTGCCGGCAATGCACTGATGCTACTACCAGTTGCCTGTTTTGTTTTTGTTTTGTCTCATACAGGGTTATCTGTGTCAAGAGCGAGACCTCTGCAGCCCTGTTGTGTCTTTTTTTTTTTTTTTTTTTTTGTTCTAGTGCTGCAGCTCACTGCTCGACCGTCTCTCTCAGGGTCTATTTTCACTACTACAGCTCCTATTTTTGGCCTCTCTTTGGCATCAAGTTTTGCACATTTAAATCCTCCGTTAGAATTAAGTAACCTCGATCTGTAGATTTAACAGTTTCAGTTTTTGCTTGCTAACACTGACCTCTGTATGTAGTCTAAGCCGCTTACCACATCCTGCCTCAGCTCCTAAATCTCTTCTTTGTTGTAAGGTTCACATTAAACCATCTTCTTAATCTTTAGAAAAGTCTCTCCAGTATCTAAAAATTGTATCTTTGCCATGCAGTGTGTGTTTTTCTTTTAGCTCACGGTTCACCTTAACACATTATTCCCCTCTGCAAATTGTCATAAAGAACCAAGACAAATATAATCATAATAACTGGTAATGACGTAACCGTCAGAGGTGTTGTCTTTCTTGTCTGAAGTGAAGTTTTTGATTTCACCTCGCTGTCAAAGCGCTGTGATACAGCTCAGACATGTTTTTTTTTTAGATATCTAATCATATGACAATTAAATCAACTTTGTTGATACAGAGATAATTATGTTCTTTGAAACCAAAAAAAATAACACACGTCGCGTGACGTAGAAATTGACGTTCGTCTTTGTCGCCCTTGCCTTATCGAGACGGCAATTTAGATTAGCTTTCACGATTCCTTGCAATTCAATTACGGCGCCTTTTAAAAACTCACTAAGTGCTGTGTGATGGCAAGGGCTTGTGATTGCTTCGCAGTTTGCTCTACTGCAGGATACCGTGGGCCTAAATAGAAGAAATGAATTTCATCTCAGGTTTGAGTACCCTCATTAACATGGCTAATTGTTGTTTGCGCTTTTACATATTAAACGGTATGTGGAGAGAAAAGAGACAAATGTTACTCAACAAGTTTGCGAAGAACTTTCAGTTTGATTACTGCTCTGTGACCGCGGTTTGCAAGCTGTGTAATGTGTTTTGTAATTAGATGGTGTGTGTGTGTGTGTGTGGTTTTTTTTCTCTCCGTTCAATCCCTCCTGATGTGTCCAGTTCACTGGGCTGTGCATACAACTCCCACACAGGCGATTGTCAACTCAGGTGGGCTTCCCCAAAGCTCCTTGACCCCTCTCAACATGAGCGAGCATGAATTACATTAGCCACAGTTATGTAAACATTAATTAGACGAGAGACTTAGATAGTGGCACACAACCAATCTCTTACTCTGCATTGAGCTGGAAGGGTTTTTTTTTGTTTTTTTTTGTATCCTAGTGCATGTGTATGTATGCATGGGTATGTGTTTATATCATGCTCACGATAATGCATACACTAATAAACCTCCAGCTGAAGGCAACACGAGCTGAGACTAAGTATATGCAGCCATCTGCCTGATTGAGTTGTGTGATATAACACAGAGCCCCCGGGGTGGATATAGTTTAGTTTAACTTGGATTGGCAATGACTTTCAAACAAGGCAGAAGGAACAGGGGCCTAACTAACCACAAGTAGGTTGTAGATAGCCTGAGGCGATTCACACAATAATAGTCAAGATGCTGCTTTGTTGCACCCCTCCTCCCCGCCTGTAACGGCATGTAAAGAATCACAAAACGGATCCGGCATCCGTTATCTGTTCTAAATCATCTGTGACACTGAATCATCTTGTTTTATTTGGGAGTACATATGGAGTTGAGGCCTTGCGGCTGTCACTCTGCATTACTCTCCGCTGACACCATGTACAACGAGCAACGAGCAAATGAAACTGGAGTGTGAATTATCCATAAATCTGTTCTGGGGAGAAAAGTAAAGAGAAAAATAAAACCTGAGAATGAGCACAGCGCTGGTGATGTTTGGTTTCACTTCACAAGCGCTTGTTTTAGGAAGGGAGGATGAAAAAGTGAGGAAGGTTAGGATGTTCGCATGTCATGGAAATGAAAGACCTGCTTTTTTATTTCTCAGGGAATTACTGACCTGTGTCATTCAACAGCTTTCTCCACTCCAAAAATGTCATGGACAGTGACAATGAACGGGGAAAGCGGGAGTCCCAAAACCAACACCTCACATCTAACATCAGAGCACCGAGTCAGTGTGGACAAAATAACAGAAATACCAGATAATATGAAGCACCTGAAAGGGAGGCAGCGTCACACTTTGCTTTAAAAACAGATTCAAGCCTTCTTTAGATGCTGTCACAGTCTGAAACTGTGTTTGCGAATAGGAGGGGTGGAAAAAAAAACCCTCTTTGAAGGATGAAGGAGGTGGAAATCTGCTTTCCATGCAGAAGTTCAAAACTCCCAACAAAACCATGAAGTTTTCATTGATGTTCAGGTCTTTTCATTTCTCCGGGGAGCAGGTTTCTGTGCTCCTCGCACCAGTTTTTGCTTCTTTGTGCACAGACATTAGATAAAAGTGGCTTCTGAAAGGCAGCCCTGCCATACATTCAAGCTAAGGTCACAACCTACAGTTTTCTTGAGAATGAGAGACAAAGGTGCCAGTTCAATTTAGCGGCCACATTCGAGGCTGTACATTCGAGGCACTTAACCACCACACTCTTAAGTGTCCATTTGTGACAGGCGCTCCTCTTTCCTGATGCACTTTGTCCACGTCCAGCACCCACTGTCGTGATTTCTGGTAATTGGCCCGTTGTGCTTTGCAAACATACATAAATCGTTTAAAGCTGCTAGATTTGCCTAATAGGCAATCACCATATGAATGACTCACCTTCACATTTGTAATTGTAATGTATGAATCCCATTTTTCATGTGGTGTTTTGTACAACACTCGCAAAAGACCCAGGATTGGCTTTTAAATGCAAATCAAACAGTTGGCAGTTCATAGTCAAAAGAACTTCAGCCAGTAAAATCGCAATAAAATCTTTATCATAACTCATTAATCTGAGCACACAGTGAGCTTTACTCGCTCCTGATCATTTTAACACAAATGAACTCTAAGATCAAATGTTATTTTAGGTCCCATTTTGTTCCAAAGGTGTTCTAAACCTGAGTCGTATTGTGAAATTCTTCTAAATTGTTTCACTTACTCAAACTCCAGGGCATGTGGAGGGAAAAAAGGCAGGGATTAAATTTACATATCAAAGCGAGCATACCGATGCTCGAGGGTCCCTGCATAGATGTATGTGATCCATATTATTTATAGCTCAGGAACGTCCCCTGGGATCCTGATGCAGTTCAGCGTCTGTCATGCTACAAGTGAGGACAGTTGGGTGAATGTAGCTTGCAATTAGTGACTGTTGCATCACGTCAGGCCAAAGCGTGGCATGATGCGTGACCGACATTTAATCACAGCATTGATCGGACAACTTTTTGGAGAACAAAGCAAACTGGCTGACAGGAGTCACTTTGAGGAACGCAGTCATGAGAGCAGGAGACGGACTTTATATTATATCATCGTTTGATTCTCTGCTCCAACATATATCAGGGATGTTTAGCATGCCAGCGACACACTGACACTCTGTTAGCGATAAGTGACAGTGGCCCTGAGGATGAGTGGAGCAAGGTGACTTCTGCCCTTTTGCTAATGAGCACTGCTCCTCTGACTCATTCAACAACATTGACTGATACAGGAGGAGTCGCTCCTGTTGAATGGTGCAGTATTCCCTGGTGATTATGTTGGAATCTCAGCCTCGGGGTGCGATGCTCTGCGCTGAATATATCAGACAAAAGAGCACTTGCAAAGAGTGCAACATCATCACCCATTGAAGATGTAAGCAATGTTAGAAATGGACTAATGGCTTGTCCAATTAGAGAGAGGGAAAAGGAAAAATGCAAAAAGCTTCACGGCCGCTACCAGAATAAATTAGAGTTACAAAAGAAGCCAAAAGACACAAGTTCATCTCTAAACTTGACCTCCGTGTCGATGATTTGGAATAATCTTTTACATCCTGAATTACATTTTCACTTTCCAGCTTTGCTCACAATTGATTAAGGGTTTTTTTTGAAGTTCAGTAGACAGATAAAATGTCCGAATGACTCTACAAATCCCTCTTGAAACATCAGCGATGCATGACTCGCAGCCCACGAGGGAGACAACAGCACTTCCACAGTGTCTTCGGCGCATCTCTGAAAAGGCCAATTTGTCAGATGTCAGAACGCATATTTCGCTTGAAACAATTTATTTCGGTATCTTTTTTTTTTTTTTTCCCTCTTACATTCCCCATGGTCCGTTGCCATCAAATCAGTTGGCGTCAAGTTGAGTAGCACTTAGTGACTAAAAGCCCTCTTGTCTTTGATAAAGCCTGTGAAGGGTACACCACCAGGATGGCTTACTTTCTTTATATAAAGCTACACTTTCACGCCGACTGATCAGCGCTCCAGTGATATACATGAAATTATACACATCATGTTCAGCTCTTAACTGTGCACATCGATAATGATTAGGCCTTTCCCCAAAATAATGTCTGATTGACCAAATTCTACATCCTTCCTGCAGCGAACAATTCCCAAGAGGAATTAGTGGCTGTCTGCATTCATTAAACTCAGTATCAGTCTAATTATGCGCCAATGTGCACCTACGGACTAATTAACAGGGGATCAATAAGGGCCCTGGATGCCCCTCACGTAAGGGCCCTGTGCTCAGCCCCCTCATTATTGGAGCTGCACTGAAGCTTCAAAGAGGATTTCTCAGGCTTTACCCAAGGCGCTGGATGACACATTAGGTTACACAGGTTTGGCAAAAGTTGGTGTCTCTGCTCGTCTCTCTCTCTCTTTCTCTCTCTCTCTCATTCTGTGTGTGTGTCGCTGGATCTGATTATAAGTATGTGAAAAATACCACAGGCTGTAAGAAGAAGATGACAAACTATTTAAAGACACTCCACAAGTCATGAGGCCCAGTGGAGATTTAACATGATTACGAGGTGAAAGACTGCAGGAATCTGCGACAGCACAAATTTAACCATCCTACGTCTGCGTTGCATCTCATCTAACTGTGGCTCACGTGGCTCAATCCGAAAGTACTTAAACCTCTTATGTTTAATTAGCAAACCAAAGTGTAAAAACAACGGTTCACTGTCTGGCCCTTCATTTTTGTCTTTGTTCATAGGACCAGCGTGTAGGATTTATGGCATCTGGCAGTGTAGCTGCTGATTGCAACCACCTGCCTACAGCATAAAGAGTGCATGCTTGACGTCACTCACGGGTTTCCGAAGAGCCATTTTGAGGTGAAAAATCTCTGCCGCAGGCAGCTGCCATGTTGGCTTACCTCCTCTGCCTCCCGGCTAAGGGAAAAATCGGTGGACCTAAGGCGGACTGGGTGCTCAAACAAGCCATGTGTAACAGTACCCACCTGTCAGTCAAAGCAGCCACACTGTTAATTATGCACACTTACACACATACATAACATTACTTACATACATAATATAATTTGAACTGGTGAGTTAAATAGAAATTCAGTCTCCATACAGTTGTCATGAACAAGGACATTATCTATAGATACCAAAACTGTTTTTGTACCAGGCTGTAAACATGTTTATTTCTGTTGTGAAATTGGACATTTTTACATAGGGGCTTATGGAGGTTGACTCGTTTTGTAGCCAGCCTCAAGTGGCCGTTTGAGGAACTGCAGTTTCTGGCACATAGGCTTCACACAACCACAGAGGTTGTTGCTTGTGTGAAACACACCAACTAACCAAAGCCAGTTTGTCTGCCCTGGGCTACTGTAGAAACAATGCAGTCTGACATGGCAGATTCTGTGGAAGATCACCTGCAGATACAAAAGTCTCATTCTAAAGTAACAAAATTATAATGATTCTTGTTTTCAGGCGATTATACACAAATGAAAACATAGTTATGCATATTATATATTTAATTTCTGTCACATTCTGTAGATAAAATTAAATTTCACAGCTTGGACCTTGAAACACACCAGATATGTTAATTAGTTAGCTTTAGACATACAGAGCTGTCCTAACTGTTTCCCCTGTTTCCAGTTTTTGTGCTAAGTTAAGCTAACTGGCTGTTTTTGGTAGCTTTATGTTTAACTTTTAGACATGTGACATGTGAGAGATATCGATTTTCTCAATTAGCAAAAATGCAAATAAGCAAATTAGAATTATTCATTTTTGGACTCACAATGGACAAAATCCCCCCCAAAAAAGATCAAAATGGATGCAGAGAAATCATCAGAACATTCCACATATTCTCCTTCCCTCCACCTATGTTACCCACAGTGCAACTTGACTGTCAACATTTCGATATGAGATCAGGGGTTATGCTAGAAGCAGCTAATGTAGCCTTAAGCCATTGGCCTCAAGCAGATATAAGAAGAGGGCTACAGAGATCTAGCAAGTTGAGAATCTTTGGATCTATTAGTACTTCTGGATTTGAAATGATCATAATTTAGATGTAATTAAAATGACAGCAAGGCTCTGACCCGATACAAGGTGCCGTAGGCTGATGAAATAAAACAACAGAGAAACGAGTGATGAAGGAGACAGAAAAGGAACCTTCAATCGAATCATTTCATCATTATTCTCACAAAGTTGTGAGGCAACTTGGTGCAGCCCGGGCTCAACAGAGTACAGGGTGTACCTGATGATGTCACTGCGATAAGCCCCCACAGTGCTGCTGAATACCAAACTGAGGGACGACCTCTGTAAGTTGCCATGACACCAGGCACTAACCAGCTCTGTCTGGTTCCAGCATCCAGCATGGAGCCTCTGCAGCACATACACACTCGCACGTCACGCACTCACTTATAGCATGATCGTGCACCTCCACACACACACACACACACACACACACACACACACACACACACACTGGTAATGTGGTTGGAATGATATCTCAAGGACTCTCCCCTCCATGTCATGCTGGTTCCAGGAACCCAGCCAGGTTTTGGGGAGCAGTTGCAACTTTTTTTTCGCTCGCGTCAGGGTGTGCACTTCCGGGAGACAACAGCTGTGTTTCCTGCTCACCTGCACACAACACACCCATTGTGACCTGGCACCACAGAGCTGGGTAATACCTGCCGCAGCGTGAGGTCTCAACTCAGGATTACCTTTCCTCCTCTTTTGTCATGTTCTAAAAGATCTGAAACGAATCCAAGAGATGCAGCAAAGCGAAGCCCTTGTTGATGCCCCTTCATCAGAAAAAACAAGAAAACAGATGATGCGGTTTATCTTGTGGCTTGTCCTTCTCGGAGTGTGAGATACCATGCCGAGCAGGCGGTAGTTTAGGAGCAGCAGGCGGCTGTGAGGCAAATGGTGTTTCTGTCCCAAACACAGCAGATCAATAAAGGCTCTGACCTCAACTGTCATCCAAGTAAACTCAGTTCGCCAGGGGACGTTCATTTCCCTCTCACCGTGCAAACAGGAAGTAGTGAATGTAATCTACAGAAGTGCCTAAGCCTATCAGCTAACAGCTCAGTCATGTGGATTTTTAATTTTGCATGACCAGCTTAGGGTTAACTTGGACACTTTATTGATTCCTCTCTGAGAAAACATGCCACGTGACGCGTCTACCCATGATATTACCATGATGGATCTATAGTTCACTGTATGTTCAGGGAATATTTTTAAGCCTGCCTGTATGCCTCTGTGACACGCGTAAACCTTAAAAATCCTCCTCTACAGGTTCAATCATTTATTTTCCCCCCCTGTAGAAAAGCAGGCTTGTTCTTTGAAGGCAGTAAACAGCATGGTATTCTTAAGAAAATCCTTGCAAAAAAAACCTCAACAACTTTTATGTCCTCCAGCCAAGCAGCAGGTCAAAGAATTTTATGTAATAATACAATGACTATAAATACACGAGCAACCTGTCAGCAGCTAATCACGTCAGATTTATGCCAGAATGGTGCTGATGAGATTACTTTGCCCTCCTTCTTGTATCTGGCCCTCCGGCGCTTTCACCTCTTCTTTGATGCTAACGGGTCAAGTTTTGGAAGCAGGGGGAAGTTTTAAGCCTCGGGCCAGTTTTTGCATGAATGAATGTCCTTTCTTTCCCCCTGTGATTCATGAATCCCAGTGGCCACCAGTCAGTAGGTATTTAAAGATGAAGATGACAAAAAGCGAAGCGCACATGGGCAACGTTTTCCAAGATTTTCAAGGGATGTTAACGCGTCTAATATACTACAAAGGCTTGAAAACAGTGTGAAAGTGTAAATGTAGTAATGTGGAATGAAACTTCACTTGTAGAGAAAAAAATATACAAAACAGTTTCTTTTGCATGTTTCCCCCTGGGATTTTTTTATAGTTTCATATGTACAAACACTGTGAGGGCATCGCCTGATGCAGATGCAGCTGAATTGTAGACATAATCAAAAAAATGAGCTAATACTTGCCAGAAACGGACACCAGATTGGCCACTCAGTCCAGAATTAAAGGGTTAGAGACAGAAATGTATTTATTTTATTCTATTTATTTGAACTGCATTCAGCCAGTTATTATCTGTTTTATAGTAGAGATCTATCTTTTCATAACTTTTACTTGTAACCGAGTATTTCTACACTGTGGTATTGCTGCTTTTACATATGTAAAAGGTCTGTGTACTTCTTCCACCATTGTATATGACACTATGAACTCAGGTGAGACTCTGTCAGTTGGACAATGTCAGATTAAAATTCCCCTTCGAGTCCAAAATGTCAATTTTTCAGGAACTTGGGGGAAAAAAAGGAGTGAAAGAATCAGCTTGGTAAAGAGGATTGAGCTCCTTTGGCTGAAACTAACAAATAAAAAAAAACCTGCGAGGGTTTTCACATGAAAGCAGCAATATGTTATGGAGAGAACTATTTCTAAATCTTATCCTTTAAGCACATTTAAGAGCTGTGGAGACGCAGACACTGAGAGTGCCAATGACTTTGCTCCACGGTCACAGCTCATAGATAACTTTATCCGGCCTGTGATGTGTATTCTTCCATAAAAGAAACACCATGGAAAAACTAATCCTGTTTGGCTGAATTCAGCCCAGATCAAAAGTCAGCAAAAAAAACCTTCAGCACTTGTGGAGACAGTGGAAGACACTGGCAGCAAGACCAGCGGCTAACTAGTGGACTGTTTAAATTGGGTGATTTTAGAGGATATACATTCACGTCACAGGGGACCTTATAGCCTGCTCTAAATCAGGACAGGGCCACTAATTACGCATTTCCTCCTCACATCTCCAAACACAGCATCACTTGTGACCTTATCTCTGTGCCTGTCAGAGTGTTAGCATTCACATGGCAAGTGTGGCGATGAATGTAATTACTGGAGCCCAAAATAATAACACCGTCGTCTTTGAGCAACCACCAGCCAGTCAATTGTAATAAGACCCCCTCCTTCTCCTCCTCTTCCTCTTTCTCCCTCTCCATCTCCTCCAAATCAGTGGAGACAAGGACAAAAATAGAGTTATTAAGAGTCCTGGATCTATGGGAGAAACACATACTGAATATATTACAGAGAAGGGAGCATATTAATACTTCAGTGAACTTAATCTCTCATGAAAACACTTATAGTAATCCTATTAGGAAGTTTATCACAACTTCATAACTTTTAAATGATGTGCAGCCATTAAAAGAGTCACAGCGCAGAAACTCAGAGAAGCTTTAATGTATTCCTAAATTGTTTAAAGAGCGTAGACTATTTTGGAGGAAAAGCTGCACTGCAAACTGCTATATTTTTATTTTCCTCTGTTTGAAATGTAAATTTTAAAGTTCGCAAATATATTTTTATTTTTCGCTTTTCATGAATCATTGTTATTTTGGTTTTCATGTCCCAGCACTGTCGTGTTTTGTCCCTGATGTATTCTAAACCTTCTTAAGCCTGCAAGCTCATACAAACCAGCTACTGAACATTATTAAGTATACATATATACATATACATATTCATTTTTTGTGTATGTGTGGAAATTAAAAAGGAATTCAACTCTGTTTGAATGTTAAATCTGAGAGTGAAAGGTGTTTAGGGACAGCAATTGACAAATCCAGCTGACCACACAGTCCACCCTTCTGGAGCATTCAACTGCATCATGTGATCTGTGGCACATTTTGTGAAGAGGTCAAGAGTGGAAAAATGTGAACATCTGCAATTCTACAAAGGTTGAGTAACCTCCATCTGGGCAGTAACTATTCGGATTTCTATTTTGGATCAAATCTTGAAATGGGTTGTTGAAAGCTTTTTGGTCAGATTGGGATTGGTCATAGTACAACATTTGCATCATGTATTATGTAAACATATTTATTTACATTTTGCACTTGATTTGAAGTAGATATTAGGAAAGGACAGTAAGGTTTTTAAGAACAAGGATTAGGCCCTATAAAATAATCCCCCAAATAGGAATAATAATAACATTTTTGTCTCTGATGATGTATGTGCAATTTGACACCTGAAGGCTCTTTTCACATTCACCTGCTGACGGGGAAAAGTTTCTCTAAGGAGTCTAAGGTGTGAACATACAGTACGAGATGACTTTGTGGCATCACAGCTAATATGGAGTGTGACATGGAGCTCCAGTGTACTGTACATACACAGAAAATGAACTTTTCAATGAAGTAGGAGACATGTGCCTTTTAGTTCAATCAGGATCAGGTTAATTCCCAAGTAGGTTTCATATAGAAGGAATTTGTCTTTTTGGTGCATAACAAACATGCAAGTAGAAAAAAAACTGACTTTAATATGAAAAAAAATATCACAATATGTTATGTAAAGGAAAGAAGCTGTAGAGTTTTGTGCAAGAATGTGCAGTATTGACCAGTGTGTAGAATATTTAAATGTGCAACATAAGATACAAGAATACAAGATTCATTCATTTTGATCATTTCACAGCAATAATTGTGCTGTATACACACATGGTTTGTAATATTATAGATGCACATACACTGACCGGCAGCTTTATTAAGTACTCTTGTACAATCCAATGTGAGCCAGTACAACATCTTACAAGCATATTATGTTTTCAGTTGACACTGTCAGAGAGGTAGTTAGTATTACAAACAGAAAACAAAAGGCACGAGGTAGATACAGTATAAATAGAATAAAGTCTGATGAACTTGTAGTTCTAATCATGCAGAAATATACAAAAGAAAAATATCCACATAAACTCTCTGTGCAGTAACTTGTGCATTGTGCATCATCTTATTCAGAGAGAGATAGACGGTGCAAGTTATGTATTTATGTCCAACAGAGTAAGGAAACTGCTCTGGGAAAATAATTGCACAGTGTTGTGTAGTTTAAGTAAGATGTAAAACATTTTAAGTGAGATGTAAATAAGGCTATACATGCACAGAGATATGGAATATGAAATTATAATAACAGTGAAATAATGCTTAAAAAAAACTATATCTCAGTGAGGGAGAAGATATAATTTTGAGAAATGTATATGCTGTATAATATTATATGTGAGTGTCTTGAAACATATTATAGAGAGACACAGCATTTTTCTTTCCTTTCTTATATATTGATATCATCTTTGCTTTTTATTTTTATATATTTATAGTTTTTGCTGTTGTTTATTCTAGCATTACTTTCATAGTTTATATGTGTTGTTATTAAATTTAAAAAGTTCAAAATGACACAAACAGACAAAAATGAAGTGGAACAATGTCGCCATCTTGTGGCTACACGTAGAACTGCATGTCAACTGTGACCCGGAAGTAGTTTAAGTGTGTTTTTCTCTTTCGCACGTGGGGTGCTGGAGGTTTAATGCCACTGTCCAACATGGCCGCGTGCAGTGTGGAAGAGCTGCTGGCTAAAGCCGAGCGAGAAGAGGCAGAAAAACTGAAGAGCATCGCCGTCCACAAAGAGCTGGACTTGGAGTTTGACGTCGGCAACCTGCTGGCCTGTGACAAAAACCGCATCGAGTCGCGGGACTTCAGGGGACAGAAGAAAGAGGACTTCCTGCGGTCGTTAGCTCGGGACAACACGCAGCTGCTCGTCAACGAGATCTGGAAACAACCCACGGAGAGAGTCGAGGAGGCGATAGTGGTCAAACTACCCGAGTCAGTGACCCCGCTGCCCAGAGAGAAACCACCTCCGAAACCCAGACCTCCGACAAAATGGGAAGAGTTCGCCAAGCTGAAGGGCATACAGAAGAAGAAGAAGACCAACCTGGTTTGGGATGAAACTGCCAAGGAGTGGAGGAGGCGCTGGGGCTACAAGAGGGCCAAAGATGACACCAAGGAGTGGCTGATCGAGGTACCAGAGACCGCAGACCCAAATGAAGACCAGTTCGCCAAACGCGTAAAAGCCAAGAAGGAGAGAGTGGCCAAAAACGAGTTCAACAGGCTGAAAAACATCGCCAGGGCGCAGAAGATTAAAGTACCAGGTGTGGGGCTCACCCCTACAGCCCAGCAGTCCAAAGACGAGCTGTCCAGAGCTGTGAGTGTGGCCAAGACCTCCACAGCATCCGTGGGGAGGTTTCAGGACCGGCTGCCAAAAGAGAAGCCACCAAAGAACACAGGCAAGAAGAGGAAGTTTGAGCCCCTCATCGGTAACTTCTCCAACGAGAAGCAGAAGCAGCTGGACATGCTCAAACTTATAGACAGCAAGAAGCCCCAGCTGGACATCACCAAGGCTGTCAATAAACAGATGAGAGAGGAGGACAGAGAGGAGGCCGCCGCTAAACGCAAGAAGGGAGCGGGGAAGAAGGGACGCAAAGGGAACATGTCAGGAAAGGGCAAAGGAAAGGGTGGGAAGGGGAAAGGAGGCAAACCTGGAGGGGGGAAGAAGAGAGGCAAACCTGGGAAGCACTGAGGACTTTAAACCTCCTGCTTACACCTGCGTGTGCCTTGGCATCAAAACACCGGACTGGACTTAAATGATGCGATATGAAATGACTGATCTGTGAATGAGGGGTGTCGTGTTGGGACTGTCCAGGATTTTTGTGGCTCTTTCACTGTTTAAGCTGTCATCAAATCTGTAAATATCTGTCCCAGCGTTCATGAGGCTGACTGATTTAATATGTGTATTATTAATGAAAAAAATACTTAAAGTGCAGCCCAAATTAAAAAATCAGGTCATTGTTTCCTTTCTTGTTTTGTGAGATCTTAATATACCTACCTTTTTACATAAATTTGACTTGCAGCTAATATCATTTCATATATTTCCACCTGTGTAATGTCAGTGATTAAACAGGTGGAAATGGGGGGGGGGGGGGGGGAATGTTGTCCAGTGTGCAAAAAATGTATGATTAAATCAAAAGTATTTGAAATGTTGTAGAGAAAGACTTAAATATAAAGAGAACTTAAATACTGTTTAAAGTTTTGACAGTAAACTAAAGAAATACATTAGCTATAGTAAAGTAGTTTAGAATAAAGGTACGGTCGATTAGTTAAATTACCTCCTATATCCTTTCCTAAACACTTTTCCTTGACCTTCAATGGAAAACGTCATGAGGTCAAGGAGAGATGTGAAGGGGAATCCATCAGAAAATCTGACTGCACTTTTATAAAAGATTATTTTTTGGGCTTTATTGGAAAAAGAAAGTGTGTTGAGAGCATGAGGAATAACATGTCCTCTGAGTCAGTATGCACAACACCAAGAACAGCTAAAAGGAATTCAGCCATACTTCACCGTAGTAATTCAAACCTGTCAAAATACATACAGTATCAATACATACATTACATTACATAGTACAATACGTACAGTACATACAGCCTATTTATCGGTCTGTATGTTGAGTGATAATCATGAACTCTCTGCTAATATTAGACTGAGTGTGTGTGATTCAGTGCATTCTGTGGGCAAAGTAAAGTTAGCAGGTCTCTTTGACTCTGTCTTAAGAGTTCTACATATTAAAAGTCTGTTCTAAAAGCTGATATGAAAAGTGAACTGACGTTATTATCTAACACCGATGCTCTTAAATGTTTGAACATTGAGGTGCCCTGCGCGCCACGTATTCTCTCCTCCTCAGAAGTAAACATCAGATCTCTTTTCTAAGCAGCTTAACTTTGGTTTTCGGTTATGTAAAGGCTTTGCTTCGGCCTTGGTGTCTAGACAGGAGGCACCACACTGAATTAGGAACAGAGAGAAGAGTTACAGATAACAAAAAAAGTTCAAGTTTGCACCACTGGTACATTTAGACACAAGCTAAGTACATAAAAAGTCTTTTTTTTTTCTGTCATTAAAGAGCATTTAACTCAAAAACTGATGGTATTATTGTTGATTATTGAGAGAGTCCTTGGAGCTAGAGGAGGTGCAGACCAATCAAGTGTTTTGCAGGATGACTTAGGCCAAAGATAATGAGGTTAATTAGTTGTCTCATTCATTTTCAGACAAACACATTTCTCCTTTTTCAGTTCACTAAGCTAATCCACATCTCTCCTGACAAGGTTTCAACCTTAATTCCTGCAGACGATGATTGCTTTTAACTGGGAAAATTAAATCGAGGCAGTTTACTTGCAGTTAAATGAAGTCGTTTTGCAGTTAAACTTCATTGCATGTCACCTCCACAATGCTTTTAATGGTTTGCAGCAACAACTTCCATCGCTCAGATATAATTGTCTGGCTGAGTGATCTCTTGTGTTACTGATGGATGCTTTTTAATCGCTGACAGAAGCTCACAGCCAAGCTCCATCGCACCAGAGCGGGAGAGGAGAGGTGTGTGTGTGTGTGTGTGTGTGTGTGTGTGTGTGTGTGTGTGTGTGAGTGAGGAGGGGGGTTCAATCGCCATCTGTTGAGCAGTCCGCCACCCCGTTCCAAGCCCATTCATCTTTGTCTCTGCTCACCCAGGCCACTGGAAAATGGGACACAGTCAATAACCCTAAATCAATCAGGCACTCTTGATGAGGTAAAATTATGAATTCTCATCCACGTCAGGCGAACAGTGGCAGCGGCCTCTAAACTTCTCTCACATGTGACCAGATGGTCAAAGAACAATAGGAACTGGCATGAAAATGAGGTGGTCAAGCATGATCTCTGACATGAAGACTGCCTTTTATTCCACTGCTGAGCTAAAATATTGGGAAATAAATCAATCTCTAGTGATATTTAATCTAAAAAATTAAGAAAAACTCCTCTTTTAGTCTTATAATCAAACAACTTTCCTGCCTCAAATTAAGATTTTATTTGCCCCTGCTCTTGTGCTGTGTTGCACTCCGGGAAGGATGCGTTGTTCCTTGTGTCCAGCTCCAGTCAGTGCTGCAGTGGATTACTCAGCTGCATTTACTTAAAGGTAGTGCAGAGAGAGTGCGGGAGGCTTTCGTCTTCAGTGTGCAAGGGTGAGATCTTCGAGATGCAGCGCATCTACATGCACAGCAATGAACACTTTGAAGTCTTCACCACTGTCCTTGCTCCACAAGGTGAGTGGAATCATATCTGCAGTGAAGTGTGGCGTAGCATGACATTATTTACATTGTCAGTGAGAGCAAGATGGCATATCAGTGTCAGCTGATTAATAAATAATGGGGTAATTTTCTCTCCCTGTGGTGGATTGTTCATTTGTAGTGGAAGCATTTACGTAAAGAATACTTGCAGCTCTGACAAATCAGAAAACTAATCTTTTTTTTTTTTTTGCTGATTCATTTCCACTCTCGATGGTTAACAGGCAGGTATCGATACAGAGCAGAGGCTGAAAAGGCAAGTCAAACATTCATTTAAAAACCATTTTAATATACATTAATAAAACTGTTGCATAGGCTGATGCTGATTTAACTTCACAGCAGAAATATAAGGCCAAACAGCTCATCTAATGTTTTCTACGTCCTATATCTACTGGAGATTGATTGAGTTTGACATTGATGGTATATAAAGTCAGTCATTTTCCTTTGGCTCCATTTTATTTTATCTATTCTATCTGTGATTAACATGGACCATATTTAGGAGGAACACATAATGAAGAGTAGTCCCAGATTTAGGGTTTCTATTTCACTGCACAGCAGTTAATCTCTTTACACATAATCCTCTCCAGTCCTGACCTGTAGACTGCACAGACGGCCTCCCACATCTTTTATCAGCGCAGCTAAAATAAACGCAACAAACCGCACTTCATTTATATGTGAAATTTCAATAAGTGCATCTTGCAGTTTGAAATGTAATCTAAATGACTGTAACTCTCCCTCTGCCCATTAGATGGTAGTGGTGCACAGCTACAGGCCCCACTGGCCAGATGAGCTTGAGCTGTCTCCAGGTGACGTCATCCTGGTGCTGTCCAAACATGAGGAGGAGAGGTGGTTTGGGCGGCTGCAGGACGGCCAGCAGGGCTACTTCCCCGCCTCCTGTGTGATGGAGCTGAGCCAGGTTGGTTGGCTGCCTGAATGAGCTCAGCAATGCAGCATTACTGGACTGTGTTGTTGCTGCTGCTGCTGCTGCTTAATGTCAGAAGGCAGATTGTACTTTCTGTTCTTCTCTGTACTGCTCTTCCACAACAGTGTAGCTTTTAAACACCACGAAAACATAGTTTATTAATCAGGATTGATTTTTACAGAGGCACTCCAGCGATTTTGCAAATAAAGTTCAGTTAATCATTATAAGTACATAAGTCTAATAACCCTAATGATGTCATGTTGTCTGACCAAAAGCCTTACAAACTGGCAGACTGGAGCTGTGGTCTTTGAAATAAGTGAGCATTTGGGAGGTCTAATGAAATATAGTTGCATTATGGGAAATGTAGTAGGTTTTTTTTTTTTTTTTTTTTTTTTTTTTAGTTTGATCACTGCTAGAGACTAAAAGTCAGTCATGCCTTGGCCTTTTTTTAACCTGTTTCTTGTGAGTTGTCTAACTTTATGAGAGAGTATGACTCAATTTCTGGAGTCTCTAAAATTATGAAGAAAATAGAAATAGAAAATACTTCACATTTTAGTTTTTAGGCATAAACAGGACAACAACTATAACTTTCTATTATATGTCTAATGTAAAAGCTCTCTGGCAAGGTTACTTTGGTCATAAGTGTGTTGCAGCATAAATAAACGTAATATAATATTAGTTATATTATAGTTAATTCTTGACTTTTACTATAACAAAATCAAGACCAAACAGTGCAAATTAATTTATATTTCTGTACTGTCACTGCCTAAATAAAGAAATCCATTAAAGCTAAATACAGTCAGCAGATTTTGAGTAGTGCAATGTGTGATTTAATGTGAAAAAAGTAGCAGCAGATGAAAAGGTAGTGGAGGAAGCATACAGTTTATTTCAGGACATCTGTAGGACGTTTTTAACTCAAACACTCTCAATGGTTTCTATTTTCAGGTGATTCTTTCCCAAAAAGTCCCTCTAAGGAGCTCAGCCTGCCACAACGTTTCAGGTGTACGCAGCAGACACGGACAGTAAGTGTTAAACTAAATACAGCAGCAATAACAAACAAACACACACGTCGCCCCCCCTTCAACAAGTCCATGCATACACATCATGCACACACCCAGCACCCAGCAGCTGTTTCATCACTGAACCCCCACACACATCCCCCTTCCCTAAATCCCATCCCATTGCTCTCCGCCCAGCGCCCCTGAACAGGTGGCCCCTCTCGTCCCTCATTAGTTGACAAAGCACACTGATTACTAACCCCCCTAAACACACACACACACACACACACACACACACAAGCTAGTCAATCCCCTCTCACTGCACTGCATCTCATTAAAAGAGGACAGGGAGGGAAAAGAATTACTTTTTTCATCTAAGAAGATCTGAAAATGTTTGACAGCTCCGTCGAAATCTTACGGGAACATTTATGATAGATCGTCAAATGCAAAATAAGTTTTTTTATGAAGGCAGTTGATCCAGCAAAACTTGTTCGACAGGTTACTGTATCTCGCTTGCAGTTTATTTAACAGTAGGGGGCATTTATTTTTGACAGCCTGCCACTGAACTTTGCTCACACACTCGCATAAACACACACACACCACACAGAGCCCTCTGTACAGCTCCGTGCCTGTCTTGTCTACTAGCGGTGGAATTTGGGTCATGAGGAATAAACAGGCCCTTTGTGTTTGTTATTTCCTCTTTGTCCCCCAGTGGACACATTCTGCAGGCACTCAGGAGGGGGAGCAGAGGAGGTGGAGTAGGAGTAGGAGGGGGAATGGGGCTGGATGGGGGCCAAGGAAAGAACGAGGGCCCCTTCCTGGTGCGGAGACCCCAGATCCCTGTGCCTCAGCCCGTGGCCTCCCAACCTCAGACACACAGATCCCCAGGCCTGCTCAACAGGATCTTGTCCAAGTGCCGGAAAAAGAGTGAATGCCAGGGAGCTACGAACGGGGCCTTCGAAGGCGACTAAGAGGCCCTCCTCTTTGTCCTGGGTGGCTGAGCCGGGTTCACTTTGGTGGGGCTGCGTTGGGGGAGTATGTGGGTGAGCCTCTGAAACGTGAAAAGACGAGTCTTGAATATCCTGATGCGGGCAGATACTCATTGTCATGTCAGGTGTTTTTGACTTGGCTGCAGATTGTTGAATGGTGAGTGCACAAACCTAAATCAGTGATGTCACAGAAGGTGGTTTTCCTATTGCATCCGATGGACTATGCCTGATGTGACATCACTGATGGGGGGAGTGGCCACTAGTGTAACATACCTGAAAGTCTGAATGTACAGAGAGCTGAGCAGCTGCTGTTTTCTGCCCTGATTTTCAGCATAGCAAGATCAAATGCCAGACTTATGCTTTGGAAAATATATAATTACAATCACAGCTATCATAAGGGCAGTAAAATAGTAGATAGTTATAATCAATGAAGCATTATGTGATGCTTCACTGATCAAATGTCGCATCTTGTCGATTTTTAAGCTGTTACAGAAAAGAAATGTTATTTTATTTTATTACATATTTTGTTGTCTGCGTGCACCTTCATCTGCTTGCGTGAATCTGTTAATATGTATATATTTGGCTGCTTAATATGCAATTATTATGATTATAAAACCAGTAAACCCTTACAGGCTAGCCTCTTTTTATTTCAGTGGAAACATCCGTCACTTTATAACCTCATACTTCAGCTCCTGTTCATTTTTCTTTGAACACACTGGGCCTCCCTCCTATTTAACAGTGCTGGAGGGAGGGAAAAAAAAACTCTCTCAAGCGAAAGGAAGTGTGATTGAGGCCTGTTGAAAGCCTCGCCAAAGGACCAGGGATTGTGCCGGTTGCCCCGGCAACACCAAAGCAGCTCTCAGATGTCGCATGTAGTCTTCTTCTTCTTCTTCTTCTTCTTCTTCTTCTTCTTCTTCTTCTTCTTCTTCTTCTTCTTCTTCTTCTTCTGCGGTGCCTCCCAGCACGTCTCCGTAGCAGGGTCTCTATAGGGTGGGCTGTAGATTACCTCCTTGCAGAGGACACAAAACCAAACCTAATCCTAACCTTGGCCTTGACCTCCGTAGGGAAACACACTCCTCCCCCTCCTCCCTCCCTCCCCCGCCGTTTGATATGCACTGTTGTATAATCCTTTGTAATAAAGGCTGTAGGAGGCAGTCACTCTGGGGCCAGTGTTTGGGCGGCATGTCTTGCACTGGAAGGGTGTAAATGTTACAAAGAGAGACAGCTCCACTGGTCCTCTGAGCACACTCTGATTCATGAGAAGAATATCTGAGTGGGCCTTTCCGCTGTCATTACTCATACAGCTTATCTTGAGCTCGTGACTCTCACTTTTAGAAGTAGGAATTTACTGGGAATGTTCAATATTACAATGACCACACAAGACAGGATATAAAAGAATGTGACATGTGTACTTCTCTTTATGAGATATAATGTACACTATGTGCATGAATAGAGTGAAAAATGTGACTTAACTTAAAGATCCCTGCTGCTTTTTTCACCTGGGAGTATAAATTGTGGATTAGTGCTCACTTATTAGTGTTTCTAAGTCATTTCAGATAAGGTCACAACATGTGCAGCTACTTTTTTTTTTTACACTGAAGTATATCAGCCACTGTAGGTGTTGTTTCAAAGCGTTGCAACTCTCCAGTCAAATGTGAGCCTGACTTACCTCACACGGCGCTGACACACACAAGTGGAAACAGTGACCTATATAGGGCGGAAAAGGCCAGGGTCCAATTTTAATACACACACACACACACACAAACCCAGCGCTGTGGACTCTCCCGCCTAAAAGTGCCCTATCCTTGCTGTGTTGTGCTGGGTGTCTTCAGGGAGGATAGGGGAGAGGGGAGAGGAGAGAGAGAGGGGGGGGGGGAGGGGTAACAGGGTGCCTGCCAGATGACTGCTCTGTCAGCCCAATAATGGGCTGCCATCTGCTGTCTAGCATACACAAAGGCAAACAGTGTGCGTGTGTGTGTGTGTGTGTGCTCAGAGGAAGAGGGCAGGGTAGATTTGGTTGGACGCCTGCAGGCTCTGTTTCATGTCTTCAGTGTACAAAGTGGACACAAAAATGAACACACACCTCCGTCCATTAATGCCTAGCTCAATAAGTGTGGACATGCCGGTACTGGACCTGTACTGGATAATAAAAATGGGTGGTGCCCTCTGTGCCATCGAGTTTTTGCTGTATAGTCAAATAAAAAAATATAAAATATAAATCTCCCTCACTTTTAATAAATGTCACAATAACAAGCACCGAGTCTTATTAAGTCTGTATACAAACAAGAATGTGTCTATACGTCAATAAGTCACTAAAGTCTAAGGACTGCTTCCCTTACATACATGCATGAAGCATAAGGTGGAGGGCTGATGCCAATAACCAATTAAGAGGCAAAAGGTCCCTGACATCTTTCAACTCTTAGTGCGGGTCATCTAAGAACAAAGGATCCTCTTGTACAAGATCGAGAGCGAAGGGAGGACAGATTGATTAAGTGGACATGGCGTGCATGTGGCGCCCGTGTGTTTATGTGCACATTGTTTATATGCATGCGCGCCGCTGCTCCTTCAGCATAAGGCAAGTCATCACGTCCTTTGCCTCCCTCCATTTGGGGGGCAATTGAGTGAATGGGCCTGTAAAACCAACAGCCCCGAGGACAAAGGAGCCCGGGGGCATTAAGTCATGGGTGAGTGGGCCCCTTTAGGGCCAGCAGCTGACCCTGTGGAGAGGCCTCTTGTTCTGGTGGAGGGGGCTCGTGTCCCTGGACCCCAGGCCAAGTTGACAGCATCCCAACATATACATACACACACACACACACACACATGACAGAGGGGTTCAGCTTAAACCACTCTATCAGTTGTAAACGCTTAACAATTCTCCTGCACGGCTGTCAAGTCCACCTGGGAAAAAAAAAATGACAATATACAATGAAAGTTGGGGGATTTCCATATTTCCCCCACCGAGAAAATGGCTTTCAATTTTTCAGCTTTTGGCAAGAGCTCAACAGTTTGGTATGCCTGCTGTGAGCATGTCAGAAAAACTAAAGGATCATCAGAAATCTTTATTATGTGGGAAATACCATGTAACCTATACTAATTTGGGGCACTTGGCAGAGAGAGATAAAACACCATGAAAAAACATAGACACACAAAAATTTTAAATGCCACAGATGTCATGCAACATATGCATTTATTATTATTATTTTTTCCAAATTAAGTACACGGTTACAAAGACAGTTGGCAGGATTTCTATGGTACCTTATGGTTATGATTTCAACTGAAAATGCTACAAAATATAGAGCGAGTGTTACACCTTGTGATTCACCTCGTCAATTAAAGCAAAGTCCAGCATCTTGTGTATTGCTCATGCATAACTACAGTAGTATATAACGGCTGCTACTATCCTGTATATGTACTTAATTCCCTCAAAACCTATGATGTTACATGGCCAGATGTTGTTAAGGTACAAACATATTAACTCAGACTTAACAAATGGAATGTACACACACAAGTCAAACCAACAAACAGAACATATAACACAATTATATACAGATTAGACACTTCGCAGCCACCGGATTCATATACAAACGTCATGTGGATGTTAGTCTACTTCCTGTTTTAGAGTTGTGTTTCACTCCTGATCTTTCCACTTGATCTCCCTGACAAGATTCCCTTCTTATTCACACTTAAAATGCTTAATGCAGGATAATCCAGATTAAAACTGGATTCACTAATGCCGATAATACAAAGAAGACCATTTGGAGCTATAGTGTTACTTCACCAGATTATAGAAATGTTTGCTTCAGGATGGTTATAAATGATGTGAATCAGCCTGTTAACACGGAAGCACAGCGCAGTACATTTCTTCAGAATCACACCCAAATTCATGCATATTAATGTTACATTTTAAGAGTTTTGTTTCTTGCAAAGAGTGTCAAATAATGAGTGAGAAGATAGGGGTTTGGTGTCTTGCTCAAGGGCATTTCAGCAGGATACAAGGTTATTGAGATACTTGCAGTTGCAGGGATCAAATATAGGTCTTGTAGTAACAGGATGATCTGTGTTAGTTCTAAAAAAATGTTGTATGTAAGGCTTTAAAGTAGTGCATACATTTCTGCAGCAGGACAGGAGTAAAATGTTGAAATCAAGCAGCGAGATCTTAATGTCAGCATTCATTACGAAACGGGGGAGACAGCTGTCCGACACGCGCACACACACACACACACACACACACACACTCACACAAAACAAAATAAAAATAAGGAGCTACAACATCAGAATGAACAAACATTTAAAATTAAATGATGAGTAAAAAGTGCAATTTGTTTATGATTAGAGGTTGGAGATGGAGTCCTGCTACCTAATAGCGAAGAACGCGTTTGAATCAAAGGAGAAAAAGATGTGTATCTATATGTATCTAATCTATATGTTACAAGATCACAGATACAACTACACAACGATTATTTGCTAAATCTTGCCTGATCAGGAAAAGTTATTATTAACATATTAAATTAGTGGCAGTGCATGTTCTTCTAACTTGGAGTAATGAAACTGAATGGTAGCCCAATCCTGATTTTGAAAGAGAAAAGACAATAAAATTCTTCAATAATTTCTCTTAAATGTTTTTTTTTTTTTTTTTAGAAATAAATAAATTAGTAGACATTAAATAAATAAAAACCTACAGCCTTCACATAAAAAGTAAATCCTTCTCGACCAAATGCTTGTTGTAGAACACTGATGATATGAAAAACTGGTCTGCATCAACTGCGACACACTAAAACGGCTGACCAAAGCGATGGTGACCATTCGTCCTCTAATCACAGAGAGAACTGCTTTAGTGTAGTGTAGAGCAAGTGAGGGTTTTTAGGCTGTTTTGTCAGCAAAGTTAAACTTCTTAAAAACTCATGGTGTCCGATTTATATTAATATCTAAGCTTTAGAGCTGTCAGATAATAAATAAAACAAACAGAAATAAAACATTAAAAAAAGGTACCCTTCCATTTTTGAGGTTCTTACACGTGTACATTGCAATGAAATACATTCAACCGATGTCTCGATGGACACTATGGCCTTGGAAAGGAGACGTTGTGTTGTTAATAAAAAAAAAAGATACCATCACAAGTGCTATCCAGTTTGCCCTTAAAAACACTGCGCCTTTCTCAGCAGCAAAATCAACTCAGTAGTGCAATACTGACAGCTTCTTATTTCCATCCTCAAAAAACTTCACATCACCATGGATACGCATTCAGCAACGTAACACTACTGTCACAAAAAAAACATGTAACTGCATTTCTGCCTCTAGGATTTTCAAAGTGATTGTTAATATTATATTCTATGATGGAGTATTAGGGCCACGCGTAAGAGGACGTTTGGTTTGCCTTTCGTGAAATAATAATCGATATTTCAGGATTTCAGGACTTTTGACAATAAATGAAACTATTAACGTTAGGTGAAATTGTGCCTCACAATCGGTTTTAGTAACAATTAAATTATTGCTCATTTGGCACAAAAATAGTGTGGTAATAAATGTTAATATTCGTGCCAAAAATTGCTGTTCAGAGGGAGAAAACGCACAAATTTGGAAGAGTTGTCAGTTGCTCTTTTAACTTGATTTGATGGGCCAGATGGTCCTCTCATGTTTCCCCTTATGCCTGTCCCTAATACTCTTTTATATTCTGTACTGTGTATGTGTTGTTAAAAACCCATGGTGTGATTTTAAAAATACATGGGTGTCAAAAAAAAAAAGCTACAAATTTTTGCATGTACGTGGTTTTTGTCTGATAACAGCAATGGGGCAGTTTAGCAAAACAAGCCGGAGGAGAAACACAATGAGTAGCGTTACATTATAAAATGTCTTTCTTGTCATTTAAACAATATATTAACAATATAAAACTCAGAAGCAGCCACTGCTAGTAATAAACACTATTTCTACAGCCTACTGTATGTGCAGGTTGTTTCAACGTTACTGACTAGTGCAGAAAAAAGTTCTAGCCTGTACAAAACTGTTTATGGTGCCAGGTTGTGTGTCATTCAAAGGAAAATACAGGCCAAACCGATGAACGAGAAGCAGGCAGTGACCTAGAAATGTGTTGAAAACAATACCAGCAGCCGTGCCTTTTGTGGACGTCCTTGGCAGTGCATTTCTGCTTCAAAATAATAAAATAAAATCATTTGTCTTCACTGGATTGTCTCTTACGGGATTCAGTGGAGGTTTCAGTTCTTGGACGGGCATAGTAGTGTTGCCTGCGCAGCAAGGGGACGCCTTTAAAGCACAAGGGCCCTTGAGATAGAGCCAGATGACGGGTAAGGGTTCAGGTACTGACGGGCCTGTTCTGTCATGATCAGCTGGTCCTCTGTCTTTCCATAAACCACCGCTTCCCACTCACTCACCTGCAGAGAAGGCAAGCAATGATCACCAAACGGTTGCCAAAGTAGCTTTATATACATTATGTATAACATATTATTCATAACACTTATATAACACATAACTGTTATATATCTTAACAGTTGCAACTTATTTATTCAAAGGTTCCCTGTGTAGTTTTTGACCTCTAGTAGCGCTATGGAGCAGTACAAGTGGCGGAAACATACTGAGAAATGCTGCAACCAGCACAGGCGGGTAAATACTTACAAAACTTTGCAAGAGTTATGGGGAAGGAAAAGCTTCCATGATGTTTGTTAGACCTCAAGGATACATGCAATGTGTTTTGTTGACTAATGCTTAATGTAAACAGAACTTATGTTTGTGTCCAAGAAAACTCTTTTATTTAAAGACTGCTATACATACCTGTACAGTGGCGTGTTTTGGTGCTTTGTGGGAAGCAAGAAGCTTCTTCATCCGGGGGCTAGTAAAGCGATGAGGATGAACAGGGACTAATGAGGGCTCCTCTTGGCTAGAAGACAAAGAGTGGCTACACTCCTCCTGCTCGGAGATCGGGGTGATCAGTGAAGAGTTGGACAGTAGACTTTCATCTGGCACCTGTGATATGAGGTTCAGTAAATGGAGTTGTTAAATTAACAATGCAAGAAATGATGACGCTAAACCTAATTCATATAGTACAAGAAGCATTTTAAAGCGATGTCATGCCATTACAAAGGCTCAATATATGTACCTGTTTATTGATAATATTTATTCCAGAAACTGAACATGCATGTGTATGAAACACACAGCCACATCTCACTATTATTAGCCAGTTAGTAGTTGTTTCTCACCTTGCTAAAGGATCTGAACCAATGATTTTAACCAGTATCATGACTCACTTCTGCGATGTTGAGCTGCTCTTGGAAGAGTTGGACGTTTAGGCAGTCTTTCCCCCAGGGATCCAGCACAAGAGACTTACGCACCTTTCTAGCTGGGCCATCAATCTGAAATCAAAGGACAGTAGATGCTCTAGTTCTATTTGGGTACAGATTTCTTTAAGGATCACAATTGAGCCCAGATTATTAATTAGTATATTAGTATATTATATTAGTATTAGTATAATTAGTATATTTAAGTAAGGGAAGAAAGTGCACATGGTATACATACATTATGTTTCCACACTCTGTAGTCTGGCTGGATGTCTGCTCTGTTAAAGATGTCCGCTCCAGTCTCCTGCTTTAGAACTTCACGAATGTCTTCTTCTAGAAAAGCCAGTGGTTGTGGCTGAAAAACAGGACACACATGAATATATTGTGAAAAGATCATGCAGCCGTGGACTGCACAAAATAAGAAAAGGCTATTATGAACAGCCACATTTGACCTCTTACCTCCATCTTCAGTGGCCCATGCATTTTCTCCTGGGCAGCCAAAGCATTTTTGAAGGGAGTCGGTGTCCTCGGGGTTGGAATCATGACAGTTTTACGGAACTTGGGAGTCCGGGATCTATAAAGGTGACAGAAAGTATTATACATCGAGGGATCTCCTCCTAACAATCTGATCAACCATGCCATCGTTTGTGAGACATATACAGCTTTTATATATTTATTTACCCATCATTCTCTTTCTGGTGCTTAGGTGTTGTTTCTTTTTGGAGTGGCGTGTTGAGAAGACACCTTTGGCCACACACAGGAGTTGAGGTGAGGGCAGGGTTATCCAGATTCAGATGCTCCGCCCCTGATATGTTACAGAACTGAGGAAACAGACAGACACATTAGTCACGTGAACAAATCAACAACATCAACTCTACAAGGAAGTAGTCAAGCTGAGGTGAGGATGAGGGTGTGTCAAAGAAAAACAATTCATTTACTCGTGACGGGGTGAATGGCAGTGACTTCGTGGGTGTTTTCTTGGGAGAATTTGAGATATTTTCCAAGAAGGAGGAGCAGGTCCTGTCGCACAAAGGGGATGGTTCCCCCCTCTCTCTTCTCCTTTTCCTCACAATGGATGCCTGGGAGGGTTTAGATGAGTTGATAGGAGTCAGAGAGGTGACACCGCCCAGCCCGAATGCAGCACAGTTCTTATCACGACCAGAGACGGCAGTCGGAGTGTTGACTGTGTAGCCCATTGAATTGTCAATCGTCCTCTCTTGCAGGAGACTGGCGTAGCCGGCCTGGTTGTGCCTGGGTGGTGTTGCTGTCTCTGACAAGTCAAAACTGGCCACGTCGCTCCATGCAACAGGGTCCTGCAGAGCAAAACACATCTACAGTAGATCTTTAATACATTCATGACTTCCATTCAGTAAATTCGCACTGAGATAGATTTATATTTTCTTGTGCTCCTGCTGTTACTCACTGAGTCAATGAGCTCCATAGTCTCTGCAAACTCCGGTATGGTCTGCAGGGTAGAGAGCACAGTGCTGGCCTCTACAGCCAGGAACTTGCTGGGGGATACAGGAAGCTGTGGTGGAGGTCCCTGCGGGATCTCAGGGCCTCTCCAGGACCTTCTCTCCGCTTGCTCCTCCAGGCTGCTGCTACTTGTGGTCATTGTATCATCTGACACACTGTCGGACCAGGCTGAGCACTGCTCCAGACTCTGATGGGGGCAGGATTAGAGAAAACTGGTGTTAGGTCTCTGGCTCCTGCAGATCTGATTTAATGGTGTGAGATTGGTAGATGTCAAATAGCATCATTCTAAATCTGGATCAGTTTTAATATAATCTGTGACTAAGGAAAATGTGGAAAACACTAGTGATGCTACAAGATATCAAGCCAATCTTCACCATTCAATCATTCAAGATGAAGTCACTAACTGTGAAGAATGAATGGAGTTAATTAAATGTGTCAGGGAGGGACAGGACAGGAACAGGAGAGACAGAGGAAGGTGCTTGGCTCAAACTGCTGGCTGAGCGTGGGCATGGGGCGGGGGATGAAGGAGCGGGTTCATGTTTGGGACGATGGTAATGGGGTGGAGGTAGGTAGGACGGCTACCAAGCACAGCTTCAGGCCAGTCTGAATGAGTAGCGAGATGGGTAAGGTAGTTACTATAGCAACACTACAGCAAATCAGGCTACAGACACACATACATACATGTGCGCCATTCTCGGTTTCACATGTATACACTGCAAAAAGTCATTCAAGTCTCAAGTCTTAAAATCTTTTTTTTCCCCTTAAAGTAAGGAGTCCACTGAGAAGATGGGATTTATGAATTTTCTATAAACAAGTGTTAAGTGTAAGGTGTTGAAAATAACACCTGGCTCAAGAAAATCCATAATATTCTCTCTGTATCTCATCTCTAATATCTAATTTTAAGACTCAATGTTGAAATCAATAATACATTTAACATTACAAATGACTGTTAAATAACTTTTTACAGTGTATGTAAGCTACAAACACACGCAGGCTATGCTGACTAAGTATGCAAACACACGTTCGGAGTGTGTTCTTACACATGGACCTCTGCACTGCACTTGTCGTTGGACTTCATTCTCTGCTGACATAAGCAGCAGTTCAAGCTCCTTAATTCTTTGCTCTCTGTCAGGATCATCCAGGCAGGATGGCTGAAATAAACAAACGTCAGGGAAGAGAGGTCGAGAGGACAGGAGGAAAGGAAGAAGTTAAGAAATGCAGACAAAAAAAAACAGATTCACACATAAAATACTTATAGGAGCATTTGAGATTTACTCCCCCTTTTTTTTTTTATCTGTTATTGAATGTTAGGTGAAAATAACAGGACGTTCAAGTGTTTGATTTGAAGTCCAGAGTTAGCAATCACAAAGAACTACAGAAAGTGCAGAAAATAAAGATTGTCACAAGTTTTTTTTCCCTCTAGCATGCAAAGAAATACACAAAGACTCACCGATATGAAGCCTGAATTATCAGGAAGACTCTCCATCAAGTGTCCACTGTGAGGATCATAAGGATATCCGCCCATCTAAAAACACAGAAAATAATACTTAAATAAATAAAGGAATGAAATTAAAGACATATGGAAACACCATATTGTGTGGAGTCCAGAAGGGAAGTAGACCTGGTTGGGTCCAAGTATTGGCAAGGGACTGCGATCACAATGCTGGGGCTCTGTTGGAGTCGGAGGACACGGTCTGTGGTGGCGTCTCTTCGCTCCAGTGTGAGAAGAGGTGAAATTTTTGCAGCCCTCTTGCAGGTACCCCTCATGCTCCACCTTCCTCCTCATGGTTGAGTTCCAGTGGTTCTTGATGGAGTTGTCCGTCCTGTTGGGGAGAAGATCGGTAACATTTTAGCAAATGACTCCGTTCATGACCCAAATTGGAAGTGGAGATACACAATGTGCGCACAACATTACATTACCTTCCAGGAAGAAGCTTGGAGATCTCTGCCCAGCGGTTGCCAAGCCGTTTGTGGGCCTCATAGATGATTCGGTCTTCTTCCTGAGTCCATGAAGACTTCTTCACCTCTGGGTTAAGGTGATTATGCCACCGTTCACGGCACTGCTTTCCAATCCTTCCCTGGAGGTGTTTAGCGATCACAGACCAACGCTTGGGGCCATACTTGTGCACCAGATCAATAACCTGCATAAATATTTAGTGTTAGTAAATTATAATATATACACTGCTGCATATTCTGTTAGTGGTTCTCTGTCATGTTTTGTTTAATGAAAAAGATGAAGGCTCTTATATGAACTTCAAGCTTGTATAAAAAAGGAAATCACATCTTTCTCCTTTTCTCATTTATAGCCAACAGCAGGGCCAGTGTTTAGAGAACTCTGACTGTAGAAGCAGCACAGCTTGTTTGGCTGTTTCCCTCAAGGCTGAAAAATGTTGTGATGTCATCATTGGCAGCACAGGCTATTATTGATAGGTCTGCGTTTCTGTTATGATGCCAAGATGTTGGAGGAATGAGGCACCATTCTTGACATTCTTGAAGAATTGTGATCCATTTATGGAATGCATTGTTGATCTTAGAGCTGGGGAAGACATTAGAGCTTCACTCTGTACAAAGAAGGGCTGGGCTCTAAACTAGTGACTTGGAAAGTCTGTGTTTTATTAGGGATGACGTAGTGGAGCCTTTACTTTGCAAAAGGGGGAAAAAAAGGAAGAAGCTAAGCAAAGAAAGTTTTAGCGGGAAGTGAGCTTGCGCATGTGTACAGCCTCGTTGGTCTGGAGGTAAAAGATACATTGCATATTGTGGCATTTGTGTTTGTATTGTGTTCTTTTACTGAGACTAAGCTGCTCTCCACACAGCCTCCTTCTGTCTCTCCTATCATTTACCTATTTTATCATCCCTCTTTCTATTTAGAACAGGCTACTCCCAGCTCCTCTTACCTTTTGATCCTCCTCTTTTGTCCAGGGTCCTTTCACCAGCTCAGGGTTGAGCACCTTCTGCCAGCGGTGCTGACACTGGCCATCTGTCCTCCCCTGTGACAGAGACGCATAAAGCACAACACCTCATTACACCACACCACTACCTCACAGTTACACCTACTCAGGACAGCTGTAAATACATCTGCCTCTCCATTTACGGCACCTATGACTTCACTGTTGAGGAACAAGGTTAATTATGAGATTACTAATGGTTTGGATGATTATTCACTGCTGAGAGAGGTGGAACAATGTGGCAGCAAAATACTACTCTAAATACTTATTAAACAATGCAAGCACATTGTACTTACTGGGAAAAAGTTAGATATTAATTTCCAGGAGTCAGTTCCATGTTGCTCTACAAGTTTTTTCAGCTTTTCATCCTAAGAAAGAGAGGCGGGAAAAGGAGACACAGAGTGAAAACACTACCCACCCTGAGGAACTTAACCTAGATTAACACACTGTCTACTTTCACTGCATTACTGATGAAAAAACAGTAGTGATTATGCTTAAGATTCAAGAGACAAACTTAAACGTGTTCTTATTTGCAAGAAGATAAAATACAAATCTCATACAGTACCGGTTTAAGTAAGTAAGTCAACATTTCAGTCACTCAGAAAAACCTACAAAATCCCCCTTAAGTCCAGACTGCACCCGTGCCTTTGATTGATTGAAACTTACCTCATCTCGGGACCACTTTACTTTACACAGGGTCTTTTTATCTTTGCTCTTCTCTTTACTCTCTGGGTCTGTGGACTGTAGCTCTTCGTCCTCATCATTGCTAAAATTGCACAGGGCGAATGAGGAAAGGGAGTAAAAGAAGAGCAGATTTTATTAACCGCATCACTATAAGTTAGGGACAGTGACATAAATATCGTACTGCATGGAAATTTTCTAATAGAGCCACTAATATCAGTACCTTAGTTTCAGATTAGTCATAATAATATATGCAAATGCAAACATGCAAAGCTCTCTGCTTATAATAGATATCCTGTTATTGCACAGGTTTCCCTACTATGGAAAGACACAATGAAGCTTAAGAAATAGACAAGTTTAAGTAGATTTCTCCAATTTGTCAATTTAACCAAGTTTGGTTTTTAATTTTTTTGTAATACATGAACAGATAAGTGAAAGATGGTCACCAGTGAATTTACTTACATTGCTTAGGTTAACCTGACACTTATAATCTGAGTAAATTCACTGGTTGTGGTGGAGCATTACTTTTTCTGTGTCACAGCCAAAACAAGCAAGACAGGGCAGTAAAAGGAAACATAGAAACATGGATGGCATTTGCAAGAGGCTTTCAGTTTTTTTAAGTGATTCAAGAACTAAAATGATACAACAGCATTGACTCTGACGCCTTGCTAATATTGCCTTCAGGCTGCTTTAGTGATTCAAATAAACAATAATGTGATAGGTAAGCAAACAATTGGATATATACATAATGTATAATGATGGGTTGCATAGAAATGAGGTTGTTCATGAGATTCATGGGTTTCAACATGAAATATAATAACAATATATGAGTACAACTTGGTTTAGGGGGCCACAAGCATCTGACAAACCTTGTCAGGACAAAAAGGAAAGAAAGAAACAACTTTTGTTCATACACGACTGCATACAAGAACACAAAATTCCTCTGTACTGACACAAGAAGTTGGCAGGTAGCACTGTACTTCTGTGTTCCCATAAAAGTTGCTGCTGGGCAACACTTTCTTTGTGGTAGTGGAGAGGAGTTTAATAAATGGAGGAGAAATTAAGTTATCCATTCCCGAGAGCTGGTACTACACAGCAGACCTTTACGATCACATGCGCGCACACTTAACCACACGCACAAGAGGAAAACAGCGCTTTCCGCGGGTCTCGAATCAGACTGTGTATGAAAGGTCTTCTTCAGTGTAGAAACTTGACCACTGCAATTGAATTTTGACGTGGCCTGATTTCCTCTGCAGAGCAAAGAGAAGTGGGGAAGTGTATCTGGACCTATGGCTGAGCAGGAAGGAGGGGAGTCAAGGGGCTGGAGAAAAGGGGCAATCCCACATAAACAGGCTCTTTCACCTCCAGAGGTGTGGGAGTGTGTGTCATTGAGATGGAGGAGGCGGTGTGCTGGGGTGTGGTCAGGGGAATGGCAAAGCCCTAACGGTCCAGTTCGTTCAAAAAGTTTAAAAAAAACAGGCAGACTTATGTAAGCCCTTCACATTTTGTTTGACACATTATTTACGGACCTAAAAACTATAAATGGAAGAATATAATATTAAAATGTGCTTCAATGGTTGTAAAAGGAACAAATGCAGTATTAGTTGAAAGCTTCAGTAGCATTAACACAAACAGAAACCAATGTACCAAACACCAGTGATAAACAGCTACACAGTTACATAGGATTTGGGTTCCTCAGGTCAAACCCAGAGCTGTGTCCTTGTGAAAGAAAAGAGGCACCCACCTCTCTCTAGATGTGAACACAGTGTGTGGTGGAGATTAGTCAGAAACAAGCAATCAATTCAAGCTCAATGCAAATAGCACTAAATCTGCAACTAGCATTATTTCTGTTGTTGGTTGATCTGGTGATTTTTTTATTTAGTCAATAATAACAAAAAATAGTTTAAAATTCCAACAACAATTTCCCACACCACATCATAAAAATAGCTTGCTTTGTCCACCCGAAACCCCCAAAACTGACTTTACTCTGAGATACAGCTGAGAATAGTGGTGAATCATCACATTTGAAATCTGTAAATTTTTGGCAGATCTCTTGATAAAAAAAACCCCCAAAAACTCTTGACAACACTTGATTTCAAGTGGCTGTTGTTGAATGTTAATCGATGTGCTGCTACCTTGGCCACTATAATTTGACAGTCCATTCACAAACTGACATGTATGTTTGTTTTCTCAGGTACTTTTTGAAGATAAGGCTTTGGAAAAACAAAGAAGGCCTCTGGGAACTTTTTATCTCACATGCTTTTTTTCCGCCTCTTGGCAAAAACAGAAAGCCAAGAAGATCATAATATTATATATATATATATATATATATATGTAAAGACAATTATTTTTAGCGGATGTGTTTTGTTTTCAGACTGAAAAAAGGTTTTATTTACTGCCCACAGTCTGACTGGCTTGTCACTTTTAAGTAATGTGTCTCCAAGGATGCTGCTGTTGCATAGCTGCTGTTTGACAATGGGTTGCGCGCCTCCCATGCAGAGCAAACATATCATGCAGCCTATACATACAGTAGGCTATTGTTAATACAACAATATACAGAAGACATGCAACAATAAGATATGTTTGCGAGATTTACAAGTTACAATTACAACTTAAAGTATCGTGCATTAACCATTAATTATCATGCATTTGTACCATACCGTACTATAAAGTTACCACTACAGTATAGCTGTGCAGGTGCACGTGTAGTGTACGTTGTCCTGTCAAAAATGAAACTTGACGCAGTGTGAAAGTCCACAATGTGCTATCAGGACACTGATACCAACCATATTATGTTATTTTTACTACAGGTGCATAGAAGCACCGGTGACTGTGGCAAATAGCAGATAGCAAATAATGAAACAGCAGCGTTTTATTATTACTGGCACCTACCTGCGTGGTTTCACGTTGTCCATGACAGTCGGTAGGATGATTGAACCTTTTCAAAGACGAACCTGTGTTTGCCAGCTTTATAAAATCCCACATTAATAGATGTTTATCCATAGAAATCGCTGTCTGTCAGTCATCGCTCGTCTCCTCGCTAGCATTATGCGGCTAGCCAGTGAGCTAAGTTAATGTACAGTCCATAACATTACGCTCTCTCTGTAAAAGCCTTATTCAGCGTGGATAGCATGTTTCCAAAAAAAGCGTCACTTCGTCCTCTTCTTTTACTCGTTCCTAAAAAAAGTAATATCGCAACATAAAAAGCCGATATCACGTAGAAGAGACTAACTCATTGCTTCATTACTCGCTGTTTCTGTCTCACTTGTCTGTACTTCTGTTTGGCGTTATGATTTTTGTCCATCCCGCCGATTCTCGCGCCCAGCCCTCTGCGCAGGCGGCCTCGCCTCTGATTGGTCAGAAATGGGGCCTGTGAAAAGAGGCGCTGGTACTCGAAACTGATAGGACAAGAAGTGAGGAGAGGCTCGCGTGTGATTGGTTAGAAGTGGGAGTGGGTTTTAGTTTCATTGGTTGAGAAGGGGAGGGAGGCGGGCGCTAAGTTAGACGACTGTGCTGTCACCTTCTGCAGCAGAATAGATCTTTTCATCAAGGCGGTGGTGGCTCAAAGTGGACTGCAGGGACTCTCAGAGGCCCTTGAGGGGGTTTCAGGGGCTTCCCGGCCTCACAATTTCACTAGAAGCAGGCACGATTAATCACAACTCAAATTTTGTCCCCTGATTTATAGTGCTGAGATGTTATTTACATATTTAACAACACGTATTAATAGTAGAAGATAACTCTACTGAACATGAAATATAGTTAATTTTTACCAGATGGTGGACACGTATGTTGGAGTGCATTGTGCATTGATTATGCCACTTTATGTTGTTGATTCAAAAGGCCAATGCCTTTGAATTAACATGATTTATTTCTTCATTATATGATGCATAATAATTGCATCATATTTAAGAAGATCAAGGGCTTGAGGTTTGAGATTCACTCAAAACTTACAGAGAATATTCACAGCATTCAAACTCTGGCATAGATAATACATTGTTTCCTTTTCCTTTGGCACACAGTTCTTGCATAATCTACAGTACACAGTTCTGCACCTCCTTTATACTATGTTCTGCTGACATCTTGTGGACAAAACTTTGGCATCTGTTTAATGGTTTCATTCATATAAAGTCAAAAAGATATTTACCACTGGAAATGTGTTTTTCACATACTACCTTATCTGAACGTTTATACAGATTGCACTATTATTCATTTATTACATCATCTCTTGTTCTTCGCCTGCGCACTATCAGCTCCAAGCAGGTAGGTCAGTGGTGCAATGCGTCTTTGTGGATTTTGACAATGGATAATAGATATAGTTATAGACTACATGAAGTTCAATCCATTTATCGCCTTTTGTTAATCAAAATCTATAAAGTATCTCAGAATATCTTACATTTCTTACTTGTAAGTCGTTAATTTTTGAATATATACTGCATAATTACCTCATCACAATTTTGATGTAGTCATAATTATATTATTCATATAATAAGTCATAATATCATATTTATCATTCATGCTTCTTGATCTATTAATTTATTTTTCTCGCGGTAAAATTATAATATATACGACTCTTTGGATAATATGCATGTCCTGCCTTTCAACCTGTAGGTGACACTGTTTAACTTCTCAATGTTGTCATTCCGGAGTGTTAAAAACAACCGTGTGAAGTAAATATCAACCAGGCCGGAAATTAGTGATAGTGCTTCTCAAACTAAAAGCACGAATTCTGTCAATCTAAAACAATCATAATGTGTAATGTGTTTTTTTTTGTTTGTTTTTTTTTTTTGCATATGCACCACTAAATTACAATATCACCTGAAGGCAATAAAGACAAGGCCTTTAAACAGGATCTACATTATTACCTAATCTTGAAATCCTGTCTTGTGAATGACCTCTGAGTCTTTTTTAACTGATATATATTCCCATATAAATCAGTTAAAATAAATTAGAATGAACTGTTTCAAAATAAAAGTAGAGATTTAGAGAGTTGTGATAGAGGAAAATGTTAATGCTGTCAGTGTCTTTGTGGTTTGTCTGAAAATGAAATCAAAAGTAGGAACAGGGGAGAATCTTATCTTGAAAATGTTAATGCTGTTAGTGTCTATGTGGTTTGTCTTAATGAGTGTAGGTGAAAATGAAACAAAAACAAAATGAAAAATAAGAACAGAATCTTATCTTATCTTTTCTTGTATGCTGAGGAGTAAAATGCATCATTTGCTTCTCTGATTATCAAGTAGCATCAAAATAGAAATAGTGAAGTAAAGGTCTGGATTTATTTTGAAAAGCCGCTCCGGAAGTGGCCTGGTGTGTTCCGTCTCTCCTGTTGGTGGTTAGTGCAGTTGTGAGGTCCCGTGACAAATTTCATTGGAACTTTCTACGGCCAGGAAAGACTGATGTTTCCTGCTTCTCTCACTTGACAAACGCTTATGGGCAGCGAGAAAATACACTTTCAATTTTGGGGGGGTGGTCTTTAGGGGTCTTTTGTCCGAAACAAAAGGGGAACAATGTTTAATGTATTGACAGTTTAAATGCTGTAGACCGAAACATCCCCACTGGACCTACGAAAATAGATGAACACCGCGTCAAGATACTGTAAGGTACGTGATGTTCATGTAAACGTTATCATGTTCTTGCTAACGTACCGTTGGTTAGCCGTTGGGTACAAACCCAACTAGCACACTAAACTCTAGTATATAAGTAAGAAAACGTGGTTTGTAGGTAATAGTAAAGGGATAACTGTTAGCTATTACATAACATTAACTTTTCAGTTGGAAGACAAGAAGTTCAGCCGAGATAAATATATAAACAAAGTTAGCTACTTTGCTGTGTATCATACATTATTTGCTCCCCTGTGCACAGTCAATATTAGACACAGGATCCTGGTAGAGCAAGTCAAACCTTTCATTTTGTGTGTGTATGTGCGTGTCGGTATTTTATTTGTGTGTGTGTCTGTGTGTTTGCAACTCCTCCCTCATCTGGCTCAGTTTTTCCTCCTCTCCTCTCCTCGACATGGAGATGGTATGTTTTTTTTTTTTTTTTTTTTCCCCTGTAATGCACGTGATCTGTGCTGAGATTTTAAAAGTTGTTACCAGTGTTGATTTCACGCACAGCCTCAGGTGTAAAGAGTTGAGTAAAGATTGAGCTCACCAAACTGCTTTGCCAAAAATTAAACAGAAGTAGGCGAGGTCTTCTTCTTCTTTTTTTTTCTCTGCGGTGTTGCGTTCAAGGAACATGTTGTCCAACCCCTTGTAATTGTTCTCTGAGAAATTATGTCAGACCTCACTCATAGGCAGTCATCCAGTGTTGGCTGTTTATTCAGCTGTGTGGTATGGACAGTGACACACAACCATTTCTAAGATGGATGATGTGTATATGAATATTTGAGCAACAACAAATACACATGTGCAGTGCCACAAAGGATGCTTTTCTTGATAATCCGTCTCTTAATGATCTTTCTCCATGTGGAAATCAGCTTATTTTCCATTTGGGTTCACAGCTGGTTCCTTGATGTAACAGGTGGCACTAATGACCATGTTATGTGTACCAGAGTTTCCAAATCAGAGAAAAGTTGGACTTTATAGCACACTATTTGAGAGCTCTATCTTTGTGTGAAATGTGGCGTGGGAGTTCAAAAGTTGCCTTGGCTTTGTAACATTCTGTGATCTAATTTTGTCACTTTGTCAGCATGCAAGTTGATTCAAACTCGTTTCTAAAAGGAAGTCCGCACCACCAGTCTGCAGACAGTGGATGTCTGTGAGCTGTCTGGACGGTCAGGTTAAGTTAGGCATCTGTCCAGATGCTGAGGTCAGTCGCACGTACCGTAAGGGTTGACTGAGTTCAACCCCCTTCAACACTTCTCCAGCTGCACTTCCTCAATCAGAGATCTGTGTCTGTTGCATTATAATGAGATACCTCTAAACTAGAATAACGTTCATCCTATTCAGTTTTATCCCACATGAAACAGATATTACATGGCAGGTGTATTGTCAACGTTTTAAAACATTTTAAGTGAATCTAAACAGATTTGAGTACATTTATTTGTATTAAATTAAAGTTAAAAGCACTTGTTGAAAAGGAAAGTTATAAGTGACAGCACTTCAGAAACAGACTGTCTTCCTGTTTCAGGGCTTTTTGTGGTCATGACCACTAATACTAACTATAGCGGCCTGTGTTTGTGAGTGGATGCATGCCTGATTGAGCTATCACATCTGATTTACCATTGCTGGGTGACTTCTGCCTTGTTTTCTCGCTAGAAATGCTTGTCACGCGTGATACACAGCCGCACACACAGAAAAAAATACGTACAACATCCTCATAGGATATCCACAGGCAAGGATGTGTGTTTGAGCTAAGCAGGAAGAATGCTATTTTTGATCCCCCTGTAGTAGTGTCGCGTATTTGTGCCTGTCAGCACAAGTTAATTCATGTTGTGGCATGAATACAGGCCATGCTGGGCTCAAACTGCAGCTAGGGAATGTAGTTAACATTTGAACACTGTTTTTAATCCTTATAACAAACTAGACAATGTCTGTAAATGGGGTGTGGTGAGCTACAGCATTCCATGAAGGAGTAGCAGTGTCAGCCGAAAATCGAAGCTGTACTCAGCAGTCATAGGTTACGATTCCCTTGAACGAAAATATTTCTGGAATGTTAAAAAGTGGGTCCTACCCAGTGACGTTCAGAGTCAGTTAACCATTAAAACATGCACAGATGTGAGGCAGCTCATTTGCACATACTTCAGCAGCTCTCTTCATTTAATAGCCACGCTTTTAAAAACACAAAAGACCTGACTATTTCCGACAAGGGCTGCAAAGCCAAAATTTGTCACCTGCACGTAGCTGGTGGTGGTTTCACACAGTGATAGTCTTTTTAAAATACATAAGAAGAGGTGTAACTGATACTTGATCGATTAGACAGAAAACTCATCGGAGATGAGATGTGAAAATACTTGGCAGACTACTCCAATGAAAATAATTGTTTTAGTTTTAACTATTTCAAAATAAAAGTAAAGACAGTAAAGGGAAATGTTAGTGCTGTTGGTGTCTTTGTAGTTTGTCTGAAAATGAAACTAAAAGAAAATTAAAGGTAGAAACCAAAGAGAAAAAAGGAGCCTAGTGATGAAGAGGGCATGAAGGTCCATCTGATTGCACACATGCATTTTAAAGAGGCCTGGTCTTTTCCTGTACCCTCACCCCAACGTGAGCAGAATGAGATGTCCCCTCGGGGGTGCATTCAAGATCAATACGCAGACAGAGAAAGTTAAACCAAAACAGGTTTTCCGTGTGTTGTAAGCAAACAACTGTGAGATTAACAACGGTGGTGGTTCGAAAGACAAAAGCTACTCAACACACTGGGCTGATGTCACCAACATCAAACAATGGACAAGTCAGAGCGGCAGACAAAGAGCTTTGTTATAAAAAAAAAGAAACGGACGTTACATAACTCACGGTGAAGGAAAAGAGATATGCACTGTGTGTGTGATTTAGTCAGATCACACAGTGTTTAGTATTTAACTTACACAAAATAGTTTTATATCGTGACCTCGGGTCAGCTGCAATTCTCTCATTAGACTCTTTGCAATAATAATGAACTTTGCCCCCCTCCTTCGCCTTCAGGGAGCTGGGGTCGTGACCTTTTGTTACTACACTTGTCAGAGGAAGGAGTCTATTACGCCTCAGCCCTGAGCTTTATTTCACTCTTTAAACATTGTGGAAGAACAACTCCGGGGGTCTTACTCCTAACCTATTGTGTAACTCCTGCTTCAAAGACCCCTGGAAGGTTATTTTAAAAATACCTTTCTACTGACCGGAACATGAGAGAAATGTCACAGACCCAGCATGTGTAATCGAGATAGTATGTATGTGTGTGAATGAGTGTTTGGATGTGTGTAGGCATTCGCATGTTAGAGAGGGTATGTGTGAGATGAATGCATGTCGGGGAGTCTGCACAGAAAGAGACTTGTAATTCTCATGTGAGGGAGATTGATAGCATCATTAAATGAGAAAGAAAGAAAAGTCATTAACCACTTAGCGCTGTGGTGATATTTATCTAAGAGGAGGAGGAGATGTTCATGTTTAGAGGAAGGAGTGAGTTAACCGGTTACTCAGAGGGAGGGAGCCAGCCTGCTGTCATGTTGCAGCTTGCTGTCCCTCCTGTTGTTGCCTCTGTACTCCTGCTACAGTCTTTATCCTTGAAGAAAGCAAAAGGATTTTAACCAGCACTGTGTTTACAGGCAACATCTCACTTGTTTTTGCTAAATGCCTATTAGCAGCATCTTTAAATCTGACCATTTGCATCCCGAAACAGTGTGTCTTATTGATTTATTTATCAGCAGAATGAAACAATTCTGCAAGAGTATTTAGACCGTCACCATGTGACACTATAACTTGTTGAAAACCATACATATAATAGTTAATTACAGTTGTTCTGAATGCTAATTGTCCCAGTAAATGGCTGTTTGTGATACCTCAAGGTTAGTAACCTGTGGCTAAGTGACATTTTTTACACAGCTTGGAAAAAGCAGCCCCCCCGTGCCTCCTAACTAACAAGCTAAGTAGAGGGATAGATTGATGGATCAACAGGGCTACGTCACGCCTCAACCGTGAAAGAATTACCGTACAAAACTATTTTGAAGAATCAAAGTAATTAATTAAAAGCTGCTAACAAAGTTGTCTAGTGTCTGTTAGGTATAGGCAACATGACTACTGCAGACTGAAATGTGTTGAGAGCAGAAGAAGAACATCAGTTTCACTTCCTGAATAACAGAGAGGTCTGTTCTCTTTTTTTCCTCTGCAGCAGTGACCCAGGATGGGGATGGGCCAGTTGTATACTTGAAGTTTCATCCGAAGAAGGACCCATTACTTTATGACCTTGCACCTTTTGAATGCCGACAGCTTCTAAGATGGAGGAGCAACCCAGTCTCCCCAATGTCAGCATACCCTGCCACAACGAGCAGAGGGACAAGAAGAAACGTTACACAGTGCGTGCAGAGTTTTTGTTCATTGTTCAGTTTGCCCTTTTGAGAAGAGAAGAACACATCAATTTAAATGTCAGGCATCATGTGTCTATAAATGTTATTGTTTTTAAATAACAATTAGATACTATTCATTGTCTTTACATGGACTTTCTTTGTCTTTTTTCAGGTTTACAAAGTGATAGTCAATGTTGGACAACAGGAATGGTTTGTCTTCAGGCGTTATGCAGAGTTTGATAAACTCTACAACATAGTGAGTGGTGGAACAATGTCATTTTGATTTTACACCATACCTGACACATTACCATAATTCTGTTTGCGAGTTTTTGATTCCCTTAGTCTTTAATTCACTAACTTTTATGACACACTCACATTGACATTTAGAATAATTATATACTTGTGACCATAGATGTTTCCTAACCCTTAACATCGTTTTCTCTGTTGCTGTCATATTTTTTTAATGCAGTTAAGGAAACAGTTTCCATCTATGAACTTGAAAATTCCTGCCAAGAGGATATTTGGCGACAATTTTGACCCCGGTAAGTGTTAATGCCTGTCAGTTAAACTTATCATGACTTTCTCCTTTTTCACTGGGATTTACTGTATGTAAACGGTTCACTAGTATTTATGAATATTTGACTTTTTATTTCTTGTTTATCAATATTATGTTTAATATAATACTATAAAAATCTGATTTCCAACCCTGATTAAGGCGAGTCGGACTGGATCTATCACACATGAACACACTGAGGTGTTTTAGGGAGTTTAGAGTGCTCCGTTGAATCAAAATGACCAAAGACTTCAGGGCACCCAGAAAGTTCAACTTAGACAGAGCTACAGCTAGCGTACATAAGGTAACTGCAATTACAGCTGCGTACAGTGAAATATATAGGCCATTAATACAACAGGATGTGTGATTAGGTTATAGATCGAAGTATTGAAATATATATAGTAACTAGAGCTTGCTCTAATTATTTGAGGTTTAAAAGTACTGTACAGTCTCGGCCTTGATTCTCTATTGACAGCTGTTACAGCAAACAGTGTCTCATATAAATGAATACATCACTGAGTTTTTTAATGCTTGCTTTGACTTACAGTATGTTGGTTGCTCATGTTTGCTGTCTGCTTGTGAAACACTGTAAAATTGTTATATATCTATATAGTATATATGCAAATGCAGTGAATGCCACACAGCATTTTGTGTGACATAATTTAATAGACTGCTAGTTTCTCTCAGCTCTCCCAACTCTGACCGACTTCCAACATCCCTGACGATAGGCTGACATATGACATGTGCATCAAGTCAGAATCCCAGTCATTGATGTTAAAAGAAAATATGCAATTTCTTTTTTCTTGATTCACGTTGTTTGGCTAGAGTAAGATTGTATTTTTTAAACAATATATACATTTACCCAATAGAGTTCATCAAGCAAAGAAGAGCAGGGTTGCATGAGTTCATCAAGCGAATCGTCTCACATCCCCAGCTTTGCAACCAGTAAGCGTTCATGTTTGTCACTGTCATTATATTGCATTATATTGTTGACTTTACTAAGATGAATGGCTTCAATGATCTGAATCCAAAAGTCTAATAAGATCAAATTTGTTTATCCATGCTTCACACTTGGCATGAATTAGATTAAAAAGATGGATTAAGTTCTGCTTTGTCATGTTTTACTTGCTAATAATACTTTGCGTTTGTTTTATTTAACGGCTTTGGTCCCTCTTAATCTTTACAGTCCAGATGTGAGGACCTTTCTACTGATGGACAAAATGCAAAATTTTTCCGATGCCTCTGAGGATGAAGATGACAAAGTAAGTAACTCATCAACCAATTTTATTGGATCCGTTTCTGTTTTTCTTAATTTAAATTTTTGTTTTCCTGCTTATAGTCCAGATATATTGGAGTAGTTAGGACCTCCACCTCTGTTTTTGTTATGTCCAGGCTGTGCTGTAGAGGTGTTGATTCAGCTCTGTCTCCCAATGTGTAGTTTGTAATTGATAGCAGCTGATAGTATCTGTTTAGATGTCTCTGATCAGCGGTTAATCAGTGTTGAGTGTGTGTTAGTTTTAGCTTATAGTTACATCTTGAAGGTTAACCCAGATAATGTTTTCTCTGATGTTTAACAGAACAACTCTACCTCCAGAAACATTAACCTGGGACCCTCTGGAAATCCACAGTATGTTTACTATTGAAATGCTCTTTTAAGGAAACATAATGTTTTCAGCACAAAGCAGATTGCTTCAAACTGTGTTCTTGTGTAATCATATACAGTGCTTTGCATTTTTTACATCAGTATCATTTTTATTTCAGTGCCAAACCCACAGACTTTGACTTTTTGAAAGTCATAGGGAAGGGGAGTTTTGGGAAGGTACGTGACCAACACAATGCTGGAAAGTACTTTCTGTTCATGTCAGTGTGAGAATTGTCACAGGTACAATCTTAATATATGGATCTGTTTACATAGCGTTTTTGTCTTCAATGTAAAGACACAGAAAGCAGTTTTACAAATCAACAAGAATAATGTTGATTTACAGTATATATATTATTATTACTGAGTATTGTGAGTTACATTTATGTTTAGTGCTGCCTTGAAATGTTGAAAATGTGTTCTGTGTTGTGGTTTTTGTAAGTTTTAGTTCTGCATGTGTTGGCCTTTCCATGTAGGAAGTGAGAATGAGATCTGGAATCACTCTGGTTTACACTGTTGATGCAATGTTTAACATGCTTTCTTGTGATGCAGGTTTTCCTTGCAAAACGCAAACATGATGGAAAATATTACGCTGTCAAGGTCTTACAGAAAAAGGTCATTCTTAACAGAAAAGAGGTAAATTGTCTATCAAATATGACTCAAACCATGTCCACATTTCAGGCATACATATCTTCATTTTAATTCTTCCACTAATTCACTCCTTCCAATCAGCAAAAACACATCATGGCAGAGCGCAACGTGCTGCTGAAGAATGTGAAACATCCATTCCTAGTTGGACTTCATTATTCCTTCCAGACCACAGACAAGTTATACTTCGTCTTGGATTTTGTCAATGGAGGAGAAGTGAGTGGTTTCAGTGTTTTTACCTCTCACACAGTAATGAGTCACAAAGTCAAGAACAGCTGAGAATGGCAGGAACACCGGAAATATGTATTAAACCGCTTTAATAAATCTCCCCGGGGCAGCATGGTGGCTAGTTAACACACTTCCACGTGTGAAAGTCTTATGAGAGATCACGACATTGCTCAGAATGGCTCCTGAGTGTTACTTCCTCTGTCGATCTTCAAGTGTGGTCAGCTTTTTTAAAGCTGCCATGTGTGACTGACTGTGTGGGAATGACTAACCACTACAGTCTGTATCCAAGTTAGTTTGCCTCTTGCCCTTCTGAAGAAGTTGACCACAAAGCCCAGTAACATGTAAATTAAATCAAATCAATATTTACTTTCCAGTCAAAGTTATTTGAATAATTAGATTAATCCATTTTTATACATAAGGACTGAAGTATTTTTGCAACTTTATCATATCATGGTTAATGATTTTAATTTTGGTGGTTTGTTTTATACACAGCTGACATGTGATTCACTCCAATAATCAAATGGAACTTTTTCATTTCAGCTTTTCTTCCATCTTCAAAAAGAGCGGACATTTCCAGAGCCCAGAGCAAAATTCTACATTGCTGAAATGGCAAGTGCGCTGGGATATCTGCACTCTCTCAACATTGTTTACAGGTGTGTGGCGGTTTAATCAAGTGTAAACGATAAGATCAAACTAAAAGATGTCTTGTCAGTTAACGTAACTCAGATCTATTCAGAGCCATAACTACTGTTTCTTTTAGTGTTTTAACCACCTTACACTGCAGTTCCTCACAAATCATGCTTGGTGGACATTTTTTTTTCTTCATATGAGTAGATGGAATTTACAGAAATGTACATTTCAGTTTAAATAATACAGTTAAAAGACTGTATATAATACATTTTATATTTACATTTGACTTTTTCTGTTTGCTGGTCAAATTGTCTGAGGGATATGGGGTTGCTATGGGCAGATGTTTCCAGATCCTGGCTATGGCCCTCTTTACTAAAATTCATTTATGTCATTTTGTCCAGAGACTTGAAGCCAGAAAACATCCTCCTTGACCATGAAGTGAGTGTCTATTTTTTTAACCAAGCACACAGCTATGTAATTCATATATAATCATGAATATACCCGGAAAAGCCGGTTGCAGACTCATTACATAACCCCATAACGTGCAGCACAAATGTCATTCTTCTCCAGTCATAATTGTACCACCAGTGAACAACAGTGTCATTTCCAGTTCCAGCTGGACATAATGCATGTGATTGGATTAGATTTTACTAATGATTTTCCTGCCTAGCCTTATTGAAAAAGTAGGGAGTGATGAATAGGACTAACTGAGCCACGGCGCAGCCAACATTCCTGGGCAACAATAGGATCCTCAGTCCCCGAGGATAATGAGCTGCTTGTGTGGCACATGTTGTCTAAAAACGTCCCTGTGTCCTCTCTTTAAAGGGGCATATCATTTTGACGGATTTTGGGTTGTGCAAGGAAGGCATCTCCCAGACAGACACCACCATGACATTTTGTGGAACACCTGAGGTATGGCGGCTTTGAGTTGGATGTCTGATAACTGACAGTTTTGCACCAGATTGTTCCAAAGAAGTCTCGCCTTCAGTGTCAATAAGAAGTAATCATTAACAGACTTTTTGGAATAAATTGCCGTTAAAGATTTTACAAGTTTGAGTGTATTCCATGTACCGGCTATACTGCTGTATGTGCATGTGTTTGTGTGTGTGTGAGTCACATTTTCCAGGAGGAAAATTGGCTTTTATGTGCAAAAATAGCAGGTGATATACATTTAATTGTTGTACTTTAAGCCAGAAGGGAAATGTAAAAGTTAATGTTATATTATTATATTTGTGTGATTCTTCCAACCAGTACTTGGCTCCAGAGGTCCTGAGGAAGCAGCCGTATGATAACACGGTAGACTGGTGGTGTCTGGGTTCAGTGCTGTATGAAATGCTCTTCGGCTTGGTGAGTTTTTAGCTTGATCCCACAGTTAACAGTACATTTTTTTTGTTTGCTTTTGATAGTGAATTGGTTGTGATGTACTGCGCAACTCCTGCTACTACTGCTCAATGTTAAGGCACGTCATTGTACCGCCACGCTCTCTTACATGCCTCTACTTCTCTTTTATTTCATATCCTAGCCGCCATTCTACAGCAGGGACACACATGAAATGTATGACAACATCCTCCACAAGCCATTGGCGATGCGCCCTGGTGCATCCAGCACAGCCTGGTCTCTCCTCCAGGGTCTGCTGGAGAAAGATGGCACACACAGACTGGGGTCTAGGGATGATTTTGTGAGTGGGATTATTCATTGCACTTGTCTAGATACAGACTCGATATGTACAGGAGAATTTCCTTTTCTTGGGCTCCCTCTGGTGGCTGCTCTGTATACACTGTGTGACTATTGCTAATGCATTACAGATGTACAGTCATTGATGTAATTTAATTAATCAGCTTTTTCCAGCCAACTTTCTATAAATAAATAAAATCTGGTTATTTACTCTGTGTTTTCAGAATGAGATCAGAGCACACTGCTTCTTCGCCTCCATCAACTGGGATGACCTTGTACAGAAGAAGATCCCTCCTCCATTCACGCCCAATGTGGTAAATATTTGTTTCTTGCCTAGTACTCAAAAGAATCCAACGATTTGGGGGACGTTGTATGTTGTATTTCCTTATAGTTAAGCACTGCTATTGAGTAATTAAAAGTCCTCCTGTGCTCAAACATATGTTTTCTTCTTGTTTCTTCTCAGTTTGAGCTTCATTATGCACAATGATGCATGTTTAGAGTTTGATACTAGAAGGCAGATAGATCGATTCAAGATTTTTCAGTGAAAATCCAGATGAAGGCACTGTGCTATTGTCTTCTTCTTCATAAAATTCTTTTTATACTTAATTTCATGTAATGTTTCCTAATTTTATTACCTAAAAACTGTTATGGTAACTTTATTGTTGTGTTTTATGTCCTCAAATTTAGTCCCTTTTATGAAGAGAAACATGCATTTTGTTTTATGTGTTCAATGAATGTTAATATGACCCATGTTTTATCCTCCCCCTCCTCCTCCAATGTTTTTGCAGAGCTCTTACTGTGATATCTCCAACTTCGATCCCGAGTTCACAGATGAGATGGTCCCCAACTCCGTCTGTTGGTCTCAAGACCATTCCATAGTGAACGCCAGTGTAATGGAGGCAGACGATGCTTTTGTGGGCTTCTCTTACGCCCCACCGTCTGATGACTCCTTCTTATGAACACATTCCCAATGAGGTCTTCACTCACCTTAACCATCATAACTTCTTTTGACTAAAGGGAAGAATTTATACCATGGATGAACTTGTTTGATGAAGCCAAAGCAAGCAGCTGAGAAGAAACAGCACTCACGACAGATTTTGGTTGGAAAGAAGTGTGCCAGAAAAGTCTTTATATTTTACCAATTTGTATTTATATAAAAAATATATATATACATAATATACATAGCAGATGATATTTTTAAGAATTAAGGATGGATATCCTCTATTAGTGTAATTTCTGGTGGTTTCTAAATGAGCCTTTATAAAGCCTTAAATTTGTCCCTTAAATGAAATCCATAAGCAGTTTTCTGAGAAACTTGAACAATTCACTGGACTTAAAGAAAAAAAAAAACACCATTTGACTGTCAGATGTAAGTGTGTTTGTCCATGTAATTACTGTACAAATAAACTCATGTATCATATTTTAACTGAGCTGGAAATAGGGATTACTTGAGAGACCACTAAATAAAGCATTTTGGTTTATAGGTCACATTTGTAAAAAAAACAAACAAAAGTCTTCAGTTATCATTTCGTTTGTCTTTGCTGAATTATTTTTCTATTGAATTGTTTGTGTTTATTTTCTTTTTTTTGCCTTAACATTTGCATACATTAGAAATCCACAATGCTTTGCTTCGCCTGGAAATTAAGTAGGCCTATACTCCTGTTGCACAATAATAAAAAATGTAAAAGTAAAGAGTCTCTGTGTATTTTATACTAACAATGTATCTTTTAAAGCGTATAATTTGTAATACCTTTTTTTAAAATTACATTTTAATCGTGTCATATCTGAGCCTTTCTTTTATCGTTACCATGGCAACGTGGTTGTAGCTAGCGCGCCAACGCAACCTGTAAACGTTTACGTATGTTAACGGATAAATGTATTACACTAAATGAAAATGGCTGACATTTTATCGTTAAAAGAAGCAGTTCTGGTCTATTTAGACAGAAGTGGTGGCCTTCAGAAACTGGTTGAAGACTGCAAACCGTTCAACGGTAGGCCTGCTGTGTGGAAAAAACTAAATACTAAAGCTAAAATGACGCAGCTACTTTTAGGATGATGTGGGACTTGTAGACACATTGCTAACACTTGCCCCTGCTTTCCAGACCCCCAACAGATTGAAGCAGTCTACAGGTTCTGTATCAGTGTGAATCCCTCCGATATGATAGAGGTGGATCCCGCATTGGGTGACTGTGTTCTGCATAATCCTTTAGCGGCAACTGCGTTGTTTAAGTCTGTAAGTGGAAACTGAGCTAGCTAAAATAAAATGTAAACTTGTACCCCCTGTATGGCTAACTACATTTGCCTCTTTAGGTTTGCTTCCTGGCCATAAAGACGCTTTCACTTGTTGAAAAAATACACACAGAGAGTCAGGTATGAATAAATGCTGTAGGTGTTTCCTCAATTATTTCCTTGAATCCTAAATGCATGCACCTTATGGGGGAAGTTTAAACTTGAGAAACCTGATTATCAGGCTCAGTCCACTGACAGTGTGTCATCTGATTGTTCCTTTTGAGGTCAATGTAATTCTGAAGTTGACACACCTGCCTCCGTTCCCTGAGTACACGTTAGACCTCTGTAGTTTTCCTCGTGGGTATGGTCCAGTGAGGCCGGTCTCCATGGAGGGACTGGTCATTGCTTTGACAAGAGTCACGAAATACACGCAGGGGGCAAGGTTCCTCTGCATTAATGATGACTGTCCCTGCTCTACAGGTAATGCAGGGAAGACACACTGTCAAATCATAAACCTTTCTAGTTATTCAAGTAGTAAACTTGGATTCATATTTGATTTTATTTCCTGGATGCTGACTTCAGGGTTTCACCACATTCGCGTCCATGCACCTGGAGCCACAGAGTCGGCTACCGTGGGAAACAACTTCAGCTGCATGATCTGCAGCTTCCCACTGAAAGAGGATGTGAAGTTTAGAGTGTTGGGAGGTGAGAGTGATGCCTCTCTATGGTGGACGTCACTGGAGATATATCTGAAGAGGTTAAAGGAAAACTGTACGTTGATGTGATCCGCATGTTTGCAAATGTTTCTTTATGGAGACAGACAAACAACTTGTGGAGCTCATCCATGTCAAAGCACTGGATGGTCTAAGTGCCCATCAGCAAAGCTCACTCAGGTACCAGTCTGTCACCCTGTTTCTCAGAGGTAGGTCTATTACAAAGGCCCATTGTACTCTATAACTGTGCCACCAATTATGGTATCACTCAGCCAACAAACTGATTAAATCTGTTTGATAATTGCACCCATTTTCAGCACATAAAATATGGGAAACAAAGCCAGTAGCCTATTTCCATCAGAGAGAAGTGGGGCTGATGTGGCAGGTGAAGAAAAATGTGAACAACATGAAATACAACACATCATAATGAACAACAGTAACTGTAAAATAAAAACACACATCAAGGGTTCACATTAGGTAACTTAATATTAAAACAACAAAGAATACACAATCATAACAAACAGTCCATGGTGCAGCTAGTTGTTTATTTCATCACTGATCTGCTCTTTCAAACATGATTTGAATTTGTTTGTGTTTTTTGGCATCTCAAAGTCTCTGTTTAATCTGGAAAACAGCTGCAGAACACAAGAATGACTTCTTTCCCTCACAAACTATAAACTAAGCAGCACAAAATCAGATGCTCTACCCCTGGTGTGGTACACGCTGACGTTGTTTGTTCATCGAATAGTGAGCTGTTTCAAGCATCAGGATGCAACCACTCTGCTGAAGTGTCCTTGACCTGATCTGCTTCAGAGACTCTGTTGCATAGCTGTAAAGCACATTGGCCTTTTTGTTTGTTTAGCACAGAACAAATGAGTGCTTTTAGTTTGAGGCCCAGTTAGGTTTTTCACATTAAAAGGCTCAGTTTTCATGTGCAAGTCAAAAATCTTGAAGGAGACACTGTGCTATAGATTAATTTCCTCATTTAAAGGGGTATTATTTGTTTGTAAAATCATATTCTCATCCATTATATTCACCCCCAGTCCTGAATAATGTGGTTGTAATAGCTTATATTTACAGACAGTCAGATGTATTGAGGTTTGCCATTAATTTTCTCCGACTTTCCGAATGAGGCACACTTTGTAACACAAACTTAGTGGGGGAGAGTTCAAATAAATAGATTTTTGTGCAGCCAGCCGCACACAGTGCCTCGTGGTGGGATATTAAGTGTTTCTGTCCCCTCTAATAACATTGTCCAGCCAGTACCCCTGAGAGCTTAGCAAATCTCAGCACCAGGATTAACATATTCTGTTGACCTAGTCCTGTAGAGGAATTCAATACACTGGGTTCCCGTTACTAAACATATATGTTAATAAGTGCAAGGAACACTCATTAGCTGGCTGTGCAATTCGCACACAGAGAAATCTTTGTTCTGAAGGCCTCACTCTGTTTCTCTTGGCAGTGGTTTGTAGGTGGCATGCATGTTTCTTCAATAATCACTAGGCAGCGCAGAACAACCCCTCTGAGTGTTATTGCTTTGTTTCCCCATTCACACAGATGAGCTGTGTAACTCAATGAGAATCGGTCGGCTCTACAGGGTGTTAGGCATTCCTGCGCATGTGCACCAGTGGCCCAGTATTACCTGGAGTGTTGAGGCAAATAGTGTCCAACCGTGGGAGCCAGAGTGTAAGGCAGTAAATGATCTTATATTAAATCCTGCTGCAGATCTATAGAAAACTCACATCTTCACACTGTATATTCTGATTAATCAGAACAATGTTCTCATTTTGTATACAACGTTGTGTATTATTACCATATTGAAACCTACAGATGCCCATAAAGTCAGCGCCAGCTTCCAGAAGCTGTTGAAGTTCACGGCTGGTTCTCCCTGGAGGTTCTCTGCCGTTGCGGCTCATTTCTTTGGGTCTGACGTGGCTCCTCCAGGCCTCTACGACACCTTAAAGCTGGGCTTGTTGCTCAGCTTGGTGCAGACGAGATCGGATGAAAAAGACACATTTCACAACTTGGATCTCCTAGTTGTCACCACTGACACTCTTATACCGGACAGGTAAAGTGGTCTGCATGAACACAAGCATATAAAGCCTGAGATTTAATCCTTGTCACTACCCATTACCCTGTGTTTGTGGCAGACTAATGATGTACAGCCTGGCCTTGGCGTGTCGTGGGGTCAGGCACCAGGCCTCAGGGGAGATGTTTGCATCTCTGTCCAAGGACCAACACGGGGCAGGCACTGCTAACATCCATGCTGGTTCTGCCTTGCTAGCCACTGGAGGGATTTGCATGTTGGGAGATCTTGGCTGTTACAAAAAGGACAGGTTGGATGCCATTCAGTCAGGTAGAGTATCAAAGTTTCATGGCATTAGTTATAAAGAATATGGATTTCTGCTACACTTAAAAAGCTAGTGCACTGTAGCGATAATGTTCTTTTATCCCACTGAATTTTTCTCAGTTCTGGAGAGCTGCACAGTGTCTGTCTTCATCCCAGGGAAGAAGTATGGTGAAGATGCTGACCAGCAGCTTTCCTTTCCAGTCCAGTGCAGCTTCTGGGCTCTCACAGAGCCTACAGACGCCTCACGACGGTCTGGGAGGGCAGACTGCGCCATACTGGGAACAGCAGTGGGTTCAATTACAACTCAGTGTTGTATAGCTCACTTAAAACATGGTCTGAATGTGCCGTAGCATGCCTGTGTTAAGATGAAAATATTAGTGGAACTTGTCCTGTACGAGTATACACTGAGTTCAAGAATTGCCACGTTTCAGTCAGCACAGATGTTGTTTGTAGATAGTATGGACAAAACAGGAAATTTAGACAATTTACTTTTCTTGAAGGAAGTGCCCTGCCCAGACAACATGACTTCACCACAGAGCCCTAGAGGAAAATAAGTGCTTTGTTTTGTTTTGTTTTTCTTTTGCAGGGGAAAGGTTGACAATAAACTGTACACGCGGTTAAACAGAAGTTTCAGAGATGCCAGTTTACCTCACTGTGACAGGTTAACACTAAAAACACTTTAGACAGCTTTCTGATGCCCAGTCTCTTCTCTCTGAGCAGGAAATGGGTCCAGTACCAGTTCAGCTGGCAGATGCCTTTGGCCTAGTCATTCAGTGTAAAGACATGGTAGGAGAGCAGGCCCTACTTGCTCAGACAGTCCACACCCTGCAGCAGGCAGTAAATCCTGGAAAACCCCTGTACTCATCCTGCTGGGAGTTTTCTACTCAAGACTACAAGGAGGTGAACAAACACGTTATGCTACCAGGTCCTTTGCATATTTTTTTTTCATTAAAATATACCCTGCTTTAATTTTACTGTTTATACATCAACCTTAAAATACATTTGCTGAAATGAATTTTATGGCTTCCAGCTGGTGGCTCATGCACAGAGTTTGCAAGTGGAGCTCACCCCTGAAGCCGAGAAAATAATCCACGGTTACTACATGGCCAGCCGTAGAGTCCGGACACAGAGTCAGGGTGTCAAGATGTCTGTGGCCTCTATCAAACTACTGTAAGCACCCCTCTATAAAACTGTTTGAATATTCCGTCTTTACTTTATGTATCACAACCAGAGACTAAGTAAACATCATGAGTCATTGTCCAGTGTAATGTCATTATCATCCACTAGATGGAGAACTTTCATCCAAACTGTACTCAAATGACTATTTTTCATTTGGTTATGACATATGTTTACAAATGTTTTTCACTGTGGTGACATATTTTATGTGGAGCTAAAACTGTGAAAATAAATATGTTATCGTCCAGAAGACAGAAATGTCACATTAAGTCTTAAAATCTCAAAACATTTACATGGACTGCACAAGTTATGACTACTTTCAATTATCTGTTGCCATCCTACTTTATACAGTTTTACAGATTTTCTTTCATTCATCATAAAAAAAATAAAAAAGCACTCAGGCAAACATTTATAAATGGTCTTTCAAATGTTTTTGGCGAAGGATCTCTTTGGCCGAGGCTCACTGCAAGTTATGTCTCCGAACCCATGTGCTGGAGGAAGACGCTGTGATTGCTGTGCTCCTCTGTGAAAATTCAGTCACTCTCAAACATGGTAGTATATTTTTTTAAATTACCCCCTCCTTACTGCTACCAGTAACTCCATTTGTGTTGTATTTTATGTCTATTATATGGCTGTCCTGTATTTTTAAACACGCTGTTAATCAATTCATATAAAACCAGTAACTGTACATACACATAGCTTTCAGCTTTGTCAAGCACAAGCACCTTACGTAGACATGTTTCAAAAAGGTTTTTTCAAGGGATGCCTTTTTCTTCCTACAGGGGCTTCTGCTCTCGTTATTCCACCAGATGCGGTGTTTCCTTGTGACCCGGGAGATGTGGATGGTCTGCACAAGAGAGACGTGACCCTGGATGAGCTCCACCAGAACATCCTACGCTTCATCTACGCCTACGCACCAGGAGCAGACACATACATCACAGAGGAGTAAGGCCTCTCCATAGGTTCAAAAATCACAGGTAGGCAGCACAAGATCCCACTAACCACACACCTCATTAATGATGACTGAGTACTGATTCCTTCATACCTTCAGTTTGACTCATCACATACAAAAAACACCTTGAATTTAATGGCAATAGGTGGGTAGTGGTGATATTTACCATCTGAATACAGTACATGTCTAAAAAGGAAAATCTCTAAAAATACACACAAAAAAAAAAAAAAAAAAAAATGCAGGAACAACTTCAAATTAGTCAAGCCATTTTTCTTGCAGACAGGTTTTATTAATGGACAGCATCAAATTTCAAAAAGAAAATCTGGCAAATAACTCTTGACTTCCTCCAAACGGCGATCAGCTCCAGCAACACTGTAAGAAAGGAAAAATACATCAAGGACAGTACTTCATTAAATTACAGACTGTCCATATTGAAACTGTAAACAGCTAAAACGTGAATGCCATATGAAGGCAACATTTGCTGATGGGCTTGTTTGGCTCTTACCTTTCAAATGAAGCTGCCCCATAAGCAATCTCAGTCATCTGGCTCCATAAACCCTGCAAATTCATAATATATAATTAGGTTTGAAGGGAAAGTGATTTCTGGTTTTACACCTTTGTCTTTTATAGTTCAGTTAGTCACATTCTCAGCAGCCCATTTTGGTCTGATGGGTAAACGGCGAAAAGGTGAACTCATCATTACTAGTCCTAAAGCAAACATGCCGGTTTAGATAAACCGGGACAAATAGAAGTAGTTGAGCACAGCTTTCACTTACCATAGATGAGATTAAGCAAACACTGAAGTGTTTTCTTCCGCTGCTACTAACGGCTCACCTGTAAAGAGAATATGGAAGATTGTTTTAATTCCATAAGTCAAGTGGATATTTCCTGTCTGCACGTGACACCTTTGTTACAGTAAATGATTGAAATCCAGATTGTTGGGACAAGAGTGCAGTAGGCTGAGTAAAAACTAAGGTTTCAGCTGGTAATTCAGTTGTCACAATTCTCACCATTCTATTGTCTGATGGGTAAACGGCGAAAAGGGTGAACTCATCACTATTCCAGCTGCAAGAGTTGCTACTGCTCAAGCTTTAGAAAATTATCCAAGCAGACAAGCCATTTCTGACTTAGGCTGAGCAATTCCTTTAAGTAATTTTACTTCAGTCACTCCCATAACTCAGTCCCAATTATTATGTCTGGTGGGTAAAATTAAAGTTTATCAACATAAATGTACGGCAGTGCCAACAAACTCACCTCTTGACCAGTACAGGAGAGAAAGGATTACATGTGGTGCATCTCCAGACCTGCAGCACATCAAATGCAGCTGAAGAAAGAAAAAAGACTGAGACAAACTTCCCAAATAAACATGCACATCTCATTTACTCTTTTGTAAAACCAGTCATGACTGGTCTTATTGTGCTGGCAAGTCAGTTAGTCACAGTTTCACCATGTTGTTGTCTGATGGGTAAACGGCAAAAATGTTAAATCATCACTATTCCAGCATATTGTAAAGCACAGCAAAACCAAAGCAGGTAAATGCTCACCTTAAGTTTCACATGGTCAAGACCAAATATCAGCCATCTCTCGTTTGCAGTGGTGACCTGACATCTGAAAGTTAAAAAAAAAAAAAAGGATCATTTAGTACACACATATTCATAGCTGCCCAAAACCAATCCTGCAACTTTGTTTCACAACAGATAAAGTTTGAGCTTACTTTATCAGGTGTACCAATCGTAGATCAAGCTTGCCATCTTCATCTGCACATCTATGAAAAAGAATAATCAGTCTTCAGTATTTTCCCACAAGACCTGTGCTAGTCTGTCAGAGACTTAAGCAAACCTCAGATAATTACTCTCTGGAGCGATCTATTGATTTTCAGCTTGCATGAATAAGATGTACTGAAGAAATAGCCAATAAAGTGACGTTCGGTGACTGATCACCTGAAGGTCAAAGGGTACAGTGTAACACAGCTTGGGAGCATGGCTAACATTGCAGGTTTGAGAACGGGGTTCAACAGCAGGTCACAACCTCTGCCATGACCTTATGTCCTCAGAGGGGGCCATGATGACTTCTCCCAGTGAAACAATGGGAGAGGGCAATTCCCTGACCAGCAGCTCTTCTGCTGACCCCTGGACACAACCAGATATGGTCAGGGCTGCAAGAAGGTGAATGACAGAGGGCGTTTTTCCCCCTTTTGAACTGTCAAAGGATGATTTATTGCATTACATCAATAATATATATAGAGCTGTCTATAGTGAGACAAACACTAGTACGTTTAGGGCAACCTGAAACTCAGCAATTAAGTAAATAATTGGACGTTTTAACAGCTTGCATAACTTAGACTGCAATAAACGTAATGCATATAATATAAACACAGGATAGAGAGATTTATATAGTGCAGCCGTGTATTGGGCTAAATCTACACCACAAACCACGTGTGTTTTCGGTAGTTGCTAAGCGTCACAACTAAACAAAGCGTAAGCTGTGCATGTGCGTTTTATTTGAACTTATATATTAAGCGAATAAAGTGTGTGTTTTGTTTAAGTCCTCTACGTCTGCGCTCTTTTTTCCCCTCCACGTGGCCGAAGCATGAGCTAGCTCGCTAGCTGTTAGCTAACCAGCAATGCCGCCGCTCAAGAGCTAACTGCTAAACACGTTCACGACATGCAAACAGCGCGGCTGTGGAAACATTTGAAACCATCTTACTGTCGCTTACCTTCGTGCTGAAGATTAAACATGAAGCGGGCTTCATAGTGTTCAGACATGACGAGGAGCAGGGCAGCTCTCCGTCCATGGCTGAGGCTTCAGAGCAAGAGGAGGGACTTCCGGATCCGACTCTCTTTTCAATGCGCCCCGAGGCTGCGCACTGCGGCTCACGTAGCCACAGCTGAGAAGTAATCATATTGTCAGCACCGACTACATACGATTTCTTTGACGCTCAAAATTGAGAAAGAAAAATTACAATGAATTCATTCTCTCAATTTCATTACACAAAAGCACCTTATAGTGGAAATTTAGACTATTTCTTATTTACTTTAGCTCCCTGCAGACAAAAGAGACACCAAATAACTTAACCTGTTAACTCCCTCATGTCCCCAAATAATAAAATAAACACATACTGCCGTTTGTTTCCTTTTTAAAATGCTCTGACTTACACATACATTCATCAGTATTTTAAGAAGTCACATCAGATAATCAGATAAAAGTTAGGCAGACATTCATGCTACTTTTGCTCCCACTTAAATGATAAATTGTCAAACTGTTAAATGTGGAGAGGCTAATTTGCCTCAAATTCCAAATTTATTTGTACAAATATTATTAATATAATTATTGTTTGCTTTCTTAAACATGTTGACACTATAAACACAGCTGAAACACCATAAACAATGTATATATTTATTATCGTTTAGCCTGAAGACCTGCTGCACATTCTTCAAGTCAAGTGCAGTCATTTTACTGCGCTTAAATTTTGTGTGGTGACCTACTAATATTTGTATAAAAATTTATTTAGCATAGAAGCACCACGGCTTTGATTGAATGGTACTAATTATCGCGGACGTGGTGCGACTGTGTCTGCTCACAAGAACAGTCTTAAATGGTCATAACATATCGTCAGTTTAAATAATAATAATAATAATAATAATAACGACTTTAAATTATTTTAAATTTAAATTATTATGTTTTTTACTTTCTTTAATAAGCCTAATGAAAAACATTCATAGATTTTCTATGATTATGAAAGCTGGTAGGAGACTCGTCTTCTTTCACTGAAGTCATTTATTCACAAACACATTTACAACCATGCATGTAAAAATAAGAAGGAACATGAGATGAAGAGTCTCCATTGTTGACTCTCTGACAGACCACTTCACATGACAGATGTTAAGTTATTCACACATGCATTTAGTGCAAATGTTTCAACTGAAAGTGCACACCTCAAGCATGACGGGCTCATTATTAGCCCGTGGAATTTCTGCACATATCATACCTGGGACATGTATGGAGCTGCACAATGCAGGGCAAACAAGATTAGCCAAAATAAAACAACAGAGATAACATAACGTATGCTTTCTCAAAAAAAAAAAAAAAAATGACACAATAAAATTCACAATATATTAATTTACAATGTCTTTCTATTGGTAGAGCTTTAGTGGGAGTAAAAATCAGATCAGGGTAATTGTTTCACAATCATGTGCTGCTGCATGATCTCATGCAAATATGAAATGGTTTCATACTGATGATTTAAGCCTATTTATTACTGGGAGGTGGACGATGACGGGCCTTGATTCTCTGACTCTGAAGGATTTGTGGCGTTGAGGAACTGTCCGGTTGCTCCGACGTACAGTCTGGATCGCATGGGCCATTTCTGCAAAGACATTTAATCTGTTATTAAATCAGCCTCTAAAAAATAAGGCCAAAGCATGATGATGCATGCTTTGAAAATGTTTTACATGAACTAATTATAACTGATACCTGTGTTAAAAGGGAAGTCTTTTAGATTTATCCGTGCAGTATTAAAAAATAATTTCACAATAAAAGTTTGAATCATAGTTGACAACAAAAACAGATACACATCTAACATTATTATTATTATTATTATTATTATTATTATTATTATTATTATTATTACTTTTTAAATGTATTGTTACTGACCTTGACTGGATGCAGGTAGCCATCACCTTTCAAAGAGTGTAACGCCTCTGTTTGCTTTGTGCTCTCTCCCTCCTCCGCGCCTTCTTCTTGCAGTGTTCGAGTCAAATGGGCAATATAGGTGGTGGCCAGTATCAACACGTCGAGTTTGGACAGCTTGGTGTCCGGCGGCACGGACGGCAAAGTCCTTTGTAGCTCCAGGAACGCGGTTCTCAGGGTTTGCACTCGGCTCCTCTCCCGCGCTGCGTTAGCTGCTGCTGGGCGTCCTCGGCCGCCGAGCCCGCCGGTCTGGAGCACCCTGGCCCGCTGGAGGTCCCGACGACGACCGTCCGGACTGGGACTGGAGCTCGGACTGGATGTAGGGCTGTCATCCACCGCCGCCCCGGAGCAATTACCGCTGTCCATTCGGAGCGTCTGCCTTCCAACCATCGGGGTGCACTCACAGACCTGAAGAATTGCACAAGATGGATAAAGACACACGAAGCTGTTTCTAGTAGTTTAACCTGGCCTTTATATTGTGCATGTTTTATTAAGCTCAAGTTATATGACAAAGTATTTTACACAACTTATGCATTATTTATTGTAGCCTATATTTGCATCTGCTCCACTTTAACTTAACTTGATATATATTTATTGCCTTTGCATCTATTTATTAAACTGAAATGTTCTAGTCTACAGTCCATTAGTGAAATATCTGCTGTCAAACTGCATGTTGCTGCATACTAAACAGACAACACATTCCTAGTCAACAAATCATCCACTAACAAACAAAACTTTAAAACGCAACATGACAGAACAGACAGCTGTCCAAAGTTGCACCAGAGACGCCTAAATTTATGCTGACTGCTCAGTGACATGTCCAAAGACCTGCAATACAAATGAAGTCCGTGCCAGGCATGTTGCCAGTGTACAAGCTCATGAGAGCAGTTTCTGGCCGGCGGTTTGATATAAAATTTACCTCTGGTTTCTCTCAAAGGCGCTGTCTTGAAAAACGACATGAAGGCAATCCAAAGAGGGGCTTCGATAGGAGAGAGAATTTGCTCTTCAAGTGCAGAAGAATCCCAGTCCGCGTCCAGCTTATCCTTATAAAGTGGTGCGTCTGCAGAAAAGGTGCGCAGCAGTCCCTGCACGCTCATCCAACACTTCACCTGTGTGCGTAAAAGTCTCAGGAGCCCTTAATTTATTGGATACACAAAGCGGCGGACAAGTATTTCACTCCGACGTAATTAATCACTCGCCCCATAACACTCCCTCGCAGTGCAGAAGACTGCTCTTTCCCTTTCCTAACTTATTTCTGTCTGAGGGCAGCAGAGGCTCGTTTTCAACGCCAGAGGCAGGACTTCTCTTTTCCTTTAACCCTGATATGTTCTAGGACATATCCCACTCTAATTGGCTGCGAACCTGACACTGTATTTTCTTTAGAAGCCTATCAAAAAGTGGCACCGGGAAGAAAGTTAGTCAGAATTGCCTCCAAAATGTGGCTCGTCATGGTCAGAAATAAAGGTTAGTCTTTCAAAACGCTATTTGCAATAGACCTTGAAGACAAGCTGACAAGTGTAAGGTGATATGCAAAACATTTGACTAATTGCCAGGGTGTCTTGAATTGCAAGCTCATTGGAACAGCTAATAAATAAACTCCTGCGCTGCAATCAACAGGCAGGCATTGAGGAAATTCTTGTGAGACTCACAAATTAATCACTCTGATTTCCAGGCTTCCAAACGGAGATGTCGGCAAATTAATGAAAGGAATTATTCATAATATGTATATCCTCGGACTGTTCTTAATAAACATTGTTTTTGTAAGGATGGAGTAACAGTATTGCTCCGGGCCACTAATTATAAGGCGAAGTAAAAGAAGGTTAAGTAAGCTTGTTTCCCTAATACCCCGCATCTTTCAGGGGTTACACACCCACGTGGCTCCCAAATAACTCATTCAGTAACAATGAAGACAATAAACACGTCCGTGTTGTTACTGTATTTGCTATAAAAGAGGCTTGAATAATTTATCACATTTGTTTAAACAGAAGCTTGTGTTAGTTTTAGATAATGTAAAGCCTTGTAATGGTAAGGCAGAGTGATCATTTAGATTGTGCCACCCTGCATCTGTGGTTCACTTATTTGCCGTAATGCATGCAGAAGAAAAATTACATACACCACCAGAAAATGCAGGACTATCAGCAAGTCACAGTTTGAGTTGGATAGATTATTTATATCGTCAGACCCCAAAAATGTAATTGGAAATAAACCAGCTGTGAAAGTGAGGGAAGTAAATGTGAGCAAGCCATTAATTCATTGTTTTACTCTTTTATTTTGTTAACATTTCCAGACTATTAACTCATTTATAGAAACTTTCATTTAGTTATAACAGAAAGATTTAAAAAAAAAAAAATGTTGTGGGGGGAAAAAAGTCACATCATCCGAGTTCAAGGAAGCTCCTGCAGCTATGGATATCACAGCACGTGGGTGACAGCACTGTTATCAGTCTAAATATACAAGGATAAAAGATCTGCAGCTGTGATGACTAAGGTGATTAAACAAAGCAGTAGCAGGGTTAGCCCTGAGCTCTGGCTAACGTGTGTGTGGAGGAGGTGGAGATTTTAGTGGACTGGTTTGTCTTAAGCGTCAGCGTGACTGCAGATGGGCGATGAGACAGCCACATGGCTGAGAAATCTGCATTTTTTTACATTTTGTGCCCTATGATATCAGAAAAAGAAGAAGCATTATCAGTCATAGAATATTTTTCATGCATTTCTCTGTGGCTTAGAATTTAGTGAATGTTTTAAAGAGACCTCTATGATCACAAAATAGTATATAATTTACAGTAAATTTACAGTAAAACTGATCTAAACAAATACATTTCTTCTTGATTTTGAGGAGAATTGTGAGATGGATCAGGATGTGGGGGGTGAGTCTATTAGCACTTCTTCATAATTTGTACATTTCATCACATAATATACAAATTCTGTATGACAGCTGAGAATTTAATGTCTGCACTTAAATCGTTAGTAAGTAATGAAATGGACAAAAGTGCGTAAAAAAAAATTTGGACTCCCCCACGTTAACTGAGATCTGTGTGAACTATGATATTGGACCTGAGAGGCTGCTGCGGATTCCACCTCTGCACGCTATGGCCGTGGATGTGACCAAGATGTGGACCCTGACCCATGTTGAAGTAGTCTGGAATACAAAGTCACACCAGAAGACAAATGAATAAAGCATAATAAAGTTAAGGATGGCAACAGAAAAGACTGTGGAAGTCTGTAAACTTTTTTATGGTTTACACATTTTCCAGAAAAATTATAATAGATTATTAGAATGTGGTTGTTTTCAATATTATGGCTTTCTATATTATCACACTTAAATAACTGCTACATTTAACTAAATCAAAGATCTGACTACAAAAGACAGAAAGTAGATAAATTTAAATAATTGTATTTAGGGCTGAATTGTTAATATACCTGATCCCATGAATTATATAATTAGAACATAATTGTGATAAAGTGGGCAAAGACATTAGATTAAAAAAGACTTACTTGTTATGGGATAGAGGACCGGTGGTCCGGACGTTATTTGTTTGTTGTTTTTTTTCTTCTTTGCGTCTTTGGATGCTTTCCAGTTAATAAGAAACTGTCTGGTTAACTCATTAATTTCCCTGTCATCGAGAATCACTATACAAATAAATAAAGAATAAAAAACAAGAATAAAGAACAAGAATTACATTTAAATTAAAAAGAAAACTGATTTTTTTTTACTTTTATCATGAAGTGGTGGCTTAAATCTTAGCCTGGGAAAGTCAAAGAAATAAAGTACATTTTCAGATTAGGACGCAGAAAAATGGATAATATCTCACCGAGGCTATTGCACACGGTTATCAGGCGGTCTCTGTACTTTGGTTTTTTACACACAGGATTCCCACTCAAATCCATCTGAAGCAGCTGAGGCCAGTGGCTGAACACATGCTCTAACTCCTGAAAAATACACAAAAAAGGGAAACTTCAACTATATGCTACATTTTTATTTTAACTACTAACAGTTCAAATGGCAATATGGTGTCTCTAAAGTTCGGTATTTACAGGAAACAATAGAGAACTATTTAAAACAAATATTATGCATATTTATAATATTAATCATCAAAACATCAGGAAACTTTTAAAGACGTGGTATAAGTGAATGGCAACGTGAAGTACAAGGGCCAATGGAAAGCGCATAAACAACACATCAGTCTATTTTAATAAACAGTGTCGCGGGTGTCATGTAACTACAAGTTTTCTCCTGGGGCAGTGTGAGACTGGCTCCTCCAGCCAGTTGCCTGCAGTTGTATGTTTATCTAAAGGCACATTAATCCAAGCCTGGAAATATGAATACTCTCTGGACACGCTCTGATTGTTCATTGCCTTCCTGTCTTGGCCAAAGCGCTTCCACTTTTCCAGCTCGTGCTGCAATCAGTTCAGAGGGGACCCCTGAGCACCGCGCGCTCCCAGGCTTTGATAAATGATCGTGTCAGGGCCGTCACTCAGAAGGCCCTCACCGAAGAGCAGCCCAGCGCCAAATTGCCCCCCACGCGGGGGCGTGGAGAACAGCAAAGGCTGGATACTCACTAAGCCTGGCTGGCTCTCTCGCCTGGACTAATGATGGGCCAGTTATGAACCTGTATTTGACCAGGGCTTCGATTCCCCTGTCCTCTCTGCCCTGCACACAGCTAACGGTCTCCGAAGATGCTCCCCATTTGTCACCCTAGCTGACTGCCTGTCATAATCTATTTTAAAAATCTATAATGTTTCCTCTGGATTCTGAGCAAATGGCGCAGAAGGAGGGATTGATCCTTTGGAGTGCTGTCTTTGCAGGATCAATAGTGGCAGACGGGTTGTATAAATTATCGGAGATATCTGCTAAAAATGACACGTGTACAGCAATTACCTGCATCAACGACTCAAAACAAAATCACTTGTGTTCTTTGCAATGTAGTCAGCTAAAAGTGTTTTCAATGTGTTATTCTGGTGTTAAAGAAAACAAGATTTAAGCCTTTTAAATGAAGTAATTAACCTTTTAAGTTAATGTATTAATGCAAACTGAAAAATTACTGCCATCAGAGAGAGTAAGCCTCAAAAACAAACAGCTCATTTTTCAAGGAAGTCAGAGAACATAAATCATATCTCTGCCTTGGATGAATCTCCCATAATGTTAAGTAGTGGTGGTTTAGGGTATCAAATAGAGGATTCTGAGGCAGAGAGGAAAAATCAGCCTCCCAAGGAAAGAGAGAAACTTGTGCTTGTTTAAAGCTGTCAGCGAGAAAAGTCTCCGGGGAATAGCTCGCTGATTTGTTGAATAATTCTGACCCTGTGCGAGTCATGCAGACTGGGAACCTATGGCGGGATTTGCAGGATTTGGTTCTTTAGAACCCTGTTCTCCATATCATTTCACACATCGCTGCATAAAAGCTACGGAACAATGTTAATACTGACACGATCAACTAATAGCTGGTATGTTGACTTTAATACAGCGTGTCACGCATAGTTGCTGTGATGTGGTGCTATTTACTTTGACTGCACAACATGCAGCCAGTTTCTACATCTGTCACACTGGAGAAGAAGTCTTTACCGGCGACACACTTTTAGCAGAGTGTTTTAAAAAGCTATATTTACCTCCATATTGTGCAATTTATTGTCCGCAGCAGAAAAATGCTGGAGCTCCATCAACACTGTCAGGTCCTTGATGTCATCAATGTTGTTGTGACTGATGTTCAGGACAGACAGAGATTCCTGTGCAAAGAATTCAGATGAATAAACAGAGAAGAGTTCAATATAATACATTTTTATCGACTACTCACCCAAATGTTAATTAAAGATATTCAAATATGTAACATAAATTCCCAAAAAAGGCATTGCAAGTACATTAACATGAATTTATAATGGGCACAAAACCATCCTTAGAAGAAGTACATCATAGTACTATTGTGTGTGGCCAAAATAAATATGCACTTGTACATTATTTTCACTTTTTTCTTTGCTTGTGATCCACCGGGATTAAACATTTAGATACTTTATATGGCTCTTTATATGTTTGGACCACTGGGATCACGTCCAAATCGGACTCTAGATAGTGCTGTTGCTAAATATTCATCTTGGTTTGAAGTTCTATAATGGCACATTTATAAAAAGCTGGAACTCTTTAAATTTGCACAGCAATTTCTTTAATTATCCAAACAAACAAGAAGCTGAGACTTTTGGTGTGTTTATCCATGGCCTGGGCGGTAAAAGATGTAAACAGACCTAACTGATTTGTCAGAGCAGAGAGAGAGCAACAGAGGTCTCATTGACATCATCAAACCCAGCACAATACTGCTTTTACATGGATCACTGGCCTCTGAGAAATCTGAGATCTTTTAAACTGGATGTGATAACCTCCCAGGTTGATACAGCACATATATCCTTGTGTTTAATAAGAAATATTAATATTTGAATAAATTCAGAGAGCCCAAATTCTGTGTGATTGCGGAACATCCTTTGTTTCCTCGTCCTATCTTTGTGCTGAACAGAGTAAAAATAGGTCATACAGCGAGTGAGAGGAGAGTCTTGGGGTCAAGGAGCAACTTTTCCCCTGGTGCCAGCCTCTGATTCTCCAGATGAAGCTCCTTGAGCTCACGGAGGGTCTCCAAGCCATCCACCACTGCAATCCTGTTTCCACCCAGATACCTACAGAGCGGGAACAACCACACACATGTTCACACACACACACACACACACACTGTAGACTTTGAATGATTATCACAGCACGGGACAACAATCAATCAAAGTTGTCTACTCACAGTTTGGAGAGCTTCTGCAGGTTGGAGAGATTGTCTATCTGACTGATGTTGTTGTTCTGCATGTACAGATGGGTGAGGTTGAAAGCAAAATCCAGGTTGCAAATATGCGTGATCTGATTATCGTACAGGTAAAGGACAGTGAGGTTTCTACACATGGACAGATCACCCTGAAAACAGAATTAAAAAAGTGAGGCTTTGAAGAGAACGGGGAATCAAAACACCAGCGTTAAAAATGGCTACTTACAATATCCTCGATATTCTTGCTGGAAAAGTGGAGGTGGGTGAGTGTCTTGAGGTACTCTGGGAAGGCAAGGCCCCTTTTCTTTTTGAAGTGGTTTCTAGATTTAGCAATCAGATCTACGGTCAGGCGTACCATGGTGGCTCGTCACAGACGCTGCTTCAGAGAGGATCCTTTTCAGCTTCAGCCAAGCATTCAGCCCACAGCAGTGACTAGATCTGCCCGCCTGGGAGAAAAATAGACAACGTGTGCTGAAATAGACCTTAACTGGCAAACAAATGTTCCTCTGAATAACTATTTACTAATACAAAATACCATAGCATTTGTAATCACAAGTGACAGGCAAAGATTAACCTTGTACAGGACCTTATCTGCCCTGAAACCTAATTGTCAATTCACAATCGGAGATAATTGATGAAATAAAACATCATTATTCTCCAGGAAACTTGCCAAGAGGCCAAAGGTTTGGTGACCCCTCCATTTGTGTTGTAATTAGAGCGTTCAATTCCCAAAGCAGACTCAGTAGAGCTTCTACTACTTCCTTTCATTCAGTACCCGTGAGGCTTGTTTATTAGCTTGACCCGACATTGAGATATGAAAATTTACACTTTGACTTTACATTGCAAATACGCTTTATTATACATCACCTCCCCACCTGCTAATTATAAAGCAGTCTGTGTATGTGTGGCCAAAATATGGTGATGGTGGTGGTGGGTGGGGACAAAGATGTGACAGCAGGTCTTTTCCACACTTGATCTCAAGACATCAGGCTGAGGTTATAGGAGACAAGAGACACTGATCAATAAACCAGTGCTGAACTATGGACAGAAGCTATAGGCTAACTGGACTCACACACACCCCTGGGTCTGTCCTCTTCTGGGACTTGGGGACAGCAGTTTATCACTGTCACAGAAAGTGCGACACTCGTGGATGCACTACGTGAGGGACAGCAGATATCTACTAAAGTTAATGGAGGTATTGAAAGGCACAGCGGGAAGAATGTCCACAAAACATTCAGTAGGGTGTCATGGATGAAAAAGAGGCCCGGTTTATGTATGCTAATTAGCGATGGCTACTTTCAACGTAGCGTCTTCTTGAAGTAAACTTAGCATGAAATTTCACTTTATTATGGCGAATTCGGTACGTGCAAAACTATAACTTATTAACTCAACTCTCCTACCTCCCGACGTCTTCAGCAAATGTTTCAAATGCGAGTTGGCTAAACAGTTTTTTAAAAAGGAGTTGTAAAGCGACCCGCGGTTCAGGCTGCTGTGTTTGAGACCATCATGTTGCTATGGGAACCACGCAAGCAACGCGTCGGTCACAGGATCTACAGGGTCACAAAATCCAGTGTAACACCGGCGAAGCAGAAGTAAGCGACGAAATAACCACATTTCTGTGACATTTGGGATGGTTGGCAGTATTATTTGGGGTCAGGCCAAACATTCATAACCGTTAACGCCAATTTTAGGGAAGTACTAGTAGTTGTTGAATGAAATAGTACAGTAATTTAGTTTTTAATATATTTATTTGCATTGAAATTGTATTATTGCAAATAAAAGAAAGATAAATGGTCATAGATATATTATGTTTTTGATTAAAGAGAGTGACTAAACAAATTCTTCTTTATTATTCTATAATCTAGGAATGGCATTGAAAAAACAGGAGGAATTTAACGGGAATGTCACACTATCAAAGTCTTAGTCAAAGTATTTGCCTTATTACACACACACTTCACCACAAATCACACTCACTGTACTACACGTGTACTAAATCTTTATGCTGTTTATATATTCTGCTTGTTCTTTTCTAACTAAGATGACATTTCCCCAAGCTGTAGTGTCTATCTATCTTTCAAAGCACCATACCTCAGCCCACTTCTCCCAGTGACCCCTGGCGTTGTTAATCTATATCATGTCAAGACCTGGGTTTCCTGTAAGTGACTTGCCTCCACTTATGCGGGAGCACATGGCGGAAAGGAAGTGCAGCACCTCCAGATTTCTGAGCTTGGATCGACTTCTTCACACACGGCACCACCACCGCTTGTGGGATTAATTCCTCTGAGAGCCAAACTAAACATCACATCTCCAGATCTTAGCAGGGTCATTAGATCTATAGGGCATAAATACTGTATCTCCCCATAGCCATTAATCATGAGCCTTATCAATTTGCTGATCCCATATCAGTCAATGTCAAATCACCCAGCTGTATTTTCGTGTAGACAGCAGAGAAGGCATTCCACTGCAATCTGCGAAAGCTTGTGTTACACTAATGGAGAACATACTGAAATAGAGAAGAACATACTGTACTGTGGAATTAGAAAACTGCTAAATGTTAAAAGAGTAAGGTAAAATACACGGGTAAAGGACTTTTGGCTGCCCACAATTTGACTTGATTAGAATTAACATAAATTTTCCTATTCCACCTTTAGTCATGCATACAAATGTCCATCTGGTGATAATCACAATATTTACATGTCCAACGAGTTCAATATGTTCCACTGATACTTAAATCACCATGAAAGACCAAACATTAGGTCAAAGTATTTTAGAAAAGCATACTCTAAATACTTTCTCAGCACTGTGACAGTCATCCATGTAATACATTTAAATATCTGGCAAAAACATGAGCTATTCAGTAGACCGTGTGCAGAAAAACTATTCAACAATTTCTAAATTACATTAAATATAATCTAATAAGTTTCCTCTTCCTAAACCGCTATACCGAACACCCCTCCAATTTAAGGCATGGCTTAAATAATGGTAAAAGAAAATCATTATAAGAAGTGGTGCCAAAGCTCATGCACATGAGAAAAAACAGACACCTTCACTGCCCCACTGGGACGGTTTCCTCTGCGATACATGACATCAAAAATATACATTTAGCCATTACAATACCATAAAAAAAAGACATGACACAAACCCAGGCCAAAGCGGCTGTCTGTAAAAAAAGGCAGACTTGGTGAGTGTCTGCTTCGATGGAGAGCAGACACGGTAGGTGAATAGACTCCAGTGTGTACGGCTTCTGTTTCTGCGCTGCATCACTGCCACACCACAACCTGACGAGCTGCCGGAGTGTGTACCACCGAGAGCCAAACTGTGCTGGGAGTGACTCCGCAGAGACATCCCACACATGGCAGCCGATTCCCTTTGAGCCTATGCAGAAGCTTGAGTTTGTTGTTCCATTATGTAATGCTGTGACAGGCTACACTTGGATGAGTGACTGGTGCTAGGTTAGGCTATGCATTAAATGCAACCGCGGTGTGTGTGCTCATACGTCGGACTGCAGAAGAACATGGGGCCTACGTGCAAAAAGATTTTTAGCAACAGCCAGAGCATGAAGGGAAACAATGCCACAGAGCCTCACACCTTAAGAATATGTGAAGACTACTGACAAACATACTTTGTTCTATAATACAGATATGCATACGTTCATATAATTCTGTTGAGAAAGTATGAAATACCCACATACGGCTCTTGTGTTTTACGTTTTATTTTATTTCCTTAATGTATAATCCTTAACTACTTCTAGGACAAAAGAAGAAATTAAATTTAACAAAACTCTCCCAAGAGAAGTCACAGGTAACACTACCCTTAGCAGTTAAACACAAACCATAAACCAATAAGTGCTAGACATGCACGAGAAATCCAAAATCGGCTCATAGTTCAGGTTTAATTGGATGTGTTGATTTGATTGAAGAGTTTGTCCTTAATGACTTGAGACATCAGGCCATGAATTGCCTCTATGGTTGTCTTGCAGCTGAAACAAAACACAGAGAGAAATGGAGATGAATTCAATGACCCCAGCAAAACAGACGAGGCGCACACACACACAGATGTAACATCTACACTGTTATCAGCAGACTTCCAAGAGCAATAAATAGTGAAGTTGTTGTCTGTAGATATTTGTAATACTCCATTTCTATCTGTATATAAGATATTACTGAAACTAGTATAAATAAACAAATTAAAAGGCTCAGTTTTCTGTTTTGGTTGGTTGAAATCACAGGAACATTTAATTATAGTGCATTAAAAAAATCAATTACCAAATAATGGAAAATAGTTCAGGTTTACATTTTCTTTTTATTTTATTTTTCATGTTTCAATCACTCTGCTTAAATTAAGACACATCAGAGAATATTAGCAGCTATTTTGATAATGAATTAATTGTTTAAATCATTCTCTGTTGTTGTAAACTGAGTCTCTAAACTGAATCTGGTCCTACAAAACAAAGCACTTCAAGATATCATTTAGAAACTGTGATGGGCATTTTTTTGTCTGAAATTTGATAGAAAAAAGATTAATTAACTGAAAATATAGCTGATAATAGCAGACTAATCGGCGATAAAACATATTATCAGCTGCAGCACGAAATCAGACGTTGATTTTTAAATTCAAACTGACCCACAAAATATTTCTATTAGTTATCCATCATATCAGTCCCTAATTCCATTATTTTCCTTTCAACAAATTAGTTAAACTGGCAAATACTGTACATCAGTACAGTAACAAAACATGATGAAATGAATTAAAACGAATGCCATCATCCACTTTCTTTTTAGGATCTATAATATACAGTAAGCAACGGAAGAACACTGAAAAAGTAGTTCCCAAATTAAATGAAATTCATGTTTAAGCTTACCTATCTCGTGTTGCTTTGGCCAATTTGTCCTCAGACTTCCTGTCATGTGTGTCCAACCCGAGCATGAAGCTGCCTCTTCCGAGCTGGGCCTCCGACTGCTCCAGCTTCTCCGACAGGTCGAACACCTGGCCTGTGGTGTAGTCCGAGTTCTGACCATCCAACAAACGCACACACAGACACAGAAACCCATTCATGCACAATTTGTCGACAAAAGCTAGACAACAGATTTTTCCAAAAAAAAGAAGAATTTTGTAGGATGGCAACAAATCTGTCTAGCAAGCTGTAGGTACACTTTGTGTGTTGTGCTGAATGAAAAGAAGTCAGTGAAAAGTTTACTTAAGGTGAGGCCGTGTTTTTAAGTGGAAAAGGTAATTAAAAACACAATGACACAGGGGCCCCTGACTAGGGTGACAGTGTAGCAACTGACAAAGCCTGTCACCCAAGGAGCAGCTCGTACTTGACATCTAGTCAATTCATCTTCATCCAGAATGCCAAAGAGCTAACTGTTTGGATAAGCCTGATGCCTATTTAGGCTGTTTAGTCAAGCTCGGGACAGAGCGACTGCATCCACAAAGGGAATTCACATGAGGCGCTTTCAATCTTTAGAGTGTACTGTGGGGGGGCGAAGGAGATGAGCCATGGTGAACCACAACAGTATCCGTATGACTGGAGTCAGGTCCAAGTTTAATGCTTATATCCTTTGTTAAAAAGTTTCAATTAAGCGTATTATTAAAATCAATAAACAAGGACTCTTGGCTACTAAGCAGCAATTAATCATGACATCACAAGCGGGTGACCACATGTCTCAATGAGTTATAGAGTAATAATTAACCATTAATCAAAATGTCAAACAATTAGCAAACATATAACTTTTTGAAGTTGCCTACATACCGTGAGGAGACTTGAGGAACTTAAGGTATTGACCCAATATTTATTCCAAAGGAGTTCCAGCAGCTTTCTGTCAAGGGAGGACTTGAAGTAAGTTACCTCCAAGGCATAATACCTAAATGAAACAAATCAAAGCAAAAACATGAGCCACGTACGGCACACAGTCATACATTTATATGCACTATATAGTACTGCAGTCAAGGTGAGGATTTTTAAAATAGAAATGTACATGATATGTACAAGTATTGAAGTAAATAGCCCCAACATGGTGATATAGGGTGAAGAGTAAATTATATATTAATACTCACTGTTTACAGTGAACACCAAAGTCTTCAATCTTGTTCAAGGGGATTGTCTGGTATTCTGAGGGTCCTTCATCAGGAGGTTTATAACCCTGAAAATCAAAAGAAAAAAATACTGAGACATAACAACAATCCAAACAGTTTTTAGGTAACATAACCAGATATTTAATTACAACACTATTTAAAAAATCAAGTAATAAGATAGACTTCAAATTACAAGATCATAACTTCTAGTTTATTTACAAATATATACAAAAAATAAAACCCAAATTAAAAAAACTACAAACATGAGAAAGAGCACACATGCGCATGAATCATTGCTTAGCTAATTGTTTTATTACTTTTAGAATCAGAGTCTCAAGAGACGCTATCGACAGTCTTTGCTTTACCTTTGGGTAGGTCCTGAAGGCGCCAAGGTTGACTTTCCCTGCAGAAATAGTCCGTGTAGGGTCGATCTGTAGGAAGCAAGATACAGTAGAACAGGAAAACAAAGTCAGGGGTCATACAAACCTCCAGGGACCACTCGAATCTGGCCACCAGGAGCATTTTACTATGGCTGTCAGTGCGCTGAAAATACACACTTAATTATATGACGCCCATGGCATTTAAGCACTGCTAAGCCAAATGGAGTGTAAATAGCATATATGGTTGCAATAGCAAAATATTCATCAGTACTACATGGAAACGTACAACTCATACATCAACAATCTCACCCCTTCTCAGTTACCGTCACATTAGCTTGTACTGTCATACTTAGAAAGACTTACTTTCCTGAATACCGTTTTAATGGGGTGCAATTAGAAATCACAGTAAATGAAGCATTTAGCTTGAGAAGAAAAATATTCGCTATTTCCACGTTCTTACCACAACGGCCACGAACGGCTCCTGAAACTGCTGGTTGAGCATCTGAGTGCTGACATCTATGCCTGAGAGCCAGCATCCATAGCCCGGGTGACTGTGGTACCAGCCGATAGCATTCTCCAACCGGCCAACCTGAGGGATTAGAGATAGATGTAGGTTCTTATTACCCGCATGAAATACACGATTATACAAGAATACAACAGATTAAAAAAAATACAGTGAATATAAAAATATTGATCAAATATTATTATTACTGCTGGGATTTGGGGAATATGGAACTTCAAACAACTTTGAATTTGAACAGTATGAAACTATGATGGATGCTTTGAAGAAGAAAGAAACTTATCCAGCATGTAGCAGCCATGTGAGAAGACATACATTACACCGTTATTTGAGTCATGACTTGCAGGATTGGTAACAGTATTGTGTGATACGGGTAAGATAGTGGTGAGAAATGAATAACAATGATGTTTGGTCACAATATATGTAATTTTATACAGGCTTTTATGTTTTATGTTCGAAATAAAATCCTCAATCAATCAATTTCAGTAATCAACAGAGAAACAGTTTATGGATGAAATACTGACAGAAATATTTGATTTTGACAAAATCAGTAAATGAATCGTTCTACAGATCAGGCTATTTCATCACACTGCTGCAATATTATTTAAAAAAAACAAAATGCCCATATGGTATTCCTGCTCATAGTTTTTGCAACATTGCATATTTTGTCCTAATGTAACAAAAGATAATAAAGTCATAACTACCACAGTATTAATGGCAGACAAATGTATTAAATCTGACACACAAGCCTATGGTGAGAAACTAAAAAAAACAAAACAGCAATGCAATCAATTACATCTACAGAAAGTGATGCACGATGCATCAAAACAGCATGAGGTGTGTATGCAGTCATTAAATCTGTGAGACACCGTTTATTGGATATCAGTGTCTGACCTGTTTGGCATTTTCAATGTAGGCAGCCATGTATTCATATGCTGCAGCCTGGGCGTTGACTCGAGTTTCTGTGCCCTCCACGGGCAAGGCAAAGCTGTCCATGATGATCATAGTTTCACCATCCACCTTCCCCAGCATGAGGCCCATCACCTCCAGGTTTCCTCCAGACCTGGCATGCATCACCATCTTCAACAGGGCCAAGGCTGAGATCTTGCAGTACTTGAAATAGTGATGACTGTGGGTCAAAGAAAGATATATGTTAAACATCAGGCACATCATTAAAGAGTAGAATCGACAGCTGTAGCAGATGACGCTACTGCTGTTGACAAACAAACCGATGCTAGTTTGTAGCCAAGCTATCACGGGTGTTTTAACAATAACACACGACACCAAGCATTTAGTTAACTTCACGGTGACTTAAACACTGACAAGCTGAACGCCACATTACTGTTTTGTACTTACTCTTTTGTCCATGGCTTCGCAGCGAGGATTTCTTGTTGTTGCTTTTTGTCATACTTGTAAATTTCATCTATGCTCTGAACTTCCTGCATGCTGTTGGTTAGCTCCCATGTTTTCTGAGCCGTGCTGCTCCCCGCCATGATGAATTAGCAAAGGCAAAATAAATGAGCGGTTAAAATAAACAACCCTACGTCAGCTCAAATACACGAAGAGCTGTTTTTCTTTATTTCACCGAAGATTTTGATACCGTAACAGGGCCAAACCTCCAACTGATCAGGGAGCCATGACAGTGAATGATACCAACACACCAAAGCACATTCGCGGGGGGCGTTTGTCTCAGTGTTACACAAATATGCCGTTTGTATGTTTGCATGCTACGTGACATTTTTTGAAATATTAAAACAGAGTCACGTGTAACAAAAACATTTTTACCTGAAGCGACTTTTACCGTAGTTGTCGCTTAAATTAAAGTACGATCACCCCTCTGACAGGATGCATGGTTTCGTCCTGGAAAGACTTTTACTAACCGTCGGGGACACACTGACATCTAGCGGCGGTGTTTAGAAAAGCAGGCTCACTCATTGAGGCATTTAAGGCAATCACGGTACTTTTAATCGAAAACTAAGGTATTTTATTTATATTTGCCTCGTGAAAACTGTATTCACCATTCATTAATGACACTAAGTTCTTCACGACATTAACGCAAATCGCTAGTAATGCTAGTTTGGTACTTCATTTCTAGTGTTTGTTGTTAGGTTAGCTGGTAAACTTGATTTCCGCTGGGGTTTATAAAGTTAAAAACCATTTCAGCAACCCACGTCATAAAACAGCCAATATTACCAACTAATATAACAACTATTACAGTGAGTTTGACGGGTCTCGGTTATGTTTTCTTTGTTTTAAAGCTTCAAGCTTTCTAGATTAGTTAGCCTCTCCCAGGAGGACCTTTTGTGTCATGGTTGCCTATAGCAACGGAAAGATGCTTTGCGCCATGCTGACAATCTAGACAAGGAGGTTTCTCAGACAAACCATATAAATATAATAATAATACATTATAATCTTTAGAACATCTGTGGCCTGAGTTTCAGCTGAGCTTTGAAACTATTACATATCTTGATGGATGTACATATTAATAAATGGACGAAAATGGGACGAGCATGAAGAGGAAACACCGAGACATACATCAACAGTGAAGTGTGATACACCATTTGTACATGCAAGTCGAGGTATGTAAAATTGTAGTGGTTTGATTATTACCACAAAAAGCAAATGCACTTTATGTTTGTTTTTACATCGTGTGTGAATGTTCTCTCCAGTAAGGGGCTGTAATATAAACAACACTGTGTGGATATGCCTCCAGCATCACCAGCACAAGGACTGAACCCTGATCCAGACAGAGGTATTGTAAATGTCTGGATGTGGAAAGATTACATTCTTTGAGCATAGGGTTATGTCATACAGTTTATGTGTCTTATATTTGATACTTCCCAGGTTTGGACTTAAGTTTGCTGCTGGGAACTGACTACGAAAGGAAGAAGTATAAACTTCAGCAGGAGCTCCAACTGGACTACAAACAATATGTTGCCAAGGTCTGATGATGTATTCGTAAACAATCATTAAGACACGTTTCACTGGAAATGGCACTGTTTTGCATTTTGCTGACTCGCCATGCTGTACTTTGGTGTCATGCTCTCCCTCCAGAAAAAGGACCTGAAATCCAGTGAAGCTCATCCACAACCCCAGGGTCTTTCTCTACCTATTGATGATAAGATAACAGTTCAGGTGTGTGTCTGTGTGGGTACTTCATTAAGTACATTTGTGTGTGTGTGTGTCTCTCTCTGAATGTGACATGCTCACAAGACTAATAGAGCTGATATAGTAAAGCTGTTGATTGAACAGTGCATTGTCTCTCATGGCAACTGCCTGTGTTTACAAGTGTTTACAGACTTGTCATAGCTCACTTAAAAAGATTTAAGAAGCTCCAAAGGAGTGTGACAGTGGCCCAGTGGCCTAATGGATAAGGCATCAGCCTCCGGAGCTGGGGATTGTGGGTTCAAGTCCCACCTGGGTCGTGTGCTTCCATTTGTATAACCGTAATTATATGTGTTGACACATTTGAACACAGCACTGAAAATATGTAGCTGGTGCTCTACCTGAGTGAGATGGCCGCTTAAAAGACTCACTGACTGAATTTGTTTCTCTCACAGGAAAAACTAAGAGAGGAGAGAAATAAAGAATACAACCTCTTCCTACAGGAGCAAGCTCAAATCAAAAGTCTAAGGAGGAGAACACTTCCTGTCGCTTCAAAGGTAATGAGAGTTATCAATAAACAGCACGTTGAGCTCCCACAAACAAAACACTTGGTTTAAAATACATTTAGGTTTTTAACATTTTCAATTTCAGCCTGTACAGGATCAAGCTTCAGATGCCGTGTGCATTTCTTCTCCCGCTTCTCCTCTACCCATCCTCAACACCCATACAAACATGCACCCTCCTCCCAGAGAGCGCCCTGCATCCAGGAGAGATGCTGCCACTCTGACGGAGGCAGTGGATAATGGAAAAAGGACAGGGGTTTCAGGTGCAGGCCATCGGGGACGAAAGCGATGGCAACTCCATAGACTAAAAGAGCCCTATAGCTCAGAGGAGGAGCTAATCACAGACACAGAGGAGGAGTTGGAGTTCAGGCACAGGAGGAGGCGAGACAGACGCACTCCAGAGCCTGAGTACAAAGAGGAGAGGAAAACCAGAGAACGCAGAGCTAACCGGTGTAGCTTTTTTTCCTGTAGTATGATTTTGAGCTATTTTAATCTATTATACCAAAGACAGATAGGTATAATAATATTACTCTCCACCTCTCTTGTATATCTCTATAGCAGAGCTCCTCGGGACTTGGTGGAGGAGATGGAGGGCCCTGGTGTTCATGATCAGAACAACAATGAATGGGTTTGGAAGTCAGGGTAAGAAAGACGACTATGTACAGCTCAGGTCTGCAGAAATGACATTTAACGCTGAAACAGAATCATCCAAAATGGAGACAGTATTCACATTAGGAGATGGAGAGCCAATAACATCCTCCTGGAAAGTCACATAAATTTCCTCGATCAATAAAGTAATGTGATTGAATGAGCAAACACAGGGTGATTGTAACACAAGGCAGGTATTGATACTTGCTGCCACGCTCAGTTATTGCCCTCCAGCACTTTTCTTACATCCTGTTGCCTTTCATTTTTTTCCCGTTTTTTTTTTGCCATTAAGTTGAGCCACTCTCAGTAAGCTGTTAACATGTGGGGCGGTGAGGTAGGGTGAGCCTTGGCCCAGCTCCAGGCAGACAATTACTCAGGCCTGCTCTATCAGAGGAGGTGGATTGATTGGAGAATGAGGCTTCTCTCCGTGACTCTGAGACCAGAAACCTCTGCAGGCAAACTGTGAGGCGGTGTACGATGTAAAATGGTCGCTGGGTGTGGCTCAGATTGCTTTGCCCTTATATGCTGATAGTAATTGGATGACTCTTGTTGAGTGTCTGTGTATTTGCGTTTAATAGTCCGCAAATGCCAGACAGCATGAAGACGGCTGCAAGATCAAGACCTGCTACCAGCAAGGATAAAGCAGAGTTTGCTACTGGACTCCTGATTGGTAATCCTTATTGCATGGTGCCCTTTGGACACACATTGATGTTTGTTACTTACCGTCATAGTTGACAGCACTTGTGTGTTTCTGGTTCTCATGCAGGAGCAACAGAAGAGCAGACGGCCTCTCATTTGAGAAAAGAACAGTATAAGAAAGAGCTGCTGGAACAAATAGCTGAACAGCAGAAAAACAAGATGAGGTGAGTATTTATTCACTAAATCAAGATTTTCATTAGAGTTGTTTCAGCTGGTGAATCAAGAAGGCACAAAGGATGATTTTTTTTTCAGGGAGAAGAAACTTGAGCTGAGGGTTGCTGCAACAGGGGCCACAGACCCTGAGAAAGAGGTAGACAGAATGACAAGAACTGGCAATTTTTTTTATTTACACGATTACATGATGTGATCCTCTAATGACGACAGCTCGATTAACACATGTCACAAACCATTTATCACTATTACTGACGAGGCTTGTGTTAATTTGATTATATTGTCGCCTTGAGCAACACCTCATATTGAAGTTTTCTTAATATCTGTTGCCTGATGGAATTCATTTGCATGATTCATCACCTCTCCTAGCCTGACCGAATTAAGCAGTTTGGGGCTGTAAATCGGCATTATGACAGCTGGAGAAGAGATGTCCCGTTCAAGCCTGGAGTGGATGTGGAAACTGTAGGGAAGGAGCCAGATCCAAGGCCCAAAGAAGACAAGCCTGCTAAGGACAGAGAACAAAGAGCCCCTCCAGGAAAGTACCACGTGGATTACACTACACCTCTCAGTCAGCTGACAGGGAAGACGGTGTCTGGGTCTGAAACAAAAGCAGCACGCGGTGTCTCCTCGCTGGACTATTTCAGTGAGGACTACCACAGGGATTTCTCAAACATGCTCGGAGAGGTGGCCGTCCCGAGGTAGCTCACCGTTGCTCTGTGTTCCCATACATGAATGAAATCAACGACTCTGCTGTAGATTCACTGTTGTTTATGTGATTGTGTTGTTTTCAGGGTTGCTGGCGTTCCTCCTCCTCCTGTTCCTCCCACTGTAACTAATAATTACCAGACTCCTTATGATGCAGCGTATTACTACTATGGAACCAGGAATCCATTAGATCCAAATCTTCATTACAATCAGAGTATAGTATAACAACTATCTTCATTTATGTACATTTTGTAGTAGTGGAAACTATTTCTGAAGGCAGGGTGTAGTGTTTTTGACTTTGTGTTGAATGTGTTTTGTGACAGTGGTTTCCGTTCATTTCACTGTAGTATGAACACTGACTGCCAAAGATAGATTATCATTATCATTATTATCACTACACCTTGAAAAACAGTCAGCTGTAATGTAAAGCATGCATATTTGTAGTAAAACCTTGCATGTTCCACTGGCAGTGCTGTGTCTAGTGTCTTCACGGTCATAAACTTGAATCGCGGTATCTGGCGGTTTCGCCTTAGATAGGAGTAGTTCACATTAGCTTAAATAAACTCCCAGACCTCTCTGTAGAGAATGATTACCATTTATTATGGAGCCACTTTATCACCATACCAGTGGCCAAGAGGACTTGGCATAACAATTCATAAATCTCATTTTACTGCAGAACTGATTTTGTTACTAAGGGGATATACAGTTTATTCAATATGAGTTTAGCAGATCCAGATGGATCTCGCTTCATCCAGCTGGTCTGTTTGGTTACATTTATTTTCTTTCCATTTGAATTTTGCTGCCAATTTTCTGCCCTGGTCTGAGCTCACAGACTTATTGATGTTGGAGAAAAGAAAATTGGCAGACAGCTTGAGCAGATAACTAATGAAACGGTAAAATCTGTTTGTATGTATTATCTTGTCTTAGATGGCTTGCCTGAAGCGGAGAAGCAGTCTGGGAATTTCCACAGTCCTCCTCCGAGACCACCTCCACTCAGACCCACTGGCCGTGCTGAGTTAGTGTCCATCACAACGATTTATGCAAAAGAAGTTTATTTAGATACTAAATCTTTTGTACACAATTTAAAATCTAAAATGTGCGGTATTCCTATTCTCTACACTCAAAATCAATTTGCAGAGTGCTTACATTAGTGTATTTTTCTTTCTTCCAGGAGAGGGCCCTCACTGCATGTCTGTCAGTACCTCCTGCACACTTCCCTCTTCATCATTTCTCGCTCTGTCTTTCTGCTTCTAGAGTAACTGATCAGCATAGATCATCCCCCTTGGATTTTGAAGACAAGTCCAAGCAGAGGAGAGAGAATGCACTGAGCTACCAAGAAGCCCTCAGACAGCAGGTACAGCTACAAAATATCATCTGACAATAAATAGCCCACATGTTCTTATATATGATAACTTTACAAATTAGTATGACAGTTTGCAGTTTGTGTTTTGTGCAGTGTGTTTTTGTGCCCACCTTCCAGTTGTGGTAGCTGATAGTTGGATGCTTTTAGGCAACTCTGTTTGGGTAAGGGGGTTGAGGGAGCAGCACACTGTCTGCCATGGTAATGATTGCAACAACAGGCTGTTTACTCCATGAATTTACAGGAGGAAACCAGACTATTTCTATGACTCATATTAGAGACAGACCAGATATTTTGACAGTTAGATATCAGACTGTGGTAGAGTCAGTATTTCCCCTTGGGTTAAAAAAAAATGCATCTACTTTTGAAATATCCTTCCTTCCATGTATGTGTAGATCAAAGAAAGACAGGAGCGTAGAAGAAGAGAGAAAGAAGAGAAGGAGCGATACGATGCCAAGATAGAGGCTGAGATGATGGCGTACAACCCCTGGGGGAGAAGTGGCGGAGGCGCTCCAATCAAAGACCAAAAAGGCAACCTTGTCAGTAAGTCAGCTTTTACTCTCTTTTAATGAGGTCTGCTAAACCCGAGATAAACTTGATGAATCATAGTACATACACACTGTGTTTTATGAACTTATGTTTCCATTCCTTTCCAGATGACCTGTGTGAAATGCACAAGATCAACGAGGAGTCATATAGGAATCCTGTGTCCAGGAATAGTGGACAGATACAAGGCCTTTTGATGAGGGATGAACACACTTCTGGAGTTGAAGCCAGGGCTCCCCTTTCCCATCGACTATCGGGTATTTTTCAGTGTCTCTGGATGATTGTGTCAAAGCTGTGGCAAACAAACACTGGTGTATTTCAGTCTGCTGTGTGCACTCTTTGGAGATAGATTACTTTCTGTCTCACTTCCCTGCAGGCTTCAACGATCAGCCGACAAATGAGCTCCACATGCAGGACAGATACAAAAAAGACCTTAAACAGCAGGTGGGTCTTAGACCACTACCTTCAGTCTATGTATGTAACCGCTTTGCCAAACAAAACATGAAATGCTTTAACATGTGTTTCCCTTTTCATAAAATCTTTATTGGTTCCAATCAATGAAAAGTGTTCCCGAGCACGTTGATGAAGTTGTAAATGAGCTATAAACGTGACCTAACCTTTTCATTACCAACAGATTGAGGAAAATAAACGAAAGCAAGAAGAAGAGCAAGAGCGAATGAGGATTGAAGAGGAAAAAGAAGAGAAGAGGCTGGCAGAACAAAGGGCTAGCATACAGCGGGAATATGAGGAGGAGCAAAGGAAGGAGAAGAAGGTTGAGGTGACGAGTTCGTCTCTTTAATGAAGAGCACGGCATCACTCCTTCTTCTTTACAGTTGAGGGATTCTCTCCTCACACTGGTGTTGCAATTGAAAAACAGTTTTCTTTACTCCCTGCAGCATAGCCTGGAAAGTTGGACCCATGAACCTAAAACACAACACCAGCAGGAGGAAAAGGAGGTGAGGCAGAAACAAGAGATTGAAAAGGAGACACCAGAGAGAGCCAGGGACAGAGAGGAGAAAAGGGAGCAGCTGAATTATGAGGTACACGAAGCATGCAAAGTCATTGGTACTGTAGCCTGCAGTTTTGTTGAACTTTTCTGTCACATAATGCGATTCTGCTCGTACTGTATATTTGCAGAGAAAGCCGTCTCCCCCCATCCCAACCTTGCAGCGGAAGCAGAAAAATCTCATTGCATCCAGACCGTCCTCTGTTGTAAGCCAACTCTCCTCCAGGACTGTGAGTCACTTGTAAATGGATGCAAATATTTTCACATTAAGGCTGTTTTGATGTAAATCTAATAGAAAAGAAATTTCCATAACAGGAGCGCTCTGTGTCAGCGCCACACTACCGACCAGTCCCTGCGAAAATACCCCAGCCACAAGGTGAGACAGTCCTGAGTTCTGTACCCCTTCCTAAAAAAAAAAAAAATCAAATACCTGGCTGCTTGTAGAACATAAATTACCACCTCTGCTCGCTACAGATGGTCAGCAGGAAGTGCTCAGAGAGTTGTCAGCCCTCCGCAGGTACCTGAGGAAAGAGCAGAGACAACTGGAGGTTCAGCTGGGGCAGACAGATCAAGAGGAGAGTCACTACACTCCAACCAACAGGTATTATAGTCAGACGCCCCTGAACAGCAGGGGTAATTTGTGCAGGTACAACATGCCCAGGATTAATAGGAATCAGAAACAGGATCATTTTCTTCCTAAGAGGAGAATTTCTATTTAGAGATCCTATTAGATGTGCTCTACCCCTTCAGGTCCAATTTAACCTAATGCACCCTCAGATGCATTTAAGGTGAAGACACAATACTAATTGTAAGGAGGCTTTCTTGTGCTCTGAGTTAATGAAAATGAGCCAGGTCAAATGGGCTATCTTCTCATCTCCATTCAGATTTCTTTCAGGCGCTCATTACTGCAGTAATTTAACAATATGATCCCCAAAAGGAAACTTTCTTTTCATCTGTCTTCACTGCTCTGAAACCACCCCGAAGAGCGCACGTGATATAGTATGCGAGTAAATTCCCCACTGGAAAACACAGGAATGTACTACAAGCTACCTGTAAAGTCGCTGCTTATATTCAAATAAGTTTTTTTAGCAAATCGTCAGAGAAATGCCTTTGAATTGGTGCCAGCTCCACTGCTTTTCTTTGCTTCCAATATACAGTAAGCTGCTTACGCAGAAAGCCCCATGCTTTAGACCTCATAAAAGCAGTTGGAAGTGCTTAACACACACAAACCAGGTGTTATATCCTTACTATTTAAAAAAAATACTCACTAATCTACCCTGACTTATGGGGCCCAGTGTTTGAGTGAAACTGCACTGTTTTCCTCCTTTGCTCAGGCCCAGAGGACGGCCGAGAGTGGATGCCTTCGAATCGGCACGCAAGGATGCTGTCCAGCCGTCAACCGGGGCTCCCTCCACTGATGCTGCACGCGTTAATATGCAAAATATCAGGGAGTTCAACCAGCTTAAATACAGAGGTAATGAAAGAAAAGACAGCCCAAGTCAGTTCTCTGTGACTTCTCAGTGTGCCTCAAACATGCCCTGCACTGCAGTATCATGAGCAGTGATCCTCTGCCTGCCAGTGCCAGTTCAATCCTTCTCTATGACACAGAGGTTAACAAGAGGCCATACGATGTATTTACAAACTGCAGTTAGACTTTTCACAGTGGTTAAATCTCTGTGTAAGTGAAATATCACTCATATAATAGTGGTGAACTGAACATCATCCCTTGATGACAAAACCACTGAACTGAAACCAATCGCAGAGTGCTTACTTTGCTCCTGTACTCTGAACTGGCCCATTTTTCCAACTTCGGGAAAGCGATTGAAAAGCCTTGAAATTGCCTTGGTCACGGTGTTGATGTAAGGACAAGAGATGAGGATCACTGCGGTCCTGTGGTGACCAACTGGCTATCGCCAGATGGTTTTGACTTTCCAGAGCCTCATCAGTCCTCTGTCTCCCTCTAGCCACAGTGAAACTTTAATCTCATGAGGTCATAGGAGGCGTCCATCAGTGACAGGCAGTTTGGCAGCATAAACAGAGAATGTAATGCAAGCGACCAAGGAAATGGCTTTGGATGGGTTCCCAGACCGAGTTAATGCAGGGGTCTGAGAGACACTCAGAGCTCCAGCTCGTAAGACCAACAAAATAGGAAGAAATGCTATGTCGTGACGAATTGACTAAATTACTTATCAAACTTCCACATGTAAATTGTGGACTTATGCCAGCCTTACATCCTAAAGCTGCATCAGATCCTCTCTGTGCAGTCAAACCTTGACTGGATGTAGTGGGAAGGATGTAGCTAGGCTGTGGAGCTGCTGAGTCACAGCCAAGCTGCTGTTTCAGAGAGTGGAAGAAGAGGGAGCGATTAGAGATCACCCTAACGTGGATGAAAAATGTTGATTTCTCTCGTCTTGTCTTTACTCTGTGCCTTCCCAGGCTTATTTTTCTTATTCTTATTACTATTCTAATGCTGCATCAATTAGACAAACAACTTGACTGCTACTAGAGGAGAGATGTGGGACAATACCTTTTCCCCTATTTGTCAGACACAGCATCTCGTGAGGAGGTCCGTCACATGTATCCCGACCCTCCCACTGACGAACAAAGTCTGGATATTCAACAGCAGGCACTTCTTCGTGAACAACAACGCAAAATCAGACTCATGAAGAGAGAGGAAGAGCCCGGTCAGTGAGCGCACATACACACATTTCTCCTCAAACTGTTGTGCGTTTTTTTTTTAAAACTCTCCTTTTGTTTCGCTCCAGACTTTTTGGACCAGCAACTGAGCCACTATCGCTCTGTGAGTGGTGGTTTAAATATGTATTTTCATTGTAATGGGCTAGTCAAGAACATCTTGCATGGTTTGCTCTTCTTCTGGGTGCGTGTTTAATTGGTGCCTGTGTTCATTCTTTCTCTCAGAGGAACAAACATGGACGCTACATCCACAGAGACTCCATATTGCCATCTGAGACTGCTTTTATTGGTAAGCCTGGCTAAACATAGTCTGTTTGTAGGGACTGTCTCTGTCCCTCTTTTCTTCTTCTTTCAAGTATGAAGAAAGAGTTTACATCAGTGAGGGCTAAATATGCTTTTGTGGACATTTTTCATAAAGGTGACATGGCTTGGGAGGTCATCTACATAGACCCTCACAATACCAAACTACAACAGCCTGCGCGCCAGACTAATTTAACTCTTTGTCTCTGTGCCAGACTCATTGTGGCACATGCCAGCTCGCGTCTCTGTCTTGCCACTGGTGCCAGTGCTTGGTGCAAGGTGCATATGCCAGCTGCAGGGTGGCGATAGCACAGTGCCAGCCACTGGGAATGGGCGCAGTAGAGAAATTGTTAAAAAAGCCTACTGCAGGAAGTGAGGCGTTTGATCACAGTCCCCTCTATCCTTTTCCAGTGAAAAGTTTTGCTGAATGGAGTGATTCTCAATGTTTTCGTACTACACACGTGTGAACTGAGTGAACTTTTCTCTGTCTCTGTCCAGCTGTAAAGAGGTCTGTGTGTAATGATCCATGACTTTTGGGCTTTGTCAGATGTTTACAGTGGTGATCCATGTGAAGAGCAGGTTCATCAGCAGAGACCTTCCCAGCACTCAGCACAGCACCGGGAGAGGACAGCCCCACGGAGGAGACATGACGATGATGTATGGTGCTAATCAGTAAATGGATTCTTTTGTTTGCTTCAGGTCAAAACAATCTGAGTCACTACAGTACGAGAACAGCATCTCTCTCTGATGCTTTCAGTGCTGTATTACTCAAGTTCCATTCGTTTGTCTGATTTTACAACATTAACATTCTTCCTTCTGGTCTCTTTATACAGGAGGTGGCTGTATGCATGGATCAGAGCCACAACAACCAGCCAGATGGTCAGTCTTCGAACTTTGAATCTAAAGCCAGGACCCGCAACCAGAATCGCATCATAAGACAAGACACTTGCACCGGTGATCACAAAAGCACATCAGGTAACAAGAAACAATCTACAGTATTTAAATAAACTGAACGCTGATATAGCAAAAGAAAGTGGGGGGCATAGAGGAGTGTTGACCCACTGAGAAAGGATGTGATTAATTCCTCTCTTCCTCTCATCTTCTGTTTCACTAGAAAGAAAAAAATGCATATTACTTTATATTTAAGGCTTTTTAATCAACTTGTGATTTTTTGACAGATTTCTGCCACATGCTTCACTATCTTAGCAGAGGTTTGCCACCTTTTCTACAAAGATGAGACATGTTAACTATTGTTTTAGAATAATTAAAAACTATTTTGCAAATGATTACAGCTAAACAAAATGTATAGTAGATGTATATGCTGCTATTTTAAGGATCCTTTAAATTCTGATTTCCTAAAGTGATGTGTAATGTATAAAAAATAAGCCTCTGTACTCTCCAGAGGGGCCGCATGGTGATGAAGTGGATGCCTTGTCTCTGCGCTCTGCCCTGGAGAGGCGTGTCTCCGTGGAGACCGTAGCCACAGAGCCCTGGCTGCGGCCTGGCACGTCGGATGCTGTAAAACGCTCAGGCTACAGGGAGACACCAAACAGTAGGATGGATGCCCCACCCTGGCTGACTCACCGTGCCACGTAGCTTCCATTACTTGATATCCAAGGATGGGAAACTGCACTGAGCGAGGAGAGTTCCTCTTGTCTTTGGATGCAGGTGGCGGCTCACCTAAACATCGTTGTTGTTTGGTGTTCGAATCACTTTCCACTGACCAACAATCGTAGAGGTCGGTTAGATTACTAAAGCTTGTTAAGGACAGAGTCTGTAAAAATATTGTTCTCAGTATGAAACGTGCACTTTTTACCCTTAGAATTAATGGCTTAGTCTGCTGAAGTTTTGTAATTTTCATATTTGTAAATGTACCAGAAACATGTGTTAATGTTATTAATTCATGTTTAGTTATAAATATACACCATTTTATTTTATAATAAAGATGTTATTATTTTAATGTTTTGTCATTAATGGAGAAAAATAAACAGTTCTGTCATTCAGAAGTCAGTGATTCAGCATTTCAAATCAACCAAGTTCAAAAACTTTATTGACCTAGAACCTGATTAGAATGCCAGATGATGTATTGTACAGAAAGTTGTACATAATCTTTTTTGCAACATAGAAAACTTTACATTGCTGTATCATATACATTTTGTTTTCTACATCCATGAGCAGGAATGCATCCCATTCATACTTAAAGCACAGCTAACATTTGTCATTTTCTCTATACATATTACTTTCCCCCAAACCAAAAGAAAAAAAAAAAAAGAAAAACATTAAATATATTATTAACTTTTGATTTTGTACACAAGAGTGAGAACTAAACTCAGACATTAAAACAGACTAGTGACTCAAAAAGCAGCTAGCATCAGGTTGCTCTCATGATCTTCCAGTTTCAGAAGCCCAGTTATCGTCAATCTCCGATAAAAACCTAAGAACATATAAAATGGAATAATTTAACCCTTCACTTTCCACGGCCTTGTTCAATTACAAATCATTCTGTGTCTGCAGGAGATGGTACAGTCAAATAAATTATCACAAAAGTAAAATCTCCAGTGCATTCAAAAAAGAGATCAAGTGCAGCAAATCCAGAGGAGGAAAAAAAAAAAAAATAAATAAAAATAAATGAAATCTAGTGTTATAAGATTATATTACATAGCGGCAGATCTGTACAACTAGTTTCATCCAAGAGGCTATCAATACTAATGTTAGCCATCTGCGGTGCAGACAAAGAGATCATTACTATCAATGTGTGACAAATGTCACATTTCATAGTTACTAAATATGTCTTTTTGCATGTTGTTGAAACCATTCATTCTTTACTTTTTTTAAATATACAGTAAGAAGCACACATTTTTTTGAAATATTTCCTTCTGAGCAGATCAGAGATATTGGTAACTATCAGTTGTTTATCAGTAGTTTTATCCAGTGGATGCATCGCTACACCATGTACAAGACATTACTGTTCATCAAGTTCTCCGTCTGTTTGTGTGTATAGGCGTGCCTGTGTGTGTGTGTGTGTGTGTGGTGACGGGGTTAAGGGTGCGGGTGGGTGGTAGCAGATAGCCAATTTATAAATCAGCTATTTAAGTCAAGTGTTGTGTAATGAACCACGTGGAGCGCCCCTGAGATGACGCAGGGTCACGGCGCACAGATCCGAGGCGGTGGCCCCAGTGGAGCTGTGTGTGGTGCACCATCACTGGGCCTCCTCGCCGGCCTCCTCCCCCACCTCTGTGTCGGCCTCCTGCTCGACATGTGCCGACTGAGGTTCTGGTTCGGGCTCAGGCAGCTGCGCGATGTGAAACACGAGGCCGATGCGCAGGTAGAACTTTCTTAGAACGGCCCGGAGCTCGGGGATCAGGTCGAACTGCATGATCTCGCACAGCAGAGGGTAGTATCTGGACGCGTGAGCCTTGAACTGGAGGCGGAGGAGTGATGAGACAGAGAGAGAGAAAGAGGGAGAGAGTGAGACGAAGCCAGCGTCACCGTTCTTTGTGCCGCACAGAATAAAGAGACCCTTTTAAGCGGTTAAGTCAGGAAAAGACGCCATCAAGTGTTTCGGCTCCTTACCCTTTCGTCACTGATCTTTAGCACCTTGGTGAGGAAGAGCAGCAGCAGGTTAGTCCAGGCCTCTCTGTGGCTTTCTGAGGTCAGAGCCAAGAAGTATGCTACAGCCTCGCTGCACACACTACAGCACACAGACAAAGAGAAACATGTCAGAAATGTGTGTTTACACATCAAACCGAAAGATATTATGAAACAAAAAAAAACAAACAAAAAAAAAACAGTCTCTGAGCTGTGATGTTGTATCACATGAAAAACTGGCGAGACGTGGATGATAAAGATTGTTTTTGCTCAGTAACTGCTAATTAACACCGCTGGCTGATGTTATTATTAATTAAGACACTTTTCTTTAGTTTAAGCTTCAAGAAAACTGTCAGGACCTCTGACCTTTCTCGTCCAACCCTATGGCTATCGACGCCATCTGTTAGCCATTCATACGCCTTTCTCTTCCCCCTCCCTCCCACTCCGGTCTCCTAATCGCCTCCCAAATCTGCTTTGCACCCTGCACTAATCAAACTGAACACGTGTGCCGTACATACACACAAGTGTGTGTGTGTGTGTGTGTGTGTGTGTGTGTGTGTGTGTGTGATTTTATAATAATAATACATTATATAAATATATATAATAATAATACATGTGTGCCTGTGTTGCTGGCGGATGACAGGATGACATGTGTTTGATAAAGAGGGAAAGAATGCAGAATACAAGCGTGATGACACATAACAGTGTTCCTCGAATGAGAATTTCTGAGGCACCATCCTCCTCTCCTCTCTAATAATGACTGCAAGTAGGAGAGACAGGCAATGATCCTGCTTTATCTTGATATCATCGTCAATTCGAGGGTGAGGCTGGGAGAGAAAGGGGCTGAACAAAAAAAAAAAAAAAAAAAAAAAAGACTCAGCAATGACAGCAGTGCTCACTGAACGATGAAACTCAATGAAAATCAGCGCGCTGATTTCTTTTCGGATCTTCACAGCAGACAGCATACGTTTCAAAGGGGGCGCAGATCTGTGCAGGCGCCGAATCTTTGCCACGAGTAACTGACTGTAGATAGTGACATCAAAACGGGGGGGGGGGGGGGCAGATTTCTCCTTCCTCTAAGGTGGCTATTGACGTTTCTGCCCGGAGAAATGTGATTTCTTTATTCCCGCGATGGAACTAACGATGGCGAGCGACGCCTCGGGCTTCGCTCCAAGTTTGACCGATTTGCCCTCGGCTCAGAGAACGAATACATACACTCAGACCCGTGCATGGACCTGGTGTGGAGCAAATCAGTCAATATTAATATTTCAGACATATTGGCAGAAACATCCCTGATACGGTGCCAATTTCCTGCAGGAATGATGGAAGAGAAAGAACCCTTAAAGATCTGGAGGTTTTTCATTAACTAGAAACTGCCCGCAAGACTTAATGATTTTTATTAAAATAATTATTTTCTTCAGGATGTTTAAAAGTTAAAAATATCAAAAAGCAACACTGAACTCTTCAAATGATAAACATAATTAGAGTAATATTTCCATCCATCTATCTCATGCACACTTAATTACACCACAACTTAAATAACTAAACAAGCAGAGTTTCTGCTGTTCTGAATACTATGTTATGTTTCTTTTGCCAACTACCAGCAACAAAACATCCAATTAGTTTCTGAATTCTGTCAAATTGAAAGCACATTTTCAGGCATATGGACACATAAATTCCAATTGTTTCAACTGTCTCTTAACAGATGTTTAGCAGGAGTGTTGAAATCTGCAGACGGCATCATTAGTGGAATGAATGTAAGCAGACGAACAGCAGAATCCTTTATAAAGATCAGTAGTTTAACCTGTTAGGGGAGTCTGCACTGCTACGCCTGCTAATGTGGTGGTCACTGACAAATGCAAAGATGAGTACCAGAAAGTACCATTTAAAAAATCATATCTGATATCAATCGAGTAGATGTAATCTACAGATCCACAGATTACCACCTGCTACAACTGAACTGAAGGGTCAGTGAGATACGTGCACGTCACATGTTTGTTCCTTACTTGAGCAGTCGTCTCTGGACCTCCTCCCAGGCGTCCTGGCGGCTCTCGTCGGTGTACATGCGAAACAGGATGCGTAGGCCGCACGCCAGGCTGCTGGTCTCCTGCTTCAGCAGGTTGGGCTTCGACTTTCCTTTGAAACCTTGAACACACGCACAAATAACAAACACAACACGCAGTTAGAGACACTTTGAATGTCCTATTATGGTACATTATCCCAAAGCTGTCCCAAAGCTTCCCGAGAAGCAGCACAGCCTGAGGTAAAGTGCTAATTGCAGTCTCACTTTCTTGCCCTACCTGCTTTCCACAGTAAAGTCCTCTGATCGTTGTTGGAGTTGAAAGCCTTGGCGAAGCAGTGCGACTCCAGCAGGCAGTCCAGCAGCTTGAAGAGCTGTTCTGAGGTCAGGTAGCGATACATGCCCTGGTCCTGGGTCTCCACTGGGACGTCTGCTGCGTACCCAGCATCCCTCTACAAAAAGACAAGCATTTAACAGATTATCATTGAAAATATTCAATTCAAGCATCTAAAACTTAGAAACGAAACCACAACCAGCGATTCTGTTACTGTATCATGTTTGTACCTGAGCAGCGGCAAAGTTCTCCGCGTCTTCCTTCTTACTGGTGGCAGGAAAAAACACGATGTTATCAATGGTCTGGATCAGCTCCAGCTGGACGACACACTTTATCAGCAACGCTGAGAATAAGCGCTGCTCCAGGACTTCTGTGGAACATGCAGGTAAACCTCCATCAGAACACTCTCACACACAGACAATAGCGGTCGTGTTTGAGTAAAGCCACAGGCTTACTTGTCGGGGTCCTGCTCCTGGAGCCGTCCTCACACATGCCCGAGGCTGAGCTGTGCTGACTCTGCCGACGGTTCTCCATGGCAACCCTATCAGCGCTGCTGATGGAGTGCTGATCATCAGAACGGGACTGGATATCCACTGACTTCTGGGAAATGGAGTCCTGAGAGCAAAGAAGGCAAGAGTTACCGCACGCCTATGTATACATATATCTTTAAAAGTTCAGTTGATGTACAAAAACTTATCTACAAGAAATAAAAAACCATGGGAAAGAAGACAAATGTTATGTTTCCAAGCTGTAAAAAGTAGGCAAAACACTGCATTTCCTCACCAGCTGTTTGTCTGACAGAATCTGTGTCGTCAGGTGTTCTCCCTCTGCTCCTGCTGGTCTCCATGTTAACAGCCTGAAACACAGTTTGCACAATAAATCACATGAAATCGTGGATAGAATGAAAAACAACTAATGACTTCCAGGCTAGAAAAAGACCTGAGCTAGAAAATCCATCCGTCTTAATTTTGATTAACGACTTTGTTGATTGCCATTTCCATTACTTTAGAAATGTTTGTGTGGTTTGTATTTCAAAAAGAATCTGATTTCATGAGAAATTCACTGCAAGAGTACGATTTTAAATTGTATTTTCGTGTGACTCTATTTACAACTTTGATTTAGCAACTAGTGTCCCTGTCTGACTTCGAGAAGCAGGTGGTTTGATATTCAGCAGCTTACGCATGAGGGATGGTGGTCTTGAAGATGTCCAGCATGCAGTTACACGTCTTGTCCCAGGTCTCTGGGGAAAATTTCTCTCCGTTTAGGATGACCACGTTCTCTAGACAGTTGGTGCCTGAGCGGGCAAGCTGCTCATTATCTACAGATGTACAGATGAAGAGGAGGAGGAGGAGGAGGAGGAGGAGGGAGAGACAAATGAAGTGTAAATTAAAAAAGTTAAGCTGATATATAATGTCCACTGAGATTTCTGTCTTCTTTTAAAAATCTGTTTTCCCATCAACAACTGTAAAATATGAAAAATGTATCAATTATTTGCTTAATTTCCATCTTCTCATAAAGTGCTGCTCCCCTACTGATGCAGCACATAAAAGCCCAGAGGCAATCTATTAATTTCTGCAGCCAAGTCCAGGTCACAGCTGATGTCCTAATGCCTGTTTGAACCCTTCCACTGCACACAAATTCAACTCCAAGATCCTGGGAGTCTTAAGCTACTTGTGTTTAGATAAATATGACAGGAGACAGAAAGGGCTGCCGGGTGCTCACCTTGCTGGACACACCAGTAGAGTTGAGACAGAATGTCATCCAGCAGGACGTCACTGAGGGACTCAAAGTATTGGGTGAAGACGTCACAGATGGCGTAAAGTGCGTGGTTGCAGGTGGTGGTCATCCACTCCGCTTTCTGTGGGTGCAACACAACACTTGGTGAGATTTCTTTTCCATCAACACGAGAACAAACACAATAGGGATGCAGCGATTATAGGCTGAGGAATAATCACGGTTTCACAGTTTCACCATTATTCTCCCGCTTTGTTGCTGCGCCGAAAGCCCACTGCTACTTTATTAATTATTGTTTTGGTGAGGGCTTATAGTCAAATTGTTTAATCGCTGCATCCCTACAACACAAAACCGCAGCGAAGCGGTTGTATTTCGATATTTGAGACATTAATTTTACAACAACCAGATGGTTAAAACAGCTAGATTTGAAAGGCTTGCGTACCTCAGTCTGTTGCTCAGGCAGCTTCATGTTGTCAAAGATCCTAAAAACAATTCTGAACAGGTCTTGCCACCAGTGTTTCTCAAAAGTGTGTCCGTAGGTCTTCATCACTTCAAACATCACCGTCAGCCCCCTGGGAAATGCACACACACGTTCTTCTACAGCTGACGCTTCCTTGCTCACGACGTCTTTTATATTTTGCAAACACCGAATGTGCATCAGGACTGTGCAGAGCCTGTACTTGTCTTAATTGCTCAATTAAAATAATCCAGTTTTAAGGCCGTCTAAGAAATAGCAGGCCGAAGGTGAACGCCACCTACCTGGTCCTGACATCCAGCTTACACCTGTTGATGATGCAGGACAGCTCGAAGAGAATGGGGAACCAACCCCGCACCCACACACGGTCCTCAGGCGCTACATTCATGTCATCACTGGTGTAGTCTTTGAAGGCCTGCCAGAGAAATAAGAGCCATGTTCACCGCTTTACCAGTTCTGCCTAAGGGGAGAATTAACCCTCCTGAGCAAACACACATTTCCACACATACCGTGGGTGGCCCCGATGTACACTATACCCACTCAATCTCTTTTCTGCTTTCCTGATGCATAGATTATCCTTTTTTTATGATGTCAAGGGCGAGAAAATAATTATAGTGGTACGCCGAAGCTGCCCCAGTAAACGCTTGCATGAGGCACATTTCTCTGTATTATTCTTGATTCAATTATAGCATAGCTTTATCTCATTTCTTGCTGCTTTAAAAAAAAACAATACAATTCATAGTCTATCTGCCAGTTATGGCACCTTCACAGTTAGAAATAAACTGTTCTTTACACAGCAGGGTGCGGATACTGACCTGAGGCCTCTCGGAGACATATTTGGCGCAGTGTCTGATGAGGCGGATGGCTTCCATGCTGGTGTCAGGGAAGGAGGCATTGCAGGCGAACTCTGACAGACACTTAACGGCATCCTGGAAGGAGTCGATGGTGGCAGCAAAGTGCTTTTCAAATACATTCGCTGGAAGGAGAATGGAGGGAGATTAAGGCAGGAATAATGGAGGTGGAGGGAGGTAACGATAGATGGCAGATGACTGTGCATGTCTGTGTGTGTGTGTGTGTGTGTGTGTGTGTGTGTGTGTGTGTGTGTGTGTGTGTGTGTGTGTGTGTGTGCTGGACTTACTGACGATATGGCCGGTGGTCTGGAAGGCCAGCTCTACAATGCTCTCGTCCTGGTCAGAAGCAGCCAGGTGGAAGACGGAGAAGATGTTCTTCCAGCCTGAGCGAATATTCGCTGCCTGGGAGTTAACCATCTGTGCTATACAGCGCACCACCATGTCTCTGATGGTGGGAGACCTGGACAGGAAATCGGGTGTAAAAGAGAAAGACGTGGAGGAGGAGGAGGAGAATGAATTGAAAGGACAGGGGTGAAGACAAAGAGGAAAACAGTTGAGGAAGAGTGTGGACATTAAGTAGGAAGACTCAAATCAATTAAAAAGAAGGCAATTCACCTCTTCATTGATGTCAATTATCTTTAAAAGCTCTTAATAACACCCCTGAATCCCGCCATCATTCCAGCAGTGGCTAGCCTTGGCACATGTTTTTACAGCAACTGTTGCCATAGTGAAGAGCATTCCTAATTGCTCAGTAGTTATGAATGAGAAAAAACTGCCTCCACTTATCATCTCTCTCTGTATCTCTCTCTCTCTCACACACACACACACACACACACCAGCACAGGAGGGGAGCATGAGTGAGTCTAATGGACACACTGCGCTGCAGGGTTTACATGGCTGCCTGCCATCGCCTCTCTGCTGAGGCTCTCAGCCTGTTCAATCTGTGGGCGGATTTATACTTACACCGCTTACTCCTGTTTCACATGAATGAAAAGGGATGCTGCGGTAAAAACAGCTCGCCTTTTCGACGCTGACAATTACAACGGCAAAATCAAATTCATGACGGCTGTTCGGAATCTATTCGGGACTGATTTGGAGCAAGCGAGGGAATGAAAAGGGCTTTTCCGCGAATTCACTGAAAGGCTAACGCAAACAGACTGAAATGGGTCAGTTGAAATGTTCGCTTGGCAAACAATATGCTTACTCACTGCTCTAAGAAACAGAGACAGAAAGAAAGAGAATAATAGATGAAGCTAAGAGCTGCTACAGAGGTTGAGGATGGGGAGGAGGGGAGTCTGCAGCCATGTGAGCAACAGCCCAGAAATAGTAACTACTCAAAGCCACAGTACAGGTCGTGTGTTTTGCACCAACCGGTCTACATGGAATGAGAAACATGAGCCCACACTCACAAGATAAACGTACCACTTGTCTCTTTACCTGTTCTTTTTCATGATATGCTCAAAAGGCCTCAGAAAGTCTTTCTGGAATCTGAAATTGGCCAGCTCGCCCTTCTCCAAAAATTTCATGGACAGTTGCCTGAGAGAGTCCACAGCGAAAATCGCCACATCTTCATTCGTATTACATCCAACCTGCGCAGAGGTAAAACATATCTCAGTAACATGACACGATTTGTTATGTTTCGTATTTTGAATGAATTCAACAAGTGAGGCGCAGCTTTCCAAGAACAAAATGTTCCTACAGTGAGACTGCAAAACAAACATCATGAGCACAGATGAAACGGAGTTCACCCTCCAGCAGGAAAACAGAAAAATAAAGAATAAAATCCACTTTTCCAGCATGATAAATGACAAACTCAGTTTGCAGCTACGGAGTGAGAAGAAGAGCCTCCGTGAGTCCTTGAATAAAACTACCAAAACAATTTTCTGGCAACAATTTGTGTTCATCAGTGAATGAAATCAGCCTTCTGTAAAACAGAAGGATGGGAGAGAGAGTTAACGGCCCTTTTGTAGCTCATCCAGTCCGTTCCCAATTGAGGAAGTCCGTCCACAGGATTTTATACATTTTTAATGATGCAAATAATTAAACAAAATCAATATATCTGGCACTATATTTAGTTTATTTCTCTACAGCAGGACTATACTGTATCCACGTATTAAAAACGCGCTTTTGTTTTCACATTTTCGTAACCAGTCCTCACACACCTTGTTGAAGTGGTCTCCGATAACCTCCCAGATCCTGGACCACTGCAGCCTGATGCGGCCCATGTTGTAGTAGGAGATCTCGACTATTTTTTGCAGGCTGAACATGCGTGGGTGTGTGGGCGAGGCCAGCTCATCCATGGACACAGCACACAGCCAGCGCACGAAATCGACTGACGAACAGAGAGAAGATGTTGCAAATGAGCAAAGAAGAGCTGCTTTGTACGGGCAAAGTGACTCACGAAGATCAAAAATAGATAGAATGTACCTGTCCTTGGAGCAATAAGAGTAACACGGTAACGTAGCTAGACTCACCTATTGCATTACCATCCAGTCTGGTAGAACCGGTGAATATCCTAAAGCAGAAAAATACGTGAACATTATTATTTAAAAGCCAAATCATGCGGCGAGATTTGACAACATAGATTCACATTTATTCACTTAATCAATCCACATCCACATCAATCCAAATAAATCCAGGGTGACTCTACAGTACCTGTCCACAGCCACCACCACACTCTGAGAGCTGGTCTCGCCGATGGACTCCTGGATGCTGGCGATCTGCTTTCGGTCCACCGTCCCTCCGACTGCAGAGCAAAGCACACAGGATTATAAATCATACCAAGAAATGAAAGCAGTTTACCATTTTAATACTAAAAAACAGGACAAGGCTGTGACACTGGAATTGTTTTACAATATGTATTCATAAGCCGGCGCTGACCTAGACCCAGGTACTCGTCATTGCTCTGCTCCTTCGTGCTTGCAACAAAGCCCTCCTTGCCCCGCACCGTCCCTGAGATGTAGCGTGCCTTCACTCCTGTACCGATCAGCTGAGCCAGCTCCAGCTGACTGATGCACTTCATGATCTATGAAGAGACAGACGGCGATATTATTAGAGAAACAAACACGTCAAAAATAATAGACTGACACCGTGAAAACTGGAACAGACTTGAAAATGAGATATCAGGAAAGATCCATTAACAAAATACCCAACAAACAAGCAACAGATATGACTGTAACAGTTAAATGAAACATTATTACGCTACCAGTAAACCAATTAGAGTCATACCAGTAATACTGTTTGGGATAGCAACTGCTGTACTGCTTCTTTAAAGAGTAACAAATGTTAAATGTTGTATTGTTTTAAATACATTGTTCTTTTTTAAGTAATAACCCTCGAGAGGCTGTGTTCGTTTGTTTCACGCTGTGCCTGGCAACCACTCTACGACAATAAACCATGTACATCCCAGTGGAAAAAAGAGGCCTATTGTGGCTCATAGCATGAATCATGACAGAGACACGAGGTAAACAGTAGAGAGGAGTAGAGAGGAAATACGGTGGCTGAAAGACAAGCAAACCTCGTGCCAGGAGTTGCCCAGGTAGTTGCCGTCAGTGTGGGCCACAGTGATGAGGGTCTTGATGGTGTCAATGTTCTTCTGCTTCATTTCTGAGATGCCGGAGCTGGCTGTCAGCAGAGTGAACCTGGCCAGTGCCTGCACATACGCATCTCTCTCCAGCTGTTGCAGAGACAAAAAGACGAGGCAGCGTGTCAACATGCTTGCACGTTAAGCGACACAGTAAGACCCCCGGTTCAGACTGCGGTACCTGTATGGAGAAGATGCACGCTATCCTGATGGCACAACGGATCCCCTCCAGACACAGTGAGGCCACCTCGGTGTCATCGCAGTCCTGAAGACCCACGCTGAACGCAGCCAGGAAGGGTGTCCACGCCAGCTGAGGACCAACAGAGGGAGGAATTTACGTGCATGTGCGTCATAGCATGCGTGTGCGTGTGTGTGTGCGTGTATGTCTGATTGCGTTACCTTGAACATAGGCCTGACGTGCTCCAGGTGTGTGGCGCTGGTGAAGGGAGCCTGGACGTGGCTGACGGCCTCCATCAGAGCTTTGGCCGTCTTGGCCATCTGCTCCATCTCCACGTTGTACAGCAGACGCCTCTGCTTCTCACTGGCAACACCTGAGCGAGAATCAACACCAGCCATGAACACAAACACACGCTGAGCTTTTTACAGCAACCAGGAAAAAAAAAAAAAAAAAAAGAAAACTCAGCGATGAAAACAGTGCAGCTTTTCATCTGACAGGCTCTGCACTGTCGAAAAGAAGCTGAACTATCAAAGACAAAATATGAAGTCGGTCTCTTCATGCCTATTAAAACTTTTAACAGCTCATTTAAGTGTTTTTCACAGAACAATTTACTGCAAATGTGAACAAGCCAATGCGCTGCCTATTACATCTTTTTATTATGCATATAACTCTGCCATTAAATGGGTTATTGTAATTTCCTTACTCTCCTTATCTGTGATGACTCACAATCGCTGACTTTTATTGACCAATCAGCGGCAAAATCTCATCAGTTTACATCCGACATCACATTTAAAATCGTCAGAGCAACAAAAATATTAGGTAAAGGGCTCTCTGTGACGTCTGATCGCAACGAGACTCACTCTGCTTGTTGGATTTCATGGTGAGCTCCTTCGTCTCCTTCATGGCGATCTTCTTCCCCGCGATCTCATCGTAGATGGCCGAGAGGTATTCCTCAGGTAGGTCTTTGCTGTCATTGATGCCGCGGTTCATCTTGATGTATTGCTCCTTTGTCATTTTGTTCTTCACCTTTTCGCAACAACACGGATAAGGGTCAAAAGCTGCTTATGCAATCCCCGTGATTTATGCCATGCTGATATCACAGGGCATTACTGCTGTTAAAACATGGTCCCAAAGGCCGCCACCTCGCTCAGGTGAAGTGCTTACCTGTGGGCTGTGAAGGTCTGTTGTCAACATAATGATTGAGTAGGCAAGAACGTATGCGGTGTCAGCACTGGCAAAGAGGGTTTGCCTGAAAAATGGAAGCGAAGTGGAGGTTAGGGAAAGACAGAATGCATATTAATATCACAGCGTGGTGGATGTGGGCCATGAAAAATGAAATTCAGCTATTTCCGCAGTCAGGAGACGAAAACTCACCCCTGATTGCATTCGAGATATCTTGCTGCGAATTTTTCCATCAGCCGGTCAATCTTCTGGGCCTCTCCGGGGAGCCGAAAGCCCTCCAGGAACATCCGTAGTGCAGAAACAAAGTCTTTGCCCTGGAAGTCCATTTGATCCACGTAGGCGTACATCACCTCTTTATTGAAACGGTCATTATCTCCGAGGAATTCTCCCACTTGGGTCTAAGAGAGCGAAGGCCAGAGGTCAGTCTTATTAACACCGATATCAAACCAAGACGGTCCAGCTAACAGAACCTATAGGCTGTTTATTTTTAATCCCCCCACATGTTTATTGTCAAGCTATCTATTATGTCTATGAAGACAACATTCGGTCTCCTCGACCCTGGTCACCACCGTGTTGAGACAGGCTCAAGCAAAGCCAAACAACTACTACTGCCGAGGACCTCAAGGCCCACACGTGACCCCTTGTAACCAAAGGAGATAAAATTCCATCGCATTTGTTATTTTTCCACTGAAAGGTAATAAGAACCACTGTTCTAACAGCAGGACTGTGTGTATTCTATAAATACACGTAAGCCTTTCTCCTGTGGTGCCACTACATCTAAGGGCCTCTCATTTCTAACCAGATGTTATGAACTCTCTTTAATGCTGATTACCGCTGTGCACTGACACCCTCGAGGCTGTCAAATCAAGGCAAAGTGTGCTCCTCATTAGAGTTAACATTTACACTGCGTACAGGACTCTGGGTTAGAGTGGCTGGGTGCCTGTGTAATGCCGGCGGACAGGCATTAAATTATTGCACGGCTTCTGTGTGGTTTGGCTACCTGATGCACGAGGCCGGACTGGCTATTTGTTTATTTGCCAAGCAGTTTACTGCTACTTCAGCTCTTAGACACTCATTTTCTTTAAGAGGACTCCACAGACAACCCTAATAAAGGTGATGGAGCTGAACAAGCTGTCTGTTGTCCATTTGGGATGGTGCAAACTTCAGCCACTATTTGCCTATCGAAGGTATATTTAGATCTCACATAGATCAGAGACAAAAGCCCTCAAATCAGGACAAAGGTGGAGGCTGGAGGGAATGCTAACACTAAAGCGCTCTCTGTACTTGGTTTTAGCTGTGAAACTGAACAAAAACAGGGTAACTTATTACCGAATCAAGCCTCTCTTCCTGGTGCAGGAACTGAGCAAGATCCTCTGGTGTTGTGCCCAGCATGCCTTGCTCTTGAAGGTACTGTATCCCTCTCTTTGGTTTCTTGTTGAACCTGTGTAAGATCCAGAAACACGGAATCAAACTGTAGCCGACGCAGCGTCACAATATCAACAGAATAAGATTAAAAATGTAAGCTTGGCGCAGCAAAACGTACAGGTCGATGCCTTGCTCAATGATCTCCTTTTGCTGTTTGAGAACCTCAAACTGCTCCGGGTTGTCGGTGCCTGACATCTGGGTGCTGTAGCTGCCGATGCCAGACGAGGCTGTGGAGTCCAGAGAGTTAATGCTCCCATAGCGGTTTATGGTCTCGGGGGCCTTGGTTTCCGAGCTCTCCTGCTCTGATGGTTTCTCTTGGCCTGAAGAGCAAAAAAACATGAGATGAGATAACCCAGAAGGGATGAGCATTTCTATTATTACTCTATAAAGAAACCGCCTGAAAGCATCACAAAAGGTGAAAGTTTTTAATTGAAACTCTGTCGTTGGCACAAACTCAGCCTGGAGGCTTAAAAAGTGAGTTAACTTAAAGCTACTGTGGGAGAGAGACTTCAGTAATTGAAAGAGGAAACTGCAACACACAGAACAAAAATGACCCTGAGGCCGTCTTAATGATTGTTGTTGGCAGGGGAGGGTATGCACACTGGCGTTACTCGCACGCACACAGGACCACAGCCTAATAAACTCCAGAAAATACACACTTCTTCAGAGCAGGGGCAGGGTAGGGAAGGGAGGATATAATAAAATAAAAAAAAAAAAAAGGTAGGTTATCTAAAAAAGCTGCAGGCATCCAAAGAGGAAGCAGCCAGAACATAAAGGACAAGAGAGGTGGTTTCTTAAGCCAGCTGAGACGAGCTCAGGGATCTGCTGCTGTTGCTTCTGGAGCAGGTCCACCCTGTAAAACTCGTGCAGGGGCCACGGCGTCTGATTACCCATTGGAAACTCTTTAAAACATTCAGGACAGTGTGACAGTAATGTGAGCTGGCAGTGTGCTTCCCTTTCTTAGCCTTACAGAGCTGAGAGAAAAAAAGGTGAAGGGACACAGAGGGTGTTAAAATGAACTGAGGGTTTAAGCTAAGCACTGGGGAAACACTTTATAAGATATTCATGAGATCAACAAGCAACATTTGTATCCATCGAGTTCAGAAAAGGTGTCTCTACTATTAGTTTAAGTGAATCCGTAAGTGGTTACAATCTATAGGGTGTAAAGTGACTAACCCTACAAACAACACAGGTTACATGATGCAAGACTAGTACAAAATCACCTGAAGCTAAAGACACAACAGGCTTAAAGCGACGATTCCCATCACAGCAACACGCTCTAGCAAACACGCCATACTGCTCTCTATTACCTGCTCTTGCTTTGAGGTCAACCACAAAAAGAAAGAAAATGACACAACAAGAGACAATTCAAAGAGTGAAGGTGACACGAGTCAATGTTTTGTATTCAAAAATCATATCACACTTCCATTGTATGAGGGGGGGGGGTGGTCTTTGTTTGAAATCCCCAACAGCCGGCAGGGTGAATCTAACATTCAAAATTCAAATTCTGACCTATGAATTCCTGCTGGATTACTAATGAGTTGTCATGAGTTTTGGCAAGATACCGTCCGTGTGAGTTAACGCAGCTGCCTCAGCTGGTTAGCCTTGACAGCTTAGCCCGAGGCTAGCCTGTGGATAGTCCCGGAGACTTGTGGGATATCTTTCCAGCCCTTTCACTTCTTAGTTTGAGCTCCTCCTTTGGAAAACAACAGAAATCCTCTGGTGTGTGGCGGACCCAGGGGCCAGTCTCACATACAGGATACACTCTGTATGTTGTAGATGTTGCTCCGCGGCTCGGCTTCAGGTATCGCTCAGTTTTAGACTAAACCTTCTGGATTAGCCTGTCTGTGATGGCCCTATGGGCATTATCTCTCTGCCTCCCTCAGGCTGGAGCCGAGCTGATGAATGCTCGCTTCCCTCCTCAGAGCTGCAGCTCCCCTGATGAATGCCAACTGTCAATCCTACAACCGACTGCAACCGAGCTGATGGATGCGAGCTTTACCACTAACCCCGGTTAACCTCAATGACGAACTGCTGCCAAAAGCTGGGAAAGACTGGCTGTAACCTTGGCAGTCTCGTCTCTGGCACAACACAAGTTAAATTCTCCACAGACTTTTGAGGAAAAACAACAATCTGGAGTTTTACGGGCGAAGCCAACAAAGCGTGATATTGCGAGCACACAAAACAATTCCAGCATGTACCATCTGTATTTAAGCTGTGAACGTAAACTCAAACAACTTTTTGATGCCATCTTGATACAAAATATGGAATACAATGATATGCATCACTGACTTCCGCTTGAAGCTGAATTCATCCTTCAAAAACAGTGGTGAGATTCAGCAGTCGGAGATCAGTTCTTTTATTTTTAACTAGACTAAAAGACAAACATGAATTGAACCACTTGTGTCTTAAGACTAAATATTTAGTCAGTGTGTGACAATAGACACAAAGGTCATATCGTTCTTAGTCAGGTTTGATAGCTGCCAGTCTGACAGTCTAGATAAACACACTCATGTTCAGTGCATCACAACTTCTGCCACTCCCTTCCCACACAGCCAAAACCTCAGACAAAAACCTCTTGTTCGAACACCACATCAACCAAAGCACCAGAACTGCCTTTTCCAAAAAACATAGCTCATCTCCACCCATCACTCTCCTTCCCCGCGGCCAAAGCTTCATCACGTCCAGAATAGACTACAGCAACAGCATTTTATGTGGTGCATCATCCAAAGTACTAAATAAATTCAAATACATCCATAAAGCTGCTGCCGTCTGCTCATCCAGTCGGCCTGTCCTTCAGAAACTCTGCTGGCTCACCGCCCCGCAAAGGATCCAATTCAAAATTTATTCTCCTAACTCACAAATCCCTCCATAACCAGGCTCCCTGCTACCTCAGTGACCTGCTCCACCTCACAGCTCCTCTGATGCCTTCCTGTCTCCACTACTAAGAGCTTAGGGTGACAGAGCCTTCTCCATAGCTGCCTCTCTGGAAACTTCACTCTACCAACATGTTTATATTCACAACTCTACCCAAAACTCACCTTTTTAAAACTTTGTGATTAATGTTATGTAATGTTGTTACTATTATTATTATCAGTGTGAGTCTTACCGAGACTGGTCTGAGAGTTGGGGTTGACGTACTGGTCTTTACTCCATTCAACCATACATTTCAAGATGGACACTAAACATTCAAGACCTTTCTTTCTCAGGGTCAGCTCCTAAAAGGAGATGCACAAAAAGTTAGCCCAGTAATTCTCCAGAACATTTTAAATGCTCCTTTAAAATCACTGTAATAACACAAATAAAAAACACCAGAGTAAAGGAAGAGTGAAAATATCACCTGTACGGGCGTTGTGCCAAGTTCATGTCCTCCGCGACCCTGTGCAATTTTTGAGAGGTCATTGACCAATCGCTCAAATATGTTAGCAGCATTCAAGTCACAATCATAGTTCACGTAGATGTCCACCACACTCTGGGCATCTGCGAGAAACAAATGAGACACAGAGGGAGTTTGTCAGCGAGAATCGATGAAACAGATACAGACTGATTTTATGGAGCCTAACACCACTAACTGTACCTTTTATAAAGAGGTTTATCACAATCAGGAAATTTAGCAATTTAGCAAAACATCAGGTACCAGAAGCTTCTCTCCTACGCCTCTATTTGCTGCCTCATTATCATAAGTACATAAAAAAAAAAGGAAACCGAGACAGACCTGCACATATTCTAGTGAGGGTTTGTATGACCATCCACTTGTGGTCGTAGGAGCTTGTGGACGTCTCAAGAATGTAGAGGAAGATCTCCTTGAAGAACACCTGCAGACAGAGCCCACGTGACAGTGAGAAACAACGCCATGCAAAGAGGAGAGGCAAAAACACCATCGGCTGCCTGCGTGACCGACACGACGCGCAATATTCTCCAGGAGCCCACGTGAGCTTCCCTCCACAGTAAACATAGCGGGTGATTAGAAAGTTTGAACCGACTCAAACAGAATAATAAACTGGAGGCAGCAGAGAGCAGGTGATAGTGAAAACCCCTCAGTTGCACCGAGGTGGAGGAATGTTACAGCACTCTGTGAGAAACCACATCTCCCATACATCATTTATGTCAGCTGCCCGCTGTGCTGAGAAATGTCGGTGTCAATATCAGAATATAGTGCATGTGTTGTTCTCCAACCGGGAGAGCCTGGTGTTAATAGAAAGAAGAAAAGCACTGTGTCTATTTAGGTAAAGCAGGTGAATATAAACCTATCGTGTGTTGTGAAAGGAGGACGAAACTGGGAACAATTTTAGAGTGCTGCTTTTATGACTATAATCTGCTGCAATTGATCTTTTTTCAGTCTTTCCACTTTAGTCATTAATTTCCTGTTTTTCCCAGAAAGACTATCAGCTGACAGAGAAGGTGTGAAACTGTCGCTTCTTCTCCACCAGAAGCGGTGGGTGGATATACAGTATAAATATAGCTACTGTACTTAGCCAACTAGTTAATCAGGTTTTCCCTGCATATATGAATCAAAACAGAGCTGGGGAAAACGAGTTACATGGAAAAGAACAGGACACTAAAAAGCACATAGGGGAGGTCAGTGCCGAAGAATGGAGAATGTGGTGTTTTAGTTTTATTTTATTAAGGTCTATTCAGGCAACAGATATCTCTGTCATTACCTTGACATTTTAAGTCTGACAAGCTGACAACTAAACCTGAAATTTCCTCGATGTTTTACCTCGATTTGCATCTTGAGGTGCGTCTTGAAGTGGGACAGCAGAGTGAGGAAAATGGAAAGAGAGAGTTCGAAGACCTCAGGCACGGAGGAGACGCCGTTCTTGGACAGGGCCACGCACAAGTACTGCTTGATGGCGTTGATGAACATCTCATTAGTCTTGAAGATGGGTCCGGCGTTCTGCAGAATGGAGAGGAGCAGCTGGAGGGACAGAACCTTTGATCGCAGCTCATGGGACCTGAGGCAGAGGTAGAGAAGAGGAGGAAGTTCAAGCACTGTTTCCATGCATGTGAAGACAGCCTATAATGCAGCTTTGGCAGTGCAGTTATTCAAAGTATTTATGTAAAGTCAGAGGAGGATGCCAAATATTATAGTAGTTCCCAAAATTAACTGTCGAGTGCAGAAAGTGAAGGTCTGAATCTGTCTGTATCTTTAGCTCTTCCACTGTATTGTGTACCCCAACTCTTTGAGAATAAAGCTGGCTCCTGCATAAAACAACTTGAGGGATTTATTCCAGCCATCTGCTCAAGACTCTGGGAACACATTGTCCAATCTGATGAGCATTAACATTTCAGACATACAATAGATGCAACGATAAAAATGAAATAAGTCTTACGGGCACATTATACGTCCTTCAAGCAAAGTTACATCTCATAGAAACAGCAGTGTAATGCACACTGAGACCACATCATACTATATCTCCCCATCGGAGAGTTAAAATATTCCACAGCAAAGAAATGCTAGGGCGACTGAATCAAAGCGTCTCTGTGCGCGGAGCCTCAGCTTGTCTGAACTGGTTTTTTTTCTGCAGCAGCAGGACTGAAATACTGGCGCTCAGAAAACATACTTTCAGCTACTTTAAATGCTGAGATTGGCCGCTTCTCTGCCATGTCTACCATCTCTGGCGAGCAGACGAAGTTTGATTTAAGTGGCGCACAACAAAAATATGTCTCTACTCTTTCTGCCCAAAAATATGGACTCTTACTCTTTCCAAAAGGGCTACATACAGAAACATTGTTAGGTACATATTTATATATGCACGATGTTTATAAATTAAGAAAAATCTTTTTCAGAAATCTTACACAAGATTATGTTTGTTACTTTTATATCTACAGTGGGTGCAGGTCTTCTTCCATGGAGATTCTAGACAGACCTTTCAATTGTTGTTTCTCCTTAACAGTAAATTTCACGTCGTTCTGAAAGTGTATCTGAACCACGATGAGTTCAGATGGAGAGCCATGGTAAGGACTACACTGTCAAATTTGACAAAAGTCTGATGTCCCAGTGAAGAGGAGCAGCAATTTTGTAATCCCTATAATAATGTGTCTAATAATCCCTCTTTAGACCAGATGTGTACCTTCTGATCCACCATGCAGATACAAAGTACTCCCTGACAGTAATAATGATGCATCTCTTCAGTCTGTGCAGTGTGTTTGTGACGGGGAGTGAAACATCACACAGAACAACCTTGTTAGGAGGGTAAAGGTTTGTGTCTGGCAGTGACACACAGACACACACTGCGCTCTTCCATTATTTATGACTGAGCTTATATTTTGCCAACTGTCACGAAAAACTGGAAAGATAAGATGCATTAAAAAAAAAAGTAAACAAACAAATATCAATATCATCACGCCCAGACACTGTAAGAATTGAGTTATACACAGAAACCAGATGCAGAAAATCCAGTTTCACAAAAGCTGCCTCTATCAGGACGAGCCAATCAGATGACTCCATTTTAGCAAACCAGAGCACGGTCAGAAGAAATATCGAATGATGGCACAATCTGATTATTTTTCCTCTCTGTGGTGCTTTGAAAAAGGGGAACGACTAAAAAGGGGATTCTGCGCTTCATGAAACCAGGAAGTGATTCAGAAAACGCTGAGCGATGCCTCATTGTCTCCTTCATCACCATTTATCAAACACTATCGTTATCACTGGAGCAACCCTCATTATGAACCATGACTCACGTCTATTCTTATACCCATCACACTCACATCGAGGCGGTGCAGGGATGGTCACAGTGGTTTGACTAACTATAGAATAGAGCACAAAATGACTACCGATGCGTTCAGGAACAAAAGCCGGAAAATATCTGAATGACAAAGAACACATTTTCAAACAAGTGACCACATCCGTATTATGTTTGCTCCAATATAACCTGGGTTGTTTGGTGGTATCATGAAGTGGAAGTTCTCCTTTCTGTTGTGTATCCGGTGTAAAGGTTCAGTGTTGGTAATGTTCAGGCAAGTAAAGCAGCAATAGTTAAAAGGAGAGTTAACATTTAGTGGTAAAGCTTTGTTTAAGTTAAAAGAGCTGAGGTTAATGTTTGGTATAGCCTTCATAGGCATTCACACAGTTTAACTCAAAAGCAGGGCTGAATAATGTGTGAGGCGACATGTTCAACTTGATTTAAAGATATTCAGTGTATTACTACGACTAATAAAACCAGCAAATTTTCTCATTTGAACAAGTTTTGCTCATAAAATTACTTAACAAAAATGATTGCTGATTAATGTTCCGTCAATCGATTCAGCAAATAATTAACTGCTTATTTCAGCTCAAGTAACTGAATGCAAGGAAGTACATGGACTTGAAATGTAACCGCAGAGTTATTTCAGCCTCTCCTCAACCTGTTCTGCAGGTTATCGATGTGAACTTTAACAAAGCAAAAGACTCACGATTGCAAATATAGAGTTGACTCAAAATATTCTACAAATTTGATAATGAAGTGAATCCATGTTGTTTGAGACAGCAACAAATGTAAATGTATACAGATATTTATTACTCTCGCCACCAGAGCACTATTACTATCACCTTTATTATTTATACATCAGACTACATTTCTATATGCACTTGTTAGACTTAGAAACAAGACAAGAAGACCAAGCTTCCCGATAAAATACCAAACATAATACTGTAATCTGATATTTGAATTCTTACTTAGGATCTGGTGGTCCATCTGACAGCGGCTTCATCGACAGCTTGCAGAGTGAGCGAAAGACAAGGAAGGCATCTTTCTGGAGGATGTGAGAAAACTTTGCTCCTGGTGGCTGACCGGGTGCTGCTCCTGATTCCTACACAGTAACAAAAACAATAAAAATCAGTGTGCAGTTAGCAGTTAGTAGTCATAAGTGCAAGTATTTTTTATTCATTCGCGTTTTTCAAGGTGTCTTCCGATTAAATCAACCAGTTAATTTTCCTTGGACTGCTTTGTTTTTACACAGCCCTGGTCCGTCCTTCACCTGAGTGTCATTGGACGAGACAGACAGTCTGTCATCAGGCAGCGAGGGGGTGAAGCTGGCAGAAATAGGTGTGCCGGGGATGCCGTTGGCATGGACATGCTCGCTGTCACTACCCAAGGTGCCCTCGTCCTCCAGGGAGCTCTGGGTGCCCTCTGTCACCGCCTCAGCTGGCTCCGACTCTGCCGGCTCGCCCTCGCCGCCAGGCTCCTTGGTGTCAGAGCAAAGGTTTGTGGGGTCCAGGCAGTGCCCTGTGGTGATGATGGAGCAGAGAGGAGTTGAATTTATATCTAGTCTGAAGATAGTTAAACACTTTGAAACATCCTCTACCAGGACTACATCCACCAACATTAAACTGTCAGACTGCAATCTGGAATTTGATGTGACGTTTTGGTCAAGTACAAAGAGAGAAAATGACAGCGGCACTACAACAGCATGTTCAACAGCATGTAAGAGAACTGGGGTTAAGAAATACTAAAGCACGTTTCTGCACAAGATCTTCTCAACCATTAAAGCCTGTTTGTCAAATTGCTGCTCAAGGGTAAAAGTGCATTTGTAAGAGGAAGGCAAAAGCACTATTTTTTTTTCTGCATAGTAAGTTGATTGAAGATTGAAGTCTTTTTTTGCAACCATAGAAAAAAAAGGGTTTTTTTTCCCAAAAAAAAAACAACCAAAAAAAACTAAGGCACAAAGACAGAGCTAAGAGTGCTTTGCCTTCTTTCTGTCAGCATCGAAAAGAACTTCAGGCGGCTTGACCTGACCCAAAATTATAGTATAGCTTCCCAGAAACTTGAGGCTGGGTTTAGAGACTTCTGCGTGTCCTTTAGGACACATTTTGTACCCGGAGAGGTAGTTGTTACTTGTTAAACAAAAGACAGCCTGGAAGCACAGTTCACTTGTTTGCTGAGGTGCGGGTTGTATAATCAGTTACAGTGTGCCTCTCTCCCTTTTCCATATGTATTTAAGAAAGGAGAGAGCAAATAATGGGAGGAGAAATTATGCATGTGGCTGATTCATGATTCATAAGGGTCAGTTTTGCAGTCGGCGGGGAAGTAAATATTCAAATGAGCCACATTTTACAGAACTAGAACTGTCAAAGACAGCAAACACTAGAACAACTAAGGCCGAACAAAATAAAAAGTACTAAACAAATAGCAGAGGGGCAGTTGTGGCTGTTACTTGAGCTTGCTATACATTGAACTGCTAATGCACCACAACAAACACTTACTTAATACTTGGGAAATAATCCTTTCTTTTGTGTTTGTCTATATATAGTTTGTGTTCTCCAAATTAAAACACATCTCACCTCCTGCAACAGTGTTAACCACCTCCTGCAGAATACTCTGGACGATCTCCTGGGCTTTCTCCTCGTAGTTTGGGGTCTCTGCATCCTCTTCCTCACCTGGATGTTGCTGGGCTGCTGCATCTAAACAACACACACACACACACACACACACACACACACACACACACACACACACACACACACACACACGGTTGAAGAAAAAAAAAACCTTCTATGTTGACTAAAGGATTCAGCAGGAAATCACATCTGTTCTGCTGTAAGCACAGAGCTTTCTCTGGGAGCAAGCATTCAGTTACAATGTGATTGACAGACTATTTTTAATCCCGCTCTTCATATTCTTCATCAGTGAATGAGCCATTGTAGTGCTGAGTGTGGTATCAAATGTTTGTAACAGTAAACACTGGTTCTGGCTTCTTTCTTTCCTTTGAATGGAATTGCACAAAATGTCAAGAGGGAGGCTTTTATCGAGCTTATTCAGGGTGTTTATTGTAACGCTACACGTTGCTGTTAGCAAACACACCAGCCTAGAATGTACACAGCTAAAGAGATGTTTAAAATATGTGATCTTAAACATTTCTGTGGCTGTTTATCAAATGTGTATGGAGCCCTAATTAGTTTTAAGACACAAATAAACAGCATTTTGCCTCTCAATATTCACATCTTTTACTTGTTAGAACAGGATATTGAGGCAGAAGACACTATAATACGTGGAGGGTCAATTCAAAATTGCATAAGGGGGTCAATATAAAATCCAGCGGGCTTACTCTGTGCTGCTGCAGTGGCCTGATCTGCCTCAGTCTGTTCATTTTCAGTCCCGCAGAAATCAGAACCATTCTCTGGATCTGGGCTCTCGTAGACGGGCCCCTGTTCTCCCTGCTCTTCCTGCTCCCCAGACACAGACCTGCTGCTGCCCTCCAGGGCGGGTGTCGAAGGGGTGGACGGGGTGGATGGGATGGTGATGCTGGGAGTCGTAGGAGTGACGGGCCCATTGGCCTCCAAGGCTGGATCCTTGGCCGGCGGGTGAATGGGAGTCTGGGGTGAGTCTGGCTCAGTGTGCTGCGTGACCGGGGAATGCTGCCGGTGACGATCTCTCTCCAGCTGCTTTGCTTCCTGCAGCTGTGAGGGGGTGGAGGTCACACACACACATACAAGAAATAAAAAAAACAAACAAAAATACACAGACCGTACACACAAAAAACAGGAAAAGCATTCAAAGAACGGACACATGCAACACACACACATACGCACACACAGAAAGACACAGGTTAAGACTATGTAAACAAACTCATAACAGCAATTACAAGTTTGTACAACCTGTCTAGATTCCCTGAGGGCTCACTAAACCTGAAGCAGAGCCACAACACTTCCAGATGTCAAAGCAGAGAGCAAGGGGTTCTTTCACTGTAACATCTAAAGAGTGTCAGCATACATTAGATGTGTATTCTTATGGAAATGTATATGAAGACGCACTCACTGAGAAGTAGGACATGCTACTAAAACAGCGATGAGACAAACTTTGTGGAATCAATTCATGCTGGCTTGTGTCTATTTTAGTCCGCTGGTGGCAGAAGGTGTTTCTGATGGAAAAATGTCTCATACAGCCGTGTCCTGGCTGATGCGTCACGGCTGACATAAGCTACCACTGCTTCTGATACGGCAGCACTTGGAAAGTGTTGCTGTGCTTTAGCTTGGTAGGTCATGAGCGGAAAGTGGGTCGCGAGACATTTGCACACGGTTTGTGGCCTAAAGATTATGTGATGTTAGTGAATATTGTGCTATCGCAGATAACAGATTGCTTCGTAGCAGTGGTAAAGTTTGGCTTTGAGCAGAGGAAAAACTACTACTGCTGATCACTGTCGATCTTGGAGGAGGAGGAGAAAAAAAAAAAAGTTCTTAAATGCACAGTTACACACGTTTTCATAGCAGACACCGATACAAGTTCCAAAAAAGAGGGCAAACAATTACAAGCAGTGGAGGTTCTCTCAGCCAAGCTAAATTAACAACAGCCCATGGTGCATTTTCAATCCAAGTGCATTTGTAGATTTGTCGGGCATAAACGTTAAAAAAATAAATAAATAAAATTATAGACTTGAGTGACTTAAAGAGAAAAAGCACAGTAAATAAAGAGGAACGTGACTTACGGATGGGAATATAAACAATGCGACACATTTACAAAACACTGGTGATGGATGGAGATCCTTCTATCTACAGCCGACGAGATTTTCAATTAATAACTGTAATTAACAGCATAAATCTGGCAAGTGCAGGGACACTGGTGGCAAATGTGAATTTGTTTGAGTGAAGCAGTCATCACCCTCTCTAGCCACAAGTCACAATTATACAATCTCTCGCAAGCCTTTCACATCTACTTCATACACAAACTCCTTTTATTAATCCCATTATGTCTTGTTTTTTTAAAACCGCGCTTCCAGACACTGTTTGGATCTAATTAAATGAGCCTGCTGCTGTTGCCACATTTAAATGCAAGCAAACTAAATTCGGTGACACGGCATTCTGAATGAAACAATTAGTATTGAATATGAGCAACAGTAACATGGCCAGACGACGCACCTCGGCTGGAGGGGACAGGCGAGGAGGCAGCACAAACAAACTAAGCTCATTATTTAAATGCCACCTCAGTCAGATAGTCAAGGCTCAGTCTTTGTGTGAGTGAGCCAGACAAACGCCGAGTGTGTGTGCGTATGCGATCACACCATGCTGAGCTGCAGTCAGGAGGACACATCTACACACAAACACAGAAAGTGGATCTCCCTGTGCAGCAGCGCAACACTATGCAGGCAGTGACAACACAACAATAGGCCTCTGCCTCAAAGTCTGCCTTGTGTCTCTATCTCTACCCCTGACTGCTTCTTTATGTTTCTCCGTCTGGGTCTGACTCAATACCAGTCGCTCATTGTTCTAAAAGAACTATATTAGGCCTTTGGAGAGACAAACATAACAAGAAAAGCTGTCAGGAATGAGACAGGTGCAGCTGACCTGCGATAAAACATTTACCACACCCGGGTGTGAATGTAAACTCAAATGTAAAATCGGTGCAGGAAAGCAAGATGATTTTTAGGCAAGTCAACAGAAGCCACGGCAAGCATATGGTGGAAAAAAAAGTACACAGCATACCTGCTCCTGTGCAGTGTAGGAGCAAAGGAAGAGAACGGATGAGTGCATGAACGGATGAGGATAAAGCTTAAATGCGCAAACACAGATAACACAGAGAAGAGTTTAAGAGTTCTGATCAGGCAAGTCACGGCAGTCCTGCACGCTTTACCTGGCGGTCACGCTTTCTGGAGGCCAGAGACCAAGATAGCTTGTGATTTGTAAGCTATGTGTCCAAAAGGAAGGGAGGGAGGCAGGTGAGGAGGGGGGGAAAAGTGTCATTCAAAAAGAAAAAGATGACATTAGAGCAAGCTTGTTTTTTTTTTTTTTGAAAGGCAACACCTAAAAAATGTCCCTCTGGACACAAAGCAAACAGTAGACTTCAATTCAATTAGGAATAGGTGGTTTGAGTAAACCATCAAGCAGAAAGCTTTCACCACAGAATATAATGTCTTTCATTATATTACAATCCAATCTGACTCCATGCCAAAACAGTTTTGCATATTGCTAATTTGTTTGCAGCGTTTTTAAACTGCAAACTCGCATATTTTTGAGTCTAAAAGTTGCAGTTTGTTTCATCCCGTAAACTTTTTTAGTGTCAAATTTCATTAAAGAAAGGCTCAAGGGTGGAGCTGCCCTATCTCTCACTTTTTGTGCATCTGTCTACATAAATAGCACTGGGTGTTATAAGTGAAGTGTTTCCAGACGGTTGGACATACTGCTTGATTCTCCATGCGCGCAAAGATGACGTTGAGCATCTGTGTGAGCGTGGCCTTGGCTGTGGTCTGGTTGATGAGGTTCTTGCTGGCCAGGTAGATGTTGTAACACGTGCGGACGGCCTGCAGCACGGTGCCCTCGTGGATTTCTATGTGCTGGGAGGTCACCGCTGTCAACAGAGCCTGGAAGAAAAGAGGAAAGAGAGTGAGTGAGGGAGGGGAAGTGGCTGATACTGACACTGCTGTCAATCTTTTGTATATATTACTTTGAATACTTGCTTTATTATGACAGATTTCCTTTCTTCAGATGGGCCATGGTGAAAATTTTGAACACGAAACCTCATAACTTCTCTAAAAGAGGCACTCACACTTACATGCTCTGGAAATTTTACACGCCAGTGTTAAAAAGAGGCCTGAATCTTTTGTCGAGTCTCGCTGGTAGCTGACCTGCTCAGGACCTGTTCACACTTCCAAGTTATAGAACAGATGTGAGTATATTTTGCCCTACAGTACAGCACCTCAAAGATCTGATTTCTTTGAATGCTTTTAGATCCATATTAAAAGACCTAGAGACTGAATCATTTTAATCTCTTTGGGGCTCTTCCTGGTTAAATAAAAGTTTAAAAAAAAACAGGATGATTATGTAAGAAAAGTAGGAATTTGTTTTTAATTACTTGGGCACTACTGTGTGTTGCAGTAGTATTAATTAATATCTCAGTGATCAGCAATTTAAATCATCATCATCACAACTGAATCATTCAGGCAGCCTTTGAGGACTGTGAGTGCTCTTCTACCTTCATCCAAACATTTTTCAATTCGCTGCCATTCTTCACCAGCGATGACGACAAAAAAAAAAAAAAAAATCAATCAGGCCAGATCATAGGAGGGCACACTTTAGTCAGTGACCTTTAAAAAGGTCACGAATGCTACAAGTACAACAAATATAATTACACTGTTTACTTGGTGTGGAAGATGGGAAAAATGTCTACTGAGTGCTGCAATCTCCACTTCACGCTTTAATCACTTAGTTAAGGCTCGTCTCCCTGTAAATTATCACATTTATTACACGATTACACACTGAACTACAGCTAAATTAGACTTTTCAAATGACACATTGACTCATAAACCAAAACTCTGGACTGCAGCTATATATAGTGTTGCCAGTTAATTTAATTAGCTATCAGTAAACCGAACTGCATATCAAAGAGATACAGAGAGACAGAAATCATCATAACTCTGATGGTGAGTTAATGCATTAATGCAAGTATCTGTGTAATACACTGCGATGTTTCAGAAGACAAAGACGCAGCACACCTTAATGATCTGTAGTTGCACACCCTCGTCAGTCTGCGGCCCTTGGAAACAAGCGCAGATGGTCTCGATGATCCTGTCGATGAGCTTCTTGCCCGGGGCCGTGCTGTCCGGGGCACTGCCCGTCAGGTGGCCGTACGCTATCAGCTTCTACAAGGCGGATACATGTGCAAACACGCAGGCACACACACATACAAAGACAACTTGTGATGCTTGAGAACGTGACGTGTTAGCCTTTATTGTCATGACATTTTCTGCAAAATGACCTTAGCGAGGATGCTTGAACGTATATTTTTAAGTTGTCTCTGGCTGAGGTTGGTGTAAGAACAAATAAAGAACCCACAATACCATGGAGAGCCATATAGAAACACTCATGCAAACATTTGAGTGTCTGTAGTCTGACTTGTCCTGCCACTGACCTGTAAACAGTCGAGCGAGGTGATGACGATGCGGGGACATTTGGACTGACATGCTAGCTCAAACGGCAAGAAGTACTTGTCGGCTTCAATGAAGTTGGTCTTTGATTTGATTGGCGGTAAAGTGCTGGAGCCCGATTTGCCGTCTCCACTGGGCGGACTAGGGAGGAACAACGCAGAACAAAAGAAAGAGAGACAGAGAGACCTTGAGATAAACACAGCGATCACATGGTTCAGTCTGTCAAGCAGAGTCGCTAGAAAAGAAGCAGGGTTCAGAAATCAACCTGACACACTCTCACACTCCCCTGGACATTCAGGCATGACTAACAGTGCGTGAAAAAAAGTGAGTGCAAAGAGTTCAGAACGTCGTCTTCTCTTCCACAGTTGTAACACGACATTAAACATGCTAAATCTAAAAAACATCTTGCCCTGCATCCTCTTCCTCCTCGGGGAAAATGCAGAGTAACAAAATCTTTATTACACTGAGTTTAATGTAGTGCCTGACTGCTTCAAATTTTTCACTTGATCTCTCTCTCGGGAGGGGCACTAATCCCTGAGGTTTGTTATTCAGCCTCAGACTTTGCCACGTCTTCATGCTGACAAAGCATCCCCAAGCCCTCTGACTAAATCTTAAATCAAATGATACAGCTATTATTTGTTTCTGATTTTTTTTTTTTGTAAAGAGCCGAGACGTGGACATAAAATATGGATCATTGCTCTCAGCGGCCATGTGTCTACAGCATCCACGAGCACAACCACCACACCCAGACTGCAATTGCTGGAATAAGAGAATAACAGAGAAAGGGAGGGAGGCGGGGAAGGAGACAGATAGAGGGGGGGGAGAGAGGGAGGGGTTGCATTGTTTATGTCTTGGCAATGAAAAAGGATGACTCCAGCTCTTTTTTAGAGGAACGACCTCACTGGGTATAACAGGGCACAATCATAGAGAGGAACAGACGAAGAGTGGAAGGACAAAGTGCTTTGTGAAGGAAGGGAGATAAAATGTTTTAAAGAGAGCTATTTGGAAACAAAAGAGCAAACGCTGCGTTGAGCATTACGAATTAAAGAAGAATTAGGGAGATCAAGAGATCATAGAGAAAAACAGAGGAATGGAGGAAGAGTTAGGAGCTTAGCGAAGGGAACAAAGAGATATCTGAAAGCGAAAGAGGAAACAGGCAAAGTGAGTGAGTGCCACGAATTAAAGAGGAATTAGAAAGACAGTGCAAATATAAAAAACATAAAAATTTTTGAAAAATTTGAGCCTCTTCAACAGCCTTCTCGTCATTATTGGACCCACAAGATCAAAGTGGAGCTGTGATTCAGCAAACGCAGCATCCACTCCATCGGCTCATCTGTATGGTTTGACCCAGCCTCCATCCCTCTTAGCTATTGTGCTGTGTGTCTCCAGGGAGCTCTTCTCCTCTGGCTTATTCTTCCACTCCCTGCTTAATATCAGCTGGCCTGTCCTCTCCTGTATAATCAGCCCAACGTCAGGCTTAGCCTGCTTCTAAAATGTAATATGGCCATTAGCTGGCTTTCAGTCAGACAGAGGGGTCTACATCTACGAGTCCCTGCTATTGCAGGCTCCTTGGGAACAGCACATGGGAAGGTGGCTCTGTACGGCAGTAAATCAATATAATATCAATACTGTGATGTATGATTAAATATCAGTATCTGGTTACAGAAATACTGACATGAAAATTCATCCTTGACCTTGGAAATAGCCGTTCCACAGTTTTATTGTGGATAAAATAAATAATACCTAACTTGTTAATAAGTGAGCTTCAGAGGCAGATTTGTTCAAATGCATGTCTTTGTTAGCCAAGCTAAGCTAAGATAATTGTCTGCTGGCTGGAACAATTCTTTTTACTGGACTTGTTTTAAGCCAACATGGACGAGAAGTCCTGAAAGCGCTCAGAATAAGGGAAAGGCTGTTACAGTTAAGTGATTAGATCATCGAAGTGTTTTAGCTTCAGAAAATGATCAGTAAATCAAACCATTTATTTGATGATCACATTCACTTTACAATGTGTTTTTAAACTAAAAGGCCAATAATGATTACCTCATATCTCTCTATATATCTATATTCAGAATATAGAATTTAAATGTTGTCTAGTACTAAATAACCATCTGCTCCTTTTATCTATAGTATACAAATTCTCAATTGACTTAACTAAAAATCTGTTAAATCAAGATTTCTATAGTGATATAAAATGACATATTCTGTCATACACCGGCACTGTTGTTAAATCTGGCCTCATCAGACTACGCTGCAGTATGAATGCACAAAGGGAAGCTATTTAAAAAAGGACTGCAGGCTCACAAAATTATATATATTTGTATTCCTGTGAGACTATTGTATTTATATGACACGAAAAAGAGGTGAGAGTCAGTAAAGGACCTGAGATGAATTCAAATGCAGCAACATTTTTGTGACACTTTATACACTCGGGGTGTGGCTGCACATCGCTTCTACAAGTATCTATGTTTGATCTAGAAGTCTTAACCTTAAGGGCAAAAAATTGGAATGGTTACCGGTAAATGCTAATTTGAAGAGGATGGAAAAGCTGGAGAGAAATAATGGGCAGTGAATAGGTAGGATGGAAATGCATAAAAATGTGAGAGGGAAATAAAAATGAAACGGCAGGAGGAAGAAAAGATGGAGAAGACGGGGGAAGAGAAGAGGTGGTACTTCATGCTACGTTTCATTCCAAAGCACACGTTAGCTGGCAGCCCATACACGAACACACCGTACACGCAAACACACACACACACACACACACACACACACACACACACAAATTCTCAAAAACAAGTTCAGCATTAGGCAGGGGTTCATGAAGAAAGTCATTAATGAGAAGGCAAGCGGCTGTTGGGAAGTGGCCAGGCAGAGAGACACAAAGAAAAACACACTGGAGTCTGGGCACGCATGCACACACACACACACACACTATTCTAATCCCCTTTACTAGCCTGAACACAGGAGAAAGCAACAGAGAGTGTTGCAGTGGAGCCATGAATTTTACAGTGCCCGAGCAGGCAGACAGAGACAAAACCCATTAAATGACCCTCACTGCCTTATTGTGTTATGTAATTAATCAATCACTTACCTTAGTTTTTCTGATTCCTCTTTGATTTCCTCTGAAACAGAAAGAAGAAGAAGGGAAGAGATGTTAAATTAGTCAAGTATGAGCCTTGGAGTATAAAAATTTTGCCATATTTAACTCTAGTTAATGATACTGTGGGGAGCAGAGCACGTATCAGGCCTGGAAAAAACAGATGATGTGACTTGTATGTGAAGGGGAGAGGTTTTTTTTTTTTTTTTTTAGAAAACTCCTGAATGCACAGCTTAAGTGTTTGCACCTCAAATCAGATGATGTTTTTCAGAGCCTTTTAGGAAGCTGAATCCCTGTGTGTGTGTGTGTGTGCAGCCATCAATTTTCCTCCCAGAGATTTAGGCAACAAACTGTGCTGCGCTGACACTGACAGTACATTTAACTGCACGTATCTGACAATGTCAAAAAAAAAGAAGGAAAATGCAATGCAGAAAAAAAATACTTGCGCTAAAAGTATTCAAGCAGAAAAATCCGTGCAGTGCGTTTCTTTTTTTTCCCCCCCTAAACCGTCATGGCGACAGGCTTGTTGACGTCCCACCAACAAGCAGAAAGGAGCCTGGTTAATGTATTGCCTCAGCTGCAGCTCAGCCCCAGAAATGTAATCATTATTCACTCTGTGCCGTGTCCGTGAGCCAGGCCAACATTTGTGTTTATTTCACAGATCTCCAGGCATGAAAGCAGTTGTATGAACTTGCTGAGCACTGGCACAGAAGAGCAGGGAAAAAAAAGACAGACACACAGAGTGAGGGATGAGAGAGAAAGAGACAGAAATAGAGCGAGCGAAAGAGAGGCCAATTGGTACTAGACATTAAAAGGGGGGCTTCAATGAGGAAGCTTTTAAAAACACAGCGGCAATCGGCAAAGTCCTCACAGAATTGCACCAGCCTGCGATGGCTGGGAAAAACCCCAGTAACGCTGCGACCAATTATTTCACTGCTAGAAGGCTAATGGTCCTTTCAAAGAAATCCACTCGGTGAGAATATTTAGCACTTAACACTCCGTGGAATTAAATTAAGGCTGATTTCAACCGTGTTTTACTGTATTACCCCGTGAGGGACAGGAGGGGGGAAAAGTCACAAGTAGGAGAAGCAAAGCCAAATGTCACTTTTGATTTGGGAGCGTTGATGCTAATTTCTACATGTTATTGCATACATGCAGTCACATATTGGCCTGCAGGACTTGTGTGAGTCTCTGTGAATCCAAATCCAAGTGCTATCGTCACCTTGTCATCATTTTCTACTCTATTATTCTGAGACTGAGCAGGGTTTGTGGATCCTTGACCCAGGTCTTGGCTATATTACAGTTGTGTGCTGTAATATGTGTGTGTGTACGTGTGTGTGTGTGTAGTAACCTGAGACTGTTGTGATGGCTCTGCTGCACTGGGCAACAAGTCAAAGAGAGCTGATGGATCAGGTACAACAGGGGACTGAACTGAGCGACTGAAGCCTTCACTGTCTGCAGACAGATGAGGAATGCGACTAATGATATTTTTTTTATTAATCGATAAGCCTGTTTTGTATTTTTTTTTTTATGAATTAATGAATATTTAATCTATAAAGTGTCATTGAACCCAGGATGATCTGATTAAATTGCTTGTTTTATCCCACTAATAATACGAATATATTAAGATTGTGTGAAATGAAGTCCATTCGTATATATTTTAGAAGGTGCAAGCTGCATATGTTTCTTGATAAATGATTAATCAATTAACAACAGACCAATTATTTGAATTATTGATTCGCATTTGAAGTTTATTGTGCTCATTAATTGAGTAATTGTTTGGCTATAAAATGTCAAACAGGCAGGTAAAGCAGATACTCCAACATTTTTGGACAGTTTGCACTGAATTTGACACGCGATGGATAAATGGATGCTTGACCTGAAATGCACTTTAGCTGCCACAGTAAGATGGAGGTTACAGCATTCGGTCCGACGTGAATCTGACTTTGGGCTCAGAGACAGACTGATGCAGTCAGTGTGCATGACGCATGAGATTTAACAGGAACAAACAAAAACACAGAGAGATAAAGAGACAGATGGAGAGATGCAGATGCGGGTATGCTGTGAAGATCCCAGCCACTGCTAATGGACGTGTTATAACGATGACAACTTTCTCATATTAACGCTGCCCTTTTGGTTTTTATTGTAGGGAACATTTTTGGAACATCTCTCATTATACCGTATTTGTTTTAGTACTTACTGTCTCACTGCAGATAAAATCTGACACTTAAAGTCATAATTGTATGAATAAGTTTTGGCTCCTAAGTGAGAGGTGTTGACTTAAATCATAGGTGCCTTTTAACTACTTTTACAGCCGCTTTTTGTCCTGACCATGCATGTGTTATAGCATATGACCTGTGTTAGTCAGTTGTTTTAACGCTATGGCTAGAAAAAAATAGCTCTATTATCTTGTTTGTATTTAATTTATCTTCAAATTGTTTATTTTGTCTGACCAGCAGTCCAAAACTCAAACGATATTAAACTTAAAATGGTAAACAGACTGTACTTAATTAGCTCCTTTCTAGTCTTCCAACCATTCAAAGCGCTTTTACACTACATATCACATTCACCCATTCACACATGCATTCATAAACGGATGGCATTAGCTGGCATGCAAGGTGCCAGCTGCTCATCAGTTTTAGGAGCTAACCGTTCATACGCGTTCACACACCGATGGCGAGGGCTTCGGGAGCAATTTGGGCTTCAGCATCTTGCCCAATGACACCTCGACATGCAGATTGGAGGAGCCGGGGATCAAACTGCTGATCATCTGATTAGCGGACGACCCACCTCCTGAGCCACGGCCACAAAGATACAAAACATAGTTGACATATTTTGGATGCTGGAACCAGCAAATGTTTTGCATTTTTGCTTAATGGATGATGACGACTAATGAGTTATCAGAATTGTTTCTGATTAATCTTCTGCTGATGGACTGATACATTAATTGTCACCATGTGAATACTGGATTATAATGCTGATACGAGTATTCATCCGTATAATCCTCTTGCTCCGTGTATCCCCTTCAAACTTCTTGACAACCAATCAGCTCCAGAGTTTTGTTTGTTTGTGTTTTTTTTTCCACTAAAGTGAAGTATAATCCGATCTCTCCCAGCTCCCCTTTCACTTTAGCTAGAGTGCTAGACAAACCCAACATCACAGAGCTGGACTCAAAAGTAGTCCGATACCACACCAGGCTGTCTCTGTCTCCAGCTCTTCTTAGTGTCTGCATACGTCTGCTGCTCTGCAGTCTATAATATAAAAGTTACAGCAGGACTCCAGAGGTCCCTTTTCCAGGATGTGTGAAATTACAAACTTGCTGGCCCGGGCTATTCCGCTTTTAATATTAGCCTCACGGCATACGATTTCTGAAGCACAGGGTTGTCAGATTTATGCAAATACACGCACAAGTCAAACAAAGAGACACGCAGGTGGGCACACAGGCTGATGGGAGTTGTTACATTGACTGTGTAAGCAACAGTCGGATAATTAGCTTGGTGTGTCAGGACTGTGTTGATAAGGAATTGTCACCCCAGGATCTGAACAGTGAAACCATGGCAACGGTGGGTGGTGTTGCTGATGAGAAAGAAGAGATGTACAAGCGCTGGATACTGCCGGGAATGGGCAGGCGCGAGCCGAAAAATTAAAGCTGTGGAATCACGACTGATCTGGCAGCTACCAGTTTCAAAACAAACACACACAGTTGCAGAGTGCAGACATATGCCGGGAGAGGAAAACACACACACACGCACCAAACCTAAACAATTATTTATTCATGAACATGAACCTTTTTTTTTTTTTTTTTTACCAAATTAGCCATGATAAAATTGTAACAACCCAGTAAATTTGAGTCTGCGTGGCAGAGTCATCACAAAATGACTAATCATCATCTTAGTGTCCCAAAAAAAACCCCAAAAATTCATAAGTACAGGGCAAAAGAATAATTTACAGGAAGATGAAAAGCTATAATTTAGTTGACAACTTGAATAAAACCAAAGCCAGAAAAGCATCTTGCACACATAAAATATCTCTAGCTTAGAATATGACCTGAGCCCAGACATGGCAGCTTTTTGTCACTTATTTGCCCAACCTCAGCCTCCCTCAGCTCTGCAGCAGCCATACTAAATACTTCTGACCTTGAAGATGCTGTGTTCTGTTCGAGTCCGAGGGCTCGTCCTCATCTAATCAAAGGAGAACCAACGGCAGCGGCAGTTGTTAAAACCTCGTACACGCTAGTTTCACACAAGACCACAGTAATGCAGATGAAACCGAACGGCTCACCACTTTTCGATCAAAAGAGTCCACAAGAAAGAGACTCTACTTTTGTGAATCAACTAGTGAAACTTTGAACACGTGAAACTGAAACTTGAGACTCCCACAGATGACGTCTTCACACATCCTTGATTACATCTTAAAAACATCTTTCCGAGAAGTCTAATCTGGCTCAAAAAAACTCACTGATTTGCACAGGAAATGCACTGTTAGAGGATAAATTGCTATCATTTTTTAAAATCAGAACACGTAACACCGAATTACAGGCTCGATTTTGCTGTACCATCCGCGTCATCGCTGTGCTGATGCTTCGGAAGATGAAAATAGGATTACTGACCCTCAGCAATCTCCCCTGAGGTTGAAACACTGCTTTTACCAAACCCCAGTGGGGTTGTGGCATACATAAGACACCTATTTTACTGACCAGATACATTAGAGAGAGCCATCCTGCTCTCATGCAAGCTATAGCCCTGACCAGACCTCAACATAAAGCCTTCAGGAGCTCCATAATATATGAGAGCAGTTCGCTAAACCCTGAATCACCTCAGCCATTTTCCCTCATCTTCAAGCTACTTCTTCCTCTTACCCTGACTTTGACCCAGATCCTTACAGTAGATGACAGTAAGACATTAAATGAGCATTAATGTCAGCACATCACATTCCTGCTCTGAGACATTTTAGGCCTACATTTAACTTTTACTTCATCATCTAGAGACAAGTGGGTCAGATACATGTAAAAATCTCCTTTCTCTCTGGTGAGTTATTACATGGGGCTACTGCTAATACTTGAGCGGCAGTGACCACAAATACCAGCCTTTACCGAAGTCAGTCGAGATAGTCCAAGTGTAAGCCTTTTACTCTAGTTTCAGTTTGGACAGAATCCTATATACCCTGAGGTAGTCATCTATTCAAGGGCCCCCTAAAGCTGCCTCTAAGCTTGGGAGAAGGTCAGTCAAAAGCTGGCTAATCATTTCTCCGCTGCTCTGGAGTGACTGCAGTCTCCAAGCCTGGATAAAGGCGAGTGTGGGCAGAGAGAGACTTCTGTGAGCTAGCAAGAGTATAAAACGGATACCGATGATGTTGTAATGCGTGCAGTATCAACAACCTTTGTCCTTCTGATGGGGAAATAAATCACTTCCTGATTTTTTTTAAAATACATTCAGCTCTACAACCTTGCCCACAGTCTGGATACCATGACACACATAAAAATTGCTGAGTCAATGCAGCCAGCCTTTACAATGACATATATCCTCCGTAGAACTGTATTAGAGACAAGACTGCACAAACATTCCTGCATGGCAGCCTTTGTGACGGACTTATTAAAGTAAACATAATAGCCCAGGTCCCCCCGGTACAACAAAGTCTGATATACGACACCTGCACGACAAGGCAGTCTGTGAAAAATGCATGAGATGATGACGGCATTGAGACAACAGCTTCAGCACCTCAACCCCAGAGTCAACTCACGCAAAACAACTGAATGCCACCCCTGTCAGCATAATGGAAAACACCGACAAGGTTAAACTTGCATGGGAAGAAATTAGCACACACAGCGCACATGTGATTAGTACTGTACTGCACTGTATGAGGACTGTGGAGTATAAGTGAGAGCTGCTGAAATCCCCACGAGAAGGATAGCTGTTATTATGACAGAGAGAGAGAGAGAGAGAGAGAAGCGCGGCAACCTCACAGCTTCAGGTGACAGCGTGTGAGTGAGAATCTAGGATAAACACAGCCTGATCTAGACTGAAAAGCGGCGACATCACGCTCGGTCGCTGAACTTGACGGTGAGCAGAGACAGGTTTCTGCAGCGCTTTGTGTAATACATGTTTCAAAAGGGGCTTATCAGTGATCCCCCCCCCTCCACCCACCCCTCAATCACACTTAGACTGAGCTACAGCAAAAGCTGATCATGGCTTAGATATCAAGTGCACAATGGTGCAGTCGGCCTATTAGGATGCAAATGTGCAGCTGTAATAGATAAGGATGATGAATCAGCAAGGGAAGTATTTGGGAAGCTGAAGGTTAGAAGCAGGATCGTAGCAGTGTTAACAGTTCAAATCCCCAAAGAATTTGTAGAAAAATCTGAGCAGAGTGAGTAAGAAATCCAAAAACGACTACCAAAATCCCTGGAGCATAGCAGTTTACACCCCTTCGCTCCAAATGTGAGTTTATGCATCTGATTGCAAGTAAACAGTGTTACCAACATGCATATTCATTAAACCTTCACTGAATAAATAAACACTAGAGAGGCTAAGACTATACTGTGTTTACTACGACATACAAAATGTTGCATTTTAGGAAATACAGAATCCATTAACACATACAAGCAGAATGACAGTCTGCTTTCGCGGTGTATCACATCAAAGTCCAACTGCTTCTGGAGGCAGCATGACAAAACAACCTGCTCCTCGTCTCTCACCACTGACAAGAGCTGCTCGCAGGCTAACTCGAGCCTCCTCCTTCCTGGGCGCCACCCTGCCGATAGTGGCGTGACAAAGCACTCCTCAGCTAGCAGCGGCAGAGCACCCTGCCGGGAGTGTCTGCCGTGGGGAGGACAACTCGCCAGATCCATCAACACTGGAATCACAGGTCCTATCCTCTCCCGGAGTGTGTTTGGGTTCCAGGAATATGTGCTTGTGCAACAGTGCATTACAGAAATGTAATGGGATTAGCTGCTTGTGCCGCAAGTAATTAATAATGAGCAGAAAATCTTTCCTGATTTGGAAAATTATAGATGTAATTTCAAGCATTATAAGGAATTTACTGCTGAAATATGTGGTAAGTGATGACGCTGTCCATCTGTGGGGCCTGTGCCATTAGAGACAGCAAAGTAGTGGCAGGTGGAGCAAAATAAAGTGAATAAATCACATGAGAAGGAATATTAGAAGGAATATTAAAAACACACGTTTACAGTTCACTCAGTGCCACTGCTGGTGACCACTACACAGTTAGAAAAAAAGACTCTCTGACACAAATAAAACACAACAACTGCTCTCCAATTAAAGGTTCCCTGTGGAGTGATTAACCTAGTAGCAGTACGGAGTTTTTTTCTAGGACTTTCTAGGATCTCCCTTTTATTTATGTCGTGCATGCATACGAGGGAGCACAAGCGCTTGAGTGTGCGCAGATGGCGTGGTACATTCCAGCCAATGGTTTTCATCAACAGGTGGCGCTAACAAGCCAAGATATGCAGCATGAGTAATAATAATATGTGTTCTGAGTTTGTCAGACCAAAGAATAACGTGTTATTAACCACCCGGCCAAATTTAATGATTAAAAATATCGACAAGTTTATGAAATTAAGTGTCAAAATCAGGTGAAAATAAGCAGTATTCTCAGCACCAGGACTGCGGGGGCGTGTCCGCTGAAGCCATGCCCACACGTGGGAGCAGTCAAGCAGCCATTTTGAAGTGACTGAATCGTGTCAGATGAGTTCAGGAAGTGACTAACTTTGAAACACTGAGCGAGATGGATTAATCTCTATCTCTCCGCTAGGGGTGCAGGGGTATGCTCAGGGTGGCCTGAGCGTGTCATCGAGCCACCCTTTAGGACCACCCACAAAATCCTGGACTGAAAACTGGTGGAAAAACTGTTTTAACTCCACATTTCAGTAATATATCATACAAAGTCTTTTAACCTGTTTTCAACAACTACTTTCCAACATATTTAATGTATTCTGAAAGAAATCTCAGAATTTCCATTACATAAATGCTGTCCTCATTACTTCACTGTGACCATCCATCCATAATACAGGTCCATTGCACAGATGCACATTGTCAACACAAACCAATCAAATTCTGTCATGCACGATAGCTTGATTACCATTTCCTTTAGTGTTCTGTTAAAGGTCTAACTTTTGCCTGTGGAAAGTGAAGCATCAGTGTAAATCTGATGCGAAAGAGTTTGGACAGGACAAATACGTAAATCCAAATGCAGTTTTTTAACGAGCAGCAGCTAATCCTAGATGGAGTAAATCTGCAAAACGTGTACTGTAAATAGAGGCAGTGTAACCATTACTTCAACCCAAGGGGTTCTGCTTGCTGACGCACGCTGTCAATGCGGACACTTCGTTTAAAACACCAGGCTATTTATTTCCTCATGCAGCTCTGCAGTTCTCCTGCAAAACTTTGTGCCAGGAAAGGATACCTGGTGTACAAAATGTGATGTTACACCTGAAATGCAATGGATTACAATAAACAAAGTAATAATACAGATATATTTCTAATTAAAAATGCAGGGATTGACCCTTTTATCAATTGAAATGTTGCAAAATGAGAGAAGATATCTCTTACCAACGTCTAACACAGATCTGTCTGACAAAGTACCTGTATCCACTTACTCGACTCTCCTAGGCTCATCTGACTGGTATCATTATTTAGAGTAGGCATCCAACAGTGTGTACAGCAGGTAGAGCCATGCAACGACAGGCCTGGGAGGCTGCACACACCTGGGCAAATATTTCTGCTGACTAAAGCTGTTGGATCAACGCTAATTCAATAAGCAGACGCTCTGCCAGCAAGACGATCGCACATAGGATCACGATAAAAACATACACAGAGATACAGTACACACACACGCACATTGAATGCGCATGCACACAACACCTAAAATCTCATGAGAGAGCTAACATTTCATCAATTAAGACACAGCAGAGCCTGCACACTGGCAGCAGGGACAGAGATAAACAGACAGCTCTCTGGAGACTCGCTCTGCAGTACGTCACAAGGCCGGCAGCAAGAAAACAGCTCGCCAGGAGGGGGACAGCCGGTTCAGATACAAAATGAGGAGAAAAGGCGACAGAGAGCAGGGACAAGGACGAGACCCGGCTTCCAAAACAAATCGGATATATAAACCTGCCACGCGCCCGTGGTTTGTGTCCACGTGCTCTATGCGTGTGTGCACATAGGTGCTCATATTACAAGGTTACTAGAGGGGAACTGTATGCTTGGTGTTATTTAAACACTGTAGTGAGACATGTTTTGCTTCTGTGTGTGTGTGTGCGCATTAGAAAGAAAGTTGAATGCATCTTAATCACTTCCTCCCCTTTGGGTGGGTCACAAATTTGCAATATGATAATGCAGACTCCTTCTTAATGGGCTTCCAACAATCTCCACACACACAGAGGAGAGGTTAGAGGTCACTCTCTGACTCACTCTCATCACCTGAGCAAGGAGACGGACACCAACAACTCCTGCAGTAGCATTTCCATTTCAAAGAGCTAAGAGTCCATCTGCATCTGGCACGGATCCCATGCTCGGCTCTAACCGCTCCATACAGATCAGCTAAAATTCAATCCAGTGCCCGATTGTTTTCACCTCAGTGAAACGCGATAATCACGGTAAGCTGTGTGTCTCCAGATATGGACCACTGACTGTGTAGGATGTTCAAACAGGTAAAGCGAAACAAAGGTGTGTGCTGGGACGAGATAAGAGAAATGAATCGAGGAGGCAAGAACAGACGACTTAGGACTCACATGCACATAAAATGGAGCTTTAACATGTTGCAATATGTAGTTATATGAAGTTTTATCTCCATTCAGAGTCTAACATTGACCCCATTATGCAGGCCGTGAACACTATATACTATAAGATAATGTCCATAGGCATTATAATAAAGATTACACTGCAGCTTTGCACCGCTAAGATAATCTGAGGATGAATCTATGTGTAGGTGTCCATCTCCACCTCCCACCAAACACAGATAAACACGGGGCAGCTGCGACCACCACGGAGAGCCTGAGAAAAATCAGACCCCTGACATTTCTATTGTCCGGGCTGAAAGGAAAGGTTGCACAGCAGTAATTACATTTGGAGGGGAAGAAGGAAACACTGTCAGAGGTTGTCTGGGCTACCTAATCGTGTGTGCGCTCATGTGTGCGCGCATGCCTGTATTTGTGCATTATGTCTGTGGTGTGTGTATCCAACCAACCCCCTCACTCGCACTTGCATAAGCCTGTGTCTAATCAATAGTCTCACTCCCATGGCTGAATCAAGGCTCTCATTTTCTAGCCAAAAAGTCACAAAGCGCTCGGCCTCCACAAGGCCTTGATTACTCAGCTATTGGCTTTGTTATTGAAATGAATTCATCTATAATAACTCCGCTGCTGATACATGATTTGGCACTTTTCGGGCCAACCTGCCCTCATTTAGGCCCCAGCATGCTTAGCAGCAAGCAGAGTTAAAATTTAAGTAAGTGGAGTAAAAATAGAGCGCTGGGGTGAGTAACATCTTCACCACGGTGTGAGACTTTCACAACCTGACCACTTCTGAAAAGCTGATTTTTGAAATCTTGTCACAATATAAACTACAATGATACTGTGGCTGTTTTTAACAGGGTAAATTCAATGGCAAATCTTGAGTGACACTTCACTTCACTTGACTGCAACAAGCCCTTTTTCCACTGTAAATCACACTTGTGTCATTACGCATTATAGAAAGAAAGTGAGGGGCTAGCTTTACATTAGCTGCCTCCCTTACATGGGTCCAGATGTGATGTCAGACAACCAGATTGTCAAAACTCACTGCAACAGGTAGTTCTGTAACGTCTGCACACCATACGAGTTGAATTACGACAAGAAGTGGTGGACAGAGTCACACAATAATGTAGCAAATACCCAAACCACAGAGGGGACAAAGCAGAGGCTAACAACGTCAGCTCCCCTGACTGGTTAATCGTGTATGGTTATTGGATTTTGTAGAAAAATGTGTTTTAATTTCAGTTCAACATTATGCTAATTCCCTCTGCATAACATTGCCTCTTTCCTCACAGGCCTTCCTCGTTTTAAACTGCGTCTTCCTCCCCCCCCATCTCCCTCACTAATGGTGATGTATCATACTCCTGGCACCAACTTTCTTTAGATTACCACAAATTATAGATCAACAGAAGACAGATAATACAAACAAATACAAAAAACAGGAGATGAAACAGAAACAGAGGAAGAAAGAAAGGGGAAGGGTTTCTCTTCATTCGGCTCATCTGTTTGCGGTGTAATTAATTTATCACTTATCCTGAGACTGAAGGAGGCATCAGTGGAGAGAAACAATGTATTATGTATGGAGGTATCAGTGTTAGAAAATAAATTTAAAAAAAGTGGAAGGGAGAAAAAAAAAAACAGACTGTTATTTCTAAATTCAAAACCGTCTCCTCCGTATAGATAAAAGGATTATTTATGCTTTCAGAGCAGGCACTGGCCATGCCATGTTGACTACTCCACCGCTCATTATCTGAATACCAGTCAACCTTTGGGGTTACAAGCAGCTTAAGTGTCTGCATTTAGTCTGAAGGGGAGAAAAGAGACAGAAACCAGGCACGGGGCCTCACCCTGTCTCATTTCTCCCTATTACTTCAGTGCAATGTAACACTTGATTGTGGAACAATTTATCTCAACATATTTTTAAACACACACACAGCACATTCACAATCTAGGAAAGACCTTTTGCCCCATTCTGATCCGTATAATGATTTATCAAGCAAAAAGATAAAACTTTTGTTTTTCTCAAATGTGAGAAACTTGCTGTTTTCCCTCATGTTTTTAACACTTAAATTTCTTTGGTTTTCGTACTTTTGGTCAGACAAAGCAGTCAATTTGAAGACATCACCTTGGGCTGAAAACTTGCTCAAACCTTAATAATCAATGGATTAATAAATTATGCAAATAATCACAACAAGCTAGAAGGAGAGACGCACGCTTCTCGAACAGAGTTTGGTCTGTCTTGTCTGGAAGCAGGTATAGATGCCTTTCACGCAGGACCGTACACATACATGCGCATATATTTGATTACAGTTCAAGTCAAACAAACAGTAGAACAGCCTTAGGATAACTCATCTCTTGCCATGAACATCTACAGCAACTCCCCTGACAAATAAAAGGTGACATGAAAATGTAGCTGACGGCCACCATCTCTTCCCTCATTTACACTTTCTCATCCTCAGCAATGGCTGCAAGTTTCATCAGCAGGTTGCCTGACGTGCCCCCGCTGCATGGAAAACACAATAAAACTGCCTGACTTCAGCTTCTCGGTTGATAAATTTCTGTCAGGAATAGGAAGGATGCTGGTTTAAAAAAAAAATAAATAAATAAAATAAAAAACAGGTTGTCAAGCACACAAATCAGGAAGGCTTTTATTATTCAGTAAAAGGACAAACATCGGACGCTGTGAGGGTCTTTAGGGAGTCATGGTAAAAATCTTAATTAACAAACAGGATCTAGTGCTTATCGTGGGTGAGCATGTGGTGAAGTATGGTGCAGCTTATCGTGAGGGAGCATGTGTGCGCAATCCTTAATGATCAGAGGTACATTTATCCCATTAGCTTCCCTGCCAAGTTTGCCAAACCTCAAGAAAAGGTGGACAGAGCAGTGTAGAGTAGTCTTGAGTTTGGTGCAGCTTGTAAACTCTGTTTACAGCTTTTATTCAAGGTTCTTTTGACCTTGGATGGGAAAATATTTGGCCACAGCTATGCCACAAATGCTTTGGCATTACTTGTCAAATAATGTGGTTTGTGTTTGGTCTAATTAAATCTTGCAGTGAAGAAATGCCATGTACAAGCATGAATCATTTCTTAATCCTCAAAAAGGTTTAGATTTAGGTGCACTCTGTTGTTGAGAGATTCATAGATCTTGAATGTGACCGTTCAGCAACAAGACTGATGCTAGCTTTCCGTACAGTTTATTTTCTAAAGCTCTGATTATCAAATTATCACTGACCACTTTCTTTCTTTACAAAAACACGGGTATTTTTGAGAGGTGCCTGATGATGAAAAACATACCAAAAGAGGGAACAGTATTTTTCAGATTTAAATTAGAACTAACTGATTAAAGATCTTAGAACTGTTAACAACTAGGCTAACAAATAGGCTAATCATTACAGCTCTGGATTTAACCAACGTCGAACAACATCGCCTGACTTGTCTGTCTGCAGCAGACAATACAGTTTTAAGAAGAAAAGAATAATGCTGATGGATTTAGGGGAGTAGATGGGCACTAATGAATCAATTAAAGGAAACAAACACTGCATGCCAAGATTCAGTGGACCGTGTCAATATAGCTGCTAGCCCCTGGTTAATTGAAATTTCTTTTGCTTGTAACCACCCCATGTTGCAAAACATTTAGATTTAATGAATGACAAACCCCACAGACGGTCAGGAACACACCACAGGCACTCAAAGCATCAGCATCTCCGAGCAACCGAGCGAACCGGCAACAACACTGTTCGTAAAACTTTGTGGCATAAAATTCACACACTGCTCTCACACAGAGCTTGACTAGTCTAATTGTTCCTTACCTGCCACAGCAGAAGTAAACAAGCTCCTGATGGAGAAAATCGAGTATTTAGAAATCCATGGGAGCCTGATGTTTTTTCCTCAAGAGTTGGTGGACCGAACCAGGAACAAAAGACAACTGAATAATGGATTTCATCAGGTGGCAATAAATATACATCTAATTTGATGTCCATGTTGCTCTGTGTCTGTTAGCAGTGCAACTTACTGGCCACTAAATTTAAGCTATGGGTACTGAGTAAATGACTGAATTTGTGATGAGAAAAAACAAAGACATATTGAGCTTCAGACAAAGGTTCCCTATATGAACAGAATATGCATCTGCAGATACCAAAAATTGAAGACATGGAGACATCAAGAATGCAGCTCAAACATGTTTCCAGGTTGCTGTGACCTCTGCGGCTGACCCTGAGATCATACACCCTATGGGGAGAGATAATGAGCATGTGCTCAGCAGGACTCAACTCCTTAAGCGAGTGCTAGCTTGGAAACACTCCTTTTAGAGCCTTGGCTTATAAAAAGTCTCTTGATTTAGCTCTTTATACATTCACAGTGTGACAGCAACAAACACACACATGAACTACTTAAGTCAAAGAGGAAAGTTTGGCTTTACAAACAATGGGACCAGCGTCATATGAAACTAGCAACGCGTGACAACAATGAACCAAAGCTTCTATGTTTGCTTCTGAGGGCCTTTTGATATTTCAAGTTAACTGTCAGTCATACCTTCTTTCTGCTACCATCAGACAGCTCCTCTCAAAGAAGCCGAGGACGGTGTGATCCAAAGATAACAGGACCGTGCACCGCTGCAGTTTGGAGTGTGTGGGAGAAATTGAGATGGTATTCTTTTTTGAGAAATTGCTGAGTGACATTTTGATAATCCACGAGAAAGGTCAGTTTGGTAGCGAGGAGGGTGGACTGTCTGGCAAGGATAGTCAAGCCGGAGACCTTTACCTCATTCCTATACATTAAAACTCTGCAGTGATTCACTACCAGGAAGGGCTGCAACCAAAAAAATAAATGAGCTACCGCAATATATATATATATATATATATATATATATATATATATATATATACACACACACATCTAAAACTGTATGAAAAGCTGAGTAAAAATACCATCTTGTGTTATAGACGGAGAAATTCAAACAATATCTGTAGTGTCAATGAACAACAGGGGAACTTTCAGTGACAGCAAAGAGGAAACTCTGGCACAGGCACTCTCTCTGAGATGTCTCTGAGCCCCCAAGAGCTAGAGGGGATTATGTAAGTCACTCAGTATACTGGGTCACCCAGTCGTTTTCGATATGCACTACAACTCCAGCGCTGCTATACTCACTGCAGAGACTCTCATTTTGTAGAATTTTAGTGTACGGCCGAGCGTCAGTGTGAAGCCACAATCAGCACAGACAGGAAATTATAACAGGATTTGATACAAATGTATTTTGCGCTGTAATGCCACACTGTGGTTGGGATTTTACCTGAATATCATTCTCTCCCTTTTCTGACCTGAGAAGACCCACACAGCCACTGACTGTGTGACTAATACTGCTTTTTAGAAGGGAAAGTACACCCTAAAATAGACGCCAGTGTGAATTTCAATCAGCAGCGTGGAGACAGACTGTAGTCATGATGTCATCTGGATTAAAAACATGGAGCTGCTCCATAAAGAGTAAACAATGGAACAGCAGCTAGGATGCTATATGACAGTAAGAAGACATGATGGCATTATTGGTTTATGGAAATTTTCGGCTACGGAAATTCTGACTCATAGTTGGACGACCCACATTTCAATAAAACCTATAGGGTGAGTGACAAATTCACTTAGAATGAATAAAGACTCTGTGACATCAGTGGTTCAAGTCCAAATGCAAAGAAACAATACCACCTCGCTCTCCCTATAAAGGCTAACCTATTGCACCGTTTTTTTTCTGTTGCTCTAAAGACAATAAAGAGAGGGGAAGGAATACATCGCTTGTGTGAGTGGGTTGGTCTCACAAAACATCAGAGCAAGCCTTGACAAATACGATCAGTGTATTTAGCCTTCAAGGCCATTGCAAAACCCTACGACAGCTGAATGAGCTGATAAAGGCAGCAACTGTCAGGGCAGGTAGGGTGTTTGGCTGGGGGACAACATGGACTCATTGTTTCTCTGGTAGTGTCATATTACTCCCCTTTGCAGGACAAAACCCAGCTTGTTCCAAAACACAGAGCAGATTTTAAAATAAAAGTCTTGACAAAACACTGACTATAATATTATAAAGGTAATATTTAATCTGCTCTGATACTATATGGATTTCTGTTTTGTCTAAATTTCTTTAAAACTGTATAGTTATTATTAGTAGTCACCCCCAAGGACGCATTTCGGAAAATACACCTGCTAACAAATTGTTTTGTAAAGCTAACACATAAAGTTAAAGTAAACCCGGACGTTAGGTGATGTTGACTTCAAAATAAAAGCGGCGTAAATGAAACAACCGCAAAGGTAGTTGTGGAAAAAACATGCTATAAAAAGAGAAAGTGAACAATTTCATAGTAATTATTTCCACGTCGCTATTTTCATTATTTGTTACTCTGGTCAGCATAACATGTATTTTAATTGTACTTTATTTTAGTTACGACCGGAAGTGCTACGGCGCTACTTCCGACAACTTGACAATGTTCTAGCATAGAGGTGCTAGTGACAGCTGTCACCTTTTGCCTTCACTGTGCCGACTTTACACGTAGTTTTACAACATAGTAATAAAGATGAAAGCCAAGAGTAGTTAATAATTAAACAGATTAATAAAAAAAAATATGCATTGAAAAGACAAACATGTCTTCCAACACTCCCTGTAATGAACGGGCACGGCTACGTCTGTTGTGTACCAGGAAGAGACACAAACATCTCACCTTTAGGTGGGATAAACACATAAATTAAAGCGGTTTCTGTGGATATATTTTACACTTGACGAATATATAAGGTGTAGTTGTGGTGTAGCTTGATACTGAAGGCGGGTGGAGACGTTAGCAACTTTGTTTTCTGGCCAGTGTCCGGCCTGTTCTCACATCGCTACTAGTTTCGCAGCATCGGTTCAGTGTTGCAAACACCCACCCCTCCTGCACCATTTCCGTGTTTTATACGGAATCTTTTCCACGGAGCCCCGTGCCACGTCAATTAAATACGCAGCTTTTGCTAAATTACAACGTAAGACAACAAGACAGTATTCACAAACAACACTTAAATGGATGTAAAGCCACTGTGGTGCCGAAAAGGCTGCGACATCGTTGCTGAATAACCGGTTAATAAGTGAAAGGGTACATGACGTGTCTAAATCAATGAGTCCAAGACAGCTAAAATGTGATGCTAAAGCAACATAACTTACCCAGTGCCACCTCGCAGGCTTTGCGCAATTGTGAATGGTGAGCCTTTTTCACCTCCTTGTCGGCTAGGATCTTTTCCAAAGCTCGTGTAAGGAACATGTTTTTCGTCTTTTTGCCCTCAAACATGTCGCACCGGAATTTGGGGCGAGGTGTGCCTTGGTCCCAAGGGGGGCTGCAGCCGCCTCGAAATGGAGATGTATTCCTTTAGAAATGTCAGCCGCAGAGCCCCTAACAGACAAACATAAATAAACACAGAAGGTGGGGTAAATCCCTCAGATTTCCATTAACGACCTGCCTCCTGCGCCATGTTGGAGAGAGGAAACGACGTCACGTACGTTTGAGAACGGCCGCAGTGAGGCAGCATGGAGAGAGAGAGAGAGAGAGAGAGAGAGAGAGAGAGAGAGAGGAGGGACGTTATGAGTGTACTCTTACAGCTCACCTTTCACCACATATAACATGTTTAAATCTACATAATCTGATCTATATACACATGGGCTTTCTTAAACTCAGATGTAAAATAACTGGTATTAATGTGTCATGAATTAAACCAAGCATGTCACCTTCAAAATGCAATTTTCTCTTTGCTGAATAAAACATGACACTTTCACACTTGCATACTAAGAATATATGCACATTATTCAGTACTTATGTGTGAGATGTGAGCACGTTTATATAAGCCTGAATGTGAATATGAACAGGAAAGTTCATAGCATCCAATTTGTGTTTTTTTTTTTGTTTTTTTTTTGACAGTTAAATTACAGGTATATCCAAATATAATTGAAGACATTTAGAATAAGTCTTTTTATGATTCTCAGATGATCATAATTAAAAATAAGTACAAGTTTCAGTCCAGCATTTAGAAATATTAGTGAAGTAAATACTCTTTCCCTTGCCCATATTAATCAAAAGACACTTGAGAGGCTAGAGTTTCTCCTACCCATGAAGTAGGAGAAGTTTCCTCTTTAATATAATCATAAAAACACTTTAAAACATGAACAACTCAGATTTTGTTGTTGCCTAGTGTTAGTTAGTCAGTTTTGGAGTAAGCGCAGGTTCTTTACATTTGACTAGTCCTCCATATTTCATCTTTTTTGTCTTCCACTGTCCACAACATTGTAATTATGAATGTGTGAAACCTGTAATTATTCAGTTATTTTGTTAAATCAAACAAATGCCCTCTCATTTGTAATTATCATTATGTTGCAAATATGATTGTATCTCTTTATTTAATCCTACCACCACTTTGCTTGACGCTTCACCTCAGCTATAACTGTGTGTACCCACATGTTTAGCGTTGCTACACTGCCTTTTGCAGCCTCTGGTAACATTTAGCAAAGTCCAACAGAAAATACATCCATAAAATCTGGCAGTTTGACAACACAGATTTGGCAGTTGTGGGAGGCAGAGTTCACTTTAACTTTGGGATGTCTTATGTGTCCGTTTCTGAATCCATAAATAAGAGCTGAGCTGCAGAATCAGAGACAGGATATGAGGGGTGGAAAGGAAAACGAGGAGGATGTTTGAAAGAGAGAGCTTGATTTAAAGTGTTGCACCTGAAGCTGTTATTTTAGAAGAAACTGGTCAGTGTGTTTATCATAACGAAAGTGACTAAAATAATGTTTATTATTATGTGTACAAAACATGTAGAAAACACAAATGTAGATTTAATTAAAAAAAAAAAAACATTGACAGACTGACAAGTAGAATGAACATTTACTGTGTTATATAACAATTATTTATTCAAGTCAGACATTTATTAGAATCTCATGTTAAGCACATAAGCTGTCAAAAGTAAACATTTTGGACTCTGTCGTTGATCCATACCTGAGTAATGACACAGTAAGCTACTGAAGTGACAGGTCATTCTTTCCAGATCTCAAACATTTAACAAAAAGACATCTCAATTAAAACCAAACCCAAGATTGTCAGGTGATAGCACATTATGTACACCAACAATGTTGCAGTAATAAAGGCATCAACACGTTAATGTTATAGCTGAACATCTAAACTGGCACTTGGTAATAATAAAAAGCAACCAGAATAAAAATAGAGATATGGATATATTCATTAAAAATAGTTTGTTTAGCATAATACATTTTCAGAAGACAATAAAATCTTAGTTGTTTCCTTTAAAAAAAAAAGTGCTGCTGTATCATGACAAGTGCTCACATGACCACCATTCACTGGAAGAAGCTTATGTCTGCTTTTTTTTTTGTAAATAGAGATAATTACATGCTAGAGAGGATGCTCCCTGATACTGTATGTGGTATCTTACTGTATATGTATATAAACAGACTGGTCACTTCGAGGATTCATGGTTATTGATACAAAAAAACATCAGTTCATATGATACCAGAAAAGGAAATTGAGGTAAACAACCTCAAAAACAAGAAACGCAAATTAAAATTCATGCTTTGCTGGTTCTTGTCAGTTCATCTCCTGATAATATCTGGGAAAAAATATGAACTCTCAAGAGATATATGAGGTGTTGAGATAAGTAACTGTGAGGGTTGAGCTGCATATGTGCTCATATATATGGAAATCTGTCCCTGTCTGTCTCACACTTCTTCAGGAGACCTGATGCAATGGCCTTCACTGCCCTCATAGTCTCAGTGCAGGTCGGGTTGATCAGAGATTCAGGAAGGAGGAAGCCGAAGTATCCTGTATCCCTCAACTCGAATGCAAATGCATACGGGATCCCGTTTCTGTAGGCCCAGTCTATAGAGCTGCCAGAGCTGACATCTGTGGAAAAAGTTCAACAAACAGAATAAAAATGTATTTTTTTATGTAAGCATTTAGAAATGTAACTAACAAATGTCAGTGGTTGTTTGCATGGTGAAACATAAATACATCTGATAATCAGTGGTGCATAGTCCTATATTTCACAGGGAAATACTGTACTTGAATACATACATCAATAATAATCACCAGAGAATATAATATGGTAACCCTTCTGTGAGTACTTAAGTGCATTTTGTTGCTACTTCCGTACTTTACACATAAAAGTTTAATGCAAGACTTTTACTTGTAATGGAGCATTTTTGACTGTGGTCATGCTACTTTTACATAGTAAATTATTTGAGTATTACTTCAACCACTGCTGACAGTAAATCAATTCAATTTTAGCTCACCCTGGAAGCATTTCATTCTTAAACATGGTAAAACACCTACATCTCTGCATTTAGCTCCTCTCAAAGGGTAAATACAGCATACTGAGTGCAAGACTTGATTGATTTTATATGCAAAAGAAAACTGGCACTTCTCCCTACTTCATAAGATGACTAAGCACCTATTTTCTTTGTCTGCAATTTAAAAAAAACACAGAAAGTAGAAGGTTTGACATGACAAATAATCAATTATTTTGTTTTCTATACCAGGAAGTGAAGAGAAAAAAATAGTACTCACACAGCGTTGTGGAGGCAGGTCCATATCTGTACCTCACTCCATAGGCTGAGTACAGGGCTGTCACTGCATTATGAGCTGCTAACTCCTGGACAGTGAAAGCACAAGACTGCCTCATTAGTGATACTATACGTCTTTAAAGAAGAATTTAATGTCAAGGCGTTCCTGTTTAGTAACTCCAACATACAACCATGCAGTAGTCCACTGGAAGGTGATAGACAGATACAATATTGTTTTAAAGACTTGCAGATTATTGGTTAATTATCAAGCAATGGATCTCTTACCACGCAGTTGAAGTTGGGGATAGTGGCATATTTGTAGGAATAAGGGTAAAGCAGCATTTGGGCGTAGGCGTGGATGGATATATATGCTTTGACACGTTTCTTGTGCTTGCGCAAGAACTTGGCAACAGCTTTAACTTCAGGTTCAGATTCAGGGAAGGGACCGCAGTAGGTGTCATCACAGGGATGAGAGGAGGCACCCTCATCTAGGGAAGGAAAGGAGGAAAAATAGGCCTCTTAATCACATCAAGATAGACTCTATATATTCTGGACACAATCCAGCTCCAAAAAATAAAACTAATTCAGACAGACACAGATTGAAATCACCATGTTCACATTATAATGCCAAAGATAACCGACGTAAAAGATAATAAGGTTCCAAAATGCTTTGCAGAAATATTTAATAAATGATTCTGGTTAAATTTGATGTGATATTCAAGGCTCTGACAAGCACATCGTCCAATATCTCTCCCTTGAACACAAAGATTAGCATATTTTGTGCTTAGAACCATGAACAGATGATACATACTGTACACATCAGTGTACAGTATGTATCATCTGTATGTATCATCTGTATACAGTGATGCAAAAATAAACGCGAACCTGTTGACAAAACCTGACTTGTTCTGAAAGGAGTTTAATTTCAAACTAAACTTGTAGAAAAAGCTACATGTGGTGTGACAGCTGTTGTTTCAAAGCATTTTGGGAAGCAGCATCTAAAATAAGATACAAAATAACAAAAATCACTGGTCAGTGAGTCAATGAGATTTGTTTCAAAGTACTTTCTAAAAGACAATAAGGTTTAATTAACTCCCCATTAATTTACCTTTTGAGGTTTAATTGAGATTTTCTTGTGCAGTCCACATTTGCTTATGTAAGTTCTCTAGAAATAAGTCATATCTATAAATAGTAGAAGCAATGCGATGGTCAATATTGTTAATGGATAAGTCTGGATTTCAGCCAGGCTGAAAGTTATCTTAGAACCAGCTATGTCCTGTTTTATGCATCTCTGCAGTAGTCCCTTACTCAAGTAGAAACTGAGATCTTTTCCATGCAATCGTGTTAAAGTTCTGTCATTCATATGTATAAATCAAACACTCATACACATGGCTAGATTAAAAACAATATATGTTGTTCTTTTTTCTTGTTTTATTGCCAAAGTCATAGTTTTCACTGACAGCAGATACCCTTAAAGAAAAGATTACCCAAACACCCAATTCCTTCAGTTTCATCAAACCTCTATATGTCTGTCAGTACCGCAAATCTCTCTGCTATAGTCTCAGAGCCCTCCTGCAGTGATGATGACTCAGCAGAACCCCCCCTCCCTCCAGCACCATCAACACCACCTCCCACCAGACACTAAATGACATCAAACACAGATTGTTGTCACCACACAAATATTTTATCCACAGCTTACACTGATTAATAGACAGAAACGACTACATCAGCAACAGATTATAAGGAGTGTCTTGCCAGTTTCGCAGCGTGCGTGTGTGTGTGTGTGTGACAAAGAGATCAAACTCACCACACCATTTCACTTTCCAGTTTCTGTTAGCATCCACTCCTCGGCAGTGGAACTTGTGATTTTTAGACCTTGTTTTCCTCCAGAATCGATCCTACGGGAGAAAATAAGGACACCGTGATTGTGTGCTAGATGTCTATTGACAATCAGACTCATTGAACAAATGGAGCTACCTGCCAGCTCCAAAAAAATCCATCTGGCACTCACACAGCTCTCTCTTGGTCTATTACTAACCACAGATATGTAGACAGTAGATGAGGGCCATTTTTCACTCAAGTATACATAGATACTTATACAGCAATAAGGAGCCACATAAAAACCACCCTCATTTCTCTCTGCTATTTAGTTCTGATCCTCTTCGACAAAGAATATTCAGTATATTGCCTTGAATATATCTCTGGGCAGGAGTGATGTATCACCAGTTTTTATTCTGAATAGTATTTGCTCTTGAATAAAATAAAGAGGCTTCTCGATTGGGCCCTGGATTCCTCTGTAAAAGCGACCTTCCCGTCAAAGAAAACAATCAAAACTTCTGACTCATACTGTTGAAAAAAGAAAGCCATCAACAGTAAGGTTCGGTCCCTATTGCGCATGCAGAAAGACAGTACCGTCGTCCAGCTGAAGTGATATCCATCCACGTTGAAGACAGGCATGATGTAGAAGTTGAGCTGGTTAAGGAGTCGTCTCATCACAGAGTCGTACTGGTATGAGTTGATGGCCTAAAATTATAATATAAAACATTATAATTGTAGAGCATTGACTGATCACACAGATCTTCATGCATGGTTGTTAAATGCACATTCACAGTAGATTAATACTCTGAGGATTGGCATGGGCACTGGGCTAATACTGCTTGTACCTGCTCTTTAAACATACTCAAGGTTAATATGCCTTAAGCCTTAAACAAAGATGGCACCCTGACCTCCAGTGGCCAAACTTAGTTACTACATTAAAGTTGATTTGTATTCTAGGACATGTGTTTGTGCGAAGTGGAGCATCTTTGACTGTTTCCCTGAGACAAATGTTTTCATTTCTTGTTCTTTTCTTCTCCTTTCTTTATTTTTATATCACTCTGTTTCTGATTTCCTGCCACTATTTGTCTTATTCACTCATCCCAACTTTATCCTCCTATGAAGAATTCCAATATTGCACTTGTAAATCCTTGTGAAGTCCTAAAGTGAACTTGTCACGTATTATAGTTTGTCTCTCACGTGTCTGTAGAGCACAAAAAAAACATTGTTTTATACATGCTACTTTATAGTGACACGTTGAAGCAGTTATTTTTCTCGACATCACTTCATTTGGTTTGAAATATTTCTTGCTTGAGCATTTTGACAGTACCTGGCAGTATATGTTTACCACGTAAGTATTCCTTAAAAGAGGCTGCTTAATATTCATAGACTTTCCTTTAATTATTTTAACGTTCTGGCACTCACGGTGCTGCAAATCCCACTCATCTGGCATCTACGCAGTATAAAACGAGTCATTAAAGGTTATTGCAGTAAATGTTGGGCTCTGGCCTGGTACCGTCCTCATTTCAGAGGGTACTAACTAAGACTTTAAGGGCGTGATGGAACTTGTGTAAACGTCTGGGTTATGTTTAACATCTGAACAATAAAGGGTGTTCTTGACAAGTGAACAGATGTTCATGCTTTGTTGAAGACCCTAGAGACCAACCAAACATTACAGGCTGCTTGCTGCAGGCCGTCATTTAAGTCAAGACACTGTCGGAACATGCAGTGATGCAAACAATGCACAAAGTGCAAATGGCGTATTTAAATTAGGAGGCCGGAAAAAGAAGACTACCTCTTTGACAAACCACTGGCAGAAGGCAGGTCCTATCCACTCTCTGGCGTGGACACCACAGTCGATCCACACAGCTTTCTTCTGATGACGACTTCTCTTTCCTATCTGACAGGAGACAAGTGCTGTCAGTTTTAGAGTAGCATGAGTATTCACTTGCATATGCGCCCGTGTGTCGTTTTTTTCGTGCGTGCGTCTCTCTTGCTTTCTCTCCTACCTGAAGCACATAAAGCGGCCTTCCCTCGTACGACTTCCCGATGGAGAACATGTCAACCAGGTCGGAGTGGGTTCTGTTCATCTCAAACATCCAGCTCTGGATCTGGAGGGCAGAAAATAATGTAAAATTCACAGAGTTGTTTACAAAGTTTTCAAAAGTAAATGGGGAAAATAGTGAAGTGAAAAGATGAGTATGCCTATAGAGTATGAGCCTTTGTCTGCGTGATGTGTCTGCACAGGCACACAGTGATGCATGCATTTGTGTTTTACAATGAAGGAGAGGATCAAAGCTCGGAGTACTCAAGTTTTGTTTAGGCTCTCAGGAAGTGTGTGTGTGTGTGGAATTCAAGCTACATCGTAGGGCCTGACAGATTCATGAACTAGGAGTCTGGTAGAGCTGGAAAAATAAACACTAAAGCTGTGAAGTGTCTGAAGAAGAGTGTATGTCCCTGTCTGTGAGGGCACGAAGCAGTGGGAGAGAGAGATACCTGTGGAACAGTGTAATTTGGAGTTTGAGAGCACCTTAGAGAGGATGTTTGTTTACCCTGTGTGTGCATTAGATTAGAGAGCAGAGGAGGGTGAGAGATAGGTAGGTAGATGGTGCGCTTTACATCTACCTCTTCCAGAGAGTGGTAAACCTCGTAGTCATACTGAGACTCTGACCTCCGCTTGCGAGAGGAGCGATATCCCGTCTGCTTTTCAATTTCCTTCTGTAGATTGGAGATAAACACCCTGTGGATGGTAGAGAGTGAGTTAGACAACACATGGTCGACATAACACTGTAAACTATACATTTTTTCTATACAATATTTCTTCTTATACTTTCTAATAAGCTTTATAAGTTGTAACTGCTGTAAATCATTTAATAATGTTTTGTAGATCAGTGATCAGGATTCAATAAACACTTTTGAGTTACTTCTGATTATTCATCTCTTACATAACTTGCTCCATCTTTTGAGTGAGTGAGTGAGTGAGTGAGCCAATGATAAAGCGCTTGATGTCATAATAAGTCATACTGTAAAGCGCTAGTTACACTAGAAAAGGGCTCTTTCACTATAATAATCCGGCAAATCTGTCATTTATAAGTGTATTCATGGCTCTTCAAATAGCCTAAAAACTGTGAATTTTAGAAGTACTACAGCTACCACCAATATGATAGAGATGACTGACTAATCAACGGATCCTTTCAGCTGTATACATAACTAAGTAACCTAAGCTTGACGATCTTCTTCTGAGCTTCCTGAGTGCATCTCATGGTCTTCAGTATACAGTAGAGCTGGCACATACTGTACAGGTCATGTGGGTGAAACTTTAGTCATGTGAAAGGTGTGTTTCAATACCTGGAAACCTAAATGTCATTATTGGTTTCATTAATAACTCACATATTAAGTACAGATAAATTTATGAATGGTCATTAAGAAAGTCTTTTATTACAACTTAGAAACACACAAGAGAGATACCCATGTAGCTACTGTATAAAATGGCATGTATGTAAAAGGGCTGCAGGTTGGTCCTGTTAAGTGGTTGTAATTAAATTTCTATACATTTGGAATTTCTCATGGTTTGTCAGTAGTACTCTGTGTGCGTAAGCGATATATTTTTACTGTCTCAGCGTGACATCCGCGTGCACAGGTGACATGTTTATAGCTCTGTACTCACAGCATTAACTCTAACATGATGCGTTTTAGTGTCAGGGAAACAGTCAAACACAAGTGTTGTGTTGATGGCTGGTATGAAGTGATGGATCAGGGGTTCTGAATTTATTGTTGACTCATTCCTGATGCCAAGTACACAACTGCTTTCACTCGACGTCTTCTTTTCCAATATCTGGACCAGTTTTCGGCATCAGCATTCAGCCTCTTTGAAAGCACAAATGATTCTACTTACGCCGCTGCTGTCTATCGGTAAATCAAATGTGTTGCAAATTAGCCAAAACCATAATTATTATCGTCATTATCTGTTTATAGACTGCTCACTATGCCTCTTCACTTCCCACTCCAACCTAAAACAGATGATGTGTTTTCATAGCAGCTATGTGGGAAGCCAGAAGAACATTTCCTCATGAGGTCCTTATATATACAGCGATATCCATAACTACCTCCATAACACTAAAGAAAATGGATTATTTCCCTGAAAGTAAAATTGGATCTTTGATGCATCATTCCCTCAAAACCCAACCATCTACCAAAGACTGTCCCCTGCAGTGTTAACCATTTTCTCACTCAATCAACACAGAGCAGAAAGAAAACCCTCATCCTCAGATCTGCAATTCATCCCTGAGGATGAGATGACAATGGAATCCTTTCTATCTGCGGCTGCGGCTGCTTTGATAAACCTCCATCATTTCAACGTTAATTTTGATGAGGGATGGGGTAGGGAGATGAAAGGGAACAGATCGGGAGAGGGCTTACTGGGTGTGTGTTTTTCGTGAGTCCCAGCTTTGAGGAAGTATGAGTGTGTTTTGTGCATGCAAACTATGGCTGACTCGGCATGTGCAAATCGTATATTCTGTCCAGGGAAAGCTGTGTAATTTCAACAGCCTTTGGATAACAGATGTGTCTCGGGGGGTAGAACCTCTGCAAACAAGATTACCAAAATGTGTGAGAGTACTCATGCAAGCACGCATGTGTACTGCAGTATGTCTCTGTACTTATGGCTGCCAGTCGCTTCAGGCTTACCGATAATCAATGTGTTCCTGCTTTAAGCGTGCATGTAAACCTCGCGTGTCATTGCGCTTCACGTGGACGTCCACAGTGGCATTGTGAGAGATTAGAGTAGCACTGTTGGGCTGCCAGAGGTCCACCTGATGGAACAGGATGAATATATTAGATCAGAGGTTACAGAGATACAAACACCAAAATTCCGAAATTAGTATATACACTGTATATACCATGAAATAATACACCAGTAGTATCAATTAAAAAAATGTAACGATCAAAAATATTCTGACTGGAATGTCTGTTTCAGCTAATTAAATACCTGACTTCTCAAAGTACATCAAATGGACGCTAATCCAATATTGATCCAACAATGATCCTTTTTTGGCTGACTTGCTGTGACTTCATTGATAAAAGATGTGTGGTGCAGCTACTTTTCTCTACCAATACGAAGTCTGATAGCTCAAATCAGGGTTTCTGTCAAACTGAGACAAATACAATAGGTATAGTCATGTGTGACTAAATAAATGTAACAGATTGTGGAAACACTGAATTTGAGACGATGAAAATTATGAGATTGACATGAATCTTTATCTAATGTGGCTCTGCTATGTTTTGGCTGATACCTGATCCATTTAACAAGACGGGTACTGGATTTACTATTATATATTATGACAAAAACACAGTAGACCACTGTGTAATGTTATGTCTGCCATCTAAACTAAACTAAACTAAACTAAACTAAACTAAACTAAACTAAACTAAACTGATCTAAAGAGCAAGACTCGACTCATCTTCTCTTCTGGGTGTTCAAAATAGCACCAAACATTTGGTGATGATCACCAATTTGTGTCGGTGAGACCTGAACAGTGTAACATTCCTCTCCTCTCTACCTTCAAGCGATGGACTAAATCACGGGGAATGTTGATGACTCTTAGGGCGTTAATGGGGCAAAGCACGCTCTGATGTGTCTCATTAACAACCTGCAGCGAATGACTCTCCCTCTGCTTCCCCCTCTCTACTGTCTGACCTCACATTAGCAACAGAAATCCTGTCTTTCAGAGCCTGTTATCAAGGCGTGATAGTCGGGTCTGCTAACTTGAGCTGAAACAGACAGCCCACTGGCTGTATAAACACAGACACCATGTGGTAACTGATAAAACAACACAGAAACTAAAAGAATTTCTGAGCACTGATGTACAAATGATGCACACAGTAGTCACTGCAAAGACGATCCTGCATGTTCACTGCTGAACAGACATGTGTGAGTGTCCTCAGCTGGCTTTCATTTCTGCTATAGCATGGGGGCAGAGACATGCAGGCTGGCACACATGCTTGTTAATGTGTCAATTGGTTTAATGGTTTACAGAATGCATACCAGATTAATTTAACTTTGTTTAGAGCCAGAGGGGTTGAAAATCTTTAGCTGGAATGTTTGGTGCCCTCCAGTATAAACCGCTCTCTACTGCTGCAGTTTTATGGCGTTTCCAAATGGTTAAGTACCACAAATGTTTCAGCACTGCTCCTCTGTTAGCCAAACAAATCCAAAACACATATGCCTAAAAGGGCAGATTCCTGATCCGATAACACAACCCCTTACAAACAATTTTTTCAATTTAAAATTTTATGGTTGTTATTTATGAGCCCTAAAGATGCATTCTTTGTCTGCTTTATAAGTCTTCTGTCTCCTGATTCTTTAATGCGATTCTTCTTTTTCAGTGTGTGTGTGTGTGTGTGTGCGTGTATCTGTGTATACAGAGTAGCTATAAATTGAATTTGTGTTGTTTTGGTTGATGTAATACTGACATGGGCAGAAGAAGAAAGGAAAAGTTATAGTTCAATAAAAGGAGTTGGGTTTCCTTAAGGCAGATGAGGTGAAGCTGTAACTGAGTGTTTATATGTCAAGTAAAAAGAAAACAAGCCGAAGTAAAACACGAGTGAGTAAGTAAATATGTTATAACCAAAATAGGTCTGCCCACTTAGTGAGAGTTACATGAGAAGATTGATGCCACTCTCATGCTTGTACAGCAGCTGTAGCAGCTTAGCTTAGCACAAATACTGCAAACATGGTGAAACAGCTCCGCTGGCTCTGTCCAAAGCCTACAAAGTCCACCTAGCAACACCCCTGAAGCTCACTAATTATCGCTTTATATCTTGTTAGTTTAATCTGTACAGAAATAAGAAGTTGTGGGTGATTTATGTGCTGGATTATTTAACAGCCAAGCATAGCAACTGAAGTTTAGTTGTCAACATAAGGTTGCCAGGCAGCGGAGAGCCCAGGAAGTTAGATCCCTCTATTTCCACTCCTCAAGCTAACCAGCTGTTGGTTCCAGTTTCATCTTTTGGGTATTTATCTAACTGTCAGCAAAGAAAGCAAATAGGCGTATTTTCTAAAAATGTCAAAATATTCCTTTGATATTCTGTCTAGGGGTTAAGTGGGATTTAGCAGATGGGGAACCCTAACATCCGGTGTAATGGATGGATAAAACAGGTAATTTGAAGATGTATACAGAGCCCAGAAACTGAAAGGCCAGTCAAATAAAATTGAATACATCAATAAATAATACTGTTTGAAATACTATAAATATTTAAAATAAAAAATAAAAACAAGCTTTTCCGTTGAGCTCAGCTCAGATCAGATGTGTTCCAGCCCTCTTTAATTAACCTCAAAACCCCTGATGCTATCTGAGCACGTTATAGGCAGGTTTCAAAGTATCAGCGTCATTTTAAGTGTTTTTCAAGCAGTCAAAATGGAATCAAACCAAGTGATCAGCAAAAAAAAAAAAAAAAAAGTACAAACATTGGTCATGTATCACATAAGAAGCGAGGATGAACTGATTAAGATTATTTTTTTGGCTTTTTCCAAGCTTTTATTGATAGAGAGAGCTGAAGAGCGACAGGCAATGCGGGGAGAGAAATGGGGAATGACACGCGGCAAAGGGCCACAGGTCGGTACACGGACCCGGGCTGGCCGCAGCGAGCCTTCGCATATGGGGCGGCCACTCTACCGACTGAGCTAAGCGCCACCCCAGGATGAACTAATTAAAGAGAAAATCCACCAAAGGTCCAAAGATTTATTCTTAACATACTGTATAGCTCAGTTTAAATTATAATGAATTATAATATACTTAAGTCTCTTCTCAAGATGAAACAGTCAGTCAGAAGAGATAAACTGTGATAATGATGTCATCTATAAATAAATGCTGAAACAGCTTCACAGACAGTGAATAATGGAATAATTCATAGGATGCAATGACAGCCGTGATGGTGATATTTTTGGTGCATGTCTTTCACAGATTTAATCCCTGGAATATCAAAAACTTTCATGATCCAGGAAAGAGAGAGAGAGAGACAAAGAGACAGCTTCTCTTCTCTCTTCTCGTGAAGATTTTCTTTTCCTTTTCTTTGCTTTGTGTAATAAGAAGAATGGGTTTGTCAGACAAAGTGAGCATCACCTTGGGTTTTAAGGAATTGGCATCAAGGTTTTTCAATATTTTTAAACAACATGTTTAAATGATAAAGTTAGCTGCAGCCATAGTTTACAAAGAATCACTCACCAGATCTAAAATGTTAACAAGTTGCTGGATCTAATATCTCATGTCTTATTTCAGGTACAGTCATGAAAATGTTCTCCAGGAGCTGAAGTGGTTATGACAAACACAAAAGTAATTATTAACTTTGTGTGAAAATTCAACATGTAGAAATCTTATCTTGACAATGCATGGCTTTTATGGAGGTATTTGCTCTACTGGGTGCATTCAGGAGCTGTTGCGTTTCTTTTCTAGGTTCCTCAGAGTTCACCTCTCAGTCTAGGTTTACTTCATCCTTGTATTACTTTTTAATACCGATAGTTTCACTCAGGCACACAGCTCTTGGTATCTACCATTCATGTTGCTTAAATTTGTCCTAAAGTATTTTTGCTGCTTCTGGAAATGCAGTACACATTGATTTTTGTGTACCAGGGTTTTTCTTGGGAATCAGCAGGTGCTTGGAGAGGTGAAATCTACAAGTTAAGCGACATGTCAATCAGCATAACCATAAAAAAAAAATGATGACTTGAAGAAATTTGTTATTTTGTTGACGATGGATCTGATTCTTGATTTCCTTGCAATCTGTAGTGTACAGTGGTTGTTTATTATTTGACCTCATGCCTAGCCTGAGGCTGAAAAGTTTTTCTCTGGCACTGGAGGCATGGCAGCGTGGCTAAGCTACTGAAAACACATTTCACAGCTGTCCAAACAGTAGCTGCCACTGTCTCGGTTGGCCTTGGAGCACCATGTCCGCTGCCCTTACATACATAAAACTCCGTCCAGGTCCTGACCAGGGGCCTGGCTCTCTCCATCGTTATCCCTCACCGCAAATCATAAACATTTACTGAATCCTCTTTTGCCCTCTTCTGTTCTTTCCCTACTCAGAGCTGTATTGGTTCTGGATCACTAAATGACAGCCTGACCTGAACCCGAACAGAAGCCTTTCATACAGAAAATGTTGATGAGACACAAACACAAACCAAGCAGACCAAACCAAAGTGGAGAAACGGACCACAGTGCCAAAGGGCTGTAGAACTGCAGAGACTGAAATCTCTGCAACCCTAACAGAGAAAGTCTCTAAAATGTTTTCTTGTATTCAATTAGCTGTAAATAACAAAACCTTAACTAAAACAACGATCACAGAGCCTTAATGGCCTCTATTTCCACCATAATTAGTTACAGATTACATAATGCCTTCCAGGAAACATCCTGGGAAATTATTGGAAAAAAGTCCGTAAAATAAAATGTGAGATCGTAATAAAAGTAATTAAACAAAATAGACCGTGAGATGCAGTTCAAAGCTTTAGCGCTAGTACGTATAGCTAAATAACTCCGGCAGCTTATGTTAAAACAAATGTTTCCATTAACACATGGCTTTGTTTTGAAGTTAGGAGGTTCAGGAGGTTACAAATACAATCACTGAATCATTTTTGTTTCTTTCCAAATATTTCATAAACATTTTTCTAAAATCACTGTAGGGCTGCCTTTCATTTATTATTGCTCTGTTAGTTTCTTCAACTACAGTAAGAAACTTTTGTGCAATCAGTTTTTTTGTTGTCATGTACAGTATCTATTAGTCACTGGCCATTACTGTAAAATAATCACCGTCATCTCATTAATATTCACAAATGTGCTTTGGTATTTTATGAGCACAACTTCCTCAATTGCACCATTAATCTGCAGAGGAATAGTTTTACTGGAAATAATTATTTTCAGTTTAATCTGTTCAATCAATTATTCAAAGTAGTTCTCTGAAGACTATTTATTGAATAAGAATGTCTATGCAAAATTTTTGCTGTGTATTTGCAAACTAAAACAATGTACAAAGGGAGGTCATCCATGCTCCTGAGGCTGATGGTTAGATGGATGGGTAATTACTCCCAAATGAGTGTGGGAATAAAGGCGAGGCCTTCATGTCCTCCAGGGTCGCCCCCCCCCCCCCCCCCCAATTTCAGTATCTTTGAAACACATGTTTATATAGTTTCCAAACTGCAGCATCATTATAAAGAAATGTTTTGTATTTTCCTCCTATTCCTCTCTTGGGGTTTCTCTCTGAAACGAACACAAAGCATCCTATCAACAATGTGTCAGACTGTCAGACCGGGAATATGTCCTGACTGTGACAGATGACCACACTCGGCTGCTCCTTGTCTCTCTGTTTTGACTATCGCTGTCCCCAGACCTCTGTCACATCACTTTCTTTTACCACCAGCGTCACCCGTCACTCTATCTGTGAATGCTGGTCAAGTGTCACAGAAGGACCACTGGGGGACTAAAGGCTGGTGTAAGAAGAATAATAACAGATTCTACATTTTAATATGGCATTCCAGGAAGTGAAAACTATTTAATAACAATTAAAAATGCACCAACCTTCATGTGTCCCAGGATTTTCTTGAGCACTTGGACCTCCTCATCATTACTCGGAGTTATCCTGAAGACCTGATCACTGCAAAGACAACAGGGCAAACAAGTGTCGGCTTACAACTGGGGATCAAACTGTCCCAAAGGGTTTTTACAGCACTGAAATTGACTGCGACGTGGCTTGGATCCATTTTCATTTGAAAAAGGCATGAAGTCACAGGTAATGTAAGCTCCTTTTGTGTTGACGGAAAGTGACACTCATAATAGCAGATGTTTGATGGTGAAATGGGTGGTTCCTTTTTTATTGGGTGGTTCATCTGTCCTGTGGATGACAGGGTCAAACCTCAGTCAAACAATCTGTGTGAGACATCATTATAGGATTAGATTTCATAATTTCCAGCTCAGCACCTGGAACTTTTTTTTTTGGCAGATACAGGAGTACATGTTCATATTGTAAATACATCAGTTAGATGTAGATAGGGTTAGGGTTAACTAGGAAGCATTTACTTGACGTGTTTGCAACAGGCATATATTAGACTGCTGGCTGAATGCTGGAGTCTGGGTTTTTATTTAGTTAGTGTTTCAGTCAAAATTCACTGACAACATGAGGCTTAAAATGAACCTGTAGTATAGTGAATTTGTCTTAATGCTGCTTTTGCTGATTTTGAGTACTTAACTCACTTTTGTTCATCAAGATTTAAGAAGAATAGTCAACTGCTCTAGCATACATGAGTTAAATTTGTTATAATTCAAAATCAGTATGCAGACGTATTATTCTTCATGTGTTGGTTTTGGCAGATAATTGTGACTGTGATCTGAAGCTTTAGAGTCCTTCTCACTCGATCTGCAAACCACATCTTTTATATCACATTGCGACAAAACAAAGATGCTCTTTATCCTCGCCCTGCTTCTTACATAGTGTTGCTTTCCATTCCTGGAGTTGACCTAAGGGATAACATGTTGCGAATAATTTATTATAGTCTCCTAATTATAGACTATCTATGTCTGCTGAGTTACCTGTCTGTGTGCCAGGGTGTGTATGTGTCCCCTTTTTAAAAAAATCTCTTTCTTCCTCTCTCTTGGTGTCTTCGTCTCTAATGTTTTCGGATATTTCAAAGGGTTTTTTTTTTACAATGTGTCACACAGGATATTGGGCCCCCCCCTAAACAAAGGTGGCAGTAGGCCACTCTGAGGTTTGAGGAACAAAAGGGTCCGGGGTGTCCCACGTGAGTGACCACAACACTCACAAAAATCAGCCTGTTTCCATGGCGACGGCATTGATAGAAAGTGGACTTCAAAGCAAACGGGCTGTCAGTAGGTTTTTTTTTTTTTTTAAATTTTATTTTGGAGGAAACACAAATGGAAACACATATTTCCCCTTCTGAAACATCAGAGAAATATGTGTTTTCGTACCAAATTAGAGTGGTGTTTTTTGTTTTCAGTGGAGCATACAGTTCCACAGGGAAAATAAGTGGCACCCCCAGAGCTCTGGTCCAAATTGAACCATTTTTTCATTTTTTTTTTTTTTGTGATTCTCAAAAATGACAGACTGTTTTTGTTACAATGTTGGCCTGGCAAGGGCCTTTTGCTTTGCATCTACCAGCTGCAGGGCTTTCTGAGCTAAAGCTGTCCTTAAGTTGTCAGTCTGCTGATTCCCACAGCAGTACTCTCTCAGGGATGGAAGCAATTTGCTTTTAAGATCCGGTCCTTAAACCAAGACGTTTACTCCTAGTAGTGTCTTGATACTGTGATATAGTACAATCATCTTTTCTCAATTTCCAGTATCCAGATCTTAGTGTTCAATAATGTCAAGATGATCAATCCATGAATGATATGAAATATCTTTCATATTCTTTTCAGGCAAGAGTAGAACAACACCCACCATGGGCCCCCGCACAGCGCTATACATATTTTGGACTTTTTGTGTCTAACCAGAGGTGGTGTGAGCTACACAATTTTTGGAGTATATCCAAAATATATGTTGTTTGAGACAGATGAGGAGGGGGTTTCCAGCAGAGGTGGTCTCCCTCTACCTCCGCTAAATTACATCAAAAGCTCTTTTGAAAAACAGACCATAAACCCTGACATGCCCCAGTCGTGCCTTCTATATGTTTACCCAAATTACTATGTATTCATCTCCAGATGGTCCCATTGGAGACCATCTATTTGTCCAACTACCCCCCAAGATTTCACATCCAAGGTCAAATCCTAAAGTTATATTTAGGGTCCAGGTGGAGAAGGTGTGCGCCTCCCATTCTGCCTCATAAACTTGCAGGCAGACTGGTGTGTCAAAACTTTGGACAGAAAATGACTGTTTGGACAAATTTGTTTCTCTCTTGTGATCACAGAAACACGTGGCGACACAGTGAGGGCTGGAGTTTGTTGCCGTCTTACGGCTATAATTTTTGAAATGAATACTTTGTGCGTTTTGACAGGCCACTGTTGCTGCAAGCATCCCCACTGTCATCTGTGCCTATCACGAGCAATCTGAATGCCTCTCTGCAGCACAGAACAGATACAGTCTTATCCCCCCCCCCCCCCCCCAAAAAAAAAATGCCAACAGACAACTGGATCAGTCTAGGGTAAACTAAAAACATTATATTATGTCTCAAAGATAAAATATGTCTCAAAACGATGGAGAAGATGGTGAACATAAAGACTTTCTTTGTTCCTTCTCTATAGGCTCAACATAAGATAAAGCCCGGCTCTTGGTTGTTTATGAAAACTTCTCCTCTGTTGTGCGCTCTTTCTGCAGAATGAGAGCGCATGAGCCTCTAGCAGACGCTCATGAGCCCCAGAAATGAATGGGGGTCTTTACTCACCCTGCGTAGCGGTTGTTGTAGAGATAGGCACCGACGGGACATAGCACGTTGCTGCAGATTATCACACAAGCCAGTAAAACGGAGGCGCGAAATGCGCTCCTGTGGTCCATCCTTGGCCAGCAGATCAAAGGCTGAAGATACCGATTATAGGCTCCTTTGCAGGACGCACGCCGACTTATCAGCACATAAAGTGTGATTGCAACCCAAAGGAGTCGGTCCAGCGCACCATCAGCAGATTGGCAAAGTGACTTTTTTTGGTCACGCTGCGCTCTCCGGTTGTTGTCCCTCTGATACAGAAAGGTGCAAAAGGTGAGGAAGTCGGTCATCTGGCACAGGGGGAAGCATTTACCAGCTCTTTGAAGCTCTGGAGGGAATTGTGGGGTAGCAGCTCTTTTTAAAAAATGAGGAGGACCTGAGTCACGTGGCCCGGTGTCGGCGAAGTTGGTAACTGGATCCCAGATCAGCGGTGCGCGCTGTGTGCTCAGGGGATAATCTATAGAGAGCCGTGAACGCATGTTTACATTCGCTAAATGTGACTTTTAAAATGGTAAATTATGTGTCCCTTAACATTTTTTTTTTCTGTGGAGACATGAACTGTATCGTGTAACTCATCTTTATCACAGAGGAACAACAGGCTTATTCTTCCAGGTCCTTTGAATGAGACACTCAGCTCTTTCCTCGTCTTGATAAAACCTCTGAGTCTTCATATCACTGCCAAATGTGCTGCTGATGTCCACTGGTTCACATCATACACATGATGCACATTCACTTCAGACTGGAGTAGCTGCCATCTGCACATTGGTGGTGTTTTTCCTCATGTATTTTTGTAATAATTTAGTCAGCATCCTATTATAGTGCTATCATGTAGTCCACCTAACTTGACTGGTGGAAAGTAAATGTCCCACGTGGACAGGAAGAAAATAATGAATCCAGAAAACAATAAGGGATTGTTGTTCATACAGACTTTAAGAGCTCATTGAGCTCCTGAATCCTCAGCTTCCTGTTTGCTTATACCTCTATACCCCAAAGCCAATGTGAGCTCTGTCAGTGACTTGGCCGGGCTCCATCAGGAATCCCTCTGTGGAGCTTTAGGTGGCTCTCCCTGTTATTCTAGGCTTTTCGTGTCTCCGTTTGATCCTCTGCTTATCACCCAACACGGTGATTAAATGTCTAAGTCAACTGCCAGCCTTTTCCTTTTGTGATTGCATAGCAGCAGCACATTTTTCACATGCTTCTCTATAGTGTCAACAGTGCGCCACCTGTTTTACACCCAATTACCGTACAACAGACCCTAAACACTCCAGGCTCCTTCCGAATCCATCCCCTCCAAACACAAACAGACATTACAGTAGACAGGTCAGGAATGCTTCAGTGCGCAAGAGTTGTAGATAAGTGCGGTAGGAATCTTAATTATATAGTTTAGTTAATGATATTTGCAGATCACAGGTGCTCAAATAAGCAGAGGAATTCATAACATGATGATTTGAGGAAGGGATTTATGTAGCAGTGGGACTGTCTGTTACATAAAGCTTTGAAAGATTTATTGACAATGATGATACAAACTAGAGACTAATAGCCATGATGGCTTTGAGATGATGCTAATATACTGTGAGTCTTATTTGACTTGTTGACATATAACAGAACCAAACGCTTAAAGATCTGCAGTTGTTGGTACGCTGATATATTCAGTCCAAATCAATGACAAAAACTTAATATGGAGGTCTGGAGTTTGGAAAAAGTTATTGCAGATGTTGTTTGATGGTTAACAATATTCTGGGGGTACCTGTTGTCCATCAAATACTGCACCATACCATGTGGAAATGTTTATAACCCTGCTTCATCTTATTGTTCTCTTTTAATTCCTGCAGATCCCAGAACTTTATAATAGGTTCAAAGTTCCTAAACTTGAAAGAGAATTGCTTATAAACTCAGTGGCTCATAAACTAGTTCAATGTGCGACATAGATACATACTAAATACTAGTATAAATACTACTACCTTTTGATACCTAATATGCACCTTTACATACCCTACATACTGTGAATATTTTGCAGATTCCTGCACAAATCTGTACATCTCTTTTTATTTAAATAACACATTATACATATTTATAATATCTACTTGTGATTCTGATGATATGTTAGTACTTTTTTCTTATTATTTTCTATATAGTTTTGTTTGTTTGTAATGTGTCAAAACACCAAGGTAAATGTGTTGTGTGGAAAATAAATAAATAATGTATTGAGTATGATGACCATTTCTGTTTGACCTCAGCTTTAAAACAAAGTTAAACACAATCACATGGATTTTCATGTATCTTGTATATCTGTGACAGTTCTGTGCAACTACTACTCTGTCCAAATTCCAAATAAGTCTATCTGGATTTCTTTTAGTGGACTTTTATAACTGTAAGATGTCTATGAGCTCTACAACTTGACCCCATGCATAACATATTGACATAACATACTGAATAGAATAATATACAGGACATTCCTAATTTCTCTATATTATTTTGTCACCTTCATCTAAAGTGAAGCCTATGAGAAGAGTTAAATCTTAAATATTGTGTTTTTAAGTCAGAAAGTTGCTTTTGCAATTATTATTAATATTATTTTTACATATACAGTAGAGTGGGATCCCAAACAACGAAGAAATAAAGTGAATATGAACTAAATTTCAGGGTTTAAGTGATAGTACTTATGTATTTATTGCATTTCAGTAAGGAGCACTTGATCAGCACATCAAAGCTGATTCAGAGTGAACACATCTCTGGTTTATATGCCATAAAAATCCTTCTCGTCATTGGAAAATGTCGTCAGTACTGAAATTGAATGTACCAGGGTTTAAAGAGGGGTTTTCTGACAGACCTATTTTTCAAAAATAATACAGACCCAGAAACTGAAGTGTTTTTGAGCACCATGACAGCTGCACACAGAAGCATATTCATGAAATGCTTGCTTTGAGTTCCATGTATATCATGTTCGGGGATTTGTGGGGAGAGCGAAAAGCCTTGCATGTAAAGGCTGTTACGTTGGCTGGTCATTTAAGCATGACGTTGGGCACGGAGACGTAGATTGAGGGCACAGTGTGGTGGTCTCAGTGTTGTTTTTAACACACAGGAACGCAGACCTGGGCATGTGGCACTGCTCTGGGCTGTGGTCTGCGGGAAGGTGAAGAACCAAGCATCTTTCTTAGAGCTCAGCCTAAACAGTGTGCAAATCTTAGAGTGGCACTGAGGTCCAGTAAATCACCACGTTCCTCTCTGAGTCTCAAACTGTGCTGAGGGGTGTGAATGAGCTCTTTGATAAGCACAAAGTCTGAAAGTGGGGCTTGCACTAGTCATGGTGGTGATGAGGGGAGGGGGTGTGGTCAAACTGTGGGCCTAACTGCAGCTCTTTGTGATGTCTTTAGGGCTTCTTCAGGATCTGAGAGGTCCCAGCTGACCCTGAACAGGGCTGTGAGTGCACATCTATGACCTTTTGACCCCGAGGGGGGTTAAAGATGATGTGCAGTCAGGGAGGCAGCACAAAGTGGGCCATTTGGCAGCTAGAAAAGAAAAAAATGTCACAATGAATGGAGAATTTAGGGGAATCTCAATGACAAAGATTTAATGTGCGCAATCATCAATCATTGTGAGATCATAGATTAAACATCGGTTACACTAAGCTTTGCTCAGACATCTGCAGCCCACAGATCTCCATCTGTTAGATTACAAAGCACAAAGACTTGCTTACAGTAATAGAAATCAGTGAAGTTGGGGATGAGAAGCAAAATGAATAACAGGGGGTCTTGGCAGCAGAGCACGGTGGTTAAAGAACAAGAGTACAGTCAATAAAGTGGAAGAGGATTTCTGTGCTGCTTCGGTTATTGTTGCTCCAACCATCAAGTCAGCCTACAGCAAAGAAGACGCTGGTCCCTACCTTGCTGACTTTTTACTCTTTAAATTACCGGTAGTGAGTTTTTTTTTTTTTCTTATGATGTTTAGAGGCCTGAAGCGGTAAAACTGTAAAACTTTAATTCACAGGAAAAAAAGAGGAAAATCTGGGGAAAAAAAAGAATACTTACAGTGAGCTGGAAATTTAATTAATTTTAATTATCTTCTACTAAAATACCCTCCCAAAAAGATTTAATTACATGACCAAAAACCAATGAACAAAGGAGGCAGTGTGTAACTTACATTTAGTGCACACTTGGGAGACCTGGGAATTTAATTTGTTTAATACTGAAGGTGCAGGATATGTCTATAAATGTCTATGAAAAATCAGTGTTATGTACTCTACTGTATTTAATCCAAGCATCCTCATTTAGTTCAATTGCCAAGTCTCTTTTCCACTTATTTAACACTAATACAGTGTATTCGGTAAAAAGAGAGAACACCACTTTATGAAAACCTTCCATAAAATAATTACTCTTTCCATTTCTTAATAAAAATCTTCCACATTGCATAGAGATGGCATAACCCTGAAGTCTGGTCATTTAGACAACAACGGTGGATTTGAAGAGAGGCAGAAAAGTGAGGCGATGGTGTCCCAGATTTGGTTTTGAATCTGATGAAAGGATTTTAAACTATTTTCTTGCAGCAAATAAGCAGCAATTCCAACCTCTTCATCATAACATTGATTCACTAAATAGAGCGCTCTCCACGCCTGGTGTAAATCGATCATTTCTCGTTAGAGAGATGGCTTGTTATTTTTACCACAGCATCTCAATATCATACTGGGGAATCAAGTATTCATATACTGAATATATATATACAGTATATATATGATATATTTGATTAATAGCTGCAGGGATGTAAATTATATCCCTGGTAAAATGGGAACATCAGTCCCTCGGGATATGTAAACTTGTACAAAACAAATAATATATACATACAAGTTGGTTTGGTTTAGAAACATGCCAGGACTTCATAAAAGCACTTATCTTGACTGCCTGTTGTGCACCACTGCAATAGGAACAAGTGCAAATTAACCCTGATGCAGAGATTGTTCACTTTAACTTAAAGTCTTATCTATCGCATCTTAAGTATGAATGGTGTTTTTGTAACGTAAATGTACTCCCTCAAGGCTGTAGTTGTGTCATTAAATGACATGGAATGGCTTTCCTTGGCAAATATCTTGTTTTCCTGTCTGCCATTTAAGATCTGCCAGAAAAAAAAAACTTTTATCTGATTAAAAAGTACCTACAGCTTGGTCCTAATATAGGCTGCAGTGAACCGGATTTCAAATCCCACTGCAGCCAACCCCCCACATATTGTATCTCCCCTGTTTTCCTCCATCTGGATGGACAGGAATACATCTGAACAAAAGAATATGTTTGACTGACAGTACTGCAGATATGTGACGTAGGAATGTTGGTTTTGGCTGCTATGAACTAATTCACTGAAGACAATAAGGAAATAGGGGTTGACAAGTTCATATCAGTGTAAATTAACACTGTTATCACTGCTCATGTTTGATGTTCAGTGCAATAATCAGAATAAAAACAGCTCATATCAGTCTGACACTCCTTTTCCAATGGGAAGAACAGAACACTTCCTGGCAGCCCTCAGCAAGGCAACACTAAACCACAAATAATAGAAGTTAATTCCAAAGACCAAAGTCATGGGCAATAAAAATCTAAGGGTCTGGAAATTTACCTGCACTGGAATGGCTAATATAAAACCATAATTAAGTTGGTCTACCGCAAATGTCGTCAAGGTTTCTTTATTTTTTCAGACTATGATCCCAATTTAGTACATTGGCACTGAGAGTCAGGCTCATTCAGACTCTGAAGAGCTTTGTCAATAAATAGACCCATTATGAGGCCTGATCCGTGGCTCTGTTTGATGGAAAATCCCCTTTTGATTCATAGCAGGATCAGCATTTTAGTCAAAAAACAACAGTGCACTCTGGTGGCAGCAAAGAAACAGTACAGCGCATAACTGCATTGTCAGGAAATACACCGAAAGTGTGCATTCTGCATTTAACCACCAGAGTATACTACATGTCAAGATTTGCTCAAGTTTAAGAGCCATGTCCTCAGCTCACCTCACAAAACTGACACTAACCTGTAAATGAGGCATAAACTAGATCCATAAAATAAAGACTCCCTCTGGTGCTGATCCATTAGGGCAGCAGTCATCAGTAAAATCCATTTTTATTGAGGTGGATAAGCTGAGATACATAAAGAATAAATGTCATGGAACAAAGTGTATGAATATGATACAGAATGGAGTTTTCTGAACCCCTGCTTGTTGGGATGTTAATCCTTAAATCATTATTGTGGGCTTCAAATGGCTCCCCTAAAATCCCCTCAAAAGACTTTCAAGCTGCTGAATTAAAGCTGGTTTTATTGTTGACTGCGATGCTTTTGCACAAAAATGACTCTAACTGTGTCTAATTCAATATATAAACACTCATCCAGCGTCTCGAGTAGCTGTCCTTACACTGTAATGTGAGCAGGGAGCGAGAGGGAAGTCTGAACATAGCTTTTCGCCTATGAAAGTGAAGAACGTGTCCTAATTAAACACTGACTGACCACTGTTTGTGTGTGTGCGTGTGTCTTTTTCCATCTCTGTGTGTCCATGCTTTTATAGTTTCTTCCTGGATTTTTTTTAGTAGATGTAGTCTACGAGGATTCATACATTACCATCTTATTAAGATGAGAGCATCGGCTTGCTTAATTAAGAGAAGGATCTTAAATCAAACCTGAAAAAAAAGACACCAGGCAGAGGCACTTTGCTGCAGACAGGACACATTTGTAAGAAGAGAATTGCTGCAAGACATTCTCTGAGGTTATTTAATGTAGTGTAGTTTGTATTTTTCAATTTGTCGAGGCTGTATCAATTACACTTAATTAGCATGAGCATGTGTTGTCATTAATTGTGCCTGCCAGACAGAAACAACATAGTTAGACGAATAATAGCTTCATTATGATAGTACTGTGAATGAGAAAGGACACCCATTTCATAAGAGTCGTGTGTGTGTGTGTGTGTGTGTGTGTGTTTTAAGGCCCCTAATATTTAAGTGCTGGTGCAGAGTCCCAGACCTTCACAGTTCACAAATCGTGTTTCTCATACTATCTGTGTCATAAAAGAGATTTTTGAATCTGCAACTTTAGGTTTCATATAGTGCATGTCCATCTTCGACTCACTCACTTCTTTAAGTTCACTTAATACACACATATGCATTTTGAAAATAGACTAGGCATAGTGTGAATTGGGTGTTTCAGGCCTGTGATGGTGTACAATGCCTCTTGACCAAAGCCATAAATAAAAGAAAAGAAAAGAAAAGAAAAGAAAAGAAAAGAAAAGAAAAGAAAATAAAAGAAAAGAAAAGAAATGAAAAGAAAAGAAAAGAATAAATATGTCATATGTCATGCACTCAAAACATCTGTCTGGGTTTTAAATTTCTACTCATCTAAAGACTCAATGGTGTCGGAAATCAGGTTCCCTATACAGAAAAAATGGTGATATGGTAATATGCAACTAAACTGAAGTTTTATGTTTTTATTTTAATCACTTAATTTACCTACTACTATGCTTTATGACAAAGAAAAAGAAAGCAATTATAGTACTTAAGGTAATACATCATAATTATCTTGCATGGTTAAGTTCTGCAGTGATACTCTGTATGGTTTTGGCTCTGTCTTGTCCCTGAGAAGGTTTCCAGGGGTTTTCAGTCAAGTAAGGGAAACTTTAATTTGCCATTTGTTTCACTCAATAAATTTCAGCGAGGAGAAAATGAGTAAAAATTGTGAGTGAAATGGAGTAAAAGTATAGGCTGTGCTGCTGTGCTGTATCTGATCTTCATCATATCTTTACAGAAACAGGCTGTGTCATTACCTTAGCTTCATGTCATGTGTCTCTGTGGTTATAGGACACAAAGTTTGTGAACATCCTTGTGTCCTGTGAAGCCACACGGAGATACTACTAGAAACTACAACAACCCCGAAAGTACAGGTGTTTCTCCTTCAAATTAAAAGAAAAACGCACCAAAAGCAAGTATTAATTCAGCCAGTGCACATTAAATTTCTCTTATGTCGCATTCAACATTTTTCAGCAGCAGATTCAATCGATTGTAAATCCTCCGTAAGATCATGAGAACAAACTGTTTATGTTTTTTTTGTCGGAACCTGTTGCTGTGGTTTTATTTTGAAAACAACATCCGGAAGTGGCAGTGTGCATTGTGTTTAACTTGCTTCTTAACACTTAACGCTGGTCCTCCTCCGCGTTAAAGGCTGCTGGGAGGCTGGATGAACATTTTAGAAGTCACATGGACTCAACTTTCAAACTGGTGTCCTTTACTTGTCCACTCCTCAGTGTGGCTCTGTGAGCAGCTGTCTCACGTTGTGTTGTGATTCTCGTCTTTGTTTTTACATTTCCTAAAACTTTTCTTGCTTTTTTATGCGTTTTCATCCATTATCCCGGCATTGTTTTTGTTTTTTTTTTGTTTTTTTAAATATATACTTTTCGTGGACTTCCAGCGCAGAAACCGGTTTCCCTCATCAGTTTTGGGAATGCTGCAAACTTTGCAACACCTTCGCATGTGAAAAAAAAAAAAAAAAATCAGTTTGGTGATGTGAAACTTTTGCCGAAGGAAATAAGGTTTGCATTGATTTACTCACAATGACTGAGGAGAGCAGGAGTGAGCACAGAGCTGAAAGCGGGAAGGATCTGGAGAAACAGCTCCGGCTACGAGTGTGCGTCCTAAATGAAGTTTTAAAGACTGAACGGGATTATGTTGGGACACTAGAGTTTCTCTCGGTGAGTTTTGAGAATAATTAGAATCAGAGACGACACAAAACTGCACAATTAACTCAAGAAAATGAAACCCCAAAGCAGACAAACAAAAACAGCCAGCCTGTTTAGTATGCATGGTGCATCAGGCTCCAGACCAAGATGTGTTACATGTTAGTATCCTGCAGTACAAACTCCCCCTGCATGCTCCTGTTTCTCAACACGAAACTTTTCATTTGTTACCTGTAGCGCTCTCTGAACGCGTCCAGTCTGGTGGAGATATTAACTTTTCAGATTGCAAGTGTGAAATTGGGAAAGCAGACACAAAAAGGCATGGCACAGCTTTAGTGCTTGCACAGCCGGTGTGATGTTTAATCCTCTTCTCGGTCTACTCATAGGCTGTTAGAGGCTCATAGTGGTTTGTCTGGAAATAATTGATCAGAAATAGTCATCACTGGGTTTTTAAAAAACCACAGACCACAACAAAAGCAAGTGTTTAAATGTCAAAATTCTCATATTTACTGCTTTGGAAGTGTTTACTTCTAGATTGTCCCATATTCACAATCCATTCATGTTAACCTGAAGGAAAGAACAAGTTAAAATTCATCTATAATGACATCTGTATTTCAGCTCAGTGTCTTTGTCACACTCAGGCGTGTAACGTGCACTGCACAGCATTACTGTTCCCATCCATACGATTACCCCACTTCTCACACAGTGTAGAAAAGCCAGGAGAGTGCGTTTTACTGCTTCCGTTGCCAGCTTCTGATCAAATCCAGAAGTGGGGCGTCTTGCCAAGGACGGCACAGGTGTACTCAAATGAAAACCACTGGCACTCAGCTGGTAACACATCTCCGGCCGCACGCTGTGCATAACTCTTGGTTGCTGCAACACAGGATTGATGTGCTGTCGGCTTGATGGCATTACATAAAAGTAACACCTAACCTCAAAGGCTGGAGGGGAGGGAAACTTTGGCAGTGTCTCCCGTTAAAAGCGGAACGCTGTGAGAAGTTGCCACTGTGTGGAGTGGATGATCGAGTCTTACTTGACAAACAAAGCTGAGGCTGTTGAGAGTGTTAGAAGTGAAATATCTCGCAGTAAAGCCCTGATATGATGTGATCTGTGCTGTGGGTTTGGAGGGCTTCCACTGTGTTTCCTCAGCAGTTTCAGCTTCTCCGAACAATGGGAACTTTGCCGGGAAATCAGGTTGAAGGGGCACTGTGTTGTGTGTCATTAAGAGTGCTATTTCCCAGACCACATTTATGAACGTGTACACCCTGACCTCCCTCCCACTGCCCAGATGTTTCCAATGTTGGACAGAGAGACCAGGGAGGGGCTGCAGCTCTATCTGGCCTTTCTTAGAAGTGGCATCACTGGAGAAATGGAGGAGGCGATTACATTAGGGAATGTGTCCTCTGTCCTGGTGGTGGGGGTTTGGGGAATGCAGCCAGCCCTCCTTCATCTCCCCTGTTGTGCTGGAACTGGGATTCATTTCAGAAGTGTCTGATCCTTACAAGGCTACTCTGTTCTGGGACTGGGAATGTCAGGATGGATGGATCAGATTGAGATCTCACAGTGAAAGATAACTATTGTTAGTTTAGCTGCATGTCACAGCTGATGGAGCCGGTTGATGTTGATGATAGAGAAGCTAGAAAGTGAGTTAAAAAGACAAAGAGTCACAAATATCTACAGTCTTATCATCCGCGAGGTCCTGGGGAGCATCGAGGAAGATACTCAGGATGATCAAAGACAGCCCAACTGGGGAGAGGGGTCATATTGAACACTTTCATCTGATCACACACCCAAACGCACGCCTGCCTCCCCCACTTCCTCTACTGCCCGTTACGAACCACACAAGTTTCAGTGTGTCTAGAGGTCAAATTGGATAACAACCCGCCCCCCCTCTGTGAGACTCCCTGGTGGGATAATCCAGGGGACTCCGAGTACCAGCAGGGGAAGGCGTAGACGGGATATTGCTCGAAGGGTGAAAAGGAAAAGGGTAGAATGGATCTTTGCAGTAGATATTGCCAGAAGGGTGAAGGGTAGTTTGGGGGGGTGCTGATCTCCACAAGTAGCTGGGCTTGGTGCCTTTTCTTGTAAACCATATTTCCTGGAGGAGGAATTCCTCCGAGGTTAGGAAATGCTGGGGAACAATGAGGCTCCGGTCAGTAGCCGAAGTTGAACAGTAGAGCAGAGATTGTTGCTGCTGATCCGTGGGACTTAAACACAATGCACCTCGCACATGCTTTACTCTTAAGGTAGTGGAAAATAACAGAGAGATGATTAGAGCAATTTGTCTCAGGACAGTCTGAGTCCATTGTGTGGCCGTACATAACCTCTCGTGGGAAAATATGCAGATTGCATCTCAAGCGTCTCAGTATTATAGGCACCACCTTTTAGACGGCATGTACTAAACTTACACAGTAGTCTGACAGTGAGAGGAAGGCTTCTGGGGAAGCTGTCTGAAATATCTTACATAATGAACAATTATAGCTGGAGATAGTGGGCGGCGGTGGTCACTGGTGTTTATTTTGGACAGCTAGGAGCCAATAAAATGACGGTCATTCTTAGAAATGTCTCAATGAGGGGAACAAATCATGACTTAATGTAAACAGTCACTTTAATGAGGTGTTTGCCGTTCTGTAGTTTTCTTTAGTGACCGTGTCAAATGAGATACTTTTTTTTTAGTTTCTGCCATTGTTCACTGTTGATAGAGAGTCATTCAGCGCCATGCGCTTGCATGATAAGCACTTAGGAGAGAGAATGCAAGAAAGGACAATGGAGGAAACCTTTCATGTCCTGATTCTGGAGGGAGATCTCAGCCACAACTTAACTTAATATATTCCAAAGAGCTTTGCAGTGCATTAAGTGGTCCCTCAGCTGTTGCCTTCCTCTCCCCAACAAAAGCCTGCTGAACGACGAAGCACCCACAGTGTAATGTTTAAAACATTTTTTAATCCCTTGCATAAATTGAAAATTAATAAATGTGGTTTAGGATATTGTAGTGCAATTTTCAGATCTTTTGAATGCAGCTGCATACGATTATCCTCGTTATATTTCGTGGGTTTTATGTGGAAAGGTTATTGGTCAGCAAACACGTCGTTGGTCACTTTTAGTCAGTAAATTTTCAGAGAAAATGGCTGCAGGAAGTCAAGTCAGGAATCGAGCCTAATGGAGAAAGCAGCCGCTAAGAAGGATAATTTGCTGGCACTCAACCCAGGTGTTCAAGTGAACCGTGTGTTAGTGTGTGTCTGTTTGTGTATAGAGGTTTCTCCTCTCTCTCTAGCAAGGTTTGGATTTGTTTACATCCCGGCTGAGATGATCAGGTTGGCTAGACCAAGAAGTTTTGCTTCTAACATATGAGCAGCGAGAAGCCCTGAAGAAGGTCACGAAAGGTCCTCACACACAGGTCACAACCTCTTGTTCCTATCTCTTTCCTGTCTGTTAATCTGCAGAGTTCATGCCAAATGCCAGCTCCCCTCTGTGTTCCTTTGGAAACAGGAATGGAAGATGCTGCTGGTCAGTGTGTCCTGATTTGACAAAAACTCTGAAAACAAAACTGTGTAAACAGAGAAAAGCTTTCAGTGTGTGTGTGTGTGTGTGTCTCCAGCATCAGGCTATATATGGATACATGTATTTTTGTAGGAAAACAAAGCAAAAATAATCTCTTTGATTTCAAGACGTCATGTCACAAATTAAGCGAGAATAATTAAAGTATGAATACTTACCATGTAGTATTTTACTCACAGTAAAAAGCTAATTCAATTGGTTGTTGACGTGTGTACAAGTGAGAAGTTTGAAATGTTAAGAGCTGCCGTCTGGTTCTGTTGGAGGAGGAGCAGAAGGAGGTTCAGGGTTAAAGAGTGCAAAGGCATAAGTTGTTTATGTGTTTAATTAGACTGACACCACGTGATATAGCCCACAGTAGAGACTCTACAAGCTATTTAAATAGTTTTATAAGTGACAGATCAGATAAGACAGCCTGTATTTAGCATGTCTGCTCACATGATGCTGGTGAGTTGGGGATTTGGTGGTTCTGAGGCATTTTCGTTGCTTACATTAGTTTGTCTCTACCCTGGGCTGCGATCGGTGATAAGAGATTCCACGGAGAGCAGCGTGTTCGCATAGGCTGCTGATTCTGCCCTGATTGTGCTCTTCTTTATTCCGTAATTACTTCCTTTATTCAGAGATGATGGTCGCCCCGCCATACTGTTGCTACCTCCTATGCCGTCTAACCTTTCATGGGCATCAAATATCTCTTTCTGCTGCTCTTTCTATCTAGTTTTGCATCAGTGTGCTCGAGCACTGACTGTATATGGTTCATCTATTATGGATTTTGTGTCTTTCTGTGTAGAGGTTTATTTTGATCCCGACTACACTAAATTGGAGCGTATTTCTACTTCAGATTTGCTTTATTCCATGTACACAACTGCTCCGTTCTTTTATATTTGTGTGTGTTCGTAAGGTGATACATTTTTCTCCTTGACTCTGTTTTTATAATTGGATTAGGTCAGTCCCTCCACTCCGAGAATACAGATAGTTTCTCTCTTAAGTCTGTGCCCAGTGTGAGGCCCCTAAAGTGATGATGTGGCTCACTTGCATTTCAATTTCACACCACTGCTGCCACCACACAAGAGGCCTGCCAGATTATTGTGAAATGCATTCAATCTCTGTTTGCTCTTGCTGTATGTTTATTTTGTGCCTTTTTTAAGTTTTGCAGCATCAGTAGAAACATTGTGTTAGAAATGTGTGCGTAAACCTGTTTAGCACCACGTCTTAAAGCTGAATCTGTCTTTTAGCCAGCCTGAAAATGAATGATTGTACGGATTAGCTCGGCAACAACAGAGCCCTCTCCTGCAGAGCATTTTGTGTCAACCTTGAGTCCCATATCAATAAAAACAGAGTGGGATAATCCTTCATCTTCGCATTCTGCTGTGGGAGCTGCTGTGTTTTGCATGCCTTTCAATATTTTATCCATTCGTCGTTACAAAGAAAGATTTAGCAATTTCCTAGATGCAGCAAATGTGATTAGCATCGGAAAATATTCAGTAACATGCATGCCTACATTATGCCAAGTTGTAGAATAAATATTGAATATTGTAATGTTCGGAGAGTCTTGAGAATGAATTTGATTTAAAGGGTTGTTTTTAATCTTTCTAAGGTTGCCAAAGTGAACTGTTTTGTTTGGATAAAGTTCCTCTATGCTGCTTCGGTTTAGACATTTCGCCTAAATAAATGTGGTTTATATTAAATAGTTCAACATTTTGGGAAAGATTAATATTCACTGTCTAGCTGAGTGTTAAATTACAAGATAGATAATGGGCTCATGTCTATATGGTGAACATGACACTAAAACCAGCAGCTGGTTAGCCAAGTGTAAAACGTTTACATTGCTTGGATGCTTTTATCCAAAAGGACTTACAGTGAGCAATTTGGGGTTCAGTATCCTGTCCAAGGACACTTGGGCACAAACTGGAGGAGCTGGGGATTGAACCGCCAAGCATCTGATTAGTGGACAACCCACTGTACCTCCTGAACCACAGCCACCTGTAAAAAGTGGAAACAGGATGAAACATCTAGCCTGGCTGTGTCCAGTGATAACAAACTCTGATGGGGGAGTTATGATTATTTTGACTGGGGAACCAGCAGAGACTCAAAGTTTTGTTCAGAGCAAACAAATGAGATCTAATATGTTAATTATTGAGCTTAAGAGGTGCTTCTAGGCCGGTTTAGTTTGCTGTTTCCCCATATTTCCAGACTTTATGCTAAGCGAACCAGCTGCTTTCTTCTAAACTGCAGTTGAGTATTAGCTAGAGACAAAGAAACTGCTTTTGTTCCTTTCTAGTCTACTCAGTGACTATTGATGACTGTTTGGTTACAGTGTTTTACACCTTCTTTCTGTCCCTCGAGCAGGTTTTTGCACTGTAGAGACTTCTTTTGCTTTTGTGTCAGAGGCCATTTTTCAAGCAGGATTTCCTTCCTTCCTGGCCCTCCCCGTCTTTACATTGTGCTGCATGTTTCCTGCTTCAGCACACACACTCGCACACTTCCCCCACTGTCTGCACCGGGCCAGGGAAAGAAGAGTTGCCCACTTGGCAACGTTGGGCTTCATTGCATAGGGGATAGGGCTGCAAGGACCCTTGCATTGAATCCATCGAGTGGATTCAGCTCAGGAGGCAGAGGTGGTGCTGTCCTGCTGCCCAGAGGAGAAGGCCGCCTTTGATTTAGCCAGTGCCAGCTGCCTGGTCACATGGTGCTTACGTGCGTCAAGTAGAAGAGTGGCGGGACTACGGTAGACACTTGTCAGGACGTTCATGGAGTGTGAAGGAGGTCATCATCACAAGGGGGGCTGTGTTTTAGCTGGCATGCTCTGCCGCAGGGAACACACACACACACATATGCACACACACACACTTGGATCAGTATGCCCGCCGTGTCGGTTTAGGACTCTCAAACCTGCTTCAGCATTGCCATAATCTCGCATGACAGTAGAAAAATATGTTTACAAGTTAATAAAGGCTGGTCTGAGGCTCATTTGCCAGATGAGGGTATTGTTTGTAAAACAAAACAAAAAAAAAATCATGAACCATGTGGTTTGGTATCATAAAGTCTCCCATAAACTCTGCAGTGCAGCCCTTGCTTCTTTTCAGATCTTGACTTTTTTTTCGACACTTCAGGATATGTCCAAACATATCCTGAAGTGTCTTCAGGATATGTTTGGACGAGTTTGCATGCTCTTTCTTCGTGGTTTAAACTCACACTTTCCATGGCATTCATGTCTCTGTCCATCCTGCATTTCTGGGCTCAGAATCCATAAACATCCAGAGCAGCCCAGACAGACACGATGGGAAATTCCACTTCACTCCAAATTATTTAATTAAGCACTCGAATCAGACTTTCTATAGAAGCCTTGAGAGTTAGACAAGTGTCTCTCTGTCTGGAAGTCTTGTCCATAGACATCCTTTCCCCTATGTGTCTGTCTGTGGTTCTGTTTTCATTCTCTTTCTGTTTTATTTTCAGTCTCTGAAAATGAATCTTTAATACCAACAACTGGACCTTGTTTTAGGCAACGAGCAAGCCACTGCATTCAACATTTTTAAATAGCTAAAAACTAAAGGTCAAATGAGTATCTTTTATCAAGTTTTTATGGCAAATGCTGGTGCTGTAGTACTTACAATTTGTTTTTGAGACTGCACTTTTACTTGGTCTTGTCTTGGTCTTAGTGGAATCTGGCTTTTATTTCAAGACTGATCAAAACTACAACTGCAGGGATAACACTAAGTTGCCTGTGCGTGGTCTGATTTTATTTATTAACAGTTACAGTGAGTAGATGTAAAACCTGCTTCAAATGCAACCAATAATAACTTGACTCTCTTCTAATTTGAAATTTATGTTACTGTTAATGGTCAATGAGGTGAATATTAGCTACCTAAGTGGGCTTTATACTGTCTGGTCTTGGTCTTGGCTCAGTCCTGCCATTCCTTGGTCTTGGTTTTGACTTGATGTCAACCCCTCAAAGTCTCAGTCTCAAGAGACTCATGGCTTTTCACATTATACAGTCACTTCCTGCATTGTTCTCATTAAGACATTGATTAAAGCAGTTTTAAAGCTGCCGTCAGTACATTTTAAACAGATCTGTTCGTGTTGTGAAAATGTCATTGAAACACCAGATGAGTTGAATGCAAAGATCTAAATTTCTGTTGTGATAAAGTTAGATAACTGTTGCAAAATAAGCCAGGGAGGTGCCATCTGGGAAACTCAATATCTAAAATGTACGCTTTAATTGAAAAATAAAAGCAAATATCCCTGATTGGCTAAATTACAAACAAAGTCCAGCAAAAATAAATCTATTATTCTTTCCTTCACAAAGATGCGCACACTGCTGTCTCGTCATTGATAACATTTATAAGCAAAAAGTAAATTGCTGACTTAAATAGTATATACTGTAAGCTAAGGAAGTTACTCGGTTACAGTAACAGAAGTTCATGGTGGTTTCCATTCTTTCTTATTTGAAAGACAAAGTGCTCCTAATTAAGCTGAGGTCTATAGTGCTCTGTTGCACCCATGTTGGCTTGGTGCCTCCTGCGCTGTCCATTCACAGACTGAAAGAAAGGCATGATGAGCAGAGCCCTGGCAGGAGGGGATATTTGTACTGGTGGGAATGCTCTCAACAGTTGTGCCTGTAGAGAAACTAGTAAGGTAGCCGTTCAATTCTCCATTGACAGAGTCCGGTTCTATGTGTGACGCTGACGCTGCAAGTTTCCTTTTTTCTTGCCAGTCCCACTGAGATGGATGGTGGTGGGGGGGGTGGCCTCCAGCAGACAATTTGAAGTCTAAAGTGGTAATCAAATACAGTCTGGGTGTGTGACAGTCATGCTTGGGAGTGCGCCACAGATTGAGAGACTGATTATTCTGCTTAGTCATTTCGCAGATCAATACAGAGTCCTGGTGTGTGGCTCTGATGGGAATTGCCAGCTATCAGTGGGTAATGGTTTGCTTGGCTGCACATGGAGATTGGGGAAGCATGGCAGGGTTGGTCTCTAAAGACTAACTGTCATCTACTGGAGGCAGGTCTCACTACTTAATATCCAATTTCACAAGTCAAAAGATCTTCCTAATATGCTGAAGATGTCTGCCATTTATGGTGCCGTGATGGGTGAAATTGAACAGACCCACAGCGGGTCAGGTATTTAGTTTAACGGACATGACCACAAGCGTCATTTTATGCTTATGTGCTTATTTCACTCCAGTGTCAACTCTGCACGGAGCTCTCCAGGAGTCGGGCGCAGACATCGAGCAGACATATTCATTAGATAAATTGCTTCATTCCAGCTCCAGCTGTTTTATGTGTTGCCTTGGGTGCCAGGGTCACTGGAAGGACGAGAATAGAATCAAAGAGGAGAATTTTTCTTTACCCTTCACAGACAATAGTGAGTTCTTGGAGATGCCTCAAAGCATATTTCTGGGTTGGTCTGAAATTTTGGTTAACAATCCAGATTTTTCCTGCATTTTTCACAAAACAGGCATTTCCTAAAACAATAAACTTTCAAATGATATCCCAGACACACTCTCTTAATGTCTCGAAAGAATCTTTTTAACAACAATTGTTTACTTATTTGTGGGAGTCAGCTGGTGCTCAAAAAGAGCTTAATACTGAAGGAAAAAAAAAAAGAAAGCGAACAAGTCTTCCAAAGACAAATGAACTTTTGTCCAGCAGAAGAACCTGTAAAATGAATACACACTATGTTCGCTGTTTTTAATTAAAACCTGAGGCCCTGCATTGAGCTGTGCAGATGAGCCTTAATAGTCGCTCCCAAGATAGACATATTAACATTCCCCGCTGTATTTATAGCGTCTGTTTCCTGTATACATTCCCCGTGGAGAGAAACGGGACAGTTTGGGAAAACTAGCCAGAGATCTAATAAGATGGGAAGCTCAGGATGACTCCTAGAGGTGTCATCAGGACCTGTTAAAGACAGAGAATCACTACAAAGAGCCTTTTCTCTCTTTTCCGGATGTTCCCCAGTGTGCTCACAGCATCAGAGACAGACTCTGTCTCTGGTCAGGCCTTTTTTGGGGGAAGTTCAGTTTTTGCTCGCCAGGAATTTGGTGTGTGTGTATAGGTGTGTGTACTGGAGGCCTCTTTGCAGGAGACTTAACCCTGTAATGTTGATTTCCGGTTTAGCAGCAGTTCCTCTGTGCAGGAAGTATGGTAAAGGCACCATATCCTCCCTACAGGGTTGTCATGTTAAGAAGGCCAAACAAGGCTATCTTTCTTTTCCTCTCTTCCTCACCCTCTCTACTTCCTCTCTATCTGTTTATTCTGTCTGCTGTATCTCGGTCAACCTCCCTCAAGTTCTCCCCAATGCAGACACACACGCCCACACCCTCAAATCACAGCAAATCCAGAGACTCAGGTGTTTTTGGGAGAGCTTGCCCGAGGGTGCCAAGCTGCTTGCGCACCTGTTACCTGCTGTCCTTTAACGGTTATCACAGTGCTTTAGTTTTTATCCTGCCATCCTGGGAGACAGACGTATGACAAAGAAACATACGCATGCTGAAAAAGACTGTTACATTAATGAGCATAACTTCACAGTCTAGTGATTCACTACAGTGGGCTCTTTCGTTTAGAAGCTTTTGTTTGTGTCTCCATCTCTGGCTTTGAATGGTCTTTGTCTCGTATTTTTTTTTTACAAGAGACTATTCTTTCACAGATGTTGGAATAGACTCCAGTAAAATACAAGTATATCTGTAGAAACATCATTATAGATTGCAATCTATAATTTACAAAATGAAATATAATACAAAGTGGACAAATTCTTGTATACACAGAGAGTTTATGCATGTCTGTTTGTTTGCCAACTCTCCAATCGTGACAACAAAGCAAATCAGTGAATCGCCAGTAGACAAAAGAGGTAGTATGTCCAATAGACTCAGAAAGGCCTATTCATTCTTCCAGAGTTTATACTGGTGACCAGTGCCAATGAACTCAGATTGGACCTTTTTCCATTGTTAGCAACAGATCCCACATCACAGCAATAGCAATCAAACTTTGGTAACAGAAGACGTTTTAAAATTGTGCTGACAGATGTACTATTGCATTTTTTACTCCTTTTTAATACCTCTGCTTCAGTATTTTTAATTTCAGGGAGTGCATGGTGTTCTACAGTCGAACCAATCAATCCACAGGGACCTAAAATGGTTGTTTTGCATGTAATACATCAAACAGGCCCTGTGCTCCTACCCACTCCTCCAATAGCTTTAACTTAAATGCATTAGCAGATGTTTGAGGCTAGCTTTGTACTTGATTCAAACTAATTTTTGTAGCATGGGAGCAGCTCGAAAGCCTTCTGTTATTTTCCTCTTTTCTTCTTTTTTTTTTATCAAAGCAATTTGCTACATCATTTTGCTCTTTTGGATCTGTTTAGCGCTCTTTTCTTTTCCGGGTGGGACTTGTATTCCCATCACAGCCCATCTGCCGGGTGTGTGGCTGCGTAACGTGACGATCAACATGCTTTTTCTTCTCTTTGCACTTTCTTCGTTCTCTTGTCCACTTAATTCACATTTACTCCAGCAAGCACACGCTCAGTTGGCAAAAATACTGTACGCACACTTTATTTTAAATCCCAAGAATGTCCATCATTGTCCTCTTGTTATATCATTGTTAGTATACATGTTTGAGGAAGCAAGTGGCCTCTGTTTTTGCCAAACTCTCTGGTGTGATTCATCTGTTTCATTGACACAGAGATCAACATATACAGGAGGAGTGGCTAGCCTTCCGCCAATTGTATCTTTCCAATCTGGCAGAGGGATGCCGAGGGGGGACAACATTGCATAATGTCCATTCACAAAGTGTCCTGAACTCACTTGGCTCAACCACACTCTGTCGGCATGGAAACAGCCCTCCAGCCAGTCTCTTGCCCCTCTCCCTTTCCTTTCCCACCAAAGTCCAGAGGATGCTGGGTGTAATTCCAACTAGTCTACTTTTGCTACTGAGCAAAAAAGCAAACCGCAGTTATTGAGCGAGGTGTCACTCATGTTAGATTGAGGCAGTTTTCCGTTCCGTCCAAGCAACAGCTCAGTCATAGTAAGTAGGTAATGGGAAGGTCTATAACGCGGCCTGCAGGTCTGCTAACTGAACCCGATTTCGGTCTCCAGAGTTGAGTTTTACCGTGACAGTGAAGGTCAGTTTGTTATCCCATTTTCTTCCCACACATTTGAGCACTACTGCTTCACGAGCCGTACAGCCGTGATTTCCACTACCACACCTTTGTTGCTCACAGCATGTGAGCTAGTGTTGATTAATGGCAGGTAGGGCCACATGCAGTGATTGGACCAATCTATTCATCACACCCATCTGCTCCGTGGAGTAATGAAAACTTTAATGGGGTTTTAATGTGTAGTCTCCTCTCAGCCATCAGAGTGGCAATCCAGGTGATTATACCTGGGCTGCGGGGAATGAAATGACATTCTGAGAGAGGGTTTTTTTTTTTCCTTGTTGATACATGATTAAGGATAGAAAATGTGCGCACTGTATGTTCAACAGGTATAACACGAAAATAACAGCCGCTGCTTAATTCTTTTGCCAACAAAAAGAGGAAGAAAAAAGTGATTTTAGTCAACCGCTTCGAATGAGTGACGTGTGTGTATCTTGTTTGTGTGTGTTTGTGAGGGCGAGTGGATGCCATTTTGGAGATCAGTCTAATTTTCTCTGAATGTCCAATGAAAAGAACATTGAAAAAAAAATCACTGATTTTGTCCAACTCTTTTATCATCTTTGTCTTCTGAACTCGTAACTTTACTTCATCTTTTTTTCCCAAGTATCTTAGAAATAGGCCAATGATACAAACAAACTATACTCAGTTCAAAATGTCTGTCCGTCTCTGGTCACAGAAAGCGTGACATTGATGACCAACAGCTCCTTTTGAAAGTTACAAAGGAACTGCAAAATCTGCTCGTGATTCAGTAGAGGCCAGTGCCCAGACATGTTGGATTCCTGCTAGACAGCACATCCAGTCCTAGGGAACAAAATGTGTCCCTCTGGAATTCAATTGGTCGTTACTGAGCATGAGGACAAAGACGGCAACCGTGGTGGACGATGAGTGGCAATGAGTTTCTAAAAAACGGACTGAAGTCAAAGGTAGAGTCAAGGCTGAGTCTTTAACTTCTCAAAACGGCATCTTTTAAATTGAATTAGTTTCTCGTTAGTAACTCTTAACGACATAGACCGAACAGTATACTCTCTCTTGTACCCAAAGCTTTAAGCCAGAGAACAGATGCTCTGCGCCGCAATCCAATCAAGAGACAAATCCTGGACGTGCTCTGCTGACACTGAATTACAATACTGGGTTTGTATGACTCATACAACACTGGATTTAAATACAATACATTCAGGCTTTTGCAAAAGCTGTGCATTTATGTACTAACAGTGCTGTCAGGTACTGTACATGCAAACCTGGAAATGGGCTTATATTCACAGTCAACCTGGGTGCTGTTATTGTGTCCATAAATCCAGTCAGCTTCCCATTCACTGTTTGTGGAGCTGTTCCAGGATCAGTCTCTTAACGACATCAACAAGGCAGTCTTGGCGGTATCTTCGGGAGAAGACATGTTCGTTTCCACAAATCAAGTCTGAACCGTCCGCACAATTGGAGGAATGACATGAGCAGCGTCTCAAATGAGTTGTTCAGACTTTTGCGAGTCTGTTCTCTGTGTGGTATTTATCTTAAACTGTGTGATAGATGTTTTCAATTTTACGGCGTCACTTCTGCACGACAAAAACACTTCCTTCTCTTTTGGGTGATAACACAATTTATTATCTCTATCCATCCAATCAGATTTAGAGTTCCTGCACTCTATTATGCCACATGTTTTTTCTTATATTGTTTACTTGTCATAGGCATCTGCAGTGAGCCCCCCTATAGCTGTATCTTTACAGATATAGTGATTATTTCCTATTGAATTGACTCTTCATTATCGAAACTGAAGTGATAGACTTCCTAATGGGCCCATGTTTGATGTCATGCATCAGTGATATGGCTGAGGATGAAGCAGGGTTTTTGATGCAAATTAGCACTAGTTTTGCTCAACTAAGGTCTTGTACTGTAAGCCCCGTCAGGCCTTTGCGAGGGCCTGTCGAAGTCTGCTCCGTGTTTGTACATATTAGACTTGCTAATCAGATGCTAATGCTTGTGAGTGGCAGAGTTGCGAGGCAAGGCAGCTACAGAATGGTAATCAGCGTAGAGTTGGCCTACAACAAAGAGGCTGATTATTTAAGCCCTCTTTTTTTTTCCCCCAACCACAAGCCCAGATTCAAGCATTCACTTATACAGTTCCATTTGAAGTGTTGCTTGACGTCAATACAATGTGATTAAGATAATTTCAGTTATTTTTTCGTGTCAGTGTGTTTTTCAACCGAGCGTTGCCTTTGTAATTAGCTAGAAATTGAGATTTTACAACTGAGTTAGCCAAACCACCTTTCCGTCTGTTCACAATTAATCAAGTGAAACATTTCAATAAGCTTACTGTTGTCGCAACCACTCGCTTAGATCTTGGATGTCAAGGAATATTTCTTGGCTTGTCTGCTCATTAAAATAAGCTGTTTACATCCTCTGTGATTGCATTATGTGAGCTTGCTCAGGTCAAGCTGCCTGCTGCGTGGCTGTACTGGGTGACAGATGGCATTATGGCCCTCAGTGGGGCAGTAAAGGGATGTTGAGGTCAACTGGATAGACAGATGTAACTTCACACTAAAGTATGCATCTCACTGCCTTTCAGTGTGGAGCTTGGTCATATGTTTATGGAGCTGCTGCTGCTGCTGTTAGTTTGTTTCATACTGTACCATGAGATTAAGCTTTATTCTGTTGAAGTGTTTTTCTGTGTCAGAACGTGTTGTCTCCGTGCCTATTATGTTGTCTGTCATGCGGCGATGGGTGAGTAGGACTGGTGTGATCAGTGACAGGGTATTGATTAAGTCAGAATTTGAGTTTTGACAGCCCTGCTGCATTCTGGGAGTTGTGTTTACTAAATGGTTGATGGATGGATAGACACAGCTGGAATCAAACTGCTGGTTTAAGTAACCTCGCTTTTCTTTGGTTAATTTATCGTCAGCCTTGTGAATCTGTTTTAGCAGACAGGTGCGGCGTAATGAAATCCAAAGTACATGCTTTTATTCTACTCAGAGATCTCATCTCTGCTTTTATCTTACTTGAGTTACTGCATTGTATGCCATTTGTGGGATAAATAAAGTTAGATGTGTGACATGGGGAAATAAAAAAAAAAATGTCAGTAAGACAAAACCCACATCACACAAGTGTGATTTGTGTGATGTTATGCCAAGGACTTTTTTTTTTTTTTTTTCCTGCTGCTTAACTTGCTCTCATTCAATTTTGACAGCACGATGAACATCAGGGACGTTGTTGTTGTCAGAGCTATTGAATGCAATATCTCATCTACTTTATATTTTATGAAAGTTTTCATTTTTAAGCCTTGCTTTGGATTTCATCATAGCTTCCCTGAAGTGAAGTGCATTACAGGCATCAATCAAAATCAAGTGTGATGCCGTCAATTCGCTTTCTGCAGAGCTTTCTACTGAAGATAGATTCCCGAACCGTATTGCGCACACATGAAAATAAAGAAAAAGATTCTTGTCTGGTACCACTTGATGGATGTCTTCTTCTTTTAAAAGTTCTCCCCCAGGCAGAGTTCAGAAAACGACTAATTCTTCCTCCACATTTTAAGAATACATTCGAAGCACACCCTCTTAATTTGCCATTTTCACAAAGTGCCCTGAAGCATCAAATGGGTTGTCGAGGGTTTGTGCAGTGAAGCAGCCTGGGAAACCATCGTCCTGGGGGACTGAAGAAAGTAAGAGCACTTCCCATCCATCTCAATTCAAACACCATTGGCCTCTTCAACTCCCAGCCACTTAACATCGCCTTTGAAATACCATGCGCTGCAATTATTATGTTTTTTTTTTTCATCTGGTGCAAAGATTGAGTTTCGTGTGTATCGGGTGTCCAAAGCGATGGTTACCAATTCTCTCTGGCGACCAAGTGTTGCAGCTGCACACAAAGCCTCAAATCTAGTCTTCTATTTGTCCCGTTAAAGGTACAAGCGATCAGACCCCAAAGCGTAATTTAATCCCTGGACCAGTTTACGTGTGTTAACTGTTGCTTTTTCTTTTCTCCTCTTCTTCAGGTGTTTCTACATCGTCTCAACCAGTATGCAGCCACCAAAATTGACAAGAACATCACAGAGGAGACTGTTAAGGTGAGGGTCAATCTGTGAGGTATGAGACTGCATAATTAAGATTTGTAAAAATACGAAGGGCAATTGACTTTTACTCTGCCTGCACGTATAGTAACATGATCCACGAAAAGACCGGAAATTACACTGAAAACCGAATAAAGTGAGTCCCTTGTTTGAGGTGCTCTTTCAGCCTAAAATAGGCATGTTCTGAATGGAGAAAGAAGTAGTGGGCAATGCAGGAAGCAGCTGTAAATATCATCTATTTATAAGTGATTCCGGCTGGCGGATAATAAAGGATGCTCTCTCACAGTGGGAGTGTGTCTGTGGCTGTTTCAGTAAGCTTGCTTACTCTTGAAGGTAAACACACATTCAGTGGATATTTACTGCATATCCCGTGTTTTGGAATACGTCTATCCATGCTATGTTTTGTTTGGGAACATGTTGTCCAGAGAGGGATTTGGATAACGTGGGTCATTATGGGGTTGGGCAGCAGCGCGCTGTGATGTCACCAAGCAGCCATGACATCCAGTCCGTCAGAGCAGAAGTGCATTGGCCAAATTTTGCTAGATTTTTGGCTGTTCCCAAATATCGCTAAAGATTATTTTTGCCATCACAACACCCATAAAAAACTTTGGTTGTCATGCTTTTCTTTATTCTACAAGCTTCTTTCTCTATCCAAAGTCAGCATATTGTTTTGTCCTTGTCCTAATATCGCCACAAAAATGACATAAAAGAGGCAAGAAGTCAACACCACATGAAGGCAAAGTTTCCATACAACAGATCTTAAAAATGCACTCCCTTTTTCAGCTTCTTTGATGAAATATCTCTAATCATGTTTAAAATTTAAATATCAAAGATTTCCCAAGCCAAGATGCCCATTACAAAGAAACCTCAGTCCTTCTTCTGTGGCCTCGTAAATTCCTTCAGCTAGTGCCACTGACCACTCCAAGGACAAAACAGCTACACACTTACAATCTTACATTCACTTGACAATCCAGTGTCTTTATGTACTTTTTCCTCTCTCAGGTTTTATTCTCCAACATTGAGGAGATTCTGGCTGTACACAAAGACTTCCTGTCTATGGTGGAAGAGCTGCTCCAGCCCGACCCGCATGCTCACCATGAAATCGGCCGCTGCTTCTTGCACTTTGTGAGTTACACGTCATTCACTGCAAACCCCCCATAACTTAATGCTTCCTCTCTTTCAAGTCGATCATGTCACCATCTTGTCCAAACTCTTTTAGTTCGGTCACAGCTCTGTTCGCAATAAACCTAAAGAATTTCTCCCCTACTTGACTATCAGAGCTCAAATGCAGTTATAAAATGATAAGATACACCACATGTTGTCAATTTATCTCCCTGGGTTACCAATGATGATAGAGTGCACATGTGTGATTTGCTTGATAGGGCTCTGATATACTGCTCACGCCTGCTATAAATCACATTTCTTTGATGCAGGGCCTTGAGGCACACTGGCATATAATAGGTTTTTAAAGTCAAATAAATCTTACCATCCTTCTGTTGGGCCGAAAGGTGACAACTATCGGACCCTGATGTAGCATTGGACTGCTGTTGATACGGGTGAAAGAGAGATAATGTAGCAAAACAGATGGCGTAGTTCCGCTTAAGATGAGACAATGTCATTTAAAAAAATTAGATGCAATTCACAGCGTAACTAAAAACCCGTGACTCATGACCATAATTCAGTCATGAGTGACCATGTGAGTCCATAGAGATAAGACTTGGACACACTTTCTATTTTTCCCCCTTCTGGCTTAGCTTTTTGTCGTGGTTTCCTTCTCTGTAGTGATTTATTGATGCTTTGAAATTTCCAAGAAAGAATTACACAACTCTAACTTTACTACAAAAACACAAATAGGTAAGTAAGCCAGCTGGACAGGGCTGCTCCAATCAAAGTCCCTCTGTGATTCGGGCCTGAAAATTGGTTCACGCTGACTAAATGCTGACTGCACTCCTCCCTGTTGGACTACAGTAAAATCAGCCCCAGGGTCAAAAAAACACTCTTCTGGGGGGGGGTTCATAAACTTCTTTGAAAACATGATTCAAAAAGAAGGGTATACTCTACAGTTAATCATAAAGTTGTGTTTTTCTAAGTGCCCCCGCTTGTTGTTATGATGGTTATGTCTCTCCACATCACCAGCTTTGTCCTCTGAGGCAAATTAGCATGGCTGAGGACCATGTACTATTTTTGCTGCAGTGACTTTGTAGTGAGTGATTTAAAGGCTGTGTGGTCTGGTCCCACTGCTGTCTTTCAAAGACAATGGAATATGAATGTCTTGAGAACTGCTTTGGTGGAAAGTTGTTGGTCTTATGGCTGCAAGGCAGATGACAGCATACTATATACATGATGGAGAGGAGACTGAGGAGAAGAGTACATACCCACTGTGAATGCTATAATTCACGTTTGCTGTGTGGTCTGTTTTTGCCTTCTTTTCTTGATTTCTCGTCAGTATTTTTGTCTTCTCTTCTGCCTTTTTTCCTCTTTGACTTTGTCCCCCTCTTTCTCTTACTCGCCGACCGTAATTTGTTCCTTGTACTCCTCATGTATCCTCCTCACCTTGTCTTTCTCGGGCCGTTGCAGAGGAGCCGTTTCCAGATTTATGACGAATACTGCGGGAATCATGAGAAGGCCCAGAGGCTGCTGCTGGAGCTCAATAAAATCAGGAGTGTCCGGACATGTTTACTGGTGAGAAGTGGCTGTAAACGCGAACATAATGTCTAATTTATAACTTACATACAAATAAATTACATCCAAATTAGTCTCAGAAGATCAGTACTTGTGTTTGTTTGTTTCTAAATGATTTTTTAAATTAGCCACAACATCATCAGTAGTTGCATAACCCTTTCTAGCACACATCTTCTTGCACTAGATTATTAAACACCCCTATGATGAGATAAGAATGGCTGATCTTCAGCACCAGTCTTCAAGTCCAAGTCGGGTCATGAGTGATCAGAACTGGACTGTTCTCATATGCAAACACACCACAATACTCAGACGTACAAACACACAGTCACCCACACATGGCAGCTGGACAGTGTAAAACCCTGTACTTTATGTTCCAGTGTGTCTGACAGCTGATGTGACTCTGCCCCTTGCGTGGGTGGACTCCTCTTCCTGTCCCGACACTCTGAGAGTCTTTCAAGTCCACAGGGGAGCATCATGTTGTTAGAACAAAAGATGACTACATCCATTTTGCTGGCATGCTAAACTGTGTGTCTGCGAGTGCATCTGTGTGCATTTTAAGGTCAAAATTGTTGCCCCCTTTTTCTTTTCCATTGCCTCTTACATCTCTTCACTCAATGCTGCTGTTGCAGCCATATTTTTCCTTTTATTTATAAGCTTTGACAGTTTGTAATACTAGCCCTTCTCGCTACTTACTCCTTTGCCACAGAGTGACACTCAGAGTATCACTGTCACCCCTAACATTTTAAGACATCCATAAAAACGGAGCACTTTGAAATTGGGATCTACAGCAGAGTTGCTCATCGAGAGGAACCAGAGTATGACCACAGACTCCCTTGTATTGATTGGCCAGTTCTCTGTTGAAGCCTGTGACCTTTTCCTTAAGACTGGAATTGATGGAGTCAGAAATGAAACACACACTTGCACTATTCACAACATCAGATAAGTGTGTGAATATCTGTGTCTGATTTACTGTCCATGTGTGCCTTTAATCTAGGAAGCCAGAGGAGGCAAAGGTATTAATTGACTTTGATTTAATGGAGTCTTTATGGCCTTGACCTTTCTGTGACCTAGCCTTCTACCAGGGCTATATGGGTCTCGTGTTACCCTCCAACCTTCACTTAGCTATGGGCTAATATACCTCAGGTCACCTCCTTGGCCTTGCAGTGACCAGGGTGGGGATATCCGCTAACCTACACTAAACCTTTGGCCTACTGGCTACTATAAAGCCTGGTTTGTTGTTTACTCTGTAATTCAGCACCTCATGGAAATTTCAGGTGAGAGGGAGGTGAGAATGGATATTAGCAGTTGACCTCATAACCTGTAACCCGCCACATGTAGGTGAGGGTCACTTTGATCGACCAAAGTCAGAGTTTATGTCTTTGTTTATGCTACATCTAAATGTAAGCACCACCATCTTCAACAACTATTGAATAGCGTGCCGTGACGTTTTGTATAGACATTCATGGTCCCCAGATGATGAGTCGTACTGAATTTGGTGATCTCGACCTTTCCTGTAGTGCTACTAACTGGTCAAACAGGTTCAAATTCAGGTTGTGCAATAGTTTGGTTCATGACTATAATACCTGCAAGACTAATAACATTTCTTACATCACTCAGGCTATTACGATAACACAGTGACCTTTCAACAACTATGAAATACTGCTGATACTACAAAAACCCTCTGATATATGTTGCCACAGACTTTTACTCTAACACTGCTCCTGGCAAATTATTACATTTACTTCACCATGACTGCTGAATTTAAATACAAATGTTGGACTGCAGCTATTATCTGGTACTCTTTACAGTAAGCATTGCAACTAGCTAGCATTAGCCTTTTTAAACCTCCTCTTCTCTCTTACAGAACTGCATGTTACTGGGAGGCAGAAAAAACACAGAGGTCCCATTGGAGGGTTACCTTGTAGCTCCTATACAGAGGATCTGCAAGTACCCACTGCTGCTCAGAGTGAGTATGGTCTTGTGCATGCTAACCGTATACTATGGAGATACCACAACTTTGTGCCATCTCTGTAGGGCACCCCCTACTCCTCTTTTCATCCACCACCACCTTCTCATTAGTTAGGGCTGTCTGGTCCCATTCACATCAACTTCTCCCTCGCTAATGAAACACTGGTCTCATATTCTGACACGTCTCTGCTTTAGTTCTCCAGCAGAACCACATTGCAGCAATAACACAAGAGCTATCATCACCTCCCCTGACCAGCTGCTCATTCAAACACTTTGTCTGGGCTCATTCATACCTGCTCTCTAAGTTGTTAGTTTTGAAATTTCCATTTCCCAACTTGAAATGTGAGCGAAACCAAATACACTTTCAAAGGCTTGTTTGAGTTTGTGATCTGAGCTGTCCCATCTCATTCATCTTGTTATGATCTATTAATTCACCCAGGCGTTCTCTAAACAGCCACCAGCACGGGCACAGAGAGATGTAATAATAATAAGAGGGTAATCTGATGCTCTGCCATTTGAAGTCCTCCAGCTGCTGGGGCCTCCTCCTACTCGAAAATGACACAGATAGCCATCACTGGCTGCGGATATATCAAGAACAGTGTAAATCAGCCCTATAGTAGCTGACATGACAAAACACTGACACAGTGTTTAGACTATAGACGCAGAGATTGCCATCGCTTAGGCTAGACTGTTGTGTGCAGTGACAGAGGTTTTAATTGCTAAACTCAGTAACCACTGCAGCCTGGGTAGGAAATGAAATCTATTTTTCTTTCATCCTTATCTACTGGCAAAAATAGAATATATATTCATAACTATGTTTTCATCAGTGACTAGTCACCTCAAAATAAGAATAGTTAGAATAGTCAAGCCTTTTATATCTACAGTGATAGCAGGACCACTTCCACAGAGTCCACCACCACTTTGCACAACTGTGTTTCTACAGTAGGCCAAAATGAATGAAGTCAATGTTTTGTGTTTTACACATGCAGGAGCTGCTGAAAAGGACCCCTAGGAAGCACAACGACTATGCCCTGGTGCAGGAATCTCTTCAGGTGATGAAGGCTGTGTGCTCCAGCATCAACGAAGCCAAGAGACAGATGGAGAAGTTGGAGATTTTGGAGGAATGGCAGTCCCACATCGAGGGCTGGGAGGTGGGCCTCAACTACACTGTGTACACTGTTTTTGAATCCCTTAATCCCATCCAACGAGTTCAACTTTAATGGCTTCTGACTTCTCGGTGTGCTGTCAGAGTTAGCTTATAGGTTTCTTGTAGCCTTTAACACATATAGTTTCCCCCCCACTAAAGCTCAAAGTCATGACTTATTGAAAGCCACTTACCCTATGCCAGCAATTCAACAAGAATTCCAAGTGGCGTGACTTTTGTAGCCTTTTAAGCTGTCTTGTTCTCTCAGGGAACAATGACTTGTATTCACAATGGCCAAATTCTTTCTGCCTGGATGAGCCTGTTGCCTGTGGTTAAAGCGGTCATGCTTTAGGGTGACTGATCCAATCATCATCAGGTAGCACTTCTTGGTCTGCGAGTTGCCTTTAGATTGGTTTTCTTCCTGCGTTCAGGGATGCCTTCAAGGTACAGTGTGTCATTTTTAGGGGCTCTATTTATGGCAGAAGTGGAATATAATATTATAACTATGTTTCATGCATCATAAATAATCACCTGAAAATAAGAATTGTTATGCTGAGCCTTGTTTCAATGTCATGTTTCTACAGTCTTACCAAATACTGGATCTAGTTACTTTACACTGGAACGGGGGGTGAGGCAAAGGGGTTGCATTCAGAAACTACACACTGGTGCTTTAATTAGGGGTCAGTAGGTCTAGTGGTTGTTGGAAAGAGAAAACAGCAGTGGTAATTGTAAGAGGCTGGGATTCTTATGCAAGTGACCTGGCTTCATGCAAAGAGAGCCTAAAGGCTTCCTGGACACATGCAGACAAATACACATTGCCAGTGTTGATACAGCTTCTTACAAAGGTGTAGGCAGTAACAGAGTGTTGCTTCTTGATAAAACTCAGGACTTTAACTCAGATATGACAAGATAAAAGCAGGATTAGATTTCCTTGCATGTAACAGATGTTCACGTTTCGGTGAATGTGTTGTTTCGGGGTCTGTGTTGTTACAGAATTAATGGGGCATTTAAAAAGGCTTTTAGCAAGTTTATTTTGGTTCATAGTAAAATATAATGCAGGAGCATAAAAAGTTGGGCACGAAAAGCCCCAAAACATCTTGTAACCATTAATATAGAAAAAAACCTCAAGGCTTCTAATGGATTTAGACAGATAATTAGGAGTATATACAAAATTCTGTTGTACACTTAATTAATCTCCGGATTAGGTCACAAAATAAACACTGCAGGTTTGGGGTATACTGTATACATTCCCACATACACATGCACACCTACACACACATGCACACACACATGCAAATAGTTCAAAATCTAAGAATAGTGTGATCAGAATGAGGCTTAGCGTTGGGTGGGGTGACATCTTGTACTCGATCCTGAATGTAGCTACTCTGCGGTTTCCCCTCAGCACTTTTATTAATTGTAAACATTAGCTCATTCTGGAGCAGGACCCTGTGACTGTTGCACGCCAGGCTCTGCAGCTCTAAATGAGATGGAACTAAAGAAGAGGAGAGGAGAGAAACAGAAAGAAAAAGGGAAAATGGAGAGAGAGAGAGAGAAAGCGATGGGTTGCATCTTGCAAAGCATGTGTGGGTGTCTGAAGAATGATGGAGGGATGGGGAGCGCTGTTTTTTCCGTTCCTGCTCCTCCGCCTGGACTGATTGCTTGTTAGTGCTGACCTGCTCCACAGCTGGCCGCCTTCGGGGCATCCTGGCAGGTTCACCTCGCGTGGGAGAGACAGGGCGATGGCCCGCCGTGGTCACCATGGTGACGACTGCCAGCATTTGTCAAGGCGGTGATTGCCAGTTGGTTAGTGTTGCAAGTGTCTGTGTTTTGTCACTGTGCACCATAGAAATATGTTAATTTTAGAGCAGCGGGTAGTAGTTTCCAGTTGTGTTTCACTTCACATTCTGTTCTCTTGTGTAATTCTAATTAGTGTTCTTAAAACCTACTTGAGTTGCGGAGTTTGCTTGATTTGGCTTCTTCACTTTAAATAATTTCAGTAAAATTCTCTCATCTTGTCAGCTTTGACAAAAACCACTTCAGAGTTCAACACAAACTTTTCTACCATACTTTTTTTTTCCTTTAATTAATGGCACATCCTGTTTTGTCATTTCTAATTTTTTATTCTTTTCTGTAGTTGTTATGTCTGGCAATTGTCTGACTATAAAAATAGAGGGTTGAAATTTAGATGAAACAGATGACCAAAGTGTTGTTTAACTTTTAGACTGAATACACCCTCTGTGGAGTTTTGGCCTGGACCAAGATTGATGTGAAGAGTGATAGAAAAATGCTTCAGAGAAAAAGAAAAACTCTAAACCAAAAGAAGCAAATGGGCAGTGGGTTTCGGTTAAAAACGCATGAAACACAAAGAGGAAGTGTCGGTTCTTCCATCAAGGAAATGCAGCTTTATAGTCTGGATCAGTGTGATGTTGCTATTGGCCCCTTCAAGTGACCGAGACAAGTTGGCCTTTCCATGTCTGGTGTGCACACATTCACTGGCTGCAAATTAGTTTAACATCTGGCCATGAGCTGGGGAGTTAAAAAGCCCTGAAAGAGCGGGGGACTAAAAAAAAAAAGTGTGGGGGAAGGAGTGAAAGAGATAGAGGAATAGACGAGGGAATCAAGAGGAATGGGGGAGAGAGAGAGATAATCAGCAGAAGGGAAGGGAGGAGAAGGAGAGTGAAAAGGGCGAGGAAAAAAGAAGGAAAAAGCAGGATAGGTTTTGGCCGGCTGATGTCTCCAGCAGGAGGAAATGCTTAGCACATTTTCCGGCTCTGTGCGCATGGGAGTTATTTTTAGCTCTGAAGGGCCGATCAAACGTGGTACATAAATTCCCAGAGCAGGCAAGGTAAGGGAAAAGACAGCACACTTCATCACTTGCAGCAGGAACCCCAACCAATATGGTGACCAGGCGCGACAATGCAACACATAGTTTGACTGGACGGGATGTTATTCTATAGAAGCCATTAACCGCCGTGCATTTTAAAGTCCCACAGCAATCTGCTCCGAGGAAGCAGGGAGTGTTTTTACAGACCCCTGAGAGAGGGAGCAGGAAAGGCTGGGCTTTGTAATCCTGCCTCCTGTTCAGACACTATGTGTGAACGTTGAATAGTTTTGAAATAATTTGTATAAAAGTTGATTTGCTAGTCGGAATAATGTATTAATTTCCAGCATCCCCTTGTGTGTCAATTTGCGTCCAAGCATCTGTTTCACTCTTCTGTTTTTTTTTCTGTCTGTTTGACCTTTCGTCCACGTGTCCGTTTGCAGGGCTCCAATATCACAGATACATGCACAGAGATGCTCATGCATGGCGTCCTCCTGAAGATTTCAGCCGGAAACATACAAGAGAGGATTTTCTTCCTTTTTGACAAGCTTCTGGTCTATTGCAAGAAGAAAAACAGGTGTCTTGACCTTCTTTTATTCATTACTCTGCAGACAAAATCCACAAAGCAGAAGACGAATATAAATTCTCATTACGGTGTATATTTTTTTTAAGAGACTGAATAAAAATATTGTTTATGCTAATTTTAAACTTCCCTCTGTATCTGTAGTCCTACAGAACATTTAGAGCACTGACCTTATAAATAATTCACACTTCTTTTGCTTTTTTTTTTGTTTTTAAAGAAAGGGGAGCAGCAAACCGTGTGAAGCACTTTAGCGTTTTGTGAGGGGGTTGGAAAAAAAAAGAGTTATGCGCTAGAGGAGACACGTGAGAACTTGGGGAAACGAGGACATTTGATTAGTCTAAATACCATCTGTGGACACATATTCTTTTTCTAGTTTTTTCCCCCATGTAATTCATGTGGAAATGCACTAAATAATATGAAAGTTATTATGATCAGTGCACGTTGAGTCAGGAAACTCTTGCTGATTGCTGACCACTGTTTAACAATTCAGGAATAGTCCCTTCTGAATAAAACAGTCTCTATTTTGCCAGATCTGTGCGGCTCACACTGAGCTACTGATGTGACTGCTAAAAATGCCAATTTTCTGTTTACTCACCACCTTCCAAACTGCCTCCTGCTTCGATTTGCTTTTACTGTATGGGCTGTGCACAGTGCAGTGTCTGCAGGTAGTAAATAAAAAACAGATCCATTCACTGACTCAAGAAAGAAAATGTGTTGCTCTGACTTAAATTTGAATTAATTTGTACATATTGGCAAACATCGGGTGATTATAATTAGTCTCTGAATGAAATGTAAGTGAAACTAACTGTGCAGTAAGTGATAACACGATGGTCGTTTCTCTCTCCATCTAAGGCGCTTAAAAAACAGCAAGACGGCCACAGAGGGTCCTCGCTACCTGTTCAGAGGGAGAATCAACACAGAGGTGATGGAGGTGGAAAATGTGGATGATGGCACAGGTAAGTGGTCTTGTGAAAAGATGCCATTTATTTTGGACAAATAAGTGTTTATGTAGCTAGATTTTCTTTCCCTTTTTGTGCTCACTCGCTTTCAGCTCCTCATTTTTTATTTCAGCTCTCCTGGCAGCAGAGGTTTAAAAATGTGCCATAATAACCAACACAGGAACGTTGACAACATAGTCTTTGGCTTGGGCTGGTGCACAACTGTGTGATTTTATACTTGGATCGCCGATGGAAAAATAAGATTTACCTATAAACATTTTTTTTAGACATCTATAGTTATATATCCTTGGGACTGCGCTGCTGCTAGTACTTGGTGAACTCGGCTTGTGTCTTTTGGCCTCGCATAGCCACTGATTATCATTTATATTTGTAGAAGCCACCATTTCCTCTTCAGCAGACCTAGATGGGCAGTAATATTGGGTGTTTTTGGTGAGAGATGGATGGGTTTAGGTCTGGAGAGGGTGGATAAACACGTGAGGCAGGCGGCGGTGCAGTAACTCTTGGGTGTTCTGCACCACAGGCGGGAGATCTCCATCTGAAATCCAGGGCGACAGGAATATTTTAGCTTAGATTCCTACGTAATGAAAGCACCGCGACGTTTTCCCAGGCGCACACTTGCTGCCTGAGGTTGAAAAACGCCCTCGAGGCATGCCATATAAAGGACACCACACTGTAGATGCTTTTAGACGTGATTGTAATTGATGATTGTAATGGTTTGCTTTTTGTTACACCCTCAGAGGGAGAAAATCAGAGGTCAGACGGGGAGGCTTTTGAAATGTTCTCTAAGATGGAAATAATGACGGAGATTCAACTGACGGTCAAGAGTTCATCTCCATTTGCTTTCGATTTTTTTTTATCTTCTTCACCTCTATATTTGAGTGTACGTGTTTGATCACAAGTATCCATCAGCTCTGTGGAGTATTCTGACGACTCAGTAGTAGATTATGCTGATGGATGGCTCTTTTTCTGTATGTGCGTTCCCTCATTTATCTCATTAAAAGAGAAGAGCGATAATCAATGAAGCACTCAATAGAGGCCATGAGGGCCGGCACTAGAGCTAGAAAGTCTTAGAGAGTCTCAAGCGAATGTTTGCGCTAAGATGGAGTGTATTATTCTCAATACTTTCATAATGGATGTTGTTTTTGGAAAGTAGACCACACACTACTGTATGAGAAAGCCTTAATTCATCGGATAATGTGTTGTCTGCTCTTGTCTATTTCCTGTTTGAGTTCCACTGGTGCCATCACAATGATATTTTTCTTCTTTTTCTCTGAAAATCACTGGACTTGTGCCACATGTTATTGCTGTGTTTTATGCGGTAACCCTCGTTTACTGTGAACCCGATTTCCAAACAACTCTGTTTACAGTGTCATGATCAGTACGACCACTAATTGACAGCCCTCCCCTTCAAACATGAAAAACTACCCTGAGCCTAAATGAGTCAGAAAAGTGGATTTGTGTTGTTCCACCCCTTGCGAGGAGAGGACTTTATAAAACTAGTCAAGTCAAACTCTCTGCTGTGCTCTCCACCTCTGCTTTACAGCTGACTACCACAGCAGTGGGAACATAGTAAACAACGGCTGGAAGATCCACAACACGGCCAAGAACAAGTGGTTCGTCTGCATGGCTAAGACCCCGGAGGAGAAGCAGGAGTGGCTGGAGGCCATCATGAAAGAGAGGGAGCGGAGGAAAAGTAAGAAGGCGCTTCAGAGTATCAGTATCAGGGTGGGGGTCGGTTCACTTTTAATGCAGTCACTTAGGGAAACTCATTTCCTTTTATTTTTTTTTTTCTTTTCAACATGTGTCTTGAATCAAATAACTGAGAATATATGCTGTGCTTGGGAAAATCAATACAGAAAAATTTAACCGGCAATCATTTAAAGTGAGCCCTGATTAGCTGTGGGATCTGAAAGAAAAAAAAAAGTGAGCACTGCAGCGTTACTGCGTGCAGAGTGTTAAAACAGATTTGTAGGTTGTCACTCATACAAGGAAAACACCCAGTGAAGGCAGCATATTTTCTGTTTCTGTTTGACCCATTTTGAGATTGTGTACATGATAAACTCCTCATAGTCTCAGTCATTAGTCCTGCTGAAGGCTGTGAGCACAGACACCGAAAGGCGCCGCTAATTATCTCTTGAAATTAGGGGACATTAACCTTCGCAAGCGATTAACAGATGTCACATCTAGTCTAGGAGCCGAGTGCAAAGATTATTAATGCCGCGATATTCCTCCTTCCTCTGCTGCGTAGGTCTGAGGCTCGGCATGGAGCAGGATACGTGGGTGATGGTGTCAGAGAAGGGAGAGAAGCTCTACCACCTCATGACCAAGGGTCACCTCATAAAAGACCGGAAACGCAAGCTCACCACCTTCCCCAAGTGCTTCCTGGGAAGGTAAGACTAATCTCGACACTTTGGTTTGTCCAGCGAGGAAGCTGCTGAGTGTTCGGTCCCTGTGGTTTCCTCTGTGTCACATCGGCATGAACTCTGTAACTGTGAGAGACTAAGTGAGTGTCAAAGTGGATGACGGTGATGTGAGGCTCTGAGATAAAGAGTAAATATCTAATGTGTATTCTCAGATGTGTGGCTCTTTATGTTTGATTTAAATTCAGTAGAGAGGCCTTGCGCAGTATTAAGTGAGTAATATTAGCACCTACAGTATATGGTAATATCTTCAGAGCAGATTACATGTAAGACTGTTGTAATATGGATCCACGTCCCTGCTTTCATTTTAAAATTGGCAAGGATTTATAAAGCGAGCAGCTGGGAAGAAGAAAGCGTCGGCACTTTTTGTTCAGGAGATTGTGTGTTATGTATATCTGCAGTTTCAGTCATGGGAAAATCAAATCCGGCCAGATTTAGCCCATGAATCTTATTTAAGGATTATTGGTGTGGTGTCTAGGGACGGATCGGCCATCGAATGCCAGTCGTAAATCACAGGGAGATATCCCTGTGCTGCTCAGCTGACTGCCCGCTTTCTCCCTCGCCCATGTTAGATTACAATAAGCTCTCTGCTGAGGAATCCATGAGGTAACTGCAGCAGAGGGCCCATTATGCCACAGGGCAGCTGTGTGTGAGCGTGTGTCTTTGTATCAACACTGTATGTGTGCGCTTGTAACGCGTTGGTCGTCTCTTCGCCTTCGTCCTTGAGTTTTCACAGCTTTGCCAGCGCACTTTCTGTGTTTACTTTTAATGAGTCTAAACATGCCAATCCAAGCCTCCAGTTGCTGATAGGTGAGAATATTTACTGTAAAGGTTGTTGGAAATCCAGTCCTTGAGCTATTTTAAGCATGCATGAGTTAGTGCCTTCATCTCAGTGTTTGCCTTTCATCGTATAAAATCAATGATGTCTTGCTGTCATATCAGTTTGCCAGGTTTTCATGCATTTAAATCAGTAAAAAAGTTTCAGTTTGATCAGGGTTTAATCCTGTCCAGGGAAATACTTCAAATTAAAAGTCTTGAATTCTGGATCTCCTGCAATAAAAACAACAAAATGCACTATTTAGGGTGCACAGACTACTCCAATTACTGATGTATGTAACGGTGTTATATGACCCTCACAATACCTGCTTTTTCATTACGCCTTTTGGCTTCTTACTTGATAGGATATTGCACCTCTTCCTGAGAAAGTGCAAAAACCTATAACTTTCCATTTTTATTTATTTTTTCACATTCAACACCAATTACTTTTTTGAAATGATGTGCACATTATAGACCTATGTGGGGAGCACACATTATGAGAATGAGAGAGTGACAAAGCTGGATCAGGATAATAAAATCTGCAAACATCTGGCTGTAGCCAAAGCGCTCTGCATGTTTGAAAATGAAAATTGTATGTGACGGCCAAAAATCTTTTTATAGAGTGATGACAATATGCAATTTTAAAAGGGTTGGAAATTAAATTAAATATTTTTACAAGACAGTCTTGGTTGGATGTTATTTATACTGTGCTCCTATCTTGACTCTTGAAATCCCATAACAAATTTCCCTTGTAAACGCCCCACAGCAGCTCAGAATGACCCGTGTTTTTCCATTTGTTTTAAATTTTTACAGAGATGTTTTGACTGGTAATAATCACCCGAGCTTAAACAGTCATTTCAAAATCACTGTTATTTTTAAAAGCATGGAGAAAAAAAGAAACGTCAACCAAAAAGTCCAATTGGACATAGTTGTGGCCATGTTATATCGCATGGTGGTTTGGAATGAGGAGTTACTTTCTCCTTTGGTCCATGCAGACAACACCAGATCCCTCGCGGTCTGGAAGAGGAATGGATCTGTCAGCTAAAAAGATTAAAAGGATCAGATGGTGGTCATATGTGGGCACCTCATTGAGTCTGAAGAGATCGTATGGTGAGAAAGCAGCTCAGAGAAGCTCCCTTTAGAAACCTATCCCTCTATATATAACTTGGCCAACACCTGGATGACCACTTGTGGGTAAAAAGACATCTCTAGCCCCCTTTGTACTTCCCCTGTCTGAGATGACTTTGGAGATGATTACATGTAGGCGTAATTGGTGAATTGGAACCAGCATGGCATGTCTCTGATGAAAGCCACATTGCCTATGGCTTCAACTCAGCCCACTCCCTCCATTGTGAAATGCTTTGCCTTTATTCTCTTTCCACGCCTCCTCTTTCTCTTTTTGATTTTTTTTTTTTTTTTTTTTTTTGAAGGCCAAAAGCTATTTTTGGGTCTCGAACTCCTCCCCTTGAAGTGGTACAATCGTATTTGTGGTTGGGTTCCTGTGACAGTGTAATTCATCAAAGAAAACGTGTGTGACAGCCACCTAGCTTGCAGTCATCATCCAATTTTAAACTTGGAATAAACAGAAACACAACAGATTCAAAGTGGTAGTCTTTTCTACATACAAGAGACAATAGTGTCTGCTTGTTGTCATAGATGTGGATGAAAAGGTTAGACATCCTATAAGAAATGCTCTTTATCTTTGTCAGCCTCCGCTCTTTCTTTTTGACATTACTTGGGATACACTTTTTGCTCTATCAGCATACACAAATGATGAATTTAAGCCAAAGTTGACTAAAAAGGCCACGACTTTTACTGCATGTAGATGTAGACATAGCTTAATACATAAAGCATAAAGTTAATATTCTTTACTGTTATTGTGTAAAAAAAAAAATTGTGTAGAGAAGTGATAATTTGACATTTTGTTCTCTCACGGAGAGACATTAAGCTATAACCAGCACCTAGCTAGCTTAGTTTAGCATGAAGACTGGAAACGGGAGGAAACAGCTAGCACAGCTGTGTCTGAATGTAACAAAATCCGCTTAACTGCACCTCCAAACGTCACTAATTCACAGATTCTATCTTGTTCGTTTAGTTTGTACAAAAACTGACGTGTTTCTGAAAATGTTGAGTTGGGATTTTACAGTTGACTAGCAAGCTAAGTGAGACTCCTTGTCTCCGTGTTTATAGACAGACAGACAGACTGTTGGCAAGAAAGAAATAACCGCCTGATCTCCAGACTCCTAAAATGTTGAACTATTTCATTTTCTTCATTTTAAAGCCCTTGAGAGCTTAACATAAAACATTAAGTAGGTCCTATGCATTAAAAATGCAATGGTCAAAAACTAAGCTAATCTGCTTCATCAGTTATTCATTCAAATATTGCCATGTGACCTTGTGACTTCAACTGTTTTCCAACTTTCCAAACCAGTAAGAGTAGCACGAACAAAAACCCATAAAACTCTCATGTGAAATAAATGATTTGTCTAACTTATACGTATAATAACGTATAATAAGAAGTTCATTTACAAACTACTTGGTTTTGAGGTCTTAAAGTCGTAAATATTGGTATATTTGATTTGGTCAGTTTCACCCAGCTCCACATGTACATTTAAATCGCATGAAGCTGTTTATTGCATATGTGACCCTAGTCTGCTTGAGGCCATGAGAACTGTGTTGTCCAAACTTTCATGGTATTTTTCCTTCCACGGTTAAGGTACAAAGGCTGACAAATTGACGTTGTTATAGACTTGTGTTTTTCCCCTGTGGTCTGTTATGGGGAGAAAAAACGCCAAGGATGAGTGGTTAAAGAGTGTAAGATGTTGAATGGACAGAGGAGAGGGTGGAGGTGGGATGTTTGTTCAGTTGTTTCTCTGAAAACTTTTATAATTGCTCCTCTTGGCCTGACACTGAAACCGGGCCACCTCGTCATGTCCACAGAATTCCAGCGGTGCTGCTTGCCGTGTTTGTTTGGAGACAGAACATCAAGGATGTAATCATATCGGCTACTGCTACTCGGCCTACTCTCTCTCTTTCTTTGTTTTGTCCACTTACACTCTCCCTCTCTGAGTCACTAAATTATGGAGAATTATCCCATTTAGCTCATTTGGGGCAACGTAAGTTCAGATGCTGTTTGTTGTTCTGGCGGTGAGGTTGTAAATGACGCAGGGCAAGAAAAATATCTTGAATTTTACATCATGAACTTTGCAAGTTCCAATTAAATCCTTGTATTTGATAGTCTTATGTTGTATGTTTAAAACAAACTAGACAAAACACAGAGTAAAGGTCTCTAGTTGTTTTAACTCACAGATATGACTCTTCACAGTAAATAAATCATTCTTCTTTGCCAAGAGAGTGTTTGTTGCCACATCAATTCAGACTAAACTTTGTTTGTAGCATGTTGTAAAGGCTTTCTGTAATTTCCCGATAATCAAGACTTATCAAACCTCTCTCTACCGATCACACACATTGTCCTTCACGCTGCGATGGGATTTCTCTTGAGGTTTTTTGTTGTGTTATCCCCGTTTGATTGTGTGGAGGTTATATTATGCCAGCGTTGTTTGTGTCTCCCCAGTGAGTTTGTATCTTGGCTGATGGAAATCGGTGAAACAGGCAACCCAGAGGAAGGGGTTCACCTGGGTCAAGCTCTGCTGGAGAATGGCATCATCCACCATGGTTGGTTCTCACAATTTTCTCCTTTCTTTTCTCCCTCTCATTCGCTGTTCCATATCTAAAACCAAATCTACCGCAGTCCAATTTACTTTGTGCTGAGCAGCGTAGAGCATGCCATTGCCTGACCTAACCTCTAGCTGTGTCCAATGAATGTTCCTCATTCACCAAACATTTTTCCTCCCTGGCTTGAGCCTACGGCTGCCTTATTTATGTTGGAGCAGGTGTCCCATTTAAACACTCCCTTGACACAATGTTTAGGTAAGGGATTATAATTATTAATCTCTTCTTGCCGTCATGTTTGTGTTATAGTTGCTCAGTGGCTGTTCTGTGGCTTTGTGTAACAAGTGTAGTTAGAGCATGAGGCTTAATGCTGGCTAACGCTTTGAATTCACACTAAATGGTGCATACTGCACTGCATGTAGGTTTTCCCTCAAAAGAGTAGGGCCCCAAGCCAAGCTGTATCTTAAATCACTTGGGGGTGCTTTATTGCTTCCTCGCAGAGAAATGAGACTGTGCTTTAGAGCTGTTTCTGACAGGGAGGAATAACTCCGAGCCTCTCTGAGCTCTCTCGCAGTGCAGTTAGAAGTCCCCATGTGAAAAACGATAGAATATCTTTTCATAAAAACCTTTAATGGAACCTGCATGGCTTCAGCCAAGAATAGAGAGCCAACTGTTATTACTGTTAGGAGGCTCCTCCACAAAGTCCCCTAAAGGAAGAGGAGCAGGGAGCTCTGAGCAGCTGTGTTATCTGTGACCACTCTGTATAAGGTTTGAGTCTTCCTCTTGTCTGGAAAGCTTGTTTCACCATGCAGTGCTGCTTGGCTTGAATATGCTTTTAAACCTCTTATACTTTCAGACTTGAAGCAACATGAATAATGCTCCCTCAGGGTTCGAGTTTGACTTTTCCACTTGTTTTTTCCTCGTCTTTCATTTCTGGCACATCTCCTTTCAGAAACCTCCTCATGTTTTGTATTGCATTTTTAGTCACAGACAAATACCAGTTCAAACCTGAGCCTGTACTTTACCGCTTTCGCTACGACGATGGCACCTACCACCCCAGAAGTGACATGCATGATGTCATATCTAAGGTAACAGTGCAACAGCAGAGCCTAATTTAATAATTTAATATAAATAACATTTTGCACACCTATCACTGATGTAACGGAGATCTTCTCTCTTGTTTTTTCTCAGGGAGTTCGGCTCTTCTGTCGTCTTCACAGCCTCTTCACTCCTGTCATCAGGTAAGCAGCCATTTTCCTTTCCACTCCATTACAACTCAGCCAGGTGGGGCTCCAGTAGCTTAGCATCTGACTCGTGCTCCTAAAAATAGCTCCGCCACAAAGCAGCCAGACTGGAGCAGAGAAATATCATGGTGAACTATGAGCTCATTGTTTTTTAAAGAGGAACTGACTTAGGCGGAGTTGGCACAGATGGTGATGGAGTGCGGCCGGGCCTGTGGATGATCGAGCTTGGCAGGTTTTATCTGCCCGGTCTCAAAACACAGATGTGGTGAGGGAAGATTGAGTCTATCAGATGTTAGTTTGGGTACATATGGGACACAGATAAATGGCTGACATTGTGATGAATCTCTGTTGGTGCTTTTGAGATTTAGTATTCAGCATTTAATAGCCGTTTGGAAAATGACTGCATGTAAACAATGTGATAAGTCACAGATAAAAGTTTCAATGCTTGGCTGTGGGAAATAGCTGTGGTAGCGGAAATCACTCCTAACTAGAACTAACAAGTTCCACTTATTAGCTTATTTCCTTAAGCTTTCAACCACATCACATGGTCTTCATCAGCATAAAAGTTTGTTGTTATTAGATTGGCAGCTTTAACCCTCCTCAACTTTTAATTCCTAAAAATCCTAGATATTAAATTTAAACAACTACTGAGCACATCAGCTCTAGAACAATAGCTTGTAACTCCATAACAATATCCTCTGATGAAGACCATGGCAAGCTCCAGAAAAGGCTAGGATGAAGAATTGGAGCGGTGCGACACATACTTCAGACAAAAATAAAGTCACGATGCTGCATTTTTCTGAGCTTTAAGTAAGCCAACATGGGCGGGAAATTCCCCAAATGCTATGGATGAAACTTAAATAGCTTTTGAGCTTACATGTCCACATCTATCTGCATGAAAACTAAGAAATGTTATCTTCTTTCTATCCTCTGTTCTCCAAATAAGACTGTGTAATGTGGTTAAAAGCATGGAAAAAATGAATAAGTAGACCTTGAATTGTGATTGTTACGTCAAAGGATATTGTAAGTTTTTGTACTTTCCCCTGCGGGTAAATCTAAACCTACGGGTGATTTTTGGTCATCTATTGTGTCTCTACACTATGTTTAGATCACATGACTCAGTCCATTCATCACAGCTACAAATAGCCTAGTTTCTATTATAAAGCATTTCACAGAAGTCATTCAGTTACAATACACAGGTCTTAGATATTTCACTGAGGGTGATTGACGGTATATTGATCCTGTGCTCTTAAAAGGTCCGGCACAGAGTCATGCTGCTGGAAGCAAACATTGATTCCAATTCTTCAAAATACAACATGATACAAAATAGCCATTTGATATCTGAAGTTCAGCACTGTTGTTGTCAAAGTTTTAGGCCTGAAATCGGAAGAGGTTTCTGTGTTGCATTATATCTCATTCAGACACGCACTTAATTGGTAATTAGTGTAAACATGTGAAACCAGAAACATCCAGCATGCCCATGAAATAGTCATTTAAACTTAAATCCGAAACAGGTGTTTTTTGAGCTATTTTGGCACGTGTGACGAAACATCACTTTGTCCAACAGAGTTCGAAATGGAGCAAACTCATTTTATAGAATCATTTGCAAGCACTGCGTTGGTTTTCTAAGTGTTTCCAGTTGATCAGTGTATGAGGTGCGGGCTGCTAATGTGTTTTACCGCAAAACAGGTTGCCTATTTATGCTGGATTTTAAAAAAGCCTGATGAAAAGCTTTAATTTCACACCAATAAAACTGTCCCATAGCTGAAGGGGGCACACAGATCCTGCATGTTTTCCAGCAGAGAAGCATCTCTGTATTTCTGTTTGATCCTACGACAAAAAAGCCTAAAGGGTGATTTTATGCGTGTGTGTGTGTGTGTGTCAGCATTCGGTCCATCAGCATTTGTATTGAGGCCAAATCTCTTTGTGTAAAAACTCTTGTTGGTGCACTAGAGTTGTGTGTGTCGTTAGCCAGCATATCTGTGCAGTGTATTCTTACTAAGGGCCCAGTACAATGCATCACAGGGCCTGGGAATGCCAGAGTTTAATTGGAGCAACCAGCCTTTGCCTAATTAGGTATAATTTCCTGGCAGAGTGACAGCAAAGAAGTAACGGGGAGGAGGGGGGGGGGGACTTAGGCTACGAAACCCTCACACCCCGACACAGCTTCTCTTCCTCACAAAAAAAGCTGTGAATCCATCCACTCTAGGGGATGTGATCTGATTACACAGTTTAAAATGTCCACTATCAGCTAATACTGTGTACACATATTTTAATGATGTGAGTGAGAAGACATTTCAATATGCACACGGGGAGGCTGCAAACCCACACAACGTAGCGAAGGTGACTCATAAATTATCTTCAGAAAAAAAAGGAAAAACTGATATCACAGTTCAGCATCTGAGAAATATTGACAAGTTTTCTTCATTATGCTGAGGAATTCTCCAGAAACTCAATATTTATGGATGTAGGTGTGGGATTTTCAAAATAACTAACGATACGGTACACTGTACTTGAGTAATTCATCAGGACTGAAGCAGTTGATTAAAGCTTGAACTCTCAGTACGCTCTGTATAATATATTCCAAAGAATGCTTTGAAAATGCAACATTTGCCTTCATCATCCTCTCCGAACAAAATGTCAAGGCAAACTTTCCTCTTTGGACAGCAAGTTAAAAACCACCTCTCTGACCTTTCCCTCTGTTACTCCTCACACTGCTGTTTCCTAATGCCGGACATATGGCTGCCCACTGAACCGCTTTTTTTCCGCCCATCTTTCACTCTGACAGCCTCGCTGTGTACCAGCCGCTCTATCCCCATCTCACCATGTCGAGGATCGCATTCAGGGGGAAAACAGAGTTCATTTTGCCTCTTCTGGTCCAAGTGGTTTATGCATGGCAAGGGCATGCATAATACCAACACTAGGGTCCTCGTCAGAAACCATCACAGGCTGTCAAATACAATTACGCAGCAAAATTTTCCATTGTGGAGGAAACAGGGCAGCATTTGGCCTCTCACGCTTCACATTATGAAGAGCTTTAGACAGCTGAGATTGGACTTTAACTTGGCACACATGTCATGTTTGACTTGTCTGAACTGTGTGTGTGTGTGTGCACGTGTGTGTGGTTGTGTGTGTGTGTCTGAGTGAGTGTTCGCATGTGGTGGAAATGGTGAAGTGGTGTAAGTCACGGTGGTTCTGGACTTTCCCGCCCTACAGCTAGGCCCCTGTGTGTCCCCGGAGAGGCCCCTGTGTTCATGGGAAAGTCACAGCTCGATTTCAGACAGCATTCTCTGGGCCTGTGCGGCTGTGTGGGTAACACTGAGAACAGCAACGCCAAACTGACATGGGGCACCCCAGTGCCAAACGCTGCAGGGGCCGTTACCAGCCATGCTCGGAGGAATGCTGTTTTGTTGTCACCAGCTGTCAGAAACTCACTTAGATTTATGACGCAACTGCCAGAGCTTGAAAAGTGACCACGCCTTGCTGACAGTGGGAATTATTAGTCCTCTTTTAGGCATTATGTTTAAATAGACCAAGTAATTACGGCTCTGCATGTTCACCATCTGGGTTTAATACAGTTAAACTGGATGACAGAGTTTAATAGTAACATGGCATAGTTCATGTCCAAGTTTAAAGGTATATTTTTGTTTTTCTACTCCTTCTCATGAGGTTTTGTGCCCTTTTGCCCATCCAGGGATAAAGACTACCATTTGCGGACCTACAAATCAGTGGTGATGGCCAACAAGCTGATAGACTGGCTTATTGCACAGGTAAGGCCGAAAACTGTTTGATCTGCAGTAATGGTTGAGCAATATTATTGTATATACATATATGTTCTTTCAATCTTATGATATGATTATATAGTCCTGTTGTTTTTCTGAAGTAATGCAGAACTTGAAACACATCAGTTCGATTGTTCTCTGTGTCGTTTTTGCCGGTCACTTCAAATGTGCAACAGAGGAAAGAAACTGATACAACAAAGTGTTTCTTTCTGCCATCAGACTTGAGACTCTCAGCGGAGCCAAATAGGAAACGAAGAAAGAAAAGCAGAATTGATTTGACAGCTGAGCTTTATTGACTTTGACAGGAAGCTTTGAGGTTGACAGATTGATAGTCCTGTTCAGGATGACAACAAAGAAATGAAATGTATATGGCAACCACCACAGAATCAATGGCAGACATCACATGTTAGTGTGTGCATATAATTGCGTGTGTGTGGTAGTCTATATGAATTTGACCCCAGCCGGCGAGTAGCACCCACTGGGACTTCAAGAGCTGTCACACTATGTTGTCTAGACGTGATTTTGGCAGTGTTTAAGATGGAGCATGGAGTGGCTCTCCTGGCCTCGGGGCATTTGGATGAAGTAACAAAGGAAGGGGGAGTACGAGTGTGACATTTCCCTAAACACGATGTCCTTTGTTCTGTCTCTCTCTTTGCTTCATTTTATCTCATTCTCTTTTGTCTTTCCCCCCTTGACTCATTTACTCTCTCCTCTTTTTGCTTAAATCTGACTCATTTTTCCACTGCATCCTCTCTTTCTCTTTCTGTTTTCTTCTGGTGCAGGGAGACTGCAGAACCAGGGAGGAAGCGTTGATCTTGGGGGTGGAGCTGTGCGACAATGGCTTCATGCATCACGGTACGGCACTTCTCACTGCTGAGGGGTTTCAACAGAGCGAAAGAAAAAGAAACTGTGATCCTGCTGATCACAAACCGTGGAATCCTCACCATCCTTGACCAAATGAGAGTTGAATGTTTTGGAGAAACCGCACAGAGGACGCCTGGCATTTAGCATCCTGTTTTAGAACACAACCACTCTTGTTCTCTTTCCATTTCTACTTATAATCCCTTTGACACACTACAGAAATAGAGCATTTTTTCCAATCCAGTGAATGAATTTGTATGTGTGCATATGTCTGGTTAGGGCTCTGACTGCATTCAAGCATACTATCATTAACTCCATGCATACTTGTGTGCATATGACTTAAGTAACCGAGCACAGGATGTATGCATGGTCTGCTTTAACTGTGAGAACTTGACATGTAACACATGGATGTTTGTCAGCTTAAGTGCAGAACCTGTCAGTAGCCATGGTTACAGTTTGTTTATCTGAGTCAGGCTTGTTTTTAACTCTGCACTTCCCACGTGCCAAAGTCCACATCATACACACTGCTGTATGAGTCATAGTGTGTCTCCTCGTACCTCTGATGTAACTGTTCTGAACTACCCACAGTTCAGGCCTCACACTACAAATTACCATCACATCCATGAAACATAGCAGTCTCAATCATCAAACTTTCTACTTCCTGTCACTTCAACAGTCTTCAGGGTAATTTTTACCATTTGTGCCAGTAAGTTTTTTGGCCCGACGATGTAGCTATTAAAACTACTGGCACTGTATCTGATCTTGAGGGGAATGAAGTGAGGGAAGAAGGTAATTCTTGTTTTTCCCCTCAGGGCTATTTTTTCATTTTAAAAATTGAAGTTGTGGTGAAGGCGTTATGTTGCCATGGAGACTGGGTTCATTCGAAAGTGATATTTTGTGACAAATGCGGGGTCTCCCTGTCTTTCATGATGTGAATTAGTTCACAATTCAGGATATGTGGTGCTTGGGCATGCTCCATTTGGCATCTGACTAATAATGATTAAACCTCTGAGCTTAATACAAAAATGTTTGATTGATAAATTAAAAAAAAAATGTTCTGCTTCTGCACAGCACCAGACTCTGATGTGTAAAGACATCAATGTCACATTATTCTCACTGCGTCCAAAAACAAGGTCTTCAATTAACCATCAATAGACAGTTTGGGTCGTTGAATGAGAACTTGCTTTTACTTAATATGGTTGTGTTATACATGCGCTTATTTTTTTTGTATCATTGAAATATGGATGCATTTTCTACATTTCAAAGCGTCCATTGGTCTCCAATAATTTCTCTACAGTTCGTCGAGCCTTCATAAGTGTTTGTCAAAGGTACAGAGCAGTTTTGAGGTAATGCAGTGCATATTTTTCAAATCCAGCAGCTGTCAAAAATGCATTAGCATGAGAAAGCTGATGTTACTTTGTCAAATATGACTGTTCACTTTGATTGATTACACAATTTGAGCAGGAGTCTGTTCACTGATTTTCGCACGATTTTAAATGGAAACCAAATATCTAAAACTAATTGTCTAAAACAAAGATGTTTGTAATTACACATGGTCTGCAGTCAAGGAGCTAAAACTTTCAAACACTGTTTTGAAGTGTAGTCTATTCACCAGTAATATGACTATTCAGCAAGTTTCATTTCAGATGTTTGTTTGTGTATCTGATATTCATTCATGTTTGACTTTGTTGTTACTTTCTTCAGTGCTGGAAAAGAGTGAATTCAAGGACGAGCCGTTGTTGTTTCGTTTCTTTGCTGACGAGGAGATGGAGGGTTCCAACACCAAACACAAACCCATGAAGCACGACCTGAAAATAGTCGAGAATGTCATCTCCAAGTCTCTCCTGGTGAGCGCTCTCTAACAGTACTCTTGCGGTGGCTTATTGATTAGCTCTCAGTCTGTCCAGTATGCTGTGCAGTTTGCTATAACTCACCCACAACTCAAAACAAACCAACGGCACAGTAAGTCATTAGGAAGCCCACAGCTGTGAGGAGGAAAAGTCATAACACTGCAAAAAGTCCATTTTATACCTCAGTAAGCATTCTTTTCAGAGGAGTGGGCAAATACGAACATGGTTGCTATCAGTCTGTAGCAGTATCTGCTTCTGGTGTGTGTATTTGCGCTCTGTAAAAATGTCTTGGTCTGCTGGCTTGGGATTTTGCTGATGGGAGACGTGTCGTTTTTTTTTTCCCCAGATAAGACCCAGTGATGGAGGCTACGGCTTTACCCTGGAAGAGAGGAACAGAGTCCCCATCATCAAATCTGTAGAGAAGGGTTCCCCAGCTGAGGTGTGAATGCACACACACGCATACATCACGCTCCACACATGTACTTTTCTTTGACACATGGATACAGAGGACAGAGAACAGGTTTATATACCATTACATGGTACAGCACAACTAATGTGAAGGCTTCCTCTATTTAGGACTCCCTAGATCTATCTGTTACTGCAATGACAGCACTGTCAAAACCATGGACTTAAGTCCAGATGGTTGCAATTTAACTGCAGTCAATTGCACAAATTTGCGTTCCCCGAAGTTGAACTGTATGTGGAAAGCAATTTCTAAAGCAAATTCCTTTTCCCGTCTCTGCAAATCCACCGAGTGCAACGATTTTATTTAATTAATCGATTTCCAAAAAGGTTTTACCTTGAGTATTGTACAGTGGAGAGTAAATCCATGTAATCCCTGCTATAGCAAAGTAGCGCCCCAGATCCAAGGGTGTTTTTAGCTTTATGGTTTTCAGTCTGTGGTTCAGTGTATCCTCTTTTTCTGTATTTAATTTTGTTTTCCAGAAGTTCTTCTCCAAAGCTGTGATGCCTTTATAGCAGAAGCCTTTTGTTGTTAAAATGTGGTTCGATCATCAGTCATAAAAAATCTAAATCTCTAAACTGTTTGCTCCTAAACTAAACCTGCTTTATGGTGATGGACACTGATGCTAACATTAGAAGCGTTTTCATGAAGCGGAGCACATTAAAGGGTGCCATATTTTCTGAGGTCTCCTTTGGTGTTGAGCTTTGATCTGCTAGATGGAAATGGGACAGAGGAGTCTGAAGGCAAATATGATCAATCTAAGCGCACGACCCCGTAATTCCCTCCAGCCCTGAAGTAGCACTGAATGTGCCTGGAAGGTCTGGATTGCATATTGCATTTTGTGTGTTTGCTTTTAAATATTCAGTCAGAGACAATGAAATCCCACAACAGGATCCAGCTGTACACTCATAGATAAAAGCTATCCCATATTGTCTGGGAGTGTGTACACTTTTCTTTGTGATATATAGAAATCCTTTGGGAATATTGCTGTTTTTAAACCAGAAAAGCTAACTTCTGATATTAAAACAAGATGCTTGACTCTGTACTTTTCTATCACCTTTTCTTTTCTCTTCTCTTCTATTATATTCTGTTATAAGATGGCTGGCCTGGAGGTGGGGAAGAAGTTGTTTGCCATAAATGGAGACCTGGTGTTCCTCAGGCCTTTCTCCGAAGTGGAAGTCCTCCTCAGGCAGTGTTTCAACAGCAAGGGACCCCTTAGAGTGCTTGTCAGCACCAAGCCAAGAGAGTACGTCTGATCTGCATATGCACGTGCATTAATCTGTGCATGCTATATAACAAAGAGACATTGTCAAAGTCATGTCGTATCAACTTTCCTATTTTCCCTCCTCTTGTACCCAGGACGGTAAAGATTCCAGACTCTGCTGATGGATTGGGTTTCCAGATCCGTGGTTTCGGTCCATCTGTGGTCCACGCTGTTGGGAGAGGTAAGAGATCACCACCTCCACCACTTGAGCTGTCTGGCCTCATCAGAAAAGGGCCTCCCATCACCTTTTTGCTATTGTGGCACAGCTGGCAAGCAGCTGCCACAGCAATCTTTGGGGGAGTGCGTGACTTGGCCACAGGAGGCCAATTTTCCTCGCTCATGCTCTCCATGTGGCTCAGCTGGTTGGTTCATGGTGCTGCCAAAACGGAGAATTATCTGGTTATTAGTCAACTTCCCGCATTGCTATAATTCCCGTTTACCTCTTCACATTTTTCTTCATGGTCCAAGTCCTCCGTCTGATGGAGAAGTGCTGATCTTTTTTTTCAAAAGAGTGTCTCTTTTTCTCCAAACACAGCATGTTTAGTAGCACTCCTCTCAGGTCTGGCACAAGATAGGATCCAATCCAAAAACAATCCATGGCCTTGTCTGGCCGTTCTCAGGGGAATTGAATCTTGTTTTTTTTCCCTTAAGCAATCTAAGTGGGATAGCAGGGTAGAAATGTTCTGGGTAGGTGTGTGTGTGTGTGTGTGTGTGTGTGTGTGTGTGTGTGTGTGTGTGTGTGTGTGTGAGATTGTGACTGTGACTGTGCTTGTGTGTCTGTGTGTGTGATGGCCTGATGATGTGGTTGCCTGGGAACCTGCTGTGTGTTCAAGTAGATGCTCTGATCTCCTGAGACAAACCTGATGATGTAGGAGGTGTCTAATCCCTTGGATTGTCATAACAGCTGCTGTCCCCTGGTGTCTAAGGTCAACAGGAGCAGGTAATACCAATTAGAGACAGAGGCAGGAAGAGGTGAGACGAGGAGATCATTAAAAATTAATTTCAAATTGCTCTTCGGTGTATTCTCATTGTTGATATTGGCACCGTTGTTGTCGGTTAGCTGTTGTTTCTATGATGCTTTTCACGCCACACGTCTTCAAGGTCACTCTTCGGGTTTTTTCTTTAAAAAAAAAGTGTGTGGTAAATTTGACCAGGTCAGTCCTTCACATTGGTTGAAAGTGAAATATTTCAACAACTGCAAGATGAAATTTGTTCAAACATTCAAGATCCCTAGAGGATGAATCCTACGGACTTCCAGTTATCCTGTAAGGCAACAAGCAAGTTGAAATTTGGCCGATAGTTTGTTTTTTGACCAAATACCATACACCTTTTTTCTAATTAGCAAATGTTAGTAGTGCTGACATGCTAAACTAAGTTGATGAAAACACTGATAATACCATTGAACCATGAAGTATCCCATTTTTATGCAACTAAAATATAAAACACCATATTAATGATTTTTTTTCCAAAAAGAAACACAACTGAGACAGCCTGTGTAAAAGAAATATTAATAAATAAATGCTGTATTCAACCTGCAAGCAAAAATAGATACACACACACACATGAAGCAAACCAAACTGAATAACATGAATGATAGAGGGCTGTATCTTGTACCACACTTGTTTAATCCATATCCTGGCCTTGTCCGTAGTCTGCTTTTATTATTAAGTGCAGTCGATCTGTCTAATTACTAAAACAGCAGAGAAACATCAGCTTTATCATTTTATTCTTACAATACTTGGCAAAAGGAATCCAGTTTCTGTATATTGCAATTTGAGGTATGCCTAATGTGTGTTTAAGGAGCTATGAAAACAAATGGTAGGAATATTTAGTCTGCCATGCACTTCCTTCTGATAGCTGTAAACCTTGAAGTTCTCTTATGGTCTGAATCACATCCCTCAAAGAGGCCTCCGTCTACCCCAGATAAACAACTTCCCTCCTCTCTACGCACTCTCTCACACTCCTCCAGAGCTGCCAAAACAGGAAACTAAAGTTGCAGATTCAAAGACGAAAAAGGAATGTCGTTCAGCCTAATTTTGTGTACAGGATGTGGAATATGTCACAGTTATTTTTTGGGACGTGCCGGCGGTTGTTTCATCCAAATTCCGCTTTCACCTGCATAATTATGTACAGTAGTTATTGCCCTTGACATCTCTCCTTGTATCTGTCTCACCCCAGGCACTGTGGCAGCCATCGCCGGCCTCCACCCGGGCCAGTGCATCATCAAGGTGAATGGCATCAATGTAAGCAAGGAGAGCCATGCCAGTGTCATCGCTCATGTCACCGCGTGCAGGAAGTACCGACGGCCTACACAGGTGAGGCGGGAGGAGAAGGAAACGGGGAGGAAACTGCAGATTTTGGAAAGTTTTACTCCAGGGGGAAAAGAGTTTACCCAATATTTAGTTTGCCACACATTCTGTGTGAATACTGTGAAGATCTATTCCCCTGAGATTATCCCCCTGCGATTGTGTTTGGTTTGGAGGTCACACATTCATTTCCCATGACCTACACTTGTAGAGAGTTAATATAATTTGAAATGTATGTTAAGTGATCTGATAGTTACGCAATGAAACTAAAAGGAGGAGAAGTGTGGGAGATTATAAAAGAACAAAAGGCACAAAAAAAAAGGGAAACAAAGACTAGTTGACCGTGAGAATGAAACACAGCAGACAGACGTAGCTCCCGTTTACCTTCATCTCTCTCTCTCTCTCTCTGTCTCTCTCTCTTTCTCTCTCTCTGACTCGCTCTTTCCTTCTCTTGGGTCATTACGCAGAAATAATAGTAGTTTTGGCTCCTCCAGCGCTGACCCCTGGCTCACAGTGGTGGGCCTGCTGTGGGAGACTGGCAGGCTGCAGAGAGGTGGGAAAGGATCTGGGGGTGGCTGGGGCTCAGAGTTGGTGAGATCCCTGGAGGGAGGGAGGAGAAAGATGAAGGAAAATATGGTGGATAAGCCAGCCAGGGTTTTTTTTTTTTCTTCTTTTTTTTTTTTTTTACCCTGGGAGAGTGGTTGACAGCCGACTTGTGGTGGGCAGAGAAAGCAAGTTCAGTCCACCTGCTGAAGGTGGGAAAACCGTGTGAAAATAGAAACCTAAGGGTGTGTGCATGGTGTGAGTTAGTGTAGTGTGTCACTATAATTGAGCCCCGTGGGGACTTACTGAAGCACTTCAGGGTTCTAACACTACTGGAGATCTGGTTTACATCAAGTATGGACACAGAGGAACCGCCCTCTCTCTCTCTTTCTCTGTCTCTTTCTGTGTGTGGTTGTACGCTAGAAGACCACAGACCAGTAGGCAGGCACAGCATGTAGCCTTGGCAGAAAACCCACTGTGGGCTTGGGTGTGGAGATGAGAGAACAGACACAGACAGATACACAGACTCACACACACACACACACACAGCTGGGTGGCACACTAGAGCGAGTTGATGAGATTGGCAAGGGTTTGCTTTTGCGGTCTCACCAAGCGCCGTATTCCCATATGTTTGTGATGGCTTTTCACTGTATGCTTTGCCAACCCAACTGTGACACTGCACACCATATCTGGGCAGAATCAGCTAAACATGCTGTATCAAACCCAAACCTCAGCTCAAGTATACACACACACACACACACACAAAGACACACACGAGTTCTGTGTGGTCAAAGTTTTATTTTTTTCTCATTTTCCATCTTTCTGGCGACAGAATGCCACCTGTTGACCACAACTGTGACTCAGTTCAATACAAGTTCAAAGTTTTCTATAATTAGAAAAATCCAATTATTTGAGGGAGACAAACAAAACATTTATGAGTAACGGTTTTTGTTCATTCTTAATTCTTCTTAAAGTGATGTGTCATCTCTTGCCACTCTTGCCAAAAACATTCTGTTTCAATCGTTTTCTAAATTCTGTGCAAAAACATTGAGCAACGAATTCTTTTATTGTAATCCTATGCAGCAAGATACCATTAAGTGGGTGTACAACAACAGTGAGAGCGCCCAGGAGGACAACCAGAAAACAAACCAGAAGCCAACGCCTGAGGAGAATGGAGACGGCTTTGAGTGTAAAGTAGAAGGTGACCACACACACACGCACACACACACACACACACAAGCACAGGAAACTACAGGAGAATTACTCCTACGGGAAAAGAAATTCCACTCAAGGTGTCTGTGGATGTAATGCAGACTTGTCCACGGGAACACAAGCCCTGTCGTGCTCTCCGGTTAACAAGTCAGACGCAGCTCCATGCAAGCTCATCTGGAGAGTGTTAGTCTGTGAATAGTCGCCTCTTCTGGCTCATCAAGTGTTAATTTTCCCCCTACGATTTATGGATCCCAATGAGAAAGTAAAACAGGAGAGCTATTGCCCTTATAGCAAACAGCTCCGGAGCAGGATTTATTGCCATATTAAGTCTTCGAGTTAGCATAAGGCTGGTTAACTTAAAGCCCTTGGAATTGCTCATCATTTGGTGATTTGGGGGGAAGCCATGTGCAGAGGGTCTTCCTCTGAAATCAACTGCAGATTTGGTGGTCTGAGGCCTCCTAGGATGTGCAGGATGTGCTACGATGAAAACACTTCTTGTGGTGAAGATCGTGAAACTTTGTGTGTTTATCCCGGAACATGATCAGAACATCATTTATGTGATCCATGTGCATGTGTGCTGCCAGAAATCTGTTTTCACCACTATCTCCTTGTCCTTCTGTATTTTCTACAATCCCAGAGGTGATGGACAAATTCAACACTATAGCCATCATCGACGGGAAGAAGGACCACGTAAGTCTGACAGTAGACAACGTCCACCTGGAGTACGGAGTGATGTACGAGTATGACAGCACAGCTGGCATCAAGTGTCACGTGCTGGAAAAGATGGTCGAACCCAAGGGATTCTTCAGCCTCACCGCGAAGGTATTCTGTCTGTTCAGTTCAACAATATGATCTGATATCTATGTAATGAGATGCTGACACATTATTCAATAACAATGCATGTGTCAGGATTAATGACAGTATGTCCAGTTAAAGAATCTGGACATCTGAACTGGGCTTTAGGCTGATTGGTTGGTTGAGCATCTGGTTAATTAATGTGGGAAATTAAAGCTGTTTATTTTTATTAGGTAATTCAATAAATGTGTTTTGTTCGGTTCTGCCTCCAGGCAAGATTACCCACAAGACACCAGGTTCCCTTCATGGCAGTTTGATTAATTGAAGCACAAAATATTGATATGCTGTCTTTTATAAGGGCTCTGTGTTTAAATCTTGTTGTAACGCCTTTATTATTTCACTCGATATGCTTAAATTGAGCATATTCCTCACTGTATTTGTGTTTAATCACATGCATCACTTGTACTTTATTAGAAATCACCAACCAAACCTGCAATGTGCCTTGTGCTGTGTGCGCTACATTTCACAAAAAGTGGGAGGACTAGGCTCTCATCTAAGGCCTTGATACAGCCCTACAGGAATGTCCTGTTCACCTAATGGCAATTACTTAGAATTTATGAAGCAAACACGTTGTTTAGGCGTTCACATTGTGCAGCAGTCTGTGGATAACATAGAGAGACAGGGGGAAAATTTTTATTACCTTTTAGCAGATGAATAGCACTGCTGTTGGTATTCATCACCTCAGAGCTGAGCTTCACTTGATGAGGGAGAATAATGAAGACATAAACAAACCATGAAAACGCTTCTGTCTTTCACCGAGTAGCAGCAGATGGACCTGACTGATCATGACATTCATTTTTCTTTGTATATCATTATTTTTGTATGTTTGCTGTTTGTACGTGAAATCTCTAAATTTCTAATCAAGAACTTTTTAATGGCATCTCTCCTCAAAATGCTGCACAGATCTCACAGTGTGTATTTTTTATTTTTTTTTTCAATTTAAATACTTAGCCGGATACAGCCAACAGCTCCCCTGCTGCGTAGATTGAGTGTCTTGATGCTAGTTAAAACTGACAGCTTTATTTTAGTCATGTTAGTTCCCGGCTGTGTTAAGTGCATGCTTTTTACATCCCGGCGGCGATGTTCACAGAATGATCATTATTGATTTAAGATACACAGAGGAAAGAAGATTCACTCAGACTTGATGCACACATGCTGGCCTGGGAAATAAAACACAGTTTGCAGCATCTTTCTGCCAAATCTCATGATGAACAACATCACTCTTCTTCATGGTAAATTAGCAGAGATCACAAGTTGGGTTCATGTCTAAAACTGATCTAGATTTACAGCCCCAGTGTTCTAAAGTCTTTCAAAGCAACATCTTAAATGAAAGTCAATGACATAAACACAAATAAAACTTGCCATAGCCGTCTGACTATAAGTAGTTTCCAATTCCTCCAGAGTGAAAGTAAATTTAGTATTATTATAAACATCTGCCCCAGCAGTCCATTATGTCCTCTGAGATTTGTGTGATGTTGAATTTTAATACAGGTTTTTTTTTTTTTTTGTGCTCCAGTCTCCTATTACATTTCCTCCCCTGCTTTTGTCTCTCCTCCATCGGGCATCTCATTAAGGCGGCTCAGAGATTTGTGTCTCTCTTCCTCCTCATATCTAATCTCTGATCTGGAGAGTCAGAGTCTACATACGTGCAGCATATGTATCAGAATCTGTCGGAGTCGGAGTTTATCTCCATTTATCAATAGCGCATGGAAATTTTTAGATATCCGAGTTAAACTGCTCATGAAGTGCTCTAGAGGAATCGGCCCCCCAGCTGAATGTTATTCTGTTTTCCGATGAGAAAGTGCTTGTTCATTCATTTACATCCCATTAGTTGTTTTTTTTTTCCAAAAGAGATTTCAGAGGCTTTTGCGTAGCAGTTAATCATCCCTGTCTTTGTTTGCCCTTTCTCTGACCAGATCCTGGAGGCGCTGGCGCGTAACGATGACATGCTGGTGCAGATGTGTGGCAGGTTAAGTTTCAGCTGTGATGTGATCCCGGAGGAGCTGCAGGTTCGCTTCAGTGCCATGTGTGGTGAAAGGGTGGAGCACATTAATCGGCGTATCACCAACTACAGAAAGGTAACTATCCTGTGCTGCTGTGACAAACACTTCATCATGATACAGTATTTCTCTTTACTGTTAGCTTCATACGTATATATTGGAACCATAATTGGTCTTCTGCAATTCTCTGTAGATTGACAGTAATAGCAACAGGATGCAGCCAGTATAGAAATGCCACTTTTACATAGTTTTCACTGTGGTTCTTGTCTTTAAAGAAAGAGTTGAAATCCTGCTGAACCACTTCCCCGTAGATGCACCGTGATAGAATTTCTATAGCAACCTCCCCTGAGGAAAACATACTGAAAATGGTAAAAGACGTCAATGTCCTTGACGGATGCTGGTTGTCATCAACATGTCAGAGTGCCTGAAACACACTGCAAACCAGTTGAACACAAGTGTCAGTGTGTGAAGGCTGCTGTGCTAGAATGTAATCAATTGACCAGAGACTGAGGCAGAAATATAAAGATATCTGTCAGTATCTTGCAAACTTGTCACTGAGTTTGTGAATATGTGTGCAATATGTAGCATTATCTGGTGCTTTGTTTGTAACTAGGTTACAGCTGGTTGTCGACAGAGCCAAAGTATTTTCAGCACTTTTCATTCACATCTGTAAGCGTGTGTCTATAGGCCAAACATCTCAATGCGTGCAAATGTGCGTGAGAAGGAAAAAGCAAAAGATCTGACTCAACATTCGAGTGGGCCTTGGATTAATTACCAGTCACTTATAAATAGCCCTGCGCAGCCACAGCCAGGACTTTTGTTGTGTAAGATCCCCTCCTGCACTGGAGCATTCCTTCTCAGACCCCTAGAGAGAAAGGAGGGGGGAACCAAAGTGTGGAAGAATGAGAGAAGAAGCAAGAAGTGAGAGAGAAGGAAGGATGAAAGAGGAAGGAACTGACATGAAGAGACAGAATAGATACAAGGATGAGATGTTAACCCGAGGCATGGAAAGAAGAGTTCACAAACCTCTAGAGACAGAGATGTGGTGAGACTCTTTGGTCTCAAGGGTAGGTCAGCTCATGGTCCATCTGGAGCGCATCATCTCACTCGGAGCTGCAGCTTCATACTGCGGCTATCTGAGATAACGGAGAGGACATGTTTGGTTTAAGTTCCTTAGGTAACATATACAGCATGTTGTGTTTATATTGCTTGACAGCCCAAGTTGCTAAAAACTGATCCGACGGCTCATGGCATCTACTGTGTAAAATCCAAGACAGGATGTGATGGAGGGTTCAAGGAGAGTGCAACCGAATGTTGCAAAAAAGAAAAAAAATGTGTTTGTGATATTCTGTATCAGCTCTATTGGATCCGAGCAGTCCTTCAGGCTCCCTGTGTATTTTGTTTTACATGGAGATGCTATCTCGTAGCACAGCAGGGATGGGTGGAGTCTGATGTCCTATACAAGTTTCATAGCATTAAACCGCCAAGGAAGATATCCTCTCTCATTCAACAGCGTATGCTATCCATGTGCCGTTTTCCGAAAGAATCTTTATTTTATTTTGTCAGCGGAAAGTGTGTTTGATATTGCTGTAATAAAAATAAAGCCGCAGTTCCTTTGCAACAAATTCAAGACATGAACTCACATTCTGGAGGTTACAAATCAAATCATGAACAGCAAAACATAATTTCATCATATAATCTTACAAAATGATGATATGAGCTGCCATACATTAGCTTAATTTAATTCACATCAATACAGATGATAAATGAGTGTTGGGGTCTGGGGGTTCTTCACATATGTGAGCAATGATGATGGTATGTGTCTGTCTTGGATCTTTGATTTGGGTGAGACATTTGAGCAGTCACATAAAATGTAGAACGTGTACAGCAATGGGTGTTTAAACTTCTTCTAGTGCCCGCTGTCATACATGTGAAACAAAACAGTACATGCAGTTGACAGATATTGCTGTAGTGTGTTTCACATGGAGCCTTTTATTCTTGTGCCGGTCAGGTACAAAGACTTTTGAAGTCTGCCTGTTCTCTCCTTTCAATCCCTATTCCCTACTTTTGATTACTATTGATTGTGAACTGACCAGCCAATACGATCATACAATAAGTGCCGTTATAATACAATATCTTTCCCCATATTTCTCATAAATGATCACACTTCTCTCTCAACTTTCTTTCATAGTTTGCTCGGGTTCTGAAGAACAGAGCGTGGCCCACCTTTAAGCAGGCTAAAGCCAAGGTGTCCCCCCTCCACAGCAGCGACTTCTGCCCTACAAACTGTCATATCAATGTGATGGAGGTGTCCTACCCAAAGACCACCACCTCTCTGGGTAGTGCCTTTGGTGTGCAGCTGGACAACAGGAAGAACACGCTGGAGAAGGGAGGACGCGGCAGTGCTGACCAGGGTGAGTAAGAACAGGGCGCATGAAATCCTTACGATGCATCTGAATCTGCTGTGAAATCACAGACTTTTTTTTACTGGCATGTTTGTTTTGTCTCAGGTAAGCTGAACCCCATGGTTAATGTCCAGCATACCATCACCACTATGGCTGCACCATCGGGTCATAGCCTGGGCAGGACGGAGGGCCATGGCCTTCGTTTCCTGCTCAGGGAGGAAGACCTGCTCACCTTGGATGCGTACCAGAAACTCCTCTACAAACTCACCACAGTTGTCAAGGAGATGGAGACACATGGTGCCCATATTCACGAGTGAGTGGCTCTATGCACATACTTACAGTATATACAACATATGTACCTGTACGGTCGCATTAATGTTGAGATTCAAGTGGTCTAAATTGCAAACATAAACACCCACACAAGAAACACATGTTTATTGGTCTCTCGTATGCACAGACCTCCTGCAAATCATTCCCATGTGAGACACGATGTTCTGTTTCATTAACTGGGATTGAGTTTGAGATTAATCTGTTCCAACATATTACCCACGAATTGCAAAACAAAGAGTGAAACTGATATTTTTTTGAAACACTTCAAATCCCTCCTGTTCATGATAGAAAGAGATACCGTCCTGTTGATTCTGTTTGACTTGATTGAAAATGCCCTTTGAAATCAGATTGCCTCATATTACAATCTGTAACTTTAGCAGCCCGGTCAGTGTGCTGCATCTGGCACTGGGCGGGCATACATTTTGGTCATTACTCTAGCACCTGTGTGTGTGTGTGTGTGTGTGAGAGAGAGAGAGAAAGAGAGAGACAGACAGAAACAGAAAGAAAAACAGATTTCAGAAGTCAATTTTCGTGGATTTTCTTTAGCGTATGTTTGCACAACTTGTGCACAGGTATGCTCATGCTCCATTTCTGCTCAGGATTTTAAATCTGATATGATATGTCTGTGTGTGTGTGTGTTAGATCAGGGTTTCCTGGCTGGCCACTCTGTGTTCAGCGTGGTCACTGGGTTCATTGTTCGGAGGCGCACGAGTCTATGGAAAGGAAATGGGAAACACCGCTCCAGTTTGACCTCCCCCACCACCAAACAGGAAATACAATCTCAATGAAGTGGAGGGTGTGTCGTTAGGCCAGGTGCCCTCTGGAAATGCCATTCAGCAACAATGGACGACTGATATATGCATGCGCAGTACAAAGACGAAACACACCAACACACACAGACTTGCTTGTGTATTACCAATGTGTGTAAAACCTCTAAAATAAAGTATCAGATGTCCCCCGCAGACGTTGGTAATTATTGGTGGGAAGCTGACTGATTACAATAGATGTGTGTGTTATGAATCTTTAGATGATCACCTGATTGATTTAGTCATTAGGAGTCTCCTCAGCGAAGGCAGCGGCATTCAGAGAATGACATTAAAAGTCGGTAGATGGAACGGAGCTGTCACCGAACCGCGGTAATAATGAGTGAGTCCACAGCGGGGCTCTTAATGACTGCGTCTGGACAAATTTTGTCATGCTCCTGTCGGTGCCAATTAGTGTAGTCGTGTCCACATGCATCCAAATAGTCTGAGACACAGCTAGCGACGGGATAATGACCTTTACCATCCGCTATCTGTTTAGACATGCAGGCGCACGCACACATGCACGCTCTGCATGCACTGCGTGGGTGGGCATGTGTTCTGTATCACAACAGTGGAGCTAAAATGGGTTGGGTTGGTCGTAGTTGCGGCCTGCGTGCGTTACTCTGACCTCTGCGGGTGTGTTCAACCCTCCTGAGCTCTTCATTAGATTAGTTTGCATATTAACCTATTTGTTGACTGGCCTAGGGTCAACATTACTTGTTTTGTTCACACACCCCCCTTTCTTTGCTAGCTCTGCTGGTTTTGTCGAGGTCTCTCAGCGTCCCTTTGTCCTGTCTCATTTCCTATACGTCTTGCTTTCTACACACCCGTCAGCACACATAGACACTGTCGTTCTCCGCTCACTGCACTGGGTGTAACTAGCTTTGACAGCACCACTCTATAGTGATATAACAATGAACTGAAGTAGCCATATTTATGAAGCCTTTTTTGTGCGCGACGTCAAACACACCCCCACCGTTCCCAACCCGACGTCAAGAGAGGAAGTCTCCTGGTACATTCATCGGAGATTAGAAATATCCTCAAGTAATTTAGGAAAAGAAAACAACTGAATGTAGAGTGGTGTTACATAATTTCTTGGCTCGTTCTAGAAGAATCCATTTTGAGGCAGCGACCTGTGAACTTTTGCCTCTGGGCCACAGACGAGGGGGTCACAGCTGTGTGTGGACGTGCCCCGTGGCGTGCTTTATATCAGGACCTCCTCCCTTCCTGGATCAAATCCCCACCCTCCCCACTCTCCTCCTCCATTTTCACATATTTTCCTTATTCTGCACACGTCATTAATAGCATCCTGACTGGCAGGGGTTTCACAGCTATAGGGCCCTCTGACTTATTTACCTCAGTATGGATTAACGCATGCAAATGTCCTATCGCAAAACTGCCTCATTCGGAGCTTTGTAATGCAAATGCCCTTATAGGTGCAATGGAGCGATTGATGTCTAATGGTTTAATGTGTCGAAGTGCGCTAAAGAGCTTCCTGTGAGAGATTAAGAGATCTTTCTGATTGCTTGCGATAAGCAGCGGTGTACTTTGGCCTACTCTCGTCTGTTTTCTCCCCTCTCTCTTCTCTCTTTCTGTTGAAGCCCCTTCTCTGATCCAGTCATTGTTATTCTCTCTCACTCCCTCCGATAGTTTGCGCCCCAAAGGCCCCAAACTGCGCTCACTTCTTTATTAACCAATAGCCAATCACAGAGCCTGGAAAGCTTCTCCATGGCGATGGAATGCCACTCTGCTTTGGAGGGGCATTGTGGTGGCTCCAGGAGTGGACCATAATGAGGGCATCTCTGTGGCCTCGTCAGCCTGTGAATGGGTAGAAAAGGGCATCAATGGGAGAGAGGAATGGGGGGAAAGGAGAGGTGTTTAAAGGCATAAAGAGGCATCAAAATCTGAGATGCATTTGGGCAGCATGATAGAGACAGGTTGTTTACTTCATGTAGCTCTGAACAGCCTTAAGCAGCTCCTCCTTACTGCCTCTGCTTTAAAATGTCCTTAAGGCTGATGTTATGACACAATGGAAAATGTAAGCGGACACAAATTAAAATAAGGTTGAAATGTAAACAGACATTGCGTGTCAGAGTATGTGCGTGCGGAGAGAGAAAGAGAGAGAGAGAGATCAAAAAAAGTCCAAGCCCAGCATTTATTGGAATATGGCTTTAAATGCCACCATGTGTTGCTGCAACTGTGAAAATATCCCGGCCGGTCTCTTCCTGCTCTTCTGATAGTCGTCTGATACTACACAGGCCGCTGGTAACAGCGAGAGCTGATCCTTGCAGTGCAGTTGCAGCCTGTTGACACAGCTGCACCCTGCTACATGTTTGAACCTATTAATATGATGTGTATCCCTGACCATCTGAAGCTGTCGTGCGGAAGCCAAGCACAAACAGGTCGGGATTTTGTTTGGCCATCTCAGCTGTTGGAGCCCCACGTGCATGCTACATACACTGTACGTACAGTTCAAAGTGTTACGGTGCGGGCACACACGTAAGAGCTTCCTGTGTTTCATTAGTCGGATCAAAGAGGATGTTTTTATCCTGCTGTCCCAATTGTTAGTTTTGGATGAATGCGATAGCTGTTTGTAAGTAACCTCTTCTCTCTTTCTTTCTACTGTTTTCTCTTTCCGTCAGCCTTTTATCCTCCATCACCCATCCTCCGGCAACAGAGGCGAGGACCCCAGAGAGCTACATATCAGCAGAGAGTGAGGGGGAGAAGGGGGAGCGGAACGGGAAGAAAGTGTGTTTCAATGTTGCAGGAGACGAGCAGGAGGACTCTGGACATGACACAATCAGCAACCGAGACTCATACAGGTAAAACAAAGTGGAAGAAAAATGGCATACCGTACCGTTGCAAGTATATTTTCTCCCTAATGTTTATCTGCCTCTTTTCTCTCAGTGACTGTAACAGCAACAGAAACTCCATCGCCTCCTTCACCAGTATCTGCAGCAGCCACTGCAGCTCCTACGTTCACAGCGATGAGATGGACTCAGGTACACAAAGGCAACACAGACGTTCGTCTCCACCTCACTTCACACATCAGTTGAAGACAGAAATAGCACAACTTCACTGTATAACATCTACAGTATGTGGCCACAATCACCACAATACAGTGTGACTATGTGACGATAAGATGTTCCCATTTGAGTGTCATAATCCATAACCCCAATCAACCACAGCGCTGCAGAAAAAAAGTCCCATAATTGACGGGTCATGATTATAATCTAGCTGCATGATTCAGGGAGGCGAGAACACAAAAGCCTGAAGTTGAATCTAATTGGATATGACAGGCGTTTGGCCACACATCCCAGCTGGATTTGTCATTAACATCTTACACAGCTGTGTATCCTGTCAAATATCCTTTCCCTCTGTCTCTTAGGATGTTACGCACACAGCCATACACACACACTGCAGCTATAGGTGATGCCAAATGTGTTTCTCTTTAGCCTAAGAGCTAAGACGTTTTACATTTGAAAGAAATGTATACATTCAGAGTCTGGCGTAAACGTGCGCGTGTTTAACACATTACTTTAGCGCAGTAACGCTGACAAGTTCTAACCGCGCCTCCGCAGGAGATGAGATGCCCTCCAGTGTGTGGCTGTCCCACGACAAGCAGAAGAAACTTCACAGCTTTTTGGAACATCTGTTCAGTCAGGTGGGTCAGCTGAACATCTGCACAGATGTGATTGATGTGACTTATTAGTGCAAAGACCAAGAAGAACTTTCTTAGATTTTTTTTTTAAAAAAAGTTGTTTTCTTTCCTGAACATCCCTTAAATCCAGCGTATCTCGCAGATAAACATTCTTTTGAATCTTTCATATTTTATTGATCCCCTAAGAAAAACATTTAATGTTTTTGTTATCTTGTTAAGGTGGAAGGTCGAAACCATATTTCATGTGCAGCTTAATGTTTTTAAAGAGAGAATTTTGTGCATGGGGAACAGAAATTGTGTGTTTTTTTGACAGCCTTAAACTGACCCATGACCTGTCTGACACCTTTGAAGCAAAGGTTGACCATATCCGATTACACACGCAGACACACACACACACACACACACACACACACACACACACACACACACACCATGTGCTTGAATTTTTATGAGGATGTCTCCATCAGCACTGGAAAGGCCAAAAAAAAAAAAGCTATGCTGTGCTGTCTCTGCACTTTTGGGCTGCTTCCTGTCATTTGTTTTATTGTAGAGCAGTTTCCCCAGCTTTGTTTACATACTGCATAGCAAATTGTATTCACTGAGGCTCTGTGGAATTGTGTGTGTGAGTGTGTGTGCGTGTTACAGAGAGAGTGAAAGAAGCAGGTGTTATGTTTGGGCAGCGGTTTTTGCTTCCCTCCACATACTTTCGATCTTAGCTTAGTGGGAAACTGTATCATGTACGCGCTCCAACTTGACCCTTTTGCTTTCTTCAGGTGGACTCAATCACCAGCATGCTGAGAGGAGCAGTGGTGGCTCGGGCGTTCGAGCAGACCAAGTGCTTCACACCAGGAAGAGGATTACAAGGTAAAAAAACACCAGGCCTGCGATGTGCTCCTGGCTCGGAAACACTGATCTCTTAGCATCTTTTTACACAGCGTATCTAGTCGTTTGAGCAAGAAGTTAACCTTTTAGGATTAAAAACATATTCCACTGCAGCAGTATGTGCGTTCCTTGCGTGAGGAATGTGTTTATTTGGATGGTGTAGCTCTGCTTCCTGGGCCATGCTGGGCTGAACATAGGGCCTGAGAGAAGAAAGATAATATTGGAGAAACTCTTGAGCCCATCCAGCACCAATACTGAGAGAAAACAGAGCACACGCTGGAAATATCGCAGCCGCCGCAGCCTCCATATAGTGGCTGCAACTTCCTGTTGTGTAGTGTGTGTGTGTGTGTGTGTGTGTGTGTGTGTGTGTGTGTGCACAGATGTGATGTGAAACATGGGGGAAGGATTGTAGGTGGATTCCAGCTCCTAAAAAAAAAAAAGCTTCCCATACATTTTCTCCTCTCTTTATTCCCCTCTGATATCCCACTGACCTTCACTCTGAAACACTCGACAGTGTTGAAACAGTCCCACTTAGTTCCACACTCATCTCCAGTTTACAGTTATTGTAGTGCTACTTACTAGTCGGTGGAAAATGTGACCCTGCAGCAGCTCTTGTGCTCGCTCATGTGCTATCAGATCATGTGGTTTTTTACGACGTGTTTATTTGCCACCTCACCTCATCTTTGCCTCGCTGTTTTTGCTTTTGTTACAGTTTATCTCTCACAGGAAAATGTAGGTAATGTTGCTGGAAGGGGGCTAAATTTGTCCTTATTACCCCCCACAGCTAGCTTACATTGCCCTTTCTTGATCTTTGGAACTTGGATGACTCAACCCTTTATGACAGATTAGACAGAAAACTAAGCTTAAAAGCAACAATCTCCCCTTTCTCCCTTCTTTTTAAAAGTGGTGCAGCATGGACTCAGACTTTGCAAGCCTGTTTTGTCCGTGCTGCATTATGTAAAGCTTTAATAAGCTCTGATATGAACTAAGTGTGCTTATTTTATGTCCTTGGAAGTGACTTTAATGGAGTGTGATGAGCACTTAAAGCCAAAGAGCAGATCACCCAAGTTATTCTGTATGTTTTGATAAGTGTTGCTTCCAAACACCCCAACCCATTTGGCACACAAACTCCCCTCTCATCTCAGGCTGTCTTGAAGTGAGCGTAGATCTGCTTGAACTGAAAATAGGTCTGCTCATGTTTTGTGTGTGCGTGCGTGTGTGTGTGTGTATGTGTGTGTGTGTGTGTGTGTTGGTATGTGTGTGTTTGTATGCATAAATGCCCTCAGGAGGGATGTGAAGGCCTTGATCAGAGCTGATCCATCCCCACTCCAGTAATGTGTGTGGTTGATAACAGAGCAAATAGGATTATCTAACAAGTGGAGCGTTCCTGCATCTGATCTCTCACTTTCCCGACAGACAAACACACACTCCAAACCCTCTTGAAGCCTCTGTTAAAAAGCCGCCTCTTTATCACAGATCTCTGCTTTCGTCTCCAAAGTAAACTTCATTACAAGTCATTCTGTCAGGTTTTGAAAGGTGTTACACCAGATTGACAGACCTTTATGCTCGTGTTTTGCCACTGCAAAGACAAGATAGATTAGATTGTAGGTGGTCTAACGCTGGTGGAGGAATGTTGCTTGGTTCTAGGTCTGTCCGGTTTATGATTTTGATCAGTGCGTTCAGAGTAAGGAAGAAATAAAAGAGAGAAATAACATGAAATTGATGCGAGGAGAGACATATAAAGAGTAACTGAGATGTAAAGAGTATGATGAATAGAGGTGATTTGAGTCTAATGCATTGCGGCATTTGTCATATTTTTTGATGATTTTATTTTGCTGAAATATTTTTATTGACTGCACAGTCTCCTAAATAATGGGGGTAATAATGTGTTATACCTTTATAGAGTTGTCATGCTCTAACTGCTTTAGAAAAGTAACGGTAATGTTTTATGATGCCAATAAACATCTGCAAATAGAGTTGAAATGAGAGTCGGGGAGAAAGAGGGGTGAAGAAGAGAGAGAAGAGAGAATGAAGATGGCGAAGGAAGTCGCATCAGAGGAGGGATGAAGAGAACTGTTTATAAAATAAACATGTCTTTCCTCCCTCACTATTAAATAATGCAAAAGGTGGACAAGTTGTCATATGAACCCGCTTTTTCTGTACACATATAGTCATACGTCTGCCTCCTCTAGGCTTATGCTAACTCTCTGTGTGTATCTGTGTGTGTTTCTGTCAGAGTTTCAGCAGGAGATGGAGCCCAAGGTGAACTGCACCAAGAAGTTGCGCCTTCATGTCAAGCAGGATCCCTGGAACCTCCCCAGCAGCGTGCAGACCCTCACGCAAACCATCGCTAAATACGTTGAGGGTCAGTGTGTACCCTTTCCCTTCCGAACATGGTTAACACACCCACACTGTCACGTACTTCGTGAAAAAGCATGCCAGGCTTTAGGAGATAATGAAGCAATTCTCCAGTGTGTCTCATCATATTTATTAGATTCAGTAATAGCCAATGTAACAGTTACAGGCAGTCCCAAACCACTAACTGTGCTGCTCTCTTTAAACTTTAAACCTAAAACTACCCTGGGATACATCAATTTGGAACTACAGAGAGTTCAGCCTCATTTATTCGGAACATGAGTGTGTTGTCTTGTGTGTGTTGGCACACAGATTGAACACACAGACACATATGTACATACAGACACACCCCAGGCAAACACACTGAGATACAAACAGCCCAGACCGGAGACCAGCCACATGACACTCCTGGGAAAGGTGAGTTGGCGGTCACGACTGAGAGTGTACAAATAAGCAGAGTCAATATTAATGTGCAGCTTGGCCTGTGTACACCACTTTTTTCCCCCTACCTCTCCCCATGATGGCTTTTTCATGCAGTGCAGAGTCCTGCCAAGCTTCCTGCGGCTCTGATATGACTATAAACAAATACGGATTTATGTTATTATCTTTGCCTGTGGCTGAGTTTTATGATTTTTTTTCTTATATGTGAAGATAAACAGCTGTGGAGCTGGGATGAAGCCGAAGAATTATACAGCATCGTCCTATTTATGGCTTGAAAGGTTTGAGTGTATAGTATAGGGTCATACTCCTGCAGTCAGGGTGTAAAGCTCTTTAGGAGTTAATATAAGGTTGTTCACTGCCTCACTGGATTGCTTTTATTTGTTTCTTTTCAGAGGTGAAGACACGGCTGCTCTTGGTCTTACTTCAATATACAGGTTGGTCTGTCTCCTCCTGCAGTAATACATAAATACGGAATACAGCGCCGACTGAAATTTTAATGCATTTTGCACAAAAATAAATAAATAAAAACATATCCTTCAAAGAAGACGCACAAGTAACATCCTGCACTGGTGAACCAGCCTGTGACCTCAATTCAACAAACAGGGAAGAAAGAGGCAACTCAAAAAGTAAACATGAATATAAGAGGGAAAAATAAGAAATATTTATAAACTAGGAGAGGACATCGAGCATGTTGAGAGTCTAGTTACATATGATTAAAACATCCGCAATTATTTCAGAGCATAATCTCTAATATATATATATATATATATAAGTACTTATGTGTCCTGTTCTGTTCTGCTACTTTATTCTATGTATCTATTTTGTTTGTTTTTTTGTTCTTATTCTTACAAAAAAAAGTTAATAAGAGTAACAACAGATTCTGAGATGCACCATAAGGCTTCCTCAGCACTCATAGATATGAATAAATTAATCTTGGCGCTGCCACTTGGCTTACAGCACTACTGAGCTCAGATGCCAACCCCTTAAGAGAAACTATGCTGATGAAATTTAGGTGTTGTGTTTTTTTAATGTACGTCTTGGAGCTATACGTTAATAAGAAAATGTAAAAAGGGCAGATTTTAGTTTCTAAGGTTGTGGTGGGATTGGTTAATAGTGTCAGAGAGTTTGCAGTCATTCCTACAATCACGTTATTCATTTCCGCGGGGTTCATGAACTCATTTCTAACTCAGTGGATTGCTGAACTTTTTCAGAGGGCCTATTTCTCAGAAAAAATATAGCAGCCAATTATTTCCTACTTTGGCACACCTGTCATTTGCGCTCATTTTTTTTTCTTCTGATACAATATTTAATATTTAAAAAAAAAAAAAAAAAGAAAAAGCAGCCGAGACGTTTTGTCACCTTATTCAAAGTTTAAAAATTGCCATAGCATAGAGTCTGACCTTAAAAAGCTGTTTAATTAGCATAACAAGTTCGTGCCACTCATTTTTGTCACTCCTTTTCTCGTAATGTGCTGCCTCAGCACTTTGCAGCTCAGATTTTAATCTTGGTTCATTCGGTTTTGTACGAGTTTCATCGCTCTCTGACTATTTCTCTCACTTTCTTTTATTGTTTGTAACATGGCTTTCCTCTCGGGCTCACATCCTCATTGCTTCTCCTCTAGACTCAGAGATCCAGTTGCGTCGGGATATGGTGTTCTGCCAGTCCCTGGTTGCAGCTGTCTGTGCCTTCTCAGAGCACCTACTGGCCGTCCTCAACCAGGTGAATTATGCATACTTAATTTATGGTTAGAAATTAGAAACTGAAAGCTGAAAACACCTCTTTCATGTTTGCTTGTTTGCTTGTTTTACTCAGCTCATTCCTTAGTTTCCTTGTGTCCACTCTCAGTTCCACAATGTAGGCAGGGAGCCGGACCAGGACAGCTCGGACCCGCAGGACCTTCAGGAGGCCCAGGAAGCCAGCCGTCGTTGGCTGGAGCAGATCGCCAGCGCTGGGCTGCTCTTCCACTTCCAGTCCCTCCTTTCCCCCAATCTGGTGAGCACCGTGCCAGCTCTCAGTTAATCTGCTTTAACAGACACTCTGAAAAAAAACAGGAGTTCCAGTCTGTATACACAAATAACCATGTGGATTTGTTGTAAACTGACCAATCCTGTAGTCGTGCATTGTCAAAATATAACTGTACATATATTTACATTTGACATTTTGGCTCTGAGTCTGTGTCACACTGTGCTATAGCAAAGACAATAAGATGGAATCTACAATTTATGCGTTTAGATCATCAATCAAGATGACGCTACCGGACTGCATGGTGGACGCTAAAAAAAAAATCACTAAAATGTGCTGAGCTTAATACACAGTGTGCCCACAGTGACTGTGTAGGGATGTGGTCTGAATCGCTGAGGTGTGCCGCTGATTTGCAGAGCCAGATCCCACAGCAAACCTCCCTGCTCATTTGTTACTCAAATAACAGGCAGCTTCGCCGTCATTTGGATAGTTGCTGTTTAAGCTGGAACTGTCACCTGGGGATATTGTGGAAATGTCTCAAACAGCCAACAACCTAAAATAAAATGTTGATATGTTAAAAATGCATCCAGAGGTTTTTCAGAACTAACTTTAGGTTATCTTATATCACACATTCGCCGAATGGCTACTGAGAGGACGGAGACTGAGGTTAATAAAATCTCATTTTATATTGGAAAAGAGAACTTGGAGTCCAGTGAAAAGGCCGTCTGCAGAGGAGTTAATTATGAACAGCCACTGTGGATTGCTAAAATTGAACTCAGCACACACCATGACCTCACTAAGATCCATATTAACCTTTCCCTCCTAGATTTGCTTTTAATCATTTCAAAGTTTTCAACCATGTTAGAGAAACTGAAACTCGAAATTTAAGCAACTAAATGACTGTAAAATGTTCTTCCAAAGTCCTTTTGTCCTCTGTGTTTCTTTTCTGCATTTTGCATCATCAACCACAGAGAAAAACATTTTTTTTTTTTTTAATTGGGATGAGGTACTTAGATTTAGTTTCTATTTCTATCTTTGTTCACTGGGAATTTGAAACACAGGAAGTGCTTTAAAAGCGTGTTTTTGGCGGCTTACGTCAGGTCCCCAGAAATCGTTGGCGCTTTTCCCTCTTCCTCCTGCGTCGCTGTCTCTCTCTTTCTCTCTTTGTCTTTCTCTCCTCCTTTATTTCTCAAGACATTTCTCTTTCAAGTGTCCCCGTGGAACAAAACAGGGTCTCAATACCTGCAGGTGATTCCAGTGAAATCTCAGCACGCTCCTTTTTAGGGCACCACATGAAAGGCAGCATGAGACAGACTGGGGGATGCTGTGGATGTGTGTGCCTCTATGTTTGGGTTTTTGTGTATACCGAATGTGTGAGTGTGTGTGTGTCGGCCTAACCCTAACCCTAACGAAGAAAAGAAAAGGGGAGGGAGGGTGGCAGAGGAGTGTAGAGTGTCACAGTCTGAAATATTTGACCTGCTATTGCTGGGGGCCATGGGCAGATGTGCTTGATGGTGTGTGTGTGTGTGTGTGTTTGTGAGGATGCTGAGTGCATGTTTGAAAAGGAAACATGCGCACGCACAAACAATCAGCGATATAAACAAACACAAACAAGCTAAAGCAAACATAAAAACAGACAAAGACGTAAGCATACACACGCTGTCATATATGCAAACACAAGTCAGCTCCGCGGATCAGCAGATTTTTTTTTTTTTTTTTTTAGGAATGCACGCAAATATACACGCACCCTCTCAACGAGGTGCAAGTAACAAAGTTCATTTGCTCAAGCTGCTATTGTTCTGTTGCTAATGCTTCTTTACTACAGTCACTAGGTTCTTTGCGATTTTTGATTTTTTCATACAAACCATGTTAAGATGATTGAATCTAGTGAATTTCCTCAAATAAAAAACATAAGTACAACATAAGTAGCAAAATATCAGTGGCTAAATTGGCACTTCATAAAAAATATACATATACTATGTATGATAATATCACACTGTGAAAAGGGCCTTTCTGCATCTCTTCAAAAGGACCATGAAACACTGGTGCTTTTAAATTATACCACACAAGAAAAATTAAAGCAATTAAGGATGCCGACAAACACTTCACAAACTGACCTTTTTAAACTACCGCAGCCAGCTCAGGTGGAGGAAAAAAAAAAAAGTTGTACAGTGTGACTTCTCTAAGGTAGCCATCAGGGATTTATCAGTTGTTAGGGTGAAGGTTCAAGGAGTATTGATCAACTCACTAAGCCACTGCTTGACTGTGGGAACCTCATTTTTCTTCCACAATATACGTTTCTTGGCTGTAAGGAGAGGACATTCTGTACAATGCTACTTTTCACTCTAATAGTACCCCTAGTCCTATAAATAGTCTACAATTGATGAAGTTCTCCTTTTGTGTAGCTCCTTTTACCAAGAAAATCTAAATGTTTTCTCCGCCACTACGCTCACGCTAGTATGCTGTCTTTCTTTCTGCAGACTGATGAGCAGGCCATGTTGGAGGACACTCAGGTGGCGCTAATTGACCTGGAGAAGGTCACTTTCTACTTCCAGCAATTTGAAGGGGAGCCACTTGTGGCCAGTATGTACACTACAACCTTTAGCTCACATATATCTTGCATTCGTGGCTTTTTTTTTTTTTTTGAAAACATCATTCTCAGTCACACCGTTGCTCCAGGACATTTTCTGAAAACAGGCTGAGCTTTAAATAATGCTGTTAAATTATCTCTCACCACCCCTGCCTTCTGGCAGACATGCCCATTTCATACCAGGTGGAGGGCACCCGTCAGACCTTGAAGGTTTGCTTCTACCTTGAGAGCTTCTACTTCTCCCAGTTGCCTCACAGGCTGAGAAGCGGAGGAGGCATCAAAATCTACCCTGTGCTCTTCACGCAAGGTATAGTGAGTTTAAGTCGGCATGTGGAGCAGAGATGAAAGCGGCTTTATAGACGATCATAAATACTGCAGCGTCTTTATCTCTTTAACTCTTTGGTTTGATCCCTCTCTAGCACTGGAGAGCATGGAGGGCTACTACTACAGAGACAACGTGTCCGTGGAAGAATACCAGGCTCAGATCAATGCCGCCTCATTGGATAAGGTCAAACAGTACTACAAGAGACTGAGGTATGTTATACACGACATATATACACAAGATCTTTATATATCCTGTGTGAACTGAACTTTTTGTTGCATTAATATAAATCAACATGACCTCCCATTCAGGCCGGGCTTGACTCTCAATGCACAGCAGGGCCTCAAGGTGATTGGCTGAGAGAAACACAGCGGGGATGTTTTATGATTGGTTGCGAACACACACAGCAGGGGCAGCAGTGATTGGATGAGGGTGCCCAGCGTGTCACCTCCGCTGATGTAGTGCTTCTGTGCACTTGTTGCAAAATAAAGGCTCTGCTTTATTTAATCTCCTGAATGTATGACTGAGCGTCAGACCTGTGCAGCGTGCTGTCTGAATATGAATGTAGTCTCACGTTAGATGCCACCTTGTAGTTTCGGGGACTGAAAGTCACATTTAAACCAGCTGTGAGTGCCTGACTCATTAGGATTTCATATTTAGCAAATATTAGAGACTGTAATTAGGAAATGAGATGTAGCTTTTGCAAAATGTCCTACATTAGCGCAGATCCGTTTGCAAGCTGAGAGCATGGAGAGATTTATGGACACTCACTTATACCTGATTCTCTTGAAGTCTGCTAATTGGACAATCTGTTATCATAGATAGCAACCTTCTTTCTCTTCATATATATGAGTTTAGTGCCAGATCAGTTGCTAATTTGCTACAGATACTGCATCGTGAACATAGAACGATATAGACTGATGCCATCTAGAAGGAATCAGTCACACTCATGGAAAGCCACTGGAAGCCTGGCAAGAGCGTATTCCCTCTTTGAATACCTAGGAGGGCGACTGGTCGACACACCAGCTTCGACTAAACATCTGCCGCTCATTGTGTGGATAATTAAACACAGAGCAGAGCTCACAGCAAAACTTCATCTTGTTATTTAGGGACAATCTGCTATGGGGGATTGGATGATTTACAGCTTGAGCAGTCATGTGTCATATCAGTACCGATCCTCTGCGACAAAAACATTAATTTACTGGGATTGCTTTCCGCTGAGAGTTTTTAATTTGTTCGTAGTGTTTAGCTTTGATGACTGAAAAGAATTCCACGGATTCATTTCTGTGAGTGTCCCATTTCCCAAAGCACAGTTGTGGATACAACATTATGCTGGGTCATTTAATCTTTTCGCGCATCAGGCCTTTCCAACTGTCCTCCTGTCTCTTTGTGCAATGATATTGTGTGCTAGATCTTCTGGGACTTACAACCTTTTAATAGTGAAGTATTGGCATTTTGTGGTATCTCTTTAATTTTATTGAGTCCTTGTTTGTAGACTGCAGTTAGGACTTCCTGATCCGTCTTTAAAATGTCACCATTCTAATTAAGAACCACAGGGAGAGATAAGGTTATGTGTACAAATGTGCTAGGGCGCTTGCAGCACCTTTGTAACATCAAATTAACTTAATAAACGTTCATTATTTAAACTATGAATGCAGATCCTTACTGGAAATCAGCCATGTGATTCAGAATAGCCCGTGTTTTTGTATGTATGCACGTGTACTGTACATTTATGTACAGTTTGACCTGTGCAGAAAGAGTCTAATTGAATTGACAGCAGAGGCTCCAGCAGTAACACGGAGCAGATGTGTGCTGACAGGCAAACGCGAGTTAGAGGTGCTGGCTAGGGATGTGGGTAGGCAGTGTATTTCAAAACCCCAAGTGGAGTGAAACTGTTAAAAAAAAAAAAAAAAAAAAACTCTTTTCTCAAATACTCAATCTCCTTTTCAATCTCCCCACCTGTTGGAGCCCCCTGAAGTGCAGATCATTTATGTCCAAATCCAATCAGCTCTCTGAACTCTACAGACAGTTTTCTGGTCTCCAGCTGTGTTTTTACTGTAGCACAGTGGGTGAATTAATAGGTGTTGGAATAATGCTTCATACAAGTCACCTTTTTAAAAGAAGCAGTGTGCATGAGTCTTGCTGCTGCAGAATATCTGGCACATATCTGCAGTACAAAGCATATGGTTAACAGCGGCAGAATGTAACACTACATTTACTGAAGATCAATTATGAAATACTATTACATTTTATGGTACTTACACTGTAAAGGGAAATATTGTATCTTGTACTTTACCACATATACAGTATGCATAGTTATATACTATATAGCTATAGACAGCTGTAGCTCAATGTTACTTTGCAGACTTAAAGTACAGAATAATTGATACATTTGTAAAATATGATGCATTGTTCTAGAAAAAACTACCCTACAGGATATGACGTGATGAGAATTATCTCTAAGTACAACAGGAAAAGTCTACTTACAGTACATACTATTGCATCAGTAAGACATAATCCAATATATATTTAATAGTTAATATTATATGCAGAATTAGCATTTTTGAAATCTTAAGCAAAAGTATGTAAATATTATTAGCAAAATGCGCTTAAGTAACAGTATCAATGCACGCCTCGGTGGTAATGGTGAGATATCTAGAGCTTCCGCCAACTGTTATTTTCATTATGAATCTGCATACTGTTAATTTGTTATCTTGATTACTCATTTTGTCTTGGTAAATTGCCATAAATAGTGAAACATGCCCAAGGCTACAGATTAAAATAGGTTGTTTTGTCCAAACAAATGCCCCAAAAATGTAGCAACTTACTTAGTAAACTAAACTTAATACTTACTAAAACAGCTAAAACACTGAATCAATTAAAATACAGTTTCTGGTTGATGAACTAAGGTTATCAACATCACTCTCCAGGCAGATTTTTTACCCGCTGGGGTAGCCCTATCAATGTTTAGGCTGAGTAATTTGTGTGCTATAATACAGTGAAAAGTAGCAAAACTTTAGCAGGTGACTTGCATCAGAAGCATGTTGTTTCTTCCACACACTGGTGTTCAACACTCAGTGAATACAGTGCCTATGTAATATTACCAGTAGTTTTCTTTTGCCATGTGTCTTTAGGCTGACCACAGACCAGCCTGTGATGTCACTCCTCTCTCTATTGCTGCGTTCCAACCTCAGGCACCTCGTTATCCTTGGAGCCCGGCCATGGCAGTGTTGGGTTAAACCCACACTATGGGCTGGAGCCAGAGGCTGACTGACAGAGAGAAACAGCACATGCAGTACTGAACTGAATGAACTTCAGCATTTTCATGTTGTCAACCCCCCCAAAACACACTCCTCTTACACCTCAGACTCAGATTTAAAAGCCCTGAGATATAGTTGTTTAGGAGCTGAAGTGAGTTTTCTAACGGTTAACACTGCATGTGGAGAAATAATAGTGATGAGGATGAAAATTAGCATTTTTGCTCATAAACGCTTGTATTGGGAGCATTTATTTTAAATTAAATTAACAAGAAAGAAAGTTTCTCATTATGCTTTGAAACCCCCGGAACCCTGTTGTGATGAAATAAGAATTTTCAAAAGTTTCAAAGGTTCAAAAGCAAAAAGAAAGCCTGTTTTTTTTTTGTTTTTTTTGCATTTTGCATTATCCAATTTCAGAGCAGTAAATTATACCACTGTGGGGTTTACTGTAAGATTTCCCAGCAGCCTCTCTGTCTCTGCCTTTCAGTTTCCTTACCCACACTAAGATACAGTATGATTCGAGCAAAGTCATTCAGGTCTTCTGCAAAACATAAACTCACTGACTAAATCACAAGCACATGGCTGGTGCCACAGGAGTCAGCGGCATATAGAGACAGAACATGCATGCACATTTTTAGGCTTTCGTAAACCATCTCAGATGACATGACGTTTGAACATGTACCGACTGACAGTTTCCTTAGTCGTGGCCTCGTTGGTTCTCATCAAGCATAAGCAAGAACACATTGTTGACCTTAATGAAGGGAATAAAGTAATTGTCGCTCATTTTCCTGTCAGAAATTGTGAGATATGCGTACAATGGTGTCTTTTTTTTAGGGAAGAAATAAATGCTCCGAACAGAAAACATATTATCCTTCAGGATGCCGTCAGAATGGAAGAGGAGAAATTGAAAGGGGAATACAGATCACCAGAGCAGGTTGGGAAGATGGAGGGGATTTCAGCAGGGGGAAGAGGGTGATGGGTTGAGGAGGAGAGTGTGCAAGAGAGGGTTAGTCAAAGAGGGCAGGGCGGAGATGGGAGAACCAGAACAGAGTCTTGCAAATGTTTTATTCAAAGGGAGAGATTATTGCAGGCTTGTGGTTTCGTCTCATTTTGCTCTTATTGACAGGAATTTTCAGGAGGGAATCGGGTGTTCCTCTTGCATGCTTCCCTCGCTATTGATTTTGGGAGCATGGTGCAACAGCATTGTGAAAGACTAGAAGAAAAAGTCCGGGATGTACTACATGTTGTCTGCTGGTGAATCTTATATGGGACATATTGTTGCAGTAACCTGTGAGTGTAAGTTAAAATCTCCTGGCACAGCTGAGGCAGGAGTCTTGCACTGGATGCATTAGGCTTTTCTTCTTAATTGAAATGCATTTGGCAAGTAGTGAGTAAATGTCTGGCACTGTATCACAAGGTAGTTGTGAAATTTCCACTTCTCATGGCTCCTTTGATAAAACGGCTTGATTTATGTGGATATTCAAACCCTCCACAGCCTGACAAATGGTGTATAATGATGGTATGGTGGCCGAAGGATGAGCAATAAGCTTGGATGTATGGCACTGTCCGGTAAACGGTATATATTATTATTATTACTACTACAAATTCTTGTATTTTATGCTCTGTTAGTTAAAGAGTCATCAGTCATCATCACGACACAGCACAGCTTCCAGGTCATTTGTGCTCGCAGTGTTTGCTCTCCCATCCGAAAAAGGGGACTGGTAATCACACCACTGCAGTGCAGTTTGTCTTGATTAAACAAAAAAAATGCTCGATGCTTAGTGCAGGTCAGAGAGTGTCAGCTTCAACACAGCAGCCGGCTCCCTCACTCCGTCCTTTATCTCCGTTACCCCGTGGCTAGAGCAGAGATCGATTCCCTCACTCTTGTTGCAGACGCGACCCAGTGTTTAGAGTGTGAATATGCAAGATAAAGTGCCACACGCACAACAACATGATTAATGCTCCTCGCTGACGGGGTAATGACTGCTACCTCAGGTTAGGCTTTTGTAGCCGTATATACATACTTCTGCATCACAAACATGTGACCACAACCATATATAAAAAGTCCCTGACAGCTAGCTTTGTGTAAATCATGTTGTTTGTTCTCAACAGGAGACGATAGATGGTGTGGAATCACTTTAACTTGTTCAGCACACAGACATGAATCCCACCACTGTCCCCGACATCAAAACAACACCACAAATCTGTAGCTCAAACAGCATAGTTGTCCCATGTAATTGATGATATTTCTGGTCCTCCCTGGGGCAAGGCCATGCAGCAATGATTAATACAACAATAGCTACTGCAGCAGGTTCCCACATTTTCCATCTTACATGCATTAGTATTGTAATGCACCAGTGCGGCTAGTTTGCTAAAAGTGGGATTTATAGGATGGCTGCATTTATAGCAGCTGCATCTGTAACTTGAGAAGTCATTTTAGTTTTTCTCAGGCTGAAAAAATACTTTTTGCTTGAACAATCATAACTCATTATGGCTATTATCCCAGCTTCAGCAGGGACGCGGTGGAAATTTGGTCATTTATTTGTTCTAAACAGAAGCAGACCTTTCCTCCTATCCGTGTTCCTCCAGTTTAGGAAGTGATGAAAATGCTACAGTGTTTGCTCCGGCGCTGGGAGTCCCAATTCACCAGAGCACCGAGGAAGGTGGTGAGGCTTCATTCTGCTCCAGCGCGTGTGCACTGAACCCCCTGTTTATAAAAGCCCAGTAATGCTGAGCATCAAAAAACCTGCTTCTATTTATCATATCGCTTTGATTCTTGCGCTGAACGGCCGTAATGATGACAGTTCTGCACTTGATGCTTAATATAAATAAAAAAAAAAAAAAAAAGACCTTGACTCATCTTTCCGCAAGTTAAAAAAAAAAAAATTGCCTCTTACAAGGAGCCAAGAATACTTTGCATCGAATTATGTGCAGCATCAGGGCCATAAATCTTTCGCCATTTTAAGCCCATTGCTATTTTTGCATTGTAATATATGCACTAACTGCATGTGTGTCTTCAGTGACAGTGATTTAGTGATAATATGTCTTCATCTGGCTCTGACACTAATACCCCATTAACTCTAATCTGTTTTTTGGTGTCAAGGACCGGACATTTGTTTCCTGGTCTTGTCTGACTTTGCAAAAGCCTCAACATACAGTATGAGTGAAATAATGCATTTGTAGGGATTTTATCATGTCCCTCATTTTTATTATTTAACAAAAAAGTAAGCCTTCCACAGCTACCTTTGCAGAGCTACTACATTATTCCTGGCATGTGCTTCCATATTAAACTGTGCCTGACATATAGCTGGTCATAAATATTTGGCTGGAGGTGTAAACAGGAAGGAGATGTGGGGTAAGGATATGACCTCCAACACACTTCACACACACACGTGGTCTCGATGGTGTAGCGTCACTGTGCAGCATGACGGCTCCTGGAAGTCCTCATTAGCCCCTAGGCAGCTCTGCCACACGCTGCAGGGGTTTGTGGGGGATTTAATAACGGCGAGTGTCATTCGTCACGGCGGCGTGAGTGATTTACATGGACCAGCATGCACCTCTGCAGGATCACATATAATGTCATAAATCCTAGACACTTTACTCGAGTCCTCATGAGGGAACGGGTGTGAAACCAAATCCACAGAAGACGTTTATCTGACACGTTTTTTTTTTTTTCTCTCGAGTCTCTCAAGGTATTTCGGGGATCATTTTTGTTCCTTTTGTTCTTTTCGAATGGAGGATGTCATGCTAATGTGCTCATTCCCACGCTACTTCTCTGAAAAACATCTGTGCCTCAGATCCTTCTTCTTTGACGCTGCAGCTGACTACTAATTCTCTCGTGCTGTAAAAGGCCTCAAGTGTCCTATTGTCATGAAGGAAGCAGAAACAAAGAGAATTAAGTATTCTCATCGGCCCAATAAAATAAAACCAGCTACACGCTGAGCAGGTCATCTCTGGCCTGCAGCCAAATCCTCCATTAGAGTGTAAAAACCTGTTCTCCGTGTGTGTGTGTGTGTATTTGTGTGTGTGTGTGGTCGGTGGAGGGTTAGTTATTGAAGAAAAAGCTACAAGCAGGCTGCACCTATGGTATTTTTTTTTATTTTTTTTTATTTCTACTGAAACATTGGAATAAGGTTAACAGAGTAATGAGCTTTCTGTTCAGAGTTTTCTGTTTAGATTCACCCTGGCTGACAGATGGTGGTTTGAAGTTTTAATTGGTGTTAAATTCCCCTAAAAGACTTGAGAATTAACCTAGAGACGTTGATATTTTTTTGTAGCTTTAATGTCTGAAAATGCTAATGGATAAGCAAAAGCTGTTATTTGTGAATAAGCCCTCAATGTACTGTCATTAAAATGTAGCTGTTGGAGTCCAGGGGCTTAAACCTAACAAATCATAGACACCCAGTGGTTTTTGACCTTATACCTAAGGTGTAATATATACTTAACCACACAGTGTTGTGTTTTCACACTGTGTGTGGGCTTGAAACCTCATTTTTCATCCATAATAAACGTTTGTAAGGTGCTCAGTTTCCAAACCTCTGACAAAACACCATCGGTTCAGATGTAACGCAGGTCCTCTTTAAACCACACATCAGCTGTAGTCTGACTCCTATTATTTTGTCATTAGAGACCTCCAGGAGAGTCGGCCCTGGTCCTCAAGCTGTGGCTGGCGGTATTTTTAGAACGACTCTTACGGCAATAGGATGAAATAATCAGCGGGTGTTATGACCTTGCTTTTGCAGAAGAGGTGTGCAAGGGCAAGACGAGGTGCTTTTATTTAGTCTGAGACAGATAAACAAATGCGTGCAGATGAAGTAGAGGCGGAAGTCGAGTCGTCTCAGACAGATTCTATTATGGACCTTTAAGATAAATGTCTGAGCAGCCGACCGATAAGCAAGAGAGACAAGGGTGAGTGGACTCACAGTTGAGGGAGGCAGATAACAGACCATACATGCAGCAAGAGTCAGAAGAGGAACTATTTCAGGATGAGGTTTTGATTTCCATTAAACTTTCCTTTGTGTTCTGTAACGTTATATCGCTTCACTGAATCTCGCCTCTCTCTTTGTTAAACATGTTGAGAGAGAATGATGTTTTGCTAGGGAACTGTTGGATGCAGCTTTTAGTCCCTGCAGCCCATGTTTTGTATGGCAACAGCACACACACACACACACAGAAGTGCGTACACTTACTGTAGAAACTTTAATGAGGAAATCAAATATTTAGAGCTCTAAACTGTCAACCCAACAAATCACAGACACATTAGCCTTCATATAGATGGTATGGTACGGTATGTAAGTTTACGCGCCGAAGAGGCGTGTATTCGATGCAGCGGTGCGGTGTAGCTCGTGAGCATCTTTTGAATGATAAGGCCATCTTGAAACAATTACATGGGCTGTTAACTCCATCTGAAACCTCTGCAAACTCTGCTCGCAGTCATTTAGTAGAGCACGCCACAAGGTTAAAGGATAATTTGCAGGATAGGGATTAAATACTTGGAAACCTTCAGCAAGTGAGGACATAAAACGGACAGGTTACTCATCCTTGGAGAAGAAATGTGCGTTGCATCGAAGATTTATATGTGAATGAGCTAAAGTGAATAGGAAACAAGCATAAAACATAGCCTCGTTAGCCTAAATGGTTGAAAGCAGTGTACTATGGAGGCTTAAGGACCTTCTCATATGTACTGTATGCATCTGTAGCCAGGGCGGGTGCAGCTATGTCCCCTACAGTGTGACTTTAATAAAGTGTATAGGTCATGTTTGTGTGTGGTTCTCAATGAGTTATCATTTCAACTCAGCTGGTTTATAATCACTGTAAAATCTCATATCAGCGATGTGGTAACTGCTCTGATGAATTAATTTCATTAATATTATGTCAGGCAGAAATACCACAGTCATAATGAATGCCTCCTTGGCCTGATTTTAATCACTTAATAGCAGAGTGAATGCAGATGAATGAGCCCCGCTTCAGCGATTCTTGTAAACAATTTTCCTCCATCACAGACTGGTGCTGCTGCGTCTCCTAAAACTACATTTTTTCCCCCTTACTATTCGCAGTTTCAACAGCGTGCACTGTACACAAGACCACGTGCCACGTGCGTTATTATAGCGTCTGGTGAGAAGCAATGGCGTATGTGTTTTTTTTTTTTTTATTACAACCGGTTTAATGTGGCGTAGCGTATCTATTTTTAGCACACTGCTGGATTACTGAGATTTGATGGAGTCACAGACTGCTGAGTTTGCACCAGTAGCACTACACGTCAGCTGGACTCATTGCCGCATACATCCTCTGTGTCTGCATAGGGACACAAGCCCGGTGCTGCCTCCAGCGTGCGAGAAAGGGAGAAAGCCACTGTACTCCATGAATGAATGAAGCAATGGCATTTGGAGTGATGCCCAGGACAAGAGATGCTTAGTCTGTGTTTCTGCTGAGCAGCGCCCAAGTTACTTTCATGATTGATTGTCAGATGGTGGAGCTCCATAATGAGCAGGTGGCCTACTTTTCCCAGAAAAGCAGCCAGAGCCCTTGATGACCTAATGGTGCGGGATGAAGAATGCTACTGTCTTTTTTTTCAAGCGATGGAGTTTCTAAATAATAATAATAATAATAATAAAAAAGCTTGTGTCATGATTGCTAAATAAAGTCTACTGCAGTACGTCACCACTTGAACACTGTCACACTATTTTTCCCCACTCCTTATATGAGCTGTTGTTTCTCCCCTAGGGCTTTCTACCTGGATCGGTCCAACATGCCACCTAGCTCTGCACCCAAAGCTGCCCTCATAGATAAGGTAAGAACAGCCTCATGCTGCATTCATGACCTCATGGAAAAATTGAAGAACAGGATTAGGATCTTAACGCTGCAATGTGGAAGCGTTTGCACATGTGACTTGGTGTGGAACCTCCTCCAGAGTTTCTAAATCAGCTGATATGAAAAGTCAAGCAGGAAGTTCAGGAAGAGCTGCAGCAAATGGCAGTTTCCTTAAGCAAGCAGCGTTGACTGCCTTAGTGTGAATATGACGTAAAGTCATAAATATTCCCCAAATCATACCTGCGATTGCCTGTGGTTACCACTAGCACACTGTGAATCTATCTGACAGCACAAGCACCTCACATTCTGCAGATCTGCTCTTTTTATGCACTGCGTTGCTCATAAACAGCTTGCTAGTGTTTTTTTTTAAATTTTTTTCCCTCGTTGGATTCTGCACCAAACCCTCTCCTTCTGTGTCTACCCAGCTGATGCGTCCCCTGAACGCTCTGGAGGAGCTCTACCGTCTGATGGAGAGTTTTATCAGTTGCCGCCGCACTGCTGCCTGTCAGTACACAGCCTGCGGGGCTTCGGGAGTGGGGCTGCTCACTGTGGCCTCTGAGCTCTGCTCTCGTCTGGGAGCCACGCACATTGTCATGTGCAACAGCGGCGTTCACCGGTGAGTGTGCGTGGGCACGTGCGTTGTACATGTCTTGACGATCCGCCTCCAGTTCAATTATACGTTCCCGCTTATCGTTTGCTTCCTTTTGACAGCTCTCGTGCAGTTCTCCTTTCTCTCTCGTCTCTCTTGCATTAACGCTCCTCTAACCTCTACCATTTCTACCACACTGGTTCTGAGCACCTTCTTTTATACTCTGACTACCTCTCAGTCTCACAAGCACCCTTCACTCCTCACCCCTCACCCGCGGGGATTTTCTATTAATACACATTTCTCTGCGTTAATTACCAGCAGGGTATTCGAGTTAATATGGCCCATTGTTTCTCCAGATTAGGGACTTTTAAGAAGGCATAGCACTTTTCGCAGGAAGGAGACAGGTCAATTACTTCCATTCTCATTGAGTTCTATATATGGCTGCCTAATTCACCTGCTGCTGAGGGCACCATTCATCAATGCACGGGGACGGAAATATCCTGATCGTTTGTCACCACTGATCTCCAGTTCCAGCTTCCATCTTTCATCTCTTACACTGATCTTTTCCTCTACCCTCCCACCATATCTCTCTGATACCCTCTTTCTTTACCCCATGGCAGTTTCCATATCTTCTTGTCTCAGTCACACACACAGGCCCACACACACACACGCGCAAGCACACTCACACATTCGCCGGATGTGACTGATGGCTTGATAAAGTGCCGTGGATAGAGCCGCCTGGTTGCCTGAGCTCTAATAGAAAGTTCCTGTCTGTGCAATGACTGCTGGTACTTTATTAACCCACGGGCCGTTCGTATATATGTGTGTGTGTCTGTGCAATTATACACACAAGCCACAACTCACCCAGACAGGCAAGCTAAGTGTACCGTGACACAGCAGGTGACAAGGCCTGCCATATTTAGGATTATTTGTGAACTGGCTCTCTCCTTAAACACTGTTTTGCCCTCCGAAGCTGCAGACTGACAGGTGTATTGGGTTCATAGGGGAGTGAGTTACTTCGCCTGATGCAACTGTCCATGAAAATCAATGTTATTAACTATGACAGTCAGTGTTTTTATGTATAACCCCCTTACTATTGACAGAATACGGATTATATATGAATAAACCAATTTCACTGCTTTCTCTGTATAATTTCAAACATTAAATTATTAAAAAAAAAGGAATCTCTGTATTGCTCATTTAAATGGTGAGCGCACAAATCTGGCATAATTGAAAAACCTATGAAATCAAGCCAGTAGATTAGTAATGTGGAAATTGCATTATCAGTGTGGCAGCCTTCGCAGGCACTATTGATTGGATTAGTTGACTTGATGGATGAGTTTTAATAACAGTGAAAGCGTGATATTTTGGGGGCATCAGCAGTTATGCGGCGCTCCTCTCTTCTCCAGATTTTTTTTTTTTTGTGCCCATCATCCCCACAAAAACCATTAGAGAGGCAAAAGAAGAGTTCACTGTCTGACAGCAAAACAAAAATGATTGCACAAAGCGGAATCTCTGATTCACAAGGCGCTCACTTGGACAAATACTTGACGCTTTTCCCCCTGTTTTTATTCATTATGGTCACATTTCAAGTAGTTATTCACACCTGTACTCGTTCCTCCTCATTCTGCGCCCTGCGTCTTCTCAGTCGTTCCTTTCCTTTTCTTTTTGCCCGTCGCTCTCTCGTTTCTTCTAATTTGTCAGCATGGACTTGGCTGTGGAGGAGTGTAAATGGGATATGGGCTGGAACAACATGAAACAGATGGGTATAAATCACCTCATCCTATCTCACCAGCCCTAATGAAAAGGGAAATCGTGCAGCCTTTCATACACACACACACACACACACACACACACACACACACTCACTCACGCACAGATTTTGTGCAGTTCCTTCATCCTGCTCCAGCTGAAGAGATATTTAAAGATCCTCTGACTCCCCACCCTCCCACCCCCACCCCTTTCCTTTGTCGGTGTGGGAAGCTCAAAATGGGTGCTTAAAATATTCCGGGGTGGCCTGTGGAAGGACATCTTTTGCAAATTTTCCACTGGGATATCTTTTGGCACATACTGGAGATGATTGTTGAGTTCATTACTTTTATCACCTCCATGTTGTGCTGTTATGAAGTTATGCAACTGGAACTCGAGGGGACTTTTAAATCTTGATATGATTGACTCAAAGTAATGGCTTCTGGCAGCAATAAATCCCTTAACACCCACCTCATTTTTAAGTTGGTGAAGTGTGAAACCCTACAACAAGAGAAGGAGATATTAAAACAAACAGCTCAGATTTCTTAGCAGTCACGTGGCAATGTGACTTCATGAAACTGAGCTTGGCAGCGTTGGGACTCTGGATAGTTCAATTTGCAGTGAAAAGGCTCTGGATCGATATAGTAGTACAGCTTGTTATCATAGAAAGGTCACCAGCAGCCTTGATATCTGTCACTGGTTCTCTAAGGATTTATCCACATGCTGCCGGCTTCCTCTGTGTGTGTGTGTGTGTCTATGTATGTGCCTGGCAACAGAGTTTGCTGTAACTAATGAATCACAGCCTCACGTCAACACTCATTTTACACACATCACACCCTTATGTTGGTGAGAGTACATCGCCTCTGCCACAGGAGACGCGCTGACTTGTCCTTGGACCCTTTTCTCTCAGTCACAACTAGAAGTATCAAACCTGATGACGAGTCTCCTCCAAGTTCTGAAAGTCCGCGATGGTGTTTAAGCCTCTGTTTTCCTTTTCTGCTCGGCCTAAAAGCAGAGATCAGGAGGTTTGTTATTCTCCCGACACCGCGCGTTCGCTTGCCGTGAGTGACATTTCAGCAGCTAGTGAAATGATTCATTAGTGAGGAGATGAGCAAAGGTGAAGCGGAGGGAATGTGACGACAATGACAAGGTGTCAAGAAGAGCAAAAAGCTCGCGGGGAGATTTGATGGAGTCATACTGAATTCTGCCAGAGATTCATCATATCTGGATGGAGCCCAGAGTTTGAGTTCTGGCATGCTTCTGTTGATGTTTGTTTCAGTCTAAAGTCTCACTTTCTCTCCGTCTGTGGCAAAGACTGCTTTTATTGCCGTGAAAGCATGTTGAGAATGAGATAGTGTTGAGTCAGAGAAGGTGTTTCTTGTCACCGTAGATGGTTTTATTGTGTCAGGTACAGACTGTATGCTTTGATAGTAGGGCACCTGTGAAATAGAAAATAAATATGCGTTTGCCATCACAAAAAACAGCATCAACAGGAGATTATGATATGCTCATACGCCAATTCAGCATTATCCATTCCTTCAGTGAGCGTCTGATGAATATGCAGATGAAGAGCCTGACTTTGTTTTCTTCTCTGACCACCAGCTGCACCCTGAGTGTGACACTGGAGCAGGCCATCCTGCTTGCCCGAAACCACGGCCTGCCCCCTCGCTGCATCATGCAGGCCACTGATGTCATGAGGAAACAGGTATGTGTTCAGTTACTGTGTGCATAGCCTCTCTTTTTTATTTCTACTCTCAGCTTCCTGTTAGCGCTGCTACCGTCGTCTAATGCTGCGGCCCCCACAGTGGTTTTCTCACTCCAAGTGAATGTGTGCTTCAATCCACAGCGCAGTTTCCACATCCAAAATCATTAGATAAACTGGATGCTTCATTGAGTCAAACTACAGTGCGAGGCCAAAACTGTATCAACAATGGATTTAACAGTATCAATAAAGGAGCAGTTATGTCCTTTTAGCTTCCATGGTCAATGTTTGATTTCTATCAGACAATATTACCTCGGTAGGAATTCATTTTTTGGTGATGAAAGTGTTTGCTGCCGTCCACAAGCGAAAATCATTAACTCTGCTCCTGTCTATGCTATAATTTATTTCTCCTCTTCCCCCGTTTCACACCCTATCTGATCTCAATCTTATCATATATGCATTCACTGCAACCTGAATATGAATGTAACCAAATGAGGGAAAACAGATTCTGGAGCTTGTTTGTTTGTTGGCATGTCTATTTGGGGTCAAGGGATGGAATTCCCATTACTTTCTCAGTGCGTACACATTTTCATCCCGCAAAAGGCTCCAGCCATGACCAGATCCTGGCCCTACAGTATATCTGAGACTCTCATTAGAAGTTCTGTGAGTGGTAGTTATATTGCTGTTTGCAGTGAGAGAAGAGGTTAGTCGAGAGGCTGAGATCCTGCAGGAGGAAAGGCATTTAATTTCTACACTCAGAGAGCTGGGCTGCCAGCCAGGAGGATGCAACTCCTTACATTGTGTGACCTTGACTGCTACTGTATGTGGCTAGGAGTAAAAAAAAAAAATCCATCTTATGACTGGTGTGGTTTGAGATATTTTTAATGGAATATGAAAAGGTACAGTTAAGAAAATCTGCTGTTTTGGTTCATTTATCTTGTTTGCTTGCTAGAGCAGAACTTTTCTCATTATATTTTTTTTCATTGTGTCATTTTTCTACATCTGCCGTTATGTTTTCTTTTTTTTTCTTTGCGTCACCGTTGACCTAGACTTCACTGAGAAGCAGCGCTTCAGTCCAGATAGAGAGCAGAGGGAGGTCTGCTCCTCTGTGTCTGACTGTGTGTGTGTGTCCTTGCTCTCAGACATCAGCTGATGAATCTGATGAATATGAATATCACACAGGGTTCAGATGGCGCCTCTTCTTTCTCGCTGAATAGTCATACTTACTCACAAAAAGGTTATCTGCACAGCATCCGGCCCCAGCAGGACCCATCCATCACGCCCAGACAACATCATCCAGAAGAGAATGCATGAATGATTTGTGCAAAATGGGTCCAATCACAGCTTGATTTGTAATCTTCTGCATGGCAATTTCTGTTATTTGGACTGAATAGGAAGAATATATATAAGACTACATAAACTTAAACTTAAAAACACTTTTTTGGACTTTTTTCCCCCGTTTCAGCATGTGGAAGAAATTCTAGATGTTTTATGAATGCTTTATGTATTTAAACTTCTATTAAATCCAGAGAAAACTTGGCAGGCCTGATGATGACAGATTAAATGGAATAAACTAGATCCAACGTGCTGAATAAAAATGTCCTTCCTGATATTTATTTCACTCTCTCGTTGAAGTTTCAATTTTAGGTGCAAGAGCGTCATCTAGAAAAGAATCACATACCATGTTTTTGTTATTCAGTAATACATAAATGTGAAAAATGAAAACAAAATACACGCTGTATTTAAAATCCATGAGTGAATCAGTATTCGTTATATACAAGCAGTGAAGGGCTCCATGTATTTTGTCCAACAGATGTTCAACTTGATGGGTACTGAGTATTTTTATTCAAGCTAGCGACATAACTTGACGGATTGCAGTGTGGGTCAGTTGATCTACCACTTTGGTCCAGACAAAAAATATCTCAAGACCTATTGGATGAGTTGCTATGAAATTTTGTACAGATAGTTATGAATCCCAGAGACTAAAAGATAAAGATTTGGTGATCTTCTGGTGTTTCTTTTGGCATCACCGTGAACTTGATATTTTTGTGTTTTCTTGGATATCATGACAGCTATACAATAGATCGCCTTGACATTTGCTACAGACGACATGCATGTTCCCCACGGGGTGCGCTGTGATAACTTTGGTGGTCCTCTGACTTCTAATTTAGCGCCATCACCAGTTCAAACCTTTTAATTTATGTAATACTTTACAACGAGTTACCTGCTAAGCTAATTACATTCTTGTGAACCTCAGCTGTATTTTGTGTTTCCTGACAATAATCACATGTAAACATGCTAAACTAAGACGCTGAGCACAGAAAACATTATACTTGCTAATCATCAGCATGCCACCGTTGTCATTGTATGACATTGTATGACATGCGGACGTCATCATTTATCTCAAGTACAGCCTACATAGCTGCTAGCATGACTGTAAACTCGTGTTTACTTGTGAGGCATGTAAAAAACAAAGTTCTATTAACTTGTAATACAAAATTATAAATCCAATTTGGGAATGTTTTTTCTTGAACTCCCCATTATTGACTCCGATCATTTTTGTTTCAGCGATCTTAGGTATGTAAATGTAAAAAGAGCTGTTTTCCCTTTTGTGTCTAACTCATCTGATCCACTCTGGGTGTCTTGTCCTTTAGGGACATTAGGGGACATCTCTGTCTGGAGGCATCAGAATGGATGGCTGCGATAGGCATCGAATAATTGCTGATGCTATCCTGCTATCTGGACGCAACTTGGGGCAGACAGTGAGATGGCAAATGGCAGAGTTGTGACCAAGAGGTCAGCTAATGCACTTTTGGCTGGTCGCTCCCTCTCTATTCGAAGAGGTCATCAGCGTCTCCTCTTTGAGCAATGATTCGATCGTGTTTTTTTTTTTTTTTGCTTGCATGTGTGCGTCACAGAGGGAGAGGGGGCATATTTGTGAATGCAGGTGTTCTTGTCTCTAAATGGGAGGCTGAGCTGCTTCCTGCCCCCCTGCAGTCGTCTATCTTCCGACTCTGCGCACAGCAAGCAGACTACAGGAGCATTAGTAAAGAGCAGACATGCTCCTGACTGAGTATAATCAAACTCTGCGACACACACATACAGGAGTGTCCTATCGTAGCTCAGCTGGGGCCCAGCAGACATGTAAAATATGTGCTTCTTGTTTCTGAAGTTCTCCTCTCTATAGTATTATTCTTAGCTCCTGTTGCATCTGATCCATAATGTCATGAATTGTTTATGTGTGTTTGTCTTTTAGGGGGCAAGAGTTCAGAATTCTGCCAAAAATCTGGGAGTGAGAGATCGCACGCCGTCATCGGTCCCAAGGTAAAACCACACTCACGTCCTGTTATGTGGGGCAAGTTCAGCGTCGTAAATTAGAGGATCTTAGCAGACTTTGCATATTATGGCTCATTACCTACAAATCAAATACATTTCATTACTGCTGGCCACTTTGAAGACAAGTTTTTGAATGATTTTCCCCACTTCCAGGAAGCCATTTGTTTCCATTAATTGTACTTGGACATTAAATCAACTTGCAGATATTCAAAGAATGCCTCAGTTTGCATTGAGTCGCCTTTGTTTTTGTTTAAAGTTATATTCTCACATCATATTTGGAAGCAGGGGCTGTTTTGAGTCTTTTTTTATTGGTGCTTTCATGGACCGTTTTGAAAATTTGATATTCTCCAATCAAAGCACAAAACAAATAGACCTTTGACTGACTCTGTCTGCAGATTATGTGGATAGTCTGTAATAGGGCTGGTTCTGATTTTTGGAAGAGGTCAAGGACTGAAGGAACAAGCAGTGGGGAATACTCTTTACTATTTTTACTTTCTATCTTTCCAGATTTAAAAATCCCACCACACACTGTATCTTGTTCTGACTCATGTATCTTGGATATACTTACTTTAACTCTCTAACATTATGCACTCTGCCATGTGGCAATGGTATATATTTGACCCGAAGAATAAATATAATATATAGTATATAATAAATAAATAAAGTGTTCCCTGAAAGATAACAAAACAGTATAAAAGCTTGGCCAGCAGTATGAATACAGTACATGCAGCAATAATGTCCATCTCTGTGTAGTTAGTGCAATCCAGCTTTTTCCAAAGTGCATGTATTTGTACTATACTGTAGGTCTGTGTGCGTGCTTTTGTGCAGGCCTGTGGCCAAATGGTTCCATTAGAGGGGAGCTCCCTGCACTCAGTAGCCCCAAGATGAGGACAAGGACTGCCTCAGCCATTTGGCTGTGACATATAGGCTTTTGTGTGACAGGCAGCCCTTTTGAACCTTTTAGTGAAATTGACAAATACAATTAAGTAGCGGGATGATTAGTGTTGAGACATTATGGTCGGAGAGCAAAATTGCTGCACTCTCGGTAGGTTTATGTCATAATTGTTGCAGTGTGAGTGACTGCTGCAGAATATGTAAGTGTGCTTTGTGGATCATGAGACATTTTGGTCATTCACTGATGTGTAGGTGATAGGTGATGTGGAGACTCATCGGGTCTCATCAAGACCAAAAAATGTGAATAGTGTAATTGATAATACAGAAGACTGCTGTATTTGGGCAGCTCATATTGGAGAAAATTGGAGTGAGATTAGAAAAAACACTGATCATTGAGGAATAATACAAAATAAATGTGCTGTTAAAGTGATGGTTTCCGTTCATTAAGGCTGCAGTAATATTATATGGACTGTAAGAAGTGCAATGGTAGGATTAGCTTTTATGGACTACATAATGGTTATAGCATAAAAAGGAAGGCAGTGAACCAGTGTGCAGAATTTCTAATTCCCCTGCAACAGCAAACAAGTGTAACTATTGCATAATTCAAAGTCATATTTTTGTTATCAAGCTGTATCATACAGTTTTTACACTTGTGAAGATGAAAGCTAAACTCACGTCATCTTTTTTTTTTTTTTTTCTTTTTACTGTTTGAACATAGTTAATGTTGTCTGACTGGATGCATGCTGCTAAGGACAATTATTTTTCCAGTGGTGACAGTTTTCTTCCCAAGACTGCAGCTAAATCTGTGGTTATATTTCCTTTGCAAATATTGAAGTGCCACTTCTCAACAGATCATCTGCAGATCATTGCTTTGTGTTAACGGGACAATACTGGAACGTAATTAAATGCCATCCTGCGTGTATGTTTCTCTGATCAGATTGTACAAACTGTGCCAGCCTCCACCCCCCGATGGTGACCCATAATGCATTGTATCCAGGAAGCTGAAGGAGTCCCAAACATCCATTTCCCTCTCTGCACCCATGAAGGATCAACCTAATTAAAAACAGTTATTGGGTCCATTTTTATAGCTGCCTAAAGTGTAAATAGAATTTAAAAACCGTAAATAGTATTTTTAATACATTATATTTTTCACTGTTGTACTTTATACATATTTTAAGTTCTTTTTTCATATAGTGCATCCGACAAGACAATGATTCAGAGTGGGAAAAGATTTATAGCCTGCAGTTATATTAGCCCAATGAAAGGAATGAATCCCATCAGTTCACTGTCTGCGCATTACGGGCTGAAAATCATGTTTGTTTTCATGAGGGTCATTTGCATTTCATCGTATTATTTTAATTTGCATATGAACTAAGCAAGATAATATTGATTAAAAGTATATTGGATGAAATTTGGCTTTGTGCTGTGTTCAAATTAGCCAATAATTTGTCTGCTTCTCCTCAGCTTTAACTGCTACGCTTTATCAAAACCTGTCAGTATTGGATAACCATGCGAATGTGTGCTTTTGTAACGTTCCTCATGATGTTTATTCCCTTGTAAATATACATGTTTTGTGTGCGAAGGTGCTTAAAGAATGCCCTTGTTTCCCATTGTCTGTTACATGCATGCATATGAAGAATTTCGATGGTCTATCAGTATTAACATATAATAGTTTTTTGGAAGTAGAGCTATGAGATATATTCTGTTATTTTATATTGACAGTACTCAGGATTAAAGTGTCTCTCTGTTACTTATAATTGGATGCATCATTGTAGATGGATGTCTAGCTCACTACTATGCAAACAAACAAGTGGTAATAAACTGCATCAATAAGCTCCTATAATGTTTACTGTATACTGTTTGTTTCTGTTTCATTTAAAAATGATTTTCTTTGAATCATTAAAATGCTGTCATGTAAAAATATATAAACATTAATTGAAAATATTTTTTTAAATTTCTTTCTTTATTTTGGAGTCTTGCTTATGAAGCTTATTGGGACGTTTTGACTAGTTAATTGGAAGTAAAATGAATTACAATTTTCTATAAATCTATAAATGGACTTGCTGAACTTTCAGCTTTGCCTTCACTAATTAGCAGGACTCGCCACCAGTGTTGGATATAGTTACGTTGGAAAGTAGTTAATTAGGTTACAACGTCACCATCAATTAAAAGCAATCTGTTACGTTACGTTGCGTTACCTATGAATAAAAGTAACGCTATAGTTAGAGCACTCATGCGTTACCAAAAATTAATTTATTAAAATTAATTACGCCTCGCACATGCTGCAACTTAACTGACACAGACACACAGCCTCCTTTAAGTGCTCCGAGAAGTCCTGACAATGAATAACGTCAGTCATCCAACCAAATTAACTGGGCAGGATAACAATAACAGGAAAGACATAAGTAACTCCTGATTTTTTAAAAACCCGAATGCAGTTATGAAAGTGCATTTCAGTGCGCTCGAGTAAACACAATCTGAGGTAAACAGGTAGCAGATTCAGATCCATTTAGAAATGAACGACTAGTCAACGATCTAACAGAAATGTTAACCGCTGCCTCTATGTCAAACAAAAATGATAACAAAATATAATAATAAAATCGCCCACTGGCACACAGGCAAATGACAAATAGCCTAATAGCCGAACAATGAAAATAGTATTCAATCTGGAAACGCGTAACGCGTAACCCACAACACTGTTAAGGAGGGACCGTTTTATCTGCATTAGCAGACAGGCTGGCATCATAAAATGTGTATGTTTTTGACAGCTGTAGTTATTTTGTGAATTCAGATTTTAAATACAAAACAATGATCAGGTTATGAAAAATGACACTTTGGTATAGATTTAACTACCCAACATTAAAATATTGTTAAGCGTTAACTATGAACACGGGCTACGTTCAAATAAAAGAATGCATATATCAACTGAAATGTTCAAACTACACTATATTTTGAGACTCCTGCCATTTCAGTTTATATAGTTCATATGCTGGTTAAAACTAAAGAAAACTGCATTTAATCAACGACGACGTTCGTCGTCTGATTACTGACAAACAGAAATCATTATTTTAGTCTTGGTCACTTTTTACAGTGATTTTTCAGTAGTTTGCAGTATTATCCAGCCACTTAGCTGATAATTAGATGATTTTAACTCTAAATGTGTATTTTAATCCCATACAATCTACGGCAGGATTTAAAAGCTTAATAATGTTGCTGAAATTATTTTTGTAAAAAAATGAAAATGAATTGATGATGATTATTACAGGAGTTTTAATGTGAAGTACTACTCTAGGTGGGGGAAAAAAAACTTGTAATGTTAATAATGATATTGTTTTATTCATATTAGTTAGCAATGTCATTGTGCTGTTGTTTATTAAACTGAAAATCAGCCACAGACTATAGACACACATACACTATGGTCCTGGACAGATCTGGTGCTCACTCTCACTGCATTTGATTGCATGAATAAGAAGGTTGTGGACTTAATATGATGATTTTTGATCCATCTGGTCATTATCACACATATCCAGACATTTACATCTGGAAAAACAGTATTTATATCCTCCATAATGTCCCCTGGACTTCCCTGGTCAATCAGATGACCTTTGATCCAAATCTGTGTTCATGAACAGAATTTTGGAGCCATTCTAGAAGAGAAGAATTCTAGAATGTATTCCATCTATAAAAGAGTCTCTCTTCAGACTTCACTCACTCTTCGACCTGAACACACACTGCTCACTTGTGTCTGGAAGATCTCCTCCGATTGAATACACTCGAGTTGTTGTGAGAAAAATCGTCGTGAGAATTTCGTTGTGGCTTTGCCCTTCAAACCTGTCCATTGCACCTGTTCTGTATTTTTACATACAGCAGCAAAATGTCCTTCGCTGAAGCAAACAGGACCATCTACAGACCTGTCAGGGTAAGTGAGAGTGTTTTTAACTGGACTTAGACTGTAAACTTGTTCTGATAGAGTTAAATATAGTTATATAGTTTTCTATTTGTATAAAACATTTTTATTTCTACAGTCACTTTCTACTTTTTATGTAGTTTTTGTATAGATGATCTATCTATCTATCTATCTATCTATCTATCTATCTATCTATCTATCTATCTATCTATCTATCTATCTATCTATCTATCTATCTATCTATCTATCCAAACCAATGAGCAACATGATCTTCTTTCCTTCACAGGTGCTGTTTGGGACACCCATATATGAGCGGGCTATGCAGATCTGCTGGCACTCACCCTCGTATAAGTCTATGGTAAGACCCACTATAGTTTTCACGTCTCCACTAAATTAAATTAGCACATTTTGTCTTGTACTTTAACATAAAGACATGTGATCCCTTGTTGTTCAGATTGCACTGATGTCTCAACTGTTGAGGCTTCAGCAGGAAAACCAGCTCCCATCAGAGGTCACTGCTGAAGATATGAGTGAGCTGCTGGTGGAGCAGAGCAAGGAGACACTGAGAGTACAGTAAGTTATCTACCTACAGCTGACCTCATCTCTGCTCACGTCACACCAATCTGTCTGTAATGAGGAAGAGGGGAACAGTGAAGATAAAGCTTGTGTTTTCTTTCTATTTGAAGGCTCTGGCAATTTGAACTGGATGGATATGATGCTGACGTCAGGCCTCTTCTTCAGCTGGTAAGACCACAATCCTGAAAAGACTCTACAGTAGTTTGGAGTCACCTGTTACCTGATTTATTGTGTAAATATGTCAAATCTACTTATCATATGTCATTCCTTGTTTGAGGTGTGGAAGGTGAATAACAGTATGAAGATGAGGGACATTGAATTCGAAGCCAGAAGACTGCTCAGCTCTCCAAAGGCCGTCCCTCCTCATTTTAAGTGAGTTATATTTGACACACATTCATGATCAGTTGAAGTTCAGTGGTTGTGATGTCTCTGTGCTGCTGTGTTTTTAAAACTAACTTTGAATGACTGTAACCTGCAGACATCGCAAGATCATCCGCCAGGCTGTGAAGTATGCCAAGATCCTGACCGAGCAACAGAAAAGGCCCTGAGTCCAAACTGCTCTGCCCAATGGATGTGGTGTTGAGGTGCTTCCCAAAAAGTCCTGCAAAGCTTCTGGTTGCCCCCTCAAACACCTCTTCAACATGCCCTCCCAGCAGCTAAGTAAAATGGCTGTTGGGGTCACAAAACTGTTCAGGACCGGGTATCCAAGGCTCATCTTCCTGTGCTCCCTTCAGGCCACTTTCTCCTCCTCCATCAGGAACAACTGGTCCTGTCTATCCAGAAACAAGTTAGACAGGAGGTTACCCTGAAAGAGCGTCCTGGTGAAGAAGCTCAACAGCTTTGCAGCAGGAGGTGCTGGGCTTACCATCACTGATGTTGCAGTGGGGGAGATATGTGTGTTTCGGCCTCAGACTTGCTACAAGCTGTTCAGACCTCTGGATGAACCTCCTGCCCACGCTGCCAGTCCAGAACCAGACTCGACTGTGGTTTCTACTCCGTCACGTCCTCCGGCCACCTCTGATGAACCTCCTGCCCACGCTGCCAGTCCAGAACCAGACTTCGGCCGTGGTTTCTATCCGCCATGTGCACCGACCACCTGATGAACCTGCTGCCCGCGCTGCCGGTCAGAACCAGACTTCGGCCGTGGTTTCTACTCCGCCATGCACGACCACCTCTGATGACCTCCTGCCGCTGCCAGTCCAAGAACCAGACTACGACGTGGTTTCTTCTCCGCCATGTGCACCGACCACCTCTGATGAGACCTCCTGCCGCTGCCAGTCCAGAACCGGAACTTCGACCGTGGTTTCTACTCGCCATGTGCACCGACCACCTCCTGATGAACCTCCCCTGCCGGCTGCCGGTCCAGAACCCGGGCTTCGGCGTGGTTTCTGCTCCTAGCCATGTGCACCGACCTCTGATATGAACCTCCTGCCGGCTGCCAGTCCAGAACCAGACTCGGCGTGGTTTCTGCTCCGCCATGTGCACCGACCACCTCTGATGAACCTCCTGCCCGGCGCTGCCGGTCAAGAACCAGCTCGGCAGTGGTTTCTTCTCGCCATGTGCACCGACCACCTCTGATGAACCTCCTGCCCACGGCGCTGCCAGGTCAGAACCAGACTTCGGCCGTGGTTTCTGCTCCCGCCATGTGCACCGGAGCCACCTCTGATGGGCCTCCACTGCCCGCGCTCCAGTCAGGGCCAGACTCGGCCGTGGTTTCTACTCCATCATGTGCACCGACCACCCCTCCTGATGAACCTCCTGCTGGCGCTATGATCCAGAACCAGACTTCGACCGTGGTTTCTACTCCGCCATGTGCACCGACCACCTCTGATGAATCCTCCTGCCCGGCTGCCATTTTGACATACAGCAACAGCCTGTCGCTTTGCTGAAGGAAGCAGGACCATCTACAGACCCATCAGGGTAAGTGAAGATGTTTTTAACTGGACTTAGACTGTAAATTTGTTCTGGTGAGTTAAACCTCTGAATAACAAACCAATGCGCAACATGATCTTCTTTCCTCCACAGGTGTTGTTTGGGACACCCATATGAGCGGAGCTCTGCAGATCTGCTGGCACTCACCTCGTATAAGTCTATAGGTAAGACCCACTATAGTTTTCATGTCTCTAAATTAAAATAGCAGGTAAAGTCTTACACATTTTGTCTTGTACTTGCTGTAAGACATGTGATCCTTGTTGTTCAGATTGCACTGATGTCTCAACTGTGAGGCTTCAGCAGGAAAACCAGCTCCCATCAGAGGTCACTGCTGAAGATATGAGTGAGCTGCTGGTGGAGCAGAGCAAGGAGACACTGAGAGTACAGTAAGTTACCTACCTACAGCTGACCTCATCTCTGCTCACGTCACACCAATCAGTCTGTAATGAGGAAGAGGGGAATAGTGAAGATGAAACTTGTGTTTTCTTTCTATTTGAAGGCTCTGGCAATTTGAACTGGACGGATATGATGCTGACGTCAGGCCTCTTCTTCAGCTGGTAAGACCACAATCCTGAAAAGACTCTACAGTAGTTTGGAGTCACCTGTTACCTGATTTATTGTGTAAATATGTCAAATCTACTTATCACATGTCATTCCTTGTTTGAGGTGTGGAAGGTGAATAACAGTATGAAGATGAGAGACATTGAATTCGAAGCCAGAAGACTGCTCAGCTCTCCAAAGGCCGTCCCTCCTCATTTTAAGTGAGTTATATTTGACACACATTCATGATCAGTTGAAGTTCAGTGGTTGTGATGTCTCTGTGCTGCTTTGAAGTGTTTTTAAAACTAACTTTGAATGACTGTAACCTGCAGACATCGCAAGATCATCCGCCAGGCTGTGAAGTATGCCAAGATCCTGACCGAGCAGCAGAAAAAAGGCCCTGAGTCCAAACTGCTCTGCCCAATGGATGTGGTGTTAGAGGTGCTTCCCAAAGTCCTGCAAGGCTTCTGGTTGCCCCCTCCAAACACCTCCTTCAACATGCCCTCCCAGCAGCTAAGTAAAATGGCTGTTGGGGTCACAAAAGCTGTTCAGGACCGGGTATCCAAGGCTCTGTCTTCTGTGCTCCTTCAGGCCACTTTCTCCTCCTCCATCAGAGACAATATGGTCCTGTCTATCCAGAAACAAGTTAGACAGGGTTACCCTGAAGACATCCTGGTGAAGAAGCTCAACAGCTTTGCAGCAGAGGTGCTGAACACCATCACTGATGTTGCAGTGAGGGAGATATGTGTGCTGTTTCAGCCTCAGACTTTACAAGCTGTTCAGACCCCCTCTGATGAACCTCCTGCCCACGCTGCCAGTCCAGAACCAGACTCGGCCGTGGTTTCTACTCCGCCACGTCCTTCTGCCACCTCTGATGAACCTCCTGCCCGCGCTGCCAGTCCAGAACCAGACTCGGCCGTGGTTTCTTCTCCACCATGTGCACCGACCACCTCTGATGAACCTCCTGCCCGCGCTGCCAGTCCAGAACCAGACTCGGCCGTGGTTTCTACTCCGCCATGTGCACCGACCACCTCTGATGAACCTCCTGCCCGCGCTGCCAGTCCAGAACCAGACTCGGCCGTGGTTTCTACTCCGCCATGTCCTTCAGCCACCTCTGATGAACCTGCTGCCCACGCTGCCAGTCCAGAACCAGACTCGGCCGTGGTTTCTACTCTGCCACGTCCTCCGGCCACCTCTGAAGAACCTCCTGCGCACGCTGCCAGTCCAGAACCAGACTCGGCCGTGGTTTCTACTCCGGCCACCTCTGATGAACCTCCTGCCCATGCTGCCAGTCCAGAACCAGACTCGGCCGTGGTTTCTACTCCGCCACGTCCTCCGGCCACCTCTGATGAACCTCCTGCCCACGCTGCCAGTCCAGAACCAGACTTGGCTGTGGTTTCCACTCCACCATGTCCTCCAATCTCCTCTGATGAACCTCCTGCCTACACTGCCAGTCCAGAACCAGACTATACTTTTGTTGTTGATGATGCAGAGGCCAGTACCAGCACAGAGAACAGAGTAATGATCTCTGCTGTCATTACTCCTCAACCAGCTCCTGTCCATAGTGCAATCCAGAACACTGACACTGAGAGACAAGCAGAATCAGACTCTGTTGTGGCCAAAAAGACAAAGAAAAGTAGATTCAGACGTTTTGTGAAGTGGCTACGAAAAAACTGCTGCTGTTTACCATCTGGAGACAACGAACAGAGCTGAAATTTCCCTCTGTGAAAACTTTGTGTAGAGATGTGGTGTGGTGTTTGTTTGTTTTTTTTATTGTTCATTTGTTGTAAATAAAAAAAAATGCATTCAGAAAAATATGATACAGGAACTCTGTGTATTGCACTATATATTGTTTAATTTATCGTTGGAGTTAAGAAAAGTGAATCTGAAGGTGCATTTAAAAATCAGTACTTCTTATTATGATGCCAAAAACAACCAGGGAAAATAAACCATTTCAACACATAGATGCACTATTCAGTATAAATGTAATATCAGTTGTGGAAACTAAATGATGGAGAAAAACCTGAACAATTCTACCAATAACCTGAAACATGAGGGTTAACACAGTCTTATATAGGAGAATTCTGGATAATTGTAAGTCAATGTCAAAAGTGTCTTGGTGTTCATAATTAAGGACTCGCCACACCTGCGTTAGTCGCTGCCAGCGCACGTGCTGTTGCGCAGTTGAATCGCGTGGACGTTTTGCCCCGCGTGCAGGTGCGTGCGTTACCGCGTTGTGAACGCAGCCCGCTGGATAAATGGGAGTGGCGGTGGCACCGATAACACTGCTGGCAGCCAGTGAGCGGAAGATTTGTAATCTCTGTCACAGAGCTGCCGCGCTATTGGTTTCTATAGGGAAGCTGCCGCGAGAGAGTCAGTGAGGCGACAAACTGGGGATGGTCCCGGGCTGAGTCCTCCACAATGAGCCGGGCTCAGAGCCGCCTGCTCCTCCACACTTGACGCAACCCGTCTGAACTTAACACGGCTCCACGGCACGGCAAAACCCACTGTGGTGAGGTGGTGTGGGGCTTTCTTTCTTTCTTTCTTTTCTTTTTTTTTTTTTTTTGGAACATTTGAGTCGCCGAGACGTCTCTTGAAGGACGAATGACACCGGCTCACCTCATGGTTTCACCCCGCTAAAAAAGAGAGAGAGAGAGAGAGAGAGAGAGAGAAAAGAAAGAAAAGAAGGCACAACAGTTTCTTCATGGCGTCTCCACAACAGTCAAGAATTCAGTCGTATCTGGAAAGGAACAAAATCGGACCCCTGTTTGAGGTGAGTGTGTGTGACTGTAACTCTGAAGTTCTTGTCTGCCGCGGTTAAAGCTCCATTGCTTTGCACCAGACTGCGTTAATCCGCTTTTGAAATGTAAGTTGTGCTAAACGGTGAGCACATCTGCAATGTGAGCTGTCACAGTGGAGTAACAGAGCAACTGGATTATTACACCGCACCTCACATACATGTACTGTACATGTACATGTCACGTATCATATGTTGATAAAACTGAAAAGCCATTTCATTTTTTTTAATGCACTTTGGTGTCATTTCCTTCCTCAAACGTCCCGCTGCTCTCCGTTCACCGGAGCACAGAAACCCATAAAGGAACCCTGGCTGCTGTGTTTGCCCTCACGTTTCACTGCTTAGCCTTTCCATCAGTGATTTGCATTTCAAAAGATGATGCTGTGCCACTGCCTGACTCGACATTGTTACAGTTTGTTGGAGTTGGGGGGGGGGGGGCACTCAGTTGTAATTCATACTGCACAGCAGGGTTGGCTTTACTGTGCGTTCTGCTACAGAGGACACAGCCTAACTGTGACTACCTGCCTCCCTGTATGTTTGTCAGACAGGGAATCTGTGTGTTGTACACTCTGTTTGGCGTCTAAGCAACCTAGGGAGGGGGGGGGGGGGCATGACTTCATCCTTTGTTTGCTGTTGGATTTCTAGCTGAAAGCAGGGACCGCACAGGTGTGAGCCCTAATCAGAGTAAAGACAGGAAGACATAACTGTCCAGCTCCACTGGCTTTTGTCTGAGATGCAGCAGATCCGTGTGTCTGTCTATCTAGGTGTTTTCACCATGAAATACAAAGCTGGGGGTACAGCAGGATGACATGCACTGTTTATGGCAACACAATGCTCACATGCACATGGTGTGTTGGCAAAAAAGTGCTGACATATCAGTTATGTGCTTCATCACACACACGCACACAGGCTGCACGTTAAGCAGATGTAAGAGCACTGGCGAGGCTTGTTTCAGCACCGTGGACAGAGACTTGTGCCTACAGCAGCGTTTAACCAGCGAAAGAGACGAGAAACCGTCTCGTGTGTGAGGCCACGGCAATCAGTAAGGCTCAACTGCACAATGATAGTCCTCTGTGTGCTCTCTCTGTTTGTTTTTCCTCCCTCCCATCTTCCTCTTCCACCTGTCTCCCCCCCTCAGTACTCTCGCCTCTCCTGTTTGTTTGTTGTCTCCTTTTTATGTGACAATTAAAGACGATTAAGGCAAAGTGATTTAAAGGGGGTGCTGATTAAAAGCCTCATTGTTCTGAAGATCAATGAGCTTATTTCCTTAGGATTTCCACAAGTGTGTGTGCTTAAGATATCAAGCAGTTTTTATGCTGACCAACAAGGACACTGAGTTGTTTAGACTGTGGATGGTGTATTGTGAGGCTGCATTGTGCGGTGTAGATTTTCAGGGGAAACTGCCAGTTTTTGTCTTTTTTTAAAGTAGGTGAGAAAGAGGTAGTAAGAGAAGGATATATGGAAACTCTCCTGGGACTGCCACTCTCCTCATGAGAAAATGTGGCTGCTACCTGCCACAAAAACCCTTGTTGTCCCAAAGAAAAACCCATCCGTGTGCATTCGGTCGTGAAGAAGAATAATCCAAGAGGGCTTCTGCAACTCTTCTTGTAATTTTCGCTTTTCGTCAGATGTAGGAGAATCAGTGCAGCCGAAGTGATACTCCAGTTGTTCTGCTAAAAGTTTTGATTGCCATTCAAAGATGAATACAGCACTCCCAAAACTGTTTCCAAAGACAAGCACACAATGAAGAAATTAGTATTTTTCTGCTATAGCGATACAAAACAAAACACTGCAATACAAAACACAGCAACATAATGGCAATGTGATGGTCTACGGTGTTGTATTTCATTCATATTGCAAAACCCTTTGAGGCAAATTCATAATTTTGGGCTGTAACAAAACCAGCAGCAATAATTACAGTAATTAAGGCAAAATAGTAATTGGACTGCATGTATTACAGCGCACCGAGAGTTTCTACAGTAAATCACAATTAGACAGAGACAAGACAGAATAAATGGACTGTCTCCCACTTATCTGGTTGTTTTCCAAAACCGTTCACAGTATTATTCATTTAAAAGGCTGTTATACTTTTGTTTATGTACACATACTGCCTACTTAATACTTAATTTATTGTGGAGCCTTTACAAACACAAGCATGTCTTGCAGCATCTAAGATAAGAGTGGATATGTATGTTAAAGTACCATCCTGGGTTCCCTGCTTCATGTTGTGTAAACACCACCTCCAGTTCCTCCACTCTGAAATCTGTCTCCCCAACACTTGTCTGCAAAGCTCGTCTCCTCCTCCTCATACCCCGAGCACACAGCTGCAGTATTAAACAGTCTGTAACAGCGAGTGGGGGTTCATTTACTCACTCTGATGAGACACAGCTTATGATTTGCCATAGAATTGATTTTTTTTTTTTTCTTCCTTCCCCCTCACTAATGAAATGGTTGCTTTGCAGAGATAGCAAGCTGAGTCAACACCGACTGAATATTCTCCAAAAACTGAAGCAGCCTTTCATAATAATTGAAGTAATTGCACTCCAGATTGTTGTCAGCCACTTTCCCATTTTAGCAAATTGATATTCTACTACACCTACTCTTTTCCAATCACTTAACAGTTTCAGTGTAGTGTAACCTTTCACATTTCCATGTTGCATTAAGAATTCTAGTCAGTATAGTTAGGTATGCTTTTTTATAAGTTGTATGATACATATAGGAAAAAGATACAGCAAGCATTTGTGTTATTTTCTGCAACTTACAGAGGATAAAAGTCATCCTTGTCTGTTTTTTGTAGGATCTGTGGGATCTGTCTGCAGGCTTCTGGCATTTAAACTTGTGTAACAGGACCGGTCGGAAAAAATGAGCAGACTTTGCCTTCATCAGCAGACAGCGTAAAACCTGCTCTGATGTTCCTCCCTGCTGTGAACAGTCAATCAAATGTTAGACGATATAATTGTTCTATTCGAACAGTGAACTGAAGGATCATGTTAGTATAGTCTGGACTAAAAAAAATGTCACTAGTTTGAACTGGAATAACGTTCAAATGTTGAGTTATAACACAGTTCTGTGGAAGAATTGGATGCCTTTGTTCATGGAGAAGTCTGATTTTTCCCTTTGGGGCTTTAATGACTTGAATGTACGTCTGATAATATCTACTGTTAAATGAGTATTGGTCACAGCTCTGGGGACTGTCATGGTTACTTGCTGATACTATGAAGAACTAATGAGTGAAAAACTGCATTCACATTACAGTTATATTTACTCTTTTTATTTGTGCACAAGAACACCTACAAAACATGCACAGTGAGAACATTACATAGTTTTTAAATTGATTATTATCTATCACCTCACGCTTACCCTGTTCCATGTGTATATTTTTGTCCGTCTTAACTTAGTAGTGACGTGTAGTTACAGCCTAACGTTTCCTTTCACATAGAACAATGATTCCAATTAGTTCTTCTCAGTGAGAATTTAAGATATTAGGTCAATAAAGAAAAAGGGACAGTATTGAATGTTCACTCTGTTTCAGTCAGTCACTTTAAGTGTAGGAATTTAAATCAGTGAGCTGCTCTATACTAATAGTGCTTCTACTTGTAGTAAAGTTAAATGACTTTGCTTCTTCCAATAAATTTCCCTGAGGAGACTAAGTCGCTCCTTCCATGTGAAAAAGGGTCCACTCCAATCTGTTTAGTTGTGTAGTGTTTCTAATCTGCTGTACTGTAAAGAGTCAGGACATGGACACACACACACACACATACACACACACGCCCACTGTCTGACCTATTGATCCACGTCCTTAAGAGGTAATTTATTGGATGTGGTGTGATTGGGTATGGGCTATTTTCACCTACATTACTAGCAGTGTGCTCTGTCTTTTTGTCTCAGTAAAATGACATAAGTGCTATTTCTGTATGCATGTAACCTTCTTTAGTATGTTTTGACCATTTGATTCACCATAGTGATTGATTTTGTATGAGAATTTCACGAGCTGACTTGCATTCAATATCAATCCTGTCCAGCTGTAGGAAAAAAGGAAGAAAACGTGTCATAAATAGTCAGCATCTGGCGTTTGAAATTTTTGTTATTCCTGACCCTCCGAGACGTATTAACAGAAACACACACAGACAATTTACACAAGGTACATACACGAGGTTCAGATACATCAGGAAGAATCCATCAGAGGTCCTGTTACATCTACAAACACACCTGGAAACATTTCTGTCTGACAGGGTTACTTTGTCATTGGCATACCTCCCACACATCTGGTAATAATAACCCAGTAATTTCATCTTGGTCGTGGGCTGTTTCATGTATGTTGATTATTTCACCTCACCGTTCAAAGCAAAAATCTGCGAAATGTGGTCGGTTATTACAGAAAAATGTTGACCATTTGATACTTGCTTTTATTCACGCTAGAGGGGTTAAAGATAAGATGAAGGCAGGTGCATCACCTTACACCTTCATCATGTCTAGGCATCATTAAGTCCATTGATTTTTATTACCCATGCCATGCTATGGGGGCTTTTATAACCTATTTACATCCAAACACAAGATGCTCACTCTGATTTCAATTTTGAAATCCTATCATAAAATGTGAAGGCACGCTAAAAGTCAGTACAATCCATTCGAGTAAAATGATTTGCAATTTCCTTTGGCAGTTTCTTATGACACCATGTGCAAATTGAAACGAGGCCTTTCACTTTGTCTCGTGGGACAGGGTAAGTTTAATTCATATTCAATTCACATCGGTGCCATCAAAATTCAGGGGAGAGATACAGTTTGTGATTGGTTAAATTCTAAACATGCAATGTACAAGAGAAAACACAGTCTTCAAATCACTTACAGCATGTGTTCAGTTTCTCCATACCACTCTTTGTTTAGAGGACTGATGGTCTCAGCAAAAGTTGATGAGTTGATATGACAGGCATTTGGCAACGCATGGGTTAATACAGCTCCCCTTCAGGCACAGTTGGTGTGTAATTACTACAGGACAGACAGCTGAACAGGCAACCTACGGCAGGTCGGTCCTGGGGGAGTAAAGAAAGGGGCGAATGGGAAAGGCAAATCTGAGAGATCAGACAGTGAGACGATGAGTGAAGTCCAATATGAGGAAGATTTAGAGCGTGCAGCGTGAGTGGGTACGGGAAACCGAAAGAGAAAGGGGAGTGTACAGTGGCTGTGGTGCATGCTAATAAAGTTATCATGTCCACAGAGCCTGAGGATGCTGATGGCTGACTGCTGGGTGTAATTGATAGTCGTGTTGGTGGTGTGGAAGAGCTGATCATCTGATACACAATCTTGTCTGTTACACTTTATTTGTCCAGCTGGTGACTGTGTTTGTACACACAGGTTAATATGTGTCTATGCACATGTGTACTTTATATACTGTATGTATTACGAGTCTGTGAAAGGGAAAATTCACATTTTTCTATGTTAAAACAATATTCATATGCAGTTTTTGGTCACTGTAACTCAGTTTCATTGTTACAGGAAGACAACCATAGTCCTCATTCAGTGCTTTCCAAACTTCAGTCGCAGCTAATAAGATGTACATTGTCTGATTTTGACAAATCAAGCAGGAATCTTTCAAAATGAGTCTTTTTGATATGCATGCATTCTTCGTGCTTCTCTGGACAGTGTTTCTTTTTAAACAGAACACTGATTACCAATTTATATACCTGTTTTCTTCCCTTTTAAATCTCTTGAAGAGATTTCTACAAAGCGACATGTGTATACATGGGCATGTGAGTATGTTTTTTTTTTTTTTTTTTTTTTTTTTTTTTTTTTAAAGGTGGACTTGAAATGTGAACCTTTCCCGAAAGGCTTAGTTTTGATAGCTTAACTTTTGCAAAGGTGCCTAAATGATTGAACTGCTTGAGCTGTAAGAATGTACTTCATAGTGATTTATTCTTCATCGTCCTGCCCTAAAAAAAATCTATTAAATATGCAGCACCTCATAATTCACTGCTGTCCTGACCAAACCACTTGAGCTCAGTTTATAAGGCTGCAGCTAATGGTTATTTTCATTATTTGATTCTTTTTCCAATTAACTGAATATTTTCTGAGTAAATAGTTCAACATGAAGACATCAAGTGGAAGTTTAAAGTCTATTTAGATTAGCATAAATTGGAGATTAGAGCCCATGGATGTGAAGCATTTTCATCTGCCGCATATGAAGACGGGCAATGTGCTCTAGGCACTGTTTATGGTCGAGTACAGCCTGTAGGTGAATGATGGAAACTCCCAGTTGTATCTCTTGGAACATCCTGAAGGTCATGGTGGTGATAGGGAAGAATTGCAGTGATATTTAAAGAGCAGCACTATACTTTTTAGCTCGACAGATCATTGGTCAGATATGTGAGCGTAGAGAGGTAGAAATGTGGAAGAAGACAGGAAGTAGCAGAAATTGAGCTTCAGAGAAAAGCTGAATTTCTGCTTAGAGGAACATCTGGCAAAGCTTCATTGAAAAATACAATGACTTGTTTAGACCAACCGACAATCTAAAAGTCAAATATGGTTCATTTCCAATGGGATAAAAAAGAAAAATGTAAAATACTGACATTTGAGAATAACTATACTTTCACACTATAAGTGACATTGGGATACATCTTAAATTAATTAGCTGATTGAGTGACTAATACTGAGCTAGCCCTCATCACTTATGGTCATATTTCTGAAGCAAAACATGTAGTGTAGTGTGGGGTGTATGGTGTAGTGATGAAACCTGACTTGAGGCAGTGCTGAGGACAGAGCGAGTGAGGAGTGAGGGTGTGTGTGTGTGTGTGTGTGTGTGTGTGTGTGTGTGTGTGTGTGTGTGTGTGTGTGTGTGTGTGTGTGTGTGTGTGTGTGTGTGTGTGTGTGTGTGTGTGTGTGTGTGTGTGTGTGTGGGACAGATAAAAGCATCTCTTCTGATTATCTGGTAGTGCCAGCCTGGTCAGGTGACATTGCCTCTCCCACAGTCTCCTCTTCCGCCTGATCTCTCCTGCTCTTGTCTGCCTGCGTATTCAAGGTCTGGATGTCTTCCAGTTGCATCTCTCCCTCTTTCGTCACATCATTCTCCTTTTTTTTTTTTTTCCAATAATGACCTCTTTCTGTATATGAAGCACATTGGAAAGACACATCGATGTCACCTTAAATACCCTATGATATTACTACACTGTATTCCCCTATTTCATTGACAAACAGCAGGTAAATCAATGGCAGTCAGTGGCCTCAAGTCGGGGACAGGGAGTCCTCTTGGGAGTCTTGGAAGTGCTGTTGCTGCATGTAAATTCTTTTTTTAATACGAGGACAAGCCTGAAGAAAACATGTCAGGTTTTATAGCTGATCAGAGGTACGGCTTTAGAGTTTCTAATTTTTTTTTTTAGTCCAGAATGTGCTGCAAGTAACAGTGATTTTTAACCAGCTTAACATGAAAATATAATGTAAATACACACAATATTTTGCTGCAGTATTCCTGTCTGTCCTCACAATTGCAGCTACAGACAGACTTTGTCTCGTCTCAGTAGACTGCAATGGATACACTGCCTCCCAGGAATGCAGACATCATAGAAAGCTGGCTCGTGCTGCCTCAGTTTCTCCTCACACCCAGACATCCATAGCTCAAGCAGTCCATGAGGAGTCTGCAACAGCTGAGATTGAAATTCATCTGCTCGCAGACTGACAAGAAAGAAAAGAGTAAAGCTTAGGCCGAGTCACTTAAATCACAGAGCTTATGTTGCTGCATCAGTTCTGTCAGTAACGTTTTTTTCAGTCCACCTTTTCTCCACTATACTCACACATACTGATAACTCCTTTGACTCCCTCAAGAGAAAATTGTCTCTTTTTTTTTTTAGCCTTCACAGAGAGGTAAGTGTCCAGGTTCAGAAATAGAGCAGCACCCCTTGAGAAAGAAAGATTTGTCAAACTTTCGAGCAGGGTGGGTGCTCTCTGTCACCTTTCTCTTCCTCATACCACTCTGAAACTGTCTCCATAGATTTCTCCGTCTGTTCTTCAATATACCACCCATACATGACCTTCAAAACTTTCCAGGTTTGCCGTCCTCTTCCTTTTGAACTCTGTTCCACTTTCATTTTGGGGAGTTTGTTTAAGTTGCAGGGATACAGGGAGCATCAGTGAGAGTATCATGATTGTCATTGTCCCCAGGGGGAGTCCTTGAGAGCTTCCAAGGACATGGGTGTCTCTTGGCTGGCTGACAGCTTGTCAATTACCGTCACCAAACCAAACTGCCTGGGGGCACGGAGATATCTCACCCCGACAACAGATCTGCACAGATATAAACTGAACGTCTCGGATGCTAACTCCACCTGTTGGCCTGCTTATACTGCACTGGTGCAGACGCTAATACTTTCTGCATCTTTTTATCGCTCGCTTGCACACACACCAGCATATGCTAGAGATGCTGTTTTTGCTGATGCAAGTCACTCCTAGCCAAAAAGCATTAAAGTCTACTTCTGTATAGAAATGTCGACCCATTTGAGCCTACATCTTACTATGGTTCCTGTCAAAGAAAATATGATTATGAGTCAAATAGCAGGGGGTTATGAAACAGAACTCATGCCATTTAAAGTGCCTCATTATCATAGAAAGTGAAAGTGTCAGATTCTCTTCCCTTGCTCTGGTGCATATGTGACTTATGTAATGTATGCACTATGCAGATACTGTGGAGTTTGTTACTTATAGTATGTCTCTTTCCTTTTTTTTCATGACTCATATCATAGATGGTCAAGGACACAAAGGCACAAAGGGTGCATTAGCTCATTCAGCAGCTTGTGTCATACTGGCAAAACACTCTACAGAATGTGCAATCAATATATGTTGGCACGCGAGCATTTTACTGTACGGACGTGGGCAGAATGCAGAGTTACCCACATGTGCCGTTGTTTCTCTAACAATCCCCACAATCTACGCTATCTGTCCATCTGCCACCATTTGCTGGATGCATCCAGGTCATGCCTGCGTTACTCTCTCTCTCTCTCTACACACATCTGTGTGTGCGGTTTCCACTGAGAAACACAATCATGAAAATCGTCACGTGGCAGTCACCTATAAAAAGAACTGCACATCCTTCCCTTTACCCCCTTCCCCACAAAAAAACTATTAAGACTTGGAAAGCCTGTGGTACTTAACAGACTTCTGCTAGTTTGGCTTCCTGTATAATCTACCAAATTACAACCTTCATTTATAGACCTCCTGTTGGTAGGTTAGTTAAATTACCCACAGGAGCTACTAAGCAGTAATTACAACTTTTACATCTTAGCATCGTTAGTGGTTTATAATTGTTAGACACAGGCCACAGCAATCCATTACATAAGCTCTTAGTGCTCAGTATATCCTCTTCCAAGATTCTCTCATATGGCTATTGCTCAGAAATGGCATCATTGTTCTTTCCTGAAGAGCTTAGATCACTTCACCTTTATCTCTTACAGGCAGAGGAGCAAGGTTTTTCCAGTCCTCAGATCTGCAGTCTGCAGAGAAACATTTCAGCACGTTCCCTGTTTGTCCATTCACATGCTGTTTGCTGTCAGAGCTGCTGTAGACACTGGGGCAGGGCAGGAATGTCCCCCTGACCAATTACCTGATTAGCTTTCTGAGCACACACAGTGCAGCCAAGGCTAGCCAGCACTAATACACATGTAGGATGTCTCCCTGTAGCCCAACCCGCCCACTGAAACACACACATGCAGATATATGAGCATGTCCACAAGGGCAAACACATACCAGCTACACTACATGACTCTGTTTGGTCACACATAAGAATGTATAAATGATGTGCTTGTCACACACACACACACACGCTCATTTTATCCATACATAGCTGCCAATACGCTGCAGTCCACTAATGACTCTCTTTGCTTCTCTGCAGTAATCGTCCTGAAGTCAGCCTCAGCTGCTCTAGCTGGCTTAAACTGGTCAAACAGAGTTCTCTCTCGTATCATACCATATCATGCCAGCACACATTCACACACAGAGACATATGTTCGTTTCACTTCACTCATCAGCCTCGAAGAGACAGTTATTTCCTACAGCTGTAATAAAAGAAGGGTAATGCCTCGTGCCAAAAACAGTTTTTGGCATTCTGTGGGAAAAAAATCATTACTTTTCACATTGAATTTGTATTTTTACCTTGTGTGCTATTAAGTTCATTTTTAAGAATATGCACCTTGGCAAAGTACAGAGATAGGATGTGATTGGTTCTGACATGACCGGCACAATTGATGCTGAATTCCCGTCGTGGATTTGACGGATTTTGAATTAGCATGCAGACTAAGATGTGGCCTTTACCCTCAACACCTGTTACTGTTACTCCTTATGAGCTTTCCTCCTTTCTGCAGTACCTTTCTTTTTTTTGGTTTGTCCTATGAACATTTTCACCACCCTCCCGTTCAGCGTCTCATGTCCTCACAGTAACCTTCTCTCTACTTTACCCTTTAGATCCTTTTTACACACTCTGTCTCTCATAATAACTAGACTGTCACGTTATTAATGCATACCAATAAATCTAGTCTAAATCAATTTTGTAAGAGATAAGTAGTGGAAATGAAATAATGGCTTATATTTCCTCATCATACTTTCATCATTATTTCCCACAGGGTCAGTCGGGCCTATCCATATGTCTCTACATGTGTCCGTTCTTCCACCAGGCCCACTATGTCAGATACGGATCATTCGATATCTTAAAACATCAGGGAATACACCATCTTCTTGCTTTGCAGCACTATTTTAAAAATGCACAGATTGAACAAAGGCTGTTGTGTTTGTTAACTTGTTTGTCCTTGTGTCTTGGCAGACTGATCTGATTTTTGATGAAGCTTGCTGACATGTTTGGTACTAATTGGCACAGAAGGGAAGTGCTCCCATCTTTGGGGACATAGTGTCTAGTCATGTTTGCCTTGACTTTTATTATTTAGGATATTGACACTTGGTGTAGCACATTCCTGAAACTACAGTGAAGATAAGGGGATTATCCTACAGCTTTGGCCAGTTCTCCTCTCACATACCCTCCCTTGATAGTAAAGTCTACAAAATAGGACTGTGTAATGCTTGTAGGGATTGATTGTCTTTCTCCACTTTAGCATGGTGGATAGTCCACTGGCCACACTCTCTCACTGCTTTTTGCAATGCCACTTTCATCTAACTTCTCTCTGCTTTACTCTGCTCCTGTAGGAGTTGATGACCAAATTGATAACTGAGACTCCAGACCATCCAATCCCTTTTCTCATTGATCACCTGCAGACCAAGCAAGACAGCCCTGGCAAGCTGCACAGAGCTCTCTCTGGCTCCGCAGCACTGTGGGCACAGAGCTCCCCAGGTCGGTACAAACAGATGCAAGCATGCATAATGTACACACGCATGCAGAACGAGGCATTTGTCTTTGCATACACTCTTCTCCATAATATACACAGTATTTGATGACTGTGCTCTCAGAGACAGCCATTAATCTGCATCTGTGGACAGAGACAACAGAGCTTGCAGTGTAAACTTGGCCTGCATTTATGCTTTCTAGAATTTGCATAACATGGCATTATGAGCAAAAATTGTGACTATCTCTACTAACAGAAAGCAAAAACCCTCGAAGGGAGTACAGCAACTATGAGAAGCCATGGCAAATTCACCCAAAGAAACCGAAAAAATCCAAGAGCGACCTGGCTGTTTCCAGCATCTCTCCTCCCTCACCAGAATCCAAGTCTTGTAAGTTTCTTTTTTGGGTTCTACTTCTACTGAATTTCTTTTTGTGATTGCGTCGATTGCACGCACACACACACACACACACGCACAGACACAGTCCATTTTAGAATATGAAGCTGCACAGTTTTGATACATGTTGTATCCCAATTACACGCACCATTGGGTTTAATCTCCATTTTTAATTTGATATAATTATATCTAATTAAAGTTAGTCACAGTGTATAGTCCAGTGTCCTCCTTCCAGCCTCCCAGAGGCCTGCAGATGAGTTCATTAGAATGTGCCACATTTTACAGACTTGCTGCTGCACTCCGAAGATGAATTGTTCTTACATTAATGCAAAATGGATGCAGATGAGAAGATTTTTCTGGCAGTAACTTTTTTTTCACTTCAGTTATAAATTACTGTAGCTATGATGTTCAAATGAAGTATTGCACTTGAGACAATGAGGCTAGGTCAAATGGGGAGCAAGCAGAGCCATGCACTACTTCAATAATTTAACATTGCGCTCTGTCACTGCCAGACAAAGTCTATTTTAGGCTGCCGTCTAAGCATTTTTCACAATCAAGAAGAAATGGGTGTAGGGATGAGTGCATGAAGTCAGAAGAAAACAAGTGAGAGGAAGAAGTCGGAATAAAGTAAGCGACGCTCAGCACATAGCGTTGCGTTTACCTTTTGAGCATTATCAGCATTCCTTCAGAGTAAGAAACCTTCAAAGCTACATTTAAAGTCAAATCACATTAAAAAAACATGCATAGGTGTTTTGGTGTGCAGAGCTCATGAAAATTTGAAATCAAACGATCTGCCGCTCATCATTATTGCACAATGTAGCCAGACCAACACAAAAGCTGTCATAAATATATAGAGGTTACACCATTATGCTTGATCTTTCTTTATGTGTACAGTTTGCTGAGCTTTGTGCTTCACTTCTAGTTGACTGATGCTTTAATGGGTGGCCCCAGTGGGAATTGAATCCTTAACCCCTTAATCTAGGCTATTAAGATACAACACAGCCCTTTGCAGGAGCAGCGGCAACAACACAGCACACATATAAGAGCAGAGAGAGGAGAGAGAGGCACTCTTTGCCGGAAGTAATGAAAGATTTTTTTTTCCCCCTCCAGTCTGCATTTGGCAGAGACATTTGCTCTGTGTTTATGGTTGTTACAATGCCAAGCAGCTTAGTCAGGGTAAACAAGGGTAGAGGATGGCAGATTGTAGCAGCAATGCTGTCAAATAGTCACATTCAAATTTATTTATCTGTGTGTATGTGTGTGCACGCAAACAGTATGGTGGTGTTTACTCTCCACACCTGTCATCGCATACTGTATGTGTTCCAGTCCAACATGATGCAAATATCTTCTGAAATCGTTTTGCATTATATTCTCATTAACATGTCTGTTCAAGCAGTGAACAGCGGGTAGCAGATCTCCAGTAGCCTACATTTGTTTGGCATCTCTTCATAACCCACTGGTTTTTCATGTTAATTCAAATTCAGCTGTGTTAGAGCACAAGAACGTTGAATGTGGATGAACTACAAGTAGTCCCTCTCCTATAACAGAATACCACTCTTCCTTTTATATAAATAATGTCTGAATCCAGTGATGAATTAACCATCATATACAAGCTGAGGGATGCTGTTAGGATATAGTCAGGATGTCAGTGCAGTATGTGGGTCATTTCTTTGAGTTATTTTGAATGTTAATTAGAGGGACTGACAGACACTGTCCCCTGGCCTCCATTCAATGAGCTCTGTGCTTCTGAAAGAGATATGTTGACTTTTCTGCTAGTGTTTTCATTCCACTCCATCCTGCAGTAATTCGCAAAGTCCTGTTTGGACAAATGTGCATAAAGCTGTGGTGATCAAATCACAGTATGGTTGTTTTTTCTGTTCTTATTTTTAGAAAGTTTGGTCGGATTTATTGTTCTTAAACAAAACAAAATCAAACAATCTTTATTTGTGGTAGCTTTCAGAAGATCTGACAAAATTGTATGTTTGTGATGTTCAGTGCCGCGGTCAATAGAGTACCCGTCCTGGGACTGGAGGGAGAGCCGGGACTTTGACGAACTCAATCACATTCTGCAGGAGAGTAAGAAGCTGGGAAAGGCCCTGGAGAGTCTGTCACGCAGTGAGTGGCACACACGGAACATACGGAGCAGTGTTTAATGCATCTTAACATACAGAAGTGAAGACCTTTCTCTAAATGTTGGGGAAACCGGATAGAGCAGCTAATCGTACAAGCCCACTACTAAACTCAGAAGCAGCCTAAGGTGGGATTTTGAACTGTATTAGATGCTTCTCTGTGCTTTAAACCATTTTCTTCTCTCTGCAGGCATCGCCATCTCAGATGAGCTTGACCAGGTAGACATTAACCTAACTGGAGTCTTTATTAAGCTCACACACTTGCATTGCAGTCATGTGGAAATGGAGCTCTGTCACTCATCACTGCAGCATCACTCACGCTACATCAAATAAAAGCCATGTTTCATAACTTTCACTCGGTTGACAGAGCAGCACAGCTCTTTTTATAATGATGAACTGCTATCTCGTGGGAGTGATATGTGAGAGTGATACTTCAGTAAGCATGTCCTCCATCTCCCTATCCTTCGCTGCTTCAGTGTGCATCTTACCTTCGAAAGCTTTGTCTGAGCTCCATCTTTTTGTCCTCGCCTGGCCCCAATTCTCTCCCAACACAATAGTGCAGTGCCTGCCCAAGCTGGAGATGCACAGAGCGATTTGGAAATGATGGGCCTGGATGAGAAACACAACATATGTTTTGACAGGGACTTCACTTTTTGCTCAGTGCAGCAGTACATGTCCAACTTCCTTGGCTCTCAGCCCAGAGATTTGCCTTCTTTTCTGCGGGACGGGGCAGGGAATGAATACTAAACACCTGCTCCGATCATGCAGAGACAATAGTATTTGATACTATCCTGGATTTAGTCAAAGACAAGCAGACATATCTTTGCTTTTTGTACTGAGCAGGGTTGCAAATGTATGCCGACTAGCTTTGGGAGAAGAATGGGAGGGTGATGAATCTCGGACAATACCTTGCTGTTTTTTAAAACTCCATTCTCTTAAAAATACATTGTGTTAAAGCAACATTGCATAGAAATTGGTAGTTTTGCAATTTAGTGCCCAGAGTGCAATCCCACTGTCTTAAAAAATGGACAGCTGTACACGTGTATTTGTTATGATTACTTCTAATCAAAAGCTAGTCTTTGCTAGTGTGTAACAACACAAGACATAGCAGCCAGCTAATATTACTTAGTCGTCAGCAAGATCAAGTCCAGCTTAGTGTAGGTCTGTCAATCTTTTATTTTGCAAAGCTTGCCAACAACTAAAAGTCAGTACCATATTTACTCTTGTCCGTTGGCTTCTTTCATTTTCTCTTTTAGCTTCCTCCATCAACTTCCTCTTTGGTCTTTTTGCCTCTGGCATTATGTCCATAGAGGCTGCTCAGCCCAGTTACATTGCCTACTTGCCTATCACTGGTTCTGGTACAACACCGGCTCCACTCGCCTTCTGCATTTACTCGCACCCCATGTCTGGAAAAACTCCTTGTCCTGGTGGTCACTTCCACCTGCACACATTTTCATTTAAATCTGCATCTTTGTCTTTGTGTGCCAGTCTGTTGTTTTGTCTCCTATTATTTTTGCATTACTCTTTTAGAACTTGGGAGGCTATAACTCAGTCCTGCGTCCTCGGGTGGTCGGGGAGTGGGTTGGTCGAGAAGAGGAGGATGCAGACCCGTTGGCAGCTGAAATGCTGCATCCCCCAGTTCCTCGAGCTAAAACTGAAGTGTGCTGGAGTGGAGAGAGCAGCCCTGCTGGGAGGTTGGTGTTTGGCATTATATACATATTTAGTCATCTATATAAGTGTGAGTGACGCATTTAAATGATACAAAAAAGTTTAAAATTTAAAGAAAGTTCATAAAGCTATTGTTGGTTCTTTTTAAAATGAGAAGATAGACTTCTAACTGTGCTGCCTGAGGAATGCCCATCTGAATGGGTTTGATAATCCCATTTCAAAGGCGCGATCAAACATGCTTGCCATGATACTGCTTCAACCCAATTTTGAATTAAAGCTAACCTCATTTCTGTGTGCTCAAGGCCAGAGGAATTTTGTGCTTGTTATTTCCAAAATGGCCTGTCTTTGACAATGTAACTGTATAACTGTTAAAACATTTGTTGCCCTCTCAGTTAGCTTTTTTTTTTTAAATTACTGTTTCCAAATAGCTTAATACCTCTTGGACTTTCTGTTAGCTGTTGCTACTCTGTGTATGTGTGTTTCACATGCACTGCACCTTCTGATGTGACTAATTAGAGGAAGATCGGATATAAAACCATAAATCATGTGCGGGCCTGAGCTGACATACACACAGTGTTAATCTCATTAGGTTACTGTATGGGTGGATTATAGGGAGAAATCATTTAGTTAGAAGTCTGAGCTGGGAGATAGGGATATGTGTGGGCTCACTGATGAGCTCTGCTCTGTGTGTGTTTTGTAAATGAGACGTTTTGTGTTTACCCTATGAAGAGTGTGAGAAGGTTGTTGTGTGTTTGGACCGATACAGCATCCCAAAATCAGTTTCTCACCTGGAGGGGTATCTGATAGATTTTTTATATCAACTCTGAATTGCATTTACTGAGAACTTGCCCCCTCTTCAAATCCTGTTTGAGGATTGAGATCACTTTCATATCCTCTGAGCTGTTTTTTGGCCAAGCCACAAAGTCAAAAAATAGGGAGATCAGAAAAAACAAAAAAAACAAATGATTATTTTTTGTCTCTCTTTGTCTCTCTTTAAGGTCAGGATATATAGGTATAAGGCAGAGGTTTTCAAACTGTGAGGCTCGCCTCCCCGCCAAGAGTTGGAGGTGGGGAGCATGGGAGAGTTGAAAGATGGTGGTGTAGCAGAGGCAGCGATGTTAGGCAAAGATGCTGTGTGAGGTAAAGGGGACAGGTGCATTCCAAAATCAAACAATGGGGGGTTCGTTATTGCAGCAGTATTGCCTTCTCGGAGTTATAAATCTGACCAAATAAAAGGCATGACTTTTAGAGGATATGATTACGTATGCATCACAAATAACCTTCCAGAAATCTGCTAATTTATTTATTATTGTATCAAAGTAATCTATTGATGGTTGCCTGCACATCTATGATGCCAATTTGCCAAAATATAAACAAATTAAGGCTAAAAAAAAAACTGAGGGCAAATTGAATTAAATTTCCAGTTAAAACAGGATTTTGTTGGTTTCTAATTTCTATCAGATGAGATAAAAATGACCACTCTGAGCAAGTGGAAAACTGGCAACAACCAGTGCTGCCCTATCTTAAAACCCCATCTGAGCCTTAATAGGCCATCCCCTCCGGTGCTCATACACTTTCAGTCTAGAGTACTCGCACTTTCTCATGTATCTGACCTTATTTGTGAAACCAGTTCATCTTTCCCCTCTTACTTTGGTAGTTTACTTGTTTTTCATTTTTGATTTTTTTTTTTTTTTTTTTTTTTTTTCTGTCTCTGTCGCTCATTCCAGCCCACCTGTCACTGAGGAGCAGAGCTGACAGGTGCTGGTGGCTCTCTGTATGATTGGCTGCAGAGTTTAGAAGGATAAGTGCAAGGGGCACAGGGGAAATCAGATGCAACTGTGGAAGACATGTATAGAAAATGGCTTATTTTGACACTGTCCATTGCACGGGGACTTCCTTATCCCATGCCAGTGCCATAAACTGTACCTCTCAATTCTAACCTCCCTGTTATATCTTTATATTCTTTCCTGAAACACCAACATTTACTGAATCCTTCTAGTGCGGAAGTATGATACCAGGGAAAAATCATGAGAAACACAGAGCTTTACACCTGCTTTGATTTTTGTTTTTTTGGTCATATTTATCCTCTTAATGACAGGTTCATACCACCTGAGGTTGCTCCTTAAGGAGGAACACTTGCTGACACTGGTGGAGCTGCCAGCAGGCAGAGTGAGCCAGAGATTTTCAGAGGAGATATGAGCCCATAATTTGGTGCAACACATAAAAATAACTGCTGTTAATATAAGTTTTGTTTGTTGTCCTCAGCTTACTTTCTATTAAAAAAGGTTGTTTGGAACCACAGGAAAATGTTTTGATCAAAGAGTTTGGTGAGATAAAGAAGAGAGAACAGTTTTGCAGAATCAGTCCACCCACCTTGCCTTTTCATATTAGCAGATTTAATTATCACAGAAATACCATATGGAGAGTATGAAGACATATCTATCACCCCATGACCCTTCGCAATTATCTGTAAATAGAAGTCATTAAACTGAGATAAGCATCAAATTAATACTCTTCCAGCGCTCTAATCCACGCCCTCAGCCTGTGGGATACAGAAATTAATTTCCCCAACATGGAGGTAATGCAGAAGTCAGCCTTCATAAATGTATTTGTAGCTTTAACTGTATAGGAAGAAGACATTATTTGGTAATTTTTTTTTCCATTAGCCATTTAATTTTTCTCCATGTGCCAGGCTTAAACAAGGGTAACAGAATTTCATCTGAGAAATGAATAAAAGTACTTGATTTATTTTCATCCATGTATAGCTTTAATTTATAAACGGTCTCAGAGACAGCCTTACAACTGCTACGCTCTATGCTGTAAGTAAATGGGGATGGATACTGCACATAGGATATTTTCATAGCTGCATGCTCTTGCTCATGTTTATGGCTACAGCATATATTGTAAATGTTAATGAAAAGCCTTCATGATAAAATGAATATTGCAGTCTGAAGACAAAAATCAGATCTGAATGGAAAAGAGCAGTATTCAGGTTCATTATTAGATTTTAGCAATGTTAAGTGAATCAGATTTGTATAAACATTTTATGATTTTTATTAAAAATGCAGAATCTGATTTTTTTTCCTTTTGCTTTACTCAATGATTAAAAGATTAAAACAAATCCTCCTCTGCAAGTCATCTGTTCCATCTTTGTTTAATAATCTGGATTTGATTATTGTCTCTTCTGCAGACTAAAAAAACTACAGGAGACGCTTTAAACACCTCATATCCTTCAACATGCTTTTAAAACCTCCATGGCTTTTTAACCCTACATCCTCTAAATACTACTGCTAATGGTTTGTAGTTAGAGCTACAAATATTTCTCTGTTGCTCACCTCAAAGCCATTATCTCTTCTTATCTTCTCCCTGCTAACCTTTTATAGGAAGGGTTTCTGCTCCTACATGGCACTTGAAATGATTGTATGGTATTTTGTCTCTAACAACCATGGAATGGCTGCCAAAAGCAACAAGTGGTGAAACTTCAACACTTTAAATGTAGTTACACATTTGCGGACCACTGATGCAAATGCAGTATTTTATACTTGCTGAAAAGCCTCAGCCAGATACAAGCCCAACAGTTAGTCAGGATATAATTACTATAGGAGCATAATTATTATAAAGACATGTTCTTTTTGTAGGTATATGTCTCAGTACCTGACAGCACGTTACTAATGATGATGATAGCTTCATATATAGTGCTTTATTTAAATTGGGGATTGTGTCTGGTATGTAAAGTGATAGAAATGTATTCAGTTATTTGAAATATATCTAGATAGATTTTTGTATGTGAATAGAAAAGCCTTTGTGCTCTCACTGTCTGCTCCTAAGCCCCGACTCCTCTTGTGTTTGCCTCCTCCAGCTTGAAGATGGAAACAAAGAGCAAAGGGCTAAGGGAGCAGCAGCAGCATCACAAGAAGCTCCTGGCAGCCATGTTGTCCCAGGACTCCTTTGATTCGGTCCATAGCCCTGCTCCCTCCGTGGCAGAGGAAGAGATGGAGGATGAGGATGATGCCATGGAGCTTCTGGGTAATGTCGTATTCTGTGCACACACCACCTTTTTACATAAGCAGACACACATTGTGTAAACTGTGTTATGCAGTGTGTAAGTATCAGCAAATTCCCCGTTGGTGAGTGAAACAGACACTTGTTTTTTTTTTACCATCTTAGACTCACTGAGAACAGCTTGCTTTGTTTACTGTGTGTGTGTGTGTGTGTGTGTGTGTGTGTGTGTGTGTAGTAAAGACTATCAAATTATAGCTGTAACATTTCATATTGAATGTTCTTCCCTTTGCAGAGCTCATTAGCAGTGTAAGTTTAAGATAAAATCAATCTGTTTTGATATTCAGAAGTCTAAATGTATTTCAAAGACTTCATAAAAGCTACAATGCTATGACGTGTTTAAGAAGTACAAAGCTTGTTTTGGGCTTTGAGGTAGTATGAGACAAATTTCTGACTTGAAAAGATCAGGAGGATGGGAAGGACATTTTTTCCTAGTAGTAGTGAAAGAATGAACACATTTTTGCAGTGTTAAAAAAATACAGTACCTTCTGTGTGTGCAACTTGTTATTCAGGAAACATTTATAGATACACTGACTTGAAAGCACTCAACTCATGCTGAGTTGTTTTTTCCCAGCTGGAAAAATTGTTGCTCTTGTCCAGCTACATGGATGTACTCAAATATGCTCAGATATCAGGCTAAAGTAGGAAAGCACTTACTGTACTGAGAGAGAGAGAGAGAGAGAGAGGTGAACTATTCAAATAAAAGTGGTGGATTCCTTCAATAAATATAGGGCTTAAAAGGGAGAAATGGTTGCACATATGCAGACTTGCTAGACACGTACTTACTGTTCTATACTGTATGTAGCCGCTGGATGAGCAAAGCAGCAGCAGTCAGTTTATGTGTGGTACTTTAACAGCACTTTAGTAGTAGCTGTTAAAGGAAACTATGCTTCCTGTTTATGTAGCCTGTCCAGATGCTCTCAGCCAGTTAGTCTAGGTATTCACTCAGACAACTGAAGAATCACAAAGTACAACTTTGATTTACTCTGTGTGTGTGTGTGTGTGTACATTCCTTCATGCCGGTCATGCCTTCATGTACTGACTTACAGTAAGATGAATGAGCAGGTGACAAAGGAGGTGTAGAGAGTATCTGAAGTGAACGCTTGTTTTGGCTTCATTCAGTAAAAGGTCTCAGGGTTGGTCACCCTGTCTGTGCAGACACAGCATGTAACGCCTCACGCCAAATTGAATTTGTTATCCGAAATATTTTGCGTGGTAAAGAAACTGTGTCACTTGTCACCCCTGCTTTCTTCTCTGCTGTGTAGTCATATTTACCTGCAGGGGTGATCCTCTAGAGTAAAGTTATAAAGCTTATTCCTGCATTTTAACACTGCTGTGAGGTTTAGTTTATTTAACAGAGACCACAACACAAGCATTGTGCCAGAGTTAACTGTATGGCTAATTTACATCTGCAGATCCCAGGGCAGGAACAAAGGAAGGTCATACACACATATGCATACACCAAGGTATGCAGCACAGATTTTAAAGTTAAAGCATAACTTTGAAAACTTAATACACTTGTAACTCAAGAATCCATCAGAATTGTTGAAATACTATAAAAAGTCAGCATTTCTCCAATTGCACCTTATTGTTAAGTCATGTACTTTCTTCTAGGTTCACTTGCAAATGCCTGACATACAGTACTTCTTTGAGGGACGTCAACCCACAACCTGATCTTTTTTTATTTCCTTATGTCTACAACATGGGCCCCAATTACAGTGCTTCAGCATGACTCCAGTCTCCTCAGAGCAGCTGCTCTGCGGTGACACAATCTATGTATGTCTTTGCTCTCTGCTGTACTGTCACAGCACTGAGGCACTTGTGCTTGTTAGCAGCGTCTTTTCATCAGGGTCATCCACGGGGTCGCGTTTCTTTATTGATGTGTGGCGCAGGTTGCACAGGCAAAGAGCTGGAGCCGCAACAAATGACTGTTCTGATTCTCAGAACTACGGATTGTGTTCAAACTAAGTCAAATAGCCAGGATTCATTCACTCTCTCAGCATCTAAAAAGTTTGAAATGGTCCACCAGTGACTCTAAAACACATGCATTTTATTATGGTAATTGTTTTTATAGTAGGCTCAGTCATCTCCAGCTGTGAAAAACTGTACATCGTATTCAACTGCTCGTTATCAAGCTGCTCCTCCATAATTGGAAGAAATCTTGTAAACACATTGTATATAGCACACTTGCTTTTATTTGAACCGAACACAGTTGTAATACAGGACAGCAGTATATAATACCCAGAGATACAGCCATAAAGCTGGATGTTGATGGTCTGTGATGGGCCTCCTTAATCATAGCTCTGAATCCCAGGCATACTCCCCTAGTGGCTTTTACACTATGGTCCAGGGCAGTAATTCAAAGAAAATAATGCAGCAAGGTCATTTCTGATCCTCTGTCAAGGCCTGGTCATGGTCCTCTCTGCGGGGACTACTGCTACTGTGTTGACTATCACTCTGAGTGGCTTGCCTCGCTACTGTAGACTTGATTAAACTGATGCTAACCTGCAGTATGTGGCGGCCTGGTGAGCTTGGAGAAATGAATGACCCTCAGGAGAATTTTTGAGCCTCATTTAGAAAGAGAGTCTTGGCACAAATTCTGTGGATATGACCAAATGCATGCCAAAGATGACTGATGATACTTGGCAGGGATGGTGATCTTGTGATAGTATATTGATTCCTGAAGGAGATATTTATCTTTTTTTTTTTTTTCTTTGCTGGTCTCCATATGAAGGTTAAAACATATGGTCTGCTTCTCAGCAGTACTCCTGCAGCTGGTAGGGATTCATTGACTTGCCTCAGGACTCTGCACTGTTGGAGGGCGTAGTGAATCAACGGACGCTCTCTGAAACTCTATGATGGAGCAAAAGATAAATGTACTGTAACTGCAATTAGTTCAGTTATCTTAGGCACTGCTAATGTCATAATGAACATGTAATAATGTCAATACCTCACTCCATTACTACCATTTTTATGTCATTAATTTGGTTTAACATAGCAAACTTTTTTTTTTGTTAACTGGCTATATGGTACATTTCTACATGTGTCTAAAGGCCATGTGTCTAAATGCAGCGATACAGTCTCTACTTACTCTTCTTGTTGGAGGCACACTTTAACCATTTGCTTAGGATGACCTCTAGTGGCTAAAATGTGGCATTACCGATGCTGTACGTAAAGTCTGTTTACTTTAGAAGTATTGAGCCAGGTCAAAAAGTAAATCAAAACCTTTATTAGAGTGTCAGATGAGTACATCTGAATTTAAGTAAAGTGGCAGAAAATATGCACAGACTAATGATTTGCAGTCATTGAATACTTGACTGATCTGGCAAGTATCATTAGACAGCCATTAAAATAAAGGTTTTAGATTCAGGGCGTTTGTGCCGTGAAGAATTTAGTAAATGACTATCAAACACACTTTAAAGTTTCCCACTTTAAAGCAAAGACAGTCGTGTTCGCTGATGTTTCATAAACCTACACATATCTCAGCTTCTCAAACGTCTGACTTCACACAAACACACAGTGTTTCATTTGGCATATTGCAGTCTTGTACGGCGAGATTCTGATCACAGACACTCATCCCTAAGGAACATATGTTTACTCCAGAACGCACATCAGTAGTTTCTCTGTTGTGTTATCAGATAAGCAGAGCTCTGTTCGTCACACCTGCTTGTTGTGCTGACTGGTGTACCGACAAAGCCACACCACCCAAATGAGAGCAATTATATTAGCAAGAAAATGAACAGGTCCCATGGTGTGGATGTGATCAGTCACTTTTTGAGTGTCCAAATCTCTGGAGGATAAAGAGAAGAGAGTTCAGAGCTGCAGTGAACACTGAACATATTGCAGAATATCCACTGGGAGGCAGGAAAGGAGCACCAGTTTGTCCTACTGTGTAACAACTACAACTTGTGTGAGAGAATAAGACGCGTAATAAAAGTCGGCTTAGAAGATTCATAAAAAGTTAGCAACTAATCTCCATTTCCATTTTGAGCAGAAGGGTTTTCAGAATTGGATGTCTTTTGCCAGCACCTGGATAAGGAGCTTATGAGAAAATAATAAGATCTTTTTGGAATGGTTTGCAGTACAGCTAGCCAAGTTAGTCTAGATTGAATACAATTATAAAACCCAAAGACATGGCTTAAGGTTGATTTTGTTTTGTTCATATTGTTCCAAAAAAACTAAAATCAGCTTAGAATCTGTCTTATTGATTCTCTAGTTGCTTGTGGGGATGGCACGGTGTTTTCCCAGTTGTTTTCATTAGCTGTGTGCTTAATATTTACCACAGTCCAAACCATATTGAAAATGAATATGACTCACATGTTCTTGTAAAGCGATGGAAAATGTCAAGTTTCTAGCTTTTGCTGGGCGGCGAGACCACAACTTTATACTGATCTGAAATAAGAAACAAGCTGAGTTCAGTGTGTGGGGAGAAACACCCTGTTTCTGGCCTCGCAGTGTTATTTTATGGTAAGTTAATGAGACGCGTTAGCCAGTTCCCCACTGTAAACTTGTTCTCGTCATCTTTGGTGGAAGTATTCCATTTCATAGACGTACCCTTTGAATAAAAAAAAAAAAATACTTTTGTCTATAGAGTAAGTGTTATTTACATCATGTAGACATTGACAAACATCATTTGTCATAAGTTTTATAATGATCATGTACAGTTGTTGTTGAACATCTTCCTCAGTACTTACTTAAGGGGTGATGGAGAGTTGATGCTCCAACCGCTTGTATTAAAGGTTCAAGGGGTTAAAGAGTTTTCCTTAGAAGAAGGAACACTTTCAGATGTTGCTTTTTACTTGGGAGAGCCTGTCAGAGGGTTGCAACATCCCACTTCACATGCATACACATTTTCACAGAAGTAGAAGTAACAAAGCTCCTCTCAGTGTGAATCATCCATGCTTCAGACATCAGACCCCTCCGCATGAGTCCACAGACCCTTTTAGTATGTTGACCCACTCTGGCATGATTCCTGAAACAGGAGAAGAGGACGTGAGAGTAGCTTTACCCACTCTTGCTGATTCACAGTGACAGTGAGGATTTGATGGGGGCAGGATAAGGGCAGGATAAAGCTATGTCTGATCTTTGATACACAGAATAAAGCGGGGTCTGCTGGATGAGTTACAGCGCCTGTGTGTGGCTCTTTTGTTTGAGGACATCGTATCTTCCTTGATCAAGCAGATGGTACCGTACAATAGCACAGTTTTTTTTTTTTGTTGTTAATAGAAAAGGTTTTCAATCTTTACTGTCTTTGCAACCATGAAATTTAAGTGAAAGATGTTTTCTGTTAGGAGTTCATCTACTGCATATAGACCCCTTGCATTTGAGGGTGATTAAGGTCTTAGCCTTTACTTTTGTGATGGTGTGTAAGCCCTCGTATAGCTGTGCTAATGTTCATAAATTTGGGTACGTTCATTGTGGTGGTGGTGGTTAAAATGTACTGACATGAGTTTATGACACTGGCTCTCAAATTATCATGCCACTGTACTGTTTCTGAGGTGGTAGACGGTGTAACAAATTTGATAATATGAAAGTACTACCAAATACCTGTAAAATTATTGACATTCTCATCAGCCTTGGCTGTACTTTCTGTTAGCAATTGTTAACATGCCAAAATAAGACAGCAAACTTATCCCTGCCAAAAATCGTCACGTTAGCAGGGTCATTGTGAGCATGTTTTCATGCTAACGTTAGACTTGAGCCGAAACACTGCTGTGCCTAAACACAGCCTCACAGAGCTGCTAGCATGGCTGCCAAAAGTGGAGCTAAATTGACCTGTCTCACATTCTTTTGGATTATTTAAACAAACACGTCAAATTTTGTTAGTTCACGTCTATTTGTTGATCTTAATCAGTTCTGTAAATAGTACAGAGCAGCAACAAGAGCAAAAACTGCATATGACATTGAGATATAAAGTAGTATAAAATATGGAAATGCTCAAGTACAGTACAAGTATTGCTTTTAGTTACTTTCCACTGTCAGGAGCTCGATATGGTAATGTGACCCACAGTGTCTGTGTGTCCCTGCATGTGAAGGACTGATTGCAGCACTAAGAGCTGTCTCTTTGTCCTCTGCCTTACAACATTCAGATTTCCAGAGTTAGCAGACAAGGCACGCACTCCCTGACGCCAGCAGCAGCAGTAACAACTCTCCCCCCCACACACACACACACAGACACACTCCCGTCACCCCCATTGCCCCCTTCATCCTTGCCCAAACAACCAAAGATACAACAGTTGCCCTGGAAACAATGTAAACCAACAACAACACAGCAGTATCATCATGGTGCATTGAGAGAAGAGGAGGAGGAGGCGGAGGAGAACTTGTGTCAGCGCTGAGTTGCCTCAGCACTAAATCTTTCACTTGTAATACAAGCTTGAGAGGGCTGGGTTCACCTCTGAAGGTTTCGCCGGCTTGATGGTGAAAAGAATGTCCCCAGTAAAAGTCTAACTGCGCCCAATTTGACGCCTGTAAAAGTCTCCACTGTGCAGATGGATACGCTAATCGAGAGGCAAATTGCTGCGGTATTACGGTGGTATTACTGGAAGCAATTATCAATAGGAAAGTAGACTGCTGTGATCATACCATAAATCTAGAAGTAGTCATTACGCAGAGTATGGCCAAGTACCAGCCAGCATACGTATCTCCGGTGTGCATAAGCGCCTGAGATGAACTGAGCAGATTATCTGAATAGAAGGCAGCTGAATGGACACAATAATGCTGTATTGTGGCTACTCTAGCCAGACAGAAGCAAGAGATTGCAGATAGACACCGAGGACGATAAGGGACTTGTGTGAATAGAAGCATTGTGTTAATTCGGTTTAATCGGCCCCACCCTGACCGTGTTGTGTGCAGCTTTCTCTAAAATACCAAGAAGCACAATAAACAATGTTAAAATAAAGTTACATCACTGTTCTCTGGCTCCTCTGGCAGCACGGCTTGCAGCAAGATTAAGATTTAAGAGACAAATAGATGAGTGAGTTATAGACTTGATGTCTTTATGTAGTAATTGGTATGAATGTGTGAATACAAATGTCGACCTCTACCTGCATCTCTCTGTGTGAGGTAGTGTGTGTGTGGCTGTATCTATGTGTTTATCACAAACAGGCAGGGAAACAATGATCTACTGAATGAAGTGTAGACATTAAGTCGAAGGAGGGAATTGTTTGTACTACATCAAGGCATACGCCATCACTCATGTTAACTGATGTTTGTTTTGTTAAAATTGCTCTTCTATCATCGACATCTCTCTGGACTCTTCTTGTACAGGCACATTCCCGTTTGATGGATGACTTAATTCTTTTATAAGAGATTAAAATCATCATTTTGAACTGTAGATGGCAGCCTTGATCTTGGCAGATCGCTGATATATTAACTGCATAATTATATTTACAGAAATACTATCATGAAGCTCAAAGTTCATGTTTTAGCAGTAATTCAAAATTTTGTTTGAAACTTTAAACATACAAGAGCTCTCTGGTCACTTTTCCTGCTATGCTGACTATCACTGTAGTGCATCCATAGATCAAGCTCTGCTGTGTCTATGCTGATGTCCTAATCTCTTGCAATATTTGCGGTCAGAAAGCGAGTTGAAAGGAGGTTTGCACCAAGGTCTGCGATAAGACTTTCCACAGGCCTCAGAGCTGTGATGTTACCCTGCTCATGTGTGTCCCCCATCTGATTCTGATCAAGGTTTTTTACTGCCGCGCTCAGAGTTGTGGGGTGCTTGGAGCCTAACAGGCATATTCTTAGGCCAGGAGGGGGAGGAGGGTGCCATTGAAAGCCGAGACATAATTATGAAATGTAAGTTGGAATATTGTTTTTATTACAAAGCCAAACAAATGTGTCTCTGCCGCGACTCACATCAAAGATGTCTGTGTGACGACTAACCGCCGAGTGGAGGCTTTGTGCTCGGGGCTTAATGAAAAGCAAATGCTGGTTGTATGTGTGAGGGCAACAAAAGTGTGAGGTCTGCAAGTGTCACTGTAAGTGTTAGGTTGAGTACGTGTCTGTGTGCCTTTTTATCTATATCTAGTGTGCCGCTCACACATGTGGGTCTGTGTGTGTGTGTGTGTGTGTGTGTGTGTGTGTGTGTGTGTGTGTGTGAATGCAGGCTACACGGCAAGGAGCAAGGCATGTATCATTTACAGGCTATTAATTAGAGCCCGGCGTGTGGTGAGACGTCGTCACTGCTCATGAAAGAATGGAAAATTCAATTATTTCTCTTCGAGGCATGAGAGACAATAACTAAAGTGCTTGATGAAACACTTTAGATTTGGTGCAGTAGATGAAGTGTGTGCGTGCTTGTCTCCCCACTTTACGTGTGGGGTAGCACATTAGATGATTCCACCCCATACATCTGTCAGCGCGGCATCTGACAAGGTGTATATTAAGTTATTCCGAAGGCTGTGCGCTAATTATGACTCCAGCTCTTTTCTTTTTTTTTAGCTGTATGAAGAGCAGCGAAGAGCCAGCCAGTCCGTCGCTGTCTAAACAACATTAAATTACATGGAAACTTGGAAAGACACAAACACTATCTGTGCGCTCTTGCGCTGCTCATTTTCTTGTTTTACTGTGAGTGAGTGATTGCGGCACGGAATTCCACATCGCTCAGGCCTTTTGTTGGGATTGCATCGCTCGAATAGTTTCCACCACCCCCCCACCACCACCACCACCCCCGCCACCCCTCCTAACTACCCCCCAGTTCAGACCCATTTTATTTATCTGCCATGTCTCATCGTTAGACAGGGGGAGCACGCATGGCTGCCCTGGTGCCCAGGGAGTGGAAATGTGACGGGCTGACAAACGGGCGAGTGTGGACAGACATTTGTTGTGTCTAGACAGAGGCCTGGGAGGCTGTCATGGTCTCAGGGTAAACTGGTCTCACGGGAGACACACTGTAAACTTATCATGGTGGTATTGTGTGGAAAGCATGCTGGGCTCTATTGTGAACATAGAGAGTATGCACTCAGTTATATGTGTTTGACTAAGTAGACACGGCAAAGAAAGGAACACCTCGACACACTAAATCTTGTGTGTGAGCGTGGATTTGGGAAGGTGAGGTGTCTCTGTTAGACGTTTTTGTAACATTTTATTTGGATAGTCTGCCTATAGATAGACAATGTGACGCACATGAACATACCTAAGTTTGTAGCTAAATCCAACCAAACCACCACAGTGGTGTAAAATAATTTTACTTGTGAAACTGTTGAATTGCTAAATCTCAACAAATATGCTGTTGAAATGTTACAAATACTCTCTAAACTCTGTAGACAGACTATCCAAATGTATGATCATGTTTGATAGATAATTTGACATAATTTTGATACTGACATTTAAAGTTTAGTTAGGAAATATGGTCAATTAAATTGTGCTCCATAATCTGAAATCTCTGTTTCTGTTTGTTTTGAGACCACAAAACTCAAATTTTCTTGACAAATAAGGAACAATTGCTGCGGTCATATGCAGTTATCAGGCAACAGTGTGAGTGTATGTGTCAGAATACTTGTGTGCATGTAAAAGCAGTCATTTGCAATGCTAACACCAAAACCTCAACGGGTGAGATGCAAATTCATCACTTTAGCACTTCATACACAGGCCCTCCTCGGAGACAGCGTAGTGTCGACACAGAAATCTGTCACCTCTCCTCCCCAGTAGAAAGTTGGGAGTTGGATTCATGGAGGGCTGATATGGCTGAGGTTCAGATTGCTGTTGCACAGATGAAGGGCTGTCCTCTCTCTTAAAGCCTGCACTTGGAGAGACAAAAGGATTTAAACTTAGAATAAAGATAATTTTTTTTTTTTATGTACCCAACATTTATTCAAGCAAAGTTGGAAAGTCACTCTTCTTTCTTCACAGTCATACATTTGCACTTTCATACCTGCATGCTATCCCAGAAACCTACTGCATGGACCGTGAGCAGCAACAGTACACCAGGAAAAGCTCACCTCTGCAGTAGTTGTAACCTTTTTCTATTAACTCATCTGTACCCACAAACAAGCACACACATACAAAACCAGTTAGGCTGACAAGCAGTCACGCCTCCCTTCACGTTTGCATCTGTGACTGTTGACATTATCGGGAAATATTGTCCTCTCTCCTCTCATCTGGCCAAAAGTAAGAACCGTTGCAAGTGTGGAACAAATTGCTCAGCTACATTGATTCAGGAACATTTTTTCTGTATGGGATGCACTCCAGATAAAAGCCTTTGTTTACCTCAGCAACCTTTGAGATTAGCTTTTCCTTCCCTCACACACTGAGGTCTTTCTCTCCATTATTGTGTCATTTTATCTTGACAGAGGGAAACAAGTCCAAGAGACAAAGCGGGAGGTGAGGTGACAAGCAGCTGTGTACACTGAGGTCATGTTCTTTTTCAGGGTCAGAGCCGCTTGCTGTTATTCTTTCGGCGTTTCATGAAAGCTGCAGCCTTGCAAGTGAATGTTTCCAAGTGTCAAAGTAATGATTTGCATCATAGGCTATGACCCAAAGAAAATCTGGCATGTCATATTAGTCAGTTGCCAAAAGGGGGGAAAATGGTTAGAAGGGGAAGAAGTGGGAATGGACGAAGAGAAAAGAGGGAAAGGTGAAGGCCCAAACTTGAGCAGTTCCCACGACCAGCAAATTGCCCAAATCGCTGGTGGCTCTCTCTGTCCCCACCCCCCTCCAATGCATACCGTGATGAATGGGACATTTAATATTGCCCTGCTTAAGGGTATTACTGGAATGTATCTGTCCTCCTCAGAACACTAAAACAACACTCGTTCTCAGGCAGCCTGGACACGATGTGAGTGGCATGACCAAAGTCAGTGATCAAAATGTAAGAAAACCCAAGAAACTTCCAGACTTTGTTAAAGCTATTAAATAGGAATATTGATTTAGGTCTTTTTCCAACGGTTTTTGGTGTTTAAGACCGTAATATAGTCAGAACTAATTAAGAGTTTGTTTTGGCTGTTTGTTGGCTGAGCACTAAAATAGTTTTCATGTAAAAGACACGAAATATGTTTTGTTTAAAAACTCAAATTGGGAGTTAATGTATTATCATTATTCTTTCATTTGCCCTTTGGTTCACATGTAGAGAGCTAACAAAATCACTGACAATCGCTTATGGACAGTTTTTTTTTGTTTGTTTTTTTTACACCCACCCCCTCAACACATTTTTTAAGGACTGAAGACATTGACTTATTTATATACTCGCTGTGTTCTTCTGTTGACAAGAAGCAACTACAGCTGTACTAGCAGCTCTGTGAGACTGTACTTGGGCATGCTTTAACAAGAGCTTAAACATGATTTTTGAAATGTTCCCCATTGTAGTTTTGCATGTCAGTATGGTAAATTTGCTAGTTAGCACTAAATGCAAAGTTCATCAAGGAAAAGTTAAGACTATGACTTGATGTTGGTGCTGGATGAAAATTTAAGGTTTCAAAGTAATTACTATTCATCCTAAGGAGGACATGACGACTAATGGATACATTCCTATGACATGTTCAAGATATTTCACTCAATCACAAATGTTTACATCATGGTAGCATTAGAGAAAAAGACAATGGATCACTAAAGTCAGTGGGATTCATCCATACTGGGGATCATGAATGTCTTTGCAAAACTTAGTTGTTGAAATATCTCAGTCTGGTTGAAGGGAAAGAGACAGACTGCTATCAAGGCTAAAAGTGTGTTTAACTCCATACAGACTTGTTATATTTGCTCTGGCATTGTCGTTTGTGGAAAAAAACTAAGCTAAGAATCAATTAACACAAGACTCTGCTAATCAGGTCAGGATAGAGTCAGATTAGTGGATTAGACTGTCTCGTCAGAATGATTTCCTGACATCTAGAGGAGACAGGTGAAATTTTCTGGCTTTGTGCCACGCTGATGGATAGAGGGAGCGAGTTCTCATGAGCAAGTGTCATCCAATCTAATCCAGGTGATTAGTCATGCATTCTCCTCTTTCAAGGTGTGAGGCCCATTTTTTTTCGCCCCCAAAACCGGGGGCCAGGTAACGCGATCTCTCAGTGAAAAGTATCAATGTTGGTTTCAAATGACTCGACACACACATAGACAGAGACAGGCACGAACTGCACAGCACTGTACGCACAATGACAGAAACAATGGCAGAAAGAGCGGAGAATACACTGCATGTCCCGAAGGCGACCCCCACCACCCATTGGCAAAGCTCCTAAATTCTTCTGGTCTGATGGGAGGAATGGGACAAATATTGTTATGGTGACCGGTCAAAACGTTCTGTGTAATTCAACATGTGTTTGAAAAGCTTGACCAGCACACTTAACCAAGCAAGAGTCCAGATACCCACTCACTATTCATTCTCATAACAGGGAAAGTACTGCAATATGTTTTATCTCTTGACGACGCATTCAAAACCAAAATGGTCTGGCCGCTTCTGACTCTCCCTTTTGATCCTCAGCTATATTTAACAAACCGTTACAGTTCTCCTCTTTGCTACAGAAAACATTAACTTCATATTATTCTACTTCACTGCTGTTCTTTCATAAATCTTGTTACTGGCATGATTAATGTTTTCTTTTCTTATCATGCTAGTTCAGTGTCGATTAAAGAAATGTGTTCCTTGATACTGAAAATGTGGTCCTCTGGTACAATAACTGATGATCCCATTTTGTCCTGTGTCACATCCAGATTTCAAACGTTCAATCTCTGCACGTGGAGAGTTTCATCCCAAAAGGGAACAGCTGTATTTTTGAGATAAAGCAGAAGGGCAGACAAAAATAAAGTTTATTTTAACATGTACGTGAGGAAAAAAAAGTAAAAAGCACCTGTTATCTCTGTGTGTTTGTGTGGGTGTAAATGTGTGTTCACATTGCGGCTGCGGAGAAAAACAGACAGAGTAAGAGGTTAGGTTGAACAATACTGGCGTGTCTGATACATATGGACTTCTTTAGAGAGTCGGAGGGGAAGAGGGTCTATGTGTGTGTGCTCTTGAGGACACAGGGAGAGATCAGACGAAACCCAACTTTCCAGCTCTCCCATCTCCCTCTTACCGCTGATTTCTCCTCGCCGACTTCATTGTTCTTTGTCCCTTTCCTCCTCAGCTTGTTAGCGTACCCTTCCTGTTTCGGTGCTGCCATGATGCGGCGCTGTCATCGACTCTTCCACGCCACTCCTTATAACAAAGGGTTTTGTGTTGATGACACAAAGTGAATGTGTGTGTGTTGTGTGTGTGTGTGTTTGTGGATGCATGCATGTGAGCGACTGAGCACAGCAGCAGGACCCGGCTGAGAATGTTTATTTACTGTGATGTGCTTGCTTGCTCCATTGGCTCTAAGCAGACTGTCATCACTGGGCATCATATTGACAAAAAAGAGACCAAAGTATGATTAATGGCTGTCTTTTCTCTCTCTTGTTTTCTCTCTCTTTTCATTGGGTTTCCTTCGCCTTCCTCTGTCTCTTTATGTGTCTCTCTGGCGCCCTCCTCCCTCCCCCTCAGAGGACCTGGATGACCTGCGGATGGAGGGTGTGACGGGCTTGGCTCCATCCGGCAGTAAGTTCAGCCAGGGACGCAGCTCCTATCAGCCTGAACCACAGGCCAAAGTTACACTCAACATCTGCTCTAGGTGTGCCAGGTAAATGTTTCCACCTTCTCTTATCTGGTGAAGAGATTTTGTTTTTCAAAACAGCACAGCCCTGTTGAGTTAGTCTCTTCAGGGCTTTAAAGGAATAGTTCAAAATTCTGTCACTTCCTTTCTTGCAGAGAGTTACGAGTAGATCAATACCACTATCGATGCAGTAAATGTCAGCTGCAGCCAGTAGACTATTAGCTTTATATGGGGAAAAAAAACAAGAAATTGTAGTTAGCAGTTATTTGCTCAACCAGGCATATGAAAGTTACTCATGTCTTATCATAATCATAAGAAACCAGCAGAGACGTCAAGAGAGTGTGCCAGGCCAAGAAAAAGTCCAGCACACAACTCCCTCTAATACATAATATCAGACATAACGGGTTAATCAATTACCTCTAGAGGTGCTGGTAGATGGATTTTGTTAGCTTTGGACAGAGAAAGATTTTCCAGTCTTTATGTTGAGCTAAGCTAACCAGCTGCTGGCTAAAGCTTCATATGGTATTGATCTTTTCATCTGACTCTTGGCAAGAAAGCTAATAAACATATCTTCCAAAATGTCAAACAATTGCTCTAAGGTTTTTAATTCTATGAATTCAACTATATTTTAGCCACAGTAAACTTGCAGCATTTACTGTAATTGATTATTATTTTCTTTCCATCATCCAAACTTGTTCTTACCCTGGGTCATGTTTCCCCCTCGTGCCATACCTTCCACTCCCCCACCCATTTTCTTCTGCCATCTGTATCAGACGTAACATACCTCCGCATTCAGAACGGAGAATAATATCATATCTGAAGTGCATTCCGGTGTTGCCTGTTTTCACAAATCACCCCGTGCACTGATAATCGTCTCTATTATCACCCTTTCTCTCCTCTGTCTTCTCTACCCTACTGTTTTTTTTCTCTTCTGTCACATTTCCTGTTCCCCGTGATCCACAGCATCAGTCAAGAGCTCAGATTTCTGAGTGTTGGGTGTGATAGCATACATGTAGGCAGGTGTGGGCAGGACTCTTCCCTGATGCCAGTCAAAGATAAACTGGTATCTGTTCGATGAGACGCCAGGCACACATCTGCCGGCATGGCCTCCTCTGTTTGGGGTTTGGAATTTGCTTGTTTCCTACTCTTCTTTCATTCATGCTGGTTATCAGTTTCGCTCCAGAGGTTTTGCAGGAGGATGAATGGTATCGGTGGATTTTTTTTGTTGGCAGTTTATCGACTGGATGTTTTTAAGCAAATAGTTTATACCTATGGCTTATCATTGAGTCCCCGGGTCGGATCAGTGGCCAAGCAAGCAGCATCTGTGTCTGGAGTCGCTTTTTGGCTCATTCGCTGAGATTCTTTTTTTTTTTTTCATGACATGAAATGTCAGACATCTGTTCTCCTTCTCTGTCTTCCTCTCTGCTCCTTGTTCAGTCCAAATTCTTGCTTCGTCCTCTATAACCTGACCACAAATCTTCCCCAAGTTTTACTGGCGAAGGAGTCGTGGTCTTTCGTAGTCATTTTTTGGTGAGTGTAAGGGCCATAAACAGATCACTAAGCTGGAAAAGTGTTGCACGCATGGTATGCCTCTTGTGCTATTCTGGAGACACGTAATTCTGAAATCAAGAATTGTGCAGGAGTTCATGCATGCAGACACAGATGGATTCTGGATCCGCACATTAAACATGTGCGTGCATGTCTTTGCACGTATTCACACAGAATGCCTCTGTGAAGGGAAGATGGCGGAGGCAGAGGTCAGGGAGCAGTTTGAAAAGGGGTAATCCTTATAGAGACTTTGTGCAGTGTCTACTAGAGCATCCTGCCTTAATGGAAACACCTTTCAGACATAGTTCTCTAGACACTACAGATTTGACTATGTACTCAGGCTGAAGTTTTAAAACTCAAGGTAATTTTGCCTACAGTTAGGTTAGTATAAAATGAAGGCGTCTGAAGATTGAGACACTCACAAAAGTAGTAGGAACTTGGCTGGTCCTGTATCAAACTGTGAAGACTGAAGTTGGACGAGCATTCCTCACATACCCGTCACCCCTCAGGCTTCCTTTTCTGCCTGTGAGCTCTGATGGCTTATTGAGGTCCAGCATTCTGTGCGTTGCACTTTTTGTTCCAAAGCACATATTCACTGTATTCACTCCCTGTTGTTTTCTAAGCGGTCAAACGAAACTGAGCCATTTGGCTTTACTCTGTACTGCCCAAAGCCAAAGAGAGGTGACGCTCACTTTCACACCCACAGCGTGAAGGCGACAACTCGGTTCCTCCCGTGCAAACATTTATTAATTTCCAGCTGCGCTGCTGTATGTTACTGTGTTCAAGATCCACCTGTAGTACTACAAAAGACGGAAATTAATTAACATTATACAGAGAAAAAACACTTCAAGAAAAGACTTAAAAGGAGGCTTTATAGTCATTGAAATATTATATTTGCTATTTTGGCCCCCAGGATTTAGTTAAATTTATTAATAATATATATTATAATAGATGTTATGTATATACTGTACATTTTAATGTGTGTATTATATTGTAGTGTATTGATAAAATGAAAGCAAGTACCGACTTCTATAATTTTCATTGCATCATTGAGTTTAAATTTCTGACAAATAAGTCTTTCATGATAGCATCACTTTTCCTTTTGAACTGGCTGACCCCAAACTGACATTTTCCCCAGCATTTGGACACCTTCCTCGGCCATTGTCTTTTTTTTTTTTTTCTCCCTTACTTCTGTCCACACTACCAAACAGTCCAGTCAGCCTGTGTGGCTCCTAACCAGCAGTGGCAGGTCAGGAAACACGCTGCTTCCTCTGGCTCTCTGCTGGTTGGTTGAAGTGTAAAGTGCCATGTGGCCTGTGTGTTGTGGGCATGTCTCTGTCTCTCGGGCTATAGCTGTGGTCGCACCAGCATTTCATCCACCTCCTTCATGCACCCGATCAGTTCTTTTAATGGCTATGCACTCCTGCCACAAAACCTCCTGTGTGCAAACGCATCCCAGATCTTGGGCAAAGTCCGAAAGGAGTTGGTGGTGCGGTTCAAGGAAATGGGTAGATCTCCACAAACCTCACTTGAGCTTGTAGTTCTCATTAAATTAATTGTTTTCATATCAGGAATGTACTGAGGGAATGGTAGTCAGGACTTGCGGCCATGAGCAGCTTTTGTTCAGAGAATGGGAAGGGCCTTGTGATAGACATCTTGGGTATTTTAATGGTCTTATAAAGACCATTAAAGAGAGAGAAAGACAAGAAGAAGGATGTATAAAGAAGAAAAAGAAATAGAATACACTTTAAAAAGCTGCGTGCTGCTTTTACTCTCGTTTTAGAGGTGGAAACCATGAGGCCCTGCGGCTGTGACAGAATGCAGCCACGCCATAAAAGCGCATGGATTGCTTTTCTTTGTCTTTAGCTAATGATCGCGCCAATGACATAGAAATATAGCATGCAGTGAAAACATTTGGAGCTAAAGTAGTGTGTAATTAGAGTTAAAATGTGGCATGATTTACAGTTGTTAAAATATGCTGTAGAAAAATAAACACAGTTTAATTCCACACTGATGTTGACGTGTATGAATTAGTTTGCAGAAAAGCATAAATCCCGTTAAATGCCACTTGTAACTCAAAAGGGTAGAATAAGGAGACAAATCTCTCAGACCTGCTTCCATTTCAGTCCAAACTGATATTTTTGAAAAAAAAAAAAAACAAACTATAGGGGCTTGGAACGCATTATGATAAAGAACTGAATGATTTAAGAGGAAACAGAATCTGTGCCAGCTTCTGAAACAAGTGAGCTGTCTACAATTATATCCATGCACCATATGTCTGTGAAAGCATTACTTTGGTTTCATGTCAACATAGGATTTCAGATTTTTTTTTTTTTTTTTTTTTCAGCAAGATGAAAAGCTGTGATGAAATGATAGAATTTGTGCCCCAAAGTTGACCCCCATGTTGTTCTTCTCTTGGTACCATCCCAGATTTTGCAGGAGAAGAGATCGTTAACTCACTAAACACTTCCTCTTTGTCTCATCACCTCAGACTGATAGAGACTTGCTTGTCTTTTTACTATCTGGCATTCAATTTACAAACATGCACTGCAGTCTTGTGAGTGAAAAATGCTGATTTCTGAGATTATATAAATGCACTCGACTACCAAGGTGTACAGTAGTGTATATGTGTTACGTGTTGTCTCTAGGTTGCAGGGGGACAGCCTATCAGACACCAGATCTGAAGACGAGCACAGGCCTCACATATCTGAACAAGCTGTACCTGACATCTCATGTAAGTTGAACAACACAGCTCAAATTCAAAGTCGTTTTTTTTCTTTAAATTTTTGTGGTCTCACGCTCTGCTCTGTCCCTTTTTTTTTTTCCCCCTATTTGTGTGTGTTGTCTGGAGCAGCTCCATTGCCCGGGGTGGACACAGTGGCGGGACGGTTGCAGGAATGCGAGGCCTTGTCTCAAGTGTCAGCCTCTGTAAGTGTCCTCCCTACATCCATCACCAAACAATTAAGATCATTTTACAGCCATCAATTACCATGTCGCTTTCTCCTCCTCAGCCTCTATTGTCCCGAGAGTGAGCGAAAAACCACCTCAAGCTTCTTGTTAATAGGACAGGATCCAAGAAAAACTGATCCATCTTTATGTGGGCATTTCAGCTTACACAACAGTTGATAGTGTTAAATAAGTGATACCCCAATCAGAAATCTCCCTATATCACTTTGCTGATCTCTCATGGCTCTGAAAAGGTATAAATGAAAAGAATATCTGGTGACATAACAACAATTGAGGCTTATTTAGAAGTTTTATACAATAGACCTAAATATTTATGGGAGTACACACAGTTTTGTTCAGTACGAGGCTTGCGTGATAACCTCACATGCTTCAGGGGAAGAAATCCATTGTATAGACGCCTAATGTGGTACACACCAGACTCAGACACAGGCAAACACTCACATGCTGTTAATAAAGCAGTCAGCTAAGACGCCGGTACCTTTGTATAATTACCCTCCCAAAAAAGCCAATACTTTTTTTTTTCTTTTAATATAATTGCCCAATCTAAGTGTTAGACAAGGCTTTTTACGGCATTTTCTAAAGAAAGAAAGCGTTTGGAGCCAAGGAATTGCTCCGTGTGCGGAGCAGATGCAGTGAGGCTCCAGACTAACTGGGAGCAGACTTCTAGAGACTGAAGTCCCCATTGATTCAAAGCCTGTAGTCGGAAGTCTGATGGATTAGGCCAAATACACTAGCCACTATCCAGATATTTAAAAGACTGTGCACCTTATAACAACTGCCATTCTTATATTTTTATTTATATATATATATATATATATATATATATATATATATTTAAAACATTATCCTTTTTTAAATATTTCAAGTGTCTTAAAAGGATTGCTCACATACTCAGAGCTGATTGATTGAGCTGATTACTTAAATTACTATCTACCACTGACCTTCATGTCCACATGAAGCCTTTATTATATTTATTTGCTTATACCACAGGGAATAAACACTCCCAAGTCTTCATTTGCATGACATCTACACAGGTTAAGCAGTGTCTGGCACACTTATGAACAAGGTACTAATGTGTCCCATATGGAAACTGCAAGTGAAAACGTCTCCTGTCATCTACTGTAGCTGATGTGGTTGTTTTGTGTTTAATTGCTTATGTTTGGCTGTCTTTTGAAAGGCAAATGCATTTGTAATAGCTTGTTAGTTTGACTGGTCCTTGAGGGGCTTGTGGACCACAATCACTGCCACCAGCACAATGGTATGGAAAAAAATGTAATGTATGGTATAGAAGCAAATGTAATGCTTCATGAGCTTATTTAGGAAAAAACAGTGGTCATACAGTATGAGACATAACTCAATTTATTATTTCATATATTTCCTGCTTTAGTGCTTGCTTATATTTGTACATATATTTGCGAGAATCTTCCTTGCACTGGTAGAAAAGTGTTGCTTTTTCACTTGTTGCACTGGTTATTAGTGTTAAAGAAAGGACGCATGCAGCCTTTTCTAGGTTTGAAATTTTGAAGACGTATTTAATTATTAGCACATTTCATCACGCATGCATGGCTGTCGTTAAATGAAGTATGCCTTGCATTGTACATTGCCCTGGTTTCGGCAGTAAAAAGGTTGGTGATGTTGGAAAGTAAACACTGTTAATGGTTATCATTATTAGTCCGACAGGCCCCCTGCCTCTGCCAGCTCTTTTAGGTGATAATTGCCCCATAAAGACAAATACTTTCCTAAAGCAATCGCCAGAGCAAATTCCCCAAGCAAAGTTTCCTTTGTGAGTGTTAAATGATATGTTTTAATCAAATTGACTTGTACAGTATGGGTGTTACCATCATAAAACCTGCCAGGGGGAACAGTTCATTTGTATGGTAGAAATAAGATAATTAGCGTGATGCAATGCCATGTGCATGATACAATGCAGAGCCGTTGCGATGGCTTATTTTTGTTTCCAGGGGAATTTTGGCAGAATTTCAGCCGATACACTGTATGGCTTTTTATATTTGGCACCAGTCTGCTCCCCACACCTCTGCAGTCATGCATGCATGGTTATCCTCTGAGCAAATCTTTGTGATTTTAGAGCATAGCCCATGCAGTGCAGTTTTATTCCTCCAAAGGTTTATTTAGGACCTCTAGACTCTTAAGACAGAGTTGTGTTGAAATTCTTGTTATCATGCATTTACAACAGTTTTATTATTTAATTTTAGCATAGCCTTTAGATTATTTTATGCGTGCTGATCTCGCTCTGGTCCTCTGCCACTCTCTTGCTGCTGTCTTTCTCTGTTACGACTCCTCTCTCTTGGTCCAGCACACTACTGTGTTAAGAGAGAGAGTGTGATTAGCTAACTGGATGCAGGTGTGTGCCAGTCACTCTCCCCTGGCGCTGCTCTCCTGAGCCCTCCCCACACCGCTCCCCTGCAGGTGATGCACCACCCCCGCTCCACAATATCTTACTGAGTATGTTAAGCCCATGTAATGAATATGAAAAAAGGGGAGCTAACTAATGTCAGCTTTTGGATTTAGCGATCACCATAAGAGGTTATCAATGGATCTAATAAGTATATTTTGAACAATATTAAAGTAAAAATCCAAAAATGAATTCTGTTGTAGAACTTAATATATTTACTTCATAGTATGCATCCACAGTCTACATTCGACTGTATCTGTGTTCCTCCTTGTGTAAACAGACCAGAACAAGACTGCTCTTACTTGTACAGAAACCCTCACAGCAGAGTCATATTTTATATATATATAAAATCTTTGTTAAATTTAGCAAATTAAGATTAAAATGCAAGATGTCATACAAACAAAAACAAATCCTCTCCCACGAAGAAGAGAAACTAAACATTTGTGCTGTGGCACGCATTGATTTTGAGGGTTCTGCTAAAGATGGCAAGTTAGACAGCTTTTGCTTAGCAGCACATTATTTGCTATGTGACTGTGAGCTATATAGCCCACGTTTATCTTCAAGATTATGATTCCAATCTAACTGCTATTCGACGCTCACTAAATGAACAAAGTACTCTTTCCTTTGCCCTCTCACAAGTTTTCACCCCTTGTGCACTCCTATTGGCGGCAACACTTCATTTTCGCTGTTGGCTGTTCTTCTATGACTGAGGGATAACGCTTGAATAAAAGTCTTAACTGTATTATTGTCAATATCCTGTTTGCTTTTGGCTATGCTGGCTCAGTGGTTGGGCCTCTGAGCCTGCGAGTCCTGTATACAGTCCATAAAATCCATTAGGTGATTCCGCTGTGAGCCAAAACAACAGGCACTCATTACAAACTGAGTGTTACTCCTCATATACCATAGATATGCAAGCTACTGCAGAATAAGCTGCAACTGCAAAATCACTTATTTGGAAAACATACAGTATGTGATTTCTCACAGTTAAGTTTAATGCATTAACCGATTTGTGGATTTGATTTTAATAGGAAAGATATTCAATGAAATGTGTAAGTTGTCTAATCAAACAAATGTCCAGGAAAGTGTATGTATAATACTGGTAATGGTTGTCTTGCGGTGACGATGCTATGTGCATGTTTGAAGGGCTGGTAATCAGTAAAATCCAAAACTTTGTTGTTTGGTTAGAATAAAAATAACCCAGGGCTACAATACGCAATGTTCTTTATCTCATACATGTGCAGATCAACTCCTTATGCTGACAAGCTCCTATCTGCCAGGATCTTCTCTTCTTCACTCAGACGTCAACTCATCCTTCCCCCGATTTGACAAAAAGCAGTACTCGTCGGGCTGCCATTGGTCTTTGCTTCTGATTTACATCATTTTGGATGAGATTTTTGAGATTTCCATCATGGATTTTAAAGTGATCTCATGAGATATAGTCTGGCTTTGCAAAGCTCAAGTGGCAGTTATCCAGTCATACTAAAAGTGAAGTTACATTTTATAAGTCTGTTCTGTTTCAGTCTTCTTCTTTGCTAGAGGAGGTGCTTCAGCATCAGATGAGTCATGCTACCAAAAGGAAAAGTTTTCCCTTTTTAGAGGCTAAAGCTATTGGGAACATGGCTGCTTCAATGGAATAGGTACTGAAAACAATGACCGTGTGTGTTTTAGAACTACCTTTTAGTTCAGGGAGTAAGCAGCCCAGATGCTGAAACTAATGCTGCTCACCTGTGTGTGTCTGTGTGCTGCTGTTTTATACACAGTCCTCTGTTGGTGTGTGTATGTATTTTGTGTGTGTGTGTGTGTTTTAATCCCTATGCTACTCTGCCTGACCACAAGTCCATCAATTGTGCTTTGCAAAGCCAGCAGTGGGCTCAAACCTCCAACCCAGCCCAGCCATGTTTGAGGTCTGTGACTGCATGCACACATCCCCAGCAATTCTTGCTGTATGGAGGGCAATGTTGGACTGAACCCCAGATTGTGCTGATTATTACTGCTGACCACACACGTATAGCTGCACACATGCAGGCTATAAAATATTTAACTCTAGACTTCCATCCTCTCTCTTTCTGTCTTGTTTGGACTCAACATGGAATCAATTTGGCAAGAACCGAGACCCTTGTTTGTTAGTTGGGAAGAAGCACCAGAGGGTTTTTCCCTGTTCTCTTTTAGCTTTTTTAGTTTTGTCATACTGGGAGGGAGATTATACAACTTGGGTTTTGCGCCACTGACATTAATATACTCATAAGTCATTGCAAAATCATAGCCACTCTTTAGTTTGGAGATGAAAAGGCATTCCTTCCCATGCCTATGTCTCCGTAGATTAAAGCATCCAATCTAAGCAACCAAACAAAGGAAAAAATGTTTGACTCATTAGCACTCGTGTCATACGTTATTGCTAGATAAGGACAATGGTTGCTTTAAAGTATGGTGGAAAGGAAATCCCTTTTCATCACTTCATTGTGCCTCTTTACTGTGTAATCAGGTCCTTGTTTTGCCCCCATGTACCACGTGCAGCCTCACTGTTTTGTACATGATCTTGTGATAGGCACGATTACGGTACACCGAACATGTTGACGTCTTCCAGGTGACTTTGTAAATATGTATGCCTTCACCAAACTTGATGAAACAACAGTCATATTGATTGTAATGTCTGTTTATTTATCGATGTTATCTAAGGATGTGAATTGCTTGCAGACTCAGTATATCCTGTTTGTTTGCCCAGCCATGGCATTGTACAGTACCACCAGCCTCCAGTCCACAGTCTCCAGGATATATGGTCCTGATTACAGTGTACATACACTTTCCTTTAGTGGACAGAAGAGCTTGAGGGTAGCAGCAGTGCAAATTTTAAGGAATGGACATTGCTGATAACAGAGAATCTCCATATATATTAACTGGTGTTATACAGCAAGGCCTGGGCTTTCTTTTTCCCAGTGGAAATAATATAACCAAAGATGAACCTCGACTTGGATTTCCAAAAGAATCATAGCTGTAACGCCATTATAATATAATAATAATAATAATAATAATAATAATGACTTACAGTATAATAAAGCTTATGAGAATGCATTTGGGAGACTTAAAGAAGGAATCTGTTGGTGGCCTTGTTTTCCAGAGCTGAGAAGACCCAGAGAGAGAGAGAAGACAAGATGATGTCATGCTATTGGATTTGGGGGGATACCACCAAAGAGAGAGAAATAAAGTTGGGAAGGGGATTCAGTTGTAATGTTCAACCCGCCTTGCTGCTTTATGAGGGCTGTAATTAAGGATTTGGCTTGTGGTGTTGTGGTCCTGCTGCCACAGAGGGCCTCATGTATATGACAGGCACAAAGATCAATGCCATAGACTCTGGAATCCTGTTCTGTCATTTATCAGAGGATAGCAACTTAACTTGTTTTTCGCTCTACCTCTTCTTTTGAAGAAAACATTTAATTCGATCGAATGACTGGCTTGTTATGTCCCAGGTTTGTCTTTAAGTGTTGTTAGAAGACTACACCGCATGTACATCACCAGATCTCCCAGGGCCTTACTCTGTGTCAGCACTTTGTCAAGTCAACTCTGTCTCCCATTAAGTTCTTAGCACATCAGATGATGTAAGCGCTGGCATCAGAGGCATTATAACTTATCTAATGTAAACCAAACTTACAGGAGGTAAAATTGTGGCTGACAGATTTTATTTCTCACCTGTGCTCAAAGCTCACATGCACTTGGCCCATTGGCTTAACAGATCATCTGGCCACTTGTGTCCCATCAAAGGAATAAATCGGAGGATTAGGCATGCTGCCATTACAGGACTTGGCAACCTGAGTCTGCTTAACAGGTCCCTTTCCAAATCATACACTTGGCCTGAAAGAGGTAGGAGCAAAGCAGGCCAAAGCGGCCCCTTTTAAGTGATCCAATCTGCCTTTTTAGAATTTATCTCCTTTCATATACTTTGGAATATGATCATCATTTTTTTTGTCCAATACCAATATTGTGTGCCCTTGAACTCTCCAAAATGGCAGATTTATTGTTCCTTAACTGCTTTTGTAAGTTTGCTGCTGTCAGGCTATTCGCCAACAGACCAGTGTGCATACAAGTTCCTATAGATTCACTGATAGCTATTCAAATATGTCCCGAACCACTACAGAAAGTCTGTCGTCCCGCATCCACTAAACAGAGTGCACTGCATGCTCCAAGCTTTCATCTGCACTTGCTGCGGTTTCTTGTGTTTTTCTAAAGCCCATAAAATAATAATTGCCCCTTTTTTCCCGCAGATATGGCTCAGATATTTCCAGCAATAGCTGAAAATTACATAAAGAGTTAATTGAAGGGTCTTTCGTCTAATGTGACTTTCTCTCTCTTTTCTGTTCTCCACGCTAACTAGCGTCAGGCTGTCTGGGAGGCTGATCTGAAGGCTGTGAGAGGTGGGAGCTCTGTCGGGCAGACGGGCCTGCTACTGGGCGACTCCCTCTTTTCTAAAGAGCTGGAGAACATGGGCAAACAGCTTGCTGGTAGGCAGTTCTGTGTGGTGTGTGTGTGTGTGTGTATGTGTGCTGTGCCTTTGTGTGTATATACAGTATGAGTTTGTCTGTGTATTTATTGGTGGCTTTAACGGTGAATAGAATGGGTAAGTCAGATCAAGTACTTTCATTGGAATACAAAACGGAGTGTCCCATACACACACGCACACACACACTCTTAACTACAGAGACTTATGAAATAGAAAGGGGTTTAGAGAGCACTTATGAGAAGTGGGAGGGTGAGAGTCTGGCCAAAGAATGCACTGCTTTTGGCCAAAGGATTTTCTTAGTTAATTAAAAACTGATCTTCCTGCTAAAGTGTGTCAAGACTAAATAGAAAAACTAATTAATTTCCACATGCCAGGAATTCATCTCAACTCTCAAATTTGACAGTTTCAATCAATAATGCTCAGCTCTGCTGAGTCACTGTGCTGGAGACGGTTTCTGTCCGACAGAAAAGAATTTTATTCCTAATGTAGTTCAAGGCTCATCTTTGATATATGTGACGTCTGCTTGACTCAGAGACTGCTTTTGTTGTCATGATGATCAAGCGTGTATCCTCTTATGAATCAGATGAAAGCCTGGAGTGGAGGCCAGAGGGAATGTCGCCATTTACCATCATGTGTCACCCACTTGTTTGTTTATGCTTGTCCTCCCACTCTGTTTGACAGCGTCACTGTGCGTAGAGACCTCGTACGCGCCTTCACATACCAGACTTATATGAAGCACATTGGTCCTACTTAGCAAACCTATTACTGTCATGCAGCAGTGCTCCCAGCTGCCCTGATCTTTTCAGCTCATCTACATGTCTACCCTGAATACGCTGGTTCCCTCAATGCCTTTAGAACAAAGCAGCACGCTGGAGTATTTGTGTTAACAACACACTCATTTTTGCCCAAGAGGTCCTCAGATGGCATTCATTTCTAGCTGTTTTATGCTGCGTTACTGAATATTCAAGCCAGGAGCTCCCACCAGGCAGTTCAGTGGAGCTGTTCAACACGCTAATTCAACTCTTTCAAGCCTTTATTAGCTGCTAATACTTTCCACGTTTAAAACCAGAGACTCACTTTTCATCTTACATTGTTACCCCAATTATGTGGTTGTGAAATCACCCCTTGTCTGTCTTTTTATTTTATAATATACAAATACATTATTGCTCACTGCCTGTCATTTAATGATGCGATTAAATGCAGTGTAATTTGAATGTAGCTTTATCTGGGGATGGCTTTAAAATGTCTTATATCATTGATAGAATACATTGCTTTTGAGAATATGAACACGAACAATAACAGCCCCCTTATTTTTTCAACTTTTCCATGCTCAATTAATCAGTGTTCAGTATAAAGAGTTTTATGCTAGAGTAAGGAGTTTCTAATTTAAAAGCCAGAAATATCTGAGCAGAGTACAAGTAAACAAGACTAAGTCTTTCCAAGCTCTTGATTTTTGTTTGATACTTAAACAGGTTCAAGGTTCAGTACCTGGAATGTGTACTTCTGCCTGTGTTTGTACTTATCAAAGCAAATGGCTAATATTTTGATTTCTTCAGGCACGCAGCATATTAAGCCTGCAGATAAAACACAGACAAGCAATATGTTATTAGCACTTGAGTTTATTTTTAGAGGAGGAACCAAATAAAGTTTGAATGAGTTCTGAATGGTTGTATGGCGTGCTGTGGCGCTGTACTCTCTCACCACGTGCAACTGCTGCTTGATCAAAGACTTTAATAGATTAGATCTGTTTCTGTTTCTTCTTGTCTCCTTCTCTCTGTCTTTCACTGTCTCATTTTTCTCCCCGTCTTTCTTTTTCCACTTCTTATTACTTAAAGACTGGATGAAAACTTATCAAAGGTTTCTACCATATGGATTTTGATGCTACCTCTTTGATGTCTAGTAGCCGTCATTTTATATCAGCGTCCATGAGGTGGCTTATAGTATTTCTGTGTTAAACACAGTCAACTGCATAGAATTTAAAAATAAAGCTGCTTTTGATAGCCTGCTCATGAATGTCAGGAAGTAAGGGGAAGAAACTGGTTTACAATAAAATCATGAGTGTAGCAACCATTTATGGAAGGGAGAAAGATTTTCACAACAAACACATGTGGTGTTTATCATTATAGTGGTAAATATTTTAATATATCTCAAACATCTACTTTATGGGAACAGATTACTAATGAACATATCCTGTTTATGATATAACGATAACATCAGTCATGGTGTGGGTGGTTAAGGGCTTTAACTGGTAATTTTCTTGTGTATACAGTAAGTATTTCACTGCCAACCAGAGGTGATTGGCCCCCAGTAGGTCTTATGATCCCCATCTAGCTATTCAACCTATTGATAGAGCCTCTTTATGGTTTGTAATGTTACATACTGGAGACTTGGCATTGCAACAAGCTCATGACATGCCCTGAACACCCTGCAAAGTTACTTATCTTCCAACCTTCAATCACAGTGAGACCAAGAAAGGCCGTGCTGTAACCTGTATCTTCAGTTTTCCTGCTTATTTCTTGGAGACGTAACATGTGTAGAATATACTCCGGTTAAAGCAACACAGACGCAGTGTCATGCAGATTATTGAGCACATGGACAGGGCATTGAACAGTATGTGCTCTGCCTTGCATCTCACTATAAAGGTTGACCTTCATACAATCAGGGTTGATTAAGCACAGAAACAGCAATCTAATTATGCATGTCAAAGAATTAAATGTATTTGATCCCTGAAGGATTGTATACAAAACAGTCTGGAACAGATTTCAAACCAACTAAGTAATGTCCCAAAGCTGAATTTAGAGCAGTATTGCAGACATTTTTGGGTTTGCATACTAAATGGATATTTGTAAGGATAGAATAGGAGCATATGGCTCATATTTCTGTATGGAAAGATGTTGTTTTTATAGGAGAAAAGCACCATTTGCTCAAAAATAAGGAAGTCAAGGTTTGTGAAATACTTGTCATGCTTGCCTTTGTTATTTATTTAATGTCACACACATACCGTTTTCCAGAAGTACTTGCTTCTGATGAGTCATTCCTGAAATTATCCCTCTCAAATGATAATTCCCAGACTGGTTTGTTGATTCCTGATTGCCAGAGTCTTGAACAAAAGCATAAAACACGGAAAAAATGACACAGATGTTGATCACAGAAGTTGGCAGCATCACTTCTTTCACAAACAGAAATGTTTTTGAAACTACCAGTGAGGCAAACAAATGTGTTTTTGTCAGGAACAGGAACATTTTTTTTTTTTTAACCAGACTGTGCTTACTGTAGATCAACTTGGAAGCTTTTCTGACAGAGGAAGCTAGATTCACCACAATTTACAGGGTCTATAAATATTGTCATCATTGCCCAGAAGAAGGATTAAACCAAGCAGTCTCGCCCACTTTAATGCTCAGTAAAGTTTGTGAATCATAGTCTTCTAGGACGTATACTAACCTCATAGCACAGCATCTGAATATGTAATAAAAAATAGCCTGACTTTATGTTGGATTCTCTCAGTCCATTCAGCAGTTATCTGGGAATTGTTAAAGGCATTGGTGTGTTACAGTCTAGAAACTATAGTCTATAGAAACTGTTTAAATACTCTCATTTAAATGTGTGGGGAAAAATTAGCTCAGTTACTGTATCTGTTGTCTCTGAAATCTGGATGTTGACTCATATTATCTCCCCCTGTTTCCTTCCAGAAGTTGAAAAGGACCTGGCCAAGCTGGCAGAAGTAGGGAAAATGACCACTCGGAGCTCCAATAATCCGCACAGTAGTCTGCTCCACACCCCTCTGCGTCACAGAACACTACCTGACACACTTCCTCTCACCAGCCTGGTCTCTAGACCCCAGTCTCCAGCTGGCAGCCTCTCAGGCAAGCCCTGTGGTGTGGGCCTTCCCTTGCTCAGCCCCAAGCCCACCTCCCTGGTCATGGGTCGGACTCAATCTCCCAGCAACCCTGGGAGCAGGACTCATACCCCCAGAACACCCAGCAGGCCCCTGACCCCAAATAGTTTACTGACACGCTCCACCTTTAACACTGGAGCTCATAAAGAAGTGACCTTCAGGAGGTCACGGAGCCGTCCTGTGACACCCACAAGTCAGCCCATACATCCCCGACCACTGCTCACCCCTCCTGGACTAAGCACTACAGACAGCCTTGGTGCCAGCCTACGGGCCTATCTGTCTGAGGTAAGACCATAAACAGGGAGATATATCATCTAAATCACCTTGGTGATCACTATTCAGAGGTCATATAAACAATAATGCATGAGAAGATGTCGTAATATATGAAAAAATAAGCAACAAGAGGGAATTGAATTAAGAAAACATAATTCTTTATTTCAAAAGATGGTTAATGTGGTGAATAGCAGCGCTGTAACTGTTAGTTACTGGAATAGTTTGACATTTTTGGGAAATGTGCGTACATGCTTACAAGAATTGCATGAGAAGATTGATGCCACTCTGACGTTTGTCCATTAAATATGGAGTTACAGCCAGAAGACAGTTAGCTTAGCTTAACATAGAGACTGAAAGCATGGGGAAACCACACAAGTTACGATGGCCAGCCAAAAATCAGTCCAGCACATAAACATGGGTTTTTGTATGTATTTTTTTCAGACAGAGCCAGACTAACTGTTTTCCCCCTTGGCTTCAGTCTTAATGCTATGCTAAGCTCATCATCTCCTGGCTGTAGCTTCATATTTAATGGACAAACATGTAGAGTGGTATCAATCTTATCTACCTTTTGGCCAGAGGTGAATAAGCATATTTAACAAAGTGTCAATCTATTCCCTTAGCTATTCCAGTACCTTCCATGGTGTGATCAAATTCCTTACATTTAAGATGTATTTACTCTAGAAATGTGTGTTAAACAGAGTAAATATGTCATTAACTTTGGGTCATGGACTTGAAAATCACTCAAAGTTTATTGTAATGTTTCAGCATTGTGAGCATGAACTTGTGCTGAGCTCAAATAGGCTCCAGGCCCAAGTAAAGCTGGCTGTAGAGCCTTTACACTAAAAGATTATTACTATGAACACCAGAATACACAATATCACACATGTGCAGAGCCTCACAAACACACACATGCTTCGTGTGGGGTTTAATGGAGAGTCACGGAGGTCTGTACAGTAGTATGTCATTTCATTGTGGAAAAATGAGTCTGGCATAAAAGGAGAACTTTCAATGGGATTTCTTTCTTATACTGCTTTCATGATTCACTTAACAGCGGCGCTGTTAAATATGAGACCTTTTTTGAAGGCTTTATTAATGGTGGGCAGGAATTCTGCAGTGCACTTCTGTATACTCTTTGACAGTTATGCTAGTTGACACCCTATAGCGAGCTTGTCCAAAACACTAGTGCACCCAGTCTGCTTTTATTGAGACCACCTGGCCCCATGCAGAAAACCTAAAGGCCCTAAAGGAGGCCTATTTAGAGAGTTAAGGAATCCTGAATCTTTTTATATACTGGATGTACATGAATGAAAAGCTGTTTCTGCTTGTTTTCTTGTCATTTAAAGGATTGGGGCCGCATCATTTTAACACTGAAAGTAAGAAGACCAAAAAGTCCTTGTCCTGAGGACTGTCAGTATAAGTACCATTATGTCTTACGTGTGTGTCAGTTTTTTCGTGGAATCATTGCCACTTTTAACGTAATACCATTGGAGCCTTCAACAGGACAAAGGACACATGTATCTGTTAGAATTTGAAGACATTTTGAAATGAGTTTAGACTTGAGTTTGAAATCTGAAACTGCTAAATGAGACCTTGCAGCTGGATTGAATACACATTTCTCTACATATGTTTTCCTTTCATTCACTACAAGAGTTTGAATAAGACGTGCAGTGTTTGTACAGTAGATGGACGAACAGACGGCTGCTCATTATCTTCACAGAATATGAATTAACACAGTCTTCCATCATTTCTGTTCTGTTCTATTCTATTTTTTCCACATCAGGATGAGTTTTACCAGCAGTTACAGGCCATCAGACAGCCTTGGCATATTCCCAGTGATACAGACAGTGACATCCTGGAGCCTCCTGAGCAGGATAAGAGTGAGTGACCTACCCTGCTCCTCCTTCCCACTGTCTTTTGTTTCTTTTAATCATCTCTTCATTTAGGTCTTTTTCACTAGAGAGTACAAACATTCACAGTTAAGTTGCTGGGAGTTCCTCAAAGCCTCTGAGTTCACAAATTTGACAAATTGCTCCCCTAATGTTTCTTTCTTTGTAAGACGTGAGGGTCATTTCATTACTGTAATGTCACTTTTATGACAGTGAGTAACTAAGTGGCTATAGATCTGTTAAAAAGTGAAGATTAATGTGCAAGTATTCCTTGTAAAATTTTGAGTTAAAGCACGTATGAAAATTTCCACATCTTACAGTTGGGTGGAATCCTGTGGGGTTTCATTGCGGCAAAATGTTGTCATGTAAAATTTTCTTTCCTGGCATCATGTAAGAGATATATCTCTATCGAGATCCAGTCGATAGACATGAACGGTTCTTGCTTGAAAGTCATAAATACAGTTATAGTAGTGGTCTGGCTGGGACACAGTACAGTACATTATCCTGGCTTTGAACATGACAGAATTAGATCAGACCTCCTTGAATGTTCTGGTCCATAAATCTCATGAATGTATGTGGCAATATGGTCTGATTGTCAGAGGCTTGTAGTTCTCAATTCACTGAGGTCCACTAAGAACCTGTCAAATTTATGATCTCCTAACATATGGTGAAACTTCTCCGGTCCTCAAAATTAAAGTGTAACATTTGTTCTGATGGTGGCACAAACAACCATAGGCTTAATAAAATCAATCGTTTTTGTCCTCCTGGGAGCAGATTATTAGATCATCACAGGATATGGTCTGCAATGTTGATATTTTTGCCTAGGGATGGCAGTAAGTGGAAAGCTTGGAAGTGGAAAGACAATACATAAATCTGCAAACGTGTACAAATGGAATGTTTGGACTAGTTAAAGTAAAAAAAAACGTAATGACTAATCCTGTTGGGACAATGAAAGTCCTCACAAAAGACATCAATCTTTTGAGAGATCTTTTAAACGGAGTACGTCCAAGAGAAGATTTGACCCTATTACCCAAATTTCATTGTAATCTGACTTGTAGCTGCAAACATAACTTGCTCTGAAGCACCATGTTGGATGGACAGAGCTAACCAGCAACAAAACGCACCGACTGGCATTGGCAAATTTAGATCCTACCACTACTGGGGCAGAAATTCCAACTTTGAAGTTATGATTGAGTCCAAAAATTATATATATCCCGAATTTAGAACTGTTCGGAAATTAACTTGGCCCTGTTTTCTCAGTAAACAAAGCATCAGCATCGGCTACTCAAACTGAAAATCAACCGCATGTGTGACTCAAAAAGACAGTTTTCACTGACGTAATGACGCAAGAATCCCAGTCAAACAAAAGATCAAGCAGGCAAATGGTTGTCACATGGAAATATAACCCTCCTGACAAGTTCCTCTAGAGGGTCCTTGTTTTGTCAAATGTGTATCTTGCAAAATAAATGGATAAATTTTCCTAATAGCCCCCGGGGGCCTGCTCTAAGCCTTGGCAATGGTAATGGCATGTTGTGAAAGGATATGAGCCGCACATTGAATTAGAGGTGGCTCAGACACAGGGAGAGAGAGACTGACAGAGGAAAAGAGACCCAACAGCCACAAGACATGACAAAGCACTTTCTGGCGTGAGAGAGGGCCCACAGGACTGTTACAGAAATCTGGTTTGTATGTTTTTGTGTGTGTGCATGTGTAAGTGGGTGTATTAAACTTGTGAGTGATTGTATTAGTCAGGGTAAGACATTAAAATATTTTCAGAGAGCATTTTTGCCCCCTTAATCTGTTTTTTCTGTCTTTTCAGGGTACTTTTTTGACCTGTGAAATAATACAGATCAATTGCATACTGGCAACTAAACACTTTTTTATAATTCTCATCTACAAACAGAGGAACAATCAGAGAAATCTTCTTTTGCCTTCTTACTTAGCTCTGGGTGGTTGAGTCTGTCCAAGTACCTGTATGCGCATGTGTGGCCATGAATACAGGGCTCACTTCATTAGCACAGTGACACCCTCTTCCCAGTATCACAGCAGATGTGTCTGAGCTGGCGCCAAGTATATGGTGAGAGCTAAATAATGGGGAAAGAATTCTATAGCTATTTCCTGTTATTCTATAAACTTCCACAATGGGACAACCACACATACCACAATGGAGATGAAAGAAATCTGTCCTTTTTCCCACTTTTGTTACTGATGACTGTGGCTGTCCCACTGAGCACATTAATAAATTGAACAAAGACATGTAGGCCTACAGTGGACATAAATCAGTGCGTTACATTATACACCTGTCAAGATTGCTTATAGGATTTGGTATTTATAGATATGTTGTGTTATTAATCTGCAGATAATCGTAATCACTAATTCCAGAAGCATGAGTGATGTCAGGCCTGGTGGAGAGTTGACTCGATACTCTCTGATGCAGTCTGCAGCCTTATTTGTTGTTTCCATACAAAAACTGAAGCGTACGAAGTGCTGGTGGTGGTTCCCTCAGTAGCTCATGTGGCTACCATATATCAAGTCTGAGTCCTTACCGCAGTGGCCCGAGTTCCAATACAGCCTGGGCCTTTTGCTGCATGCTTGCTATAGCTTAATGGAAAGATATAGCATTAGTAGGTATAAATATTTTCAGATAACTCTTTGAAAACCAGCAAATCAGCATATATCCAAAATGTTAAACTATTTCTTGTTTTTATTTTTTCACAGGTGGTGCACGAGATGCCAATAAGAGATCTGTGTTTTCAGGTGAGAATCTGAAACATTTAGAGGCTTTACAGTACATCATAAAACCCATAGAGACAGACTCACCTCAGTGTGCTGTATCATATGAGTCAGGAACCAATTTTGCTAGAAACTGCTTCAAGTTTAGAGAGCCTCAATGTCTGTCAATGACCTCATTTGCAGAGCCACAACATGTTACCCAAATAACTACCAATGGGTGACTTACTGTAGAAGCCTCCACCTTCATTTATGGTCCATTCAATTACAGTTACAGGCTAAATGGAGGGCACAGTGGCTCTGAAATGTGATTGGTGGAGGCTGGCCATGTGTGGAGACAGGAGCGCCGTTGCCCAGTTCCATTAAGTCACTTGGGTTCTGAGTTTACACGCAGCAGACAGCGTCAACTCTCAGCGTCAACATTTGGGAGAAGGAGAAAGTCTGTCTGGTTTGAGGTTGTCTGCGGTTCTCCTTCTTGTGGCTCTGGAGGTGCCCACAGTTCCCAGTGTTAGTGTGCCAGTCTGGAGGGAGATCTGAGAGCAGGCTGCTGCTGCTTGGCTATCAGCGAGGCCAGAGAATTGCCACGGCAACCAAACTCAAAGCTCACTGCTTAAGTCACCCCAATCACTGCTCTCCCAGAACTTATTGTGAAATATGATCATTGGAACATGCACTGCAGCACCAGAGCTCATTTTCCACCTCATGTTTGTCTATGACATGTTCAAGTATTAAATGGCCGTTTTATATAATAATATAATTTTATAATAATTACCCCAGTTATTTTTCTTATTAGCGGTTAAATGGGTCTGATTTTGGTTTCTAGGAGACTAATGTTTTTGTCTATCATTTTTCACAGGCCTATAGTGACGAAGACCAGAGACGTTGATCCAATCAAACTATTATGCAAACCACTGGACATTTTGAATATGTGTACAGACACAATTATTTTTATAATTCAAATGAATGAAAAAAAAAAAGATTGTATACTTTTTTTCACAGATATTTCATAGACATTGTACTGTAACTGTATGATAATATGTGAAAATATTAAGAGTATGGAATATGATGTTTATTTTTGTTTGCTCTATAGCATGCTATTGAACTTCCATGTGGAGTCCAGAAACAGATGCATTTTGTTGTCGACGGACTCTTTTTTTTCTAGGCCTAGTGCATATTCACATTGTGAGGGCAGCACACCCATGTTAAGAAAACATTTATTGATATGCACTGTTAAAAGATGTAGAGTTTCTCAAATAGTAAATACGCAAGTTGTGGAGGGAATACAAGGAATGCTGTTATATTAATTAAAAAGGATTTGGTGCACACGTCCCCATTCTGTTTTTGACCCTAATGTATCTCACATTGTTATGCAAACACTAAAAGAGCCACCCCCCGTCTCATTAAAACGCACACTGAAGTCGTTATTCAAATGACTAAAACAGTCATAACAGTTTCTGTTTAATCTAGTTTTTCCCAGAGAGTTGATCCATCTAACTGTGTCTCACATCTACTGTGGTGCTGACAGAGACACTGAAATCTGCTCTGACCATGACTACATTGCTTGTGTCGTGTGTGTTTGCTTGGGCACGTGTTGGTTAAACTGTGGTTGTCTGAGTGTTACACAGGCGACGTCAGCTCTCAGAGAGACACACATACACCACGGACACACCCTCCAGCCTGACAGAGTCTGACTCCTCCATTCGAACCCTGCTGAGTTTTGTGGTATGGTCAACCCTGCAATATCAACTTTTCAGTCTGTCTCCCGGGATGTGGTGAACAAAACTACTTGACTTTCCAGTCTCATGTCACTGAGGGTGAAGTCCTGTAAAAGGATGTGTGAGAAGGCTAATCACTGAAAGCCCCATCCTGTAAAACATGGTATGTAGATTCATGTCGAATGTATTTCAGCACGTCATGTGCTCAATGGAAAGGGATGTGGTTTTGAAAGATCTGTGGAAGAATTTGAGGACATGGCATAATCGAGTCACAGTGGTGCCTTGATATAATCTTTATATCGCTATAAACAATATTTTTCTGTCAGAAGAGGGAAATTACAATTTTCACATTTCATATTCCATTTTCACTTTGTTGGATTTGGGAGCGTGATTGCCATCTGGTCTTGTTCCGCAGATCACCAGCACGCTAACTCCGTTTATACTATCAATATTTTCTCTTGAGTTCACATGTCTCCTCCAGTCGTTCATTTCTTATGTCAGCAAAATATCAAGGCATGAGGAGTTCTGGAATAAGACAGTTTGGGAGATGAAGACTTAAATTACTGCCACAGATGTCACACAAAGACAGCGCTCTGATGCTTTTCCTCCCTCTGTGTATCTGTGAATGTCTCAGTATGTCACATCTTATAAAGATGAAATGGTGGAGCCATTACTGATACCTCCTCTTGCCACAACTTGTATACTATCATATTTCAGATCATAGCTATCTGATTATTCCAAAGATGATTGTGATTGTTAATTTCATTAGGCTCACTCCGTTAGATCAAACTAGATCTTTATCAATCATGTCATGTTTATGAGAATCCGAGAGCTCAAGTTTCATAATGTTAATACCATCTCTCTGTAGTTATGAAACCTCCAATATCTTCTTAAAGTCTGTTTACTGTGCAGGCTTTATACACCAGCCCCATTCAAAGTAACTGCAGGGGCCACCCAGGAATAGCGGCAGACATCACTGTACTTACTGGGAGATCTGGACCACCATCAATGGTCAGCAGACTGACCCAGGTCTTAATTTACAACTGAACAGACTGGGATTTTTCCTGATGTACAGCACAAATAACTCTATGGTGGAAGAGAAATATGCTTTGAAGGCATATAAAGTCAGCATCATTCACTGCTTGAAAACTTGCGCAGACATTTTTTGGTTCATACATTTCCCTTACTATAATATTAAAAGCCTGCAATCTAAATAAATTAGCTCTTCAAGCTACACTACCACTACACTATGTCTGATTATGTTGGAGCTCTATATTAAAGCCTTTTTGTGAGAACTCTTCTGCATGACCAAATGGTGAGGTTTGTGTGGCTGTTTTCATGGTAATTTAGAACATAATCAACAATCTGGATTTTGTTTTCCGTGTTCATTGAAGTGAACTGCCTGTTCTCACAGACCTAATGAATTCAGCCTCCACTGTTATTTAGCTGTTAACTTCTTCAAGTCTGTCAGCAACATCAAAGTTATTGTGTTGCTCTGCGCTGCTATTTGAAGCCGAACACAGAAGTCTTGCTCAACTGAAGCAGCTCACTTTGTTTTAGAAAATTTGTTGTAATAAACATTCATAAATGCAGTAAAAACGGTTTCAGTCTGACCTGTGTCATACCCCGCTGTCAGCGCAGACTTCATGTTCACAGCCAGTATTGAATTACCACTTAGGCATGCATTTTGTTAACCGCGTAGCATTTGGGGGACTGACGATTAAAAAGAAACATAAAAGAATAGCTCTCTATATAGTTTATCGGTGAAGTTGGACGACAGTGAAGAAGTGTCACACTATCAAAGCTTCATGGGATTGCTGTTGTTGATTGCTCACAAAATAATTCAAAAAATTCCTCAATCACTACATCGTCAAATTGTGCCAAAATGTGTGTGTTAGAACAAGCTGTTAAAGTTGTGACTGTTCAAATAATATTTCTGACTATCTAAAGCATGGTTACAGGTGTTTATTTTACAATGTACTACAAAAAGTCTTTCTGGGTCCCAGGTGCAGCAGCCACTGCACCACAATCACAGCACAGCCCAGCACTGTAGCAAAGTGGGCAGAATTGTGTATTTATGTACAGAATTTTCAATAATAAACCTGTATTTCCTTTTCTTTATTGTGCAGTCTCTCATTGTGTTGCATACTTTCAGCTGGGAGAGTTTCATATCCATCATGGCGTTAAAAAGTTCTCCATATGTAAGTCACGCTGAATTATAATTCAAACTAATAGGACATGGATGCCTGTTATAACTCCCCATCAGCCTCCTTTTGGTTCACTGTTCATATATTATTATTATTATTTTTTTTACATTTGATTTATGCAGCAAGAGCTACGTTCAAGTCAGAGAAGAAAACAAATAACCAGAGTGCAGATTGTTGGCTGCAGTTTTGAAGACATTTCCAGTCTATGTAGCCAATATTTAATTTACTGCACAATCAAGAAAAAAAAAAAGTAGTAACTCATTTTCTTAAATGTTAAAGCAGGGAACCTCCTTGCTTGTAAAATATGTCTAATATTAACTGTATTAACTGTATTAATGTAGTAATAGTTTCTGTCTTGATTAATCAGCTCAGCTTTGCGTATTCGACATATACAGACATCACTTCCGGTTGCCATCTTCATTTGTGTTGACGTGAACGAGTTGGATAAACGATAAAAAAATACTTTTATCACGCAGTGTAATTAGTACTTTGAGAGTTTTCTGGAAGTGTGCCTAAAATAGTACGTATTTAACGTCCCACATGATTTTTTAAAAACTTTACAAACATGTAACAAAGCGAAAAAAAAAAAAAAAAAAACTCATAAACGACGATGACAGGAGGGGCACGGACAAGTTGAAGGTAAGCTAGGCTAAGCTAACTTTAGCTAACTTTAGCTAACTTTAGCTAGTTCATTTAAAACGTTTAAACTTCACTCACGTTGTACTCAGCTGTTGTGTGCGTGGCATGCATTGCTTATTATTGAGCAAACTAAATCACCACGGGGGGACTAGCGTTGTGATAGTTTTATCTTTTGCTGTGATAACATTTCATGAAGCCGTCCCTCCATGTACATGTACTGTTAATGTAACATAGCTACGCTTTTTGTGTTTTGTTGCTGAAGCATGCACGATTATATAAGTATTAGGCACACATCTTAAATCCATTCCCCCATTCAAGTATGAAATGTTTAAACCTCAGGCAGCAGAATGAAAATAGTCTCTGACCATTCTTACCCCAACATTGTAAACCAGAAGATATCCATCATTGTTGTGTGGATAGTTGAGGCTGTTAGGTTTGGCAGGAGTTGTGAAGTGTTGAAGGACATACTGTATGTATTAAACAAGTGTTATGTTTTTTAGAGCTGAATAGATTTCCTAACATTTTCAGCTGTTTGCTGTGGCAGTTTATTGGCCTCCCCCCTTTTTTTTTATTACAACTACAGATGATATAGTAGTACAGACATTAGTTTATTTAATGTTTTTTCCATAAAGATCACAGTGTCGATCTCAATTTTTATGATAAATGACAAGGAAATTGCTCATCCCCTTTGGTGTGTTGCGTTTGAAAGAAAAATATCACTACTGGGATTAGCGAATGCTTGTATGATCCTTTGGAACATCATGTATTTAATGTTGTTCCAAAGAGTTGTTCAGCAAATCCAGAAGGATTACATAGAGGATGGATAAACAGAAATCCTGTTGTGACCTCTGGCTGATTGTGATGCTTTTCTGTCGACTCTCTGTAAAAATCACGGAAGGCCCAGGAGTCTCAAGAGCACTCTGCACTTTAAGGTTCAGTTGTGAGACCTCGATGTGCGAGAACAGTAGTCTAAGCTGTCTCGTCTGTATCTCCCTTTTCAGTCTCGCACACGCTAATTCATGGTTCTTCTCCCTGACCATGATGCGGTCACTGTTCCAGACGCTTGGGGATCCTTTCAAAGGCTGGGCTGTGTGTGTGTGTGTGTTACACATTGGCAGGCCTTGTGGTGGGTGAGGCTTAGACCTGGGTCAGATGACTCATCCAAACTCAGAGTTTGTCTCCCGAGTCCAGGCAATCTTAGTGCTCACATTAGTCTTATTATTGTTTCAAATACAGGGATTTGATCTTGGTCTCGTGGTGCACCGTGTCTTGGAAATGATTGCTTGTGTGAATATGTTTTGTTCCTGTCTGGAGTGGACTGAAACAAAATATTGTGGCAGGGACATAAAGGCGCTGTTAACCCAATCATATGTATACCTATTGTAAAAACTGCTTTGTCTCCACATCCAACCAAAGCTCCCTCAGGGTAATGTGGAACACCTCCACTGCGGCAGTTATACTTGGATTTTGTTTCACCATCAGAGCTGATGGTTTCACTATCCTGTGGTCCAAAAGAGCTTTTTTTTTCTTTCATGTTTTCATTAACATATAAAGTTGCAGTGAATTTATTGAGTCTCCGCATGGCTTTTTACTCAAGCTGTGATTTATTACACAATCTCATGCAGCTTTATTCTAATTGGCTGCCGGCATACTTTTTTATTCGTTCACCAATTTATCAAAGCCGTCTGCCAGAGGCTGTCGGCTGTGGTGGGTTAGATGTATCTGTGTGTCTTAATTCTGTAGCTCACCTTTTTGTATTCACCCTCATTTACTCCTGCAGCCATGTCAAATGTCCAGTAGAAAACCTCTTTATATCTCGTATCTTTTATGACAATTATTATCCTAATCCAGATGCTACATAGTCCATATGTTTACTCATCTGTGTGATTCGCCATGACCAATCAAACATGATCAGAGAAGCTAAATCAACATCAGTTCTCCCACCAGATGCTAAGTGGATTCATATTCCAGTAAAAGCATTGTCATGTCACTGTCTGCCTTTGTTGAAGAGATGCGATAAATATTTGTGGGATGTTCGCGCTAGAGATTTCAGGGGTGAAATGATAATGAATGGTCCGGCCTAGCTTGCCAGATCACATGAAGTGATGTAGTTGTATACCGTGGCCTTGCGTATAATGAGGATTGATTCTCTTTGCTAAACTTTAAACATTTGCTAATCACTTTGGATACATTTTTGGCTTGATTATGTCTGCCCTCAGCAAAACCTTACTACCGCCACAAAAAACCCACAGCCCATTGACTGTGCAGAAACATTAATTTTGAAGTGATCTTTGGAACTGATTCAAGCGTGATTCTCACAAAATGCTGTTTTCCTTTGCTCCCTCCCTTCCTTTCTCGCGGTAATGAATTCTTAAGCACTTGAGCAATCAGCCTTACAGGTTCCAGATAACCCATTGCTCTTAACCTCTGAATACAGAAACTCAATGAGTGGTAGACATAATATTGAACAATTTGATTTGACAATAAAGGCTCTTTTGTAGTGTCCGTGTTTCTTCACCAGATCTCCGAGGGACAGCATGCAGAAAAAGGGTGGAGTACGATTGAATGATGATGCTATTACTGGCCAGTCCAGAGGGGGAGGTGAGCTGTGTGATCGGCTCTGTTCAATAACCTCAAATGGATCTCTGACCATGGGAGACCAGAGACTGTCTGTACTAATGCCAGAAGAAGTTTGACGGCTTTAAGCTGCTTCACACCTGCTGCTCTTCTCTTTTCTCTCTTTCCCTCTGCTCTCTCCTTCAGAGTATCATGTCCCTTTTTTTGGCAAGTAGTGCATGAGTGGCCTTTTGTTGCCTTTCTTTTTGCACATACTTGTCACCAGCATTAGCTTCAGTCGGTTGATGATGGTTAAGGGCCATTGGCTTGTCGGTCACAGCAAGGGAAATGGCAAAGGACAGATTAATTGTCGCAGTGTGAGTAACATTGGAAGTGTTTGGTTCTCTTCCTTCGCAATCACCAAGATGACGCTGTTTCCCCTCATCAAAGAGCAATGCTGCCAAAAGTCTGATCTCAATTTCCCAGCAATGCAACGTGAGATGGAATTATTCAGGGGTCATGATACATTGGCTTCATCTCGGTTGAACCGAAGCATGGTGGACAGACCAGAACATTAACAAGTCACATTTGTTGTTGTGACGGAGTTTGTCATGATTTGCTTAAGATGTCGAGAGTATCAACATAGAAAGAAGATGAATTCCCTGCACTTCTTGGGGCAGAGCTAGGGTAAAAATCCTTTCTGAGTCATAAGTGTTTTTACTCTGGCTGTACAAAATGCTTTCCTTTTTCTGGGTTTCAGTTTTATGATTTTGAACAAAGACTGATTGGATGTCTAAACCAGCTGTCCCAGATTGTTTTTTTCACTATATCTACCCTAAGGACAGCTTAAACCTCTTTTATTATTTAGGGCCATTTCAATCAAAATGTTGTAAATGTAGTGTTTATCCAAATTGAGTACCTCTGAAACCTCAGGTTTTTCGTTTAAACCACGGGAATAGAGTTGACTCAAAAGAAAATGTTGTGTTAGAAGGTTACACAGCAGGTAGGCTATCTCAACTGCTGGCTTCGGAACATTTTTTTCAGCCACGCTCTGTTTTGTCTGCTACTAAGCAGTGACCACAAAGATCTCCAGAAGTGGGTAAAGAAATGGTACAATCTTGTAAAATTCTGCAACCCACAAGTGTGAGCTTATGCAAGTATGTGCTGTAGGGTAGGCATACAGGCAGACTTAATAGTACATGATCTCACTGGTGTCAGCGCACGAGTGAACATGAAAATAAAATGGATTTATTGGATAAGAGGGAAACACTACTTTTTGGTATCCAAAACAACTTTGTGCTGAATGGGTAGAAACATCAAGCAACACGTCATCACCACTATATAGAATGAATATAACACGAGTTATGAGAGAGTAGATCCACTAGTCTTCTGGACTTCACTTGGAAGTCCTATAATGTAAGAATTATTGAGAGGTCTGCTGCCTTTATCATTTCCAGCCTTTGAAAACCTCTCTCTTAACCATTGCTCGATGATGATACATTCAGTTGAGACCTCTTAAGTTTACATTAACAACCTAAAAGAGGCAGTTATCAAATTATTCAGTCCTGGAACTGAATGTGAATCATAAACTGTTTTTATTGCAGGAAAAAGATTAAAGCCCATGACTTCTGTCTACTGACTGCTCTGTTCTCTGTCGTCTTTATGATGGTTCCCGTTACAAGATCAGCACACTGAATCATCCTGTCTCTTGCATCATCTCAATGGAGTAGCATCTGCCTACAAAATCCTCTCTTTAAAATTCTTTTGATATTTATGTCACGCATTGGCTCATCTCAAAGAGGGGCCAGTGAATGAATGAAGAAAAATCATTGATAACCGGGCAATTTTAGTGTTCCTCCATGATGTCAGTGAGTTTAGCTCATGGTTGGACTTAGCACGCTGAGGAGTCTTTCAAGTCTAGGCCAAACAATGAGGGGTTTGGGGCTGATACTAGTTTCTCTGATACATTTCCATCAAGCTGAGAGGTGTTTGAGACTTGCCAACAGTTTTGAGGGGGAAAATAAAGAAGAGCAACTAAAAAAAAAAGACAAGAATGATGAAAAAATTTCTCTTTGCCAACAGCTGTGTTTTTTTTTTGTGTGTGTGTCTCAGAACAGAGCAGGGAGATAGAGGGAGTGATAGTGTGAGGAGATTGAACTGTGCCAGCCCTCCACAAGAGGGCACAGATGATGTTGCTGAAGGAAGCTTACTAAGTCTCCTCCTGGAGTGCTTCTGATGACATGCCTGGTTGGTAGGGCCCTTCATGTTGAGCCCTAGACTGGCTCTGGTCATTAGTCTCTTATTGTTATGCGTCATATGTCTACTTTCTGCTGAAAGACTGAAAAGTCCCTGGTTGCAAAATGTTATGTGATAGCTCAGTGTCCATCTAAACACCAACCTGGGCAGTTGACTGCTTGAATACAGATACAGGTTATCTTTTTAGTGTTTTGAGGATGAAGGCTACAGAGTGATGCTACAAAATATAACAGGCAGATGTGAAGCCCAAGAGGCAGCTTTTAATTTATAATGTTTATTTTAATTTCTGTTTCTTTGTTGATTGTAAACTGAATATTTTGCGGATTCATGGATCAAACGGTAATGAAAATAATAATTAGTTGCAGCCCCAGTTCCTACCAATTACAAAGTTAACCTGGGGGGTACTACTTTTAGTATTTACTTTCAGCACTTTTTAGGCTTACTGCCTTTTACTGTGCAAAAACAATCTAATAATTGCATAATATGGTTGATGTGGTCAAAGTTCCAGCAGCCGGCTGCTCTTCAGTTACGTTGACCATTCTTGTAGCTGCTGCACAGTTAATCAACAGAACACTGGAAATGTACTTAACAACTCCATGGTGTAAATTTTTAAAGACATTTCTGGTAAAACACTTGTACTTGGTCCTGTTTTCCATTTATAAATAAAGGTTTAAACATCTATAATGTTGTTTTTTTCCCCCTTCCTGGCCAGATTTACCACCTCTGTCTGTCTCTGCTTTTCTGAGCAGGACTATGAAGTGATCATAATGGTATCACCTGCCCCTTTTAGTGCTGGATGTCAGACGCTGACACAGAAAAAGCAGTCGGGGTTTGATTTACGGGAACATGTGGTGTGGGCTGCTGTTTGTCCTTGCAGTTGGTGTGCTGTTACAGTGCCTTCGACTCTGTAGATGGCCCCATATGGTGCAAAAGACATCTGAAGTTGTCTTACTGTGTCTGGAGTTTTGCTTGGATTGAAAAGAAGATAGAGTGGTTTGTTCAAGGGATGGGAATTTTTAACTGACTAGATGAGTGTGTTCTACATCAAAAACAATGATTATTCAAACTGAACTGGTGCTTTGAATTTATGTCGTTAAACAGCATTTCATTCTTATGAGTTATTTTGATTGCAGCATGGTAAAAATTGATTATTGTACTTGTGTCACACTTTCCCATAATTTCTGCAGTTTACCGAGACATGCTATTCTTTTGGGTGGTGAAAAGCCATCTTTACATGAAAACTGCAGTATAGGATCTCTGAATTCTGGCCCCCTTTTCCCTCATAAACCTAATTGATACCTACGGCTAGCGGTGAAGTGTAAACAGATAGGCAGCTGGTGAGACAGCCATGTGTCTTGGATAGAACAGCCACCCAGCCCATAATGTAGTGCAGTTTGGATTGTTCACTCCCTCTTCTGTGGCTGTCAGGGCCGAACAGAGGCGAGGAGACGACCACACAAAAGAAATATTTGTCCAATCTGTCCAAGCAAACTCCCCAATTGAGGACTGAACTTTCCCATCGCATTGCTCTGTGTCTGTGTGACATGTAATTGAAAGAGGAATGATGCTTTGAACTGAGAGGGAGGCAGCCATTGCATTTAAAAACATCGCCGTGCAATGACCACTGACAAATTATGCACCTGTTTCATTAAATTTTGACCTGGTCAAAATTCAACAGGCTAAAGTATATTTAGCTTTTATGATAATGAAGTAGAGGTTAGACAAAACAATAGCTTGGCAGCATTTTCAAAGCTCCTTTTGCTTTGTAACAAAACATTTAAAGTTACAGGAGGAATAGCGAAGATAAAAAGATATTGGATTTAGACCATACTTTCTTGCATTAATGTTTATCTGCAGATCTTAAATATGTTATTTTAATACACCACATTAAAGAGTTTTTAGACTTTTTGAAATAAACCAAGTCTTTATGTCTGGACAATGATTACCATATGCAAACATCAAATATATCCTCATTGTGCCATAGTTGAAGGCTTGCCATTTAAACACAATGTTTTTCAAAGTACCACGGTCCATAGATCTCCCCACCGTTCAGAAAACGGGGTTTCCTCCCATCAGTATCTTCAGGCTTCTCAGACAGCTTTGCTACCAGTGTCACAAAGAGCCAGGAAGTATCGTTCTGTGTGCGACTACTAAAACGTTTATCTCTCTCAATTCATGAGAGTGTTGGGTCTGCCGTCAAGAACTCTGATTCAGTGTGTTTGTGTGTGTGTGTGGACTCAAATGGTTTGCCAGTGTGAAGTGAAAAGGGTTGCCAGGGTGGTGAAAGCAAGCTGTTTGCTCATGTCCAGACCCGCAGAATGGATGAGGACACAGATGGGATTTCTCTCTGGTGGACTTTTCTTCTGACCTAGCCTCTCTGTGTTTGGAGAGACATGGAAACCTCAGCTAGAATGGACAGGCATCTTATTGAATGAAGGAAGACTTAGGGCTTTCACCCAACAGGATTTGAATAGGATGTGGGAGACAGACAGCGAAAGTTGTGTGTGGGGAAGGAGGGGGGGGGTTGTAAAGATGAGGTCAATATAATGTGAATGGCCCATGCTGTCACCAATTGCTCTCTCCTTTTCACTTTTGGAATGAAAACATGTTTTTAGATACTAATGATCTTACTGACCATGCGCATGTATGTCCAGAGCCTGCGGTAAATTGATATGAGATGGTGGTTTGTACCATAGTTGTCTAATACAACTCAGCCGCGTCCGGGCTTTGCCCTCTGAGGCTCCGTAGAGCTGCACTACCATAAAACTTCAAAGCCTGGACTAAAGAAATCATCTGGGTTTGTTTCTCTCCATGCCAAGTACTTCTAGTTTTCTCTAGAGAACCATGGGGGGATTCACAGAACGGCAGCACATTTTCAAAGAAAATGAAGTGCATCTCCAAGAATTGTGTCCAAGAAACCGTTCTTGGCTTATTGCAGAGGGCAACCTCAATACTGTATCTGAAGTTAATACCAATATGTTGTAATACGAGAGATGGTGCTGAAACAGATTTTCCATGACTGGTCTGCTGGTCTTTCCAAACCACATGACGATATATCTGCATTACCTTTTTATGACACATTGCTTTTAAAAGAAACCGGTATTGGGAAATAAAGGTGTTGATGGGATTCCTCAGTGTGTTTTTGTAGCAACTCCATGTTTAAAAGTACATTTAAAACACATCCACTAGAAATGGCATCAACACATCCTCTACCTTTTCTATTTTTTTCAGCTTTTTTTTTGTGGTCTTAACAGGAAATTCCGCAGTTACAAATTGTTAACATCAAAACAGGTAAGACTTTCCAAAAAGGAAGTTTCCTAATCCACCAAAGTAAGTTGCTCTATGTTTCCCTTTATCATGCAGTAGGTGTTAGTCATTCGCTTGTTGTCAGGCCTTAAGCCTGGGACTAATTTGTTATTGGAGACCCTGCCAGAAGCTAAATTATCCAGACAGCATTGCTCCCAGGGTCACAGGGGCACAAAGTTCTTTTCCATGATAAGATGGCTAGTCTTAGTCCAGGAGAGAAAATGTGGATTTGTTGGTAGTGTGGTTACTGTAGCATTTAAAGATTAGCTTTCAAAGGAGGGCCATATGCACAGGAGGCACAGAGATGGTGGTCTCATGCAGGTTACACCAAGCCAACTGGTACAGTGTTGGGTACTGAATGGACTTCTTCCACTGCATAAGCAATTTTTTCACAGCATATGAAAGGCAGAATCTACCTCTTTTTGTGTTGACAAAGATCGCTCCAGTGTCTTAATAATTGCTGCTCTTCATTGGGGGTGAGTTGTTGCACCAGGTGAGAGTTTGTATCTCAGGACTGTGTTTAAGAGTCAAGGTAAAATGGGGGTGGAGGTGATCCGACGGTGCAGTTGTGACTTGCTGACAGGTGTAGCAAGACCAGGGGTGTAAGGTCAAGAAGGTTTCCATGGCGATACAGGTCTGGAACTGCTTCTGGTAACATACTTGGGCAGAACAACCAATCAAAAGAGCTCCTGTTATCACTCCTACAGTATGTTATATAATTATATGGTGTATAATTATTTTGAGCTATTCATTTAACTTACCTTGCCATCACATGGATGTATACCAGGGTGCATGAACATGACTACATAGCAGGCGGGTACTAAAACAAAATATTAGTTTAATTTGATAGTATTTTGATTATGTGACTATTATCTTAAAAAATATATTTTCCCTCAATTTTTCCCAGCACCTGGTGCCAGTAAAACATGTGACGCCTTCAGTTTGTCTTCTTTCTGCACAAGGGCAGTTTAGCATTTGCTACTACAGGTGGCCAAGATGCACGGGTTTGAGCCTAATAAAGAGTGAAGTGGTATTGTGTATTGTGTTCGCTGTTGCAAAGTAAATAAAGTTCCTGTTTATAAACGCCACCAGAAGATGATGAGATGATCAAATAGTTCCCAGTGAATATCAAATATCAAGTATTGAAAACAGTTATTGTTAAGCATCTGCTTTCAGTTTACTTGGGATGTGAAGCCCTGAAGTAGACCTTGCCTTTGAGCAAGAAGAGATGGTGCACTGAAATGAGCACTTATCATCCTTTAGAGAAACAGAAGGTTCCATTATGCAAACACTCTTTGGTCGCCAGAGTATCAGCAATGTTGCCTACATATGTTTGACCCAGTGTGCAAAAACATACATGATTACATGTGTACAAATGCATTCTTTCTCATTTAAGACGGTGCTACTTAAAAACCACAGTTGACAGCAGAGGTGACAGAGCCTCGATGTACGCTGGACCCAGTGGAACAGAACTTTGTTTCAGAAGTGCAGAATGGGCCCATTAACATCAGGTTAAACCAACATTGGGAATGGGAGTGACGCCAAGATCATTAGAGAGAGCGAGCGAGCGCTGGGAAGGGTCAGGTTACATGTTGCCGACCCCAGACCTGCTCTGAACCTGTCTGTCAGACGAGAGGTAGGGGCAGAGATGGAGAGTGAGTGAAGAGGAGGAGGAGGAGGAGGAGGAGGAAGAAAAGACTGATGAGTGACACATTTTGACACACGTTTTGCTGAATGGCGTCCATTCAGCTGGACACTGTTGCTTACTTTGGCAGCAGAGAAGAGCCTAATCAGATCTGATGCTTGTATTAGAGCCATTTCAAGTCGCAGGATCATTAACAAAGCTCTGTGCACGCTCTCTTTGTTTTTGGACAGCTTGCTGCCAGTTAGTTTGGTTTTTCCAAAATCTATCTGATCATATGTTTTCCTCATGATCCCTGCAATAAAAAAAGGACAAAGTGCACTTTAACTATTAACATACAGTAGTTGGTCATTTTTGTCTGGCAACACAAAAGTAATATTGCAATACGGATCAACGTTGTGTCAGTGATTGGTTACAGCGCTCTGAATCCAACACTGGGATGTCTGTGGCCTGGATGTGACATCATGCAGGGAGGTGAACCCACCACTGGGTCAGGCCCTAATGAGACCCACAAGAGTCATTACAGTCAGTGGGAGAAAGTTAGACTGTTGAGGGTAGCAAACCACCGGGTGGAGCAGGCCCCCCTCTCTCCCTCCATTCCTACTCCAGGCTCCCCCCTCCACACCAGTCCTCCTCTTCCACCAGCTGGCTAACAGATGGAAGGACCTGTTGGCCAAGAAAGTGAAGGAGGAGAAGGGAATGTGGGCGAGAAGGGGGGTAAATTTCAGTGACAGATATATTGAATGATAAGCAAATTTGCGGATGCTTGAATCAGAGCTCGGGGACCGCTTACATATTTTCCCCCCTCACTGTGAAGAAGTGTGACAAGTGTGTGTGGGTGTAGAGGCGGCATTTGGCTAGGGTCGCTGATTGGGTTATGCAATGTTAGCGTTTGGTGTGTTTGTTTACAAGGCTTGTGAAATGGAGGAAGTCAGATTGTGCGGGGGAGGGTGATGAGAATGTCAGAGGATGGGAGAGAGAGCGGGTACAGGCCGTACAACTTGCGGGGTTGATGGTGTGTGCGCATGCCTGCGTCTGTGTGTGTTTGCTTTTGTGGTCAAGGAGCACTGCAGTCAGAATGATCTCTGTCCTGCTGTTATTTACCTTCCAGGCCCTTTAGAGAGGAAACCAGTGGGTGTGGTGGGATCAACAGGGACTTGTCCTCCTAGATTTATACAAACACCACCTCCTCAGATCGGCTGAGGGTTTGCTCTGTCCGTGTGCTATTGAGTACAACATTTTTAAGCTGTATGCACAGGTGGTAGCAATGGAAAAGGAAGTCAGGTCCCAGTTTAACTGCTGTCTTTGTTGGTTTTGGTCTCAGTAGATATATTGTACCTTTTTATGATGTTTGATAAGTTCTGTAAAAAGTACAATATGCGTATTGATAAAATATCTTATAACAGCCATTTTCTGTTTACTGTGAACAAGCCTTCAAATGAACTTCTTTCAGCTTTTTTTTAGAGCCAATAGTAACCTATCAAAATATTTTGAATGTAATATATTTCTGGTTTTATTACCACAGGATGGCAGACACACTTTTCTTATTAAATGACAAGTTTGAAACACCTGAAAAAACATTTTCTTGCTGGTGTTGACAAAGCTGTGCACTGAATCACTCTTTTCTTTTTTTAGCTTCACTGTTTCAATCGTAATAAAGGCAATTTTTCTGTGAAATTAAACCTATTGTAGCTGATTGAGAGACCTCTGGCACATCGTTGGCATTTTCCCCTATAAAATCTGTTGCACAATTCTAAATGTCAGCTGCTTTCATCTCATCTCTCTATTATTTCATGATCATAAGGGTAATTTAATGGATCTAAAATCTAATATTCAAATGTGGATGCAGTGCGGTTTTGAAGATAATTCAGATAAAATAAAAAATAAAAAATCAGGATTAACAGCTTTTTTGCATCTTTTATGGTTAATCTTCTGTAGAGTTCAGCTATTATCTACTGTTCGTTCTTAAAGAGGTAGATAATACAAAGACTGATTTGGTTTTATCAGGGTGACAATGCCCCTGTAAAACCATTTAACATTTCAATGTTAAATGGCGACATCTGACACTGATGGCTTAACACTTGGGTGATGTTATCTCTGTTATTTCCTGTCTGAGAGTCATCTCCAACGATTGTTTTTGTTTTCCATCCTGCTCTTAAACAAAGGAAATGAATTTGTTGTGTAGGCCACACACCTTCAACACAAGTCTTGTGTTGAAGTAGGGAAGCAGAATCAGGTTACATGTCTTAAATTTGCTGACTAAATATATTGTTTAAAAGTATTTGATTTAAATCATCAGTTCTTAATGAATCCTGAAGTTTTCCTCAGTTATGCACAGCACACTCAACCTTATTTGATTTATTTAGTGGCACCTTTCATGGCATTCAAGGTCAGCTCACATCGTTTAAAGACATCAAGACCATCAAAAACATACAACCAACAAAGTAATAAATCATTTCAATGATTTAACTTAACTTAAAAAGCTTAACTTAAAAATATGGGTTTTAAGAGCAGTTTTAAAACATGTAATGGATTCCAGTATACAGCTGTGAAGGGGAAGGGAGTTCCACACTGGGTGTAGCCATTGGCACCCATTGGCCTGAGGTTGATAGCTGGTGGTGCCAGTAGACCAGCTGATGAAGACGGTAGGGAGTGAGCGGGAGTATAACTCTAAAGGAAGTCTGTGAGATAAGCAGGGGATAGGTTATGAAGTGCTCTGCTAATAGTAAGTAAATTTTCAAATTGAGCTGTTGTGATTCAAGGAGCCATTCATGTGACGTGTTCATGTACGTGCCACAGATGATGAGCTGAGGTTGGTGAATAAGTTTGTTGGGGATGACAGCCAGGATTGCATTGCAGCAGTCAACGTGATGTGACCAAAGCATTGACTAAAACTTCCACGGAGTGTTGTTTTAGGGCAGGGCGTAGTCTGGAGATGTTTCGCAGATGGAAAAAGGCAATCCGGGAAATGTTGTTTATGTGGCTGGAGAACCGAAAAGTATTGTCCAGTGTAACACCACGGCTCCTATGAGGAGTATTTCAGTTTTACTGCTGTTGTTTTTAAGTAGAATAAATCTTCCCAAACTGTTGGGAAACTCTACCTTCCTTTCTTAATCTGCCTCCTCAAGTTTTTATAGCTGTGTCTCTTTTCCTCAGTTATGATAGAAAAGTACATCTGGCAGTGTACAATGTGTCATATTTGTTGCCTTGCAACATGTTCTGTATATCAGCATGCTGTGCTCATATCTGTTGGATATTTCAGGGAAATCCTGACATGAAAAAGCTTTCCTCCTCAGCTCAACTCTGTTTTCTTTCGCGCAGTTCTCAAGATATTTCAGCACATTTCAACACAAGTACCCTACTATTACTGTCAGATGGTTTTGACCTCTTGTCCCTTTTAACTTTCTGGTCCGTGAGAGCGTTTATCCATTACTTTGCTGAATATATTGTTTACCACGTTCTTATCAGGGAGTTTTTTCAGTTTCTATTGATGGACTCTTTGGACTTTTGTTGAAGAGTGTCTTTTAATACTGGTGACCTCACCCAGCAGGTGCTGGATCCAGCTTGGCATAATGTCTTGGTAACTGTCTCATTTGCAGTCTGCAAATCAGCTTCAGCTGTAGTTTTTAGGCAACATTATTATTTTTTTTTTCCAGTTTCCTCAACTATAATAGTATTTACCTGACCCTTGATGATCAGCAACCATTTCCTTTATGAATGACTCCTGTAGTATCCATTTACATTCATTAAACTCAGCTACGCTTTTACAACAGTATGAATGACAATCACTGTCATTGCTGTTTCTCGAGTCAAAGCCTTCGCTTCCTCTCGCCCGCCCTCTTCTCCACCTCCTACCTTGTTCTCTCTTGTACCTTCCTTACAATCCAAGACTGTAAAATGCTAATTTGCCAGTCAGTTGTCTCAGGGTTTTGTATTTGGCTGCTGAGGGCAGGCCAGACCCGGCTGGGACAGTTGAGGTAGTTGAGAGACAGCTGCTCTGCAAGCTCACCGACTGTGTGAGAAAATAGTCATCACAGGACTCTCCTCAGGGCTTTTCTGTTCTCTTGCCCCGTGTTTTGTCCTGTTGGGAATGAGGCACGGGGCCATTCAGACTCATATACCCAGCAGCAGCACCAACAGAGCTTCTGCTGTTGTCTGCTTTGAGGGAGTTTGTCCAAAAAGCTAGACGTCACCTGGCCATTCTGAAATATTCATTTGAGTTAGACTGAATATGGCTCTGTGTTTTAAGGGTCAGACTTTTCTGCATCTTTCTTTATTGCTGTCTGCGCTAAAGGGCATTCTTGGGGGAAAAAAAAGACTTTTAATAATGTGAGAAACACGCTTGACTTGAAGTTTTGAATACCTTGTTGAACAGCCAGGAATGCTGAAGTGAGTGTGCTTTTATTCTCTGTAACATTTGGGCATAAAGATGGATGGCATCCTGTGGGGCTGATTGACCCACTGATGTGTGGCACCTATGTAGCTTGGGCTAAATGTGTTGTTTGTTTTTTTGATGATTCAGTATGTACTCAAATTGGATTTATGTCTGTCTGCGCAGTAGGTTAGAAGTCACTCCCAAGAGAATGTGCTAAAATAAACTGTTATGCCCCCATAGATCCTTAGGGAGAGCCCATAAACGCAAAACTGAAATCCCCTTGTCTCTTGGAGTGAAAATGTGAAGGGAAAGTTATTGGACATTCATTGAACATTCAAGGGTTATTTTTGTGAGGTGTTGAGTCTTTGTACATCATAACTTACTGAGACTGTCTGCATATGGCGAGGTTGAAATTGTCCATATACGTGATTGGTTTGAGATCCTTGTAAAGGTTCTTTCTTTGTGTTATACTTTCGTCATGTTTGTCCCTTCACAGGTACAGACCCCAATGTGCTCGGTATGTCTTTAACCCCATGAAACTTTTTAATTAGTCTAAGCTGTTAAGTGCTGTTTGCGTGACTGGAAAATACCTCAGTGTTCTTTAATAACCCACCGAGTTCATAGAGCTACTGTTTGTGCTGTAGGCTGTATGGAAATGTGGCATAATGTACAGACCTATCGAGTGAACTGGTATCATTTGTGAAATCCTCCAAACACGCAAGCCGTAAACATTTTTAAAAGAGGACGAGCAAACATCCAGGTGTAAGTGAACGTGCGTGTTAACGTCGGTTTGCTGTGTGACTGAAGATAACTGGCTAGGCAGAATGGCCGAGACCTGCAGATAAGATCAGGAGATGTCTGGAGTTATTGGAGTCTCTCTTTGCAGGCTGTCATTTCCTCTTTTACGTGTCTCCGCTTAAAGACCTAATTGAATAACCTATTAGCCTGTTAGTTCTCAGCCTAGACGTCCACTGCTTATTTCTAGTCTGTCTGAAGTTGTGCTGTTGAGACAGGTACGCTGCTCGAGCCATTAACTGTCAGAGACAGAACAATGGCTTCTCATGTGCCTATATAGAAGATAATATCTTTGCTTTGTATGGATATTCCGTTTTAAATCACATAAATGAGTGTTAAATGACAAAGCGCAGGATATTATCAGTGTGAATTAGGGTTAAAATATGACTGGAGGATTGAAAGTGGCATCCAAATGAGAACTGGCACGCACTGTTTCACATCTGTGTTTAAAGTTGTTTTTAATTAGTTGTACCCATTATTTTTTATTTAGCCCTTGAGTCAAAGTTTGGCCAGTGATGTGTTTAGCGCCTCAGTTATGTTTTGACACAGATTTCTGTCCGTTTTATCTGAACATCTGAAAATGAGGTTATCTGTACAACATGTGGATGCCTCTAATGAAGATCCCTGGCCGGAATCGCTGAAAGTTTTGGCACTGTGCTCAAAGTATAGCAAGTTTGATGGAGTTATCTCTGTTCACATGCATATGAATTGATTTATGATACAATTTTAGGGACAGCACAGGTTTAAACAAATTATTGCAGCCTTCCTTTTTTTTTTTTTAAATGTTTATAGAATCTGTAAACAGAAAATTCCTTGAAATATGGCCAGTCTTTGATGCAAAATGTCTGCTCCTCAGAATTAATGCTTCCATCACTCAATAAACTATGTTAAAGGTGAACACTTAGATAAGCACCACGAAACATATCATCCTGGTTTTCCTCAATGGACAGCCTTTTTTTAACATTGAAATAAGTCCAGAACCTGAGTGCTAGTGTAACTCATCAGCAGACTTTGTTTTTACAACTTCATATAAAGGTTTCTGGCATTCATCTCATGGACACAGATTCATCCCAATAGGCATGTTTTCCTGTGTTTGACGATTAAAAGGAGTTGGGCTGTATTTCAAGATCTTCATTGTCAGTGTATCTAAGGGGAGATATAACTAAAGTTAAGGGTGGAGTGACTCTTACTTGTGTAGGCAGGAAAACCTCCCTTTCTTCCTTTCCTGTCTATTAAAGCCACACCATGCCTACAAAGAAGCTTATGACAATAATATATCAGTTAGAGGAATTTGCGTGCAGATATATTCTCCTGTTGCTGTTTAGAGCAGTTTGTATTCACACTGCATCTCCACCCAGCCAAAAAGGGTTGTCACTTAGTCTTCCATTTCATTATTTTATGTGTAAAATCTAGCTTTATGAAATGCTGTGAAGTTTAGGGTGGCATTTTATGTGAATTAGTTATCTAAATAACATTTTGTATATAAATTGAGCTGGTTATATTACTGTCGAAAAGTTAGATGCTTAGGGGATTCTGGCCTGCCCTCCTGGGCCAGAAGAAAAATTGATCCTTCCCAGTAGAAGCTCAGGCATCCCTGTTCTCCAGCTATTAAGAATGACCCAGCCAGTGCCATGTGATCAATATGTTTTCCTTTCCTCTTTCAAGTCAGCGATGGTCCTAAATGGGTCCTGCAGCCTTAGCCTGTCTGGCCTTTCTCCCAGCCACACTAATCAGGGACCCTTGTGTATGGCTGTCTGGCTCTTTCACAGCCAGCCTGGGAGCTCCCCCTAATTTATGAGTCATTTCCCAAAGAAAACACGCCGCCTCAGCAAGACCTGATATAAAGATACAGGACAGTTTAAGTGAGGTTTGATTATTGAGTGGGTGGAGGGGTAGCTAGAGGAGATGGTAGAAAGGAAGATGGAGTGATGTCTGACAGGAGTATAAAGCGATTTATGAAGCACCTATGACACCAGTCAACATCTGGAATGATTGCAGGAGGGAGAATAAAGGATTAGAGGGAGGTGGATAGAGGAAGGAAGAAAATAAGGTGGGAAATGATATACAGGGTAGCAAAGGTGGACATCCATACTGAAGTTGGAAGGATGTAAGTGATTTGCTGTGACTAAAATTTAATCAAAAGTTAAAAATAGAATGCTTTATATCCTCTGCATTTACAAATCCCTGACATTACCAAGTGATTAGGACACACCGCACAGGGACATTAATGTCTATACAAATTTGTGCACCAATCCATCCAGTAGAGATGCAAAGATATTTCACTGGACAAATGAAAGCTTTTACCTGCTGGTGGTGCTAGATGAAAAGTCAAGGGGTTGCCATTCATTAGGAGTCATCCTCCGGGCACCATGGGTATCTTTGTTCAGATATTTCAGGATGGACTGACCACCCTGAGAGCCGTGTCATTAAGTAAAGAGTAATTATGATAGTAGTTATCAATGAGAGACATCATTAATAAAAAAGGGATTGCACCAATAACTCTACCTGGAATACTAAACAACATCTTCGTGGTCGACTTCCAGCTAATAAAACAAAAATAGGGTTGATATTAGAGGAAGCTACGAACTGTTATTATACCACCTGTGTTTTGAAAAGTGCATTCAACTGACTTAATGCCTCTCTGTTCATCAACACTGCTTACATTGCTATGGGATAAGGTAATGCTGTCATAAGATAACTATAATGTAAGGGCTAATGTTCTTTTTTACTGTGGTTATATAGCTGTTAAAATACAGACGATTTGTAGCCAGAGCTCTGCTTTTCTATCATCAAAAAAATAATAACTCTATTAGTGATCTGTTCTTGAAAAACTGGCTTGTTGCAGTGTAACAGATTGACATAAGGAAACCCAGTACAAGCAAGAGACCTCCAACTTTGAAGTCAGTATATAGGCTGTCAGCTTTTCCTCAAAGAGAGCAATGAAAGCTCTTTCTTTCCTACTTGTGGCAGGGTGACTCCTGCTCCTTGATCCTCTGCTGCTTTCTCCTAGTCAGTCCAAATCCGTCTCACTCGTGTAAATCTGTGCCTCTTTAGCCAGGCCGCCCTACAGTCGCAGTCTTTTTGTATCCCAAGGCTACAAAAATAAACATTTCAAAGTGCAAATGCCAGTGTTTGTTCTCTCTTACACAGGAATTAAGCATGGGATATTTGAGGCAAAGCCATATTTACTGTCAGGGGGGAGGGGGAGCTATATTAGCAGGTGTGTTCAGTTTCCATCCCTTTTATTTATTTGTCACATTATTATATTTCTTCTGGTGCAGTGCAGTCCAGATAAACACAGCACTGACCTGTAATGCTTGACTGCGTTGTTTTGATTTTTGCTTTTCAGGTCTGGCCTCAACGTTAAGTCAGTTAGTTGTGATATATTATGGAGCCATCACTTGTTATCCTCACTTGATAATTCTATTTTGTGACCCAGTATTATATAAAAATTATTGTTCTTCTCCGCTGCTCTTCACGTTAAAGATCTCAGCCCAATGTTTTGTTTTAATGATTGAAAATATGAGTCACTTATTAAATAATTTTGAACATGATGGATTTACTCCCCTGAAAGTTATTTGATTAAGCCAAGTAATTTCACTGTGAACTTACTGGCATATCACTCCACAGTGTAAATAATACAGACATCACAGCAGCAGGGATTGTACCATATAAATATTGGATCCAGTTCAATGTAGCCATTTATTTGTCTAGCTTGGGTTTCCCCAAGCTTTTTATTCACACAATACTGTTTCCCATTGTTTATAATTTGTGTATATCAAGTGACCACTACAATGCCTCTACTTAAGGGAATAATCTCGTGAATGAGCCTTGGCAGGCAGTTGCTTTTGAAAAGTCTGCCCGTGAAGAAAAATCCATCTTCTATTTGAATAAATAGAAATAAGTTGTGTAGATAATGGTCTGCACTGCACAGAATTCATCCTGGCCACCCAAAGGCTAATGGAGCTAAGTCAGATCGTCCTCAGCCGTTTATGACTGGCTGTGTGTCTGTCAGATCCAGATGTTTCTGCAGCGCCTATTAAACAGTGAGCATATTGTCATCGAAGCAGTAAATTTGAGAGCGGGAAGAAGGGAAAAAATGATCTTTTCAGATGGCAGAGTGTAGTAGTTTTCAGTTTACACCACCCTTTTCAGAAGTACACTCATCACACACACTTTGTTCTTCTGTTGCAGCCTTGTTTCAGACCTAGAATAACAGGTGTTTTTCATTTATGTTCTTCTTAACACAGTCTTTTAGTTTACTGCCTGTCTGCTACTATCTTCTCGAGCTACTTTAACCTCTCTTTCCTATGTGAAAGAACATACATTTAACAAAAACAAACATGCTACCCTTTAGTGTCAGATGTCAAGATTGTCCGCTCAGGACTGCTTTGCTCACTAGTGTCCTCGTTTGTATAGAAAACTGGAATGTTTTCAGGTCACAGGAACTGTGATCCTTACAACATGGAGGCGTGCATTATCCTGCTGCAACATGAGGCTGACTGTTTTTCGAGGCTGTAGGGGGCTCATTTCATGCTAGCTTGTCAGTAAGGGGGTAAATAGGACTCCAAAGTTATCTTTATAGCTTTGTGCACCATTATTATGTGTGTACGTGTGTTATGAGTGTGTACGTGTTTGTATATTTCTGCATACTGAGGTCCCTAGACAGTTGCATCAATTGGGTGTGACTGGAAAGCTGAGACTTTGGTAAATTCAGTGTCAAATTGCATTGTATTCATGTGTGGTGATTTTAGTCCCCATAGTAGCCATTTCATTGTAGTGAGACCATTCTGTTGTTTTAACGTGACCTGACTGTATAAGTTGACCTATTGTGACCTCTGGGATAATCACAGCCTCATGACAGTATAGAATCATAAACTAGAGACTGAGGGTATTCAGCGGATGATTGTGGCTTTCCTGTGCATTTTGACAATAAGGCAGTTTCTGAGCAATTTCCTGAAGAGGAGTATCATACAATCACAGAAAAATGCAGTTCTTATAGAAATCTCCAATTGTGATACCAAAGCTTGGCATTACTTTTTCTACGGTGTTCCCCAAAGTTTTGGTGTAGTAGGATAGGTTCAAAAATTCTGGGATTAGATAGATAGATAGATACACATTACAAGAATAGAGAAGATGCGGAAATGAATGGAAAGTATTTTAATTCTTCTGTTTGTGTTCACTGTTTTCTTGTTCTGTTCTTGATTAACCAAATTCCTTTAGTCTGCAAATAGTTCTTAACAGATGAGAAGTTTTGTTTCATGTCATTATTTATTTTGAGATTAACTAACCAGCAGTTCATCACAGCTGGCAGCAGCTGGTAAAGACACAACAAGACAGGTCCTACCCCACCCCACCTCCCTGCACTTTTCACTGATGTCTGCGCCCGCAATGTACTTTCACTTCCCAGGATTACTGTCAAGGCTGGCTCCCACTTTCAAAGGCTTAGTTGGAAAATCACAACAAAAGTGGTGTTAAAAGTTTGGAGGGCCACATAAAGACAACAGCATGTACTCTCTCATAAAGCAGCGTGAAGCAGGACAGTCACAAAAGCCTTCAAGGACATTGCTGCAGGAGTCTCAAAAGTTCACTCAAACTTCTACAGAGTGAGCTGGCCTGGCTCGGCTTCTCAAAACAAAATCTTCTGGTAACAAATAAGGACTAATTTGTGGTGGAGGAAGTACTCAGATCTTTTACTTTAGTTAAAGTTGCAATGCCACAGTGCAAAAATACCCCGATATATGTAGAAGTTATGCATTTATATAACTAAAGGTACGAAAGTATTGGCATCAAAATTCATGGGGTGATGGGGCATGTGGGGGGAACATTAGGCATATATGTGAGTTGTTACTGATAGGATTTAGTGGAAGAAATGAGGAAAAACTTAGTTACCAGTGGGAATAATAAGTGACTGTTTTCTGAAAGTGTCAAGTTAAAGTCTCTGGTACAGTTAGGCCACTGTTTTAGGGTTATACAGAGGCCTGGAGAACATGAAGACCAGTAGGTCATTGAGTTTATCAAATGGGCACCTCCCATAACAGATGTTTTATTGAATGACACATGACAGCTTCTGAACCTGCCCCCATTCAACTCCTTATGCTTAAATACCTCATACACACACACACACACACACACACACACACACACACACACACACAAACCAACATATTTCTCTCTCTCTCTCTCTCTCTCTCTCTCAAATGAATGTTGTGGTCATTACAAAGGAAGCAACTCTTTTTAAAAGCTGCATTAAACGCTGAAATTAAAGCTGCATTAAGTCCCAGTGGACTGAACTGTAATGGCTAACATGTTAGTAAACAGCTTACTTCCTCTGGCACACACAGAACAACACAAGTGTCTCATTGGAGTTGTGTTTCCACCACCTGATGGATTTAGGTCACTTCCTTTTTAAGCTGTAATTTGGTCTCCTCGCTCTTGAGAAAATATATTTGGGACTTTAGCATATTAGTTGCAATATATTTCTTTACTTACTTGTGATTTTTGGACTCGACAGACAGTCATTAGTACTGTAGCTGCAGGACACAGCTGAAAAAGTTTCCAAGAAGACTTCCAAGAACAAAAAGCGGGGACTATATTTTGTGAAAAGCTCTTAAAGGATGACAAAGGATTTCATCATCCAGTGTCCTCGATTTGATCACACCAACAGTGTAGGTGTAGATTACAGTGTAAAGTAGAGTTTTCTAACTTAGAATTGAAAAGACAAGGAGCTTTGAAGGAACCAAACTGTACAAGCCAACACAAAGATAACCTGTACATGATGTCTACATCTTTTATAAGACATGAGAAGGAAATATATAGTATGGATCCCAGCTGGTATGCCTCTATTTCAGCTAGAGTCACTGTCTAAATGTGAGTCATTAGTAAAGTGGGACCATTTATTCCACATCTGGACAACACAGATATATTTTAGAGGAAATGGTTGACATTTTTCACAAATTTCCAGTTATGCGCAAGTAATGACCAACAACCAGATAGTAATTCACACTGAGGAATCCCTGACAAGGAGCAAAGAGGCAAGTTTTGTTTTTCTTAACAATACTGGCTTTCTTCATTTCCCTCCATCATTTTCACATAGACACTTCCAAATCTAGGGGATGGTTTTCACATGGGTGGGAGGGAGGTAGAGCTAGTTTTTTGACATTTCGCCCCTCAGCTGAGGCCCATAGGCCCCTTCTTTTCAGCTGCTGGCAGAACAAGGTTGCTACTTGTCCTAGAATCTTAGAGCCATAAATCAATACTCAACCTCGACTTGGAATCTGACGATAAACCAGCAACACTTTTGATAGATATCCAGATTAGAGATATCCAGGGTAAACAAGCATTGCCAGGTCTGCTACATCAAACATGTGCATGTACCTGCAGCCCCCTCCCACGCTTATACACACGTACACAAATGTTACTTAAGAATTACAGCACTGTTTGTTACTGTGCTCACTTTCAGTCCTAGTGTTGTGTAGTCACTGGGTGGTCATGCACCATTTGTTGTTGATGACATGTTCAAAGAAGCACATGGATGCCAAGTTTATTGTTGATTTATTGCTTTTGACAACCAGCGGTCCTTTGTAAGGAAAAATATGTCTTGTATTTATATTTTGGTATTATATGTGCTGGTGGCCTGTATCTAACCCCAAAGCTACAACCATGCAACTACCCTAATTAAAATAATATGAAGGCACTTTTCTTGGTATTTAATCTTTGGGGCATAAGATAAAATGCCCCAATCTATTTCCTTGCTCTCTTTTGACAGATAGCTTTCACATGGGATAGTAGAACATCAATATTTTAACACCTCATCTTGCTGTTCCAAAACCAGCTTTCATGTTACATTATATCAAAATAAGGGTTTATACATTTTATTGTAGAAAACATTTCCCTGCTGGTAAATTCCTTCCACAACCTCACTTTGGAGGTCTGAGGTTAGTGGTGTTGTTCTGTTGTTCACAGTGAGGGTGCTGGAGTGACAGGCATTGCTTGGGGTATTAGTGTGTTGGTGTTCTGTCATGGCACTCTGAAGATGGTTTGTCTGGTGCAGGCCACATCATTTCCGGCGGGTACCACGAAACCAAAATAGGAGGGCTGGTTTTTACATTTTCTTGGTTTGTTGTTAGAAATGAAGTTACTTTTGAGGTCCTAGCTCTGTCTTTGTGTTGATAAAATAATCCTTAGTTTTCCGCAGATCAGTCAACGTTGGACAAGTATTCTCTGTCCTGCCTATTGTTTACACCGATTAAATGGCGTTTAAACCCTCGTGTGTGAAGTAAAATTACTCTAAATGGCATTACTTTTGAAGTCTTGCTCTAAATGATTTATAAGCATTCATTGATGATAACCCAAAATACTTCTCACCGCATCAGACAGATTCAAGTTCAACTGCTCCTACACTGTGATGTCATATATAAAACTATGTGGGCCCCTGCTCTGCTAATGATGTGGTGAGAACAATATCTTCTACAGCATCAATGCAGCGATAGTGAGTTTGATTAATGATCTGGAGGAGACACAACTAGCAGATGGCATGCTGATCTCATGTTTTTGGTGGGCTTGTTTGAGCGCAGCAGCTGTGAGGCCTGCACTTAAAGCAACGTGTGGAGCACGGGGCTGTCATTAGAACAAGCACTTTATAGAGGAGATGGAGTCCAATCACTTCTGACTGCCTGGAGACAAGTCCATGGCTATTCCTGGTGGGTTGTCTGCCTTATCTGGGCTGCAGATGGGTGGGCAGATACTTGACGAGAGAGCACCATGAGGCTTGAGAGACAGCAATGGCGTAAGAGGAAAGTATGATGATTGTTTATGATTGTTTGTGATTTTTTAAAAAGGAACTCTTTGTAATACTTTCAGTGTGGTTATGACCCATTGTGTCCATTCTGTGTAATAGTTCCTGTGCTTTCATATCAGACGTATTTCCCAACATGCAGAAACATATTTTCTGTAAGTAATCTTTAAACAAGGGGATATTGGCTTTGACATTTGCTTTAGGGAAGAGGCCTTTTTAATAGAGACATGAAAGCCCTGTTCAAAAATGAGTCATTTCTATAAATTGATCTATCAGTGTGTGTTGTCTGACAGGACAGGCATCCCAAGGATGGCATTAGGAACCATTATTGTTTTCTCAGATGGAAACCAGGCCTTGCTCTGGCCCTCCGGATGGCTGCAGTGTGCAACACTCTGATTAGGACTGCTACCACAGGGACCTAAAGGAGCCTTTTGAGAATCAAATGGAACTTTAAGAAGGGAGCTGCTGCAGCCAAAGTGAGCTGCGCAGCTTCTGAAGAACATCAGCTAGGCAAAGTCAAAAGACTGTGTAATGGTTGTCAAATTGGAGGTGAAAGAACTGCAGGCGGTGGATAAATCCTGACGTTGTTCATTAAAGATGAATCAACCGCTGCCTAAATCTCCTAAATTACATGAATACAGTTAGACAGTGTTTGGTTCTCATTCCCTTTAGCTCTAGAGGGGATATTATCAAAATGTCCAGCAGATGCACTCCATTTTTACAGATCAAAGGGCCAGAAAACAAGCACAGCAGCGTCATGCCTACTGTATTTCACATCTGGACCTGGGGATGTCAGTCATGTGTAGCCGCTAGTCATAATTTGGATGGTTCAGCCTTCAGTCTTCATTTAGAGGCATGCTGTTGTGAGTTGCAGCTAATGTGGTTATTTTTCATAAACTAGATTGTTTTACAAATGTACAGATTTTTGTCGTGTACTTGTGCTGACCTCTGAATTGTAACATGGATGGATGAGGCACTGTATTCATTGTACTGTTGGGAAATCTCAATTGTTGCGGTGCTTCACTGAAAAATGTATTGTGTAGGTCAGCATCCTTGTAGTATGAAATATGGATTGGGCCTCTTCAAATAGGAAATGAATTAGTGAGAGCCAACTCATGTTTTGGACTTGGCTAAATTCTGCAATTGCTTTGCTCAGCCAGTGTCTCTGCTTAAAGAGGAATTTCTTTCCCTCAATGTGGCTTGGTTTATTCAGTGAACATGGACTGCTGTCCGCTCTATATGGGGTTGAGAATAAGTGTCTAATTCTATTGTGTCTATGAGGTCATACCAATATAGAGGTCTAGTGAGAAGAAAGTGAAAAGATTGAAAGGTAGGATGTCAGTATAATGAAGCGATTCCCTGATTTAGATTAAATACATTAATATGAACCCCCCTTGGCTTTACAAAGTCAAACAGTCTGTGAGCCAATTAATTTATCTCTGTCACAGGAGCTGGACATATTGCTGACATTTAGGGATGCCCTCATCAAGTTCTTTTGGCCCTAATCCTGGTCTGAGTTTTAACATTGGTTGTCTGCCAACGCAGAGTCAGATCTGATCTGACTTGTAGCGTACTTGATTTTACACCTAATTTTTCACTAGCTGGTGGTCCTGGTTCAAAAATGTAGATTTTTTTTTAAAAGCTTAGATTATTGAGATGATATGAAGGAAAGTTTAACTGGAGGAATGCAACTCCTTATGCTGATGTGATGATGACTGGCTTGGGACATCCTGAATGACATTACAGTTGCAGCCCTGTGGTTTGTGTGGTTGTGCGCCAAAGAAATTTCCCTTTTTTAAAACTCAGTTTAAGTTAAAGTACTTCTGAACAACAGTGGAAGCGGATGCCTATGTGTGCACACACGTCATTGTAAATAAGTGAAAATAGTGTCCTGGCCCTGAGCTCAGGTTGCAGCTCCCAGATGGTTCCTTAATCTGTAGGTCCCACTCAGGTCAGCTCCAGCAGAGCCAGGTAACACGAGCCAAACTCATAACCCCACCATCCTCCAAAATGCATCCATGGAGACCCAGACAGATGACTTTAATGTCTTCACTTCTTCTGAAAACCGAGCCACATGGAGCTCAGCGAGCAATGATCGAGGGGTAGCCTAACTGAAACCTATTATCTACAAGACCTGCTGCTGTGAGCTTAAATCCCTCTCACTGTGTGCTTTTGATGACGAAGCATCTAGCTTAGACCTAGTGGAAAGGAGCTTGAACATGATCATGGTCAACTTACCTAAGACGTCACCTCATGTGGTGTTAAAACACCTCATCATTTCCCACTCACTCCTAGCAAGGTCATAGCTCTGTCCTGTATAGTCATTTCACATGCTATAGTACAGGCGTTGCACTGCTTTCCATAGCTGGACCAAACCGCACCAAAATGCTCCGTGTCAAAGCCAGGGTAAGAAATTACAGCACACTCCTGAGGGTTTGATCCCTGGCCAGATAACGAACTGCTTGATGAGATTGGGTTACCCCCCTTCTAGTCTTGGAAGAGAACTACCACAGCAGGTCCCGAGCTTCAACTATGATAAAATGCCTCTCTGTTGGAGTTCTCCCATTTCCTACTTATGTATAATGTCTAATAATTTCCATGCTCCGATATCAGTTGACTTTACAGGGTTTGGGTGTGTTTTTGCAAGCCAAGTTACAGCTGGAAAGCTTTTCCAGGCCAACCTGAAGGGTGTGAATGAGCAGCTGACCCATAATTTCACATTCCAGCTTTAAGTGTTTTGAAATTAGCCCCTGAAATGAAAGGCTCTGTCTTTGCTCCTTTTGATATCCTCCATTAAACTTCTTCAGTGCTGAACTTTGCTCCTACTGTTTGTGACTATTGTCTTTCTTAGTATCTGAAAATCTTCTTTTTTTTTTATCAGTTTGACTTTTATTCTGTTTGATGACTCAGGGTGCAAGTTCCTCTGCAAGGTAAATAGAGCGTTACTGATGAGTCTAGTTGGAGGATAATTACTGCTTTTGCTACCCTACTGTGGTGTATGCACCTTCACAGTAGGCTGAAATAAATGGATCCTTTTCCTCTCCGCCTCCCCGTGGACACTGTAAAACACCTCTTAAGATAAAATTTTAGTGCATAGGGTATGCTTTCACCAACACAGAAACCACATATGCCAGCCACTAGTAAGAACAGGGTCTTGTTGTTCAGTAATCTACTTCAACACCGCTGCATTTTTTAAGGCTTATAGAGTCGCTGTTTTCAGTACCTGTGTTCTATCCATTTGTGTGTTGTCTTACAAAAATAGAAAGGAAAAAAAAAAATCCTGTCATAAACACATTGTGAAAAGTATTGAGGTTGATGTTTATAAGAAGGTGCAGACGTTTGTGCTTGTCAACATGTGTTTTCTTTTTTCCACTGACCCTCAAAGGATCCCAGTGATCTTAATGAAACCAATTTTCATATAAAGACGCCTTTTAGCTTTGGCTCCTTGCATGAAGGCAGTAGCTTTTTGGACTCAGCCGCTATGAGGAGACCTGGCCTTTGAAGTAGCCTCTGGTTATTTTTCTGCTTGACAGATCAGAGCAACTGTGCAGAAATCAAAAGGGAAGTGCCCTGCCGCCCCAGGTAAATGGTAACTCAGGACTGAGCTGGGACATTTTGAAAGCTAATATGGCTACTGCTGAGTTAGGGCCATCTGGACAATTTGCCCTCCATCCAAATTCTTGAAAATGTGATGCTTAATAGAATGAGATTGTGTGCTGCACTGTTGAGCAGACTTGTGCCAGAGGTGTATCATGTGACTCATCATAAAATACTGCTGCACACCTCAGAGAGTGTGAAAGACAGACCAGAGTCTGAGACAGCGTTTGTTGCTGGTGAGGTGTTGACCAAGACTATCCAGGCATGTCTGACCAGTCTCCACTCCTATAGCAGGAATGCAGAGTGCGGAAAAAAAGTTCAGAAAATTCTTGAGACTCTAAAGATCCTATGCAGCACCTGGTGGAGTTCATTTTCCCCATGGGAACAGTGAGTATTGAGGGATGAGACACGGTCAATTTAGCTAAGTGAGATGTGCTTCTCCACCAAGCAATATCTATCTCCCTGTCTCCCAGTGCAATTGTCCCTTAACCAGGGCAATGAGAGAGAGGAGGACAAGGTTTCCACAGCGCTTGCATTTCATTTTCCAATGTCCCCTGGAGGGTTTCAAAACAAGCTCTGGGGTTAAGAACAAAATCACTGAAAGCCGTTACACCACAACTGATGCCTAGTCAGGTCTGCTTCTCATTGGAAGGGATCTTGGGTGAGGGAGCGGGCTTACCAGGAAGGAGTTACAAACAATCAATGCCACATTGGCACTCAACCCCACTAAAATTATAGATGCCATACCTAACACTGATGTAAATAAAAGAAGAAGTAGATTGCCTAAAACTGAAAATAAAATAGTATATTGTCTGTTGTAGTTGTAGAAACGTATTATTAATGATCCTGATCATTTTATGTGTTGTGTAATCGGCCCCCTTGTGTGGCCCACATGTGGTTACTTTTTCAGGAGGTTCTGGTAATCAGTTGACCACAAACTGCATTATCTTTTAATTTATTTCAGGGGGACGGTCTGCAACAGCTTTCACATGCAACCACAGGGGAAAAAAAAAACACATTTGTTGAAATATTTGATATATATCAAAAATAAATAAATAAATAAAATAGAATAAAGGACTGTATTTCAGAAAACAACCTTTTGACTTGTGCAGATCATCTACGTTATGTATTATGTTAATGGCCAAGGGCAGGTATTTGTTTTGTTTTCATTTTTGTATAAAGGGCAGGTTTACTGTAAATGATGTAAAAGAAAGTGACCTTCATATATTCTGGCTGCTTTGTACTGTCAAAGTAATGAAGGACATGTTTTTAAAACTGTCTGTACCATAAATTATACTTACTTTGTCTTCCCAAGGTCCAAATATGAATTAATTGAAAAATATCATGGATTATACCATGTGTGGTCCCACCACAAATAGGCTGCCAAACCAATTTCTGTCTCTGACCCCTGAAAATTCTGCTACATCATAAGTTGCATACAACTATTGTATTGTTGCTTATGCTTTGTACAACCATCAGTGTAAAATGATTTCTGTTTGGTAATTTTTTTTTCCATTTCTTTTGTCCATAAATCTTCCTTTTATGCAGCCAAGTTTGGTACATAAGTTTAGTAAATACATTTTTCTGCCACAGTGTAGCCTTACATATTTAGAATAAATAAATAAAGAGTTGTGGATTTGATGAACGCCAAAGACTCTAGCGTGTGAGACTGGGTCTAGTCTGAGTCACATCCCACAAAGACAGGTCAGAGACAAGACAAGGCCAAATTCTAATAGTATTGTAGATGTTCAATAAAATAACCTTAAAAGCATATGAATTACTGTTTTGTACCTGTATCTCTCTGTCTAACTTTCCTTAGCAAATCTTTACAGTAAGAAAGGAATAATAGTATAAAAGGTAAAGCTTAAGAAAAAAAGAAGAAAAAGACATTTCGAGGAACAGGTGGCCATGTAAGGTATGGACTGCAATATGGACCCATACTGTTACTGTACTGTTTTGCATTTGAAGGCTAACTCAGATGCCTTAACTGGGCCAGATGTTATGATAGATTCGGTTCAGATTCTTTGCTATCAGGGTACATGCTACACTGAAAAAAAATCAGTTTAATGGAAAATAACAAAAAATAACATCAGTAAGTGTACTGTGTATCTTTTCATTTGCAACTTTAAGCAGATCTCAGGATAAATGAATAGTGCATTAGATTTTGCTTTTTTCACTTTTTTCAAGTGAACTCAGAGTACAGTATTAAACCCCAAAAAGCTTGTTTTACTCAACCCACTCTGAACTGCAGCTGTACGCCTTCGATAAAAATGGAGAAATGGCAATTACCATCAAATGATTTAGTACAGACAAAATGTTAATTTAATAACCGTTTAATGTACAGTGCTCTATAGAAAGCATTTTCTAGTGTGCTATATAGATTGGCTTAATATAGTGTTGTTCTTGTGCAAGGTTGTTTATCTAGACCAGTGGTGGAGATGATTTAGTGTTGTTTTGATACAGCTGCTTGTGGGCCTGCTGGGCCAAGGGAAGCTGGGAGGTCTTGGAGGAAAGGAAAGGAGTTAGAAGAGGATATGGGTAGAGGTTGATTTATCTGCAGTCTGAGTTTAACCTGAGCTTCTCTTAACCACCAACTCTGAGGGATACAGGGCAGGCACACAATACACAAGCGAGCCAGAGAGATTGATGTGGGAAAGCTTTTGGAGAGTTTGTTTCTTATTGAGTTTTATCTGATCTCAAACTCTTAAATAAAAACAATGCACAAACACAAACAAGTGCTCTCACAGTCTTGTGTGTGGGCCCTTCGTGATAAATGTTATATTCAGAAATTACATTATTTAAATTTAGTTTAATAGTGATGTTACTGAAGACTCAAATATGAACCAAAATGAACACTCGCCACATGCAAGTACAATTTTTAATAGACAGAGCAGCAGTGGCGGAGGAAGTAATAGTAATACCAGACTGAAACAATACTTCTACAAGGTAAAATCCCTCATTGAAATATAACTTAAGTCAAACTTTGTAATGATTAGGAAAACGTGTTTAAAAGTACTCAATGCAGAAAAATGCAGAAATCCTGAATATTACACTATTAAAACGCTTGTTTTATCCCACCCATCAAAAGTACAAACCTCAAAATCATTAAAACTAAATTGAAAATATTAAAGTAATTAAAAGAAAAGTAGCAAATCCTCACATTTGTGAAGCTAGAACCATGAAATGAGTTTGTCTTTTTTTTTTTTCCTCAGTTCACCAGCCATTGGCATTTAGACCAGAGAGTTCATTTTTAACCCTGGGGACAGGGTTTATGTAGTAAAAATACTTGAGGAAGGTAAATTCTTATCCCTTGCTCATAAATTCTTAGCAGGACCATTTTTCAGTTTTCCCAGTTTTTTTTCTGTGTTTCTGTTTTCACTTTGTCATTTCTCATTGGCCATCATGTTCACAGTGACATATTTGTCTGCCTCTGCTGTCAACATGACATAACGCAAAGATTGGGCCCTGCAACAACTTAATACAGTAGGCCTTGTGTCTTTCCTATTACATTGAAAACTGTCAATCAGTATTGGCAGCAAACAGGACTGTGTATGTATGTGTGATATGCAATAAATAACTCCACAGCAAGGCCTTTTATTTTTTTAAGAGAAAGATCACCTTAGGGTTTGGTTCACACAACACTGAGGGCTGATATCTGATAACCTTCTCCTATCCAATGGATGGCCAGAACAAACTTGCCAATAATGATTGGTATGTGTTTAAGACTGAGCCCAGAGCTGATGCTGATGTCGGACCAAAAAAAACTGCACATAGTCTCTGCGGCACATTTACAAAGATTAGACTAGAACTGCCTCATACCATGTCCTTATTAAAAAGACAGTGCCTGATCTTTTTTTTTTTTTTTTCCATTGATGAGGCCCATTTTAGACGGGATTAGGGAAACTTTGTGAGGATTGCCGTTGCATTGTTCTGTTGCTAACATTAAGAGGATGTGGGCCTTTAATACTTCAATATGTTTTGCATTAAGTATGAGCATGTTTGCCTCCCTCGGGGAGTTAAACATGTTAACAGATAACAAATTTTTCCTCAAGCTCAAGTTTTTGGGTACCTGTATGGCCTCGCTGTGTGTGAGGAGGAGGGTAACAAATCAGGTTGTTTTTATTAAGAGATCCTTTAAAAACTACTGAAACTGCTGTCATCATGCCCAAATGTTGGAAGGTGAAATCAGAGATGGTTTCGTAATAAAATGACGCTTAAACAAAAAGGTAAGAGAGCGTAAAACGGTAGCAAAGAAAACTTGACTGTTACCTTAAATAAATGTTCTTTGGTTTTGGCATTTGTCTCTGTGGACTGGAGGCTTTGGTTTCTGTCCTGCTGCTAATAATGTAATGGCCACTTTTGGCTCCCTGTACACTATTTAATCTCCGACGCACACTGCCAGCATGGGTATTTGGCCCTTCTGCTAATAAACAATGGCAGGAGTTGACTCTCCTTTGTGTCTGTTTGTGTGTGTGTGTGTCTGTGCGCATGCATGTGCACGTGTTCCTGTGTTTTCTATTGTGGTCTGGGCAAACCCAACTTGGCTCTGTTTGAACGGGGTAGGATAAAGCCTCATACATTTTAATATATTGCCCCCATGTCAAGCAAGAAGGAGCAAACACAATGCCACGGGGGGGAGAGCTATTTGGTAATGAAAATCAGCTTCAGAAGCACCATTTTTTTTAAAAAACGGGGGGCTGCTGCCATGTATTTGTGTATACAGACTAGATGTGGGAGACAGTAGGGTTGCCAGGTTAGGCGTTCACCCCCCACTTTCTTTTTTATTGTGACCTAACAGTGAAAATAGACATCTGGGAAAATTTGTGTTGCGTGTCCTTATAAAATGCATTCAAGGGAGAATTTTTGCATATGCATTATATCCGTTATAGACACAGATTATTGAAAACCACCTGTTAGTTTGAAGTCTGCAATCCTCTGCAAATGATTTTAAACTTGACCTGTTGCCCTCTCATCAATCTTCTCTTCAAGAGATTGTGGCGTACCTAACTACAGTGTTTGCCTCCACTCCATTTGTGCTGAAGAGGACTCTTTAAGACGAGGGGGATTCAGTGAGAGTCCATGGCTGAAGTGTCATATCCTACTAATCCCAGACCTCTCTGACTCCTCTAACCCAAGTCAAAGGTCACACGTCCTCCCCGCCACTCTGACCACATTGTAATGTGTTCAGGGTCAGTTTATCTGAGAGGAACAACGTAACGCTTAGGTGGATCAGGACGTTTCCTCCAAGTCTTGTCGTGGAACATTAAGTAATGCCGCAAAGCCACTACATTGTTGAGGGATTATCACTCTGATTGTAGGCTTTATTTGTTCTATTTATAGCTGTAAATAGTTGCATTTCTGCTCCTTTCCAGATGGCGTTCATGGCCAAGACTTGCAAGCCCTTGACAATTGCCTCCAAAAGTTTGGCTTGCGTACAGCACACTGGCACCACACACACATCTCGGCCAAACGCTCTGTTTGCCTGCTGTGTGCCTGTGAGTAATTTGGAGTGGAGTGGCCTTGTCAGTCAAACACAGTGCAAAGGGCTCAATTTTAAGTGTTTTATATTCTGGGATATATTTATGAAGTCTTAATTGTGGTAGCAAAGACATTGAAGTGAAAGTCCTATGACTTCCTGCTGATCCAGATTTCTACATTTGTGGTGCCAGCAGCCTAGTTTTCTTTGACTTGGATATAAAACTTGAGGTTGTGATTTCTATTTGGCTGGTGATGCGAGAGGACCAACTTGCTGTTTGACATGGAACACCATTGTGTAATGTCATTACAGAAGATGCCAAGAGCATGGGGTTCATATGGCAAACTTGATGTGATGTGGAAAGTGCACAGAGCACATTTTATAGGCAATTTCTGTCAAACTTTTTGACTCTACATATTTGTGGCCGAGCTCAGTTGCTGTTTGTCCAAAACAGGATTCAGACAGTTTCCCCAAAACGGAATGATTTAACCTGATATATCAGAAAGTTTGCAGCATTTGGCTGGACTTTACATCCGCTTGCAAAAAGGCTTAAACAGGCTTCATCTCTTGAGCGGCCTAAGATCCAACTTTACCTGTAGCTAAACGCCTCAGCTGTGTCTCCCTAATCCGCGCTTTCCATGACGAAATAGAAATTAGCCAACTCCATATTCCTCGTGCTATTTGTCTCAGGCTTCCAGCTCAGCAGAACATTTACATGGATACTTTTGGGAAAACAAAGCAGCCATAACGTGGTTTCACATAATGCAGTTTTTGGATCTAGAATGATAGAATTGTAGTTATCACTGTAGTACAAGTAGAATCTGAGGTTTTCTTATTGTGTTACTCTTTCACTCATTTTCAGCATAACGTTGAGATTAGAAGAATACTTGTCTTTATTGCCTGCTGTAAGCCTGTCAGTTTAGATGTGTCATTCTCTTAACATACCTGGATGGGATTAGACAAGTGCCGAAAACTCTTCCACAGCTGTGATGTCTTGCGTTCCCAAAAGCATGTTTATCTAAGCTATAGGCTATAATATTTATGACTGTTTTTAATTCAGTCAGCGTACAGTTTTGATTTCACCATCAGCTCAAGTGGTGTACAATATGTGGCAAGGGGTCCATAAAGCCTTCAACATGTTTTATCCCTTTCTTTCTTACGTGTATGGTTTCAGCATGTCTGACACCAAGCTAAACACATTCATCACAGTATAAAAGTTTTTTCCATTTTTTTCTTTTTTTAGGGATTCAAATTGAACCCTCACGTAGGGTTCAGCTGCAGGATATTTGAGTTCATCAGCTGCATTAGAAATGGGAGATTTCTAAACACATCTACTGCATGTACTGCGTCTATTATGTCTATTTCATAGTGTCTGTGGCTTACTACGCCAGTGAATGTTTTAGCATAAGAAATGCTGTATATCGTTTTCCTCCTCGCAAAAATATAGTTGATTTATGGGTAAAAGAAACTGGACATGCACTGTTATGATACAAATCCTCCTGCCTCCCACTTACTTTATCCTGCTCGGCACCAACTCAGTCATGAAAGTCTTCAGTCATTCCGTTACGGATGTTCTCTGGATCCTTTGGCCATCTGGACCCGGACAGGAACAGGAAATGAAGAATGAGGAATTAAGAGGGGTTCTTTTTAGGATATGAAAGCTTGAAAAAGAAAGGCTGAGCACCCCTTTTTCACAGTTTAAGCTACACAAATTAAGGCACCGTCTTTTTTTTATATACCTCTTTAACTACTTCCTTTCTATCTTTCCTTTGTTCATTCTTCTCTTCCCTCCTTTCTGCCTTCATTCAAGGGCTGGGAGGTATTTTATTTATTGTAATATTTAATATTTTCAAAAGACAGTACTTCTTAGATATAAAGTGCCAGGGAATGATAAGTAAAATTAGTCACAACATGTATATGTCTTTGATTCTAGTAAAGCTCAAATACTCAATTTAGAAAAATGCCTTGTATGGTACCAAATACCGTGTGTGTTGCCCTCCTCTACTTTCTTTTCCCATTGCTTCCTTTTCCCTTTTTGTCCCACTTTGTTAATCCTTTTTCCATTTTCCTTGTGAGGACTGTCACAATTAAATTTCACTTGACTTCAATTTTATCATACAGTATATCTACCCCCGCAGCCTCAGATGGTGCCAGTTTTGCCTGTGAAAATTCATTGAGCACAGTGTTATCAGATGGTCTCGGTAAAATTCAGAGAGATCAGCCGGCTTGCCAACACAGGAGGGATGGAGGGGACAGGGAGAGGGAGAACACAGATTAGGTTTTGTTAACCTTGTTTTCTATCTTTACCTTCTCATCTGAAGTTTTTATGTAGAAAGTTTTTGTAAAAACACTTGCGTGCATTTCCAAATTTTATGTTTGATCGGTCAGATTTATAAAATCGAATTGAAGCTTGTTGCTCATAGCGAGTGCTTGGATGTCTTTTTTAAATAGTCATTGTGGGTGAGATTCCATGCCCCAAGACGGAAGATAAGCACTTACTAGGAGGATATTCTGAATTCCTGTATTGTTTTTCTGCCCTCTAATGTACCTCTCTTTGCAGCGGTGTATTAACTGAAACAGCTTTATATCTGTGTCATCTCGGAGAGAAGGAAATCTACTTAAACAGAGGTTAATGACGGGTAGAATTAATGATAGATGATACGTTTTCACCTATATTCAACCCATCGTTTTTTCACATCAAGTCATTAAACTAATGTACCCCCAAATACATATTTCCCCTCGTATTTCTCTCCGTTTTCATTGTCTGTCTTTGTGAATATGAGGCCAGTTATAGAACAGCACACAGAACAGTGGAGGAGCCCCATCTCTTCTCATGCATATTCAAGCAAGCGTGCACACACACGGAGAGGCACACACACACGGAGAGACACACACTCGCGCACTGTGAAAGGCAGCTTGGCTCTTGGTCAAGGGATCTCTACTAAAGACTGGTCCTGGACGAGAGTGCTGATCGGCAGCCAAGCAGGACAGTTACAAAGTGGAGCACGGGAGGCCCCGCCATGTTTGCTGAGATCTAAAGCCTCTTTCTCCAAAGCTTTGTTTGCATTTTGTTCAGTGCGGCAGCTGAACAGTACACAGAAAAGCCTTTTCTTAGCCTTTCTCTGTCCAGTCTTTTTCGCTTTTCACTTTCTCTGACTCGGCTGCTTTCTGACAGTTGATTCAATTCCTGTGTACTAAAGGAAATTATGTGCTTAATTGGATTATTGGGAGTTTTCTTCAAATGAGTGCTCACCCACCCACACAGCCCCAGACTCTGAATTCTCCTCTGGGACGGGCTGTCCGGTACATGTTTCCAGACTCCACAGTCTGCAGGATGCAGAGCATGAAATGGAAACCTGTGAGTGTGTTACAGTTTAATAATATTAAGTCTTAGTAAATATAAATATGATATTAGTCATGAAGATTTGTTTACACTGACTTGATTACGGAACAGTTTTAAATCAAGGAAGCAGTCACATTTAAAAATGTACATTGAAAAAAAATTCATTTGCTCTTTTTTCATGTTCGGTCTGTCTCTCACACACACACACACACACACGGTAAAACAATGTGAAAATTCAAGCTGATGTGCGGCATGAAAGCAAGTCTAGCTGTCAGACATCTCTGCTGGCCATCAAATTCAGCGTGCCACTTGGCCCAGGTTTATAGAGACACAATAGTGTCCAAGCGTACGCAGGCATCGCTGGAATTTGCACCTGTTGGAGACCTGGCTCTTGCCGTCTTGCTCTCCTGAAAGCTGTCCCTCCTGGCCCTTTCTGTGAAATAGACAGTGTTTAATAATCTAGGGGATGACGAAAGACCTGAAAATGATGGTATGGAAATGGTGGAACAAACCTTAGAAGGAGGAAAGTAGGCAGAGAGAGTAGATGAGCAGGCCTGGGGGTATAAAAGAGGCTGAATGAAGGAGCTTAGAGGAGGGGAGGGTCCTACTCTTGTACCTATTCTCATACAAATGATCTCTTGCGCTGTGTGGCCCTTCACTAGGTCATAAACATCCCAGTGGTTGTGCAGTTGTGTAGTGGTGAGCCGTTCATGTTACTGATTTTCTCCTAGAGAGAGGAAGCGGAGTCCAGGGCACAGATTAAAAGGTCTCTCTTCCCACCCGCGTGCGAATCACAAATCACATAGAGCCACAGTGCTTCCCCTCGCCCAGGATCCCAACAAACACCCTGTTTAAAAACCACAGCCACATCCCTGTGTTTTCATCTTACTGGGCACAGAAAACATAGTTTGTAATCTAATTAAACTGCAGCGTGCGTACCAAGTGTTCCATATGGACACCAGTGCTGCAGTGGATGTCTTATTAGCTTGCCAGTTTAGTTCTTGTGTCTCATTATTAGGTATTTTGCTTGCTGGTTGCAGTTAGGTCGCTGTTAAGAGTGGAATGTATCATGAATCTACTATATGTCAAGACTCTATGTATGCACTAACCTGATCTCCCTCTTGTCCTTGCCACATTCTGACAAATGAAAAGTCGGCCCTTATTGTGGCCCGGGGACAGTTAAGGGCCTCTGAGGGGATAATTGAACGGCCTATCTGCCCTACGCAAATCCTAATTCTCTCCTCTCAACAGGCTACTGGCGGCGTGCTTTATGGGATTATTTTCAACTAGGCATTTTGAATGTAGCATACATAGGTCTTCCTTCCCACGTACAGCCTTCCTCCTTTTCTCCTTGTCCCTGCCTTTCACCTTCTCGCCTGAGAGGATTAGTCAGGCTTCCGGAAACGGAGCACCACTCGGTGAGAATGAGACTTCCAAAAGCTCCTCCGAGACAGGAAGGACCTGGACACTGGCTTTATGACAACAATTACTGCCTTCTCTCAATGTCTTTTGGGGGTCTTTTTTAGCAGCTAACAAAGACTTGGCCTATGTTTTTTTGCGCAGAGAATATCAGTGTAAACAAACTCTTTAGGAGCAGATTTTTCTGCTACCCAAGAGACTGAGTGGAGTCTGTGGAGTCACAGGGTATGAAGGGAAATGATTATTTGTTGAATGCGTTATTGTTTGGTGGTGTGGAGTCTGTTGATTTGTGGCTACAGTGGAACTCTGCTCGCGGGGTCAATGATATGCTTTACCAATGCTTTTTTCCTTTTATCTCTAATAAATCTTTTTGGAGGTAAAAACACATTCTTTGCCGAGATTAAAATATATCTTTGGCCTATTGACAGTTCCAGGAAAAGGGTTCATATTCAGGTGGGGTTTAATCATATTTTATACTGAGCAAGATTAACTACTTAAGTAGACAATGTTTCTCTCCCTTCCTTTCAGTGTAAAAACTGAGTCAATATACTGAATGTGCCAAAATTGACAAAACAGTTTATCTCAACTCAGTTTAACCTAAACAACTAAAGCGTAGGTTTCTTCTGCATATCTGAAAGAAGATAAATAAAGATGACATGCAAATACTGTCAAGATGTGTTGTTGTTGTTAAAAATAACATATGAAGAAATATAAACGCAATCAAAAGAAACAAATGGTACAATACAAAAAAAAGTAAAACTAAATAAAAATAAACACGTTAAACAGATAAATTATATTAATAGCTCGACTGTCAAAGTGCAAATGAGCCATTTCATTAGGAATATTACCCAGAAGTGAGAAGGATGTTGTGAACTTTATAGCAATTCCAACTTGTATAAAAGTGTCCAGATTGGTTTGTAACACCTATTACGTACCAAATAAATGACGTCTGTTAAAGAAGAGAAAGAAACAAATAAAGGGCATGACCGCCTGATATGTACTGACTGCTGTCAGACCAGAAATATAGACTGGGAATTGGCGGGGTATTTTCAATTGTTGAATTTTGCACCAAGATTTCTTCTTGGGTGAAGGGGACCTAACCCTCACTGTGAGTTATATTTTGGCCCAGGTGGAAAAACAGCTGTTATATATTTTCTGGTATTGAGCTGTCCATGAAAATGTCTTAGTGCTTGTGAGAGGTGTTACAAAGTATGTGTTTGCAAAGCATGATTAAATCAAATCACTGCAGCGTTTCTTCCTCGTCGGCCCAAACCCAGCCACACTGCTGTGTCCTTGACAAATGCTGTGTTCTCTTGTACTGCTACATGACTGATAAAAGACACCAACGCGTTCTGTAAATTTGAAACTACAAGTGAAATTCACTGGTATTGCAGACTAAAGGGTCCCTGGGGCTTTGCTTGTGGAACCTGGTCACTACATGAGCACCATTGTCTTAGCTGTCAGAATGTCTTTCATCTTCTTACTTGGACCCCACTATCTCTCCACTGTATCTATCCCATATCTTCATGGCTTACAGCACTGGTTCCCAGCTATTTACCCATATACTGAACCTTAAGGCCGTCCCAGACCATTCCTGTCATCCTGTGATTCACCAGATAAGGGCAATGAAAGAAAAAGATTTCTACAGAAATTTTTCTATGTACAATTTTTCAGTTTTATCATTACTCTAAATATAAAACACTCAGTTTGGAGACCAATTGAATAAGAGGTCTGTTGTTACTGTATTCAAAGCAACGCTATTGAAATATTTGTTAGATGGACTTAGAGATTTGATAAATCTGTCCATGCATTCTGAGGACACGGGCCCCCCAATTTGCCACACAATTTTTAAAGGCTTGATCAGTAAAGGTCTCTGTGTGTTCTCAAGTGCCTCTGGCAGCTAGTCAGAGCCAAGGAATCAGTCTGCGCTGACAGTTGTTGTTATTTGGAAAGCTGGACGCGTTTACCTTTTTTCATGCCAAGAATTATCCAATATAGACTGCATTCCACTTGAACTAGATATGCGGAAATTAGTAAGTATTTGCACCTGTTCATCATTACCAATGGTACAACCTGTCGTTTTATATTTTGTGTGGAAATCAGACTTATAATTTTCTTCAGATCAAAAATGATCATCAGCCGGGTTAAGCTGACTGGAGCTGTAAGAACAACATGATGACTGTGACATAAAGGCAGTGTGGCTTATGGAAACAATTGCTTTCAGTGAAGGATAGTCACTTTTGCTTTATGTTATGGGGAAAGATAAATATGCTAACTGCACTTATCTAATGACATTTAGAGTAATACTTTAGTTAAAGGTCCCTTAGATTCGATTATGTGATCAAAATGCAATATTATGTTCCATTTTAAGCAGAATTAACTTTTATACTCTTAATACTGATGGATGTGGCCATGGTGGACCATCAAGCAAACATCTGCTCGAGACGTGATGGCACATCTGGCATCTGACTGCGACTGTGAAGTCTGTTGGTGGCTGTTGTTATTAACTGACCTCTAAATCCTATCATCATTATCTGACACTTGATCTCAGGTTACTGTTAATGAGTTCATTATGTGTCAGTCTATTCCCTTTGTCTGCAGCACTACCTGTTAGATGCTTGACCGTGTTTTTTTTCAAGAATGGGTGTCAGCCTTGATGTTGATTGTAGCAATGACTGGCAACCTTTTAAGTAAAAAGAAAAAAAAAGCCTAGTGATTTATATGGTGTTATTTAGTATTTGATGCATCACCTGGAAATTAAATGCTCCACACACATAACAAAGCATGTTAACATCAGCACAAATAACTCTGTTGTGAATGCCAAGATAAGGGTTATAGCTCAGTTAAGCTGTTTAAATGCCAGCAGTCGTAATTTACATGTTTTTGGTAGTTGAGCTGCCAAAAAAAAGCAAATTTCTTCCACAGCTTGACAAGTACTTTTAGACAAATAACACTCTAGTAAATAAATAATGCCTAATCCAGGTAGATAATATAGTACCTTAATGCTGACTCTGTAAAATTGTTAAAGTATTACTTTACTCTGGTTTTAAAATGTTTTTTTAATGTGTCCCTGTCAGGGTTTGGCTTTATTTGGGATATTGTGGCAGATGCTGCTATTCAAGTCTGCACGGATGTGTGGGTTTCATGCATGTTAAATCACATACGTGTAGTACAAGGGCACACGCAATGGCACGGCAGGAGGGTGGCGTGAGGAGAGCTCCCTCCACATGCGTGTGCTGCGTGTTCAGCTGTCACCGGAGCCCCCCCCTCCTCCTCCTCCTCCTCCTCCATTCCCCCGCTTTCCCTCTCTATTTTTCCTTTACCCTTGACACCCCCCTGTCCCTACTGTATTCCTGTCTCCACGCTGTCCTTCCTTTCTCCTGCCTTTCATTTCTCCTCATAGCCCTGTATATTCATGACCAACTGTGCGTGTCCTCTCCTGCTTTCCTGCTGTATCCCAGTCATCCCCAGCTCTCAGCTGTGCCTCTCTGGCATGAACTTAAGATGACACTGATTCAACCCCCTGAAGTGTGAGGGGTCCTGGGAACCAGCAGGACCAAAGCTAATGTAGTGCTTAGAAACAACAACACCATGGAGTACCTTTCTTTACAAACTCGATCACACCTGGGCTTAGCTGGGGGAAACAGTTTTTTTGTCCTCTAATGTGGCTATAAGCGCTGCCTCCAGAGTTAGCAGTTAATTAGTTTATAGTTGATGTATGGTCTTTAGTATCTATGACTCAAGGGGATCTTAAGCAGCACAGATTCAATACTTAGATACCCACCAGTCAGCTGACACGAGCCTAAAGCACTGCATTACATAGGGGAATTAGCATGGCAGTAGCCATGTGCTTGGCATTTAAAATTCTGTCTAGCACAAGACAATGTCACCCCTCGGTTTGCCTTCCTCCACATCCTGGCTGTATCCCCCAGCTCTCTATACTGGCACAGCTATGACACCCCTATGTATCTCATTCAGCCATAGAGAATGGGGCTAGTGAACCGAGTAGCCCCCCAACACTGGCCTCTGCCTGCACCTGCAGGCCCAACTGATGGTTAGAAAGCTGGAAGGAAAAAGGGGGAAATGAGTTTGAGATCTGAGGAGGCCTGGATGGAGTTTAAAAGTAAAGCTTGTACAAGAGACAAGAGTGTGACATTACACTGTACGGGTGACCCAGAGAGATTACAAAATAAGAGATAACTGGTCACGGCAAAGTAATTTCTGTATTAGATCTCCACCATGACGGCCTTGGTCAATTCTTTGTTGGGTGGGAGAAGGAGAGTGAATGGGGGTTACCAGAGAACCACTGGCCCCCCTGCAGGTCATTCAGTCATTCATAAGATGAGGCCATTTTATAGACCTCCCTCTACCCTTGCTTTTTTGTTGCTCTTGTGGCCATCAGTGGAAGTGGAAATGGAAAATGGAGATTAAGAGTGATCGTGCAAAATGGATGATGCGCGTTGGCAGTTTCTACCTCTTGAAAGTTTGGTTAATAGGTGGGCCCTTGCTGGATAAGGCTCTAGGCTAGATGTTTTCCTCACAGAAACTTAGCCTGATAACCTTTTCTGTCTGGATGGATTTATGATGTTTACAGATGTGCTCAGCTTATGAAAAAGCAGACCCTCTCCCCCAGTGGGGCGGCCATCTTTAATCCAGTAAAGAGCACAGGGATTTGGTCGCCCCTGGCCTGCCTGAAGGCCCTTTGGAAACCTCTCGGCCGTGAGAATGGGGGCTGGGGTTTGAGGTGTGGGTTGGGATGTGTGTAGCCATGCAGGAGGGGCTGGGGACAGTCTTTGTGAATTTAGTTAATCTAATTTGAGCTCTTTTCCCCCTAAGGCCCTTTTTCTCCCTCACCGCTGCCCCTGTTTCAAACATCAGTCCAAGCTGGGGAAAGTTTCACGTGTCTCTGGTGAAAATAGGCTTTGTTTAGTTTAATCCAATATCCTGATATGTAAACCCGAGGGGAATATAACTGGGAGCACCCACTGAAAAAAAAGTGCTGTTTGTGTGTGGTGCATTCAAATGAAAATGGACAGAAGATACACATGGGAGATCTGAGCAATATTACAGCATAACATGTATTAATTTTTAACCAATCAGGTCATGTTACATGCAAATAATTTTCGTTGAAGATTGTTCTATATGAAAGGAAGTGATTCTAAAAAAAAATGAATATGGACGAATAAAATCTACCACTGATTAAAGGTCAGCTGGATCAAAGTCTTAATTAAGACCTGTCTGCAAACCTGTTTGAACTTAACAGTATTCATCAAAGGACAACTTGAAACAGAGGCTGCTTATAGAATGTAAATGAACCACTTAGAAGCCTTTCTTCAGAGTTTCACACCTCTGATTAACTCATTGTGATGCTGTCGGATATCAAGCGGGTATTAACTCATTAGGGTTCGCCTTTGAAGTTGCTCCCGAATATCATCAGGGTCTTGTAATCCTTTTTTAATGGCTCAGTGAGTAGGACAGTGGTTCAACAAAAATGATTAATGTGACAGCCTTTCTCACCTAACGCTTCGCAAGTGTTTTGCATGAATGGCTCGAAAATTGGTTGATTCATTTAGGAAATGCACCGGTAATGGTTTTAATGTCGAAGGGTTGAGAGTAAATGGTAAATGTTTGCTTTATCAGTCTGCTGCCATCTAGCCGTAAACCCATACCACCTCTTATCTTGACTTCTTTTCCTTTTCTTTCTCTCCCTGTCTCACTCTTTCCTTAGCTTTGTAATTTTAGTGCCTTCCCCTCTGCCCTCCTTTTTAACTTAAGGCAATAGGCGGTGAAGGGCAGGAATGCAGCCGAGGGACTGTAAGGATTTATCACACTAAGGTGTGAGGGTTGCTGCCTGTGCTTCTGTGTCTGGAGATGTAGCAGTTTAGTGCCAACAGCATTCTCACCACAGAGCCAATGCAGAGTTTTATTGCTTTTTTAGTTTGATTCTTTAGACCACATACTCTGGCTGCAGGGAGAGACGCAGAGGAAAGGGGTCAGGGACAGAGGTATAGTAATTTCTGTGTGTGTGTGTGTGTGTGTGTGTGCGCGTGCGTGCCTGGGTTTTCAGCTCAAGATTGGTGTGAGAATTGCTAATGAACATTATGGTAATATAAAGTATAAGAACCGTTTATCTCCATCTTCTTCTTATCTGTGCTTTTGCCACTTAAACACTCTCTCTCTCTTTCCTCTCTCTCCTCTTGCGCTCTCTCTCTCTCTCTCTCTCTCTCTCTCTCTCTCTCTCTCTCTCTCTCTCTCTCTCTCTCTCTCTCTCTCTCACCCTCTCTCCCCTCCCATTCCTTCTCTTTCCACTCCTCTCACTCTCCCTGTCCCTTCCTCCTTCTCTGCCTCTCAGGTTACGATGACTGGGGGTTTTCTTGCTTCCATCTCATAGAGTGTGTGTGTGTGTGTTGTGTGTGTGTGTGCGTGTGTGTGACTGTGTGCGTGTGTGTCTCCCTCAGTGCTGAGCTGTGTCCTTGTCCCTGCCTCCTGGCAGCAAGGAGCCACCCAGCAGCCGGTCTGTGATTGGGCAGGGGAGTGGGTTTCTTGACACAGCGCGGTGCTGACTGCTCCGGGACGTGTTTCAACAGATGGTCGAGGTTAGAGAGTGTCATCACATCGGAGAGAGGATTAGAGGAGAGAGGTTGTCTTCCAGGAGCTGTGTGGTCCCCCCTACTCTTCAACCCAAAGTCCCCAATCCCAAGACACAAACCCCTCTATGAGCAAAGGGAGACCCGGTGAAGAAACGCGAGAGGAAAACACAGAGAGGAATCCTAGCCTTGCCTCTCATTCGGCCAGCACTCTGCTCTCCTGCCTTTCAGGTATTTAACTTTCTCACTGTCTTTTTTTTTGTGTCTATATTCTGCTATTTAGTTCTCTTTCACCACTGTTTTTTGCAGTGTCTGTGCCTTTTAGTTTGTTCTGTTGGCAATAAATTTCTGATGCAGCATACAGTCAGGAGTGGGAGTCCACAAGTGCAGTAAATCTAAGTTGCCTGCACAGCAGCTCTGTGTGTGCTGGACTTCATAGTTTTCCCCCTGAATGACAGGAATTCCCTCCGTCGCAAATTCCTCCGTCTCAGGGGATTAGAAGGCAGCACATTCCATTAATGTCATTTTTTTTTCTCCCAATCCATAAGCACCCATCTGTTAATTTCTAGTTTCCTGAATGCATGATGTTGGAAAGTGAAAGGAAGCTACTGTAGATCTGAAAAAGCCTGCTGTCACTTCAAGTATGCAGCATAATGAGCCAGTGCGGCATCTTATGGGTTATAATACTGACAAGGGTTAAAAAAATCTGCTTTTTATTCTGTTTGCACGTCCCGACTGTATTATTTTCTTTTTTTTTTGTATCCTAGAAACTTTAGAGAGGATTAATCGCGTCCTTATTAACTCCGTCACTGTCAGTTCTTATAGCAGGCAATTAAAGCATAATTTTTCTGCATTCCCAAAACTCAGTGTGGCATTTAACATTCCCTCACTTCAGCCCAGATAAGTTTTTTCATAAATCTTATTCAGAGTGCACCTCTGGCAGATCGTGTCAGTATACGCTAAATGGATGAGCTGCTGAAGAGCGCTTTCCGGACAAACTGTCAGAGCTAAGTAGAGAGGCAGAGACTCAGAGAATGTACACCTCACTTCAGCTATTGAACGCAAGTCAAGTGAAAAGGGAAACTTGCCAATGGAGTGGGAATATGATGTATAGTATTTATACCTAGCTCCAGGCACTGTGTGTGTGCGTCTGTGCGTGTGTGTGTGTGTGTGTGTGTGTGTGTGTGTGTGTGTGTGTGTGTATAAGGTGTTTGCAAATGGAGATTGTGCAGCTGTGAAAGGCTGTGTGGACAGCAGCCGGGCTGAGACGAGAGGAGGTTGTATGCGTGAAAGCTGCTGTTGTGTGAATTTGTGTTTACCTTGGTAAACCAGTCGTAGCTACACTTCCTGCTTGTTACTTGAAGTATTTAACACAACCACCAATAGGTCGTGATGACTGCTGCTTTAAGGACAGCAGAGACATTTGTTGTTTGGTTGTGTGAGCAGATCAATTAAGGAAACAGTTGAAAGATTTTGAGAGAACTGGGAGAGATAGTCTTTATTTTATATCTAATAAAACATATTGTGCCTGACTGCTCAAAAAAAAAAAATCTAAACACATGTTGTTACTTTTCCTAAAATCAATTTTCATGCTTCCAGTAAACCTGGATTTAGCTGAGAGATATGATTTTCTCTTAATGTCATTGACTTTGGACTCCTTCTTCTTACGTATATTGTCTTAATGCTTTTTCCTTACTGTACCTGTCCACAAAAACTGGAGACTTTACCTTGTAGGTTAGTTTTTTTGAATAGCAAATGTATGCTGTGTTCCTCTTCAAAGCAGATTGCGTGTACCGGGCACAACTGGCAAAAAAAATGTTACTGGCTTAGATTTCAACACACTAGCAGTGCCAATTTGTGTTACTGAATGAGAGAGCTAGAGAAATATAGAAAAGCCTGACTTCAGACTTTCAGCGTTCACAAGACCGATCCATAAATCTTCCCGGTTTCACCTGGCAGCGTCGAGATTCAATTTCTGATTAACTTACCCAGAGCATAGCAAAGCAGCTTTAGAGCGTTTTAAATAAGCAGCGATGACTGCCAGCTCAGAAGAGAAGGTAGATCCTTTAAACTGTTTAGCTTCACTGTGCTACAAACAAGAGAATGAGCAGCTGCTGCAAATAATTAGGTTCTGGGGGGTAGACGCTTGCCAAGACAAACGTTGTTCCAGTAGTAGCTCTGCCATCACTCGAATCTACTTTGGTGTGTGCGTGCGTGCACGTGGAAGCAACAAGTGAAGTAATTTGTTCTTCTGATAAGTATGCTGAGTGACCGAGTGTAAGGGAAGAGGAAGAGGTCGTATCTGTGCTTTTTATTTTTTGTACAAACGGGGAGAAGAAGTGTGTGTGTGTATTTGTGTGTCCTTTAAATGCCAGCGACAGTGAATCAGAGACTTCCCAGACATCTTACGTGACTTCTTACGTGCCGACTGATGAACAACCTTGTGGAAGACTAATTATTATAAGAAATGAGAGGGCCATTAAATATATGCTTTAGTTCTAATATGTGTTCTACCTGTCAAAAGTACTGCATTACATTATGGTGCTAGTATGAGTGAGACGCTGAGTTTCTTTCTTTTCCTTCACCTTTGCCATTCTTTCCTTCTCATAAACTCAGAATGTAAAACCTTCCCTCTCTTCTTTCCAAATCGACACCATAATTTTATCTCAGTTGAGTCACACTGTTATCACGCTGCATTGTGCTCTCTCAACTTGACCCCACAGTGACAGCAGTCACATGTCATTATGGGGTTCTCTTGGTCGCAGTTAAATTGAAAGCCTTGCAGATGAGTTTCCATTCTCCTGTAAGAATAGGGAGATGCTCACGGCCAATAAAAAGGAGTTGAGATGGTGTGGAAATGGAGAAAAACTGGATCTGGAACTGCACACTCGTGTGTTATTCAACCTGCTATGATTATTTGTTTGATTAAATTGCACCTAATCACTTAAACTAGCTGACGATTGAATGAATGCCCACATTGAATTATTCAACATCTTTGCTTTGGAAAACTGGTTCCTATGATTTTTCATCTCTCTGGAAAATATGCTATTTAACTCTAGTTTGTGTGTGTTCTCTTGTGTGCGAGCATGTTAAGAAAAGATTTCCTAAACCACCCTCTCCTCCGGCACTTGTTTATCTCTTCAGCTTAATGATAGTGTTCCTCGTACTAGCCTGATTGCATAGTAGCGTTGGAGTAGATTGCACAGTCCTATCACTGCAAATGACCAGTATTTGAACAGTGAGCATTTGGCATGCTTTTATTTATGTGGGATCTAGAAAGGCTATCTTTAGATGAGTCAGCCACTTTCTCAGTTCTTTTGTTGTCCTTACTGATCAAACATTTCCATGGAGTTTCAATGCACTTACTGCATATACAGCCCTTAAACATGTCCTTGACTTTTGAGGACGTATCTCCGGGGAAATATGCCATGCAGATCTGGATGCACAAAGACGCACTGCCTGCATAGATCTATTTTTGGGGTATTGGGTAGCTCACAATAGCACCCCCATGTGTTTGTTCAGCCTCTCATTTGAGTGGTAAAGGTCAGGGCATGCAAACATCACATTCAGCTCATCAATGGTAGGAATGCCTGATCCCCTCAACCTTCGATCTAGTGCTTGCACGCGTTAAAGAGAGCAGCAAAGCGGACGCATATTTAATACTTTAGTTTTTTTTTTTGCACGTTGTTTTGGCATTCTTGTGTTTGTCTTGTGCCTCTGCTCAGACGAGTTAGAAAGAGAAGATATGTTTTGTGATGAAAAGGTTTTACAAAGTTCAAAGTAGATGGTTGCAACGTTGAGGAATGACCCCTGATCAGGTCCTTGTAATTTTGGCCTGAGAATGAATAGAAAAAGAGAAGATGGGGGATTGCTGTTTAGCTTTATTCACAAATGTACGCTTTTACCCACTGAGTTAGAGAAAGGGGATTTTAATGTTTTTTTTTTTTTTTTTTTGTGATGTCCGCATCAGCTTTTGTTCAAATGTCACTGCACATAGATGCAGCAAGGGCTTAGGAGGGAGGAAGAGAAAGCTGGGTCAAGAGACACAGAGGGGGGAAGTGGAAGAGGGATAAAGTAGAAGAGGCCAAGATAAGAGAAAGGGAGGTGTGAACATGTGATAAAGAGGGGAAGAAAGTAGTTCCAAGATCCAGTGATCTTGTCGTGATCAGAGGCTTGATCTTATGCACACGTTCTGGGTTGTCACCCACACGTGCGCACATTTGAAACACATGGACACAAACATAATCTTCTTGTGACTCAGGCATGTACAAAGGAGAAACAAAGAAAAAAAAAAACGTGTACACACACACACACACACACATACTATCCACAAGCTTACCCCCCTCTGTCCTCCACCCCCCAGAGTGCTGCACTGTCCCTGCTTTGTCATCTCTACTTGTCCAATAATCCCCTCCCCAGGGAGAAGCAATCTGTTTTAGATTTGAAAGAGAAAGGGCCTTGCCTGTATCACGTACAATTAAGCAGCCGTCAGAATGCGTCGGCGTAAGTTTGGAGGGAGAAGTGCTGCCACTGGGGGGTTGTCCCTTTTATCCACCGCCTTTCCAGAATGGAGATAATGGGATAGGAGGTTTGGAGGGATGGGAAGGGATAGGGGGGAGCAGAAGGGATGAATACATTTCCTCACCCCTCCATCCCGCTCCACAGCTCGACTAATAGAAGCCAGCATGCGTTTGTTTCAGCTCTTCTGCTCCCTTTCTTCCCTTCTCCCCTGGAGCGGGCAAACACATTCAGCCTCTGCCAGCACTCCCCTCATCTGCCCGTGTGCGTCTGTGTGTATGTGCGTGTGCATGCACAAACACTTATATGTGTGGACTTGGCCATGTGCTACTGGTAGCCTCTGGTCCTGTTTGCCCTTACTTGAACAGCCCCACATTGCCATGTGGACGCCGAACGGCTGGATATTTGAACAGTTGTAGTATTAAAGGCTGAGCGGTTTTGTTTATACTGACAAGGTCCAGCATTGCATGACACACATTATCTTCGCTTCGCTTTTCTTGAATTGCCCGCGGCAAGTTCAGCTGAGTTTGGCTGGTGTCTCTCGAACATGTTGGGATGATGTGTTCCCTGCATTCCTTCAACTTTGACTGAAATGCAAAGGAATGGCTGCACTTGGAGGGGTAAGGTTCCTGTTTTATGCTTTGTAAGCTGATTGATCTTTCAACAGATACTGTATTTTAGATATTTTACAATGCACTAAGATCTGGATTTTTTTGCCAGACAGGATAAAGTTAATCAAATTACAAATGACGTTACTGCATGCTTTGGAAAGCCACACACTGAGCCAGAGGCAATGGAAAGGAGAGCTCCCCTGTGTACAAATTACAGGTTACGTGTCTGTCTGTGTTCACGTCTGACTGATTCTTGCTCTGGCTGTTTCAGTGAATGACTAGTGCCTAGTGACTAACGCACATGGAGTATATGATATCCGAATACACACACACACACACACACACACACACACACACACACACGAATGCCTACAGGCATGGACAGAATTGAGTGCTGAGCAGGCACAGGTGCAATCGGACGAATGCGTTTTTATGAGTGGTATCATGTTGGTGTGTCACAGCCATGGAGTTTGTTTATGGCGTCCAGGGTCACGCAGGCTGGTTCTCATGGTCTATGTTTGTCTACGGTTCCCGGAGAATATGCCTACACATGTTCTGCATTTTAGGGGTGTTTAGTTTCATGCGCAAGCAGCAGCACTTCTACACTTAACTAGGGTTTGCTGACTGATCTGCTACCACCTCACCTTGAGGAATCTACCTTTTTGTTCTCTTTTTAATTGATTGCCACTCAAATAAACTGGGTTTGAACTTGAATGACCATTAAATGTAAGGGAATTGAATTATCATTGAACATCAACATTAGCAGCCTCTACAGTAGATAGTGCTGTCTGTAATATTAAGCATTCTCAGAAAGACTAGACCGAGTATTGTTATTAGAAGGTCTCAATCATCTGCTTTAACTGTTTAAATTTGTATCAAACCTAGCTTTAGCAGCTCAGTCTAAGCGGTTGTTGGTAACAATGAACTTATATTGGGTAAACTATGTTAATTGGTTAGGTTTTTAAACATACTAATCATCTTCATAGACAAAACAAGTGCCACACTTGTTTCTTTCTTGAATGTGTGTTTATTTCAGGTGCAAACAGTCATCCAATTGTATGTCTGTTTGGATTTATGTCATAAATGTGATGTTTCAAGGTTTAATTTTCCCAGCAGGCACAGTACTTGTTCAGTTTGCATCCAGGATGTTCTGTTTACTTATTTGTTTTCCCTTTTTTTGCTGCTAAGTGAAGACAACTCTATTTTTATTCTGAGCACAGAAACACACACGCAAACACAGAAATGGGGGCTTAGCTCAGTTTGTTATGTAAAACATTTTTCAACCTTATCCTGCTTAAATCAAGACAACACGTTATCCATGGTGCAGCCATATGGTATAATATCAGTCAATCAGCAGCCCATATGGGTGGTTCTTTATTTTTAAGTTGTCCTGCACTGCAGTCTTTTTTTTCTATTAATCATAATCAATGCATGTAGAGAGAAAAGTCTTCCTAATGATGACAATTACCAACACAAGTCTTTTCTTTCCTTGTCAGTTTCCATCATATTTAAGAAAGAGGATTCAAGTCAGTAGTCGGTGAATATTACAGGGCTGTTAGACTTGGTGAACAGCCGAGCATTAACAGAAACAAATCCTCAGACTTTTCTCTCTCTCTCTCTCTCTCTCTCTCTCTCTCTCTCTCTCTCTCTCTCTCTCTCTCTCTCTCTCTCTCTCTCTCTGTCGCTCTCGCTCTCTCTCTTTCCCTCTGTCTCTCCTTCTTTCCCTGTGCCACCATGCTGCTGATTTCATGGAAAAGAAGTCAATCTCTTTATTCTTCACAATTACCTCAGTGGAAACCCATTGAAGCAATTTGCCGTAGCTCTCTTTTGTGGTAAAAGGAATAATTTATCTGGGGTATATTTGACGAGTCAAAGAGACAAGAAAGCCACCCGTGAGTGAGCAGTACGTCCTCCTCCCTCTCTCACTACGACTTTCTCTGGAGCTCTCGCGGCTTGATAGAGTGTTTCTGATGGAAGTGTGGGTTTTGACAAGAAAGTGGCTGGAGGAATATTAATGCGCTGTATTTTATTCATCTGAGGTCGTCTATCGCTAATGGTTTCCATTCATGGCTTAGAATAGATTTAACAAGAAAGTGCTTACATTAGGCTCATATCATATAACTGTGGCTGCTGAGCCTCTGATTGTGATTCCATGTTTTCATATCACACTATAAATCAGAGGAGTGGTTTCCCTTTCGTTCCCTCCCTCTTTCTCTCACCCTTTTCCCTCACCCTCTTGAATGGTAAATCTGCTTTTCCACTTGTAAAATTGAACCTCACTTGAAAAGAAAGCATACTGGAAGAACATTAGTATTAGGAAAAGCATGAAAAAACATTAGGGATCATGTATTTTGATATGCAATTTCATATTGTTTTCATATATGTGTGCGCGTATATAAGAAAAGCTGATTTATGCCATAGTGTTTGCCGAATTTGAATGGCGGGGCCATATAATGGCCTCTTAGAATTTCCTGAATTTCCATCAGTGCAGTGAACATAATGATGAGTGATACTAGTCGTACTGACCAACACTAAACCCCATTTGTCAGCGTTACCAGCATGAGGCTTAGATATACAGACCTCAACAGAGAGTGTCTATAATTAAGGATATGAACGCTTAAATACACACCACCTTCAGGACAGGAACACACATGCACACACATATACACAAATAAATACAGGGAGCTTTCTCCATTTCTGAAATGACCTTGTGTGTTTTTTAATCATTTCCCTCTTAGGGTTCTCAAAACCACCCCATGATTTCCAACAGACCACCTGGTGGCCCGCAAGCCATTCCCACTTTGAAGTCCTTTGGACCAGGATTCATTTAATTATACATTAAGATGCATCCACAATATTGATGGGGTGGCCTGGCAGCCTTGGCACTACAAAGGGTCTCTTACCAGGTCCGAGAGAAACATGAGGGGTTTAACTAATAGCCGTGAATGCACTCACTCCAGGTTCACATTTCACTGAATTGAGGCCATTCTTCTTCATTAAAGTGGCCTGCGTTGTGCTCAAAACACGCCGCATACCAGTGGATGTGAATCATTTCTAGCTATAAGATCTGAAGTTTTATAGTTGTAACAGGGACGAAACGAAGATTCTGAATGTGCCCGTCAAGGTTAAGAGTTGTTTAGCCATAAACATGTAGGAACAAAGAGCCAGTGATCGCTCCTCACTGCCTTGCGCTTGGTTTTCTCGCTGGAATTTTGTCATAGATCCTACACCAATTTGGGGATTTTGGTCAAACAAATCAGTGGAGTTAAGAGTCTGAAAACACCAAGGTCTGAGCATTTTCCGAGTGCATGCCCACAGCCAAGTGAGTACACTGGGACAGAGCTCTCCTTCAGTCAGCTCAGTGTGGCTGACGGGCGGGTCTTGGTGGGTACAATGTGCTGCCCTTGGCCTGCCGGGCACAGCGGACCCTGACACAGGCCCTCCTCAGTGTAAAAGGCCCTCGTCAGTCCTCATGGCAGCAGACCAGCCAAATTCCCTCGGATTACAGAAATATTTGGACAAACCTTAATCTAAGGCATTGCAATAATCATTTTTTTCCCTCTGAAATGGAGAGGGAGCAATCAGTCTGCACTGAAAAATGTCACTTGTGTGAAGCAAAAATCAAAGAGATGTAACATTGTTGCTCTCCGTATTTATCTCCTTTGCTTAAGATCAGTTTGCAACATGCTATCTTTCGATTCCATTTTCTCTCATGGGAGATGATGAGTGAAGTCCCCACACAAAGTTGTGACTGTATGCGGAAAGGCCTTTGCTGTCTATAGTCACAGAACAGTCTACAGAATTCGAATTATGCCATCAGACTTGAATTCCCCTCTCTTTGCCATTGTTCCTCCGTGACTTGGCTGCCTTGGCGATGGACTGGGCAAATAAAGAGGGAGCGAGAGACAGAGCGAAGGCAGGAATAAGAGGGATTTGAGGTACTTTGAAATGGCCATTGTCCTTAATAGTAAGGCCTTTTATGAATGACTGATTTACTTTAGTGAAGCATGGCATCTGTTTTGGGTTTGACTTGCATCTTGTTTTGGAAAGGTGAACCCACTCACCTCAGTGCTCTCCAACTTGAATAAGATTCAAAGTCTGCGGGCAGACACATTACAAGGCAAATGCACTGCTTTAAGGGATGCAGGGACTCGTGGCTGTCAATCATTGTGTTTTCACAGAAGAATTCCCTCATGTGTCCTCATAGTGAGTCTGCTGTTCCTCAGTGACAGCTGATAAATGTACAGCCTGATAAATGTAAAGACTGCCACTGTTGACTGAACAGAACTTAAGCCAGATGCAGCCTGTTAGCCTTTGCTGAAATGAATATGCAGGCCAATCACAACCAGCCTTTTACAAGACTTTTGTTACCTTCATACCTCTGCACTGAGCCCCCTCCACTCAATTTTTTCTTCCCTCAGAGTTTCCCCTCTTAACCCCTGTGTGTGGGTAGCCTCAGGTTGCTGAGGTTAGGTTAAACAAGCCACCATCAAAGCCATATTACCACTCGGGTCAGAGGAGGGTCGAGGTGCAGCAGGGTGTGTGGTTTGAGGCCCTAACTGGAGGGCACAACTGCCAACCAGCCAAAAAGTACTGCCCTGGATGGTTACACAAGCTGCAACTCTATTATGTTCAGCTTTACTCAGTGCACAAAGCACAGCTGTCTGTGCGGCCATACCAAATCACTGAGCGATGCTGCATGTGCCAAAGGAAAGTAAGTGAAAGAGCGGTTTTCTGCAAGTAAAGTAGGAAAAAAAAACTTTACAATCATGAAAGTAAAGATTAGTAGGGTGTTGAGGTGTACTAAAAGTCCCTAGTGTTGATGGCCATTAATCTGAAAATTGCACATCTTTTATGTATCTGGCAGCTGTGTGTCTGAAAACTCCATAGTGGCCTTTTTGTTCCAGTCCTTTGAACCCCTGGGCATTTTACGTTCCTCCCATCCCTCCCCAATATTCTTCCTCCAGCTTAACCATGATGAGTACAGTAAAGGCTCATTTAAAGGGTCATTAGTGCTAATCCTCCAAAACAATGAGGAAGGAGAAACAATGTGCTCCCTAGTCCTCTGACTCTGTCCAGGAATAAAGACCTCTTGTCTGTCCCACAGATGTATAGAAGAAGCTTGTTCTACTTATATCACGCTAGATGACATAAATAAATGACTCATTCAAAGTGAAGGGTTTATGAAAATGACATGAAACATTATTCTCACCGAGGAGTTCATGAAATTGGCAACATGCATTTTAACTTGGAGGCAAGTAAGAAGCAGTGGCAATAACAGAGAAGAGGCTCAGAAGCCAACTATATAATAACTTTCAGGTTTTAGCATATTTGCTTATATTGTTTCTTGTATTTACAATGTATGAGCTGTTTGAATACATCCAGCAGTGTTTACAGCTGGATGTATGGGTTACCTTCCCAGCTGCGTGTGTGCAAATGTGCCCAAGGACAAGAACTCTGGATAACACTTACTAAAGCGTGTGTACAAAACAAAACATTTAGAAGTGACTGTGTTTGAACACATTGATCTAATTCAGTTACTCTTACGCAGTTAATCCTGTTAACCAGCGATGATTAAAGCGGCATTTAAACTGTCCAATCTGGACAATTTAATACATAATAATAGAATAGATTTGTGCTTTGAGCTGTTGATTTGTCTCTCGCATGCATATTTGAACCATGTTTTGCATTAATTTTGTATCTCCTCTAGCAGTTACAGTCTAATTTCTGGATATTTATATCCAACTTCACTCATCACCCTTTCTGTAGCCACTGAACTTACACTTACACTTAAAGCTTAGGCTGTTTTTGGTGCTTAACTATTTCAAATGTTTGTAATGAAGAAATATCTGCTAAATACCCTAAATTATATTTTGGTTGTTGAGTAAAGTCACTCTTTTTTTCCACTTTTTCTCCATGTGAGCAGGAAACGTGCTTCATTTTCTATGGGCAGCCAACTGCCATCAATCTACCTCTGCTCTACAAACAGCAGCCGCTAATCTCTCCACACTGGTCGTGCCACTTAGCTGGTCATTTCCTCTAGCGGCTTACAGCTCCATATGTCATATTAACATGAAGAAGTCAGGTTACTGAGGATGCTACATAAATAAATAATTGTGGCGTTTCCTTTTGATGAGGGGTGACTTTCAGATCGACAGCTGTCCGAAGATCCAGGGTTACGTTTGGCAGACACAGAGCTGCTAGAAATCCTTTGTAGTCATAAGTGAACTTCAGATGACCGAGCGAGGAAAGTGGATCAGGTAAAATTGAATTAGGATGAGAGGTAACCGAAAGGACAACAGCTGTGTCATTTTGCCTGCGTAACTTGCGGTCCACGTCCCATTGGTAGTTATGCGTGGCACTTTATTGGCCCTGCCATCTCTGTGGTTTCTGACAGTGTAGCCATTGATACCACTACAGCTAACCACATCAGCACCACAAGGTTTGTATCAGATTCCACAATGAACCTTCTTGTCTGTTTTCTCACTTCTCTGAGTCGCATGAAGAGGCTATTGCTGGGAACTGTTGGCATGTAAAATTGAATTTGCACTGGGTGCTAGCGTTACACTCGTTGGCTGACTGACCTACAGTTGATTTCAAGTGTTCCACAGCTTGACAGAAATAGAGACTTGAATTTTGTCTAGATTTGGGCTGCGTCTATTGTTTCTGGGAAACGTTCCCATTTATGTAGGAGGACTTGAACCCTCACAGCAGGAGCATTGTTTTTTTTTTTGTGGGAGAAAGTGTCTTATGAGTTTCTGTGTGTCACCATATGTTTGTACAGTAGTTTGCGTTGTGTGTGTAATTCACTGTGAGGTTCTGTGCACTCTGCCATCCTGCGCTGGAGGGGTGTTTGTCCAAACGGCGCCAATGTTTGCACAGGGTCTGTCATGATGACTAGGCTGGCTGGCCCCGGACACTGCTCATCTAAAACGCAGGACAGCCCAAAGTTCTCTTAAAGCCCCATCTGAAGCTCCGCTTATCACAGACGACATCTACCTGGAGGGATAACAGATAACCAGTGAAGTGCAAGGAAAAAGACGTGACTCACCTATTCATCCATTTGATGTGTTGGTTGTAGAAGATAATTTGTTTGTGAGTGTTTGTTGATGAAGGCTTTTACTGAAGGTCTTTGTGTGTGTTTGCATGCGTAGTAGCTGGACAAATACATGGCAATGGTCTATTAAACCTCACTGATCTTCATTTTTTCATCATCTGCTACGATCCTCCCACCATCTACAATGATCTGTATACACTCAGGTTGCTAAAATTAATTCTTAAGGACTAAAGCCACATATCAACATAATAATCATGCATTTGTATTAAGAGTCAGACACCATAAATGATGACTTATTTTAGGTTCTATTCATTGCCAATGGAGACTGGCCCTTTGGGTAGGGGCGGAGCCACTCAGTGGGGTTTGACCAGGCTCAGGTGTCCTAGACCTGCCATTTGTTTTCAGGCCATTAACTCAGAATAGCGAGCAGTATGGTGCCACTCAGTTGGACTGCTGTCCATAAGGCACCTTTTCACCAGCAATGATGGAGTACTCATTGTTACAGCGTCATAGTTCATCACACAGCTCCAAGCCATTCTTTCACACATATTATTGCTATTGAAAGTTACCTGCTAATTTAAATCAAATTGTCCACACACTCAATCTTGTCATGATACGGTGGGTTGTGACATGTGATGTCTGTTTGTGTGATGGCATAATATCCATCTTCTTTTGAAGTTGGGCTTAGTGCCAGTGCACATTTTACACGGTTTCCTGGAAGTGGGGCAAAGCATATGCAGACTTGTTATGACAAACATGACATTGTAACTGAGCAAGAGGCTGCAAAGTGCTATGATGACTCAGTGGTAATCTGTGATTGGCGACAGTGGCACTGAGGTTAATGTAGCGGAACCCTCTCTCCGCCTCCCTTGCCCCCTAACCCCCTCCCCCCCTAGTGTGGTCCCATTCTCGCCACCGGCCCTCTGTCACGCTTGACTCACCGGGGGGTGACTTTTGAGTGACAGGTGGAAGGTGGTCAGCGATTGGCTGACACTGGAAAGTAGCTGTGGGTGTTTGACTACAAACGGCCAATGGCACAGTCTCTGCACAGTTCGCTTAAAAACAGCTCTTGAGTAGTGATAGAGCGTTTCCGTGTGAGTGTGTGTGTTATCTGAAACAGAAGGAGGGAGTGAAACAAAACAAATGGATCAAACGAGGAGAGGCCAAACAAAATGAGACTTAGGGGATTCTCTGAGGTGAGATTTGCGTTTCCAGATCTTCATGGTAGTTGTGTTTTTTCAGTTTAGGTCAGGAGAGTTGATGTTGAAGGATTTCTTTGAGTGGGAAGTATTGATGGGGTTTCAGTCAGGATGCAACATATGTTGGAACTGTTGAGTAAGTTTTCCTTGGTGGACCCTCAAGGGCTAAAAGACAGGAATCTTTTTTGGTTTCTCTGTTTATGTTATAACTGTTGTCTTTGAATATGATTTGTGACCAGATGCACCCTATTTCTCTGCAGTAAATGTGCTTAAATGTTCCCAGAGGGAATCTAGGCTTTGACTGTCTGAGGACATGATGCAGTCCTTGCATATTTTATTTCTTTTTTTCTTGTGTTCCTAGTTCTAATGTCTCCATGTGTTTCCTTCTTCTGTCTCTTTGCAGTCGACCACAGCTGTGAGAGACGCACGGGTGTGAGTGAGTGGCCTGGCTGGACCTCTTCTCCCTCCCTTCATCTCTCCATTAATCCTCCCTTCTACCCATCCCGCCTCTGGTCGTCTCAGGCACCATGCTGGTGCAGTGGCTGGCTTGGTTGGCCCTGCTGTCTCTGGACTGGGCTCCAGGCAGCTGGGCCTACATCACCACGAGGGCTCAGGGCCTGAGGGGTCGCATCCAGAGAGACCGCAGAAACATCCGGCCCAACATTATCCTCATTATGACTGACGACCAGGATGTTGAGTTGGGTAAGGTTGGCAAGCTTCCTGGTCTTTCTGGAATTCTACGGACTCTTTTTACTTTTCATTTGGGTCCTATTTTTTTTCCTTTGTACAATGTTTCTTGTTCTTCTCTGTGATTTTTCTCTTAACTGGTTTCTTTGTCTTTGTGGGTATTTGCTTCAGCATGTAATATGGTCCTTCTCCACACATTAAATATTAAATACAGGCCATAAGCCGGAGACGAGTGGCCATCTGGCCTAAGAGCTGAATTATAATTTTTGCCACTCAGAGAATTTGGTAAGAAAAGGTTAGGTGATCAAAATAGACTAAACTGTGTTTATCCACATAAAATTAGTAGATACATTTTCTTAGTGTGATTTAAAAAACATGTCACTTGTGTCTGTTTTTCATATTATTAACAATGCATTTTACAAAATTAAGATTTCATTGAAACTGACACAGACCTTGTCTTCCAGGTTCACTCCAGGTAATGAATAAAACCCGTAAGATCATGGAAGACGGAGGCACAAGCTTCACCAATGCCTTTGTCACCACACCAATGTGCTGCCCATCACGGTCTTCCATGTTGACGGGCAAATACGTCCACAACCATAACACCTACACCAACAACGAGAACTGCTCCTCCCCTTCCTGGCAAGTTCAGCACGAGCCACGCTCATTCGCTGTCTATCTAAACAACACGGGCTACAGGACAGGTTGGTGAACAGAAACGCACACTCACAAATATGGCACTTTTCTACATATTTCTATGTACAATAATCAGTTCATCAGTCCACCAAAGACCTCTAAAGCAGGTGCTGCTCTTCAGGTTATGATTGGGTAGCATCTCTATCGTCATCTCACTTTTTGCCAAGACACTGTCAATCACCACCAGCTCAGATGTCCTCCTGGCTTCTGTATTTTCACTCAATGCAAATTTTTATAGTAAGCTAGACTCCACCGCCCTGCCTGGCTGTCTACTATGAGAAATGCAAACACAGTGAGAGTGCCAGGTCGCTGTCATGTCTCATCAGACAGTGTCTGCGTGAATGATCGGCAGGCGTTGGACTGGGCAGCTCAGTGGGGTCCTGTGGGTTGCAGCACGGCCTGTGGTTTTTCGAGCTGATGCGTTAGTCTGCAATTAGCCTTCTCTGGGACAGGCTGGCGCTCTGCCCAGCCTATCCGAGAATGCTGTGCAGCGAGGCCAGGGAAAAAGAGACAGACAGAAAAGTTATGCGTCGCACACACAGATAAAGTCACACAGACCCACAGAAATGAGATTTTCACAGGCATAAGCAAACAAAGAAGTCATGGATTTATGGCAGAAGACTGCATGTTTAAAGAAAACTCCTCTTTCTCTCCCCCTCTTTATACAGGCTTCTTCGGCAAGTACCTCAATGAGTACAACGGCAGCTACATCCCACCTGGGTGGCGCGAATGGGTTGGATTGATAAAAAATTCCCGCTTCTATAATTACACTGTCTGTCGGAACGGTTACAAGGAGAAACACGGTGCAGACTATGCCAAGGTATGTGTTCCCATAATCTCTAAAAAGGGACCATTAACTCAATCACTCATTTGTTTTCCCTTTATGACCTAATATAAAGACCTCGCCTGACAAATTGCAGGTTCCACTCCACTTCTAAATACAGACAGCGATTATCATGGTGTTGTGATCCAGGCCGACAGGAATTCTCATTCGAGAATTAAAGGGAATAAGCCGACTTGAAGTGGCGTCTCCTCTTTCTGCTGTGTCCTTTTATTATGACGCACCTTACCTCAACCTTTAGACACTGTAAAATTGAAGCATATTTATGAGAAGTCAACATTACCTGTGATAAATACCACCCTGTATTTGTTTTTGTCTCTCTCTCTCTGTCTGTCTACCTTTTCCCTCTTCTTTTTGTTCCACTATGAAGTTTTACAGAATGAGTTTGTGCTTTAATTCCACAATAAAAAGGAGGGGGAATTTCATTTTTCCGCTGTTAGACTCAGGAGATAAACACTGTGGTTACAGTCTTTTTGTGCCTCTGGATGACATGGGTCATCAATCTTCCACAAATGTTTTTTTTTAAGAGCTGTCAGCTTGTTTTTCCAGCTCCATGCCAATATCTTCCTAGGTAGCGTAGTCCTAGGTACGTGAGGAATCCACGCGGAGGGTTTATAGTTTGGATACATGTCAAGTTTCAAGATGGCCTACCCAAAAGATGGGCAAACAAATGTTTGGACTGCTATTCCTCTGCCATCTTGGACTGAGGTGTAAAGTTATCCACAAGCTGAGGCCAAGGTGTTTACATGACATGGGCTTGGTCAGGAGATTGTGGTTTAAAACCAAATGGACACACTATTTGCTATTTACTGCCAAAAACCATTAACCTGCTACCGCTAGGAAAAACACAGCTCCTCTTTTTAGATTCACACAGGGTGAGAAGGTCATGGTATTCCACACAGAATGCAGCTGGTACACTGTGATTATATGAGGCACTTGCCCAGTGATTTCATTCAGTTTGGTCCCATTTGATTTTCCATCTGTAGGAGGGTGGGTTCATTGAGGTTGAGGCCTTTGTCAAGGATCTTTTGTGTGAGATTTAGTTTGATGATTCATACTTTTTTTTTTCTTACTTCAAATTCCATGACAGAAGTCAACTGTCAGAAAGGCTCAAAGCAGCCCACGTAGCCAGATGTGATCATTTGTCAGAGTCATCAATGCTAACAGAAATTTCCACTGATCAGTGATAAAGCAGCTTGGAATTAATAGACTCCTGTGTTACTATGGAATTAAACCATGTGTGAAAGAGTGTGTGTTATGTGAATGCCATTTAGTGTTCATCATCTCCAAATGGTTCTGGGAAAAGTGATACTCTTCACCTCCCTGACCATTTTATAGCTGCTAGCCAGGCATTCCCCATGACACTGTCACTTCCTTCTGACCTTCCAGAGCCTCTTTAGCAGCGGTGGCTTAGGTTTTGGAGAGCTGGTAGCACAGGGAAAACAAGTATGGCAGTACTTTGCCATGTGCACGCAATCACCAGACTCCATGGGCATGAGCAGCCGCCAGGCCATTAAAGCTGGCCTGGCTATAAAGCCTATTAATAGAGACAGGATGAATCAGCCAAACCCACTTCTGACATTTCAGGGAAATCACCCTTTACCCTTTCATTCTGAGCCTGGCACTCCCTTCCGCATGTTGTATGCCAGACAGCGGCATGCCAAAGCTGCAGGTAGAATGGTTAATCTACTGTTGGAAACTTGGCAAATGCTGTTGTGATTTTAGTTCAGGGTGTGACCTGCTATACAGTTTAAAAAAGAGGCTCCGCCACGCCTGGAATAAAGGTTTTGATAAATGTTACCTCTGAGTTGTTTGATGTGACAAATTCACATTTCCTGAGTCTAAGCTCTTCACAGGAAGTTGCACTTTCATTCATTCTGTTGTCCTCTCTCGAGAATATGAAAAACATGACAGTCGGGGTGTGAGGGACGTTTCCCATCTCCTTTTATACAGTCATCACTCACTCCAGCTCATTGCTTTAGTAATGCCCGAGGCTTGTGTCTTTTGAGGCTACTGTGCCTGATTTGTGTGTTGTATTATCTCCCAGAGTGAATCAGTGAGAAGGAAAGAAAACACATGTTAAGGGGAAGGGTATAAAGTACAGTGGAGCTAATAGGAGAATGGGAATGGATAGCCTAGAGTGGAGTAGAGGGGTAGGAGCTGTCATAACAACATACCATTTGAGAGCGCCAGGCTCCTCTCACCATCAAGTGGTGTCACATTCAATAGTGCAGAGATTCACTGATGAGGCAACAGCCCATATACTGTATACACATACACACCCAGACTCGAGCGCACACTCTCATTTACACACACACACACACACACACACACAGGCAAACTGCCAGCTGTTGACTCGACAGATTGGTAGTGTACTCAATGGCCCCAGTTCATATCCCCACTGGCCCCTCTCCATTTATTTGAAAATGGCTGGACGAGGGAAAGCAACATGTCATGGTGATTGGGCTGAGTTTTATCAAAGCTCGTGTTGTTTTGAATTTTTTCCCCTCAATTCCACCTTCTCTTTTAGCCTTGTCTGGATGGGATTTTAGCCCTGCAGCACCTAATAATTCTTACTTATTCATGATATTTGCTCTCTCTCTCTGTTTTTTTCCAGGACTATTTCACAGATCTGATCACCAACGACAGCATCAACTTTTTCCGCATGTCCAAACGGGTGTACCCCCACCGTCCTGTCATGATGGTTATCAGTCACGCTGCTCCTCATGGCCCCGAGGACTCGGCTCCACAGTACGCAGAGCACTTCCCAAATGCTTCGCAGCACATGTAAGTTACATTCAGGTTCACGTTATCACATGCACTCATCTGGGTTCCACCACAGGTCTAACCCTGTAAAATAATGAAAAATGAATGTTTGGGCCCCAGATTTTGAGATCATATACGCAGACATTCTGGCAGCTTTCATCTGCTGCCGTATGGAATTTTTTCTTGTTAACATCCAATTTGAGTTTTTATGATTTGGTGTGCCTAACATTATTACAGTGCTCACGCCCCTCAATCCCCAGTGATGACAGGTTGCTTAGATGCTGTTCGGCCCGACGACTCTGCAAGCGTGAAATCAAAATGATTTATCATCCAAGAATGGCTAGGGCACATACCATTAAGAAGGATCAGGGGTGGCTTTTTTTAACGGAACACTGAGCTCATGCCAAGCCCACATTGGCCTCCCACAACTCTCATCACTAAGTTGAGGCAGCGCTGCAATACTCTGCGTCGTTCCATGGCAACATGCCTTGCCATCTCTTGGTGGGCCCTCCAACAGGCTCCCAGGATGCACTACTTCACTGCGTGGGGGGGAGGGATGGTGTTTTAGAGAAGCAGATGTAGGCTTCAAGGCTGCCACTTGTGTTTAATATTATTTTAATATTAATGTGTATAATATTTTTTTCTGCTTCCCAGCGCTTTCAGTGTTTCCTACTTCCTTTCTCTCACTTTCTATCCACTTAACATTCCCCTCGGCCTGTTTGCGCTCCCGCTCTGTCACTCTATCTGTATATCTCTATCTGTGTCTGTCTCTGTTTATCTCTTCCTCTCTGTCTTGTCTTGTTTTTCTCATCCTTTGCCGCACTCCTCACCCCCCTCCCCTTCTTCCCCTCCTGTGAAATTCACAAAGGACTTCCTGATCCTGTCCATATCAATCAGTAGTTTCTCCCCGCGGCTCTTGGGACGAGAGGAATGCATTGTGCTCTCTGGAACACCCTTTGTGACATTATTAATTTATTTTTAGCTACAGCCCGGGGTGAAGGGGGGTTGGACAGGGGCCTGCGGGTGACTAAAGAGGGTTGCCCCAGTGATTGTGTGTAGGTGCAGTGTGTGTGGAATATGTGGTTACTGCAGCAGCACAGGTGGTTGGTATAGGTGGGTGTTTGTTTTGGTGTTTGTTGACTCCACACTTCTAAAACATTTTTCTTTTACTACCAAATATTGTGGAACAAATTCTTTCATAGATATGAGATTTGGTAACTCTCTATAAAATCCAGTAATTCATCCACTAATAGGAAGATGTGGCTGAAAATGTTTCTGGTCTGCCACTTTCTGTCTTCGCTACAGATGCCATATACCTCTACTTCATAATGCACAGAGTTTGGAAGAGACTGCGTGGCAGTAAAGGAGGAGCCGCCTCATAAATCAAATGAGCGTCTGTACTTTTGACAGCAACAATAGCAGGGGAGGGTTTGATGTTAATGTCATTAACATTCTTGGTTGAAGGTGTTTTTACCCTGTCTCTTAGATGTAAGCCAAGCTCCTGACTTATTTTAAACACTATAGATGTGCTGCGGTTTCTCAATGGCATGTCTCTGTATAGCAGGGGAGTTGAATGGAAGTTATTCCGGTCGTCACTCAACAAGTTGCTTTAGGGAACGTCACTAATCCTCATGCGAGATGTGTCTATGTTAAGTTTTGTGAGGTCAGGAGGCATTCTGGGGTGAACAGTGGGCTCTGGGCTGCTCTGATCCGGGGCTAATACCCACAAAACACGACCTATATCTGACAGGTGGCAGGTGTGACCTCTCCTATGGACTGGCTTCATTCCGATGACCTCTGCATTCCTGGTTCTCTGGTGCCCAGGGCCCCATACCTTGGTGGCCCATTGCCCAGAGACAGGTCCCTTTTGTGGTGCTTATTAGACCGCCTGGCTAGGTGGGTGAAGAGTTCACCCTTCTTACAAAGCAGGTCTGAGCAGACGAGGGTAGAAGGCAGCTCACTCAGTCAGAGCAAAGCAGTTCCCATAGCAGGTCTTCATTAAGTATCCAAGTCTTGATACTTTGTCCCATGGCTGCTTTTCAAGGACAGAACCTGCTCGTCTATAGTTTATTTTAGGAGTGAATTACTTGTAGTAGAAAGGAAATTATTGGTTAATTACTGGACTACAAAGCTGACAGATTCTGGGGCTACCTACACATGCCTTCAGAATATTATTTATATACTGTTTTGCTTTGAACTGCAAACACAAAGCCAGCTTCATACATTAGTCTACTATACATCTCCCTGCTTTGCTTTACAGCTTATGCTGCAGACAGGTGAACAGCTCCTCTCAGCTATAACTCCGCAAACAAGACTGCCTCTCCCTCCCTCTTGCTCCTCATTCACTCCTGTTATTCCCCCATTTCAAATGACCATGACTTATTGAGTTTTTGGTCCAGAAGTTGTTGCAAACTTGACTTTGGGGCCTATTATTTTCTTAAGCATGTGCCAACCCTCAAATGACTTGTCTGTGCCAAGAGCTCAGTGAAGCGAGAAGACTCTCGTCTCTGTGTGAGGGGAGAGATGGTCGGAGAGAGGTGTGGAAAAACAGCTAAGGTGCTGGCTGCCGACTATTAAGACGTTTCCTTCAACAAACAGAGCGGCTATTGATGCGTGTCAAACGCAGTGGACAACTGTGGCACCTGTTACTGAGCATGAGTTTGTGAAAAGTAGCAGACAGGTGTTTTTTGGCAACTTAAATGGGGTCTTTACAGCTGTTACGTGCTCTGATAAGTCACATCTAGAAAAGATTTTCTTACGTCTGTGCAATTTTTATTATATTTACGTCGTATCAGTCCTAAAAACAGGCACTTTTGTTCACATGTCTGTCTGCATCCTTTGTTCCCTCTCAGCACCCCCAGCTACAACTATGCCCCGAATATGGACAAGCACTGGATCATGCAGTACACAGGCCCCATGAGACCCATTCACATGGAATTCACCAACTTCCTCCATCGGAAGAGGTTACAGACTCTCATGTCTGTGGATGACTCAGTGCAGAAGGCAAGTGTAATTATTAATGGACTTTTAGGATTTTAATATCTGGTCAGTCCACTGTCAATCATCTTATCGCTCATTTTACTTCCCAGGTTTATGACATGCTAGAGGAAACTGGAGAGCTGGACAACACTTACATCATCTACACAGCAGACCATGGCTACCACATTGGTCAGTTTGGATTGGTCAAGGGCAAGTCGATGCCTTACGACTTTGACATCCGCGTGCCGTTCTTCCTGAGGGGACCCAACGTAGACCCAGGGGCAGTGTAAGTCCAAGGAACAGTTCTTTGACTTGACTTGAGAAACAGAGACACATTGTTTGCCGTTTAATATCACCATATGTATTTCAGAAAATTAAGTCAACCATATATATATGTACTTCTTCAGGAACCCTCATCTGGTACTTAACATTGACCTAGCTCCCACGATCCTCCACATCGCTGGGCTGGACACCCCCCCAGACATGGATGGAAAGTCCATCCTTAAGCTGCTGGAACAGGACAGGACTGGCAATAGGTCTGTATGAATCCGTCGTGCCATGCCGTCATGGATATTATGTACAATAATTGCACAGTGTGTATGATATGTGCAACAGTCCTATTCATTTGCCATTATTGAGCAAATGCAAATTTCCATGGCCAAAATAATTGCTATTGCTCCAGCTGAGCACGATGTGGGTTCAGGGCAATTTGGTGGATTTTCCTTGGCTGTGGGACTTTGGCTGAGATTCGCCAAGGTTCCTCTTGTGAAGTTTCCTGTAGAATTTGTTTGTGAGTTGAATCATTTGTTTCCGTAACAGAACCCGCTGTACACTGTCCAATCTGAAAACAAAATCATTGTGCCTAAGTAGGCATTTTAAAAAAAAGCATAAATGGCTATTGTTAATATATCTGCACTATTGAAGAAACAGTCACAATGGATAAAGTTCCAGGCTAAAAGGAAGAACTTGGACAATCTATTTAATGCTCAAAGAGCGTTTACACCATTCCCTTGAAGCCACAATGTCTTGAGTTTGCTATGATCAACATAATGTTGGCTAGCTGCATAACTGACATACTGTAGCTGATGCGGAGTGCATAGGCCATATGAATTCTATAAACTTTGTGCGTTTTGTTTTCCCAGATTCAAACCCAACCGGAAACCCAAAGTCTGGAGGGACACATTCCTGGTGGAGCGAGGGTAAACTTAAGTTCTTTATTCCCTTTCCACGCCACAGGCACATCCATGTCATTGCAGAGCATTGTGTGTCACACAAACCTGACAAAACATTTCAATGAACCCGAAATGTGCAAGTCTCCATGCACGTTCCCCTTTTCCAGCAACACAGCCGCTTTTCCTAGTTATTTGTTATCTGACAGACATTTCCTGACCACAGTTGGCTTGGAAGGCAACGGCGGTGGAAGAGGTTGAAATATTCTAAGTTGTTTGGTAAAGCTATAAGCAGCTGGCAAATTCTGACAGTTCACGCAAGAGGCGCTGACACATGTGTAACCAGGCCATTTGATCACTTACAAGAAAAACAAGCAGAGTCTTTGTCTTCTAAAGGGGGCTTGTATATATTGAGCACACGATCGGGCCTCTAAACCTGACTTAGCCTGCTGTTACTGCACTGGAGGAGACAGACGGAAGATACATTTCAGTAACATGGTAGAGCCAGACCTGTGAAAAATAAACAAAGGCTAGCCAGGCTCAGGATGATGTTACCTGAAGAATGGCTAGAGGGCTCACACTCATTCTACTCACAGGACATGTCACCAGCTCCCCCAGTGTGGAATGCAGCAGCCACAGTGCAGCCAAACGCTCAACTGTTTCCCCCAAGACTTGTTTTCTTTGTAGCGCACGCGATCACATACAGTACACACTCTCTCACAAACCCCGTCAGGTCTTTATTTAACCTCTCGTCTGTTGCCAGATATATGTTGCAGAAAATGATACCTCCAATCTGACAGCTGGCTTTTGTTCACCTAACATGTTAAGCTGTGGTAATGCCAGGGGTACACTGACAGAAACCTGACAACTCGGAGATGAATAATCCCATCAAGCCTGTCTTCGCATGACACAAGTGGCCGAGCAAAAAAGAGAAAAGAAAAAGGTTGACATGAAGGAAATAAGAAAGGAAAGACATCAGGGAATCGGTAGGAAAACGAAGAAGGTGAGAACAGTAATGCCGGTTGAGACCAGATTGTGCTGGCAGCATGTGTGGTGATACTGTATATTACAGTATGTCATGTTCTCCTGTACAGCTGCTGTTTTTCCCCCACTATCATTTCCTCACAGTCCCTATTTTTTTTCCAAATCGCTGGCTTGGCTCTCCCATCTCCTTTCCACTAATTTGCTCATTTGCCAGCGACTGCGTCAACATCTGGAGACACGTATCCAAGGATATAAAAGAAGCACTAGTTAGCTCCGCCACACCACACGCAGATCAGTCTCCCGCTGGCTTATGTTTGTGTGACAGAAGAGCTAGCCAGCCTGTGGACCGCTGTCTATGAAATGAAAAGAGCGTGACCTCTGACCTGTACGGGCTTTAGCTCTTTTAATCCATTCCTCCATTAATCCACGCTGTTTAAAAAAGCCTGTCTTCTTTTGTGCCTGTCTCTAAATGCTGAGATTAGCCTTCACAGACCTTTCACTCTGTTACTCGGCCACAGATGTAGCAGCACACACAGTAGCTAATGTTTTTTTTGTACAGTTCTCTCACCAGTCATGTGATACAGCCTGTGATTTAATATCCTCACATGACCTTACAGTACAGTACCGCTGAGCCTGTGAAATGCTGACTGACAGCTGGGGCTGACTGTGTTGTTTGGAAATCATCTACGTAATGCAGCCATCAGGGAGTGACATCGACAACAACTGTTGGCTCTTTAATCACCCTTGGCTAAAAGCTAGAGACTACAGCCAAGCCAGTGTGTGAACATTGGCTGTTTTCCCCTGGAAAAAGATGGCTTCGGACACAACACGACAATGGCCCTACTCTTAAAGAGGACAGGTTGTTCTGTGCTTCGTCGTCGCCATCGTTCTGTCTGTCTGTCTGTCGTGAGCAGCCAGGCCATGCTGGCAGAGGGTTAAGGATAGAGAAGGGGGTGGGGGTGGTGGCGGGGTTGGCATGGCTCTAATAGACACTCAGCCAGGCCTTGTGGTGGTAGCACAGGAGAAGTGGGCAGGGCAGTTGAACGTGATGCCAAGCCAAGGTCAAACAGCTTGGCCCGGCGCTGAGCACTGGTGTGAGGCTGAGCCTGAGCTCCATGCCCAGACCCTCTGGCACGCCACAGACACTACATAACTTATCCATTTACTGGCCATGGCCATGAGAAGCGCACAGCACTGGCCGTGACAGAAAGTAAAAAACAGGAAACTCTTAAACCGAATAAAACTTTAATTCAGCTCACATACTTTAATAGCTTAATAGTTTAATAGTATATAGACTCTCTGAATAAGCGCTTTCTGTTGATGCTTCCCTCTTAATTCTGTTTATTTGTGTTATGCAGAAAGATCCTAAGAAAGAAGGATGACTCAGTGAACACTCAGCACACCAACAGCCTTCCCAAGTACAAGAAGGTCAAAGAGACTTGCCAGCAGGCCGAATTCCAGACACCCTGCGAACAGCCCGGACAGGTAAAACAAACACACCCATGTGCACTCTGCAAGACTTTGTGAGCAGAAAATGAGCTCCCCTGATATCCACTAAGGAAAGTTTCTTCAGATCTTTTTGAACAGTAATGAGTACCACTCTTGCAGTGACCTCCATGCTGCCTCTTGAACTATTCCACAGAGCCACAAGTGAAAGAGTCATTTACAGTACATCATTTGGTTCTTAACTGGACCCCTTTGCACTGTTTTGCGGTGCATTCATTTGTTGGTACTTCCCTTTCATCTGTGCCCATTAAATCTCTAGCAGACCAACAGCCAAGTGCTACAGTATGTGGCCTTGGAGCACGCAGACCAGAACAATACAAATTGTTACAAGTTTCAGGTAGCGTTAAATGACGGGCAGAGTCACTGAGGGGCTGACTAATACAATCCAGATCCGGTTATGGTCTTATAAATGTGCGTACGTAACAATCAGTTATTAAAAACAGCAACTGAGCAATTTTTAGTTGAGTTCAGCAGTTTGCGATGTGTCGTGAGAATGCATATGAGAGTGTGGGTACAGTATGCGTGTGTGTGTGCACCTGTAATAGTGCACAAAACATGTAGAACTGGAATCATTTACAGTATACATCATAATATGTAGCTGCATAGCATGGAAGATAACATTTAGCCATAAATGGCCCCTCTGGCATGACTTCTCGTGGCCTCCCAGTGAGCAGACTGAAAGCCAATGCAGTGTTTCTTACTAAATTACAGGGGAAATGGTACTTACACAACAACAGGCAAGGGCTTTATCTCTCCTCCTCATTTCGTTCTAATCTCCCTTTTGCACAGAGGTGCTTAATAAAGAGCGCAGATCCAACTCACGTCCCTGTCACAGAGCAAAAAAAAAAATATATCTTGGCTCAAACTGAAGTATTGTAGGGGATCTTCAACGAGGACATTAAACCTCAGACTTGAACCCAATTTAGGTTAGTATGAGAGAAGTTTTGTTTTTGAAAAGCCTTAAAAGTTACTGCCTTTTCAAGACCACACGATCTTGGTTCAGACAGACCATTTTTTTTCTACGAGCACAGCCTCTGTTGTGTTTTTGTCACAGAGCTGTTGCGGTCCTTTTGGAATCGATCATGTGATAACGGTAAGAGTTTTGTTGTGGGTACACCAGACTTAACTCACCAGGGACATAAAGAAACCTCTGTTACTCTATGTTTTTAGGGGTACATGACAGTGCGAGTGAGTTGCAGTGCTTTGGGTCTTAACTCTTCCCACTCCTCCTCCTCCTCGGTTTCTCATCCATCTCTGCTGTCCTGCTGCCGTAGTGATACCATTGTGGCTTAAAAGCGCACACAGGAGGGAGGGTGAGGAGGGAAGGTTAAAGAAAGACAGAGACCGTTTTCATCCCTGAGTGACGATACATCTCTCTCTTTCTCCCTCGCGTTTTGTCTAATGCTGATATAACAGCTCTGTTGGTCCCATAAGCTCTTCATCACTATGTGCGCCTTCCAGAAGAAACCTGATCTGCCTTATGGCCCTTTGTTTGGACCCTCGTTCCCACACTCACCACTGATGGTCTGCGCCGCGCTCTGCAGATGTGTCTCTTCCATTTATATGAGACCTAAACGGTGGTACTACTCAGAGAAATTATCCCCAGCTTTCTTTTCCTACGGGGAATAGATGTTGAGAAAGACACGGAGGATGTAGGCAAGTGCGTGGATATGTATTTACACAATTATGCTGGTGACGCACTTGGCACAGCCATACCCACTGTGAGAGTGATAGGGGTTTCCACTTTATTTTCTAGACACCAGACAGGCCCAATTCATCTCATGTGGTCGCTCTGGTTTATCTTTCCTGCTGCTTTTGGATGCCATTCTTTCCCACAGGCTGAGATTTGCCCGATATGTATGTCACAAGCATGTGTTTCTCAAGGAGCTTCTAAAACCGCAGCAAAACAGAGGCTTTGTCTGAGATTAAGTTTTTTTTATATTGTTAACATCTATAGCACTTATTAGATATGTCAGAAAATCTGTTCATTGCTAAAGTAACATGTGGAAAATGTAAAAGAAATATAGATCAAGGACTCTTTGGTTTGTTCTAATTTCTACAAATCTAGACATACAAATTAAGTTAGGAGACAGAAAATCACATAAGGGGATGTTATAGCTCCCTGTTTATTTCTGTTTTTTTTCTGCTGCTTTTGACAGAAATGGCATTGTGTGGAGGAAATCACAGGCAAGTGGAGGATACAGAAGTGTAAAGGTGGTTCGAAAGAAGGCTCCAGGAAGAGGGCCCGCAGCCTGAAGCCCCGCAGCAGTTACGACAACAGAGACAGGGGCTGCGACTGCGGGGATGGCGCCTTTAAACCCTCCAGAACGGACCGCCGCGCCCATCGACAGCTCTCATCCGGCCAGCGTGAGTGCACACATGCCTGTTGCTTCTCCATGTAACACTGCATTAGAATATAAATTGATTTCAAGTGATGGAGGAGTGGATACACACATGTAGGATTAATGTGGTTATTTCAGTTCAGCAGCGGGGGACCTGGCATGGGGCAGACTCAGCTTAACATCCAGCTTTTTCTCAGCTCCTAATGTTGTATTGATGTATGTCTCTCAATAGCAGTTGGAAAAGAGAAGTCTGCAAAGGCTCAAAGCTTGATTTCCTGTAATGGATTATTTATGCTCTAAAAGGAGACAGATGCACGGAAAAAGCAAACATCCTGCAACAAGTCCTGCAATTTGTTCTGTGGACGTTGCTTTGCATGTGTGCGTGCGTGCTGTTGGTTTTGAGTAGTTTGATGCCCTCTAGTGTTATTTACAAAACATGCAACTCAAGTATGAACATTAGTAATCCTTCAAGATGCACTCCAGAAATGGCCCAAAATGACACTTGATATTAGGAACAGTCAGACTTAGACATACATGATCAGATCATGATTTAAGTCATAAATTTGTAGACTGAAAGCGTTGTTTGACTGAAGTTTTCTTTTTCTATAGGTTATCGTCCACGTTTTGTCCACACCCGGCCGGCCAGGTCTCTGTCTGTTGAATTTGAAGGTCAGATATATGACATTGATCTTCAAGCAGATGATCAGTCAGCTGTCCGCCGCCGCGTGATCTCAAAGCGCCACTACAACCCAGAGGACCCAGAGTTTGACTTGGGCACAGATGACGGTTCGGAGGAAATGTTGGCAGACGATACCAACGCCGTTGGGTACCCAAACTCTGTGAAAGTTACTCACAAGTAAGAAAGCATCCTCCCGTTAATGACTTCACTTCTCACTCTGTCAAAAGAGCGTCGTCTGACAGGAGTTTTCATCTGTTCCAGGTGTTTTATCTTGATGAATGACAGTGTCCATTGTGAAAGAGAAATCTACCAGTCCTCCAGAGCCTGGAAAGACCATAAGAGCTATGTGGACCAGGAGGTGAGTGTACGAGGAACCATGAGCTCGCCAATGATGCAGACAATGATTTTGCATACTAGATCAAAGATGACCGATCGTATTGGTTTCATGTTTAATTCCAGATTGAAGCACTTCAAGACAAAATCAAAAACCTCCGGGAAGTGAGAGGCCACCTGAAGAGGACGCGACCAGACGAGTGCGACTGTGGCAAGAACAGGTTAGTCGTTTAAATCTCACCTCCAAAATATGATTCTGTCTTTGAATGTTTTTGAGTCATCGTATAACCTGTTTAAGGCCGGATGCAAAACTCTACAGGAGTCCACGCCTGAAAAAAAAAAAAAAAAAGAAGTGTTCTGTCTGGTCCTTAGACTCTTTCTCTGTTTATAAAACCAGCTATTATAACAAAGGAGACAGAAACAAGGCAGAGAGATTGAAGAACAGGAAAGATCAACTCCATCCGTTTAAGTGAGTTTCTCTTCCCCTTTAATTATGGGTTTGTCCCCATTTAGTGTCACCCCATAACTTATTAATTAATACTGACCATGGCTTGTAACTTGTATAAGAAAATGTTGTAAATTATGATGTTGTATAACTGTACATTGCTGTCATTGTGAATATCTGCATGGTCACTGCATGTTAGGATTAAACACAAAGCTCACCTTCATTTAGATCATGTTGTAGTTCCCATGTGAGTAGTTCAGCATGTGTGTGTTTTGTACATGTACTGTGATGACTGTGGTCCTAAAAACGAAATGAGTTTTTAAAAGGAGCATGTTATGTGGACATTTTCATTCAGTATTTGGTCCCTGGGTTGAGCTTAAATGACAAAGCAGATGTATGGCTATTTTATGTGTGTGTGTGTGTGTGTGTGTGTGTGTGTGTGTGTGTGTGTCTGGAAGTGATTGAGTCGCATGGAAAGATAGAATGACTCAACAGAGAAGGAAATCAGTCAATCCCTCAAACACAGTGATCAACTTGCACCGGGACACATTGGGAACAGATTGTGCCAATACGAAGCAGCTGGGTTTTTTTTTCTCGCAGTGCCTGTTCTGCGTTCTCGCAAGGGAGGAAGAGGGGGACAGTGGCTAGAATGTCATCCCGGAGAAAATTGGACATAGCGAGAGCTTAAACATGAAAGTAAACAGACTGTCACATCCTGGCATCGGCGGTGCCTTCTGGAAGTCCCCCTCCGGATCTTCCACCACTGCGGTTACTGGCATTAGAGAGGGCAGAGGCTGATGTCATTGCTGCATCGCACTTTTTTTTTCTTTTTCTAATTCTCTCGCGTTTCTGCCCGTCAGGGAGGCTGCGCAGGAATTAGACAGCAGGGCCCAGTTGTACAACGAGATTCGGAGGAGGAAGAAGGAAAGGAAGGAGAAGAAACGGCAGAGGAAAGGAGACGACTGCAGCCTGCCCGGCCTCACTTGTTTCACACACAACAATGATCACTGGCAGACCGCTCCCCTGTGGTCGTGTATGTATATTGACTTAAATCTCCCACTTGTACACTCTGTTTGTTGGCGGCTGCGGTAAAACTAACTGCAACAAATCTTGATTACTGTCCAGTGGGCGGATTCTGTGCGTGCACCAGCTCCAACAACAACACCTACTGGTGCCTGAGAACCATCAACGAGACGCACAACACGCTGTTCTGCGAGTTCTCAACTGGCTTCCTGGAGTACTTTGACCTCAACAGTGACCCCTACCAGGTGAGTGAGCGTTTGCTGGAGATGGGCACACATACAAATACAACACTGACACAAAAACAATTTTTCTTTTAATGTGTGCGATTGTTAAATTTCTGTTTGTTTTACCCACGCAGCTGACCAACGCTGTATACGCAGTCGATCGGGAGGTACTGAACTCTCTCCACGCTCAGCTGATGGAGATGAGGAGTTGCCAAGGTTACAAGCAGTGTAACCCTCGCCCCAAAGGATTGGACGCAGGTAAAAAAGCTCATTCTCTGCCTGTTTATTGTTCTTCGTAACCTAAAACGGTTTGATGTATGGAGTGTCACACTGGGTGTAGTGGTAGTTGTGATGCCAACAATGACTGAAACAGATTTTACACACAGAAGAATTAGAGTGAAGCGAACAGATTACATAAATTTGACTTAGTATGATGCTGGAACATTAATACGAGTGAGTGTATAATGTAATACATCATATTTCAGTCTAGTCTTTTGGTGTGTTTTGAATCTGTTTCGGTCTCAGTGGTGTGTGTGTGTGTGTGTGTGTGTGCACATATCTGCATGCTGCATGTGTTTGGGGAACGATCCACTCAGTGACGGATGCTGACATTTCAGGTGGAGGTCAAGGAATCATCACTGAGTCTTGTGTGTCCTTATGTAAATGTGTGTTTAATGTTTTTTTTTTTTTTATGATGACACACACACACTAACAAACACTCTGACTTCTCCTTCTCAACCCAGGACCTTCCACTTCTTAAATAAACACTCAAATAGTGTGTGTTACAATAAAAATAAGACCATGTTAGAGCTCTGGCCACCGTCCCCTTTGTGACTCACTGAGTGTTAGAGACATTATTTGGAGGATGCTGTCATCACAGCAATTAAGGCTGTCATTTTCTGTGCACCCGTCACACGCCGCCGCTATAATCAGCCACAATATGGTTTTTACTGCTACCACACGGTCCAAGCATCCTCACAGAGCAGACGTCCCAGCGATGGAGGTGCTTAATAACTAATACCGCAATGGCCAAAGCCTGCGAGGTTCGTGTGTGGCATGAACTGGCTGCGTTGTTTATGTCCTGAGGATAAAAACTTAATGTCTGTAATTACCAGCTGGAGAGTGGAGCGCTGGGGCGGCCAAGCTGCTCTGAGAAAACTGATTGTGTTTCAGTGCTGGCATGCCGGACTTGTCAAAACCATGCCAGCGCATGTCACATAGCAGCCTAAAATCTCTTACTTGTACTGGCTGCCCTTGCGCGGGTACAATGCCAACGCCGTGAACCAGTGAAAATTGCTGTTGTGGTTACATCAAGTGATGTTTTTGTTGGAGGCATAGATTATTAAAATGGCGAAATGGATCTAGCAGTTAACTTGCATCTATTTACGGAGTGTGACCTAACTTTCGTAATCACCTTGACTGGATATGTAACCTTGTGTGTGTGTTTTTGCCTTGAAGGGGGAAACCCGGTTGAAACTCTCACAAACCACTCTTTTCTGATCAGTCCTCATCTCTCCATCCAGCCTGATCACACGGCCTTTCAAATCCTCCCTCCCCCCTGTTTCCTCCTCCATTCCTCCCTTCCTCACTCTGATCATCCAATAATCGCATTTCTCCATAGGGACGTAGCAGCCGTGCATGAAGATATCTTCAGTGTGAATGATCTATTTATCTCCCTCCCGTATCTCCTTGAATCAAAGCATTAACAACCGATTGCTTTTATTTTTCTGATCAGGAGGTAAAGATGGAGGAAGCTATGAGCCACACAGGTATCCACCAATTTTTGTTTCTCTTCAGTGGCTTTTTCTTTAACACCTGCATGGGCCGAATTGCCTCATTCCCACTAATACATCCATACATGGAGTGCTGGCGCTTAATCTGTGGCTGCATGCTGGGGACACGCTAACACATCATAACATGATTTTTTTTTTTTTTTGTTGTTGTTGTTGTTGTTGTTCTCTCATTAAAGCAGCTTCATTTGTTGTTGTCACCTCTGTGCGCACCATCTGCCTTCACTTTTATCTGCTGTGTAACAAGTCTGCAGCTCTTACCACGTATCCTCTGCCGCATATTTTCCCACCTTTCGCTTCGAGAGTGCAACATTTCACAGAGGTTGTTTGGAAATCGTAGACTCAAAGTTGATCCTTTTTTAGCTCATCTTACGTTAGCATGGCTAAAATAATAAAGAATTAAGAAGTCACGTAGGGAGATGCTGAATGTGTGCTTCTACTTGAGACCCATCCAAGCATCAAGTGCACGTGAATGACAATGCATGATACCGTTACCACCCTCCCCCCTCATGCATCACATTCTACATGAAAGCTCTAAAGGAGGAGTTTGACATTTTGGGAAATGAGCTTATTTGCTTTCTTGCCGATGGTCAGCTGAGAAGATGAACGCCTCTCTCATGTCCACACGCTAAGTATGAAGCTTTAGCCAGCAGCTGGTTAGCTTAGCCTGGCGCTGTCCAAAAGGCTAGCTAAGTTAGCTCAACGCTAACCTGGCTGTAGCTTCATATTTACCCGACAGAGATCGATTTTCTCATCTCACTCTCGGAAAGAAAGGGAAAAGTTTCCCCAAAATGTGGAACTACTCCTTTAAAATCATCCTCCATGTCCATGTCAGCCATCCGCACCTTAGCGTAACATGACATCCAGATACCTCTCATTTTGCTCATGGCCATTAGCTTTGTGGTAGAGTGGACATTCTGAGTTGCTGTGACCTCTCTGTCCTCCCCCACTGACCTCTGCCCTTTTGACCTGTGTTTCTGGCACCTGCTTACCAGGCAACAGCAGCATCGAAAGTGGTCAAAGAGGAGACCAAGCCTCTCCTTCCTGTGAGTCCCCCCGAGCCTACATCCAAAAAAAAAACAACAAAACAAACATCTGCATTCTCTAGCTGCAGTAGTTACAAGAAATGCTGATCTCACAAAAGGAAAGCCAACCTTTAAAGTGGCACCGATGCTTCTTTTCCTCAATTTGTACTCGCAGACATCAAACTGAGCCCAGCTCTGATTTTTAGCCTTTCGCTGCATTTTGAATTCCTTCATTTTTTTTTTCTGGGGATACACCAAACAGCTGCAAGCTCATGTTCTGATTTTTTTTCCCCCCTCTTTGAGCATCTTCTTGTTTTGTTGATCACCTTTTTGTTTCCTCTGCTGTTCAGTTCTTTTATTCCAGGTTGCCTGACTTTGCATTTCAACCCAGTCCAGGCCTATCATTGACATTGCCATTACATTTTTCTTGTGCAGCTCAGTATGTTAGTCTGTTACGATGGGATCATTAAATGTTTCTTTTTTCTTTTCAGTCTTGTCTTTCTAATGTGAATTTCTAAGGCAGCATGTGTTTGCACTACTCATGGCTTGAGCTTAGTGTGGGTGCTGTGTCCATCTAGTTGATCTAATGCTGCTTTGAAGTGTGTATGTCAGTTTGTTTGTGTGTGTGTGTGTGTGTGTGTGTTTGTTGTGTGGGGCCTCAGACCCCATGGAGCTGGCTGCATTAGTGAGAGCCGGAGGCTGGGCATGACTGCATGGCGTCTGAGCAAACTTGAAAAGAGCTCCCTGTTCTTTGTCCTCCAGATCCTTACAGTCTTCTGTTTCTTTGTTTCTGGCAGCACACAGCCAATATGGGACGGACGACAGGGTTAAACTACCCAACTTGACAGATGAGGAGGTGAACTGGCAGGGACTGGAGGATCTGTATAGCATAAACGAAAGCCTTTATGAATGTAGGCCTGACTACAGCCCCAGCCCAGACAACTGGGCCAACTTCCAGAAGGATGTAGATAATATATTTGCACTGCGACATGTTTTAAACAAATTCAACCGAACCCTTCAGCTTGACGACTCCACCCTGCCAGAGCTGGGCTCCGGGGCCGGGGGTGGAGGCCTTGAAGAGGGCAGCGGAGAAGAGTTGGCCGTGGTTGGCGATGTCCAGCCGGGCCTGGCCACAGAGGCTCGCCTCACCACCCCCGCCCCCAGCAAAACGCCATCGGCACCACCAACGCCCAAGCCCACACTGGAAAGGAAACTGGAATCTGTTGTCAACGACCTTCCTGAGAAGAGGCTTCCAGACAGACCTGGGGGGTCACCGGTGACGGTTTCATCATCATCACCATCATCATCATTATCAGGTCCAAGAGGAGAGGGGTTAATCTTTCAGAGCGACCTGTGGATGCAGCAGCAGGAGGAGATGGAAGGAGACATATTCAGCGGGAACGGACTGACGGAACTGGAAACACGACACGACAGCCTGCTGCGTACTCACAACAGCCTGGAGGCTCAGCTGGAGCCTGGCCTGGGCCACGGAGAGGAGAGCAGCCCTCAGGGTCTCGGCCTGGGCCTGGACCTCGAAGAAGAGGAGGACATATTCCAGGCCCAAGGCTACCTCCCTTTCTCCCCGCGGACACTGAGGCCCAAGGTGCAGGCCAGCACCACCGGGAGCCCCCCCACCACAGAGACTAGCACCCCGCAGAGTGTCGGGTTGGTACTACAGGTGCTGCCTCAGTCGACCCTGCCCCTCACCTTGGACTACGAGGGCAGCGGCTCACCCTCCAATCAGACCCTCTGAGGCAGACGCATGAGCCGGCCTGCCAGCCAATGAGCTGCTGGTCGCCATAGAGACACAGAGACAGTGATTGGGAGATGAGCTCGCCGAGAGAAATGGCGAGTGATGCCACCTCAGTCAGTCAGAGTTGTATAATGAGTATTAAAGTTATTGTTTATTTTTTTACAGGTGCCTACATTTATTAGTAAACAGTGTTAATTTTTCTTTTTGTTTTTATTTTTCAAATATATATTTAGAAAAGAGAAAAAAAAGCCTTAATGCAGCTAAACTTGTTGGGATTAAAACTGATTAATCCCATAACACCATTGATGTTTTTAATATATGTTTTTATGAAAAACGAGTGAGTGGTGAAACCATTTCAACATCTGAATGAGTAGTTAGCATTAGCCAGCTTTAGGTACGCTCCAGTCTTTAAAGAATCTATTAATCACCGGACGCTTCATCAGAACAGTACCCACTCACTAAATTACATAACGTATACATACATTGACCCCAAATGCACTTCTGATCTTTTCCATTCTGACCTTCACCCTCCATGGTTTGTGGATATGAAATCAGATTTTATGAAATTCTTACTACTGATTACTGTCAGTTCTGTTTGAGAACCAACATAAACACACAAATAATTTTTAAATTAGCTCTCTGGGATTATTTTTCCCTCCTCGCCGTGTATCAGTTAATGATATCAGACAGTTTAGACAATCATGGGACAGTTTAACAGCTGACATCATCTGAGTCATCCTGCTGCAGCGAGAACACATCTGATACTCTACGCTCACCATTTTCTGATTAGTTTGCACCACTGCACCGGCCCGGACTCTTCACGGCAGATTTGATTTTGAACACGAGTAAAAGTTTCCTTTTAATAATCACGAGTAAACACGACCACGGGGGGGGGTTGGAAAATGTTCTTTGTGTAACTTTTTTTTTTTTCTTTTTTGGAAATGTCACAGATTGATCATGTGGTGTATGACGTAGTGCTTTGATAATCCACCAATTCATTTTGAATGTAGCTGTATGCTCCCCTTAAAACTGGTTATGATGTAGTCAGTTAAGACGCTCTGCAACGTGGCCTAAAGCTAAATATATCAGGGCCATTGAGGGCAAAATGTTTAACCTTTCTGCCAGGAGTTCATCCCTGCTGTTGGGTAGTGTTGGTGCTTCCAAAGAGTGACCGAGATGTTAGAAAACCGGTTCTGCAAAAAACCTGATGCTGTCCTTTTTTCTTACTTGACGGTGTGTGTAGAAGTGTTAGAACAAGTCTGGTTTCGGGAAAGCCATGAAGCTGTTAAGAAAAATAAACTCTTTCAACCATCCTGGTGATGCTTCAGCCTCGAGTGTTGTCTGTAAATGATACTTTTTCCAATAACACAATCAAGCCAAGTCGATTTTTCCATTTTTTAATGACAAATATCAAGTATTCAAGGCATTTGTAAACCAAGTGTTCACAAACATCAATTAGTCTTTTTGCTCCTGAGGAACAAAATCATTAAGAGCTCGACTTTCAGAATACAGCTTCTGTTCTGTCCGGGAAATTCACTTTCAGTTCAAATACTATGAAAGGAAAATGTATTAAAGCAACTCTACAACCTGAAGTCGTCGTCCAGGCGTTTGAACAGCAGTAAAACCCCCACGTTTACTGCGCGTGATGATCTGTGTGGCATCACTGCACGATTCTCTACCCCGCCCCTGCAAAGAGTGCACTTCACTCAGTCATGTTCATTTGGTATTTCAATAAGTAAGAAATATTTAATTGTGAGATGACTGGGCGAGGAACACGTTTGGCTTTTCAGGATCAATAATCCTACGTCGGTATTCCCTTTATGACACCGCAGAGCGCTAGTGGAAGGGGTAGAGAATCATTACAGATGGAGATAACGGCATCCTGGGTAGCAGAATTTAAATGAAGTCCATTATGTAGTCCTCTTGACAGGAAAAAAAAAAATACATTGCAATACCCCACCTCACATGTAAAGCGAACTCAACCTTCCCCATGTGAATAATACTGTTCAGGCACCGCGACACAAATCCACCAATGTTGTTTTTTTTTTGTAGCTTTAATCTTTTTTTTTTTTTTCTTTTTTAAACTATGTCATGGGTTAGTTCATAAATATGCTTCTAACTATGTGTGAGCTCTATAATACGCTTCATTTGCTCTGTCAGTATTTACACGATGATCACTTATGAATATGCAATTTGAGGTACTAAGTCACAATACTAAAATTAGTCACCGCCGTTAACCGCTTGATAATCTTAACCTGGCAGAATACCAACCAATCTTGGCCAAAAAATGTTAACTTTTAAAATGTATTCACTGCATCAGATTCTCCATTCCTTTGCAAACTTATTATTATTATTTTCCTTTATTAGACAACAGAAGCAGACAGGAGACGAGAGAGAGACAAAAGGGGTATGACATGCAACAAAGGTTGTTGCGAAGGCCATGCAGCATGCTCAGTAACCGTTCAGCTACCAAGGTGCTCCCCTTTGAATACTTTAACAAATGAAGTGATCAGAATATAAAATACAATAATTTTGTTAGACTTATCTTATATCCTGCCCCCTCCTCCGAAAAGAAAAAAAATACTCAGAAAAATGTGTTTTTCGACACGTGCCACAGATTTGACTTTTTGTATGCAGCCAATAAATCTGATAAGGAACAAAGCTTTATTTATTTATTTTTTAAACACAAATCTTAGCCATCTTAGCACCTCTAATATTCTAATACCTTAATGAAAGGAAGGTAAATCCATAAAATATCATGAGCCTAAAAAAGGTAAAAGAAAATGAGACACTTCTATTAAAAAACAGTTAAGGCTCATGCAAGCAACATGCCTCTGTTGGTTCAGACACATTGGACTTCAAACGAGCAGATAGAATTTTTTTGTTTTTCAAAAATCTGACTTGTCACATGACCCGCGGCCATAAATACACGTGAGAAGACGGCAGATCATCTTTGGGAGACTGGAGAGCGTAAATTCAGTGCAGTGATTAAGTTTAATAATTAACCTTTTAACCAAGAGTGTCATAGTACAGTAGGTCTGACAAACAGCAACATTCACTGGCCTTCGCACAATCATCTCTCTGTCCACTAGAGGGCGCCCCCCCCCCCCCCACCCCGAAACACCCAGGAACCACTGAATACTCAGATTACTCTTGCTGATAAAAGGAGGTTCACTGTTTTACATGCTTGCCGCACTACTTCTTTTTTTTTTTTCTTCTTTTAAAGCCTAGACTACTATAACTACTATGTACATCTGATGACCAATAGAAGAGAAGCCGTTACAACGTGGAGCCGAAACGATGCGTCCTTTAGTGTTGTTGATTGTTGCGACAGACTGGATACAAATCGTTTGACTTTGTGTTTCGAAATGGATCAAATTTTGTCGAGAAAACAGCAGCTTTGCCGCCTTTTCTTGAATCTCCATCACGTTTTCCAGTGTCAAGTAAAAAAAAAAAAAAAAAAAAAATCACATCTTTCGGACACAGTAGCTTCAGCACACGGTCAGAGATGAGATTATTCCTGTCTCCTGTTTGGGCTTCTTATTACACACTGTAATAAAAAGGTAGTGTGATGTGTTAGGAAAACTAGATTTCTTGCTCACTGACGAGACGGTAAAACAATGCCATTAGTGTTAATCGGCTTTAAGCTACATGGTTACCTTGCCATAGCGAGAAAAAACATCCACTGGGCGCAATGACTCGAGCTCGGTGACGACTGTTCCCGAACACACAAGCCAGGGGGCAATAAAGCAGGATATTGTCGCTCGGCTGACAGGACAGTGACTGGCTTTATCAGTAGCTAGCATTTACCCTGGTAGCTAGCTTTGTTATACTGGACTGGCCGAGACAGCCTGAGAGGCACTGTTACAAAAAAGGAATTTAAAACAACAACAACAACAAAAAAAGAGGATTTAAAAAAACAAAATCCCACTTTTCTGAAGATGCAAACGATACATGTTGACCAGACGAGAGAACGGGGTTGTGTGGACAGATTGCTGATATGTTCACAGCTCAGACTGTAAGAAAAGATGGGAATCATGAACGAGCCGACGACAACGCGGTTTGGATCGAGCAGGGAAGAAGAACGAGGTACAAATGTAGAACACCGAGGGAGCTGTACAGTACTGAGGAGCTGTACGTAGGATCTTGCATAGTACAGGTTTTGTCAGTTGTGCTTTAGATGCTGTGTCGACGATGACTCATCTGTCCGTACAGAGATTTTAATGCCCTGCTCTTTAACAGTAGCACCATGATGACGTCTTTACATCGTCCCCAACCTTGTCGTGGAGGTCCGACCTTCTGCATGGATGCTGTGTGTGTGGCTGCAGCTGATGATATGCTCGGAATAAAAGAACATCTTCGTGTTATTAGAAACAATGAGCAGCCCTTTAAAAAGTGTGATGGGCGCACCCCGTGTCTCTGCCCGTCAGCCCTACAGCAGCTGTGGAACCCCGTATGGTGTCCGATTGGTGTAAAGCAGACACCGTGTGGTGCAGAAACACAGACAGGAAGGCACATGTCACGATGAACCCCCCCCCCAGAGAGGGAGGTCTGTCGTGCTCTCAGACATGGGCGGAGCCTATGTGGTGATGCGGCAACAGGATAGGCGGGGTTATTGCTTTGAGGCCGTTGCCGGGGCAGCTGAGGCTGCTGTGGCCGCGGTTGAGCAGCAGTGCGGCGGGCGGGTCGGGCCGGGGCGGGATGAACACCGGGCAGGAGCGGGTGCGCGCGTGGCTTTTGTGGCCTCCGGCGTGGCAGATGAGCTCGCTGACGGTGCCCAGCGGAGGCAGGTGCTGGCGCCAGCGCTCGGCTCGTTCCTCCTTGTGCTTGATCGAGTACCAGGTGAGGAAGATGAAGATGAAGCCCACGAACTTGAGGCTGGCGGCCAGGCCGAAGTAGACGAAGCGGAAGGAGGTGACGTCGTACTCCCAGCACGAGCCGTGAACGCCGCAGTCCTGCTGCCACAGCATGCAGGTGGTGTCGATCACGGCGCCGAAGTAGATGGGCGTGGGGATGTAGGCTGAGGGAGCAGAGAGATGATTAATAACCTCCAATGAAAATTATGAAAACTTCACCTTGTCTGCCAATGCATACTGTATAATCTATGTGTGTTGTAACACAGTAACACAACTTCTTTTTACATATTCGTGATACACAGTGTCTACAATCAGTATGTCATGGAATTGGGAAACACTTGAAGGTAGATTGTCTTGTAGTACCATGATTCTACCACTTGGTGGCACCATTTCATGCAGATCAGAAGCAGCTTTGACACCCTGGTGTGCATCAAAGTGGGCAAAATAACAGAAACACCTTTCAAAATAATGAGTACACCATTAACTACGGCCTCTCCAGCATCACCCTGCACACAAAAACACAACACGAGTAACTTCATGGATGTAAAAGCTGTCGTATAGAACAGCGTAATTAACTGATAACCGACTGTATAACCTCACAAATACAGACTTGCTCCTGCCCCAGCATACGTCTTGAGATGGTTTAAGAGAAGTTATGTGACAGCTTTATGTTCGCACAGCCATACCAAGCACATCAGAGGCATGTTAGGGCAGTGCTCACTAACCCTGAGGGCTTTTCCACACAGGAGTTCACAGAGGTCCACTACACAGCTGCATCCAATGCTCTCTTTAAAATTGTAGGGTGTTAGCAAGGACGAGAGAGCGTATTAGAGGCCGGTGGAAACAGAGCATTAGAAAAATGGATTACAGACCGGCTGGAAAAGCCTCGACAATAAAAATGAGAGGAGACGTGACTGAATTGGGCCAAATCCTGACGATCTTTGAACCTTTAACATCTGCTCTACTAGACACAATAGAAAAATTATGTTTCTATTCACAAGGACACAAAACATACAGTGGATGACTCTAATACGTTTACCATTCATCGTGGTGTAAATATTCAAGAGCTTACCAAGAGTTCGGAGCAAGACGAACTGCATCCCAAGAGCAAAAGGCCTCTCCTGTTCATCAACAGACCTGAGACAGAGAAACATCATGCATGTGATACAGATTTACTGTGTGCATCCAAATAAAAGGATGTTTTAAGAGAGTGGACACAACTCAGTCAAACGAAACTCTGCGTGGTGCCTTACCTGAGTGTGACGATGATGGCAGAGGGCTGGGCACAGGCGGTGATGAGAGTGACGATGAAGAGGAAGATGAGGAAAGGAATGAGGGTGTTGCACGTGCGGTCGCATTTCCCCGACACGGCGTAGCCGTTCTCGTTCAGGTAGGTCTTGACGATGACCAGCTGGAGCTGGTTGACCTGCCCGCCGGAGGACGGAGTGATGACCTGCCTGCTCTGCACGCAGCCGCAGTCGGTGTAGTTCCTGATCTGTAGCCCGAAACAGCCGGAGTAAATCATACAGTCCACTCTCTTTTTAAATGGACTCAAATTTAAAGCTTAATTCTGTTAAAAATCGTAGCTACGTTAACAAATCTGACACACACACACACACACACAGACAGACAGACAGACTGGGTGGCACCAGCGATGTAATCAGTGATCTGGATAAAGAATTTGGACATTTCCTTTCCTCGTGTTGTTATAATTTCCTATCTGACATTGTTGTGGAGCCTGACACTTCCTGTGCTTTCAGGGGGGGGCGGTGTTCAGAGGACAGGTCTTTGTGTATTCAGCATGATTAATGTGTCCTTGAGCAAAGTTCTCTGAAATCATTCCCATCAATCCTTTTTATTGTACTTGATGTAGAAATGGCTACATAGCAATTATTTCTAAAGGAAATTAGACGGGGAAACAGTGAAGCCGGGAGTGTAGCGTGTGTGTTTGTGTTTGTGTGTGTGTGTGTGTGTGTGTGTGTGTGTGTGTGTGTGCTCACCCCGGTGCTGTCATTGCCCACAGTGCTGCATCCAGCCAGGCAGGGGTTGAAGTAGGTAATGCCGTCGGAGCCGCAGACCGGAGCGTACTCGTGGATCCTGCAGCCACAGTTGACGTTGCAGCTGCCCGTCAGGTTCCTGTGGGTCATCGTCAGGGTCGGACTGCAGACACAAGGAAACATTTGTTAGGAACAAGAGAGGACCCGTCATATCCATTTACCGTGCCCCGCTACCGCATAACTGAGCTCTGAAGCCTGGATTCTCAGTGCCATTTCTTTGTGGACTTTAAGCAGTCGGCCACTTATCTCTCTTAGGTTTTCATTTCAGTGCGGGGCCTACATGCTTCTTTGTAACTCTTGTTTTCCTAGCCTTTCAAAAAAAAAAACATATCGGGTATGTTCAAAAGCATTGACGAGGCTCTTTTTCTTTTTTAGTTTGTGCATTTTCGCAGTAATGCTGTGTCAGCGAGGGGCCAGCGGCAGGGGACTCGGCCATTTAAACTATCTGTAGGGGCGTTTATTAATTTTCTACATGTTCATTTATTTAGGTTAGTGTCAGTGCCCTGCTGGGAGCGCGGCGTTTAGCTGCAGCAAAATTGAAAGCAAATTCATGGTGCTGTGTGTCACATTTTCAAACCATCTTTCCCATCAAACCTAGTGCTTCCGGCTGCAAAGAGGATAATACGTCTTGCTCCCAATCTCCTTCCCTTCATGGCATCACTCCATATTATTTTACAGTAGAATGAATGTCTGTTTAGTGCAGTAATGCGACTCAACAGTAAAACAGAGGGTGTCTGATATGAAGCAAAGAGGCAGTCGTCCTCCTCAACACTGTTTACAGGAGTTGTTACTGTTTACTTGGACTTTGTGTCTCAATATTAATCTTCCGCGCGTAATCCTTTTAATTAGCTTTAATCTAGCCCTCCGCCGGTTTGTGTGATGTGTGATGATAGGAGGACGGAGACGAGGGGCTCGAGGAAACGACCCCCTCCAGCGACTCGATAGGCAGTGTGGGAACAGTCGCTGTAAGCCAAACAGGACTTTGGCTCCGTCTGAACCGGGAGCAGTGAAGCGAGTCCTGGGCTTTTTCTGGGAAGCTTTGCTGTGAGCCCTGCGGAACAGCCGGGGACGAGCACTAACAACACAGTAGCCTGGGAGTGACGCTGACACACACACACGCACACACACACACAAAACCAACACTGACAGGACATCTCTTTCTGAAAGTTTGGATTCTGATCGTATTTTTTTATGATTATTTGTACGACGGCACATTAAAAACTGCCAAGTGGGAAAATTCTTTGTCTTTTTTTACTTCAGTGAATCATTTTCGAGCCATGCTCAGCCTCATTTTCATATTGCTTATAAGACGGGAAGCAAATTTGGGCCTGTCCTGACATAACAGTGTCACATTCCAGACACTGTGTGTGAGAGAGAGAGGGAGTGTATGTGTGTGTGTGTGTGTGTGTGTGCGTGCGTGTGTTTGCATGCACATAAACAGGCCCGAATGAGCCCTGCTGAAGGCGTAAGCTCACTGCACTGATTGCAAATGTCCTTTTTTTTTTTACCCCCAAAACTAAACCTCCAGCCTTCGCTGAACCCTCCAGATGTTGTGTCACTGCATAAACCCCAAACAGAGAGCCAAAGTGAGCGAGTGGCTTAATGTGGTTTAGCACTGCAGACACGGAACAGGGAGGATGATGGGAAACAAACTCTGTGGCCTTGCTTTGTAACAACAGACCGTTGGATCATTATTTTGCTGCTTAATGAACACTTTTGCAGATATTCAAGAGTATTACATAACATGATGTGCCTAAAAAGGCTGCGGACCTTTGGGTGTTTGTCTTTTTTTTTGTCAAATAGTCTCCACCTACGTCTAGACTGGTGTGTGCGAGTACGAGACGAGTGGCGCAAAGGGTGGGCTTGGACTCTACATTCCTCATAAGGGTGCTAGCAGTGACTAGTGACCGGCGCTGTTCATAATGAGGAGCCCCCACCGGCTCACAGGTCTTGTTGACCTCTCTATAAACACCGGCTTAAACAAAGACTGCAGTTATTAATGGGTCAGCTATGGGGCTTTAAAGGCCACTCAGGCTATTTGGCAAATAATCTCTTTGATTAACGTAGTTATGTGAAAAGTAAATTTCACAGAGGTTTAGCAGTTTCACCTTTGTGTGTGTGTGTTTGACGCCGAGAGGGTGCCGTCAGCTGGCTGAATTCAACAGCGTCCACTGGAATGAGGAAGGATATCAATACAGTAGGTGTGTAATATGTCCGCGGTGCATCATCCAAGGTGACTCCGTGCGTCTGCCTGTACGAGTGCGCTCATAACCGCGTGTGCCAGCAGACGCGCACGCGTATTTGCTATCCGCGGGGCCTGACACATGGGGATGACTGTTTGTTAACGCTGCAGCCTGGCTGCTGATGTGGTGTCGAGCGGCGGCTTCAGAAATAGAGGTGGCAGAGTGATTCACTGGTGCCACGAGAGCAGATGCCAGCGTTGCTAATTAGTCATTCGCACTCCCAACGCAGCGCCACAGCACATGAGGATTGATGGGAGCGGTGACAGCGTCCACGGCCTGCAAACCTCCGCTGGGATTTGTATATTTCAGATATCATTTTGTGTGCAGATTAAGGTTTTTTTTTTTAAGAATGAGTACTTTAGACTCCCAAGAACAACATTTGAAATGATTCATTTTGTATACAGTCACAGAAAAGGAGCTTATGAAGCAAAAAGCAGACAGAGAATCCTTACCCGGTGGTGTAAGGTATGTTGATGCCCCCTAAATTGATGCTCTCGCAGCCCACTATGAAGAGCGTGGAGAAGCAGAGCAGAGACACCCCGCTGCAGATCATGGCAAGCTTGGCCGACTCTCTCGCGCCGAGCTTCAGCTTCTTGATGATGTAGCCCCCGAGCACGATGCCCACCCCGGCGCTGGGTACGATGATCACACCTGTGGGAGAGATCAGGGAAAAGAAAGAGCAGGTGAGATGGAGGGGAAACTTCAACGTGCTGCACAGAAATAGAGCCGCTAATTTGTGTCGTGAGGAAATGTTAACACTGAATAAATTACTGTAAGAGCATTGAGAATCTGATCTGCGGTATCTTCATCTGACCCCCCCCTAACATAACCGTGTGAAGATGTCACGCTCTTATATGAACGATGTCTTGTTGGACACTTTCAGTCTGAACGTGACTTTCCCTGTTAAACTAAGAATAAATAACTTCAAAAAAGGAAAACAGACTCAGAAAAAGCTTTGCTGCATCAATGTGACCAGGCTACGCTGCAGGCTACCCGTGAGTCATTTCAGGCTGTGGCACGTGCTCTCAGTCCACTTGAGCTAGTCTAATTGACAGCATGAAGAAAGGCAAAGCTGCACATGGCAGCCCAGCCACAGGCGCACACGCCGGGTAACGAGCAAGACAGGGTCAGTCAGCGGGGGTGGAGGGTCGTCTGAAAGATAGAGGATCAACAGGGAAGTGATCCAAGTACACAGAAATGTCATCTGGCTTCTCCCTCTGTGTGTGTGTGTGTGTGTGTGTGTGTGTAACATAGAAACCAAGAGAAAGACCGAGAGAGGGCAAGCGACAGAGATAGAGAAAGTGCCTCAGTGAGAGCTCGGCAACAGACAGCTGTAGAATAAAATGATCCTGTAAGTGCATGTTTCTGTGCTTTCTGCAGGATTAAACGTGCGTGCAGACAAACCAGATATCATATCAGTGACATAAAGACGCACACATATTTTATCTGGATTAACAGCTTTGCTGGTATAAAATGTGAGTGATTTTTGTGAGTGAGTCATTTGATAAATGCGTGCATGTCAGTGCTAATATATTACAGAGACGCTGCATCGAAGAAGCAGTGACTCTCGTGACATACGTTCGCGCTGCTCACGGTTGTCGACTGAGGCTCGTACGGCAGAGACAGAGAAGACAATATTTGAAAGCAACAGTGGCTGAGGTTATGAGTGTCAAACAAGAGAGAGAGAGAGAGAGAGAGAGAGAGAGAGAGAGAGAGAGAGAGAGAGAGAGAGAGAGAGAGAAGGAAAACAGGCAGAGAGCAGCAACAGCAGCATGGGGGAAACAGCAGCTGAGGGAGGCGTGTGATATGTTACAGTGCTATTTCTGTAGCAACATCTAATGAGCATGTAGCACTGGCGCGGTCTTTAATAGGCAAGATACACACTGTCGAGGTGGTGGTAATTTGCAGGATGTCAATTTATTCATCTTTGGACTTCACTATGTGGCTTTATGCTTCATCAGTGAGTTTGCTTCAGTAAAACAAACGCCTGATGTCTCTTTAGAATGAAATACATCACTTCCTGCAGCTCAGAAATTTTACCTGAAAGGCTTACTGACTCTCTTTATTAAAGCTTTATATCGACGGCTCAGTTTCCACTGGCAACTACATACATTCTATTATTCGTTCCATTTTGGAACGAAATGAAACACAGTGCTGTCGCCTGTGTCCCCTTTTGCTGGATAAATGAACTTCTGTTGCAACGTAGCACGCACGACGAACATCAGTGTTCATTTGAAATCGGTTTTCTGGCTACTTAACGCGAGAACAGCATTCACTTTTTTAGATCTGCCTTTCTCTGCCAGCTCCTGAGGGAAATATGTGGCTCTTAGCAGCTGAATGCTCAACTATTTTCACCAGCTAGTTGCCAACCTTGTCAGTCTGCTGCTCACACGGAGCGTTTCAGTGGATTTACAAGAGCATGTTTAGCTGAAAACAGCGACAAAAAGATATAAAAAGATTGCTATAGCTAAATCTTTTCCTTTCAAGTTTTAGCCATGCTGCTACTTGCAAAATAATGATATTCCTATCAGCCTCAACTGAACTTAGAGTGTTTAGAGTCAATTAGCTCTTTAAATAAGGCCTAATTTCTTTTTCTTGCAGCATTTTTTTCGCTCTCTGAATGACAATCTTTATTTTTGTCCTTGAATATGAACTTCTGCTGCTTAAAAGGGGTCCAGTATAATATTTAGTGACATCTAGCAGTGTAGATGCACCAAATGAACACACTCACTACCTTCCTCTTCCTCAAGCTTGAAGGAGAACCTACGGTGGCTGGGAACTCACTAAAAACATGAAAGAGCCTATCTATAGCCAGTGTTTGGTTTGTCTAGGAAAACATGCTGGTGTGACATGGCAGCCCCGCTCCTTTAGTTGTTACAAAGAGCTCACTGTATCTCAACAAAACCCAAGATTTATTATTTTCAGGTGATTATACACTACTTAAAACACACTTATGATTATTATATTCCATTCCTGCAACCTTCTGCCAATAAATCTTTATTGACCTTTAAAATAATTGAAAGCTCATCCTAACTAGATTATGTTTGATAAATTGGCCTCAATTTAAAACCACAATCAAAGCCCAATCTCTTGTTATTACTTAAAGATCGAAATGTTGCAAATAATTAATTTAAACACACAAAAAAAACACTTTTCTGGTCTTCTGGTTAAAAAAATAATAATCTCTCATGTTCCTCCTCCTCCTCCTCCTCCTCCTCCTCCTCCTCCTCCTCCTCCTCCTACTCCTCCACCTCAACCATCATCACATCCCAGCAGCTTGGCATCGTTTGGGTAGCCATGGCGACTGCACCACCCGTTTGCCCTTACCCCTTGTATCCTGGCAACAAGCAGATGAGATTAGGCAATGGTCTTGTGTGTGTGTGGATATATGTGTGCGTTGAGTGTCTCGAGATGACCATATGTTAGCCAGCAGCATTCTTGAACACACACACAAACACACACCTTTTTGAGTTTTCAATCACTCCTTGCTGTACACTCCACATGTGTGATGCAAAGCAGAGGGTAGTGTGTGTGTGTGTGTGTGTGTGTGAGACTATGTTATGATGAATGCATCTCCAGCAGTCAACAGAGACTTGAGTGTTGCAGTCAGGGGATGTAATGGAAGCTCATCACTGAATGAAAGTCAGAGAGACTCTGTGACTCATAGCGCTGTGTATCACGGAGTGCATACATGGAGAGGTGAGAACAAATGTGAGCTTTAACTGCTGAAGACTAATGGTGCATACGTGAGGATATATCATTTATCATCCTGTCCAGGATCAGGACACACAGAACGAATGTAGAACAAACACAAATGTTTTTCATTAGACGTTACAGTGTTGAAAAAATAACGCGAGTGTGTATTTATGTAAATATTTTACATGCAGGTGTAATAATAATTTCTTCTTTGTAAACATTACATAAAATGCTGCAGACTGGAGTGATACATTCTAATCACTCAGTGCAGAGGACAGCTTTGCCTCATTGATCTAATAGTCTGGGTTATTTCAGGGACAAGTCGATTAACCTATGAAATGACTGTTATGCAGGCAAATAAACACACAATTTCTCCGAATAAAGATGCCCAGTGTGCCTCTCTCACAACTGGAAAGTAATAGCCGAGCTACCAGAGGAAGAAGATCTAATTTTCTTGTCCTCAACGCATCGATTTTGGAGATTTTCTTACCACGTCTGTGCTTATTTTAAAGTGATAAAAACTTTGATTGATTTGATTAATCAGTTTGACTCTTGACAGACCAACAACTTCAGTGATACAAAGGTATCATCAAGCAAAAATACCAATGCTTCTGAAATGCGAGAACTTTTCTCCATTTTATATACACTGGAAACTGAATCTTTAGGTTTAGGACACTCAGTCAGACAACACAAGTATTCTGAAGTGGCAATTTTTTTCTATTTTCTGATCATTTAAAATCCAAATTAATACAAAAAATAATAAAGATTTTAATCTCCCTAATCAAAAATGAATAATTAGTTTCATCCCTAATTGTTTTGATTTTTTATCTAACATTGAATTAACCAAGACAGCCACACAGTCTAAAGAAAACACTTACCTGTGTATATGCTGGCGTTGGAGGCGGGGATACCAAACTGTGACTCGATAAACTTGGGAATGAAGGTGATGAAGGCGGTGACGATGGCACACTCCGCTGTGTAGGACAGGCTGACGAACAGGAAGGTCATGTTGCTGAGGATCCTCAGCGCTGCCTTGGGGAGGTCTGTGGAGGAATACGAGACAAGATGGAGCACTTCATTACGGGTGGTGCTGTAATTAACACCCGATCAGTCTCTTAATTTGCTTCCCACTCCCACACAAACTGAACCCGACAGAATCGTCAGAAGGAGAATCATTACTGGAAAGCTGTAATTAAGAAAAGACAGAAAAAGCCGTGTCTGTAGCCCAATAAACCTTATGTAATAATAACCTTAGGTAATAATAGAGTGGAGTTAACACCGTCTTTAAATGTCTCTGAAACACACACACACACAAATAGAGACTCACATTCAACCTTGTCTCATTACAGCTGGATAAGTATCCTTGTTTCATGCAACACTGCAGAAGCAAACACATCTACATAACCACACAGATGCTAGATGTAGCCTGAAACACAGTCATGCTTTAAGAAACTCACATACCTAGCAGCAACTTTGCTGTACAGTGAAAGTACGTGTAGATCATGTGTATCACTGCTGCGAGCCCAAAACAAACCAAGCTCTGCAAATGCAGCCTGAATGCAGTCATCCTTGTTTCATCACAACAAGGGCAAACATGCCCTTTATGTGTTGCTCCAGGACAGCGTCCATGTGATTTGGTTAACATGACGCAGAATGCCCTCTCATCCTGTCACTCAAAAGTTATGCGGGCATAACTGTAAGTACATTACTGTTGCCAGGCAGAACGATGCGCTCGTTTGACAAACACGGCTGCGTAGGAAGCGCTACGATTCGATTGATCCCCAAAGATAAAACTCTGATGTCGCCTCGGCCTCTGATGCGGCACGGAATCATTTTCCAAACACAAGCTAACGGGGGGGGGGGGGTTCAGTTTCTTATGCACAGACACATCAGCAGGGCAGATGCTTGCTGTCATGGCAACTCAAATGTGGGCCTCCCTCGTGAGCGGCAGTCTTTTCAAAAATCATGACGCCAGCATCATGTCGTCCATAAAGCGGCTCCTGAAGAGCTCTGCCGACAGCCTTAAAATGATAAAAATGTCTTTTCTTTTCTTTGCCTGTGTGTCCAAGGTTGAATCTGAGGGCATGTACTATGGCAGCAATGTACTATGCCAGATATGTCAAAAATGCATTCATCAACACAATGTTTCTGACATTTGCTGTGGCATGTACACAATAAAATGTAATCTTGGCTGACTCTGTTATATAAATCCTGCATGTCTGCTAAGCTAATCGGCACAGCAGCAGCAGTGCTACTTAAAACGGGAGAGAGTCTGTCTCTGTCAGGTAGCTTTAAGGCTACCATCCTGGTTTTCTTGTTTTGTGAAGTGTCTAGCCTCTTGCATTTTAAAAGTGTGCTTCAAATGCCCTTGCTAGAGACACCAAGTGGCAGAAAACACTGTTCCCAGGGTCATTGGAACATACGAGCTACTTCATCTCAACAAGACTGAGGCAAAAGATTTCAGGAGCCGGTCTGACAGAATGGGGATCTCTGCAATCCACAGGGACCTCAGATTCAAGCTGCTGCTTCTCTACATTATAAAGAGAACGTTGATGTAGTATGAGCACCTGGTTATTGTTTCCTGAGGAAGACATGCTACATTGCCTTGAGCTGGATGGCTGCTTTGTTTTCTTGTCTTGCCTCTTACATTCATGACCATAACCGCAATGACAAAAGTTCATGAGAAGATTTTTTTTTCCACAATGCGAACTGAAAGACAACAAGAGACAGGAAACCGAAGAGAGGTGCTCTCTCTTTGCTTTTTCATGCAGCTGAAATCCAAAAAGGTTCCAGCAAAGGTCCCTCCATCAAAAATAATGATCAGTAACTTAAAGAAGCGAGTTGCTTATGTGCACAAAAAGCTTCGACATTCAATGAGTTTGAACTTTGGGGGCATGAATATTCCAGCATGAAAAATGTGTTGTCGACACTTGATCTTAACTATCTGTGGGACGAATGATGGGGGAGGACGGCTACCACTTTATCAGAGCCTTTCAAACTAAAATATTATCTTCAGGTTTTCAGATTTTAGTTTTTGTTCTTTTCCTGTACTGTCCTTTCTCTCTCGCTCCCTGTGTGCTCCATCAAGGGCCACGTCTGGGAACAGAAGTCACACTAAAAAAAAAAACATTTGGCATCTCCAGTTTTGTTCAGTGTGTGTCCACCACAGTGTTTTAAGCCCTTGGCTGGGGGAACATATTATGACTTTACAGACTTAAGGCCATCATGGGGGGTACTTCGGTGCCATGTGCTTCGCGCACACAGCAAAGAAAGAACAAAAGAAACAGCAGGAAGTATGTAAAGTGGATTATTATCGTCCTTTATTGGGGAGGGCATTTTGAAGCGGGCCGGCCTAACTTGGCGGCTCGGTGCCGTGATTTGGGGATAGCCGTCTCAGCACTAATTCGACTAATCTGCTTGTAGGCGGGGAAATGTTAGCATCTGTCAGTGTTATCTCAGATCAAAAGGTAGAATTAGTATAGTGACGCTAATTATTTCATTCCTGTGGAGCTGGGCTGTAATCTTGTCTGGAGGGGGACAGATGGCGAGGTCCTGTTGACGTCTACAGCAGCTGCTCTCTTAATCAGACAGACCACTGGCTCGCAATAGTTGCCACACTTGCTTTCTTTTGGGGAAGAATTTATTTGATGACTATGTCAGATTGTTTCAACCATCATCTTTTTGCAGAATATTTCCCTCTGAGCATAGATAATAGCATATTATTTGTAATATGTGTAAATGCACTTTACTAGTCACACAAGTGATGCTTCACCCATGAATCTAGTAACGTCTACGCAGTGAATCTGATATAAGAGCAAACAATAGCATGCATGACTCCTGTACAGAGAGTCACATGACGTGTACTCACATGACAAGAGTTTTTATGTATAACCTGACAAATAATCTAATCTGTTATCTGAATATTTGAATGAGAAACCGAGCCACTGTCATCCAAACTTTTGGCTTAACAGAAGCTGTTCCTTCTGCTAGCATTCAACAATTAGTCGAAATTGACGGAAAATATATCACCAACTATCTTAATAATCAATTAATTCTTTAAAATCTTATCTGTTTCTAGCTTCTCCAATATGAGGATTTGAAATGGCGGTGCAGTGATTAGCACTGTCACCTCACACACGCTTCCTCCCACAGTCCAAAGACATGCACTTAATAGGATAATAGGTGATTCTAAATTGCCCATAGGGTGAATAGTTGTTTGTTTCCATGTGCCTTGAGATAGGAGGTGCCCATGATTTCCTATTTTCTGACAGGCAATTAGTCAATTAATTGACTGGACACATAATGAAAATAAAGTTAGTAATCTATGAGAGAAACTGAAGTCTGTGTAAAATATACGTTTACATGACTGTATCTATGTCTTCTAAATCCTGTCCAGTAAGTAATCCGCTATTAAAATATGGTTGCAATACACAGTAAGCTGCTGCAGTTATTCATCTCATCGCTCGCTAAAACTCCATAAAATGCAGAATCTAAGAAATGTTAAGAACTGCCTGCAAACAGCAGCTGACCGAGGTCTATAATCAAAAGTGCGTCCTTCTGATGTGCATTACTGAAAATATTCAGTGTTAGCATTTTTCAGTGTTTGTTGGTGATCTGAAGGGCAAGAAAATGCACTTCAGTGCAGCATATCCTTCACAGAAAGTGCTGAATGCGTGCTATAGACAAACACACATACACCTCAATAGAAGGACACACACAGCAGCAAAATAACATTACAGATCCAAACATTGAAGTGCACGAGTCTGCAAAATTGGCCATAGTTTGCACAACAGCCCAAAACATCCTGCTGGGACAAGTAAAACAGCAGGCGATCCACCACTGGGCTGAGAAAGCTATAATGCATTCATGCTTACAGTGTGTATTATCTGTTCTCCGAGACTAAATCCTGTCTGGACTGCTGTGGGAAACCCATACAAGCATGAATCTATCTGTATGCAGCCGTTTAAATACATATCAGAGTTCATTTTAGCCATCTTGCATATAATAAAAGAGTGGGGACGTACATCTATGCTATAGCTTTGCGCTCCTGCCGAGTCTGTCTACTCCTGTGTGTGGAAACGTGACCGAGTTCCCCTGAGAGCTCATTTAAACAGAGAGAGAGCTGTCTGACTGCGAGCTAAGAAAAAAAATAAATCAAACAAAAAGGAAACTGGGAAACACTGGAGGAGAATTCATCTTAACCACGGGGCTCTCCCAGGGAAAACCAGGAGATTCCCGGTATATCTGGCGCAGAGAATACATAACAAACGCACAGAGGTGCACATCTGCAAGCAGTTTGACAAACGTCTCCGATATTTTCATTCTAACTGAAGAATGCATGATCGTTTTTTGGATTAGAATAACGTCAAAAACATATTGTCCTTAGTTAAAAATCATGGCGCCTTCGACTGTGATTTTTAACCACGTTAGCTATTAATTTACTGAAGTAAACAGAAGCCAGCGTCCACTATAACCGCCCGACCAGTGAATTACCTGCTTCATTAGTCAACTGTGTGGACAACCTCCTCCGTTACAAATCAATAACATCTTTAAAGGAGATCTCATTGGAGCTTCCACTATTAGATAAGATGACTAATCCTGACCATTGATTGGATTATAGCCCATTTGTGCATCAATAGCTCACTCTCGCTTCTTATGTAAGGTGCACCAAGGAGTCCAGAGGTGTAAAAGGTGGGCTAGATATTATCTGTTACTCACCTTTGATGTCCTTTCCAAAGCCCATGGAGGAGGAGACATTTTGGCCTTTGCTGCTGGACTTTTCCTTCATCACATCGTCGTCACTGGACACGTCACCGGGCGAGCTGATCTTTTTCTTCTTCTTCCTCTTTTTGTGCCGTGGAGGCAGCTTTTTGGGGAAGGCAAACATGGGAAAGATGACCAGGAGCATGGCTATGGCACACAAGAGAAAGCCGCTCCACCTGAGAGGAGGAAACAGGTGGGTTGTCATTGAGAACAGATCATGCTGAGTCGCATGCAACGGCTTGGGGGTGGTCGCACAGATGCGTGTGCGTATTTACCAGTTGCCAACAAAGCGAGGGTCGTTCTGGTCGATGTTGACTACAGTTTTTGGGTCGACATAGAAGCCAATGAGGACGCCTCCCAGCAGGTAGCCAGCTGCAGGTCCCAGGGCTCCCATCACATACATAATGGCTGGAAGAAACACAGAAAGAACCAGTCAGAAACATTTCAGAACATACTCTTCAAACTGGAAACACTATAAATAAGTTTTGATGAGCATGAAGCCTGAATGAACTCTCAGGATTAAAACAGGAAGACAGCACTTTGTTTCAGAGCCCGCGAGTTTTTCCACGTTCTTCATTAATGCTCTTAATGACCCACTGTTAACTGTGACTGTTTAAATTAGACTTGTGGGAACTGTTCATTACTCCTGATGCATCGCCCAACGTGTTCAGAACACCTGCACTGAGATCAGTGGGAACTCCACCAGCCCAGAGGTCATTTCTCACAGCTTTAAAATGTCCGTAAGAGTCGACCTGAAAGCTCCAGAAGTCTCACACTGACCTCAGGGCACGCTTGTGGCACTCTAACACCGGCAAACCTCAGAGCGAGTGTGGGGTAGGAGGGCATTAACCCTCTGGGGCTCTCAAACAGTCACTGAGGTGAGGCAATCACGCTCCGTCACATTGCCGCAGGAAGGAAAAAAACTAATTAAAGTTAGATAACCTCAGATGGACAAGTGGAAAAACCTCCTGCGGACATCCAGTGGAGATGCACGTCAAAGCCATTTACCAGCTGTAATCGGGGCAAAACTTTCTATAATTACACCTGGAACATTGCCTCTAGCTATCAGAGTGTGTGTGTGTGTGTGTGACTGAGGCGAGGGATTAGCTCTTTATGAGTGTGTGTGTGTGTGCATTAAAACGCTGCTGTGAATTACGACATTCTCACCCAGCGAAACGTTCCCGTTCCTCTATTTGTTTCTCTCAAATGTCACTTTCTTGGATGCCCGCACTAAAACCCATCTGCAGTTTATGTGCGTGTGTGTGTGTGTGTTCAAACATGTGTCTTTGTTTAGCAGCAGGTGCGTCGTGTGTCCAGAACAGCCCTCAAATGTCTAATCTCGCCTCAGAGAGCAGAGAATCACCTCCTCTCTTGCCAGATTACATAACGAACGCATGCATGCAGACACAAACACACACACACAAACCTCTCCTCCGTCGACAAAGTTTTGTTTTTGTCAGAGTGGAAGCTCAAAAAGCCATTTCATCTCAGTCTGTTTTGCCAAATGTTTCATCTGCCCTGCCAACATTTGCATATAGCATTCCTACATCCCAAGAGGCTTTCATCTTTTACTGCCTGCATATTTTCATCCCAGCACTTTGAGTGCTTTTTGGACATCCTTTTCCAACCTGGACGTGGCTAACAGACCCCATACATGCATGTTGACTCCTGCGGGGTGGTTCCAACAATGTCGAAACCCACATGCTTATCTAGACTTAATTAAATCATGGCCTCCTTAAACAAAAAAAAACTATAGGGAAAAAGAGAAAGAGAGGAAAATATTGCATAAAAGAACAAAAGGCCCTTTAACAAACCTTCTTATCAGCCTAAAGCAGGCACACACACGTTTACACACATGAACATAAAATGTAAGACAACAATGGTCAATTCTCCTGACTCCAACGACTTTTATGTTTCTGCAGACAGGGCGTGATGGAAGAGAGAAGGTAAAACATGTCAAGTGTGTTACGTGTGAGGCCTGAACGTTCCGTTCCAATGAATCTACACGAGTAGACGTGAATCACTCCTCTACACACCTAAAGCAGGTGGCCGTCCCTCTTCCACATCTCCTGCCTCTTTCTGTCTTTCCTCTCGCATGTCATATTTTATCTTTTTAACTCCTTTCACCGTGCCGTTTCTCATATCCTGCTGGCCGCAGAGTCAATTCAGCGCAGCAGTCAAACCGTTAGACAATGTAACTGGATGAATTACCATACGGAGACAATAAACAATTAATTATAGTTGGCAAGGGCGGCAAGAGGTCTTATCTTATTATCTCCATCTTGAAATTAAAAAAAAAAAAAGTCTCACAAAGCCTTAGCTAGTGAATCACGCTATTGCGGCAGACAGCATAATAGCTCCCATCTATAAAGCGCAGAACATAGTCTGCAATATATAGTCCGGCTATAACGCCAACTAGACCTTGACGACGGAGTCTGAACAGGTGGTACACGTAATTTTATAGATTGCAGATTCAAATCTCCTGCCTCTTGAAATAAAAAAAAATAAAAAAAAGCCATTTCAGCAGAAAGTCATGAAGTGATTGAAGAGTTGACAGGTACATACAAATAAACCCCCTCAGAGAGTGTTTCTAAACTGCGCATTAGCTTACAAAAGTCACTGTTTGTAAAATTTAAACTGGGACCAGAAATTAACATACATATTTGGCTGGGTGGTTAATAACACTTTCCTCTTTGCCGTGACAACCTCATAACACATTTATTCTAACTTAAAACAGTACTTCTTCATTAAACGACCGTCCCATCGATAAATCATTCTCATCACCTCACCTTGCAGACTGCTGACCCTTCCTGTGCCCTAAATATAATACACCATCATTTCAACACACTGTGGCTTGAGCCAGGCACACCGAGCGCACCCAACCGTCCACTCGTCAGGCAAAAGGTCAAGCGGCAGGTATGCTTCTTTGGTTGCCCTCCAATTTGCATCCTGTTCCTGGGCACCCAGGCAGGGGCGACCATATTTTATCCCCCTTGGGTGATTTTGTAAGCGCCTGCCTTGCCACTCCATTCATCACATTAACAGTGTTCTGCCCGATTGGAGGACGGGGGGAGGTCATAAACCGCGCCTGACTCGTTGCCCTAACCCTGCCCGCTTGGCACCGAGCCAGGATATTTGGGGATGAAGGGATTGGAGGGCTGCGGCCGGACTGAAGGGCAGCCAGGGCAGAGCCATGTGGGATTGAGGAATATGCTGGCACAGCAGCGGCACTCCATCACACGCACACTGCTGTGACATACGTCAGTGAAGCACAGAGGGTGCATGCCAATGCAGAACGCATGGCGCACTATTAGCTCACTTTACTCAGTTACGCAATAGACCTTTACCAGCAGCACGTGAAGGACAATGCATTACAGGCTTTATATTGCCGTCTACACGTGTGGAGGTAATGGATTAGAAGCTCTCCATTGCAGTTATTGGTTTTTCACTCTTATGTTATACAAAGTCAGCAACTAAACCATCTATGGGACCAAACAGCTTGACTTTCAGTAGGTTGTGGTGATTCTGTGCTGACTTTGTTAAATGCATTAGACATGCATGAAAAGATACAAATTGAGGATGGAGTCACACAGCATGCAAGTTAACATATTACAGGCAGAATCCAATATCAGCAAGAAGATATTAATGGAGGTCTGAGAGGAAGTTTATTGCACAAGAACCTGAATACACACACGTGAGCACTGGATAGAAGTGCCAAAGCTTTGCAATTACAACTCAGTGGCTTTAACGTCAACCAAGGTCAGACTCCCCCCTGCATCTTAAATACACACATGAACGCTTATGTGCATCCACGTGGACACATGACAGCGGAGGTGCAAGGGCATCTGGGGTAAGAGGGAAGGAGGGGTAAGGTTGCCGAGGTTTATTATGCATCATTGGCCCCAATTTAGTGTTTAGTGCTCCAGTGTTTGTGATGAATGGACACAGCAGGAAGGAGAGATTCACACGACAAGGAGAAAGGCAATATAGTTGGATGTAGAGAGAAACGGGGCACGGACAAACTTAAGAGTGGCAGAGAGAGAAACTGGAGACAAAGAAAAAGAGATGAGGTAGGAAGAAACAGAATAAGATCTGAGAGGGGAAGCGAGGGGAAAGAAAAGGAGAGGAGCTCGGCTGCAATCTGTGGTGACTGATCCTGCTGTGTAACAGAGTGATAAAGCTTGCTCAGCAACATCCCTCTCATATCTAACCTTCAGGGACCAGTGGTGCTCTGTTGTCTCCACTCTCCACTCCTCCACACTCCTCCCGACTCTCCGCATTCATGAGCGGCACTGACTCATTCAGAGATTGTAGGAATGCATAAAAAGAAGAATGGCAGCAAAGTGCAGAAGAGGTGTGAATTAGAGGCATGACTGGGGGAAGGTAAAAGCCCAGGTGGCTGCTGGTCCTTTTGGTGAATTGGTGAAACGATCTTCACTTTAGAGCTGGTGTGTTGTTTATTATTTTGTTATGTTGCTTTGCAGCTATCGAGGGCTGCAATCTTACTTCACACAGACTTTAAATAGCTGGTCGATAATCAAAGATTATTGATACGTTTTCAGTTCATTGACTCTTTTCTTAATTAACCACTCATTTCAATGGCACCATTTTTTTTCCATGTCACGGTCCGAATCGCAACCGCCAGCTTCCGTTCTCTGAGAGATGGCAACCTTTGCAGAGAATGCAAGGCATTTTTGGACATATACCCAGCTGCTTTCATAGTCGTGTTGGCTGTGAGTGGAATTTCAGGCGTAACAATAAAATGGCGTCTGTGGTGTGAGCGTGTGTGTGTGTCCCCATCCCCCATCAACTTCTCCTGACCTTCTGTTCTCCTCACCCCTCACCCTTGAGACACAGCCAGAGCCGCAAAGAAGGAAGGAAGAGAACGCAGAGCAAACGGACCTGATGAGAAAGCACATTGCACCTTAATGAAGCAGCTCCCCGGTGGCCAAACTCATTACCGCAGATTAATGATTTGATTTAATCACATGGACAAAATAAGGGGACAGGACTTTCGCTACCTCGTCAGAACGCTGCAGGGTTAAAAGGTTGAGAAGAGCCATCAATGTCACACTGCCCTCCTGTCACATCTGCAGCTCCACAGAGTCCCACTGTGTTTATGTTTACATGCCGGCCATGTGCAGTAAGTCTCATTTGTTTTGGAATTTGTTTCTCTCTTGTCACTATCCTGCAATAAAGGCTGCTGACGTATGAGCCTGGCTCTATAATCCCTCTCCGCTCTCTGGCTGGAAACTTAGTTTCAATGAATTATGTAGCGCTCCACCTGGCCATTAGCCTACAAAGCTCAGTCAGCCTCAAAACAAGCCTGGGAATGGATGGCAGGCAGTAACACAACAACCTTGGATCTGTATTCACTGCGTTACGCCAGATCTGTCTAATCTCTAAAAGATGCAATCGCATTCTCTTCACTGCATTACTCTAGAGCCGTGTCATGTTGATTTATGGAGCATTATGTGCCACACGTTACCTTTTCACTCTGACGTGGCATAATAATCGATTTCCACACCTGCTGAATGACAGAAAAAGAAAAAAAAAAAAAACTAAATGAGCTATTCTGCTTTACTTAATAGCATCTACTTTATGCAATACGTCAGCACCCACTTCAGAATTCTGATACGCTGCACTGTACGGCCCAGCTCAAACGCCTAAAGCTCTTTGGAAAGTGGAGCTGCAGGTGACGACGGTATGACAGATGATCTGTGCAGTTTGCTGCTGTTAGAGAGAGAACGAAAAGAGAGGGACAACGCTCTACATATCCCTGTGTTATGGGGATCAATTCAGTCATGTGACCTTCCCCGGCCGAGAGACAAGAGGAGGAAAAAGACAATGAAATAGGGGAACGACGGCATTGTTATGGCGACTTGCTGACATAGCAGTGTCTTCTTACAAGTCCTAACCTTACAGTTCTACCCAGAGGGCATCCACGGGGACTGCGGCCTCTCACACACTCACACTCACACTCACACACATATATATATCTGTATACAAAGTAATAGCAGTGGACAAACTGCATTAACATTAGCAATAACAGTTATCTAGACAATACTCACAAACAACCAGAAAGCCATATTGTATATCCAAAGGCATGTTTTTCTTTAAATCCATTAGCTGTGGAAAGCAAAGAGGGTATTGATCCTTAGAACAAAATTACATAGAAACAGAACTTATACACTGTCATCGTGTTCATAAGTCCAGTGTATTGCATTTCAATAATGAAACATGAGCCTCTGAATTTTTTGTAAAATAAAGTTAAGCAGGAATGAAGGCCGTGACGCACAAGATAAATAGGCTTCTGTAATTTCCTGTCTCTCGCATAAACAGGCAGGATACTGACCAGCCTGCTCTGCGTGTGTGTGTGTGTGGTTATCCCACACACAGCCTGGTGTCATTTGCATGTGATTTTAATGAATGTAAACACAGCGGACAGCCGTGCACAATGGCACCACGCTCCGGCACTTCTAAAATCGGAAGCTGCAGATGCGTCTGCGTACCTGTCCTCCTGCCTTCAGGTGACCGCAGGAGTTAAATGAACTGCATGAGAAGCTTTTCGTACAGAAGAAAAGCAACAACAGATACTGAAATATGAAATCGTCGTAAGAATTCAAAAATGCAGAAGTACTGCTTGCGATGGTTGTGGCACCACCGCAAGTTGGGGCCAAGAACGTGTATAAGCGCAGATTCACATTGCCAGCCTTGGAAGAGGAGTTGTCTTTGTGTGACTGTGTGTGTTCTTGCATTAAGCATCAGGTGAATAATGGAAAAAAAAGGTCTATATAGGTACTTGCACAAGTGCTTCCTATAGAATAATAAGCGCAGTCAGAGAGAGCGGGCATTAACAGAGAAAAAGACCAAGGAAAGTTCAAGTAGAGGGTGGGGTAGAGAGGTGGGTGGTAGAGATGGTAGAAATTAAGTCATTCAGACCTGGACAGAGAAACTCATACATACACACATTATAGTGGCCTGTTCAAATGAGATGAAATTAAATGGGTGGGATTGGTAATCATAATCCAGATCCAGTCAGTGCCCACCAGACATCCATTAGCATCCAAGCTCACATATGTGAACAACCACACAAGCGCACATTGTGCAAAAATAGACAGAGACTGATGATGAAAACTAGAGAACACCGGGCAGCTGCACAGCTCCAGTCTGGTACAAACAGGTCAAGAAGCCATTTTGTGCCGGCAGATATTGTCTCTGTGATGAAAACACGCAGATTTAGCTTTGCAGTGGCACACCAGTTGGTTCAGCACGTCGGTTTGGGCACCCAAACAGAGCACAGCCTCAGCAGGTCTAAAAATATGCCACTGTATGTGTGTGCACGCACTTGCCGGCAAACAGTGTGAACTTGACACACAGCAAAAGACAATATTTTTTCTATTATGGAAAAAAAGGTTTTATTTTAGGTTTAAGTTGTTTTATAAATGATCACTGATCATCAACATTTGAAATAACTTGGATGTAGAGCAACGACATGACATTCTTGATTAAAATGACCACAAAAGATGAAATAATAATAATAATAATAATAAAAATAATAATAATAATAATAATAATAATAATAATAATAATAATCTACTCTAACATATATATATATGACATGCTCATTTTCATGTAACACGCAGCAGTAGCAATCAGCGAAAGTTTTACACAGCGCTAGTCTCCGGTAATACGGTAGGTGGTAAAAGACTAAAAGGTAAGTATGGAGCTCAGATCACGCCTTGTAGCATATTTTAATGGATCAAATACAGTAAAGAACTTTGATCCTGGTGTGCAGTCAGTACAGGCTGGTACAGACTGAGAGTCAAGACTTTATCAGTCAGACACGACTTCTAATCTATGAACAGCGACATCAAAGCCTTCCAAAGCCTTTCTTGCTTTGGAAAAATCAACTTTAAGGCCACCCATCAGGATTTTGTACCACTTTACCTCGAGGCATTACTGTTATAAGCCCCCTTAAGCGAAGACATGACTGGTCACACGGGGAATGAAGAACTTGATCAGCATCTTAGGTCTGCCTTTTCCCGTTCTTTTTCCCCTGCTACGGTGCTCTTCTATGCGGCAAACTCTGACCCTGTGACCTTGTCTCTCACACAGACGCAGGTCATGTGGTGATGTTGATGACTGACTGTGCAAAGGTGAGAACCACAAGGAGCACAGGTGAAGAGTCAATTCATAAATCTACTATGCACACTTCACGTGAGTTGCTCCTTGGTGCAGGACAATAATTTCCAAATCTTTGCCATAGTGCAGGGAAAGCCATGTGCATGTGAATGGAAGGGTTATCGTGCAGTAGTCAGACATAAAGATGCGTTTCCTCATTCTCTTTTGGAGGCATAACAAAAGCAACACAGCATAATGGCGTGCAAACATAAGTCCGCAAAGAAAAAGTTGTTGTAGCAGTGACCTTCCTCGCCACTTCAGTTTATAGCATGCAAGGCGTTCCCATCTTTTGCAACTTTTGCCTGATTCAGTGGGGTCATGGATCCTAACTCTGACACCAAATGAGCATGTTCTGCTGATTCTGATGCTGGCCTAAGGCTTCTGGGCCTGCACGAGCAGCAAAAGACCGCAAATCTGCTGCTGACGATGTCCACCAGAATCCACTTAAGGGTTAGGGGGGGGGGGGGGAGTACAGCTGAATGCAAAGAATCTAAATTGGCAAAGTCGCCAAAAATGAACCGGAGTGCAGAGCCCAGCCAGCGATGCACATTAGGTCAGTCCTCAGCTGTTCACTCTTCTGTGACTGGGCCTCTAAATCCATCACTGTCAGGTGAACAAATGCTCTGTCCGGGACAAAAGATTCCAAGTCTGAGTTTATAAAACGCTTTTGAAATCAAATTTACTCAAGTGGGGGTTCCTTTTTAAAAACTATTGTGATCTATGCTGAATGAAACGATGTGTTTGTTGGTGACTTATGTCCCAATTGCTGTTTTACATAATTCCGTATTCTGATTGATGCTGATAGTTACTCTCTGTTGCAAGTCTTACATTTTATTGTGGCTCCCAGTGATAGAGCTATAGCAGTAGAGACTGAATGCACCAGCCTCTGACTGATGTGGTTGTAAACTTATTTATTGTTCTCTCGGAAAGCCTATTGTAAGGCAAACCTGATAAAGCTTGTGGCACACAGCACTGCACACAGTCGCGCTTGTTATTTTTATAAACAGGAGCTGCTGAAGATTATTGATAGGAGTGTGTGATGATTCATCCTTGATGCTGCTGTTGTATAAAATTCTGTCTTCAAAAAAAGGTACACGTTTGTGACTGCCGTGCACAAAGAAACTTCACTTTATTGTCAGAAGAGTTTGCTGGAAAGGAGGGGAAAAGCTCTCGCCATCTACGCCAGCGTTATAAAGCGTTATTTATTAGACAGAAATCTATTTCACTCTCTCTTCCTCCCAATCTCCCCTTGTGACAAGCCAATCAAACCAACACAGTTCTCTTTAAAAGGTTTAGTGATGGGATGTCATTCAAAGGCACAGCCTAAGAAAAATGTGATAATTCCTTTGTGCCTCATCACTTTCATATTACTTCACTTTCTAATATTTCTTAAACGTCTTTCACACACTGCCACATTTAGTGAATCCTTCTGCTCTCTGCATAATTGTCTAATCCATCATATTTTGTGATTTCTTTTATCCTAATCCATCTTTCTTTGTGACTTTTACCCCCGTTCCTTCTACATCATTTGAGATAATGCACAATTGTTAGTTCATCCTGGACTGACTGCTTGTATTGAATGCATGAATTGAAAAGGACAGATTCAAGTATTTCCTGAGTATGAAAGCTCCTCTTTAGACGAGTTCAGGTCTGTGTGTACTTTGCAGATGTACAGAACATGACGCACAGCAACAGGCAGGAGGAAGGAGTCCACTCTTATTTTTCCCCCACTTTCCAAACAAGCTGTTAAATCAATTATTCCAGATTAGGATTAGTCATCAGAAATGTTGGATTAGGGGTATCGAGGTTTATAAAAGGACTTTTCAGGTGAAGATTGACCGCGCTGTTTGTCAAACAGTAGGAGTCATTTTGGGGGGATAAACTGGGCATTTACCTCCTTCAGTTGACGTAAACAGCATGCCGCTATTATGCCTGTACTTCTGATCAAAACATGTACGCCTTTCTGCCAATCTGAGGACATCCTTTCATTCGCTTCTGCCAAAACACGCGCACACACACACACACACACACACGCACACACACACACACACACACACACACACACACGCACGCACGCCAGTGAAGCGCTCGTAAATCCAGCGTCAAACACACCAAGTCTGTTACCACTCTGTGTGTTTGTCTTTGCATAGATAATGTTCCAGCGTTTGAGAGAGTGGCAGTCTAATCTTTCAGCTGGTGAGCGACCATGAATGGGGCATCTGGTCTTGGGGGTATAACCGCATTACAGAAGTGAGTATGCAGGGGCTTAGGTGTTAGTTTGCCACAAGCTTGCACCTGCAGCTTTTCAGCCTCTCTCATTGACAAACGCGGCACAGCAATCTGCTCCATGCCGCTAAAAGCGGGTGCCCCCCCCCCCCAGCTCCTCATCCTCAGCTGGTGCCAAAGAATTTGTCCGATTCATCAGTGCGTCCTCCTTTCTAATTCCTGTACTAAGAGGAAAGCACACAAGTTAGAAGGCTGTTTCCAAATCTACAGACCACACTCGAAAAAGATGGTGAAAGTTCACACGCAAAGCACTATTTCTAGCTTGTGTCTTGCCTTCGAGAAAACATAACATATTTGAGATTAATCAGGATATCAAAGGCATGTTCTCCATCATATTTACACGGCTCTTTATGCCAAGTGTGTTTTTTTTGTGAGCTTCCATTTCCTTGGCAACAGTGAAAAAAACTGAATGGTAGGATAAAAAGGCTAAACTGACACATAAATAAGCCGAGTTTATCTGATCTTAACCATGATTACTTTGATTAGAGCTCATGAGAACAGAATTACGGTAGCAGAACACGAAGCAGATGGAGTGACTACACACCGCTGGGCGTTGATGCAGGTAGGTAAACAGTTCTGTACACTGTTCTGCTGCAGAGGCGCCTCCTACACACTGTGACGGGCGTGTATTGAGCCAGCCTTGACGTTGATGGGTCAGACCTCTCTGCAGTCTCGTCACACAGGCGCATGTGTTCAAATACCGCCAGCATGCTTGTAGGAAAACCAAGTACACTTTGCAACACAAAACTCCACCTCCTGCAAACACTTGTGCTCACTCTCAACACCCCCCCCCTCCAAAGCCCCAAAGCCCCAAACCTCACCCACCCCCAACTGCAGGTGCACACACACATACACACACATATATATGCGCACAGACACCCCCTGTGCAAGCATACTGCCAGCTCTCAACAGCTGCTCTCTCACCATTCACAGCCCTAACAACCAGGCCCCCCAAAATGTAAACCACACAGCTACAGAAACAAAAGCACCAAAAATTTGTGTTACAGCAGCAGGCCTTGGAAAAAGTACCGGTATCTAGCTAAAAGTGAAAAGAATCCTACATTAAATAAACTGTCAGACAGCATTTTCCCCCCAAAATATCCCACAACAATGAGCAAACGCAGCTAACCTCGTTGGACGACTCCTGTCAAAACACTGTCTCTCCAATGAGCTGTATCACTGTTATATGTTAGCCTATTAGCCTGCATTATATAATGCGCAACCAGCTTTACGCTACATTTAGTGGCATAAGAGAGTCTGGCAGAGCCGTTAAGACAGACGGATGAATGTGCACGGTAAAAATCGCCCCGGCCTGGGCGCCTGTCAGGCTACATTTTTGGCTTTGGTGCATAATTTTTTCAGCACATCTGGCTGCATGTGTGTTTGTGTGTGTGTGTGTGTGTGTACGCAGCAGTGATCCCACAGGGCTAGGTCAGAAATTGTTTAGTGCCATCCATCTCCCTTCCGAATGGGCTCCTGTCCCTCCGGGAGGTTCAACACAGATGGGTCTAATATGTGGAGCCTGCACAGTAGACTAACAGCTGAAGGTCAGAAGGGGACAAATGCCAATTTAAGAAAAAAAAGAGGACACCCAGTGCGTAAAAATGGCAATAAACTAAACACATTAAAAAGTAATGCTTTGTTTTTAATCACTAATGTTACCCTAATGAGTCATTCAGGATGGATGCGCATATGGAGAACAATATTTGTAGACATCATCCTCATATTTGTGAACAATAGCATTAGTTCCTCGGATGCCGCTGCTTCTGCGTGCTCCACATGTTCTTACACTTATGCAAATGCCAACACTTCACCCCTCCAGCAGCAAAGGGGTCAAGGAGAACAATAGCCGGCCCACCGCTCTGAGGACGCAACACTAGACTGGCGGAATTTTTTTGTTTGTCATTTCTGTAGCAAAATAACACTCCTGACAACACCCCAAAGACTGAATCGACCTGCAGGGCAGAGCGAGCTGAGCAGATAAGATGCACAGGAGGTGGGGGAGAGGTAATGTAACCGCTTGAAGTAGATGTACAGGCTCTCTCTGTTCAGTATATGTAACTCTCTGAACGAGAGAGAGTTGATGCAGGTCAAGATGCATCGAATCCCAGCGTGGCTCAGTCAAGAGTTTGAGTCTTTTTGGGGAATCTGGTGCGTGATATAAACAGTACCCTCTGTGCTGATAGCCATCAGGACATACCGTGCTACTGGCAACAGATAAACATCTGGTAATTGTTGCCAACAACTCATTTCCGGAGTGGACACAACACGCAAAGGAAGGACATGTTTCTCCTCACAATGGTGATTAGTTTAATCAGAGAAAATACAGAGAGAGGCTGCAGGTTTTGAGTGCTTTCAGGCAGCAGAGATGAAAAGGCCAAAGGACCACCAGAGTGAAGTGTCCTCTTGTTTTTTTTTTTTTTTTTTACTGGCCATAAAACACTTCAAGGAGAAGCAGTATTTAAGTCAGCGAGTAAAATATATTATGCCATTTGCAAGTACAGATGTCACATTGAGATGTGTCATCAGTTAGATGTGAATCAGGATCATTTGTGAATGAGGCACTGTAATTTATCCAGATTGACAGACTGGTGTAATCCAGCAAGATGTTCAATAATTAGGATTCATGGCTTTGTGGGTGGGAGTGGAAGTGTCTGCGGTTCGGGTGTTTTTTTTTTTGCAGTTACCATATAACATCTGCCCAAATACATAAACCACTCAGCCCTACAGTTAATCAGTCTGAAGATCTGAGTCATATCTGATTTTCCAAGCAGACTTCTGATGTTTCAACATCCCAAAATGCATGAGAAGGAACAATTCCCTAACTGTGTATTCGTGCAATGAGAATTAAACCACTTCAAAAAGGTATTTCAGGGCATTATTTAATTTCAACCTGAGCCAACAAGAGCCAGGGATCAAGGAGCATTTGGAAGAACAACATGGACCAAAGAGCCAGCAAGAACAAAGAAAAAACGTCAATTTCTTTCCTGCACAGCTGAAAACAAAAGGTTTCTCAGCGCTCCTGCTATGACAAAAAACCTCTTGTGGCATTTCCCCAGGAACCTTCCCACACTGTCAAAACAACCCGGCCACAACATTGAAAAATGTCCAGAAGTCTTCGGCCAATGGAGGTTGAGCGATGACTGCGCTACAGTTATTGCGTTTAAGACCCCTGCCTCTGGACACAAAACAGACTCCCACACTTGCTTGAACTTTCGCTGCCTTATTCCATCACTCCTACTCTTCCTGTGGACTGATTAAAGATGAAATCTGAGAGGTGCAGGTTGGCGGAGAAGAAAACAGTAATAAGATTTTGAAGCGCAGACAGTTGTCAGTGGCACTAGATCGGCCTCACAGGGGTCAGCATTTCTCAAGGGAGTCGTAGTAATAGTTGTAGTCAGAGATGGCAGCCCAGCAGCATGCAGCTAAAAAGGTCGTCTGCTGCTGAGTAACCCTGAGGGCTTGTGTGTCCAACAGGACTGAGAGGAGGAAGAGGGGGGCAGAGATATTTAAAACCGACTTGAGAATAAGCCAAAGGGACAGTGATGAAACCAGACCAGGCTTCGTTCTATATGCGTGCCATCCTGTGACGGGGCCCAAACGTGTACCCTAACCAATCCTGAAATGAGATCTGTCGGCCTGAAGGGGCAAGCCAGATTCTCTGGGGACTTGTGTGTTTGCTTCTGTGTGTGCACAATCTGCATTTGCTTTGGCTGCAAAGCAGAACAGGACACATGGTTTAATAAAATTGACTGAGTGAGGACAGAAAGGGACGTGCCAGGGCCGTGACTGATAATCCTCAAAGTCAGAAAAAATGTTGTTGAACGCTGTTTTTTTCCCCCCCTCTGTAATCTGGTCAGGACAGATATTGCACACACACAAAACACACCTAATGAGAGAGACTGTGAGCAACTGTTCTTTCTAAATCTGTCAGGGGGAGAGAGCCTGAGAACACACCCCTTGTACTTATGCGAGCATGAGAGTGTGTCTGTATGTATCAGAGAGTGCAGACAAGACCAGTGTTCAAGCTGTCCCCGCGGGTGTTGAGGCTCCTCTCTTCCTAAACCGGGCACCACCTCTTTTCCTCCTCCTCCTTAGTAAATAAACAGGCCTCCACAGTCCCACTGTGTCAGAGGCTGGGGCTCCGTCAGATGCCCTTGGTTTTTATAACAAAACATTAATAATACACAAGCACCAATAATACACACCAGTACGTTAGTTTCAGAGTCATCTGGAGTGCAAACTAGTTAATGCAGAGGCAGCGTGACTCTGTCGGCCAGGAGGAATCAATTAACCTTATCCTGCATGTAGAGCGAGCAGCTATGTGGATATTTGTATGCAAAAGAGGCTGCAAAGTCTAGACAATAAAAAGGTTATTAAAGAACAACAGTGCATAAACATATGGTTGTAATAATAGTTGGGACGCTCCACCCATTTTCTTAAAGGCTGTCCTGACCAACCTCGGCATGCAATTAGCTGACAAGGGAGGGTTGACAGCTGATTTAATTGACCCGGGCTTTCTAGGATATGAAAGCTGGCCGATGTGTTCACTCTGCTTTAGTGCTTTAGTTTTAATAAATTATGTTTGTTTTAAGTATTGGCTGTATATAATTAGTGGACCAGTCTGTTAAGTAAAGCCAGAAGTGCCTTAAACCTACATTCTGTCTTAATGGGCAGCTCCACTGGCTGCAAAAAGAAGTCCAATTGTATGGAGTCTTATGGGGACATGACTCTGACCTTCACTTGATTTGACCTTAGTACAACAGTTTTCTCCCAAGTTTACAGTCTCAATCACAAGTTTCAAGTTGTCTTTCATACATGATGTTCATTTTGTAAATTATGGTCCCGTATGGGGTAAATTAGGGTGTGGCTACCTTGTGATTGACATTGTCCGGCATAACTCAGTGGGTTCACGAAACTCAGACCAAACTGTCAACCCAGGCAGTGCTGATCAAATATTAATCAAGATCCTGTTACTGCATTTCCTAATTCTTGCCAAATGTTTTGATAAACATATTTTTGTGTACTGTTTAGCTGTAATATGAGAAAGGTTGTGACACGGCAGGCCAGCTTTTTGTCCTGCTGGAAAACTGAAACAAAACCAAGCGCAGCCCAACTCAGTGTACGTCATCCACCAGCTCCACGTTCTCGTCCAGATGTGGTCATTCCTGGCTCCAAAGAACTAAGATGGCAACCACCATTTTGAAACCAAACTTGAGGCTTCAAAACGGTTGTCCACAAACCAATGGGTGACGTCGCGCTGGGTTTACACTTTGTTTAGATTCAATTTCTTGCGTGGATGACTCTTCTGGAAGGTAAAGTGGACACGCAAACAACAGTCTAAATCAGAGCTGACCTCTCCATTCGTCCCACGTCAATAGCAGCTTCTCAGCACCATTAGCTTGTAAATCACTCAAGCCATCAGTGGGGGAAAAAAAAGGATTCCCCTTATAACTGGAGGTCACAGCCTCTGTCCAAAGAACAGATCAACAATTCAATGAGGAGAATGTAGATTATTGATTATTTAGATCTGTGGATCATTATGTTGCCAAATCAAGCAAAGATGGAGACAGATTGGAGACATTCAGAAATAACAAAACAAGGACAAAAGCTGGGCACTATTTCAAATAAGTAAGTTCACTTCCAGTTGAACCTTTACTGTGGATTGTTACTAAACTGAAGAACAGGAACCTCATCTAATACAACGAGCCACTTTCACACAAGATGGAGTGGCTTCTCAGAAGGGCACAGACAAACATTCACCATAGTAACGCCAAGAATGGTATGTTGTAAATCTGTCAGAGCAGATGAGAGAAAAGACTGAGGAAAGAGGCAAAAATGTGCACTCCAGCCACCAGTTCTTGTCTTTACACTCTCTAGAGAATTACTATAAACCACCAAATCCTAAACAAAAAGGGGGAGATCTTGAAAAATCAAAATTAGCTATACCCTAATTTTCACAAATTCCTCGAAAAGTAGGGTAAAAGTTCAGATGCTGTGCCCGTTACATTACCATAGTGATGTGGGGCCAGAGCTGGGAAATGGGGTGATGGGTCAGAGGGAATGCCCTACTGTGTATGCATGCATACACAAAGATAACGTCCTGACAAAAAGACACACACTCTCTCTTTCTCTCTCTCCAAGGGCACCAGAAGTACCCCTCAGTGTAAACCGCATTGTCCTACAAAAGCGAGCAACTCCTCCCCTCTGAGCCCGTGTAAATTGAGATGGGGTTTACATTAATGGGTTTCGGGGGGAAAAACACCTCAAGGTAAGGGTAGGGGAAGCCTCCTCTAGATATGGGTAGCCTACATGTCTTACAAAATACAAAATGAAGTCGGGGGAAAATATGGAAATGGCTGAGGATGAACAGGTTTCGAGTGGTGCTTGATTTTCTTTCTCGTAGGGGGAGTTGGGGGGGGGATGGGTGAAGGTTAAAAAGAGGACATTTCAATGTTAATTCTTACTTGTCCAAAAGTATGTTTTTTCTGAGTTTGGACAAGGTGAAACAAAGAGTATCTGAAGCACAAATCAGGACATTTTCCCCTCACTCCTCTGCTCCCCCTGACATGTCAGAACATGCCTCTTGTTTTCCCAAACAAAGCTTCACTAGAACGAAACAGATTATCCCTCTGAAAATAGCCATCAAGGTCACCAGAGCAAGTGCTGCTTTTGATGGGTATCTATAAAAGGGGGATGTCTTGACTGTAATGACTCAATAAGCCTTACAAGAGCCCTGATGCATTTGCTCTGGAGTGGCTTGCCAAGGTGAGGGCACAGCGAGTCTGTGTTTGAGGTTGTTTTCCCCTTGTTTTTTTCGATAGCTATGCTGCATTGGCTCCCCGTGACGCAGGGATCTGATCAATACTGGGTCTTGAGGGCAGCGAAGCAGGCAAGCGAAAGGACTCGACAGCGAATGTGCTCCATAGGCTGTGTAATGTTGTGATCAAGGGCTGGTGTCAGCACTGTAGCTAATGCTGTGCAACCATCTCAGGGTTGTTTTTCATCCAACACAAGCCCACGAATACACGCAGACGAGGAACGACAGACGAAAACAAAGACACGCAGAAGCATTTAGTCAATTATTCGATTGGATGATCAAGTGGAAGTTTAGTCGATGAGTAGTTTGTTATTAATCGAGGATTATGTAACCTCAGTTTGAACAAAGGCACAGTTAGTGGGACAAAACAAGCACGCCCACGGCTCTGTGAACATGTGTGGGCCATTTGTCACCATCTTCTGACATTTTATAGGGTAAACCATTTGACTGTTAATCAAAAATATAAAACTTAATCATTAATTGCAGCCATAATTATAGGTCAGTGGGACGGTGACCATCTGTGTTAGACACTGCACCAGATTGAGGGGTGCCCCATGTCCCAATAACCCAGACAGGAGGATTACTTCTGCAATTATACACTCCCCTATGAGCTATGTGGCTGTGATACGATATCTGGTCTGCATAGGGACTACTAGTGCCAGCGGCAGATGAAGTACATGATGCCTGTACATGTACGTATCATTTGGAATACATTCAAACGTGCCAGAAACTCACCTTTTCTGGCTGAACATGAGAGCGCGTTACTTTTATTGTTGCCAGCCTTCTGTGTGAGCACACACACACACACACACACGCCTGAGGATACAGCAGTATTATCATGCGTACACGCAGACAGTACAAGACCATTAATCATAAGCAACCCAGTTCTGCTTCTCGTCCCACAGTGTTCTCATGTGCTTCTGGCCCAAGGTTGACTTTGCAGTCTCTGTATTTACCTCAGTGTGGTGCAGAGGTTGCACGCCATGGAGATTAAATCAAAAGGACAGAGGGCAGAGGGGGTCATGAGTTGAGGATTGTTGAACTCAGTGAGTATTCGTACATGCACATACCATTCCCAGTAAACATGATCAAGACTAAAGCAGTTCAAAGCTGGCTTCTAAATTTGTCAAAAGGAAATCTGTTTATAATGAAAATGAAATCAGCTTGGATACTTGACACCAATTGTGCTAGTGACCACTAACACGGTCGCACACCAGGGCTGTGGAGCAAGACTGGAGAAACTGCTCATCTCTAAAAAGCAGCCTGTTCTGTGTAAAACCACCAAACTCCAGCATTATTCCTTCACTTTGAGTAAACGTCAGTCATAAGCAAGGACAATGAAATGGATTATAGTGCTTAAACGCGCCATTAATCTAGTAGATGCAGCGCTTACCCAGGTAGAGAGATGCATTCTCTTTCTTCACATTGTCGTCCAGGTAGGTGGGCCCCAGGGTGTAGATTGGCGTTGACCCCATGCCCACCAGTATCTGGGCGCAGATGAACAGAGTCACATACAGGTTGTGCTCGTTGCCCTCCTGGTCGCGAGGGCACGATGCCACGTCGAGCAGCTCGCGCCCGCTGCCGTTGCTGCTCTGACAGAGGCCTTCGTGGCCTGCTGATGAGTTCATCTCCTGGATCTGGTAGGGTGGTGAGATGAAGTGGGGAAGGGAAAACAATGCTGCCCCTACAGCGATGATCACACCACCCACAGCCAGCCAGCGTGGCCTCTGACCTCTGCCACCAAAGTAGGAGATGAAGACCACCACCAGCAAGCTGCCAATGTCGAAACAGCTGACCAGCAGGCCGGACTCAGAGCTGCGCAGACTGTAACGCTTCTCAATGGTGGTGATGACACTGCTCAGGTAGCCCGAAACCATCAGGGACTGGATGAAGGTCAGGTAACACATGCAGAAAAGGAAGCAGCGGGAGTCCCTAAGGATGACCCGCACATACTTCCTGGCTGGGATGCGGATAAGGCGGGTGAGAGAGAAACCAAGTTTTTTACCCCCTGAGCCAGCGGCCCTGTGACCCTCCACAGGTAAAGAGCTGCTGAGCCCCACCATGCTGGACATAGAGGGGGAGAAGTCTGTCCTGGATGAGGGGGACTCTGCCTGGCTTGACTCTGGGGTTTTCGGCTGGAGCTCGTTGCACTCCTGCACGGCCACACAGGTGCGGGTGGTGTTGACCAGGCGAGGCTCTGCGGCCTTTCGATCTGGCCGACAGGGTCCATTCAGGATGGGTAAGCTTTTGGACTTGAAGCTTTCCGGGTCCATGTACTGGTCCTGGAGCTCACAGATCTCCAGAGACTCAGACGTGTCACTCCCCGTTTCGTCGTTGTCCGATGAAGTCATGGCGCAGCTGAAGATGTGGCTACCCGTCAACTGCTGGCTGTGAGACAGTCAGAAACTAGTACCACATGAGGACACGGTGGAGCTGCTGCAGGGCTGGGTGACGGAGCAAAGACTGCCCTGCCTGTAGGACTGGGGTGGACTGAATACCTCTAGTTATGAACATGTTTTACTCCACATAGTGCCAAACTATACTTACAAGACACTACAGACACTACTGACAGCGGTATCCTGGTTTAATACACAAGAACATCACCTTTCTTCACTTAACACGTCAGAATACTGACTAAGGAGTGAAATGTTTACAATAAAAAACATTTAATCAATAATAAAAAGGTGCTGTCTTTATAATGTTCCCCTACTTGAGGCTCCCACGTTGATATTGATTTTATGGCTCTTTGTTAGATAGCAACCTTGATTCAGGGGTTTTTTGTTTCCTTTGTCCCATAGCTGTGCAGCATCCTAGAAAACAAAGAAATTAAACATAAGAAAATATATGTATTAAAAATAAAAACGGTTGCTACTTCCAAAGTGGACACATTTATACATAAATACCTACAAAAAAAACCTAAATCTTTTCACTCCTGGTGATATGGTAATGTGTCCACCCTTGATAAAACTGCTCACTTCACGTCGCTAAATCGCTAAACACACAAGAAAATATCAAACATAAGCAAGAAAAAATAAAGAGAGCAAAAGCAAGAAGAAACAGTCGCGTCGGTGTCAAAGTGTCGCAGCGAGTAAAAGCTAAATAACACCCAGCTCCCCTTTTGTCAAAACGAGAAATATACCTAGAGAACAAAAGACCACGCTGGCCACAAACGTCTCAGTCATGACTTTGTAAAGAAATAAAACCCACAAATTCACCCCGAAACATTTCTCAAATTGAACACAAAGAAGTCTCGGCCTCGACGGAAACGCAGACAAACATTATTTGACATAACTTCTAGGAAAGACTAGAGGTACAGAGGGCTGTAATACTCACACAGGACAGGGGGAGGTAGCCTGTTGTTCTCTACGGAGCGGCCACTGAATGAAATCTGTTTGATGCGGATGGCTGCTGCTGCTGCTGCTGCTGGTGGGCAATGCTGCGTTCAAGACTGTCGGAAAACGCCAGAGTCGGAGTTGGGAGCGCCAATAAAGTGTGGAAAAATACGCTGAACGTGTACAATTTTGATCACGCACACACGTAAAGATTATAAAAACAATATTGGAGAACTGATATGTACAAAAGTATTTGGTCTATACATTTATTCATTAATAATATCACTATTTTCTCTATAATTCTTAAGTTGCTCGTTTATGTTTGAGATTTAAATTACAAAAACGAACACTAATAAACACATTTTGGTCACTTTGGTTAGTATTTTCGCCAAACACACAAATATACGTCAAATCTTCTTTGATACTTTCAAAGTTAGGAGGTGAAACCAAACGAGGGGGAGGCAACTTGAACGCAACAAAACGTGGGGGGTGAATTGTTTTTCACCTCAGCCACATTGGGACTTGTAGTTTCTTTAGCGAGTCTAACAGCTCATCACCTCTCTGTGTGACTACAAGTAAATAAAATGAGTCAACACCGGCTCTCTAAAACATAATCGACACTTGACACTTCTGGAAATATAAATACATTCGCACTTTCATTCAGTTTATTTAGAATACACTGCCTCTAGGACTTCATACACCAGCATGCTTTGCGGCTCCATATGGTGGGTTGTTTAGTACTACGTCATCTGGACAGCTGGGACCCTTGCTGACCCAGCAGTGATTGACTGGTCACCGGCTCATATACACAATGGGCTCTGTGCCTGGCAGTCTCTCTGACGCAGTAAATTGTAAACAAAAAATGTCAAGTGAAGGGATTTTATTTCTTCAGAGAGTACTACCACTCAGTCATTGATGAAAAGTACCTCAACTCAGAGATTATGATGAAGCCTTCACTGGAATAACTCTCTCTGCCTGGGAGGAATATAGCTCATTCAGCTTTTTGAAGCTAAATCTAATCATCGGGAAGTATTTACATCAGCAAGCTATGCTTACGTTAATGTAAATTATGTGAATTGCGTCTTGGGCTTATGATCAGAATTGATTTCTCATATTGAGGCCCAATGCAACAGGATCAAGGCAAAAAGAATAATATTATAATGTATAAATAAAGGTAGTGAATCTGTTATAAATATCAGCATTTGGCATGATTTGATTTATTTTGAAAGGTTACATTTCACTGAATTGATATTAAATGGAAAGATTCTGTGCTGACAGAATAAGATGTACCTTTTTTTGTAGAGAGAGTGTGGCTCCCCATTGCTTGTCAAAGGGATGGATGACTTTCCCCAAGGTCATTAATTCATTTCCTGGACTAGGTGGGCTGGGTGATCAATCCAACTCCTCCTCCTCCTCCTCCTCTGTTCTTCATTCCGATGCTCTTTGGTTTCTCCTCAGCGTTTAAACACAGCCTGAATGTCAAAGCTCTGCTTCACTGCCCACAATGTGCGTAAGCAAATGTCTAATTTATTTTTATTTTTACGTCTCCTAACATTAATAACACTTTTTTTTCTAAACCCAAAGTGACACACAAGCTCATCTTCGTCCTACCATACTGTGCAGGCTTATGCAGTCCACCATGTCATTGTGTATCTTCGAGGGAGTGACTGTCTCTCAGCAGTCAATCAGAGGGATCAATGAGAAGCGTCATAGACCATCGCTGAGGCCTCTGTTCAAGAGTTTTTCATCTCTGTCTCCAGCTATCAGCACGCAGCAGGCTAATCGATGCCACAAACCACCATGAATGCACAACGGTGTAAAGGGATGAGAGGAATTATTAACAGATAGTGACTCTGTGTTGTCTCTGCAGCACCTCTGCAAGTATACCTACGGCATGGAATGTATTATAGAGGACATGCATGTAAAAACCTGAGAGAAAAAAGAATTTCCCCTCGAGGGATCAATAAAGTATCTGTTCTAAACATGTGATCTGCTTATGTGCTGCCTGACCTACAGTATCCTAAAATCTGTGCTGAGAGATTCATGACGCTAGCAACTCATCGCGTTTCTTATGATATATATATATACTTTTATATTACATAACACATATGAATTATACTCATTATATGTGTGCCATTGTGTGACACACACATATCATCCCGCAAAGGCAGATGGTACATAAGTCCAACACAATACTGAAGATCTAATTATTTGTAATAAAGTACAATCAAAATCAGGTTTATTGCCAAGTAGGTGTTCATATATAAGGAATAAACCATGTTGTTTTAGTGAATAACAAACATTAGAGAATAGAGAAAAGATAAAGTATTAACACAGCAGATTTATGGCCAGCAAAATGTCATTGATTTAGTGAAGTTACACTGTTAGCCCAGGGACATTTAGTTAGCCCATGACATTTCTTAAAACAGAGAAGAAAGTGTGACTTGAGACTTCACTGATGACAGGAGCAGTTTTTTCCAAAGGTTAATATGTTCATGCCTTCTCAGAAATAATTTTTAATGGAGTACAGTGTAGCTTGAGAAGAATTTGGCTTGCATGCCCTGCAGCAGCAGAAGAACAAAACATGTCTGTTTCAGCAGCAGAAAAACAAACAGAAAACTTCCCATGTGAACGACTGAACCAGAACAATAGAGGAAGAACAAGCATGCCTGCATGTTTAAAAGGGGGGGGGGTCCCTACAAAGCTTTATTTCATATCTAAATGTTTCCCACAACCACTGCCAACAGTGATCGCTGTATTGCATTCCTCATAGACCCAGCAGTAAAATACACAGCCTCTCATTAGAACAACTGTAACAGTTTATCGCTCACAGGGGGTCAGAAATCAAACCTATTTAAAATATCAATATTTGTGGGCAATATTCAGACCAGTGTTACGATCATTCCCTATTAACTGTGTACGATTCAATGAAAGTAAATAATAAATCACATAAATAGAAGAACTGTAAGTAATGTATTCATAATACTGTATGATGCAGTACTGATTTTAAAACTGAGTGCTGCTTCCACAAAGCACAGAAATACAACACCACCCTCTAGTGCTCAATCTACATTAGTAAGGCCAGAGTCTGCAGAGAATTTCTGTTTCTGAACATCACCAGTAGATGGTGCTTTGTCCTAAAGATTGTTGGCATCAAACAGAGTGCTGGGTTGCTTCCTATGATACTTCATTTGCAGATTGACTGATGAAATCAGTGCTAGAGATTTGAAAACCAAAGCTGTTTTGGGTTTTTTGAAGCAGCATCCACCAATTTTACACTATTGCATAATGTCTTCTGAGCTGGAGAGCTGCCTTAAAAACTAACTAGTAATCACATTAGGTTATCTCAAATTGGGTTTAGGACTGCAGAAATCTGCATTGCAAACTGTGGACAAGGAACTGGAAGGATGTGGAGTACCATGTGGGAACAATCTAACAAATGTTGTTGTATCATACAAGGGAATAAATTTCCAAAAGTTTCCAAAGTTACTCAGTTTGGTGAAAGTCTACAAACAAATAATTTTTGTACCCCCTGAAAATATATATTTTTTTTAAAAAAAGCTTGCCAACTGCTTTGGTAAAGTCTTTTAACTGGCTGTATAAACTGTATAAAACCCAGAAGGACTGTCAAAGGTTGTATTAGTTTGTTAGTTTTATAGTTATTTTATAGTTTTGTTTTTCACTTTAGTAAAGTATAATCAGGAAAATTACGTACGTAAAAAAAATAAAAGTTACACAATGCAGAAAAATGTCCTCTGTGACTGTAATACTATCATTAAAACATTATCAGCCATGTATTAAATGTAAAAGCAGAATTTTGCTGCTGTTGTTTATTGTATTTTCTATGACACTGAAACAAATGGTTCATTTTTATTCTGGATTAATCTGTTGATTATTCTCCCTATGAATTGACTGATCAAGACAGTAGTGAAAAATGTCACAATTACCTCAGGGTCAAAGTGACACCTTCACAATGCTTGTTTTGTCCAGACAATAGAACAAATCTTAAAAATATTACAGAATAAAACAAAAATAATTCTAATTGAAATATTAATAACAAATGTTATTACTGAAATGATTATCAAAATAGTTAATTTATATTATTTATTTATTATTTTATTAATTTACTGTCAGTTGACATATTAATGAATTCATTAATCATTTCATCTGTACTATATACTTTTGTGTAGTTTAATTTATGATAATTATAATAAGTATTATATATATTATATTATATAAGTATAATTATAAAGAGTATTTGCGTAAAAGTAGTAAGTTACATTTCACTCCTGCCAATGATAGTCAGTCATTTCCACATTTTATACACATTAGATCTGGTCTTAATGTTGTCTGGTCAAAGCATTTGTTACAAAGATACTGTGTCTGTGAGTCTGTCAGTTCATGAGTGATTACATCATCATCATCATCATCATCATCATCATCTGCAACCCGGTCCAACACTTCCCATGGCCTTGGGCCGGTCTCCCTCTGCTCCATCCCACACTCTTCCTGTTAACCACCCCAACTTTATTGACATTACAGGAATCACTAATGAAACACTGTCTGTTTCTCTGTGTCTGTGCCTGTAGTGCTATTAAAAGAGATCACACACACAAACCTACATAGACATGCATGTTCAAAAATATACTGTACATCCCCATCCCCCATGATTCATGTCTACACACGGCAGCCTTTTCCTGTATGTAGCCTTGGCTATTGTATCGCCAAGTAACGTACGGGAAAATGCAATAATGTATTTGAGGTGTGTGCATCTGTAACTGGAAGTCCAGGGTTCTGGTATGAGTTCCAGTATACCTGTGCCATAATGAAGCATAATTAATCTTATATTTTGAGTGGGCTCTTCATCTTGGGGCCTCGTTGCTGTGTTTGCGTCCTGAAAAGAGGCGAAGGAAACAATTCAATCGTCTCAGACTGTTGCACAGTTTCATCAGCTAATGGCTTTACAACAGCACTCAAAGATATAGGAGGACTCTATGCTTGAACTATAACCCTCTGTGGTACTGTTTTACCACATTCTGTTTACTGGAAAAGGCATCCTTTTAAATTAGTCGTCCTCTTTGTGCTGCTTTCTAAGGTCAACATTCTTGTGTTGCGGACAGACTCCCTGGTCTGTAGTCAGGACTACTCCCCAACTTAGTTAAACCCATTCAGAGGGGCTTGCAACTCTGCAACCCCGAGAGCGACTGATACATATGAATAAAGCAAGCATCCCAGGACAGAAGGGTGGTGTAGTAATTGTGTTAAAAAGTGCAAGGGCCCCAAAATAAAGACCACCGGTATAAGCCTGTGGAGGCCCCCTGACTGTGCAGAGCAATCCCAGCAGATTGGGCCCCATGCTTATGCAAAAGCCCTCAACCCCTCCCCTCCAGACCCATCACTCTCAATCCTACCATCACCTCCAAGGGCCTGATTGGTAGGCCAGGTGACCCAATGAGTGGATTTATACACAGCACCCTACATGACAAAGGCTGACTGAATGTCCCTTTCCTAATATATCATGAGGACATTAACAAATATGTTTCTTTGCTAAGAAAAGCACAACAGCACTCTTCCCTGCAGGGATCTTTAACAGATAACACACAGCTTCGATTAGCAGAGATCACCCCTGCTGAGGGGAGCGCTGGAAAACATTTGACTGATTATAGATTCAATGCTAGTTTTAATTTAAATAAGCTTGTATTTGTGTATTAAGTGTAACATAATCAAAACTGATATACTTATTATGTGATTTAATCTATATATATATATGCCAACTTATTTTAATTCAGTACATACAGGATAATTCAATTAAATATAAATTAATTAAAGCACATGTGAACTTAGATGTTATATATATTTTTTTAATAAGGTCTAACTGCTTTGCTATCATTTCTGCACTTAAAACAGTAGCTCAGCTTTATGGAAGTAAACACTGAAAGCTACTTCTCATTAATCAAATGAATTCCTGTTACAGTTATTTGCCTTTAAAAAGAAATTGATTATCAAAGCACCAGAAACACAGATAAATGAAAAAAAGTGGCAGTCATTTATTTTAATATTTGAAAACAGGACCTAAGTAAATAAGCTTAACACATGTTATTTAACAGACAGCATGATGATGAACGTGGGTGACTGGGCTGCAGGTATGAGTTGGGGGAAAAAAAGCAGTTTAGCTGCATACTCAGCATGTCTGTCCTTCCAGAAGAGACCCCGAGTTTACTGTAAACAGGGGGACTGTTTCAAGCACTCTCTCAATTCCCCTAACACATATGGAAATGGGCCATACCTTTAGGGCTTTGTGCTCCTTCCAAGAGCATCCACACAGTCCTCACAATGTTAAAGGAGGGACTGGAAAACATTTCATATTCATGGGGCACAACTACCTCCATATGAATGGAATAATTGCTCTTTAGAGGCTTAAGCTACCAACTGAAGTATGTGTGCATTTTTCAGGCCCTTGGGCTAAGTTGATCAGCCATCTAAACAGAGGGTGTGCTCTATCATCTGTTGGATGGAAGGAAGATTTGACCGCTCTGTCGGCCTCTATAAGTCTGTGACATGAGTTCTGGTATAATGTACAGTGTGTTCATTGGTGTGTGTGTGTGTGTTTGTCAAGGATTGCTTTATCTTGTGTATCTGTTTATCTGATTGCCTTTTGGCTGAAAAGAAATGCAGGCCTTTAAGATGATCATTATGTTTGTTTGTTTTTGTTTTGAAAAGGAAGCAGGGTTGCCAAAGATAGCAGTAAAATAATATAATTAAAGCAGCAACAGATACTGTTTGGATGCAGAACTTTGACAGGAAAATGATTCATCTGTCTGCTGAAACCTTTTGAAAAAGAAAATATATTTGTGGCGCATTGCTGATTGAAATATTTCAAACGTAATGACATTAGATCATGACAACTGTATCCTACATGTGAACCAAAATTAAGTTTTTGGACCAGCTGTTGATAATAAAAACGCGTGTGTTACCCGTTGAAAACAATTAAGCAGTGATGCACCCCTTTTCCTATGAACAGGGTGGGTCCTGCTTGGATGACTCTAAAGGGAAATCCCTTTCCTATTGTTGTCATACCACCCTGACACACATCAGCTCCTCAGAAGCTAAAGGTACTTGAGCGTGTGTCTTCTTAACCCCTGAAGAGGATCCTTCTGCCCAGCTCATCCCACTAATTACCTTCTAGCCATACTGTAAATGGGCCACTCCTGATAATCAGCCTAAGCTGGGAGGAAGGTTGTATGAAAGCACAGACAGAAGGACACATAGATGGATAGGGGATGAAAGGAAAGGGGGGTATTTCAATGAAACTGATTAGCTGGAGCCAAAAGCCTCAGTTTGACAAGTTGTAAAGTTTTGATGGCATCATCCCTGATGATGTGTGGCTTAAGGTCATCCCCAACTGAGCAGCTGATTGGCTTCTTTTTCTTAAGTGTGTTTCTGCTTATGGAGTTTGGAAACTATGCATACATGCCTGTTTTGGTACCATCAGTCCTTTCCAACGAGACATGGTTTAAACTAAAGAGAATGTAACACAAGCGGGTTTGGGAGTTTTAACAGCAGTTGAGAGTGTGTGGCTCGGGAGATTTGTTGTTGAAACAGATTTCAAACATTCAGAGAGACATACAAGAGTACAAACTGGCATTTCCCTTATCATGTCACATGATGGTTTTCCAGGTGGTGTCAGGACTTTCTTTTAGTATTTAAACAGGATTCAGCCACACAAATTACAACTGTAGGGTGCTTTGGGATGCCAGAATTTAACTTTCTCAAAGGACAGGACTAGTGGTATTCTATATCTTTTTCTCACTGTCAACAAATCCCATGGAAAACCTCCAAACCAACTGCTTGTTGTCCTATTGAAAACATGATATATCTTATTCCTCTGTGCTATAGAGCTCCAATATTGTCCAAAAACAATTATAAACAAATGAATGAGTCACACGATTGTACTGGGTGACATGTTTCTTGATCACATTGAACATGGACATTTCAGTCTGAGTCAAACTCGTACATTTACATGCTGCAAATACTCACTTGTGCACCACATCTGCAGCTGATAATAACAAATACACAATTTCTTCCTCTTTGAGAAACATTTGCAAAAAAACTACAACTCCCAGCTGTAAGGAAATTATTTAGCCATTTTAAAAAAAAGGAAACTTTATACCTGTGACCCATTTTTACATTTTTTTAGTTCCCCAGGAGAACAAATTGGCTTAGAACATACAGAAAACTGTAGCACAAAGACTGCAGGCCATTCCTTGTTCTTCATCCCACTTCTAGATCACCCCAATGGCCTCACACACACATCCTTCTCTTACAGTAGTCAGGTTCTTGAGACACAGCTGCTAACAGAGCAGTGCCTTCTGCCCCCGATCCACACGTCGGCACACACACACACACACACACACATACAATGCAGCGGTGTTTGCACTGTAATTACTGCAACACCGTCTTTGTCTGGACCATAATCCGGGGGATCCATTGTTGGTCATACGTGCCTGCTCCTTCATTATTACCAATACTCACCCTCCTCCTTGTCCCTCAAACCACCCCCCCAAAACCCCTCCAAAAGGCTGTCTCTCTTTCAGCCCCTCCGCCCACACACACAAGGGAAGTGTGCTGCACCACAAAGGGACTAAAAAGAGGCACAATTAGCCCTGTGACAGTAACCCCTGGCACGGCCCAGGAAGCATGCCGCACAATGGGGCAAACTTTTCTACGACACTTTAATGCAAACACTGGAGTGTGCTGCCTCGTGCCTCAGTGCTTAGAGCCTGGCCACTCTCATCTCGGGCCTTTGTGACTGAGAAAGAAGCGGTCATTCATTTCATTTATTGGTTACCCATTAATTGGAGACACACGGCATTACTATTGAGGCAGTGAGGGCGATGGTGTTACACAGGCTGGATGAAAAAAGAAGAAATCATCAGTGGGCCAAGCCTTTAATTGAATCCCATGCTAGTCATTCAGAGATTGCTCTGTCAATGATTATAGGGATCAATACAGTGGGGGCAATTGCTATCTCAGATGGGGTGAACACCCACACACACAACTCCTCGAGTGCATCAAGTAGAGTAGGTGATTTAGTTTGCAAACTCTTATCCCTCTTGCAAAACACCTTACACAGTCTTACAACACAGAATCACACACACACATCCTGTCCTTCCCTTGTTTGTGCTGCCGAGCTGTGTCAGAGCACTTCAACAGGTCTCCACTGCTGCTCCGTATCAGCACTGCAGGACCCACATTAATGATCGTCAGACTTAAATAAACCCTCTGTGGTTGTTCTCTATCGATCAGATGATCTGGCTATCAGATAAGCTAACAGATCTATGAGGGACTCATGCTGTAATTGAGTTGCTCTTCGGGAGAGTGTTTGTGTGTGTATGTGTGTGTGTGCCAGTGTTCCAGGCAAATCATATATGCCCAAGGTATGCTCCTGGAGGATTATCAACACACTTTGGCACATACACATGCACAGACACATAGTGTTGCTTTTTTTTGTGTGTGTGCGTGTGTGTTTCACATTGTCAACCCGACTGGGAGACGTGCTCCCTGTGCTAATTATGAGTTGTAAAGCAGGTTGTGATTGCGGTTGTTGGTTTGAGTCCCAGAGGGGGATCAGTATTCAGTCTCTCCACTGCTGTGTGATTAGAAGAGACCAGAGAGAGGAGGAGGGTAAAGTTTAGGTTAAGATGTTGAACCAGTTAATGCAAAGAAGAAGAAAATCCTGCTGTCACATGCATTTTGTTTTTGTTTTTTTTTGCCTTTTTGTTGTAGTTAACAGTTTAATAAAAAGTCTGACCTTTCCCTCTTTTTTGAACTATGAAAAGTATTTTTCACAAAAAAGACACATATATTGAACTTTTTGCGTGTCATCTGTAAAAAGGCTGTAAGAAGGCATTGGTGTAAAGTCGAGAATCCAAAGAAGTAAACGTAACTGAATGCAGGAAATGTAATCAATGGAAAAAACTAGCCAAACTATTGAAAGTTAAACTGACAGAAATTGATGTTTACATGAAATAAGATGCTGAGCAAGTAGCTGTTTAATATCTGAATAAGTAGAAATGAGAATGTCTGGGATTTTACTGCCACATTTCTGTTAAAGGTCCTGTGTAAGATTTAGAGGGCTCTATTTAAAGAACATGGCAGAAATTCAGGAACTGAATGTTTTTCTTAATTTATGTTTTTATTACCTTAGAATGAGCTTTGTATATCTACAGACTTTCTCCACTAACTAAACACTGGCTCTTGATAAGGCCTTTGGCATTTTGGTTTGAGTGAGGGGGCTGCAATCATCAAGTAGATGCCACTAAATTCTACACAGTGGTCCTTTAAATCTTAAAAACACAAAAGAAAGAAAAGCAAAGGAAGAAAGGAGGTTGAAATGTATTTTACTGACACATGAAAGCTGATCATGATCTCAGGTCACAATTTTGAGTAAACAAACTGATACCACTAATACACTTCAGAGGGGATACTAATTAAGTTACACAAGTAGTTATAGTGCCATAAACTGTTTCTGTATGTGTGTATGTGGGGGTATGTGCGTGTCTGTATTCCCACTTGTGTGTGTGTCTGTGTGCGTGCATGGCACTTCCATGCTTCCGTGACCACCTGACGCTAATCTTACCTGTCAGCTCCCTCACCACAGCACCCATGCCGGCGACATACTGGACTAACTAACTAACACACACACACACACACACACACACCATAATCATCCAGCAGGAGATGGGTTACAGGACAACAACAGTCACAATTAATGGACACTCAGTCTGGGAACCGACTTCATTAGGTGTGTATTTTTTCCTCCGGAGTTGAAGGGGCAGTCTAATGGTCAGGTTTAAGGCTAATAGGGCACAGGGGGATAGGAGCACCTGAGTAAGGCCCACTGCTTGCATATTACAGACACATACACTATACTGAAGCAGAGGGCTAAAAGGGAAGAGGAAGTAAAATACTTTCTCGTGAAAAGGTTCAGTCCACATATTTTCTCATTTTGCTTTCGGGTTATCTAGCCAGTTTGGGTTTTTATCTGTAGACGTTTTTTGATTTCTTTGGCAGAAAGTAGTAGCAATAAAATGTTTCAGACAGATCTGTGGATTATTTTTATTTTTATTATTTATTTATTTCAGTGTACTTTAAACTCTGGGCAAAGGGGGGAAATCACAAATCTTTACCAGAAATTACAATAATTTTAACCCTGCCACTGATAATCAACATAGCTTTTGGCCGCTGTCAGTACCCGCTGTCATCGCTCTGAATATGAGGTTTCAGCAGTCAGACTTATCACTATCAATATTAGCTTTTAATTGAACTTATGAATGCAGGAATGTGGACTTTGTCCCCCATTTATTTACACTGGAATCATATTAAGGGAAAATTGTGAGCTCATCCTGTAAAACACCGTCCAAAGCAGGATATCTATCACGACTGCCTGACCCTGACCTTAAAGAGCAGCTCCAGTTTGCATAACTCACACACAGTTACCAACAGCCAGGATCCACATCTCAGGCTCTAAATCAGGGCCTGTAGCCCATTCGAATTTTTCGAGCCTGTCTCCTCCTCCTTCTCCACTGCTCCAGACGGGACTGATAGCTTTTGTTTGCAGAGGAGCATCATCGCTCACAGCTGCTGCTGCTGCTGTAAATCTGACCAGCCTCATCCATCCGCCAAGAAAGCCAAATGAGCTCATCCTTTTGGCCTCACGTGGCACCTCCGTTGCAGCGGTGAAATATCGAGGATGATGATGATGATGGCGATTATTGGTGATTCCTCAGCTGTGTGTGTGTCATTAGGGAGGAGGAGGAGGAGGGGGATTGTTGTTCTTTGTCTTGTTTATGTGGGGAAGGCCTACTCAACGCAGGATGAATTGTCTGTCCTCAGGTCACTGTTTGGATCACCTGGCTGATTGTATTTCAGCTGTTGATTAACTAAGGCTGGATTGATGTGTGAGCTATATATGGCAAAAAAGAAAGAGTGATCAATCCAACTGTGTCCTTTCTCAGCCACTGTCTTCATAAATCTGTACTTTATAAATGGAGCGCTGAAGTTCTCTATCTCTTTCCAAGGCAAATACTGTAGACCCCCGCTCTTCTCCTCTCTCTCCTTCATCTCCATGTTCCCTCTTCCTTTAATTACTGTGTTCATGCTTGACGGCCACTGATGACTTGATTAAGCCTGCCGTGTGCAGTTCCAGTCTCTACCCTGCTGATGAATGAGTCTAAAGCTTATTAACTTACTCATTCAGATCAATAAGGCGCTGGGTTTGAACACTGCAAGGACAGAGAGGAAGCCGCTGTGCTGCTGCCCGCCACGCTGGCAGCTGGGATGAAATCATCACACATGATTAGCCTGTGTAACCAATCTGGCTCCTCTGTGGAGAGAGGAGTACAGGTGAATTGATTTTCTGGATTACTTTCAGTTGCAGAGCTTTCTTCACACGGCTGTCATGATAAATATTGCTGCTTTTGCAAACATATCAGCTGATCAGAAATGTTTATTTTAAGACCAACAAATCAGGATAAAGACTTTAAAAAGAGCTTGACATGGAGGGAATTTGAATGGAAAGACTTAAACGATAAAAAGTGTAGGGTGTATATTATATTTGACACTGGATGTCACACTTTTTTTGACTTGGCACCCTTCCTGACAATATATCAAACAATAAGTTGAGTTATCTATTAGGAACTTTGCTTCTAATTGCAGACAAAAAATGATCATCCCAGCCTCCCAATGAAAGCCAGATCCTCAAATGTTGAGCGACTTGCAAGTAGTTAAGGTATGTCATAGAGATGATCATGGCAAAACAGAAATAGTTTTCCAGTTATGTGTTGGACTGATTTAATGAACAAACTACTAAAAAGTTGTTTCCCAAAGTGGCTTCACATGCTACAAAAAAAGTAATTCTCCAACACATTACCCACACAGAATACTGTTACAGAATACAGATTTATACCCAGGAGGTCTTCTGACAGCATCCAGGAGGCAGAAGATGAAGAAGGGTAGGTCTAAAGCTTATTCCCCTGAGGAGGCCTTTCAGCTCCACCAGGGCCTTTAGAAATGAGACGCTCATCATTGAAGCTAATTTGACCTCCAATGGAGGCAGTCAGCGTGCGAGTAGCCCATGCAGTGAACAGATATTGTTTGAAGGCGACATCTTACCTGGTAATCCTTGGAATAGGAGATTATGACCGAGGAAGGTGCCATGTGTCTGTCTGTCTGCACCCTGGAGCCACAAAATCTCTCTTCACATTCCAATATTGATCATTTTTTTGCGCTGCAGATTCAGTCTGTTATGCTAAGAGGTGCCAGTATTGATGTATTGTGGTCAGTGATACAGACAGCGAGCCCACACACACATAAGAGAGCGGAAAGGTGTTTGATTCATTTTTCATGTCAAGAAAACAGATGCTTCCTGTTGCAGAGAAGATGCAGATCATACGATATCCCCCAATACGCCCCCATGTCTGAGAACTATCTCTGGTTTTGTCAGGGTCCTTAATGAACAGGACTTTGTAATGTAAGCCTTTAACTGTTAGCAGGCCTGGCTAGGCTAAACACGACTTGGCGCAGGAGTGCCTGTATTGACCTTTGTTTCCCCTTTGCTGGCTGCTGTGTTTGGAGCACGTGTGAGAGTGTGAGGGTCTTCTGGGAAGAGCCCTTTAAGATGATGTGCACCATTAATGTGACTGTAGGACAGCTCCATTTCAGAGACATTGATCTGCTGCTGGAGCTTACAGAGCGGCATGGCAGCAGAGCTGACTCAGTCAGAGACTGAAAGGTTGGAGAGAAGGACCAGAGGTGGATCTAAGAATGATGTAATGAGGGGTGCTAATGCAGGAATACTGAGGGTTTCACTACATTTACTGAATTTAACCTACTATACTTTATGTATTTGAGAAAGTAAGAAAATTGCGACTACTGCTTTTTCTATTTTTTCTGAATAAATGAAATATCTTAATAAGATCTCTTTTTTTAGTGCAGGATTAAACAAAAGTGTTTGGAAAGAGTGTAAAAGAGTGTTTAGTTAAAGCTAATCAGTAGTGCCCATCCTTGATTAGGCTTTTAAATTCAGGTTAAAACAAATGTGGTATAGTCTTTTTATAGTCACATGAAATTCCCTCCACCTCCCCAGCCTCCTTCGGTATGAGCCTGTAGTCATGCAGGTATTTTAAATATCTTTAAAGTGTGTTAATGTCCATTAGCTGTTATGTATCTCAGCATGACATGAACATGCCAAACTAAAATGCATAATGCTGCAAGATGTTTTAAGACTCTGCTGTGTGTCCTGACTTCTACATGTGTGTGACAAGAGGATCCATTTAAAATGTATTCAGTATTAATGTCTTTGTTGTGTTTAAATCACTGTTTCACATGTGCTTTGAAAACTTGTATTTGGAAATTGTTTGTCCCATTTTGCATTCCAACCTGTTCACCTAGACAGGTGTTTTGAATTGTTGTAGCAGTTTTGAAAACCTCTTAGACTAAGCATGTAATTAAAATAATTAAAGAGAAGTCATGTGGAGGAATCTATTTCACAAAATCCATTAAAAAAAAGCCAGAGTTACACTTCATAGCTAGACACTCAGCAGGCACCGATAAATCCTGAAGTGAAGAAAATACTTGCAGAGCTCTGCAGTTTTTCTCTGATGAATGCACATTATCAGAAATATAGACTGACTCTTACGGTATCTTGAGTCTGAGCCATCTTCTGTGACTTCTATTACCTCAGTCAATGACAGCTTTGTCAATAAAGTAGTCTGGGATGTGTAGTTTGTATTAAGTGAGGGTTTGTGTCTTTTTCAAGTATTGAATATTTGGTTAAAATAAAACAAACTGGTCTATTTGATCAGACAGTATTTATGGAGCTGCTTTATTGCATTACTGAAATGGAAAATGTCACAAAGTAACTGATAATGCTTTGATAATGCTTGACTACAAAGAGCAGCGGTGATTGCCACCACTAATTAATTGCTCTGGTGTTACCAGATGAATCAATGACCATCCGAAGACTGTCTGTGGCCGAGATGAATCTCATGTGTTGGAGATTGTTAAAAAAGCATAAACAGATCAATCCACTTTATAGGCTTGGATATGGTTTAGATATCCGCTCTGCTTGATGTTGGAGTGTGTGTGTGGGGCCGACGGTTTGCCTGGTAACCAGAGCCGTAACACAAGCCCATTTAGCATATGGCATTTTTACCACGGAGAGGTAAACACAGTGGGGAGGCCAGGAGAATAGTAAAACACACTGCTCGGGCCAGATCTCCCTGTGGACCCACACAGGGTGGACACACACAGAGGACACAGTGTCCAGTCCCAATGACAAGCTGAGGTCACTCTGCTCAATACAGGAAGCTATGCTCTAGTTTTCTGCGTGTCTTTCATTTAATCGCACCTGGTCTTACTTGCTCCACGCACTAATCTTAAAGTTCTCATCCATAAACCCTTCCTCGAACCCTGCGACTGTTATTTCCCTCGCTCTTCGGGTCATTTGAACGTGTCACAACACTAAAGGATGTTGATATCAACTGTCAATCCTTAAAACCCTAATGGGGCTTTTTTTAAAGTGACAATCTTAACAGATCAATGCACCCGTCAGGGGTCAGATTACAAAGGCCGTCAATGACCACACGTGAAGGAGAGGAGAAAAAAGAAGGGGAACAACATGACACTGGAAGCATATGACAAAGTCAGCTGTCCCAGACTGGACTGTCCCCACAGACACGGAGCAGAGACATTGTGCATACTAACCTGCAGCTAGGTTTAAGGGATGCCTTGGGGTAATTGTGCTGCAGCCATCGTTTGTCCACTCAGGAAGGCTTACCGGGGCGAGGCTATCTCCAACAAACTGCTGAAAGGGCGTAAAAGACCAGTGGTGGCGGGGTGTTAAAAAGTTAGATGCCGGGAAGCAGCACTAAGGTGACGCTAGGCTAGAGAGAAGCCGTAAAGGCCTGTTAGGGTACATTAGGTGCAGGAGAGGGTCATAATGCTTCATGAATGTTTCAGCAGGACGGGGGGGGGGGCATTTGTCTTCCAGCCCCACTGTCAAAAAGCCATCATGACTCAGTGTTGGGGGTGGGCTGCGGCTCCAGGGCCAAGACACTCACGGACATGGACGGTGCACCGAGGAACACTCACACATATCACGACAAACCAAGAGAAGTACATATACTCTTAGCTGTGGTAGTGCACTCAGTACCCACCTCATCCTTCACCGTCTTCGTCATCTCCATCACTGTCAAAGCGCTGGGCTATCGCTCACTCAATCACTGCCTCTTGTCTCCTGGATGGACAGGTTTAAGACCTTTTAGCTTTACACTAGTCTCACCGATGTTTGCCTCCATCGCATCAAGCATCAAGTGCTTAAACAGTCATCCCAGCCCTGAGGTAGCTGCTAAACATTCACACCCCAGGGCCTTTCAGCCTCGTCTCCCCTTTAACCCTGTGGACCTCTGGGAGCTGCCTGGGGTCACGGTCAATTGTCCCGTGAACAATAGAAGTAGTAGCTGTGAAAGCAACGGAGACTATATAACCTGGATGGTGAACTGTGTTGTTAAAAAGCAGTGGAAGGAAGGAGTAGACCCTAAAAGAGGAAGATATTGAACCTGACATCAAGGTTTTATCATCAAGTGTCCCACCACTGGTGTCTATATGAGCTGGAAGCATGTTCCTGGCAGCGTTTTGATTTTGGCTACTGGGAACTGACAGTGCAACCTCTGAGTTGCATCATATTTGCCCCATTTAGAGCCAAAAATCTAAAGACATTTGGATTTGCACTTTCGCATGCCAGTACGTTACAGTCTTGGCTCAAGGGAGGCAGTACAGAGGAGGAGTTCCAGACAAACCATACCTCACCAGAGGCTCCCGTGATTTCAGACCTAAAAGCACCCCCTGGGTTTAATCCTTTGCTGCCTCACATACTAACTTCTTTTAGCTACACCTTTGCCTCCCCAAATCAGACTGTAAGCTGATAGAGCGGCAGTATTACAGTGATTAGAGAGGCTGAGGTGAGGGGCTGATGAGAGGAGGAGGGAACTAACTGGCTGATAAAGCAGTTGTCCTTCCTTGTCTATGTGCTGTTAGCTTTTGTTAAATGTGACTGACAGCTATTGATGGATGTGTAGCTGACCTGCCCCTCCTCTGTCCATCACTCCGCACGCATGTGTGTGCATGTTTCTGCACAGCATGAGCACATGTATGGGCACGCATGTGCAGATTTTTGTGCATTTACTCAGCTACGTGCACGCACGCGCCCACACATTGGTGTTTGTGTGCATGCGGGGGCTTGCTTTTGCAGGGTTATAGTGCACCGTGTGGCTCACTCCTGTACTCTCATGATGGTCCATGGGGAAATCAATCATCAGCTGTCCTGTGTGGCTGGCGATTGTGCATTTTTCAGGAAGAAGAGATGAAGGAAACAAGGGAGGTGAGGATAAGACAAGAGTGTTGATTAGCTAATCCACTTCAAGACGGCTGAAATGTTCTGACTTCCTTCACTGTCTCCTGCTCTACGTATGACATATGGCTAATTCTTTTTCTTAAATGTATAAAACACACTCCATATCCCCCTTCTTCCCCCTCTCCGAAAGTACCAGAGGGAAAGCAAACAGATCTATTTGACAGGACGGTGAAGAGTCGATGTCTGCCATACGTCAGTGTTGCCCTCTAGGTGTTCATCTAAATGGACAGCTTAGTTAGGATTAGTTGGACTAACAGCAAACATCTTTAGAGGCAGGGAGGTCACCTCGTCTGTGCATGGATGCGCATGTGGCAGGAGTACAGTGTCCATATGTTGTAAATCCTTTCCTTAGGGATAACACATGCAGTCCTTCTTTTACTGGTAGAAAGTACACATTCTTAGGCTTTTTAACATCTCAACCCCCCTCTGATCTCTGGAAACCCAGAACTACCTTTCATGAAATATCAATTGCGCCTGAAATTGGATTCAAAATGTCTCAATTGAAAGATTCCTTTGGAATACTCGGCCGAACTTTCACACCAGTGGATTTATGCAGGCATGCGCCAGTGTGTGTCTTTCCCTCTGGCCAATAGTGTCGTTGCAGCATGAGGTCCAACTGTCCTAAAGTCAGTTTAAGACATCCCAGGGTCTTTCAACACCACGACCCCACTGAGAAGAACATTCGCCTGAGAATAGACCCTGGCACAACAGGCGCGACCAAAACCAGAATGTAACTGTCACATAGGAATTATATGGTCACAGTCCATCAGAGCAACACATATACAACAAAATTTGCATGTTTTTTTTTTAGTTGTTGTTGGAAAGGCAGCATTAGGCTCTAATTTCTGGCACTTTATCCAGCTAGTGGCACAGATACGATGACACGTGCACATGCAAACACACAGATGGAGGGGAGCAAAAAAAAAAAAAAAAGCGTGGGGTGATTCAAAACCAAGAGAGGGAGGGATGTAAAGAGTACTGTAACAGTAGCTCCTCTCCTCACGACCGAACTGCTACCTTCATCACCCACAGGAATAACAGTTGGGCACATACAATAGCCTCTTCGCATAAAGACACACAAATAGCACACCAAGAACTATTGTAAAGCGAAACGCATGGGGAGAGGAACCCTATAACACTTTCTAACATCCCGAATGACAAAGCCAGATGTCAGCCTACAAGCAGATTTACCCCTTTCAGCACTGTTGCATATGAATCGGCCTAAAAGAAGAGCCCGGCAATCCATCAGAGGTTAAACAGTTCAAACAGGAGCAAGGAAATAATGTTTTTTTAGATTAGTTTGACAGATAGATACACAGATCCCATGAGCTCAAGTATACAGTACATTTTATGATGGGTTACTTTGGGGCCTGCCGGGGGTTATGTGAGTGTGTGTGTGTGTTGGGGGGGGGCTGTAGGCCAAAATATGTTGCCCCTTGGGACCACAGTGGAACCTCACACCAGCCCCCACAGAGAAGGATAAGGCCATCTGCCCTCCTCACGCATCAATCCCATCTAGAAGACACACACACACACACACACACACACTGAGTGCTGGGTAGCAATATGGAGAGGCTTTGCAGACCGTGTTTGATCTGCCTTTCATCCAGCCAGCAGCACACAGGCCGCTGAGCCTCTGTGTGTGTCTCCTGCTGTACTGTCCACTGTCCCAGTGGAAATCACCAGCCGATAACAACAGCTCTGACCTGAAGCATGAATGGCAGGACACAAGCTGATCAGCCTCATCTCTTGACTGAGGGGGCTAGAGGGTCGGGGGGGCACAGCTCAGTGGATCCATTCAAACTTAAATGACTTAACTCAAATGTTTCTTTAAAGGCAAGAAGTCACACAGATGATGTGCTACTGTGACGTGAGCGAGTTAAAAGTTAAATTCAGAGCGAAGGCAGGCAATGGAGAAGCAGCAAAGCTAAGCTAAGCTTATTGTGTCATGCTTCTTAAAACTGCAGATAAAATAAAATAAAGAGATTAAAGAAATCGAGGTGAGGTATGATTATTTGTGTAGCAGCTTTCAAACAAAAGCAGTGCTTTGAGTAGAAGAAGAAAATTGATTTGAATAACATATAATGAGATAAAAAACAAAATACACTCAGTGGGTTGTAGTAATCAGTGGGTTGGAAATGTAGTTACAGTGCAGTAATAAGCTCCTTCAAATTTAATGAAAGAAAGAAAAGTGTAAAAACAAACGGTACGAATACAATTCTTGTGTAGTGTAATAAATTGCATAGTTTTTAATTGGGCTGATATAAAAACTAAATTCATGACGATCAAAAACAAAAACTTTCCTGGGGGTTTTCCAGTGAACTGCCTGATGTGTGGATCCCATCTCAAAACGCGAGGCAGCTCTTATCAAAATGTTCATAAGTGTACGTTTTTGGAGAGTGTGTATGCTCATATTGCCGGAAAAGTGTCGTTATCTGTGAAAAGAGAAGCAAATTCTCTTTCATCTTCATCAGGACCGACTTTTCATGTGGTTTGAGGCAGACTGGGGCACAGATGGACAGAGAGCTGGTGTGGTTATAGTTTATGAGTCACTCAGCTGAGAGTCTGAAGCCTGTCTGGAAACAGGGGCTAGCCTCAACATCAGCCAGACACACACACACACACACACACACACACACACACACACACACACACACACACACACTACACTACACTGACAGCTATTAGGAAATCAATAGAAGCTAATACATCAGAGTATTTGACCACTCAGCTCCACTAGCTTAGCAGACTGAGAGGAAGGAGGAAGAAGAGGAGAGAAGAGGAGAGAAGAGGAGAGAAGAGAAGAGAAGAGAAGAGAAGAGAAGAGAAGAGAAGAGAAGAGAAGAGAAGAGAAGAGAGGAGAAGAGAAGACATCTATCAATTGTGCTGTATGAAGAAATGCATTTAACAAAGCACATACTTTGCTTCAAATGTAAAATCATCCCTGCAACAGCAGTCTCCTCTTCATATCAATGGACATTACTAATTGATTGCAGCATCACATTCAGTTGTGGCAACGCTTATGGGATGACTTGAGTGTTATAAAACAAATTGTTTTGGAGAGAGTTATAGCCATTCCCTTCAATCTCAGAGGGAATTCATCGCAGCAAAGCTACGCCATAAAACCCCAGTGCTCCTATCATTAATATCACATTAATATAGAGATTAATCTGATGGATAGCCCTCCAGAGGCCCTGTTAACTTGCCAGGAGGTTAAGTGTGAAATCAATCCGTATAAACGACCTGAATAAAAATTCTTCCATGCTGGAGCGTTGAGTCCTAAATCAGCCAATCAAAGAGGTGCTAGTAAAACCAGTCTTTTAGCACGGCTTGCTAACAATCTCAGTATTTCAGCTCTGGCAGCTCATTCTCCATTTTTCTCCTTCTGTCTTTCTTTTTGTCTTTGTTTCTTGTCCCATCCTTCTCCTCCACCCCTCCGCTCCCGGAAGGCCACAAAGGGGAGTATCCTCTCCTTTCAGAGCAGGCCCCTTGTGGAGGCTCGGGGGTTGTATACATGGGAGGTGCGGGTCCAATGAAGGGTGATCTACACTTGTTCAAGCAGCCATATTTTGGCTATTTGAAGGGAGAGGGAGGCTGTTAAACACTGAGTGAGGAGGTGACCCCCGACCCTGAAGGCTGCTCTCCATCCGTTGCAGAAAATAAACAGAGTGGCAGTGCAGCAGAGTGACTTTACTGCTCCTCTGCCTGCAGACAACTTGGAACGAGATGTAATTTTCACTCTGTGGGCAAGACAGGAAGATTTCGGATAATCTGGGCTGATAATCTGTTTTATCTTTTATGCTTGCATGCAAAAACACCCCAGAATTTTGTCAGTCAGTTCTTTCTTTTTTGCACTTTTTTTTTTTTGCTTTATTTCTATTTTTGTCCATCTTGGTTCTGGCACTCACTTAGCACCATGGCAGCATTATGATGTCTGATTACATGCCCTCAGTGTGAAGTGTTGGTGACCCAGAGGTTAGAGGTGACATAACAGAGCACCGACACAAAGGCTGGACACTGTGTCATCTGTCAGACCCCATGCTGCTGCCACCACCAGTACCAATTGGGGCTTTTCCTCAAATTAACCCCAACACACACTCACACAGACACACAATCTATCTATCTATCTATCTATCTATCTATCTATCTATCTATCTATCTATCTATCTATCTAAGGACAACACATGTGGGGCAGTTGGTGACAGTGCGAGGGCAGATGTCAGTCATGGTGTGCTCCTTTGTGCATAGAGCAATAGACCACCTTACTGCTGCACTCTATTGTCATTCATTTGGTCCAGTGGGATTTGTTCTTTTTTTTTTTTTTTTTTTTTTTTTTACTGTGAGCACACACAGTCTCCAATTCATCACTCGGGTACATATAAACACAGTAGACAGTGGATGCACACAAAGAGACACATGCACTTACTGGACTGACGCGGGTGATAAGTGGAGCTGCATGCAGGATGCACAGACGTTCAACCTAACACTGTCTTAATAACTGCGCTGTTGGATACTGATTCTTTCGGACGAGACAGATAAAATAAAAAATGAAATAACTTGCAAACTGATTTCATTAAACTGCCGGAGTGAATAAAATATTTGCCCCATTCTGTTAATTGACTTTATTTTGCTTCTTTAACCCCAAAATAAAGAAAATTTGTGCTCTTTTAAATGAGTTTTGAGCCACTTTACTCTAAGCTGATCTTTTCATGGAAGACTCGCTCAACTGGGACACAAAGCAAACCCAACAATCTTGTTTCCATGCGCTGATTTTTTTTATTTGTTAATCATGAAAAAGCAGACGCTCATAGAGAACAAATGAGGACACTTTCGATTGCTTTTGCAGCCTTGCATAACAGTAAAAAATATTATCATACATTATAAATTAAAAGAGGGTATAACATTTATTTTATACACAAATAAGCTCAAATCTACAATGATAAAAAATAGCTTTTCAAGCTTAGTCGATGCAAGAAACCCCATAATAATAATAATAATAATAATAATAATAATAATAATAATAATAACAACGGTGGTTATTATTATTATGGAATTACAGTGGGTTCACAAAACCATTGCAGAATGAAAGCTTTAAGCCACAAAACAACAGACAACATATTTTAACATATTATAAATAGATTTAGACACATTTTTGCCAACAATTTAAATAATGATCAGCCTATTTAAATAGGCCTATTATAGAACAACATTTTTTTTTTTCTTAAGCAGCATTTACATAAAGAAAAACCACGAGATCCTCCTACCTTATAGGCCTTACTGATTTATCCCTCATGGCATTATCACAATGTTCCCGTATGGATTTAGTCTTTTTATATATCGTCTAAAATCCTCTAAAATATTAGGCCCACATGACTAGAATCGTTCTTTGTCAGGACTGAGTACATTTTAGCTGATGTTTGATTAATTCCAGGGCCGATATTCTGGATTTAAAACTGTCAGCCCGGTGTAAGGAAGGTTTTGTCCGGCGCTGTTCTGTATTTTTGGATTGTCCTTTACTGGAAACAAGGAGTCCTTCTGTAATCCATTCCCCGGAGAAGACGGAAGAACTGAGCTGTCCAACATCTCTGCAGAGCGAGAAAACAACTGAATAAATAACCAATAATAATACACAATATATAACATTTTTATTATTATGCAGCCAGCAATATAAATTCCTCCGAATTGATAAGATAAAAACAAAAAATTTGCTTGTAAATGACGAAAAACAACACCAGAGTCTGTCTAAAAAGATGCTGACATTAAAACAACAATACATTTATTAAGGAATTACATAATTGTGGAATAATAATTCCATTTAATAATTATTCTGTTTAATTCGATTAATTAAATTGCGTGAATTATCTTAATGCCTTTCGACTTCAAAATAAAAAAAAGTAAAAATATCTGTTAGGCCTTTAACTTCTATTATAGCATCGACAGAATAATATCTTACTTTTGTGACTTTTCATGTGGTACTGAAGTTCCTGTTCCTCCTGAAAAGAAGCTCCGCACAGGTCGCAGGGATAAGGCTTGTCCTTGGCGTGAGTCCTCCGGACGTGGCTGTCGTGGGCGGCGTGGGAGGCGAAAGCCTTCCCGCAGTGCTTGCACTTGAAGGGCCGCTCTCCGGAGTGCTGGCGGATGTGTGTGCGCAGAATACTGGAGGCAGTGAAGGCCTGGAGGAGAGAGAAAAATAAGAACACACAGGTGAGTGTGATATTTTTACAGTTTTTTTTTTATTTATTTGTTAAATTTACATTTTTTGGCGACAATTATGTTAAAATAAATAGGATAAAAATATTTTAAAGGTTTTAAAGGCAGTTTAGAGAAACGAGAAGCCCATTCTAGTTATTTTTCAAATACATGTGTTATTTTGGCTGAACTGTCACTTCTAGCAGCGACTTTATGTAACAATTATTCATTAAAAATAACATTTGAACATTGTTATATTGTCGTTTGAGGTCCAAACCTCTGGCCTCGTGGCGTATTGCTTAAACCGAGATAAAGAGAAGGAGGATTAGGTTAAACAAAACCCTTCTCCGGGTATTTAAAAGAGGGGAGGATATCCACGGGAAAAAAGAACAAAACAACACTTCTGCTCATTCCAGGGGCCGTAAATTAAAAGTATAATCTCGGCAGACAAAAGGGTGGGTGTACATCTGGCGATAATTAGCATGTAAGTGTCTTGGTGGAGCGTGCCCGTCCAGAGGAACAATAACGAGGGGCTCGAGTCAAACGCGCCGTGAAACGAGGAAGCAGTAAATGATGCAGGTTTAAAAAGGTGAGTGCAAGGAAGAAGAGGAGGAAAATAAGGCCTGCATGCCCTTTAGGACTTAATCAGAGGGGGGTATTAAAAAAAAAAAAAACACGACTATCCTGCAAAATAAAAGAGTTTTATACTTCCATTAGAGGGAAAAACGGAAAAAAGGGAGCAACTTCGCTGAATTTGTATAGCCAATATAGCACCATGCCATCTTTGGAGAGGGTTTCTTACCTTATTGCAGTAGACACACTTGTAGGGCCGCTCTCCGGAGTGCACACGCATATGTTTGTTGAGACTGGATGACTGAGAGAAACTCTTTCCACACACCGAGCACTGCAGATAAAAAAATAAATAAATAAAAAACAGATCATCAGCATTGAGAAAAGTCATTTAAACTCATTAGAGTTTATTCACATTTAAGACATTTTGTTCTTTAGAGAAGTAAAATAGGACTAATGTGTTTAAAAATGATGGGGGAAAAAACTGAATCTGTGTTCTTTTTAAAACAATTTTAATAAACTTTTAATCTTAAAGTTGTTTGGTTGTGATGATTTGGGCTATAAATCGGAGGTCCCGCGGGAGTTTTTGCCTCATAAAAACCTGAATCCGCTGCGTGGAGCTGTTCTTTCAGCACCACACAAACTTTCCCGTGCACTTTTTACTGCGAGATGCGGTGATGTAATGATGCAATGATGTAATGAAGTAATGGTGTAATGGTCTGCAGTGTGGGCATGGCGTGGGCAGTCTCGGTACCTTGTGGGGCCTGTGTTTTTCGTGAACGTGCAAGATGTGGATCCTTAATCTGTCTCTCTTCTCGAAGGATCTGTTGCAGAGGTGACAGGGGAACTTCCTGTCGCCCTGGTCCACGCAGCGTGTGTACTTGAGATGTTTGTCTCTGTAGTACTTGTATGCAAACACCTTCCCGCATCTGTCACACTTGAAGCCCTCACCGGAATCTGTGTAGAAAAACATATGTTAAGTATGAAAAGAGTGTGAGAAGCAAGAGTGAGGTGAACAGAAGTGTTTAGATTCTGACCTTCAGCGGGAGGAATCACGTTGTTGTCCTCTCTGGGGTCTTTCAGGGTGAGGGGGATGCCGAGGAACTGCATGTAGCAGTCGCCATACCACACCAGCAGCTCCTGCCCTGGACGGATCTCCTTGCAGGTCTCGTAAAAGATCTGACCCTGGACCTGTACAGCGATTAGATTCTGCTCGTCTGGGAATCGAGCACACTTCACTAAAGACATCCAGTTCCCTGAGCCTCCCCTGCCATCCACAAAATGACTCAACCGGCCGTTTTCAAACACCTGAAGGAGGAAAAAGAAACAGTGTTTGACATTAGATATGAGTCAAAACGATCAAACTCATTTCTTCATGGGGGTAGACAAGACTTGGAAAAGGGTAACTTACCTCCCACATCAGAGTGTTGTCGTCGTATGTTTTAATCTCACTGGTGTTGACCAGTTTTCCCTGGAAAGGTCCGAAGCGCGTCCCTTTGGGGATGCTGCTTTTGTCTGTGAAAACTCCACGGTGTGGGACATTCCCCCATGTTGCCTGGAGGATGGTTAACCCTGAAACACAGCGTCAAAACAGGAGTCAGACCTTAGCCCTTTAAATACACGGAATCAAAATGTAATTTATTAATAGAAAGTTTGGCATGTGGCAAAGTCTTACCCTCTGGAAGTTCAAGTGTTTCTTTGTCCAGTGGGAGGATGTGAGAGTCAGAAACTGGAAGAGAAAACAAGCACAAATGAATAAATGGGGAATAAAACGTATGACTAAATATGATAAAAAGCGCAAAGCAATATCAGCCTATTAGACAGACAGATGTCCATATGATATTTGGACATTTTTGCGCGCAGGATATTAGATCCACCAAGGCCAGTACCTCTTAAATATCCAATAACTGAGGGAGAAGTCTCACCTGTTTTTTCGGGCAGGGTCAGTCCTGATATAGCGTGGCCCACGCTCCGGTCCTGGCTGCTGGAGTACCCGTAGAGCACCATGAACAAGTCATCCTCACTGAAATTATAAGACGTGCGCGTTTTTTCTGGCGACAGGTCTGCGCTCCGCAGGCGAAACAAACTCTCCTTAGGCGGTGAGGTGGTGGTGGAGGAGGAAGATGCAGATGAAGACCTTTCACTAGACGGGCTGCTGAAGTCCGAAGACAGCGGTCCCGCGGCGTGCTCGGTCACCACAGCGGCCAGCTCCTCTGGTTTGGAGTAGAGCTGGTGTCCGGGCAACATCTGGCTGAGGTAGGGGAAGCCGGAGGCGCTCAACATGTGTTCGTGCAGGACCGAGGCGTGGTGGCCGCCCTGACCGAGGAAAGGAGGGGCTCCGCCGTGCAAGCTGAGCGGCAAGGACGCCTGAGTGTCCGACACCAGACGACCGAGAGACTTGAGCGGGTGGAGGAGGTTGTGAGTCCGCGGGAAGAAGTCCATGTAGTGGTGGGGACCGGGGAGAGGGGCAGGGTAGAAGCCCCGAGCGGGACTGCCCTTCAGCATGCCGCCTTGGTAGCTCTTGTCCTTCAGCACTACAGGGATGCTGGACAGGGACACCGACATGACAGCACGGAGGTGAAGCAAAGGTTCAACTGGAGAAAGGATCCTTCAGTGGATGAGAGGGAGAAGAGAGGGGGGGAGGGAGAGGAAGTGGGGGGGTGAGTTATAAAAGTTTAATGCAAGAAATCTAAAAAGGGAAACATGACATCAGAGGTTGACCACACCTGAATTAGTTATTTTAGTTTAGTGATTCAACTAGTGTAGTCTCAGCTTACAAAACAGAGCTGAAACAATGTAACACAAGATGCAAACTGCAGATCCCGAAAGTCTAATAATATTTTAGTCAATTTACAACTTATAAAACACATCCAGGATTTCTGTTTTTTAAATGAAAGCCTCACCTACAGATGGAGGTGAAAATATCAGGGCCAATATTGAACTGAGCTATTGCAGAATAAGTAAAAAGCTATGCACAGTGAAATTGGACAGCCGATTTTGCAATATTTCCAGCTGAGAGGACACACACACACTCTCACACACACAGGACACACACACACACATCAGATGTTCATCATCAGCGGCTTTAAATGACCGGCCTGGATATGGTGTGTTCTGTTTTTTGGAGGGGGGGGGGACGGTTTATCAATCAGCCGGTAAATAGAGAGACAAATCAGGGTCATGACACTCATGAAAGAAGAGCGGGGCCAGAGCAGAGGTCAACATTAATGAAGCTTTTTATGGACTTTACAATTACCGTATAATCATTGCAAAAGAGTGATCAGAGGAGGGGAGTGTTGGGACAGTATGTGAGCTAAAAAATGATTCTAATAAAGGAAAATTAAAGAAGGAATCAGAATTTAACAGGAGAGGATTCGTGCGTAATTTCAAACCTATGAAAACACAATTGGCACTGTCTCAATCCTACAATATTCCTGTCACATTAAAGAACAGCTAACTCAAGTGAATCACCACAGGCTGTGGATTTCCTATATAAATATGCATCAGTTGGCTGTTGCAGTGATTTTTTTTTAGTAAACTAGAAGAGGCTCTTACCTTGTTAGATGAATTCAAGATGTTTCACAGTGAAGTTGTCTCTGTCATGTCCGCAGGCTTCAGTTTTAACAACCTCCCGTGTCTAAAAAAAAAAAAAATCAATTACACAGCCGACAAATCTCCAAATTGTGCAGGTCTAAAGTCGTAGACGTGTCGCAGGGACCTTTCTCTCCGTCTTTATGTTGGTCTGTGGTCATCTGAGGGCACCTATACTGTACACAGTCAGGTCTGCTTGGAGATGCTCCCCAGCACCTTCTTCCTATTGGCCAGGAATCAGCTCAGCCTCATGCATCTCAATGCCGCCCCCCCCCATAGGAATACATTTTCTCAGGGACAACCCACCCCTTTAACTTCTCCACGCACAGCCTGCTTTCTCTGCTTCACAATGAGCCTGATTGAGAGAGGTTCCCAAACATTTCCATACAAGGTCCCCCACCCCAACCCAACACACACACACACACACACACACACACACACACACACACACACACGATAGGATTTTATCTGAGTGACCCCCTGTGGAGTATAGACATGTGTTGTTATGACTTGGATGTGGTGAATTAGGAAGAGAGAAAAGGATTTATCGGCTACATCTCTCTCTCACTGCGCCAAACTGAAGCGAATCTCCCAACAACACTTGGGTGTAGTTTAACCCGCTTTCTTACACGGATTTGTTGATTTTCAAATGACTTTTATAGCAATTTTGTTCTCACATTATTTGTATTTTGTGTTATTTTGAATGTATTTGACTGATGAATTTGTGTTTTGGATGTTTTTTTCTTATTTTATTTGTATAAAGGCTGATATGGGACGGACACAGTGCTGGTATGTGCCACTTGCCCACTTGGCCATATAAAAATCAAATAAACAAATAGATCTACATATTAATTCATATTTCTAACATGTTTTAGGCTATTAAATAACACTGAATGCATGTGTCGCTACAATATTTCTTTGTAACGAGTCTTTAGTTATTTTCGGGGAAGGTCATCTTTATGTGTGCCATTTCTAATGCATCATTACTTAAAATGGATTATTTTACTGTTAAATTGTTTTCACTTAAATTTGATATTAGTTTTTATTACTTCCGCATGGCCTTCTTTATTGAATCTACAGTGTGATATATGGTACATTCAATTAAAAGCTATTTCAATCTATAAAACTAAACACTTTGCGTCTTTGGTGCGTTCTTATATATTGAAAAATAAATAAAAATGACACATGGAGGCCCGAGCTCAAGCCTGCCCTTCTTCCCTTTCAATCCCGTGAAATAAAAGCCACTCGATATAAATACTGCAATAACAGAATTCTTTATTTACAAGGCAAATAGCATCAGCGAAGCCATATTAGTTCACAACTTGCATAACTGTGGTTTTTAACTTCTCTTGTATATCTAATTTTGCATAAAACGCTCACACACACTAGGGATACAAAGATGGATGCGGGTATACCGTGTGATTCCTGTGAACAATGCAGAGAAAAAAAAATATCTCGGGAAAACACAACAGTAAGCTTTCTTCAGAAAGTCCATGTAGTATATTACATATTGCTTCAATATCCCTATGTATCATCTTTTGTTTTTTCTCCATACAAACAGTGAGAGGAGGGGAAATGAAAGAAACAGTTTTCAACCCAACACAGAACAGAGAGCAACGATGAGAGACAGTTCAACCGTGACCGAGTTCTCCAGCGGCTGCGCAGAGTTGAACCATGATGCACCCATTCAATATTGTACACAAGTCATTATACAAATTTATACAGACAGCGGTGTAATGTACAAGAACGAGAACGGACGAAATCTAAGGCATTATGCTAGGGTTTTTAGCATTTCAAGGTTGCATCTTAGCTCTAAGAAATTGGCAGACAATACAAAAGGGCATTTAAAGTTCTGCAAAACTTAAAGTTAAAAGAGAGAAACAAAATCATTTAGTGGGTCCAAAGCCTGGATATTTGTAAGGGGCAAAAATCATTTCTTTGCACCTGTCCTCATTATAAATGCTAAAAAAAAATGCATTGCTACCACATGGCTTTTAAATCTTCTTCAAAATGTTGACAATCTTTGGAAATTTGCAAAGGGCTCTGAATCATTCTTTTTAAAATGGCTCAAAAAAGGCTTGTTCTGCACGACTGTATGATACAATCAAAACAGCATTTATCAAAAAAGTGTGAGCTCCTGTGGGCCCCCCCCCGCAGCAAAACAACCGCAGGACATCTGCAATGATGACAAGCAAAAAAAAAAAAAAAAAACATTAATCTGTCCCAAAGTTGATTTGCTACAGCTTCAAATTTCATGTAGAACTTAATTAAAATAAACAAAACAAAACAAAACAAAAAAAAAACATCAGAAGCAACAATGGGCAACCTCCTGTAACTGTACATCATGTTGTCAACACACTGACAATACACGCCATCAGTCACATCCTTAGGCCTTAAATGACAATACATTCAGAATGATTCTCTTCCTGTTTTATGCTGCACCGTCTACATTAGACCCTGTTAAGTGACATCATCTTAAATTTCTGGTTTTTCTGTGGACCTCAAAAGCGTACTAACCGACAGGTCATCTCTCACTATGAAAATAAAAGCTGGTAGAATTCAGAAATCCAATTGAAAGGTGAGGATTATTTGGCTTGCTCCAAGTCTGTCCTGGGTTAAAATAGTTGATATAAAAAGTTGTTTTTTTTTTTTGTTGAGGAAAATGTACTTTTTGAGGTTAGAGAAGATGACTTGCTTTAAATTCTCGTGAAGGTCAAACCAAACCCCTACTGGGGCACAAGAATAGCATGTCATTACTGAACACTTTATAGTTGAACTAACTGCCTGAGGTCATAAAATATGGCTAAGTGTCTGTCAGAGCAGGTCTCGTGAACCGTGCAGTCTTAACTCTGACCTCTGCTATAGAAGAGTGGCTGGAGGCAGAGAGGGCGTGTGTCAACAAGGGGATCACAAACTACTTCCCTCTACAGGCCTCAGCCAATGCTGCATAATCTAACAGGAACGCTGTGGGTGGATGTAGACTTTCTTGGTACAAACTGCAATAAAAAACTGTGTTTAATACTGCATCCAAACGTGGAGCAAAAATGTGTCCTTTTTATTCAGGAAACTGTACAAAAATTACAAAAACAAAAACACAAAAAAACCCCAAGAGTTTCTCAAGTAATCGTTATTGCTTGTTTACATCACAACAGAACAGTTTGCACCTAGCAGCTTGTATGAAGCATTTTTCACTCCAGACAACATAGAAAGCACACTTCTGTTATTTTTTTTTTTTGAGTTATTGTATGGCTGTGTTGAAGTTGTCTTTTTTTTTTTTTTTTCCTTTTTTCGTGGTGTTCTATGCTAAAGGCAGAGAAGCAAGCGATAATCTGTACACTGTATACACAGCACACCCCCCCTTACGACCCTTTCCTACCCCCCACCCCTGTCTGCATCGTACCAGAACATCAGAACTCGAAGGCTCCCACTCCACTTCCCAAAAACAACTAAAGAAAAAAACAAAACAAAAAAACAAACCCTGCTCTGCTTTAAGAGGCAGTTGTGACCAGACGGGGGGAACCAAACCCTAAGGAATAAAATAAATAAGAAAGAAAAAGTTTTACTTATTGTTATGTACAATCTCTGTAATTCATTTTAAAACCATATATGATTTTGACATCTTCTTCTGAAACTACAGGACCAAAGCAATAATCCATAATTCAGGTTAATAGAAGAATCTTCTCAGAAAGAATACAACCATTACTGTTAAAATTATAAAAAAAAAAGTGCCTCTTTCACACTTTTAGAAATATTTTTTCTCGTTGCTACTAGGATAAAGAATCATCTACAATAATTAAAATGAATCTATACAGAAAAATAAAACTTAATTTAATACACTATATAAACCTCTTGACTAAATTAGTCTAATCATACAAATCACCATTCCACTCAAACCATTCTTCTGCAGTGTTTTTCAAGATCAGTTTTTTCAACCATATCTTCATTCTACATCTTAATTCTCACAAGAAAAAAAAAAGAACGAAACAAAACAAACAAAAAACAAAAAATCAACTAAAATAATAATAAAATAATAAAAAGAACAGCAAAAAGGCAAAACCGGCTAAGTGTTTGAGCTCCATCCATAATTTGAACTTAACTTGGAGTCTTTGCTGCCATTTTGGAACTATGTGGAAATGTCACAAATGTGTGAGAAAGGTAGGACATAAAAGAAAGAAAGAAAAAAATAAAATAAAAATCAGTGTACGTCATTTTTTGAGATGAGATTGTAAATGGCTGCTGTCCACTGAGAGGAATACATTCATCAGAGCAAGGGATCCCACCCACTGCTGCCCCCTTAGGTCAGTGTCCCTCACCAGGAGGCCTACAGTAAGTCACACTACGGTGAATGCAGCTGGACAGGCAGACAGACTGGCTCATCACAAGGCTCTCCTCCAGGAGGGTTAGGCATGTTGTACAGAGATCCACAATCCTTCCCCAGCTCTCTTCACACTCCTGTGTCTGTTCGGGGCCGGGCTCCTCCGGGTGCTTTGCCGAAGAGGTCCAGCTGGGACAGACGGCCAACCTGGGCTGGGAAGACGGGGTCAGGGCACGGCCTGGCTGGTTCAAGGGGCAGTCGGTTGGTTACATGTTTGTACAATTTTTAAAGGGCCAACGTGCTCCTTGCACCAGCTGATCACTGAGGTTCAGAATAAGAGCTCCATGAGGGTCAACAGTACTTCTGCAGAAGAAGAAACAACATGTTCAGTCTTGTACACACAATCCAGCAGCAGAAGCGACTGGTTAACTTGAACTTGAAGAACTTGAACTTGTCTGAAGTAAATCAGCCACGTGTGCAAAAGACTATAAACAATTAGAAACCATACAGGAACACACCATCAAGCCTAAAACAAGTCAGTAAATTACAAAAGCCTGCACTAATGGCCAAACGGTAAATAATTGAAATTATCTGAGTGCCAATATATTTCTATAATCCTGGAAGGAGGATAAATCAAGTGACAGATATACTGGTATGTTACAACAGTCTGAAGTGCAGACAATCAAACAGCAGCATCTTGGTTAAATATTCATGGACCTTTATTGGGCTTAAAAGCATCATGGACAACATCAGTGCAGTCCACATACCAAGCTAACAATACCGAGGAGACAAAAGGAAGAAGGATTAACATGGCTGACATTAAATAATCACATGAAATGGAGTGCTGATAAAGTGAAAATATTCATGAAAGTCTGACTTTTCACCTCTCATATTTTATTGCTGTCTCCGTGTGCAGAGAGTGTGTCAGTTTGACAGATCGGTGCCATAAAGAGTCAAGTTTTCATGTTAGGCGAATGAGCCGATCAGTCTTAAGTCCAGACTGGCCAGTAACATATACAGTAACATCTATATAGTCTAAATGGTCTGGCTCTAAAGTGCCCGCTGCTAATTACATCATTGTCCTCTAAGTTCAAGTGAAGCATCAGAACTCCAGCTGAAGGAGTTACGTAAACTACTGACTAAATTATTCACTAGCATGGCTGTTCAATAAGTGTACCCAAACACTTAGGGTCTTACAATAAGACAAACACACACATAAGAAGCCTGCAGTGGTGAGGAAGAAAGGCGGACCTTTTAGTTTTTCTTGGTCCCCCGATTATTGTGTAAAACTTTAAGGGGTCCAGTTTGTTAGCCTCTAAGGCTTAAACTCTCAAAGTGTTTGACTTATATTGCCAATGTAAAGGAACACATGTAACGATGTTACTAGGCCACTCGAAAACCTCTAATCTGGCCTGGCTGATTGCTTGAAAACAGCTAATGTTTGTTTCCACTTACTTTTTTTTTTTTTTTACCCCATTTAAAGAATAAATGTGCCAGTGTTGTCCCAGGGTTTACCTGTTCTTGCCCCATGGAGGGCAGGCCGGGTGAGGGCCCCGAAGCCATGGACGTGACGCTCATCTGTCCGGCCATCTGGCCCATGCTGCTGGTTGCCATGTTGGTGGCCATGGAGACGTTGTTGAGGTTCATGCCATTGCCGTTGTACATGTTGCTGTTATTCTGCTGGGTGAACTGCGGTGACGCCTGCTGCTGCGAGAACATGCTGGGGAGAGGGGAGGAGAAGCAAAAAAAGCTTGACATTTCCAAGAAGCAATTCTGACTACTGTTACAGGAAGAAAATACATTTCTACTATTTTCATTACATATTGTGACTGCTTCAAACTTTTGGGGGGTGTTGAGCTATTAGTAGTAGCTGCACTAGCTATTAGCAGCTCATGTGCCAATGGACAGCTAACCATCAATAAATAAAGACGTGATGAGTCTTAGAAAAAAAAAAAAGACACTCCCTATAGCTGCAGAACTTGCCTATGATTTCCAAAAGGGATCAGATATCCTTGCAAAATGTAAGTACACTGTATTTAAGGGTCTAATTCAGGCACTAAATGGTTATTTAGGACCAAGTTCTCTCCATCTTTACCTGTTGCCTCCCATGTTGCCCTGTGGCCAGCCGTTCATGTCAGGGGAACCCTGAAAAGCAGCGTTTCCTTGGCCTTGCTGCATCATTGGGGACTGTGTGTGGGCCATGCGGGGAGAAAGCAGGGGGCTCTGTGGTGTGCCGGGACCTCCAAAGCCTCCGTCTGCCTGTTGGCTCATACCTGTGGTGGACGCATCAAGACAGGTCAAGCACTCTGGACCTGCAAAGACTTTACTACAAACATCAATGTACTGAGTGGGCTGAATGTTAACATTCCATGTATTTACACAACCATGCCAACGTGAAGATGAACATTTTGGCAGAGAATGAGCAACTCAGCAAGCATGATGATTAGTGTGACTGAAGACTGTCCATTCAAGATTACTGACAGGCAGTTACTACATCTCCTACATGCAAGTAAAGCAGGCAAGGAAGTAGGAAGAAAGGGATTAAGGGGGTGGCTTAGGAGAAAAGGGAAAGAAAGAAGTAATGTCTAATGGAAGTTATCACTCTGCACGAACCCACGGGCCTGAGTTAAGGATAAATGTCATAAACATGTCATTATACAAATGAGATTATCAGATTATGCCCGGATTACACGCCACACTGTCAGATTGACAGGCACAGCCTTGATTATTGCCCCGCCTACTCAGGATCAACAAAGAGTCAGATGTGAGTGTTTATCCTCAGTTATGCTTTCATTATTTTGCCCCTGGTGCCCTCTGGTGGAGCAAGAGTGTATGACCGGTACACCATTTTGGACATTCAGAGTATAGGAAGAGTAAAATATGTGGTATGATTTGGACCATTCAATGGCAGTTGATCAGCACATAACATTACAGATCATGTGGTTGCCGCTGCTAAAAAGCATGTGATGCTGTGCAACTATCAACACACAGACACAATGGCGCACACACGCACGCACACACACACAGGTTGTAAGGTGAAGTGTGTGGTAGGCTGGGGTGTGGGAGCAGTACCTGAGTTGGGAAACTGAAAGGCACTGTGCTGAATTTGGGGGCTGAGTACGGCCCCGTACTGTCCGCCCATCATGTTTGTGTTTCCCATCATCATCTGTGAGGAGGAGGAGGTGGAGGAAGAGGAGGAGGTGCCATGCAGGTGGAGCTGAGGGTTGGGGGGGAGAGAGGGCAGGCTGGGGGAGAGAGGGGAGGAGAAAGGACTGGTAGGGGGAGGTGGCGAGGCCAGGCCTGTACTGGTACCGTAGCTGGGCGGGTAGGGGAACTGCTGGGGGTTGGCCTGGGGGATCCTGGGGTTACTCATGCCTCCGGCGGCCATGTTGGGAGGCAGGTTGAGGCCCTGGGCCCTCATGGCCATGCTCCGCTGCTGCTGGACCTGCTGGGCCTGCTGGGCCTGCTGGGCCTGCTGCTGCCTCTGTCTCAAGTGATTACTCAGCAGCTCCCGCTGACGCTGTGCTAACATCTGAGCATTGATGGTCCCCTGGAAGTGTGAGCAAAATGATATGTAAGAACAGAAGACAGAAAAAGATCATAGATCTATATTAAATACGTCTACAACATAACAAACACTGAACTCAAAGCCGTACATTTACCGAAAGACATCAGTGAACTAAAGACTACCTACAGTCATAACAACATGTCTGTGTACACAGATTATTTGGCTGCAGATGTGACCTACCTGGTTTGGAGCACTGGCCCTAAGAGGTAGGTTCACATTTGACACACTACTCATCTGAGTCATCATTGGTTGACGGTTCTGGTGGGAGGAGAAACAGAAAGAGAGGTTAACATAAACAGCACCTTCTAATGAAATTATATCTTTATATTTCTTTCTTGCTACATTTTTTAAATAACCATACTACTCACTTCCAGCTAGTAAACAGTTAAAGAAATACAAAAACTTTCAACACAAATATGTGAATTTGACTGAATTGAATTGAAATAATAGATTCCATAAAAATGATTACATTAATGACTGAATCAATCATTAATCATTAATCATGAATCATTTCAGTGCAACCTTATGAATATTATTACAATAAATGCCGTGAAAGTCCAGCAGGTGGCAGGTAGACCTAAATGTCCCAACTATTCCCTGTGCCAAAATGTTAACCTCAAGGATAGTTACACAACTCCCATCACACAGCGACTGATCAAACAACGCGGTTGCGTAAGAACAATTAAAGAATCAATAGACAGTTTCCCTTCCAGCAGTGTCAGGACAGTGTAGAGTCAAATGTACCTGCTGTGACTGTAGCCGGTGCTGGAGCTGCAGTCGTAGTGTGTTGGGCTGGTTGGGGACGACGCCGGCGGGCCTGAGTCCAGGCCGGGCCTGCATCCTCATCATGGGGTAACCCGGCCGTGGACCCATCTGGCTTGATATGGGGTGGAAGCCTTGCTCTTGCATGGCGGCACTGGGGTAGCCCCTTTGGGCCATGTGGGATGGTGGGGGAGCAAATTGTTGGGTGTACATCGGGGGCTTTTGGTCTATCATCATGGAGGGGTCCTGGGGGAACTGGTCTGGTTCCAGTGATTGGCTCTGAAACGGGGCGCAAAAGAAACATATTTTAAAAAGGGCCATAAAAAACAATGATAAGACGTTACTAAAACCAGTACAAAACTAAGCATTAATGTGATGATTCATGGATCTCACTTGTTCTACCAGAGCAGGGATCCCCAGAGCACGATCAATCTCCTCCAGGCCATCAAAATCTTTCAGTGCGGTGTAGAGCTGGGACATCAGGGCCCCCTCGTCGACTGCACTGCCCTCACCAGAACCGATGCCCGTACTACACAGCAAGTCGTCCTGGGGTGCTGAGTGCACTGGCCTGAGCAGACAGAAATCATGAAAGATCATTAATATATTTTCTCAATCATTTTGTCCAATGTAATAAGGAAATTTGCTAAGAAATCTTAAGTGGAAAGGCCAAATTTTGCATTATTAGTAACGTAATGGTAATTCAGTATCGTACCTGGTCTGGTTTACGAAAGCTGTCTGGTCGATGGGCATCATGCTGTCTGGCCAGGGGGCTGTCTGGTTGGGTGGGGCCTGTTGTTGGGAGAAATGGTGGCCGGCCATACCAATATCCATATCAGGTTGAGCTGAACAGAGGGAAAACAAGACAGATTTAAAGCAGGGTTGTACATTCATTTCTTGAGCGCAGTACTAAAGTTAGCCACAGGGTGGCAACCTTTAACGCTGAGCTGCAATAATATGATATGGGGGAGCTGAGGTCTTCTGTGCCTCACCAGTCTCTCTGCACCATAAGTTTTAGAAGGATTATGGGTGATAACTCAGTAAAGTGAATCTATAAAATTCAAATGCTTTGCTGGGGCTTTATTGTCACAAGTCAATCTGTTATATACTACTGTCATCCAGATTTCAAACTATGTAACCTGTGGTTTTATAGGGTACACTGAATTCTCACCATTTGCCATCAATGGGGACTGGAGCATCTGTCGGGGCCCTGGCTGGCTGTTAGGTCTCATTGGAGCACTGTTTGGCCCCATCCTGCCCTGCATGGCACCTTGCTGCCCAGGGCCGGATGCTCCCAGAGGAGGGGCAGAGGCTGAACCCACCCAGCCCTCCTGTTGCTGCATGCCAGGCCTTGGACCACCTGGAGCCATCAGTCCTAGAGGAGCAAAGACAGACAGGGAGAGGAGAAACGGTGAGAAATGCCTTATGACAGATCTCGTTGAAATCCTCTGTCCCCATGATGCAATGGTGTGATATAAAGGGGAAAATCTATGTAGTAGTGGGGGATGTTTGAGGGCTGCTAATATGTGGGAGTAACAGTGAAAGAAACGTGCCACTGTGGGTGACTAAATACTTCCTGTCACAGGAAGTGAGTCACTGTACCATGACATGATATGTCACTGACACACAGAGGGAAATTGGTCTTTCCTCAGAATTTGGAAAGCAACAACAACTGCTAACAAAATCTGCAAAATGTGCTTTATTGACTGTTTTTCATTCGCGCTTAAGCAGAAATCACACATCAGAAAAACCTGAAATAATGACCTAAAAAGACATTTACATGTAACAACAACAACCATAACTAGCTGAAATGAATTCTGTTATTTGTTGGATTTAATGCTTTTATTTTGATAGCTACTATAAAGTGTTAAATGGCCAGAAAATGTGTTTTTTGTCAGCCATTTTATTGTGTTTGATAACTCACTCATAAAAATGCTGTTTACCAAGTATTTTATGTGATCATTATGTTTTCTAACCTTAGCATTGACTATGTAGGAAGGGCATTAATGTCATGTCAGTCAGTCAGAGCTTGCATCTTGGTTTGAACACACACTGTTCACCTTTTAACTGAAGTTCACTGAACAACAAAGATAACACCACACAAATTCAGACAATAACCTGACCACAAAAGCGCAAGACCCACCTGTGTTGACCATACCAGCCTGGTTAGCCATCATGCCATGATTTCCCACCATGCCTTGCTGCTGTTGCTGCTGGATTAGAGTGTATGGGCTGGTGGCCCTTATGGGGTACTGTAATGAGGGCTGCTGGGAGGACACATTCATGTCCAGAGACACGCTCCTCACAGGCAGACCCCTGCCTGGCTGGCCTGGTCGGACACCTCCAAAGTCTGAAGACAGGAATAAACGTGTTTATCCATGTGCAACGATGGAAAAAAAAAATCAATGAGTAAAACATTTCAATCAGTTTGAGAGCCACATATTTAAAACCGTATGGCCTCTGATGGGAGTGAATTTTGACATAATGTGGTTGGTAAGGGGAAAACCCTGGTGTGCGCTTTCATTTCCAAGTAAGTGTGCGCAAGTGTGCGACTCACTCGTCGGGCCCATGCCAGTCCCGATGCCCCTGTGTGGCTGCTGTGCTGTCATGGCAGGACTGGTCTCGGACATCTGCAGGATGTCATTGATGATGTTCTGCTTGTCCATGGGACTGGGCAATGAGACGGGCCGCGGCTCACAGAAGAGCTGGGGCTGAGCGCTCTGCAGGTCGTTCAGGATGTCATCCAGCTCTGACGACTATAAAGAGCAGAGAGGAAAAGGCAAAGTGTGAGAACAAGAAACAGATGAACCACTTAGGGCTCTATTTAGAAAGCAATTGCTGCTTCACCTGCAGACACACAAACACACATTTACATGTGACAGGCATTCACATTTACTGGGAGCAAAGCAAGTCTGTAAACACTACAACACTTGCATGAGGAGCCTTTATCTGGGAGATGGGAACAGCAGGCTTGGCCTTGTTTATAATACAGCAGTAACCCCAGGATAAAACCACTTACCATCAAATCTAGGCCACCTTTCACTTTGACTTAACTTATCAGACACGTACTACTCCTCACTTCACGACTGGTGTTTTCAAAACACAACTGCGCCTGCTCCCATTTTTAAAGTCCACATATAAGCACATATTTAAGAATATCACATTGATTTGAACATCATTTTTTGTTTTTGTTTGGGACAGCAAAGACAGAAAAGATGAGGCTACTGAAGCTGCTTTCTGCTGAGTAACATGGGCAGCAGGAGTTTGGCTGTTGCCAAAGTTTGAATTGCTCTGTGCCCCCCTACTGCAAACAGCTGGACTGAGCCTGCCCAGTAGAGCCCGAGGCTGCATTCATACACAGCTGGGCTTTGGACTATCTGACCGGTTTTTGTTTAGTTTTTCACACAACTATCTTAAACAAAGACAAGGCCATGCTGGGATCTGGTTTCACTTGCTGAACTGAAGAATTGCTTCAACTATGACAGATGACTCTCTGGGAAACTGTTTTTTTTTTTTTTTGGCTTTGTTTTAGGCCACTTTCTTTGACACACGGGGGGTGGACAAAATAACAGCTATGCCTAAATAATGCAGCCTAACACGGAAGACATTTTTCACAGAAAAGTGGAATTGTAATTTATCAAAAAAACATTAAATGCAGCATTTTTGTATTCATCTTTTCACTGACGGGCAAAAAAAAAAAAAAAAGGTAGGTTGGTCAAAATTGAACAGAAACATCAACATAGGTGACCATAGTTCTTCCTAGAGAGGCCTGGGGGACTTTGGGTAAATAAGTTGCACTGGCTCCAACTGGCCACGAGAGTGCAGCACACTTGGAATCACTGACAGCTCCTGATCGTGACATACTGTACAGCAGGAAAACAGCACACCAGCCACTGTGTCGATGTTGTACTGTAATGACGTGAGGCACGTCTGTGAGGCATGTAAATGCCACTAAAGGCTGCAGGGCTGCCAGAAAACGCTGGTTGGGTATGTTAAGTAGCCAAGGACTAACTGAGGACTAAAGCCTGCATGTGCTGTAAAGACCTTCCGGATCCTCCACCTTCAGAAGATCCTGTGGAATAGCAGCAGCAGCAGCAGCAGACTGCACAACGCTGATCACTCTAAACAGCAGACAAGCATACAGGATATGTGGGAGAGCTAGAGAGAAGCAAAGTGAGGGGTGGGGTGGTGGTGGTGGTGGTGGGAGAGAGAAAAGCCCTAATGAGGTCAGGAATGATGTAATGCTCCTGTATGCTCTCAGTTTGCTTTTTTCCTCCTCCTCTCCAATTCGCTCTCCTCCCACTTTCTATTCTCTCGTCTTCTCTAGTTGCTTTTACCCTTAATGGGTCCTATTTCTATCAATCCCTGTTACTCTCTTCTTTCAACGCATGGCAGTGCATGTAATGCAATCCATGTCCTTTTTTCTGCACCTCGGGCTGCTATATTGTATTTGGTTAAAACTGCATGGATTTGTGAGGCCAAATTACCATGATCAAATATTTAGTCTCGAGCCATGTCCCTTATTTACGGTAAGTTCTTCATGTCAGAACGATATTCGCACTGGAAGAGCGGCTAAGGACACATACAGTACACGACAAGATGCAGTTTGTTTAAGAGGAGCACGTGCATATTTAAAAAGCCTGCATGTTTTTTCTTCTCAGAGATTGTTTGTTTATCCCCACACCCAACAGACAAGGAAGAATCGCTTCCTAGTTGGAGAAAGATGAGTAAAACTAAAACGGAACTATTTGGTCCTCTTAAATTGTGGTTACTTAATTTTAAAAAATCTACTTTGCTTCCTGGATTTAAACAATGTTTAATACAAAAGAACTAAGACTTAAATCCATCTGGGACTTAAACCGAACATGTGTGTAAATGAGCGAGTTGTCAACATTATTAAATGATAAACCTTCTGATCTTTAATTCATGCACAGTATGCGCCCTAATGTCAATGTGGAGTTGAGGGCGGTAGCACCATTGTGCCTCTCTGACCTAACCCATGCCATTTTATAGGAAAGGGAACTGAGAAACAGGTTGGGTAAAGCAGAACTACCACTGTCAAGTAAGGCAAAAAGAAATGTCATATCAACCCAGAAATGTGCTGGCCTTTTGTCAGCTAAAAATAAGAACTTAACAAAAACAACTAAACTATTCACCACCTGAAAGAGCTGAAATTGCATTTTTTTTAAAGTCACAAGCATAGCTGCAATAAGTGCAATCCTTCCATACTGCAATATTTGAAGGTTAACTGCCATGTTGGGAGTATAGAGTACTTCTTCTTTGCTGTTTATTATTATGATATGAAACTCATCACATAATTTGAAATTATTTGTTTCACCGATTTGTTCTCTGTGTCATATCTTGAGGCTTCGGATGGCATCGAAACAGGAAGTAAAACCTGGCACATCAACAAAGCTGCGACACACTGAAGGGCTGTGTTTTAATGCAGGACTGGTTAAGAAGAATTTCAAGAGAAATTCTGTTTTTATACTGACGTATTTAACATAACACAAGCTTTCATTCTCTCATGATGGCAGCGCCTACTCTTCACATAATGATGGAGGATCAATTATACTTCTAATGTTTCTAACAGCTAGTGTAATAACCCCTCCTCGGTGTTTCAGAGGATTACCGGCTCACTGGTTTTTGAAAACTCTTCACATATACAGTACAAAAGGACCTGTGTGATGTCTTAGACAGTATGTACATTTGCCTGTGAGTGAGCACCAAAGGAAACGACATGTTTCAACTTGCAGTTTGACGCTGTATTATCTTTATATAAAAATAGTATTCAAGGCAGCAGAAGGAAAACAGAAGGATTGGACTGTATAGGAGGAGATAACTTCATTGTTCTTTTTTACCTGCTCACTTATATTAACTATACTCAATATTAGGCATAGATGCCAAAGCAATGAACAACTCATGCAACCACATATTCTCTGACATTAATAAAGATTTCAATTCTAATTATTTGCTAAATTTGACAGTTCTGATTGCTAATGAAGTATATATGTTTCACGTCATGTCATAATACGGTGTAGAATAAAAATAAACTGAAAATGTACTAAATTAATTATGTGCATTAAAATAAGAAACTTCTTTAATGGAAACCGCTTGAGTAGACAGCGTGTTTAGATGACACTGTTTGCAATAACCACAGGAACACACAATTGAAAGACATAGATAATCCTGCCTCCCATTGTGCCATGGGACTAGATGATCATACCCGTGCTTCCTTCAGCCCTCAGCTAAGCTGCTACTACTGAGCTTTGCTCTGATTTCTCATTTAGCTCTGCTCCAGCCATCAATAATTCAGCCCTCAAACAATCATGAGGAAGAGAGAGGCAGAGGGAGATACAGGGGAGGGAGGGAGATACAGCAGAGAAAACAGTGGGTGAGGTTAGCAGAGAGAAGGATGAGTGGACTTTTTAACTAGTACAGTCAGCTTTCACACATGGCTGAGCAGCAATTCACCACTAAGGAACAGAAACCCACTCACACACATGTAATGGCTCTAATGAAGTCAGAGCTTAGTTCATGTATAACAAATGCTCTGGTTCTCGGTTGGAAACCGTAGTCAGTGTAAAATGTTAAACTGCAATGAGCGTCGCTGTGAGCTCTGAGTGTTTTAGTCTCCATCTAACTGTGATTTTGCCAATTTCATCTGTACCAGCCACACTCGGCCTCTTATAGACAATAAAACCTCGAGTATCAGGACATATACTGAACCTCTATTTCTCTAAATTTCTATTCTCCCTCCATTGTTTCTTGTACATTGCTTGTTCTACAAACACACCACTCCCTCTCCCCTCCATCTCCATGGTAGCAGAGAGGACATGCAGGAGCATATGGCTCATCATTTTCACTCTGCCTGCCGAGGCTGGGCTCTCCTGGGGGTATCTACACCTCTCTCATCTCTCTTTCTTTGTTCAGTTCAACAGCAGCTCTTATTATCCATCCAATCACCTTTCTCTCTTTCTTCATATGTACCCAAGCGGCCATGCACATACTGTATGTACAGAGCTAGCGTGCTATGCATTTCTACAAAAATCCAACTTGGTGAATGGTGTGAGTTTTACCCAGACCGGTCTAAGAAAAGGAAGGTAATGAGAGAAATACAGCGCAAAGTGTGCAAGACCGTGCTTGTAATTCTATGTAATTGTGTGGTTTAGCAGTTACGTGTGTGATAGAATTACAGTTGCTCGACTTGTGTCTTTACTGTGTGTTTAATGGAGCGTGTCATACACAGGTTTCCTGTATATAAAGGTTTTGGTTTTATTTCCTGCATTAAGAGAATCAGTAAGTTGAAACCTCTGCTTCACAGAAATTTTTCGAGTTTCACCAGCAACACTATCCCCGCTCACTTCCTTTTACTCTTTTCTCCTTTTCTCTCTTTCAATGCCAGGCCTGACCCGAGCTTGGTGCCAAACCTGAGGATTCTGGCCAAACGCAACCAGGATCAAATGGCAGGAGAACCACAGGGGCTCCTTCCAAATGTCACAGTTGTTTGAAGCTGGCGGACAGCTTCCCTCTGCTTGTGCTGCCAACACATAGGCAGTGAAAGGACCAGATGTGTTCATATACTTGAATGAAAAAAAAAACAAAAACATGCATGATGTCTTAAGTGTATGACAAGACCGTGAATCTGAATGTAACTGCATGTATGCTGCAAATACTGTCTGACCTCTACACTGCCAGACCGTTTGTGTGTTTAGCTGTAGCATCCTGTGTGGACATGGGACTTGGAGGAGCCAACATCTGCTACCTAACCCAGATTAACGCTCAGACAGAGGCAAGTGGAGCAATACAGGGCAAAAAAGTTTGGGTTTTTGCAATGGGCTACAGAGAAGGAGGTTACAAAATCAGTTTTAGGGCAGCTCTAGTTCTTTCATCACTTCAAAGATGGAAGTGATACAGTGAACAAGCTACATTTCAAACAGGAGGACAGAATGTTTATTTAATGTGCGCACAAAGAGGAGTGCAGCTTTCTGTGAAAAACTGACCTGTTCAGCCCGGTCGTATCCTGTGTCTTGTTTTTCTGCCTTGACAAGGGGGTGCTTGCCTCCTTCGACCTTCACCTCCCCGGGCTCCAGCTTAGGGACCTTGTCCTTCATTACAGTGTCATCCTTATCCAGTAGGTAGCGTAGCAGGGCATTGTCTTTCTTCTTGGGGCTCAAGGGCTCCTGCTTCGGAGCAATTTCTCCACCAGGGGCTGTACTGCCGGCGCCCTGAGCTTGGTCTTGGCCTAGCTCTTTGCCTGTGGCCTCCGCAGTGAGTTTGGCCAGATCTACAGGAGACGTACTGTTCTGAAGCAGTTGGTGGAGGATCTTGTGTTTTTCTTTAAGGGATGTGGCATGAGTGTTCCCTCCAGTGTGGACACCCCGGGCCCCTGTCCCAGCCTGGTCCTTGCCCTCACCTCCTGCACCAGGGGACAGGGGCGTCTCTAGAGGCTCCGGCTTGGTGGTCAGCAGCTGCAGTAGCTTGGTGTGACTCTTGCCGTCATGAAGACGGTTGTGAGCGTCGTGGCCCTCAGAGGGTCCTTCCCTCTCCTCCTTGGGCTCAATTAGGTTGCTCTCTGTCTGGCCTTGGCTGTGCCCCTGACCCATCTCTGTGTGAGGTCCAAATGAGTCTCCTGTGCCACCAGTAGTGCCGCTGCCTCCACCAAGTTTTGACATCAGATGAGTGTTTACCCCTGACCCTTGTGTGACCCCAGCTGGGGAGCCTATCTTTCGGTCTGGAGACCCCAGTGTGTGTGCATGAGGGGGCCCATGCCCGTGTCCAACTCCGTGGCACTCACTAAGGGCCTGCAGAGCTGAAAGAGAACTGCTAGTGTAGCTGTTAGCATGGGCGCTAGTGGTGCTACTACTACCTGCTCCTCCAGGCCCTCCACCACACATCCCCACTGGGGAGGGTGAGTGCAAGCCACCTGCTACACGTGGGCTGCCTGCTCCCCCAGGACTCCCTCGGTGCCTGGGTGACAGCATAGAGTTCTGTTGAGGTGGATGGGGCCCACCAGCTGGGCTGGGGCTAGCGCGAGAGGGGCTGTTCATCCTCCAGTTAGGACCCTGCTGTGGCGGCTGCATGCCCCCAGTGTGGTTGTGTGGTGGGGGACAGCCAAAACGGTAGCCCTGCATATGGCCCCCCATGGCTGCTGGCTCTCTGGGACCAGCAGTGCCTGGAGGGGAAAAAGGCGTGCTGTTGCTGCTGATGGTAGTGTCTTGGCCCTGAGGCCCTGAACCTGGCAAACTGCCTGGGGTTGGAGGAGTCATGGAGGGAGTGGAGGAGTTCATCGGTTTGGGAGCCATCCCTGTGGCCTGACTGCCAGGACCCATGTCCTGGCCCATTCCGCACACTGTCTGTTCCCTAGAGGTTAAAAAAAACAAACAGACGCAGATAACAGTTACTTTAACAGTTTGCATTACCAAGAATGTTCTGTAGTTAAGAGTTAGAAGATTGGCCACTGCAGTCGCAATTGCGACATTGTTTTTGGAAAAGGGCAATTGCTGCTGATTTCTCTAAATATTATCTTGCTGCTCTTTGAATACCACAAACTGAATTTGGTTGTTTAAATTCTACATTGAATTTGTGGCAGAAGTCTCAGTGGTGACTGAACAAACAGCCAAAACTGTCTGCCATGGAGGGAAAGTCTGCTTCACTTTTCTTTTTAAAAGAACAAACCTTTATGTCTGATTTACCTGTACCCTGAAAACCAGACCAATGTCAAGCATGACTTTACACATTAACCCATCTGCACAGAACACATGACAGGTCATGCTGCGGGGCACTAACAGGCTAAAACATGTAGCCAAGTTCATGCTGTAGATTTGTCTCTCTCTCCCTGACACAGGTGTAGGTAAGTGAGACATACCTCTGAAGAATGTGCAGGGACATGTAGAGCTGGGGCTCATTGGTGGCGGTTGAGCGCACCAGTTTACTCTTGGTGTGGGCTGACACGATGGTTCCATCGGAGAGGGAGAAACGATAGATGGGGCTGAATGCCTGGCCATGGCGGAGCACTAAGGACACATACGGACACACACACTTTTACTTAGATGATTAAAACTTGGTTTTGTATAAAACAGTGAACCGATTGAGTATCGCACAGCACCCATGAGCCACGATCAAATGATTATTCTATACAAATGCAGTTGTTGGACAACATGATCAGAAACAGAAGTAACTATGAGGGCCAAGAATTAAAGAGAATACTCATTTCAGTGAGTGGCTTTACCTTCCTGCTGATGTCTCTTGGCAAAAGACATCTCTCCATCATTCTGTAGGTGGAACCTCTGGATGCAGCGCCTCACCAAATCCTCCCAGCCCGGCTTCATGGATGCCCGCAGGAGACTGGTATCCAGGGACGTTATCTTACCTAAACGCAGAGGACGGGATTAGGGAGGCCTTAGTCAGACATGGCAGTAAGGATTTCTATACCTGTGCACAAACCAACACCAGCTGAGCTGATGGGGATTCACACATATCAATGTGGAGCAGCTTGTTGAGCTTCCCTTTGGCAACCCTGCTGCACAGGTTTGATATCGGTTGAAGGAACGGAGAAGATTTACTATATTGACATCTTCATTACAACTCATCAACTCAGCGAGAAATGTCTTCTGTGGAGAAAGTCCTGGCTACGTGAGATTAAGGCGGGCAAACACAAGTACAAATACTGCCAGTACAAACTGTAAGATGGCCATTTACACACTGAATACGAGAGGGAGAAGGATTCATTTTAAAAGTCACCAGGGAAGCTTAAGCTCAGCTATCTTTAGAGCTAAACACACACACACACACACACACACACACACACACACACACACACACACACACACACACACACACACACACACACACACACCACACACACACACACACACACACACACACACACACACACACACACACACACACACACACACACACACACACACACACACACACACACACACACACACACTCATAGCAGTGTAACAGTTGTCCCTCACTGGATTGCAATTTAAATGGAGGCAGTGATGCATCTGAAGGGCTGACAAGCAGACTGCTGCTTGAGTGACAGCCATTGGAACTGACTAAAGACTTGTCATGGTAGCAATTTATATTTACATCATATCCAACAAGTTGTCCTAATCTAAAGAAGATTGTAGCAATATTTTGAAGATAATGATGCTCTCAATCTTGATACTTGTTTAAGACAAACAGGCAAACAAACACAGGCATGCATACCTGCACCTACACAAATCTGGGTGGGGATCTACTGTAAATTACTATATGTCAGCAAGTAACTATGAGTGTGCATTTGGTGTGTTGCGTCTGTGTGTGTACGCCGCACACAAATGGTACATCAAAGACCAGGTGAAACGCAGACAACTGTCTGCATCGATGCGCCAGTGCTCAGACAGATACTTTACCTCCCAGAGTGCAGACAGAGGTGGGCAGCAGGTTCAACTAACGCGTTCAGTCCTTTAGGGCCTTTACCAAGGATATAATAATCTTTAAATACCTAAACTGTAGTGTGAGGTGATTAATGGGCTGGCAACATGGGGATGAGATGGTGCTGAGCATGTACCTGAGTTGAGGCGCTAAATTATTTTTTTGCAACTCAGGGAAAAGCGTTTCAAACAGCTGTATGTGTGAAAATGCTAAATTGTTAGCAGGGGATCTGAGATGGTCTATTAGGATTTTACTGGACACTGCCAAGAAAATGAGTTTGTAGTTGTGGGCTTTGTGACGGTACCTTGCAGGTCCTGGCGCGTGGTGAAGCTCTCATGCGTGGGAAGCATGGGTCTTTCCTTCATGGGTACTCTGCGAGCCACACAGATCAGACACGACTGGAAGTCTAAAAAAGAGAGAGAGAGAGAGATAGAAAAAACAGAGGGAACATGTGGAGGGAAGAAAAGATCAGGTAGAGGATATAACAAAGAGGACAGGGCGGTGAGAGAGGGGATGAAGGGGGATGGGAGAGGAGAGAGAGGAGTGGAATGGGGTGTGAATGATAGAGACAGAGGGAGGGAAAGAAAATGAAATGCATGTTATTCCCAGGCAGCATAATTAATACAGTTATTAATGAGCATGGGGATCAGGGCTCCGCTCCTTTCATGAGGAGGAGCAGCTATTGCTGGCAAGGGAAATGATGAAGTGCGACCTTTGAAGGTGTGTGTGTGTATTTGTGCTTATGTGTGTGTGCGTCTCCGGTTGGTCTCACCTACAGTGCCATCTCACACCGATGACACCTCCCCTGGCCGAACATTAAAGATTGCCATCCCTCAATCATGACAGCTGCCTCTAACTCACACACACACGCACACACAGATGACACTGCCAAGTCCAGGACTAGGGTGACCCCAAAAAGTCTGCCATCTAACTTTCCTGTGCCAGTAATACCCACAATCCCACACATGTTTCTGGCAAAGAAATGCATGCCAGGGCTGACACACACACACACACACACACACACACACACACACACACATTCCTCATTTTGACTTGTAAACAGAGCCTCTTGGGTGGTCCGGCCCTTAGATCTGTGAATCCCTCTAAATTTTCCTGCTTTCTCTCTCTCTCTCTCTCTCTCTCTCTCCCTCCTTCCTTCCTCTGTCTCTGGTTGGACAAATTCCTGCAACTGTAACCACTGATCCTGCTTTGCCACACACACACACACACACACGCACGCACGCACACACACACACACACACACACACACAGACACACAGACACACAGACACACAGACACACACACAGACACACACACACACACACAGACACACACACACACACACACACACACACACACACACACACCTCTGGCCTGGGTCCTAGTCAGTCTATTTGCCAAAGTATGGTTGGCAAGCAGCTGGTGCACAAAGGAAGCCAGAGAGGGGAAAAGACAGGTTGAGACTAGACTTGGAGTGAAACATTTGCATTTCCACTTATTGTTTTAATTAACCACTGAGTTATAGTCTGGCAGTGATGACTTATGGCTGCTCATTAAAGCCACAGAGCAAATAGGATTTAGGTGGTTAAGATCTAGAATGCAATTGTTTAGAGAACATTACCTATCAATGCTTTGCAAAGTGCCGAAGTTTTTGGATAAATGACAGTCACTTGTGATGGAAATTTACTCAAACTATGGGATCTCAAGTTCCTGTCAAAGCCATGAAAACCACTGGAAAAGCCCAGTGACCTCTCAGTGACTGAACACTGTAGGAGAGCAGAGGCAACATACAATTTAAATTATTTCCCAGGAAAAGCAAGCAGATGTTTAAACCGGTGGCTGCAGCGAACACAGCTTCTCTTTCTCTTCGCACATATGCCCCAAAAGCATGTTTCAAAATGCTGATATGTCCAGAATGCTTTGAAGGTTATCAAAAGGCTGGTTTGTTGATGCAATACACGTGATTAAAAACAGCCACATCCTTTCCTTGGAGTCATAAGCCCAGGTTTGTGAGGGATGTACATGAATTATAGATGGGCTTTAATGACAGCTGCCCAGCCTCTCGTCTCCCTTGTGTCACTTAACTTTTCATGGATGTAAGTTGAGTGGCACCAGCACTGCTCTTCATCAGCTGCTTATATTCCTTTTCACGCACAATGGCAGGTACAAGCTTAAATGTAGCTAAATCTCAACAGCTATTCATAATAAATCCAAACGCAATTGGCTTCCAGACAACAGAGTTTTCCCCCAGTTTTCTACATACCTTTTTATTTTGTACACCAGTGTTCAAAGACAGTTTGAGGCTCATTTCTCTCAAGTAATCCTTCATTCCTCAGGTCTGAATTGTTTTTCTTTTGTCTGTCGTGAGCTGACTGTTGCCTCCGCAGAGTGTTTTAGAAATTATTCCACCAATTACATATTATTTCAGGACTTATTAATTTGCAAGGTCTCAGATACTAATCTCTAAAGTTTCTGACATTTCTGAATTCACTATTCTACTCTTTCATTTTATAATTGCTCTAGATTTAAAATTATTAAACAGATCCCAAAACTAATCTTGCTCAAGGTTGTTTTTGTAGGGTCACTACATTAGTGTCAAACGATCCTCAGACTCGCTTTTTCCCACACTATCTCCCCTCTCTCCCTGCGTACCGTCTCCTTCCTCCTTGATGGACTTGGGCTCCGAAACGGCGAAACACTGCATGGTCTCATATTTCTGCTGCTGAGGCTCATGCTCGTGCGGCTCATCCTGGCTCTCGCTGTGGGGGTTGACCAGCATTCGGCAGTTGAATGTGTGACTGTTCCTCCTCGGACCCTCGCTGGACCAAGGGACGCCGTTCACTACAACAGAAGGCAAAAAGGAGAAGTGAGATTTACAATGTGGCTTCCTGGGGATTTTATTTGATGAATTTTACCGCAGCCAAAAACTGAACAACAAATCGGGAGCTGCGACGAGCGAGCCAAGAGAGGCTACCACACTGCAAGTGAAAGACATAATGAGAGCAAGACAGAGAGAATGAAGCCGGAAAAAAGTGTAAAAAAAAAGGGAGAGAGCGGTTGCTGGGTAGAGATCAGTCATAATGAGCAGTTGGAACCCTGAGCCCTGTGCCATCTATCCACAGCCATGCATCACAGCCAGGCCTCCATATGCATGTCCTCTAAAAACATCATTGCCAATCTTTCTTCTTCTCTCCAACACTTACACAGGCGCGAGAAAACATGCATGTACATGCATGTGCGAGCAGACACGTAGAAAAAAAAAAAAAAAAGGAGAAATAAATAAAAAGACATGTACAGTCACACACACACACACACAACTCATTTAACTCAAACTCCCATCACACTCCATCTGGTTTGTGATCTCATTCAGTGCATTGATAATCTCCCAGTATCTGGGACACAGCCCACTGATCGTTTCCAGGGTACTCCGCTCTGTGCTGCTCCCCCACCCAGATGGCTGGGCACTCAGACCTCAATCCGGAGCACCGGGACAGAAGAGGCGATGAAGGGGAGAAGGGACTTAGAAAGAGCTCCTGGTGGGGTGCACTGACATACATTACAATCACCTCTTGCGCAGAGGAGATGAAGAGGTAGGATGTAGAGGAAGGTATGAAAGAAGAGTAGAGAAGAAAGGTAGGAGGAGGAAACTGGAGGAGAGGAGGATACAGGCCAATGCCTTCTCTTATGGAAATACATTTTTTCATGAGACGAGCAATGCTGGGAGAAAGACCATGCTTTTCAGGGAGGCTGGGAAATGGGAAAGTGAGAACATGAAAATGGGAACTTGGTGAGAATAACACGCAGAGTGAAGAGAAGGGGAGGGAAGGACATGAGATGAGATATAGGAAGGGAGCGATGCTGCTGACAGGGGAGAGAGACGCTGAAAAAGGAAGTTAATTAGCTGAAAAGGGAGGGAGGAAGAAGAGAGGAGCAAGAGCAAATGTCTGGGCTGAGAATCAGCAAAAGAGAAAATAAAGAACCTATAGGTTTCACGCACTGTGCCAAACCCTGTATATAAATGCTTACATAACATTTTAAATTAGCCAGCTTTCCCACATCCTCTCTCTGTTGCAGTTTAACAGTGAACAATTTTGTGTTTTAATTAAACTGACAACACTATCAAACAGCCACCTACAACGTACCTATCTGAACACAAGAGAAGAAGAAGGGCGAGGGTGTTGTGAGAGGAGGAAGCACACTATGCAAAAAGCAAGAGTTGAGGACAGGGTATAAATGAGAGCCTGCTAAGTTATGAGCAGAGGTAAGAATGATGCAACACAGAGGACATACATACAGAGTGAGGAGAACAGACAGAGAGAGAGAGAGAGATGTAGAATGCAAGTGACACAGCAAGACAGAAACCGACAGGTAGAAAAAGCCTGAAAGCGAAGCGAATGCTGGCAGGGAAAAATCAGCTTGAGGCTAACCGAGGGATTTGGGCAGCAGGTTCTTGATGAACTCGGCGTGATCCCCGACGTGCAGCACGCTGTAGACACTGGTGTTCATCAGCTCCTCCTGGTTGTAGCGTAGGTACTGGGTCACGTTCTCTGACACGAACACAATGTTGCCCTCCATGTTCACCACGAAGAAGAAGCCGTCCAGGGCCTGGAGAGGGTGAAAAGAGGAGAAAAATAACAGAAGTTCATTTATTGACATCCAATGCCACAAGCTAAATTTGGTTCACTAACAGGCCTTTATAAATGGCCAGTTATAAATGCAGAGAGAGGGAGGGGTGGGGGAGTTCTACAGCCTGCACTGTATGTGCATCTTTGGCTGTCTGAGGTTAAAAGAAGCAAATTTCAAAAATGTAGGACAAAACTATTCAAGGAACGGTTTTATTTAATTCCCTGGCTTCCTTAATGATAGCTTATTATCTTTAGGCCACGTGAGCCTGATTTGGGGTTAATGTACATCAGCTAACATGCACATACAGTACTGAAATTTCAGCAGGTCTCATCAAGCTATGCAATATGCGGAGCATCTACATTTGATCTAAATACAGGTGATTAGTACAGATTAGTGCATTGTGCGCTGGGTCCTTTCATCATGGCTACATATGCTCAACATCTGTGAGTCTGATGGAAAGCGAGATACAAGCAGGTGCCTGCAGACACTGGAGGATGTGAAGAAGGAGGAGCTCTTAATTGAAAGAATACAGCCCCAGGTCAGCCATTACACACAAGATGGTGTCAATTAGGCCATCAAATCACCCAGAGCCCTTAAAAAAGGGGATTCTGGTGGTTGTAAAGCTATAAAATCTAGTGTCAAGGTAAGAAAAAGAAAGAGACTCCTGCCAAGGTGTCTGCTTCTCACCACTGCTTAGATAATCATTACCCCACATACACACAGCCTACAAGACATGCATTTATACATTTTTTTTTAATAACGCATCAACTGCCCCTGTCTCTGTAACTACCCTGTATAACATACCTGGGATCCCAGCGGGCTAAATTTTGGGTTGTAGCCAACTCAGGTCCCAGGTTACGCATGATCACATTGGGATACAAGTTTTCCCTCGCCTGCATTAACGCAGCACGAGCTGAAAATAGAATTAAGGAGCTCTCATCTATCACCGCATGAAGCGGAGTGGCTCCAAAATGCAACACGGTTGTGCAAGTCCACCCTGTGTGAAGAAAGGCCATGTACTGGACAAGTAGGGCAAACAGAAACAGAGCAAACACTCTTCAGTGCCAACTCTCGCCTTCTTTCAGACACTCTCAGATAATGCCGTTAGCCAATACGTTAATTTACAATGGCCTAATTAAATATACAATGTAGAGGTGGCTAAAGCTGATAAATAAATATATCCTAATGAATATCCTCTGAGCCACCATACTCTCCATGTTCATGTTCTACTTTGCACCTATTGTCTTGATATATGACTCTATTTCTCTTAACCTCCTGCAGCAATGTACAGTAGGCAGAGAATTGTTATAGTGTAGGGAGTAGGGTCAGGTTGACTCCCCTCTCCCCTCTTGGTGTTACTGTTATTTATGACATGATACTGGTGCTTTGCAAACAGGGTCTCTCTTCACATAAATTCTGGCTAAACATGCTGCATGACAAAGCATTACTCTCTCTCTAAAAACAATTTAAACAGGTCTCTGGTGGAGCTCAGTACTGAACCTGAATGCTTTTTTTGGTACAGACAAAGAATGCGCACGTATCACTGAGTTTTAGATGCCTTGAAGTGGCATCAAATCTCTCGTTTTTGTTGGTGTTTCCACACATTTTACAGGAATCATATTGGCTTTAGTAAATTTCAGACGACGCACACAAGACGAGACCTAGTCTCTAGTCTTGTCATACCACAAAACGGCAACCATATGGAGCAGTTAGGAATGCAAACTATATGCCATGACAGCCATGTGACAGAACATGACTTTAAAGAACTGCGCACTAATGTTTTCTCACAGTCTTCTTGGCCTTCCAGGGTGTGTAACAGAGTGGGAGGCAGAGAGCCTTGGAGGAGGGTCATGGGGCGCGTGGGTGCATTTCCTGCCGCTGGCCATTCTCCTCAGAGCATCCTGTAATAAGCCCGGGCTGGCGGACGGGAGCTGCGGCTAGAGCGGGTGTGAATGGCTGATCGCTGTGTTTGGGGGCTGCTGACAGATGGGAAAGCATGCATGCTGCACCGGGCTATATTTAGCGGCGAGTTAGTATGTCGATTCAGTGACGCTGGACCAGGAGAGCTATAAATATTCCATGACAGGACAGATCTAGAGAAGATGGGGGGAGAGAGAGAGAGAGAGAGAGAAAGAGAGAGGGAGAAAGAAAGAAAAGAGAAGTGAACAAGTAAGAGAGAGAAAGGGAGGGGGGCGGAGTGAGTGAGAGGACAGGCTCAATGGACTGATTCATTCGCCAGGCTGTTGCTTTCTTTCCCATTATACGTAAGCACTTCAGTGGCCCTCCACAGGACAACGAGGCCATTGCTCCGCTCGGTGATTTACAGCCAATCCAGGGAAGATACAAGATGCTGGCAGCTTTTACACTGCAGAGCTCCACACACACACACAACTGGCCCATTTGTGATTGTTCACTGTGGATGGCACTCTTCATTATATACCAATCATGATTTAAAGAGAAGAGGATATCCTATGTGAGTGTTCAGTGTGGGGTACTTCAGCCCGTGTGTGTTTTTTGTGTGTGGCATTTTGAGAGGACAGTGTGAATAAGCAAGGCCCTCTACCCACCTCCAGCATCATTGGTCCCAAGGCATCTTTGTCAATCACACTTTGGCCTGTTGATGAGACATCAGCCTTCTGTACCTCCTCCTCATTTGCTGCTGCAGCTTTCTCTGTTAACAGGAGAGTCAGTGAAAAATGTTTAGAGGCAAAAGAGAAAGGACGTGAACACACAGAATCAGGCATGTCAAGAAAGAGAGAGAGAGAAAAAGAACATTTTTGCTTTTCCCACTGAAACTGACCCAAGGTCACTTGTTGACAAGACTTTTAACAAGTAGCTTTGCTGCGACAAAGCAAACACATTTTGTCCCTTTGTCAAAACATGTTGCCATGGCTCAAACCCAAGCATTGAGCAACGAGCGGAGTGAAAGGTTGTTGTAAATGAGTGTCGGAGCACGCAGCTGCCACACTGGTGGCAGTCACTGGATGGATTGCATTGTCGAAAAAATAAAAGTCTATTATGGAAACACTGACAGTGTGTAAACAACTGTTGCTACTATTACGTCAAGAGGCAAAGTCAGACCTTAGAAACCAAACAAGTTGACTATGGACCTCTTTTTTTTAATACACATTCTGTGATAACAAAGTAAGTGTTTTTTCAGCTCTGACTTCATTATGTATCCGTCAGATTAGTAAACAATTAAAAGGAACAAACTAGACAATTAAAAACAGCTGCTTTGAGGTAAACAAACACTTCCAGTGGCAGGACAGTATGAACTGCTTTCTGAAATATACCTAGGCAACACATTTCTCAATAACTCTCTTAAGGTGGTGATGATTTGCCACAGTAATTTGAAGACAGTGATTTCAGACTGTCACAAAAACAGCGAGCAGTTATTGAGAGTCTTTATTTTGAACTATTCCTAGAAGAACACATTTTACTTTCTCAATGCTCTTCAGCACTGATACTGTTTAGCCAGGGGTAGCCTCACTTTTTCATCTGGGCAGCCTTTCTCAAATAACTGGAGCTGGCAGTGTCTCTTCTTGACCTCATACTCCTAGAGTAATTTCCAAGTATGGATATAGAACATGGCTCGTGGCGCATATAGATACGTACAGCACCTATGCACATATGGCAATATTACATACCTTTGCAAAACACAAGCTAGCTAAACGATTATGTTTCCAAATGACAAACATAGCAGCTTCCAATCCACCGCCACAAACCTTTTAAAGTTAAGATCATGTGACTTATTTACTTTGAAGTGAAAATCATATAGGCTCCTGTACCTGCACTACGGTGCTGTGCATTTGTCCATGTGAGTGATTGGGTTAATAACCACGCAGAGAAGCCTTATGTTGCGAGCGTAGGCTGCCCTACTTTTGGAGATGATGATGAGAGGCGGAATATGAGTGGGCTGTTGGGGGGGGGGACACATTTAACTGTCGCACCATGCCAAGAAGAGGGCTGACCATATGGTGAGAGAATGTTGTGGTGAAAAGCAAACAAAATCATGTCCTTCCCTTTCTCTCTCTCTTTTTTTTTGTTTTGTTTTTTGGGTGCAGACGTGTGAAAGCTGACACAAATGCAGGTTTCCCCCCTGCTCCGCGGGCTCGTGCAACACCGCGCAGACCCACATTCATCTCTTTCAGCATTAATGATGTGTGTATCAGCAGGACCTCTCCAGGCCCAGCGGGGCCCAGTATACCAGCACAGCTGCCCTGGGTACAGACCCATCACTCAGTGTCAGTGCAACCCTCTCTGGCTCTCTGTCCGTCTGCAGAGCTGTGCCACAGATAGAAAGAGGAGCTGATTATTTATAAGGGTTCCGTTTGGTAATAACTAAAATGTGACATAATCTGCAACTGGCAAGACACATGCATGTATAATGAATAAAAAAAATAGGAACTAACAGCACTAAATTATCTACTAACAGCTACTGTATATTTCAGCCTCCAGCCAATGAGGCCTGGTCTTTACTGTGTTGGCAAGAAGGAGCAGTCAAGAGTGTAAAGAAAGCTGTAAAACTCTTGGCTATGCCATTATTTTATAGGTGCTATAAAGATATCATTACTCAACATATTGTCTATTAAGATGCAACAAGCTGGAAACAGTAAAAGCGCCAAATCTACGCCACGCAAACAACTCCACCCTGTTTTCAATTAGCAAAATGTATGCAGACGGCACTGAGAGGAACAAACAGGGATAAATTAAAAAGCTTTCAGTAGGAGGCCACTTTTTCAAAGGCCATCGTCCCCGCATTGCACTTCTCTGCAGGGCTGTGACACCAATCAGGGAGAGTTATTAAGTCACATTAGTGTAATTTAATACATTCAGAAATGTCACCATAAACTGAGAATATCTTTTACACATAGTATTGATGTTCTCAGGGAGGGGAAACAATAACAGGCCTATAGAAAGAGAGCTTGTGTGCCATAAACAATCTGATACAGCCACAGAATATAACACTAACCAGATGACAGATGAGGTGTAATGAAAAGAAGAACTGGTGGTGGTAAAATGATCCACTTTGAGTATAAAGACATTTAAATGCTTTCAGTTCAGCCCTGGTTCAACAACAAATGCAGCGAGAAAGAAAAATGAATGGCTGCTGGAATCGCTGTCTCTCTGAACTGTGCGGCGGCTCTCTATGTCAGTTAGGAAAAAAAAAAAAGTGGCCACTGAGGTCTGAAGAACAAAGCAGAGAAGTGAGGACTGTTTAGCCCTTCCCCTCAGTGGTTGCTGTACAAACACAATTATGCCTTTAGTGGCAGACAGGGGATGTCATCCTGTCATCTCACCTTAAAAAAAAAAAAAAAAAAAAAAAAAAAAAATAGTGAGGGTTAGACGGAGGGAGAGGGGAAATAAGACTTCGGTGTGTGATTTTTGCATCACATTGCTCACCATTACATAACGTTTAGCTCTGTGAGTCACCAAAAAACAAGATGACATCATCAGCCGGACTGATTCACATAAACCTCGAGTGGGCCACTCTTCGTCTACCAGTGGCTCAGCAGCTTTTCTTGCATGCATCATCCAAGCCTCATCATAATTTTGTATTTGCCTTTATAGTCATCTGAGGAAGGTTATGACTTTTTTTTAGTTACCTCTAAGTTAAAAAAAAAAAAAGATTCCACTGATCTTGTTTCAGTAAATCCAACATTAGAAAAAAAAAAAAAACAGTAAAAAGACAGACCTCAGCTAATTGCTAAAGACTACTAAGAAGGAGAAGCTGGCAAGTACAACTGAACAGGCTGATCCATTTGCCTGATGTTCTGGCTCAGGATGGAAGTGGGAAAGATCGGCAGCCAACACAAAAACTGCTCTGGTTCATTCACATTAAATGCTGAAGTGGTGGAGGGAACATTCAATCAATTGTGCTGGTCTTTAATAACAAACATCAGTTGTTGTTTGTGGAGAAGATTCCAAACCTTAATATTTATACAATCGGTCTGCCAACACAGTGCCACCTGCGACACTTACTGTTGTCGTAAGGTTCCAATATTAACCACAACATCCTGAGCATATTCATAATATTGTAGCACCTTATTCAAAGAATAAATAGCTCCAACTAACAGGTGGTAAAACCATTTGCACACATTCAAAAAGGGAAAAAAAAGTAGATGAACAAATATAGTGAATAAATGCTTCAGAAAAAGCAGCTAGTTGAAGTCTAACTCTTGTACTTTAGGACTATCACCTTTATTCAACAGACATAAAAAGTATTTTTTTTTTTAAATTACAGGTTGTACCTTGCTCCTTTATTTGTCTGATCTGTTTCACAGTTTCCTTCAGGATTGCACATTTGTCAGGCTTGACATTGAAGTTGTCGATGTCGTTGAAGTTGGCGAAGATCAGCTCGGCGAGCTCTTCGATGTATTTGTTCTCGTGCTCGCGGTTGCGCTTTTCGTTGCTCCGCTTTGGGCTATGGGGGGAACAAAGAGAACACTGAGGTGAGAAAATGAAAGCGATGGCGAAGGCAGTGACAGCAGGAGGGAGATAAAAAGCATGGAACATAGTTGGGTAAATGTTATGTATGTTAAGAGCAATTCTACCACAATAACAGAATAAAGGTAGCAAAGAAAGACGAGAAAAGAGGATCCATCTCAATGAATGAAAAGGCCTCTTATTTAGTCAGTCTAAGGACACACCATTTACAGCAACCCTTGACATAGAGGAGAAGGATAAAGCTAAGGATAATTATTCTCTACATTACTATAAATTTATGTATATATTTAACCATTAGCCCTTTTTATTGTGCCAACATAGAGCACTGAGCACCAGTGAGGAAAAGCCTCATTCTTGAGTGCTACAGATAAATTATGCAGATTTATTGTACAGACTTCAACATTGCTTCAGGCTATGATGCCACAATAACATTATGCTACTGCATATTTCAGGATGTAAGTAACTGAAGCTTGATTTTACTTAAACCGTCTTAGAATGGGTAATCGATGGTGCAGGAGGAAACGTGCAATTTTGCAAAGCGTGGGAAAAGTTGCTAACCACAAAATTTTTTCATCGCTTTTGAGAGTATACCGTTAAATCAAGGAGGAAATGCCTTCAAGTAGGGAGATTTTTTTGGTGGGGGAATCTGATTCTTGGCCAGAGGTATCAGTCTTACCTGGGTCCTAGAAGTTCGGCAGAACATTCTTTGCGTTTTCGCGACTCTGCCCTGGCAGGGTCAGATGAGTTTTCACCGACTCCACTCATCCTCAATGCATATCAGCGTCTGGAAAACACACAGAGACAAAAAATAGAAATGCATGACAAACGCGTATACACACCCGACATATGACGGATCGATTACAAACTCCAACAACACAGTTATGTGGAATATAACATAATATATACTGTAGCTGTTGGAGCATGCCAACATAGGCATCTGCATGCAATGCGTGCACACACAGACACACACAGACAATCCAGCGCTGGGGGCACAGGTTGATCCACTCCAGGAGAAATGAGTGAAAATGGAGCGGAGAAAGAGATTCAATCATTTCTCTCTGATGGTGCAGCTCTCCCCAGAGAGCCTGAAATGAGAACACGGCGCTTCGCCCACAGCACCAGACTGCACGCTCAACCATATACCAAGAAAAACCCATTCGTTACACGAAACCAAGCAAAGCCTGCTCGCAGCGAGAGCCGAGCGGGTTTCCAATCATAACATGTGTTTGTGTGCGTTTACAGAGTACCTCTGAGGACGCTTTACCTGCAGCGGTTTGTAAGTGTCACTCAAAAATTTATTTGAGTATTCATTTTTTTACGACTTTACTACTAAGTGACAAGCTGAGTGATGTTTCTGTTACACCCCACACGCTGCTAACTTTGGTTGTCTCTGCAGCACAAGATAAAATGATGAATTTATATGGTGCTCTTAATCTAAATCATTCACAACGACTTCAGAGTCTTTGGAGATTCAGAAAAGTTTGTCCCTCTGCAGATGTTCAACATCAATACCAACATATTTTATTCTGTTCCTCCTCTTACCCTGCAAGCCAGCACAGGCTGAACTTGCCACTAAATGAAAGATAATCAATTATTGATCAATGTAATGTCTTATTAATTACCACCATCATCTGCACCAAAATTTGATGGCGGCTAATAGACTAATAGAGAATAATATATTGAGCTATCTGGTGCATAGAAGATGTGAACATTTATCGTCGTCCAAAGCAAATAATGACATTTAAAAAATACATGCATAAAAATGATTCTTCTTGGTTCATGCAAGGTGGGTGATCTGCAGCCCTTTGCCTGGAGATAGTTATGGAGAGAGGGGGAACAGAAAGACTGACAGAAGCAACACAGAAAGAAAACGACTTCTTTCCTCCAGTACAGTGCACAAGCTGTGTTGTGATACACTCTCAGCCACTCCAACCATGGAAACGGCTGTGACACACACCACTTGCTGCTCAGCCATTACATAAGGCATAACAGCGGAGTACAGCGCAGCACAATGTAGAGCAGAGAGGAATAGCATAGCTTAGCAGAAGCAGGCTAAACTAAAAAGGGAGCTAGTGACCATGCAAACTTGAGTCTGGCTCCCTCCTGGCCTGGAGTGACCTACTTAAAGCTAATGGTAGGGTCTGTGCTCAAATGGATGAAGTCAAAGCAGTGGTGATTGGCTAGAGAGAGGCAGAGGAGACTCTGAAGGGTAAAACCCATTTCCACTCTCCTGTTGACAAGTGACTTGAGCGCGATTGGCCTGTGCAGTGTATGGACAGGTAATGAACACAATGAACACACTGTGCATGTGTCCTTGCATTATGCTCTTTCGAACGCCATCAGGGTGTCTTTATGCCGTGGCACTGTGCTGTCCACTGAAATTATACCGGTCTCTATAGCAGAGGTTATGTGCTTTTATTAATGACAACAGAAACAGGCCATTAAACTCTCATAGCTAAGTGGCACTCTCTCAGTTCCTATTGGTTGTGCCTGAGCTTTCCAAGTTACCATGGGGATTCTAGACCTGATTGGTTGTGCCTGTCCCACCGGGCCGGATATGATTGGTTGCCTTCGTCTCCTTGACATGGCAGTAATGATGGGTCAGTGTACGTTGAGACAAATAAGAGAGACTGAAAGCACCGGGCACGTCTCAATGACACAAACGCAGACAGCCAGACATCTCGGACGGCAGGCTGGCAGGCCGTTTTTTTTGTTGCCGGGGGGTACAATGTTCACATGGGCAGACTAGAGAATGCCCCGGATCTCTGGGCAGCTATTAACAGCTGGGCACTGGTGTTAGCACTTACTGTACAGAGCTGTGTCACCGAGTTAATTGTCAACATCAGCCACTAGGGGAGAGTTCCTCTTTCTTGCCAAAACTCTTGCAGGCCACAGTAAATCTGGAAATAAATGAATGGTATGTTGCTCTGGTGTCTTCTTCTTCTTTACACACAAACAAATATCAGTACAGCTGCCTGTTACACACTCGAATACACAGAACACACACTGAGTAATCAGAGACGTCAGGCAGTGATGTTCAGGATGACGATAATGGAGCTGTCGATGATGACACAGACAATCATCATCGTGACACATGCATATAAATTATTCACTCACAACTTCTGTCGCTAACGATTGAAAAAGACAGGCACAACGACCAATTTTGCCTCGTTAAACAGAGCTATTTAAAAAGGGAAGAGCTGAGAGCAACAAAAAATGTTTCTGACACAACTGACTTGCATCTGTCACTGCTGTGTACAGCACAAATCTTTAGCCAGCCCAGCCCAGCCCCCCCCCCCCCGAAAATTAACTAAAACGATTCTCTTCAGATTTGTTATTATTTTCAATAGAACTAATGCTGAGCCAACACTAGAGGACAACTAGGTAGATGTTTGATGTGAGGTTGTTCTTAATGTTACAGTCTGATTTCAGGATTCGAAATGAGGGATACTGTGATCCAAACATGTTAAATATTTAGAACTTGCAGTCCTGTAGTGTGATAGGAACAGAGTGTAGAGCAAAAAACCTGTAATAGCAAATGAAACTGAGCTGATTGGGAAGCGTCACCGCTGGTTCTTTTTTTTTGTTTTTTTCGGTGTGAAACATAGCACACACAAGTGTGACCCACTGATGATGACAGCCTGTCCTTGTTGGGGTTTTTTTCTGAAGTCATGCTTGATCAAAGGAGTTTCTGGGAGAATTTTAGTCCCTAAAGTCGCCACTCTAAAAAGGTATTATGACTGTGTGTTCACACATTTTTTTAAAACAGTTTAGATTTGAGATTCAGTTTCAGCTTGTGCACTAAGCACGTGGCTTAGTTATGCGTTTATTGTTATCAACTGAAGACCGGGCTAGCATAAGCTTTAGCTACCATGCAGACAATGAAATTACCTCCAGGACATGTTAAACTGTGGTAACATTGCCAGTATCGTATAGATCTACTGAGCATAGATCAATGCATGCATACATAAGAGACTGCCATCCACACACGCTGTGTGCAAATATCCTTCACTCGGGAGCGATGCAGGGTAAGTGGGGGTTGTGTAAGTAACCTCATTATATACAGGACTGATTGGCATATTCTGAAAATGTCAAATTTGCACTTCATCAAGCAGTCAGTTCATTTAGCTCATTAGGATTGTAAGATGAGACATATAGCACATCAGTCTCGGCTACCTGATGTGAGTCATAGATGGTGTGAAAACAGCTGAACTAGAGTTGAAGGGAAGTACTTCAGCTGGTCAAACTGTGTCTGCTTTAATACATTTTTTTTTAGAGATATCAAAAAGATGATGCATGATAATACTTGTTAAAGGGGGGAACTGCAATCTACAGTTTATTTGGACACCTTCTTCCTGTTGCTGGCAAAGTGCTGGCAGGCTGATGATCACTGGGAAAGTACAGAATGGAGATCTGACTGGAAATGATGCTGGGGTCATGAGGTTTATTGGTAGCTAGATAGCCTTGCATGTAGTTGTTTTGCTACTTTGAAGCTGTGATGAGCTTAGGTTTCCTCTTACATAAGTGTAGTAAACACCTCCACCCGGACTCCCCGGACTCCCCCCCCTCTTCCCATCTCTCTCTCACACACAAACACAAACACACGCTTATAAGACGGGCGACCATAATTGTATATTTGCGTGCTGACAGGTCAGCCCAGCCAGTGTGAACTCAACACTTCTCACTTCATTACAGGTTTTCATCTTCTATCTGTGTGACTGACTCACAAGGCTAAATGAAGGGTTAGGTTATTAAACCACTGTGAGCAACCACAACCACTGCCTCAGCAACAAAACACTGATGATTTTCCAATATCTGAAGCGGTTTATTACACTGATGCACAACAAGTGAGATTTTAATACCTCCATGATATGCTTAGAGATATGTAAAATATGAAATATTTACTTTAAATTGTATAAAAGAACTAATAAAGTTACAAATGGTTAGCTTAAAAGAAAGCAAAGCAACAACAAAAGATTACACAGATAAAGACGCAAGTTAAAGTTTGAAAAATCAATTGACTTTGAAAGCACTAGGTGCACTTGAGGGAGGTGATCATAGGTGTGTGTCATTGCTTATGTCTTAGGTGTCACGAGAGCAGACTCTCCAGGACTGAGCTGGAGCCAACCTGTCTGGCAGGAGAGGAATGCAGAGACAACAAGGGGCTGCTGCTGCTACTGCTGCTGAGACGACAACGTTTCCTCCTGTCAAACTCAGCTGCTACAACCTGTACATGACTTGCTGTATCACAGCGCAATAAACACCTCAAAAGCAAAACAAATTAAACCTTTTAACCACAACTGTTAGACTGTGAAGCTGCCCGACTCATATGATATGACAGGGGGAAATTTACTTTACGACCTTGGGCTAAAACCAGTGATGCCAGACGACATGGTGACGTTGTCCGAAGGGGGGCTCAAAAGCAGCTAGCAGTGTGCTTCTAATGTCCGAATTTCGGGCCTCAAGGGTTTGTTTTGGTCTGCAAGTGTGGAGCTGTCAGTTTCACAACAATGTAGATCCTTTCAGAATTTTGATGGCAAGAAGGAAAAGCTGCCATTTTTTAAATCTGCAACATACTTTAACACTGTTTGGAATCACTGATGCCAATAAATTAGACAAACGTTTTCAAAAATTAACAAAATAAGTAAAAACAATTAATAACAAGTACTTAAACAGGAATATTCTAGTCAATCAAGCAAAACCTCCTGGGTAACAATTAGACCTGAGGCAAAGTAGCCATATTGTAAGGAGACACTCCACTTTATGAGGTACGCCTTTAAAATCTGATGCAATTCGACAGTTCAGTCATACATTCCTTTATACAGATAGAGATCATTTCCAGTTTTTAACGACAGATAGGTGTTGAATTAATTATATGTTTATTATTGATGTTGTTGTGTGCAGCGGTGTCGAACTGTACTGCCTTAATATAGAGAGATATTTCTGATGTTTTACCCCAGTTACAAACATTGCAAGGGAAGAAAATCAGAACCACATTTCAGTATAATGAAGTCCACAACAGGGCACAAAATTAGCACCATGCACCAGGCAAATATGGAAGTAGTTAGTAGATTTGCTTCACTCAGCAGCCAAACAAAACTATGTTAATCTATGGCGTTGGATTGCAGGAGTGTATCTTTATTAATATGTGATACTTATTTCAGCCAAGTTACCCAACCCCCGACAATGCAAATGTTTCTTCCACATTGGATGCATCTGTGTCCGACTTTGTAATGCGTCTCTCAACAAAACTAAACAAAAAAACACTGTGCAGCTGTGACACTGCCTTCTAACAAACTTACTACTACTACTAGACTGTTTTTCTTAAACAAAATTCAGCTGCCATAACCACACAAACTGTGCCAGGCTGCATGCACATCACCGGAGGGGGGGGGGGGCTTTCAAAAACACTGAATCACCAATTCCAGTCATAGTATAATGGAGGGAAAAAGTGGATGCAGAGGGGGAATAAATAAATTGTTTAAAAAAAAATACAGCGTCTGATTGCCAAGAGGAGAGGGCATGTGCCAGTATGCCATTCCTGTAATCATGTGGGTTAGCAGGGCTTTGATTATAAAGACACACCCAGTGCTTCTGGAGCTCAGAGAGTGCTGGGCATGACTGTGCATTAAACTGCATCAAAAGCTATTGGGGAAGTGTTTGAAGTCTCCTGCACTATAATAATGAGGGGCCCTTCCAGAAAGTGCAAAACCACTGTGGGGCAGTGAACAATGTCTTGCTGGTGTGTAATCTGTCCTCACATGGCTTCTTGGCACAACAGGCCCAGAGAGAGAAAGAGAGAGGGGAAAGAGAGAATTGGAGAACAAGAGTGCGCCAATAAAGAGTGCTTCTGGAGGGCTGCAACATGGGCCATTTATTTCCCCCAAACTGAAGAGGAAATCATGACAGGGGAGGGGCCCAGAGGACTCGTGTCTTCTCATTTTACATCTCAATATTTGCAAGGGTGAGAAGAAGCGCTGAGAGAGCCAAAACACACAGAAACATGCTGGAACCATGTCAGATGGTATTAAAGACAAACGTGCATTTAAAAACAATATCATTTTCCACAAAACGCAACTTGGGTGGGGGTCTGCGGTGAACTCTGGCCTTGCTGACAGCTGCCGTTACCTTGAACCAGATGTTCTGATATTAGGTTTGGGTCAAGGGAGAGGCATATGGGGGAATGTGATGATGGATTGAAAGAGATTAAGAGCAAAGTGAATTTGAAACCTTGAATCTTGGGTGAATTTAACAAGACTTGAGTGATGGGTATGTCACCCCTGAACATATAGAGGGAATCAGTTCAATGACGGAGTGAAGCATGGAGAAAATGAAAGAGCAGGGTGCAAAGGAAGATGAGGAAACAAAGGGAACAAAAATAGGTCATGGGAGAAGGTTCACTGAGTGTATGGCGTTGTGTTCAGTAGACCCTGGGTGTCAGTGTTCTGAGACTGTATTTCTATAGTAAGCAAGTGCACATAGTCAGCTCTCATCTCTCTCCCTTAAGTTTGCTCTCTATTACTCACCTACTTTTGTGCGATGCCTACGAGTTACTTAGATGACATTTAAACCCCCCATTTATCTAGTTACTCACAAATCTACTTTATCCAAATGACAACACACAAACAAACCACTATTGACGTACTACATGGAGAGGTATGCACCTTGCCTGCTACCAAGTCCCACTCAAGAGCTTGTCCACTCTAGAATCACTGCAAGGTAATGGCTCTAAAGTGCCGGAGTGCAACCAAGAGCCAGGCCCCCTCCTCCTCCCCATTTACTGAAAGCTGATCACGCTCATGAATCTTTAACACTGGCAGTCACTTCAGGATGTCGCAGGATAGGAGAGGGGAGGGGTTTCTGTATAATAAGTACAGAATGCTCTGGCTGTCAAAGAGAAACACAGAGGAGAGCTCGAACCGAGAAGGAGACAAAGAGTCAAGGGATCGCAAATTGATTAACTGGTATAAATAAGAACCACTCCACAACCATCTTGTCAACAATTCATCTGTGGCTGAGAGCGCATCGAATTATTGTATAAAGTTAAATATATGGACTTTCTGAGCTGATCTCTATGTATGATCTGTATCGGGGTCAATCGAGGTATATGTAAGGCATTGTGCTGGGTAGCTATCAAACACCTTGTTGTGCTCTCTTAAAACACTGGAAACGAGTGAAACGTGGAGCCAGAAACACTTTCAGTGAACGATGCCCACACCGACAGTGCATTTTTCAGGTGTAATATGCCTCTACAGTGTTGATGTTGACATCAGAATGTATTTGGACGTCTGCATTTTGTTCATGACGCTCAACTGTCAACTGATACTATACAAAACACTGCAAACTGAATTAACGTCACCGTTTTTCACCATAGGTCAACATAAATCTACGCATGCCCTGCGTCAGCTATACTACACGGGAAAATCTAAATATTGGACTGAGACTCTGAACACACTCTACTTTAGATGACTCATATTGAGGTCAAGAAAATAACAGTACAGCTCTTGACCAGCAGCACAAAAGCTTAACACATTAGTAAAAAAAGAAAGGACAGTTCAGCTAAACTCATGTCAGTTAATGTAAACTATTAGCTTGAGAATTCACTCAGAAAATGATGATGACTGCTGGCATTACAGTAATCCTAAAAGACATATCCTAGCCAACGCCATCTAAGCTATAACCAGCACAGTAAAAGAGCCTCGCAGAAGGAATAGTGTTTTCAAGGGTGAATCTTTCACACAAGATGGATTATTGCTGCAGACCAACGGGACTATTGGATGCAGCCCTCGCAACGGCTAGATCTGGACACTACCGGATGTTAGGAAAAAAGGAAGAAATGTGCAAATAATGAGGGCAGGGGGTGTCGGTGGGGGAGGTGGAAATCAGCAGACGTCCATCTCACTCCTATCTGTACAATTGTGGGAAACCCTCAATATAAAGCATTGTTAAAAAGTGAATTCTGACATGTAAACAACGTTATTACTATGTGTCCCATCTGACAGTGGTGGTAGAATGCCTGGGGGTTTTCATATCAAAACCACCATCAACGCTCTCCCCTTTTAGCGAGAGAAATCATTTAAGAAACACGAGCCAATAAAACAAATGCTGCATGAGCGGAAATGTGGGATTGTTTTCACAGGCGCACATTAAGTATCAGAAATGTCATTAAAAACGATTCAAAATTAAAAAGTACTGGAGTGTCTATTTGCCACATTGCACAGTAGAGTTGTGTAAAAGCAGAGCTGGCTGTGGCTTGGATTCTCACCTTGGTTTCAGTCCAGAGAGTCCCTCAGGCCATTGCTGCAAGACGGTAATGCTAGGAAACCTTTAAGCATCATCCACTTCTCCCTGCTGAAAGAAAGAAGAGCAAAATTGGGATGTGCAGCACAAAGGCAGGAGAATGTGAGGGAATGTTTTAAGATCGTGGTAATCATTTTTGTACTACGTGATGACAAGTGAAAGTGTAATAATAGGTTTAGCAAACTCATTTTCATTCTTGTACTGATTTTTCTTTATTTATTTTCTTTAACAATGGCAAAACGGGAAAGATAGGCTTCAAATTTCTTGTTTAGTCCTAAGTGCAAATTAAGTTTACTATCATATAAAAAGCAGAAAATCAAAACAGCTCATTAGGTGATTCTTTTATTTCTGTCTTTTAATCCCTGTTACACCAAAAGCGTTTATAGTTTTCAGAATGTGGACCACTCCTCACACAGATTCAGGACAGGGATGGCTCCCATGAAAATCTCATCAGAAAAGACAAGAGAAACTATTGAGATGGGCTTCTCTTACAAGGGTGGGCTAAGGTTGTGTAAAAAGGATTTAATCTCATGCTGTCCATGTTTCATCATTAACCTGCACAATAATTACTATAAGCTGCACAAGATCTAGATAGGCATTGCCATAGTACAGCATGCATATGACAAATCATACGGCGAGTTCTCACAGCCAAGCCTCACTGAGTAAACTCATGAGTCAGGAGTTTCAATATACATTTGAAAACGGCTAATTAGAAATAAAACAGGTACTTCAACACAAAATGCTGTACTTTTGTATTATAAGTGAGAGTGTAATCAGTCTAAGTACACAAACAAAAAAAAATGCTAACAGCCACAGCCATTCAGTTAACTGTTAATGTGCTTCTTTCTCACAACAAGTCATCATGTCTAGTGCTAAATGTTTGCATTAAGTTAGCATGGGGCTGCAAGTTAAGTGTCTATGGGGTCTTTTTATCTCCTTGGGGACCTTAAAGCTTATTACGTCGTGGAACAGAGTGTGCCTTTTTAATCACGGTGCACAATTAATTAGACAGGAGAAAAGTTTCAATTTTAAATCATATTCCCATTTGGATAATTAGAAAATGCAACTCGTAACTCAAAAAAGGGACTCTGCCAGGCTATTTGTCTATGCTGAAAAAAAAACACTCCCCATCAAAGGTTTCCGTGGAGGATCTTGTACAGTATGTAGCCCGATGAAGGGACAGCCAGCCAGCCAGCCAGCCAGCCTCCTCTTGGCCTGAGCGATTTCTACCAAATACCTGCCAAGTGAGCCAGCTGAGGAATGCATTCACGTGATGTCATGCGCTGACATAACTGGAGAGTAAACCGATTCCCCTTTTGAACCGTCGCTAGAAGCCATGTGGAAAGGTGATATTCAGTACTCTGAATTGCTGCACGCCACACACTCAAACAGCTGAAATCTGTGATGAATGAGGGAAGGTGGCCAAATGTACAATTTCAATATGAAATCCTGACTCATCTTTAGCGTCTGTGTAGGACTAAACATGATGCACAGCAAATTAGCAGATATTTCTTGAATGTGAAAGTCAATCATCTTTTTAATTAGATTTCATAACTCTATATTTCTTAACTGCACCTTCCTCTTCTCCTTTGCCCTTTCCTGCATGGCTCTCAGCTCTCATCCTCTGGAGGAATTTCCTCTCAGCTTTAATGCTGTCACATGCTCAGTCTCAGCACGGCCCTTGATCTGCAGCCCGAGTGACAGAATAACACAGAGTGCGAAAACACTCTATTGAACTACATTAGTAGCAATCATTTTTAAGATCGCCAAACTGGATGAAGAAATTCCAAGTTGATAGATTTTTTTTTCTTCACAGAGAAGAGTCTTCTCTTTGTTCATAAATTTAAGTTAATTGCTGAGAGGCTCCATTTAATAATAGTGATTTCTTCTCAGAAAATCAATCTGCAGTACAAGACAAAGAAATGAATCATCTGTAGATGATGTCACACAACACAGAGATTTGTTTTTACAAGCAAAACTGAAGCAACTGCACAACCAGTTACATTTTAACTGACTGCTGTCATCCACTAGTGTGGTAGCCCGTGCTATCAATTTGAACACTTTTATACGAGTTTAATTCCCCATGTGAATCAGTATGGGCAATATTCAGCGTCTAAGAATGTACCAAACAACCCTTTCAGCTGAGCTATGCCAACACTTCCTGTGATATTAAGGGTGGGGACCCGCTAGTGACACTTTTGGTGCGATTCAAGACCAGAGGCAAGTCACACCAGATGCATGCATGCACATACATCTGCATGCAAAGGTGCTAATCATCTAGACATGTAGGAGCAGTAGAGCTCCTTATGAAGAAAGCCCCTTCATAGGCGCTTTCTACGCTTGAAGGTCTATTCTGCTTGGCACAGAAGTGCCGAATGACACATGGTGTCACCTAAACAAAAGCACACAACCCTGCCAAGAGTGCCACTGAGCTTTGACAGCAACATTAATTGAGTTTCATGTTACCCTGAATACTGGCATGACACAATCAATAAAGCTACTTGTAAGTTAAAAATGAAGTCCATTTCAAGAAATAAAACACTCAATACAAATAATAAAAGTCACAAAGAGAGATGAAGCTAGAGAAATATACACACATACATATACAGGCCAAAACGGTAAAGCTCACACCTTCTCCAAAACCTGATACATTGCATTTACCCGTCCAACCATCTGTTGGTATTTAAGGGAGGTCAAAGATCATCAGGTGAAAAGTTCAAGCGTTCCTTAAACAGACTGCAGCCAATTAAATCATAATTACTAATAGACAGTTTAATTGCCTCACATTATCTTTAATGTTTATGACAAAACAAAATCATCCCTGTCAAATGAAAGTGAAACCATTACCGAGTTTGAAACTAAACAGAAAAACACTGAAAGACAACAAGACCTGACTGAATGACTACGACAAGGTTCATACAGCCTTGAGTGTGGCACACTCATCACAGAAGCAGATGGATCATAGAAGGTGAGCAGAAATGTTGCCTAAAGCCAAGCTTTGCGGGTAGTTGTAATCCCTTCTTTCTCCCACAGTTGGCAATGGGTTCCTCCTGAGTGAAAAGCTTTGTCACCCAGGCTGGGCTAACAATGCTAATGAGCCAGCTAATCAGGTTGAGATAGGACAAAGGGGTGGATAGTTCATGTGCTAGAAATTGACCATAATGGACAGGTCACAGAAGGGCTAAATGCCAATGGAGCCCCTACTGGGTGCCTTTTGAATGGCCCACTAATGGCCTTCAATTCAATAAGAATCAAGGCTGATGTCGACCATAATGAAAACACCTGGCCTTTTAGTGCTGGTCAACGCCAAGGTTCGGTCAAGATTCTCTTCCTAACCAATAATCAATTGATTTTGGTCCATCTGGGGTGCAAAGTAGTAACTGTGGTAGACCACACAATCAGATTATGCAGCCAAACAAAGATTTCGTCATATGGATAAGGCACAGGGTGACAAAACTATACATGCTCTGCCACAAACGGGGCTTGTGACAGCTTAAAAAGGTTAAGAAGTATTGTTTTTTTTTTATAGCTCACAGCAGCAGGTTTAAACCCATGGCCTGGCTATTGGAAAAACTAAAACTTTACTGCCTCTGTTATGTGTTTGGATGCCCCAGAACAAGGCACTCAGTACACATTTATGTCAATGGAGATGCTCAACAGCAAACATTACAGGAATGTGGTTGTACTGGCTTCTCTCTGGGGAGATGTTTAACTGTAGTGCTGTAAAGCAAAACAGAGCTGAAAAAAGGCACCCATGGGTAACTTTAATAGATAGAAAAGAAAGTTATTTTCACAAAAAGATTTCATTCATCAGACAATGCCAGAAATATAAATGAATTAATAAAAAGTGCCAATTTCAATGTCCCATTTCACCATAAATATAAAGACTGCTAAAGATTTGCACTTTTTTTTGACTGAAAATCCTTTAGTCTTGGTGACGTCAGCACAGAGATCCTCACATGAAGCTCTTACTTAATACGCTGGCACTATGCCAGCAGATTTCAATGGGCTGCTCTGATGCAGATGCAACCCTGCGTGCCAGGTGCCCTTACATCTGTTGCTCAAACAGCCAACAGCCAGCGCGTTCAGCTGTGATCTCGGGGACAGTAAACACAAATGTGTAAGTAACATAATGAGGCTGATAAGCTGTGGTGTAAAAGGTGAGTCATTATGACAAGAGAAAGCAAATGTGTGGAGCTGAAACAGCCGTGGAAATGCAGAGTTGGGGTGTGGGCAGAAAGAACAATTTGAATGTACAGCTGATTGTATCATGCTTTTAAGATGATTTGGAGCTTCGTCTTGTGACTGCTCTGCATGTCAGCTGTGTTGCATGTCTATTGTGCCTGTGTGTGTGTGTGTGTGTGTGTGTGTGTGTCCACCATCTTTTATTGCCCGTCACAGTTTGTGAGGAATTAGTTCCTGTGGAGGCCTGAGGCTGTACAGTGGCAGTAGACTCAGGATAAGGAGGTGCCATGTTAGCAGGGAGGGGAGGGGAAGAGGAGATCAGCTGACACAACTATGTCAGTTTATCATCTAAAGACTTGAGACAATGTGACAGGCCAATGCTCACATGCACAACAAACGCACATACAGTGTCTGACGAACCTACAAAGCACGACTGCAGAAAAGTAGTTCAATTTGGACTTAAATTAGCTAGAGGAGAGTAGATGGACCAGAGGAAGAGGCTCTTGGTGTTGGTCTGCTCCAGTGAATTAACGTGTAAGCACAGTAACAATCTGTGGAGCACGTTTAGGAAGATGCCTTTAAACCCCAGCATTACCTGATTAAGAGCACTGCTGCTCTGACAGTGGAACATGTAATTGGACCAGACAGAGCAAAGAGCAAAGTGAAGCAGCCTTCTCTCCCTCGGTCATTCCCTCCATTTACAGTCCTCTGCTGAAACGCTTGGTGACAGCCAGGTCAGGTAGACCCTTCAACTATGTCTACTTAACCTTTATTTAGCTATTTAGCACAGCAAGTCACTGAGAAAGAGCCACTAAAAGGAGCTAACATGATGTTTTTTAGTGATTGACTTTTCTGTGAAATCAAAGATTATAGCAAGATCCAGGTTTGAAGTAAACGTGTTGAGATGTCTGCAGTATAATATTTGGGAAAAGAGTGTATTTGTCACCTCCTACCCTTCCTAATAATAGCTATGTTGAGAATTACCAACGAGGTGTTACACATATAAATTCAGATCTTATTGGGCCACTCACAACCATTTATCTAATATGGAATTGGACTGCGTGTCCTAATTAGTGTTCCCAAACACTGCCGATAAATTATCTAAGCATTCAGTTTTTAAATTATGGAAGGTGGACTATATGACGACATCTGGATTCATTCTGTCATTACCTGTTATTTTGATTAAAAGGCCAAAGAACTCCACTCCTACACTGACCTTTTAAATGAAGATATTGTGTGTCAGCTTCTGTAGCGGGAGCATCGGTGTAACAACATGGCTCTGAATCTCCTGTGTAATCTCCTCTCCAATGAGTGCTTTTGTTTTGCACTCCACTGCCAGATGAGATGGGAGGCGGTTTTGTTTTGACGGCCCGCCACATCTTCAGGTGCCAAAACCACAAACCTCTGGAGTAAAAGGTATGAATGGTAGCACTTTAACATGCAAACAAACACATGCACTTACATATGCCATGTGGGACAAATATGGGCATGTGTGATGGGGAAGGGTGTAATTAAATTATGTCGAATTTCAGCACCTGGATATATTAATCAGAAATTGTTTTGTTAGCATTAGTATCGTTAAAAAAAACAACAACAAAAAACCACAAACGGCAAAAAGAAAAATATAATCTCTGTAAAAACTCAAGAACTTGCGCATCAGGAATTAATTGTCACTGTGTTAGCAGCCATGCTGCTGTCATGTTTTTCATTGTTGCCCATTTGATTCTGGCCTTTTCATGTTGCAGCAGTGGTGGGGGTGTATTCATCTCAATTTCTAAAACATATGTTGCGCATGCTCAATACCAATTATATTAGGGGACAGGGGAAAAAATGCTTTACATTTAAAAAGTGCAAAACCTTCTTTTTGCACTTTCGTCTTAATTTGTCTAATTACTATCAACAGGGCCTATACAAACTAAATCGCAACATTACATCTATTTCACTAGCAAGTAATGTATTCTTAGTCAAAGCCTGACATTGCTTTTGTCTCCAGTCCATGAAAGAGCCATACTGTTTCATTTGGGTGACGTACTCCTTCATTACAATCAACACAACAGGTGCAGTGTATTTTTCTGAGCAGCTCCTTCTTGCAAAATAGAGTAAACACTGGAGCTTCATGTTTACATGGTATAAGCATCTTAGATAGGGTTGCAAAGGGGCAGATTTCTGGAAACTTTCAATGGGAAGTTAAGATGGGGAATATCCATAGGAATTATGGAAATTTATGGGAATTAACTGGAAATTTGGGGTAGTTTAAACAAACTGTATCGTATCCAAACATAAATATAAACATTGTTTTGTCATAAGCTGACATCCATACAAAATAATAAAATTTAAAACATTCCAAATTGTGGCCCAGGGTTGTAGAAATCATCTGTGCATGTGATGGAGGAATGCACAGTGCATGTAGGGAGCATGGCCTCAATACTTCTGCAGTAAGCAGTATGCTTTGTGCATGTGATGGAGGAATAGCAGATATTCAAGTGTACTTGCATGAAATCTGGTGTTTTAAGTTTTCCTGTTAAGGGCCAATCCTCTATTTTGTAAATTCCCAGTTTATTCCCATGAATTCCCATGGAATGTTTCCAACTTTGAAAATTCACAGAATTTTGCCTCTTCAATAGAAGAAAACTATTTTTTCTTTAAATATCTCTGTGGTTGTTCAGTATCAGTATGTCTGTTTGATGTGGGAACATTTTCTACTATTCTCCCTGGTCTGGTGTCGCCCTATAGTTTTAGTCCTTATCACATTTCAGTAAAACCGATAACTTTCAGATTACATCTTCTCAAATGAGGGGAAATAATTGGTACACTCTGTTCTACTTCACTGTACAATACTTAAAAGAGCTGATTCACATGCACACCGTGTTCACCTACTCATATTGGTCGTTTCACTCGCCATTTACGGTTCATTGTGGGAGTTAACGGGGCGTGATATGAGGCTCGTGAACCTGTGCAACATTTTATGTTCTCAGCAATTAATAAAAGGAAAACAAGTACTTCAGGCTGATGGCTCTGTGCTTAATTTAGCCACAATAACCTACAGTATATGTGAACTGTACATTATGGGTGGAAAACACAGGTCAGCTAAGGAGATTCCCTTCCCTGATGAAAACAGTAAAGATAAAGCAAGCAAAACCATATTATAGGTCACTGAAGGAACACTGCTGAGTCAGCACAGAGCGAGAGACAGAGAGAGAGAATGCGAGCGAGAGAGGGAAAGAGAAATCATACTGGTCAGAGTTTGACCCTCACAATGTGTACAGAAATGAAAAGCCTTAAACTGAATCCCCACATTCCTCTGGCTTTATGACAAGCGAGTGAGAAATGCTCCTGCTCTGCACATGTCACTCCATGCTACCTTAGCCCCGGCCTGCGATGGTGGTGAATGTACGCCGTTTACCTCCACTGCAGAATAATACTGCATGCTGTTTTTTTTTTGTTTTTTTTTTCAGAGGCGATTCGCGCTGCATATTTTTGGACCACCCACCCAACTCCGGCAGGCAGCTTGCTCAATCCAAGTTTTCTCGCCCTCCCTCGGTGCCAAGGATTCCACCCTGGGCAGTGGGAAAGGTGCCAACCACATGCTAGCACCCAGTGCCACAAACACATTGTGGCAGAGGGCGGGGGGGCGGGGAGGGAGCAATTCACTCACGCAAATTAAGACTTCAAAGCGCACTCCTTAACCTTTATGTACTGCTCCATCCTCCATCCTGTCATGCATCAATTTAGAGAATACCTTTATGATCTATGTTTGTCTTTCCTTGAGGTCTGTTTTTATATGCCTTTTCATAAAGAGCTTTATAAGGTCCATGTTTAAATAAGTACTTTTTAAATTGCATATTTTATCATCATTATCAGAGCAGTGATGACTGTGGAATGAAAAAAGGAGGCCCAGCTCGTCTAAAATGAAAATGAGGTGCTTACAGTACGCATTCAAAACAGTATCTGTTATTAGATCTACTATGTTGTACAGCTACGCAATACCAGCCTCACAACACAAGGGAAAACAGCTGCAGAAGCATTGTCACATAGTCATGTGACCTCTGTTGCCTCCTCTGTTCAAGCCAAACTGGCTGAGGGCACCTTCTCGCCGATGAGCAGTAGACACCACAATATCATTTAGCTTGGGAGATCAATATGCACTTTGCAGTAGCTGACCTACATAAGTGGAGGAGCGTGTACAGGAGCGTCTGTGAGCCTCAAGTTCCTTGGAGCGCCCGGTCGGAGTCTCCATGGGAGTAAAGCATGAGGCAGCTGATGGTGTGGTGTTACAAATCTCAGTTTTGAAAACATTACAGATTCAAATAATAAGCCGTGTCGCTCTAAGGGCCTACATGAAAATGATAACAGACAAGTCAAGGACACTTCCAACAGTGCGTTTGTTTGCCAACAGAGCTGAACTGTTTTTCAGTGTTACTTTTGAGAAGATGTTCTCTTCCATGGCCTGTCATCACAGATCGGACTTCTTGATAGCCAAACACTGAGCAGGCAGACTAAAAGGTGCAACTTATCCAAGAGTTGATACAGGCTCCAATGCTGGATTCGATATTCTCTGAAAACAACCGTAATGTCCTCCTCCTGTTGATCCCGAGAAGAAAGGGTAATTTAGCTTATATCTGACAGAACGTTGAATCTTCAACTCTTTCATGACAAGCACTGTGCTTTCTGGGTAACACAAAATAAGTTAAACCAAAAAAGAGCCTGTACAGGCTGTTGTTAACAAGACAGGATCTACTCTCAACACAGATAAATGGGTTGGCTGATTTGAGGTCAGCTAAACAACACAATAACAACATGCCTTGAAGCAGAGAGGGAGTAAATACTCCTGCTCCTCCTCCTCCATGTCAAAGCCCTCTCAGCGAGCTTTCCATCAACCATCTCTGCCTCGCTTTAGACGTCTCTCCTCTGCCTTTTTCCCCCTCCCCTCCCCTTTCCCTCTGCTGTAAAAACCTGGCCATTTCCCCACAGCTCATCCCTCACGCCCACCCAGGACCTGTCACACTGCTGTTTCCATGACAACACAAACGCAGAGACAGCAGGGTGAGATGCCCAGCGAGACAAGGCAAACAGATACCAGGGGGAGCGGTGCATCATGTCAAGAATACACTGTGGACCTTATACGGCATGTGATGGACAGATAACACAATGTAGTCCGATCTGTTACATCTAAACTTGAGGGGGGAAAAAAACACATGGTTTCTTGTGTGTTTGTCTGACTTGTCTTATCGCAGCCAAAGTCTATCATTTTGGTCTAACTATCTAAGGTTATTTATTAAATAAGAGAAACATAAAGTAGGGAAAAATCTCATAAATTAAGTATTCTTTAACCGGTCTGGCATTTTTTTCCCCATTCCTTGCTCTATGTTGGGTGAAAAGTGTAGATTTGAGAAAGGGCAGTTCATTCAGGGCAGCATTCATATGACAGCCCCAAATCCTGCTGGCCTCTCAGTGCTGGATGTTGTCATTTGACACTGCTTTTAAAAAAAGTAGCACATGAGTACAAGTTAAAGAGCCGCCTGTGTGTGAGAGAGAGGAGTGTGGTGTTGTTCAGAAGCTGGCCATACTAAGCGGCAGAGACAGGGATGTCATTTTCCAGCCTGGGTCGAATGAGTCAACTTAATGTTGTTAGCAAAGAGAAGTGTGTGGAAACAAGGAACAGTGTATTTAACTAGTCGAATGTGACGTGTGTAAAAAGAGACTTATGTCATAATTTTATGACATAAGTATTGCTCGGATTGCTTATTTAACATCTTTAGCTTCAACACAAGATGGCAAGATTTCTCAGACATGGCACTGGTAATTTTCAGTTTTAATAAACCTGATAACATATTGAAACTGCTTGTGTTGACCAACCAGTCTGAACCTTCAAGCATACTCACTTCACTATCATAGAAGACAGGCAAATATTAAAATTTTCAACTTGCAACCAGAAAAGCTTCAAATTTGACTAATGATTAATCTTTTATCAGAATATTTGCCTATTAATGTTCAACTGATAGACAATATCATTGACTGGCTAATGATTTCAACTCTGAATGAGTTTGAAAGCCTAGAGGTGAGCTTTGAAGACGCGTTATAAATGTTCTAAAACTGTTCATGATTTGAATGGTGCTGTGATTACAAGCCGGAAATAAGTTCAGTTGTTAAGATAAGCTTAATGCCCTAATAACAATGGGCCAGAATTTCCTGGGGACCTCATGTGATTTAGGTATTTACCCTATCATTTGTGTCATACGGTGCAGTCACTTTAGATAAAAATGCGCATTTCACTTGAATTTACAGACCAAATCTTAGATTACAGATTATCCACAGACACACGGACACATTCTGTGTAGCTCAATGAAACTCGATTTGATCGAAACTTGATTTTGTGCTGAATATTTTGTGGATCAATCAGTATTGACCCAAAGTATAATTCTCACTGCAGCATCCCCAAAATACTTAAAAAGTAAATTTAAAGAAACACAAGAAATAAAACTAAAATACAGAGCTACCAGTTCTCAGCAATTATTACACATTATACATCACTGAAGGCTCAAGACAATCATATGATTCAGGTTTTTTTTCTCGGCCTTACTAGTCAAAGACAAAAGATGTTTTAGACTACCTACAACTTTGGAGCATCCTCTGTATTTTGCAGTGTCTCATAATACATATGATCATCAATACAAAATAGCATTTAAGTTTAAGGTTATAGGAGGGATTGCATCATATTAGGCCAATAGTGACAGACAACACCCCAAGAACTAGCAGCGCATACTACAGAACAAGGGTCAACCTATTACTGTATCACTCAGGTGACGCAACAAAGCAACTTATCACAGGGCAAAAGTCATAGATTACAAAATGAGAGGTTGCACTGGGAAATGCTGTTTTGTTTATAGAATTATGAACAGACACTGAACAACCCAAAAAAAGAGCCAAACGGCACCACAGAAAGATGAGTTTGTGTAAAGGAAATTACAGGGCTGAGTGGATTCCAGACAGAGAGGAGAAGACGGCTAACAAGGGATAGATAGAGATTGTTTCCGAATCATGTGACAAGCTGGGCATTACTGTCACACACCTGTTGCTATAGCCGTAGTTTACAATGTGTTCAGGGAGAGAACTACTTCGAGGTAACACCCGTTACACAGACTATGCCAAGGCAGTGTGAGAAAACCTCCAGTCAGTTATCCTTGTGTAAACATCCACATACTTGCATACACGCTCGCATGAATTCCTGGACTGTCATCATCCCAACAGTCATCCTTCTGCACTGTCGAAACAACATGCAAGTAACGTTTTAGTGTATCAGCCAAAGGCAAAACCCCTGTTATATGAATATAATAACAGGGTTTCCGAAATCTTTCATGTTATGGACCCCTACAATAGATGCACATTAGGCTACACACCCTGAATTTGAGAGGATTTTCTCCTCCTCTGAGTAATATTTAATAAAGTTAAGGTTTATAAAGTCTTCATTGTCAATCAATGATGAAATCAGAAAGCAATCAAAACAGCCAAACCTGTCCCTTTCCTTGTCCCATCTTTCTAAATGTAATAAATGTTAAAAGACTCTATTCCTCCTTTTGTCCAGGACCCCCTACAACTGACTCTAGTTGGTCCCCGGACCCCAGTTTGAAAACCAATAATACATAAGTATGTTTTGACCTTAAAATGAAACAAACAAAAGCAATGCTAGGTACACACTGTGGGAATGCATGATTCTACCTGTGCAGGACTACATTGCTTTCTAACAAGAAGAGGATGCTCCATGTCCTCATCTAACACTCTAAAACAGAAATCGGGTCAGTTTGGAAGGAAATTTAACTTCTTGACTTGTCCGGTCACCCAAGGACAAACGGTTTGATCAGCCACAATCCACAAAAATAAACACTTGTATATTTTTGTTTCACTGCTAATTAAAATATCAATAACTTCAGTCATACATTGAAGAATGTATAATACTATTGAGGCTGACAGAAGGAGTTCACATGCACACATACATGCAGGTTTCTTTAAGCTCAGCCATTTAAATGCATCTGGTCTTTTTCAGTGTGCTGTCAACCACATTTTCACCATGCTTACTTTGCATGTGACTACCGGTACATCTGTCTGAAAACCGTCATCACCTTCTGCACAAGAAGCCCTCAAGTTGCAAGGCAAATCGCAGCTGGACAACATGTCATGTTAGATCTCCTATCGGTGATGTGACCGGAGTACTGTGCACCATCAGGTGGGCAGGGTGATGCAACAGAAACTGCTCAACTGGTTCCACAGGATGCGTTCCTCTGGCATTACTGAGAGGAGCGCTGACAATCATTGAAATGGCACAAGCTGTCTGCCTGTATAGTCCTGAATCAGTCAAGCAGGAGAGCCCTTAAAAGGAGTGCAGTGTACTCCCAACACAGGCACAACAAAGCAACACACACACACACATACAGACAAGCAGCATTCCCCCATACTGCCTGCCTTACATTTTCAGGGAGCATCTCCTGTGTTCAATTTAAAGTCTGGTCTCTATTTACATCTCCGCAATGACGCCTGCGTGAATCGCAACTAATCGCAACTAATTGCGTTAGCATTACAAATAATTTTTTTAAGTTATTTGGACAGCAAGAAATTGCAAGCCCTGTGCAGACTTTTCCCTCTTAGCAACCTTAAGTGAAGAGCAGTCCGGATTTCTGCTGTATAGCTGAGCCTATGGATAACTTTCTTAATACCTTTTTTTTTAAAAAAAATATATTTGAGGCTAATACAAAAGTGCTCATATTATAGCTCGGCTGCTAACTAGCATATTAGTGGAGCACCTCGACAATGCATAGTAACGCCAGCCAAACACAAGAGAAGCATTAGTTCAGCAAAAAATGAGAATGGTCCCCTGCACCCTGAACGAATACAGACATTTTTTGCCAACTTACCTAACGTAGCAAGTAGTACGGGGGCATGGTTAACACCACAACAAACAAGGTTAACTGCCCGCTCAAACACATGGTGGTGAGAACTGTCCTGACTCACTCGTATATTCTGACAACGACGTCCAAACCAGCCTGACTAGCCTGCAGCTAAACAGTTAGCATGCTAACTACGTTCCTGCTGTACTGGCGAACTTAGTCCGGTGTTTGTGTGCACGGTCACCCGCTCACTCAGCACAAAAAAAACAATGACATATGAAAGTATTGTGCACGCCGTGTTGTACTTTTACACCAAACGTACATGTCACCACACCGCCACTAAATTTAAAACAAAAAAAAAAACAACAAAAAAAACGTCCGACAAACATTGCAATAACTCGCTTGCAAGCTCGCCTGTCTGAGCCGTCTAATTGAGTTTGCTGCAGAAAACACTATTGACACAGGCAGCGGGCTTAGCCAAGAAGCTAACGCTTGCTAATAAGCTAACGCCGAAGCGAGAGCCTGTGCCAGACAGACACACAACCGAGATTGAAGACCTCACATTGGATAATGGATTTCACAACGAAAACACCACGTCCCGTCTCGACAAGGAGCACCAACACGTGTGGCTACTTACAATTTAATACTTTCGGCTGTGTCCTCGCTGTTAAATTCCGTTTATCAGACGCGGCTCTGACCTTCGCGGTAGTGAAACAACATTTCTGCTGGCTAACTGTGCCGCCATGTTACTCCTGCTGTGCAAACCAATGCTGAGTGTTTATCTGGCTGGTAGCTGCTATCCTCCCCCACACCAAACCACATCACGGAGCTCCAGCAGCACTATCAACTCAGTTACCGCCGGGGCTCGTAAGCAACACTACGATGGCACTAGGATGACACGGTGCTTTGCGGTTTTAATGAATAGCATTAATTTGTCGACATTTAACCTGACAGCCACTAAACAGTTAGTTAAAAAACACCACCGAGTCACGCTTGTCAGTGGCTAATGTTTGAATTTATGTTACCGTCGTGGTTTAAAAGGTGGACAAACTACAGCGTGATCCCATTCCAGCTCACTATTAGGGGTGGAAAGTGTATTACAAATACATCTACACCTGTGGGAATACTGCTTATCAAGACGTATGTACATTTAAGGTCATAAAGATTTATGTGAGCCTATAAAATGATGAGTGTAAGCGCCGAGCCGCAAATAAAAAGGGTTGTTAAAGGGAATGTAGTTGGTGAATCCCTTCAACGCATATCTAAAAGTTCAATATCAGGTTTGAAATACTACACTTGCTGTAACATTTATCACTGACGGTAACTAAACAGTGATGAGACTAGGCAACATTTCAAAACAGTGCAATTTTATTTGCCGTTTTAATGAATGAACACCATGTTTTAAGGCGCAAGCTGCGAGCTACCATCACAGGCTTTAGAAATATCACAAATGAGCGTGTCCTACTTCTGTAGCTACGTTGATTTACTGTGTGGTCAACTCTCCATGGATCACACAGGCGAGCAGACGTTTTTTTTTTGTTTTTCATCCCATTAAAACTTGTGCAACACCCCCACCTAGCGGCGAGTAGGTCACATAATCAACACAGCTGTTTTCTACATGTTTTCATGAACATGACTAAAGACTAGAGAACAGAAACTCTCCATGTGGACGCATTCAACCACACACACATAAACACACACGACACCATTTGTTTAGGTTTTTCTCGCAGTTGCTCCCGTTTGGCAGGGATTGTATTGTCTTTGTTTACCCGAGGACAGGATGTGTTCAGGACAATGTTCGCTAACATGTTTAATATGTGCCTCAGTGCTACTTTTGGATCAGGGCCACAGCTACAATTAACACTTCCTTCTTTAAAAAAAAAAAAAAAAAAAAACTAAAAAACTATTTGACTGATAAACTAAACTAAAAGCTTCAGCGCTTCTCTCATTTAAATGATTTCCTGGCAATGCAGAGAAGGATTTGAAACACTATTTTACATCTTCATGGGTGGATATAAAATATACACATTAGCTGGAAAGTTAACCTAATAAATAAAATCTAATAATCCAGCTTACACCTCCCGTCAGTCACTGCTACAACACTTGCTTAACATGTTTTATCTTTAGGGAAAAGTTAAAATGTGAACAGTAAATGTAATCAAGAGTCTCGATGATAGAAGGTGTCATGTGCTGTAAAGATTGTAAGCCACCCTGAAGTGTGTTTGTGATATTGGGATATATTGAAGGAGCACTACAGCAAAAATAATTACAATACCTCTATTTTTCAATAAATCATTTTATTCTTTCGTAGGATATATAAACCCTCAGAACAAGTTGAGAAAACCATATACACTGCTGATATACCGCCGGAGACAAACCATGACTCACCTCTGTACTCCTAAAATTAGTTAATGGGTTGATTCTTTAGAATAAACCAGTGTTACCTTGGTGATTGATTCTTACAATACAGCTGAGTGCCACAACTGCACTCCATAGCTTTGTAAATCCATTTTATGGCATGTTAAGTAAAAGGCATACAGTATATCAACAGTCAAACAGGCTCATTTGGCACAGTCAACACTGGGTAGGAGAGAGGGGGACAAACAGCCAAACAAAATATGGTTTTCTCATTCTCAGTCCGTGCTTTTACAACAAATCTTGTGGTCATTTTTTAATGTAAGCAGTAATATGCAAGGCCAAATGAATAACGTAAAACCATTCCACGTATACAGCAAATGTAGAACTGCTTGTTTTTGTCCTTTTCCATCTCTTATAAACTTACGTCATAACACTCCAAACTAAAACACAAAGTCCGTTCATTCATCAATAGTATTAAAGGCAGAACTGTAATAGATTATAATTTCATGGCAAGGAACACGTTCTGATTACAAAGCTGCTCTGAACTCCAATTAAATGCTACATCAGGTCACAGGGCAGTTTTGCACAATACTGAACTGTCAATTTACGTACAACACTAGTTATGTCTCCTCTTGTCATCGTTTGCTTTTACACACTCTTCCATATCCATCTATCCATTAGAGGATATTGAAAATTGTCATATTCTAATTTGCTTTCCATCTTTTCGCCATCCTTTTTAGACGTGGCGCAAACACTCTGAACATTTTTTGTTTTGCTGTGCGAGTCTGAACAGTCTGGGGTGTGAATCTAGTCATATCCTAAAGATGGAGATTATCAACAAGACTTGTATGTCACTCATGGAAAAATAAGAGATATCATAAAGGAAACTCCATACAATGTTTACAAAAATCCCTCAAAAGAGGGACAGGAGTCAGTGGCAAAGAAGAGGAGCCGGGCTAGCAGTTACAAATACAAGCAAAAAAAAAAAGAAAGAAAAGAAAGTGGGGGAAATAAAACACAGGCTGGAATACACAGTATTTAGGAAAAAGCATGAAATGACCTGACTTGGGAGAAACATTAAACACTGAAATCATATTCCTGAAATTTTAAAATTACACACCCTGTACAAAACAATCCGTATCAATAGGCACTTCTTAAATAATTTTTTTTTTTTTTTTATAGTTTATTTCTGAATTTGTTTTCTTTTTTTTTCATTCAAAAATGGCACAGCAGAGCAATGATTCGTAAATCAAGGCGTGCTGGACGACTGGCGACAAGTAAAGCTAAATGCATTCTGGCCCTGGAAGTCCAGCTGGGAGGTCAAGTCCTGTGTGGGAGCTGAAAATGCATATCATGGTGGAGGAGCTGGAGAAAGTGTTGGTTGGATAGAGCCAAGGAGGCACGGGGAGGGAAGATGGTTCTTGGAGAAGTGGGTGATAGAGGGGGCCGAGGGGAATGTATTTATGATGACTTCTCTTTTTTTGCTTTTGGTGAATCAGCTCCATGGGAGTTCACTCCATTTACTCCATTGGCTGAAAAGAAAGGACATATCGACATTAGTTTCATTTAACTATTTAATGATTTTAAATGTTGAGCATTTAATGAGCGGCAATGCATGTATGGATTCTTCAACAAATATGTTCTTAAGGTTATACAATTCTGTGGTTTCCTGTTTTTTACTTCCCATTAATAACTTTTGTCTGTTTCTTTAAAACAGTGGGTGCTTTGATATGCATTGTATCGCTTGGGTAAATGTTCAGTTCTTTGCGGACAAAGAAGTACTTTGTGCTCGTTGCTCACCTTTGTCTTTCTTTGATTTGCTCTTGGAAGGAACTTGTTTCTTTTTCAAGGTCTGAGCTTGGGCATGCTCCCTCCACCGGCGCAGCTGAAAGTTGATAAATTTCCACATCATGAAGGCCTGAGTGAGGCAGATAGCGGCCAGGACAGTTATCCTAATGGAGAGGAGAAACAGTCAGTAAGTCTTTTTTTTTTTTTTAAACATAGTTTTGTTAATTTCTCACAATCCCACTGTATGTTTAAAGGTTGGGCCTGGGCTAAGATATATTATCTTTGCATTTCATTCTAATTTACTGAAGCTGGTGTTGAAGTATTCTTTTCCTCTTCCACAATGGAGCCCTTCCTGTATGATTGTTGAAACTCTGCACTACATGCAGACTCTAGAAATAAGCTCTTGTTCCTTTATTCACAGTGGCAAACCTCACGATGACAGATGATCTTTATATTGGCTTAAAATGTACATTTAACTTCCGCTGCAGTTGTGCAGTAAATAATTCAGTATAATTTACTTTTTGTCCCATGGGAAATGGAGGAAAAATACAGAAGATTAACAAATGACTCAAGTGTGCATTACAATTAGCAATTCTTATAATGCTGAAGATAGATTTCAGAGTAGATTTTTTTGTGGCTCGATGAATGTTACATTGAAAAAGGCATAAATCCACTTCAATTATGTTCAATCTTTCTATTCATAAGTCTTATTTTAAGGTGAAACAGTCCTGTTTCTCTTCTCAGACACACTTACCGAACAAAAAGGACATTAAAGTTTCCTGCAGCCAAATCAAAGCCTTGATTCTCAGCTGTGGCGAGGCCAAAGCCCACGGTGAGGACAGACAGGGACAGGGTGAGCAGCCGTCCAAGGACAAACAAGACGGCCCATATGGTGAACCTGGAAGACAAGAGGAAGTCCATGATACAGCATTCAAAGCCTCTCAGGTCAGTATTTCTTGTGAAGAAAGTGAAATCGTTAAGGCTGTGAATCAGAACTCACCCTGTTTGTCTGTTCTCATTGCTGAAGTAGACCAGGCGGGAAATGTGGAAGAGGAGCTCGACAAAGTAGTGCAACACGAGCAGGACCAGACCCAGACGGTTCAGACTGAAAGACACAAGCAGGCATGATTTTCCTTTATTACAACTGACAGGAACAACCCAGGGGGACACCACTAGGGTAAAAACACACAGTCACACACATAATTTTAGGCTTTCTTAAGTGGCAGTTCTTACTTCAGAATGTAGGCGCCTGCAATGTGAACCAGGTACAGGAAGATGTACACAAGTTGGCGTGGAATATCCTCCTAAATAGTAAATACAAAAGGACGGGAGGTCAGAAATGGTCTAAATATTTACAGCAGAGCGGCTCTGCACATAGAATGAAGAAGAGTATGATTCTTTGAAACAATGCAACGTAACCAAGGAAGTCAAACAGGATACAGCCTCGGGGTCCAAACACAAGCTACAATATGTCATACCATTCCAAGACGATGGGCCCACAACACCCACCCACCCACTCACATACCTTCTTTGTCTTTTGGAAATACAGTTCTGGGAGAGCGTGCAACCAGTAGCCCAGCTGACAAATGAAGTAGAATTTCATCTGGAATCTGATGGAAAACAGGAGTAAAAAAAAAAAAAAAAAAAAAAAAACTTTTATAATTCAGAGCCACTATTTCAAAATAATCATTAAAGTAATGTATGTGACGTGATAGTTTTTTTTTGGTCCATTTAAAATCAGAAAGAACACAAAACAGTTTAACTTACGGCATCAGTGTATGGGGATAACCCTCCCACAGGGTCACTGGATTGGACAGGAAGTTTTCCTAAAGGACAAACCAGCATTTAAATTACACTCATGGACAGATTTTGCACCTATGTGAACAAGAACATTGAACATCTTTGCTACTGTACGTACAGACAGCAGGATGCTCGTGCCCCAACCGAAGGAGAATAAGTAGAAGGCGCTGAGTTGGCCCGACTCGTTGAACTTGCTGTGCTTAGTTTTGGAGAAGTGCTTCTTCCTGTTGATTTTCTGCAAGGATGGACAGCAATAAATAAAGCAGAACTGGTACTAGAGATTTAAATCTGCACACTCATGTGTGTGTGTGTGTGTCTCACTTACGTCCAGCACATACTCCTGGATAATGGCATGCATGATGATGGCCACCAGCATGTAGAAGAAGACGGTTGCCAGGTCCTTGATGCCATGGTGGAAGTGGTTCACGGCTGTCTCATCTGGGCCTTATGGAGCACACAGAGTCAGACAGTCATTAAAATGACCTTGATAAAAAAATTTTGCAATGTGTTTTGCTTGTATCCAAAATGTCGGCTACGCCCAGTTCATGCAGGTCTTTGATCCTTAACACGAACCGCAGAGCCATGTCAATTCATTCCAGTGATTCATAAGTTTAATAACTTTAATTCCTGAGGTGAGGTGTTTGGATTAGTGAGTCTCGACTGTGCAGGATTACACCACTTTAAAACTACCAGTCATTTACTATCTCAGCATAAAGCCTCGTCAGTCCTTCTAAAGTTACATATTATCTATACAGCCTCCAACGTGGTATCTGCGAAACCCTGTGATTAATGAGAGGAGCTGTAGCAGAGAGATAGATGATACAACATGAACACAGTTCCCAGCAAACAGTTTGAGAAAGCCTGAGTGGTGCCCACATAAAGAAATCAATCCAATTGCTGATAAAAGAAATGTCGTGATTGAATTTGTTCCACTACAGAGAGATTTAGGTGCTGCACATTATTTGCCTAATTTGATATATGCTGTAAATAAGTTACAGAGCCAGAGAGTAAGTGGTAAGGTCTCTCAGATAAGAACTAAACTAACAGCTGGCAGCGCGCAAACCTCCTGCCAGAGTACAAAAAGCTCTGAGGTCGAACTTTCCTTCAACAGTGTCTGAAGTTAGCAAAGAAATTGTTAACCTTGAAATGAGCAGGACTTGAATTGAGAGGCCTATATTACACCTTAGCCCAAATTCACCCGGCACAACCTTGCCACAAGAGAACTTTATAAATCAGGCAGACTAAATTTAGCTCCAAAGGGAGAAAAAAAAAGCTCTCAAATGGGTTTGTGTAAGGCCACGCAAGTACCGCTCTAGAATCCAAATGAGAGGCTTCCAGCCAGACAACCTCGGAGAGAATACTGCATTATATGTCGAAGCCAAAACTTGTCTGTATTCATTTCAAAACATTCATCATCTGTTCTCACCATGTGTGTCTTACACGGGCAATTTAATCCTTAACTTACCATTTGTTGATATGGTGACGTTGTACTGGACAGTTATGAACAGCACTGCAAACTTTGAGGTGACCTGTAGAAATCAAACAGTTTAGATAAGCGACGAGAGCCTGCACACATGTGCACATGTGTCATCTATGCAAAAATTAAAACGGGTTACAAAGGGTGACTTTAATGTATTCACATTCAAACTTGGAGTACTGCATTTACATATCAATGATTAGCTGCAAGATCCATGATGGAGTGGCTGTAATTACGACTTATGTATGAATATTGAAGTTAAACACATTTCACAGAATGTTTTATTTTAGCAATATATAATAAAACCAATACCAATAAAACTATAAGAACATGAAAATTATACAATATTACTGTAACTACAAAAGAAAGGTGATAAAGCACTATCAGCTCCTCCTTTAGGGGTTTTATGAACAGAATACATAGAATATTTGAATGGCAAAGACATTGAAATTACCTCTATACATCACAATGACTCCATATAATTATATAGGGGTTATATGACTGATGTGTGACGTGCCCATTAAACATGACCCAACCATAAAAATGTACTGCTTGAGCCGCGAATAGAGCTGTATTAAGACGGTCAAATAATAAGGGCAAACGGGAAGTTGCTTATTCCCCCTTCACAACAAAAGAACTACGTGGGCGACTAACTGAAATACACACAGACGAACACTCACAGTTTATCTAAATTATCATAAATCACCATAATTTTGAGACGGTTTATGGTGCCATTGTGATATAACGCAGAGTGGAATTAAAGAGAAAAGAAAGGGCTTTTATTTTGTGAAACAAAAACAGGAAGCAGCTGAAAACGTCGCCGCGTTGACATTAATGGCGCCGATTTTCACTGGGGATGAAACATGGTTGAAATGAGACATAAAATGTGTGTGAAAGTAGCCCGGCGTGGAGCACAGAGGCGGCCGCCTTGCGTGAACGTCGGCTCGGCGTGTCGACCCGCAGCGTCGGGTTATATTTAAACCGCCCGCACAGCTCCGAGGACAACTTTCAGTTTTGGTGCAAGCGGGTTTGTGTGATGACAGCCCTCTCAGTCGTTGTATGATTGCCACGTAACACATCTACGCATAAACTAACCGAGCCGAGAGCGTTGCACAATATTGCTACCAGCGAGATCTTTGCACTGTTGCAAACGTGTGATATAGTTACACATCCGCATAAACAATGCTGCACATGAAAAACTTTTAGTTTTATGATCAAACGGCGGGCCCGTGGACGAGTGGTTTGAAATATCGATTTCAACATGGGAAGCAGCCAGATGGAAAGTAGCCACCATAGTTCACACTTTCGCTTTAAAAAGAGGCAAAACTGGGGTTTTAATGAGAACCTGCTGACAGGCTACACGGTGGGATAAAAACAAAAGGCCACCGTGCAGAGAAAACTTTCGATCAAGGGAGGAAGTAGTGTGAAGAATAGATCAGACAGCCATGTCAGTTTCCAGGAGAACAGATGGGGAGTATTCGGCATCTTGTCTCCCACTAGCCGGTCCACTGTGCCGGGCGAGCATCCCCTCAACAACACCCACGACCCACACTTAAAACCCCATTCAACATGTGGACGGGACTTACCTCAAACATCAGCCCGAGAAGAAACACCATAGCAACACAGGAAACAATATCTGCATGGTTCTGGATGACAAACTCATGGCTCAGCACCGGCGGATTCTTGTTAGTCTTTTTTCGGATGTTCCCCATGTCGACTCGGCTCGACTTTTGTGCTTCCCGCAGCGCAGAAGTGGTCGGTTTCTATCAGATATTATTATTACCCGTCTGTGCGAGGACGCTCAAAGCTCCCTCCTGCTTCCTACAAGCAAAGGGCCAGGCAGCAATTGAATGGCGTGTCACTCTTCTGCTAGTGGGAGGGTCCACGGAGAGAGGGGGAGCAGCTGCGCATGCGCCGGGCAAGCGAAACATCTGGGGCTCTCTATCGCCACCTAGAGGTTTGGAGTATAAGAGTATAACAATTATACTGGACTTTATCTCACTTTTTTATTGGAGTTACTGGTTCATTTTACATTAATAGTGTCTCAAAAGGCCTGTTGACACACATTATAATAGATAAACAAGGCTGCATGACCAGTAGTTAGACATTTTGAGGAATAGACTACATTAGACTATTATTATTTAATGTGAAAAAGTGTAAAAAAAAAAAAAAAAAAAAAAAAAAAATAATAATATATATATATATATATATATATATATATATATATATATATATGCTGGGTGCTGGGTGAAGACAAGGCTCCAGGAAGTTACAGTCTGGCACAAAATCTCCAGTTTTAACCTTCATATTTACCTGACAGATACAGGAGTAACATCTATATCTTCTTATCTTAAGAAGTGTCAAAAAACGCATGCAAAAATGTTCAAACTTTGCTGATAGATACATACACCATGCACTACAGTAGGAGGAATGCCAGTTCAGTGGGAGCTCATGTCCGCCCCCTGCATCCGTGCAGGTTTATCCAGCCCTGAGATTACAGCAGAAAACTGTGTAAAATAAGTATGACTAATCTGCCTAGACTACCAACACTATTAAAAACAATCAAGAAACACATAAACAGATCTTTGTACAAACTTTAATGTAACTGGATCACTGATACAGTTCATTAGTTTCAGACACATTTGACTTACTTTAATACACAAAATTTCAGACTTAAAGCCAGACTGTGTAATGTTGGTGGCAGTTATGGATTAATGCTAAATAGCATAACGGTAAAGAACAAATACTGTAGATAAGAGTCACAAAATCAGTATGCTGATTTAAAAATGCCAGTTACACTTACACAGCAACATGTAGCTAAAGTTTAGTAATATTAGCATTACACATTACATTACATTACACATCATAAGCTACTGGTCATACCAGAACAAATAGGGCTGTAGCGGTAAAACCCCTGATAGCATTGAACTGAGCAAGGGTACTTTTTAATGCTTGTTAATTTAACTTTCAATTTGTAACATGAAAAAATGTGTTGTGTCTTCTTTTACATGATCTGACTTTACCATTATCAAAATATAACTACAATAAGAGTATTTCATGTTCACATTGTTACATTTTTAAATATATGAAGTGCCTTATAAGGTTCCTGGTAAAAGATATTCCCACACTTACTATAAGCGCTTAGATTACAGGAAAACCAATCATGTGAGTTGTGACATCACCCTTTCTGTCCACAGCTATGAAAAGATTCACCTGACTTTATGTGTACACTTCCTCTTGTAAAACGTCAGGGAGATACCCTACTATTTCATCACTGACTGATGTTTAAGCAAAAAAAAAAAAAAAAGAAAGAAAAAAGAAGCCTGTCGAGGAGAATTTAAAGTATGAACTGTCACATTCACGCACATGCACACAGATCTTCTTATGTAATCACTTTTTTCCTGGGTTGACCATATTAGTTCACAGCGGTGTCACTGAGGTGGAGCTTGTACGTTTCAAGGAAAGAGAAAGATAACTCACACATGCAGAAATGTTTGCCTCTGTGACCGTACACAGCTGTCTACCATAGAAAAATGATACTGGTAAGTTAAATTTTGCTTTTTGTCTGTGTGTGTGTGGCTGTGCTCTTTGTAGAATGACAAGCACTAATAGCTGTGTGTAATTTAGGAAATAATAATACCAAATTAGGATTTGTATCTGAGCTCAGAATAACTTTAAAAAGAAACTTTATGAAAACACAATAAATGAACACCACTATGACTTTGTTTCCTTGACGTGAAGAGAATATCAATGTCATTTTGATGGCACGCTACCTTAAATTTGGTTGCCCTTAAACGTGCCTTTCATAAGTTGTCTTTATCATCAATGGCAACTCAGTAATGGGTTTAATATTATGAAGCTTGAAGATGTAAAGAGACTTTACATGTAGTTATTCTGCGATTTGGTAAATATGTCATCAAAACCCATTCTACAACAAGTGTAAAGAAAGACTTTGGAATGAGCAAGGCGGGGTTTATTATCATTTTATAACAGCTGCTGATAAAATCAGTAAATGTCAGTATCATATCAGTAATGATGAAGTTCCTATGATACAGATCAAAGTTCAGCAGATGCAGCAGGTGACTGCAGTCACATCCCATTTCATGAGTTCACCGGTCATGAGCAATTATTGGTTTTACATTGTGGTAAATCTGCACATGATTTTAGCAAAATGCATGTGCACGTGAAGAACGCTGTCTTTTTTGTGATACTCACATGTTTTACTCACATTGTACTGCTTTTTACAGATCCACAAAAATGGCTCCAGAGCTTCCAGATTCCACCACCAAACTGTCCACCACAGCTTCTCTTCCGGACCTTCAAAAAGCAGCCACATTCCTACCTTCATCACAGGATAATCTTCTAAACAAAATGACAGACAGTTCAGAGACAGCTGCCGAGAATCAATACACAAAACTGAGATGGTTACTAACCATTGCTGGACTGATCTTTTATGTGGTGGACATTTGGACAGATGTTTTATTGGCACTGAAATATTTTCAAGAGAAACATTTTGTGTGGACCGGACTGACTCTGATGTTTGTTTTGGTGGGGCTGCTGGTGACACAGATCTTCAGTTATGCATGGTACACCGGGGACATGAATCATCCTGAAGAGAAGAAAAACGTACCAGGCATGTCCAAAGGTGGATTTGCTGCCCTGCACATATTTGGCATGGGCATCTTCACCAGGTATGGCATTAAAACAACAATGATGATGAGTGGTATCGACTTACAGCACTGCGTCCTAGGAAGGCACTGACGCTTGTTATTATATCTGCAAAATAACAGGAGTTACTTTTGTACCCTGCAATAAGGAGTGCTTTCGTGTTGTGACTCAAAATGTGCAGTATGCACAGTGGTGTGCTATTATGGAATGTGCAAACTGGAATGACCACATTTAAGCTGCAATCTTGTGAACGCATCATCGTCTGTGCAGCAGCAAAATACGAATGAGTAACAAATGTACTGTAATATAAAACAACCTGTCTGACTGCTTACATTGTGTTTTGCCTGTTGCTAGGTATTATCACCTGCTGAAACAAGGGTTCAAAGTGGTCTGGACATCAAATTCCTCTTCAGACGAAGACAAGAAAGCTGTGCACCACAAACTGTTTTGTCTAGCTGCTGATCTGAGCATGCTCAAACTGTTTGAGTCTTTCATTGAGAGTGTCCCCCAACTGCTTCTACAGCTATACATAGTGATGGGTCACACTGAGTGTTCGGTCATGCAGTGTAAGTAGAAGCAAAAAGTCAAAATTTATGCATATTCATGAATTCACAGTATCATTATTGTTTACCATCTGTCAATTTCTTTCAGCTTTATCTATGGTGTTCTCCTTCTTTAACGTCGCCTGGGCTCTGGTTGACTATCGTCGCTGCCTGCGTAGATCCCTCCCTCAAACCACAGAAATGCCCTCTGGCCTTCCCACAGCAGTCTACCTTTTCTACAAACTCTGTACCATCACCAGCCACATTCTCAGTTGCACCCTTCTCCTCATGCTGAGCACCTACAGCACAATAGCCCTCACCGTCCTCTGTTTGCTGGGGACAATCTGGGCACACTCGCTTAAGACCAACTTCTGCTCGTCCAGAGGCCTTGAGTTTCTGTACCGAGCTGTCATCGGAGTCATCCTTACATTTACCTTTTTCAACGTCAAAGGACAAAACACCAGAGATGAAATGGTCATCTACTACTTGATCCATTCTTATATAAATATTTTGGCTATTGTACTGCTGGCTCTGTTTCAGCCAGAGTTAATGATGACCAGGTTTCTGCTAACGGTCATTGGTTTAATTGTTGGATGTTCGGTGCTGGGGCTGGTGTTTCTTGCACTGTACTATCTCTTCCTACACCCCAGACAAACTGAGCCCCGAGTGTCAGATGAGGTGGATGGCCCCGGAAACAATACCGAAAACGAGACCATCAAAAGAATAAGGAAGTTTATACAGCCTTAAAGAACTTTTTAAAATCTATTAATCTATCTATAAGTGAAGAGAAAAAGATTATAGATATGAAACTTGCCATGAAGAACTATTAAACAATTAGATGAGGAAAAGAAAAATAGAGCCAGTGCAATGAGACGTCATCTTGATATTGTGCTCATTATTCTGCTGCTTATGCTGCTATCATGTTATCCAACCTGAAGTAAAGTTTGCCTTCTCCTTCCTGGCAGAGATGGCTAAGCAATTAGTGCAATATTGAAATGCCTTGTATTTATTCTTGTTTTCATGAATTTGTTGATATATATTTATTTGTATCCTATCTATAAAATGTGATTTATTTGGGGTACCCTTGTAGCTTACCTGGGAGAGTGCATAACACATATCAAACCTGAATCCTGACTGCTGTGGTCCGGGTTCAAGTCTGGCCTGGGCCCTGTGTCATCCCCCTGTTTCTCTTTTCTGTCAAATAAGTCAAAATAATAAAGTGCAATATTATTTGTATTATTTGTTGTCAGTCCTTAGACAGTTCAGAGGAGTGAACTTGTAGCCCATTATCACCTGGCACACCACAGTTGGATACCATTTGCGCGGTATAGATAGATATTTTCTTCAAGCCTGTAATGCACCTGTTAAACACAAGGTGGCATTATTGTCTAGGCTGACTTTTCTAGGTGAGCGTGCATACTGCTGGACCCACGTCAACAAAATTTATAGTTGGATTTCTGGTCAGAAAATATGCAACAATGTAACTGTCATGTTTTGTTCTTTAATATTCACCCAGTTGGACATAATCTCACAATACTCAAGTGTTATTTATTCTACACTATAACTGTATAATGATTTATGTGATTCCTTGAATTTTCAGTCCTTTATTTTAAGTTGGGTTGAACAAGAAGATGCTAAATTAATCCCTTGAAATAAGAGTAACAATTTACAAGACCTGGAAAGGATTCAATGACAGTCCAGCAGAATGGATGTTCACCAGCAAGCAAGGCTTGAACTTATAGTGTCTGCTATTCAAACCATGTTACTGACCTTGAATGAAACTATAAACATCAGCTACTGCTTGAGTTTTTCTCACCATAATCCATAACCTGGAAGCTGAAAGGTGGCAGCTAAACATTTCCCTCTCAGCAGAAATGATGAACACAGGGGTCACAGATGAGCTAACTAGAAATAACAAATCAGCACTAATTTTGTTTTGACTACCAGCAAAATATTGTGTGAGTCAGGCCGGAGTGATGAGGACGCTATTCCTTCCTAGCCATGGCAGGGGGAAGGTGGGGGTGGCCATGCTCGACCGGCCCAGTGTGAGCTCACCTGGGAGGAACGCTGACAAACCGCAGGGTCCAGAGTGCACGATGCAGGCTTTTTTTTGTACCCCCTTCTCTTCCTTTACTTCAGCCAAAGTCAGAGACGTTTTGACTTGTTTACTCCAAGGGGCCACTTTAACTTTCATCTGTCAGTTGTACTCTGTCAGAGGCACTCCATAAAATGACAAATTTAAGCGAGGAGCTTGTGTTGGAGAGGAAATGAATCACTGCTAGGTAGTTACCGCACAGAATTCGGTTTTACTGTGGCGGTGCAGTGGACAGACTCTAACTCTTTGACTCTTATCTATAAAATGCATGTTCTTTCTGTCTATTTAAAGTAGGCAGATGAATTGGTTCTACTAGCTCTACAGCTATAGACTAAATACGCAGACAGTGTTTGAGAGCAGAGTAGAGGAACTAGATGAATAGGATCTCAAAATGATGCTGATAGCTTACCTTTGGAACCAAAGGGAGTATATTGCACCATTGCACCTGTAGGCAGAACACATCATTATGGAGATAATAAAATGACTTCATCCTTTGCATTTCAGATGATGGATACTCCCCTCTTTCCCCATCCACTGTATATTTCCTTGGATTCAGTGGACTAATGCGATGTAAACCTGCCAAAGGGACTTTTATTGGGAGAAGATGCATGTGTCCTGGGCTGGAGTCCTAAGCAGTCTCTCCCTCTCTGTCTTCCTTTGCTTTTGTTGAGCTATACTTTTGGCTGTGACTCACCACTGATAGCATTGCCAGAGACCAGTCACAAGTCATTGGGATGAAACGTGTTGAGTAAAGCATTACCTCTCTCTCTCTCTCTCTCTCTCTCTCTAGGAGAAAACAAGCAGAGAGAAGTCTGGCGTTGACAACCTCTCTGTAATTTCCACTTCTGGCACTGAGAGCTTAATACCCAGTAATCTCTCACTCTGATCTCGTTGTAATGCACCTCCAAGAGGAGCCGGAGAGTGTGGTGAGACTCTAAGAAACTAATAGCAAATCAAAGATGATGATACATGACAGTGCAAGATGGATCTCCGGAGCGCCATAGGCCTTCATCTCGTTTAGCCAAGGACACAAGATCTTGTGCTAAACACTGACCACTGAAGAGGACAAACGTGCAAACACTAAGACTGGTAAACACACACTGCCGTCACTGCCGTCAGCAACTCCCTTTTGTCTGATTGAATGGCCCTCAACGTCTACATAAACAACCTTGACCGCTGACCTCTCTATAACCATCACTAGCTTTTCACCAAATCTTATCTTTTTGTTTTCCATCACCACATCCTGTAACAGCCGGTCAGGAGGGGGGCATTCCTGGCGTACGCCATCCCCACAATTTGTACAGACACAATAAACCCAGAGAGGCAGGCTGTTTTTCATTAGGGCTTCAAAGTCCATATAAACCATGATTAATGAAGTCCTGAGATGTTGTATGTCTTTAATTATTATGACTTGACTGCTGCACCAGTGCCGCAGATGCATTAGCAATGTTGGCGATCTGTACACATCTGCCTGGCTCGTTCTGACATGGCAGCTTCGTCTCATTCTTGGAGAATTCCCCGAATGGAGGAGGAGGAGGGCGGGAGGGGGAGTGATAGAAGCCCCCTCAACCCCCCTTTTCTTTTTTTTTGCAATGGCACAGAAGTTTCTTTAATCACTGTACATGCACACTTACAAATGAGTTTGGGCAGTGACAGATTGGAGAGCAGGCCGAGGATAATTACATGCAGTGGGCTGGTGTGTGATCAGAGCATGGCATTGCATTACCCAGAGGGTTCTGTAAATAAAGTCCTCATGCAATGAATGAGGATATTGTAAAGTGCATTATGCTGGGTACAATAGGCCCTACCATTGTTACTATTTGGATTTCTGCTCCAGAGTAGCTGATGGTGTAGTGTGACAAGAACTGCAACAGGGAGGTCAATCTAGGCTTAAGCAGAAAATATTGTGGATGAGGTCAGTTGGTACCATAAATCTGACATAAGGCACCAATTATCTACAGTAACTACTCAAATACTAGAGAGAATTAGCTTCAGGTAAGATATTATTCTCTGAGGCTTTAAGGAGACCTGTTTGTGTAAATATATTTTTAACTTCATTTCGAAATGTACTATATAAAAAATTAACATTTTTAATTTTGTTAATTTAGAGCTCCACCCAGGTGATGCTGGTATTGTTGTACAATCACGGTCCGGTAGTGTCTGACTGTTTTTCCAATTGGCTGCCGCAAACTTTGTGGCGACACTTTGAGGAAGGCCCCTTGCTGTTACCAGCTTTACTGTGCTCCTGCGCATAAAGTGAGGTCCACATAGACATGGTTAGACGAAGACCTCGACTGGCCCACACAGAGGCTTGACCTCAACCCCAATGAATACCTTTAGGTGGAATGAAAACACGATTGCCAGACAGGCCCTTCTCGTCCAACAAGTCAGTGCTCGATGGACGCACTCCAAAATCTTATGGTAAGACTTCCCAGAAGAGTGGCGGCTTTTATAGTCACAAAGAGGAGGTGAATGGGATGTCCAACATGCTCATATAGGTGTGACCATCAGTTGTCCACTGTCTTTTGGCCATATAATGTACATATTGTGCTGTTGGTTATGTTAAGTCCTACCTTTCAGATGTAAAGATGTACTGTACGCGCACAGGTTTTGCGACGTGAAAAGGTTCTACAGTTTTTATTATGTCAACCGAGAACATTCACACCTGGGAGCTGCCTGAAACAACCACAGTTTCACACTGCTGTCCTCAGAACAGCTCCATCGGGGCAGTTGGTGTTTAGTGCTCTTCGGGAATTTAACGATACTTGTTGAGGAAGGAAAGTGCGGTAGTTAATCACCTCCTACTTCCAGATTTTCCCAGCCACTTCATGGATTCAGCTTGGGACTTACCAGTCTATTTAAATACACCGATTGTTTGACATACTGTAAAGGATTTATTGGCCAAATTAATTCACAAACAGTTCTTCGTGGCTAAAGTAACATAAAACAAACTCTAGGAAGAATGTAAACCAGCTTATTTCCAGCATGCCATCTTAGCCTTATGACCAGCCTTTCTCAAACCCAGATGAGAGTCATCTAAAAAGGACTCTAAAAGAATTGTGGGAGTAATTAAACAAAGTGTACTCTCTACTCTGCGTCATGTCCAGACAGTGGGACACAGAAACAAAGAGTAAAGAGGAAGCTCATTTGTATAATCCTCATTTAGTGCAGGCGGTTTATGTTTCACAGTCATGGACTGAGCACTAACATAATAGTGCTACCCATCCTAGCCCTCACACACAGCCTCTCTCACACAGACGTACACACAGATAGAAAACAGAAGCCATGTTTGTGTTGGGCACACTCCCACAGCATGCAGGATGATGGATTATAGAGTGTTCCTGTTTATTTATGCTGCGCTGGGTAGAGGAATATGGGCAAAGACCTCATGCATACAGCCTATGTATGGCAAATACAATCAGCCGTAAAATAAGATTGCATATTATGAATGAGAAATGGGTTCACACATGCATACACACAAAGAGCACTGGGCTGCAATCAAACACACATGCACGCACACACACATATATACTCGTCTTTTTGCAGGGGAAGCTTGTCTTGATTAACCTGGCCGGGGGAACCCGACATGTTTTTCCTTTTACGTCATGGCCTGTTCCCTGAGTGGCTCAGTGGAAGCCATCAATTCTAGTTTGTCTGCAGTTTGTCTGTTTGAATTTTTTGCTAATCTGTATTATTCATTGATGGCCTGTTGGCCTTGCACAGGAAGTGCTGAGTGAAGACTGTCGTGGTATTTATTTCACTCAGACATCATACATCATTTTTTCTTTTTCTTTTTCCAAAAAAAAAAAAAAAAAAAAAAAATTGCATCTCTCCGTTGGACCACCTCCCTCTGCCCTTTGCTTTTAAGAATGAACGTTTCTGGTGTTTTGAAGTGTTTCTCCATAGATTCTCTTTCGACAAGAGCTGCAGAAGGGGAGGATTATCAGCATGATCCATAAAAACAATGAGGAGGTGCACAAGGCATCTGTGACTGTGTGACTACGAGGGACAAATGTTTTTCTCTCATACAGCTACCCTCTGAGCCGCATACAATACAGCTTATCACCCCCTTGACAATTTTGTGTTTCTCCCAGTATCAGAAGGCCCATAGATCTTGAGTGGAGGAAAAGATGCTATGCCTGATTATAACAAGAGGTCAGGTCTTTGATGATGGTACGGTGAAATTTGTTATATGTTAAGCCAGTGCTAATGTGATTATGGACATTGATCCATTAAATCTACTGTAAAAATGCAGCCTGCACTAGTTTTGAACTCGATACTGAGGAGAAACGTGAGAGGTACTGTGAAACATTAAAGACGCTTTGATGTAATATTTAACCCATCTGCAGCGAACTCGGGGAAATGTCCATAAAACGCATTTTGGGCTAGAGTAAGAGGGACACGCCGGTGTGAGAAATGGGATGTGTGATTTTTCTCTCCGGTCTCTTGCAGTGTCGTTGCAGTGTAGGCATGAAAAGGGGCAACTGCCTGTTACGATTACCCTGGAGGACGTTTTATCAGGGCAATAAAATCAGGCGCTGTGTGGCTGGAATACATTGTGGAACTCCCCCGTCTACCAGGATCAGCATGAGTCTCACACTGTCACCTCCCTCCTCTTCTGCCATGGGAAATAAGGGTTTAAAGTTTAGTCCAAGTTTGCCTTCTAATGCAGTGAAGCTGAGAAGAAAGTGTTTGGGGTGATTAGCGAACAAAAAGATTATTATACCTTCATTTGAGGCCCTTTCAGGGTCATTACTTTCCCTCCAAAAATCTCTGCCAGGAATCCTACCAAATACCAAAAAATCAGCCTATGAACAAAACGTGTTCTTCATAGCTAGTTTGTTTATAAAAATAATTAACCGTCTGTTAACAGATCAAGCGATCACAGCTCGATCTGTACACTTCCGTCCAGCTAGTCCTTCCTGTACTTGAAAGAATGTAGCAAACCTTGTTTTGTGTACAATGACTAGCTGGATATTAACCAGTTGGTCCATCACGTTTGACAGTTTTCATTTACAGATGGCTACCATCTAAATATCAACATGTAAATTTTGTTGTAACTTTAGCTAACGGTAGCCATAGCTATGTCACCAACCAGTTTAGCCTTGACGTAGCTCTCTATTAACTTTCTGAGGCAAAGAGTGCGGTAACTCTAGTAACTGCAAAATAACCCCCAAAACATTCTTATGGCATAATATTATTTTATATTGTAAAACAACTATAAAAAAGTCAGATTGTGGTCTTAACTCAATTTCAACCAAATATGTCTACTACCTTCTGCCACCGATTGTAGCCACGACCCGACAGCGCAATGATTGTGTGTTAAGGTCATCACTTCATTCTTCTAAATATTGAGGATGCAGAGTGTAACTGAGGACTTCAACCATCTTTTTACCAGACCATGAGGAAATTACTTAATTTAATTGTGGGTTCACAATAATTTCCGAGAGAGTGTCCCACTTTTTTTTTTTCAAAGTGTGTCTTTCTCATTTTCTAATTGTAATTTGTTCAGTACATTGGATCGGATAACATATACTGTATGAGACCACCACCAATGTACTGTATGAGTCTTTAGTTTTATCTGATTTCATGAGCCTGCCATGAACGGTTAATGCTGTATAATGTTGCACTAACGATGCCATATTGTGTAAGATCAAACATTTGGTGACTGATTGAGAGTTAACAGGACTAAAGATGATTAACTCAGTCCTATCATAGGCAAATGTTTGCCAGCAAGGAAAGTCTTGCCTAATAGGGATCATTTTTTATGTATTCACAGGGATAGACACTTACAACCTTCATCCTAGAAGACGGAAATACAGAACTGGGCTCACATGAATGCTGTCTGTCCACATTCATTTGGGTGTCAAAAAGCTGTCAGTATGGCGTCTCCTTGGGATGTCCACAGTGCACGGCCTTTCACTCTGGCCCATAATGCAACAAAGGTGTGGTGACTGAGTAATCTCCTTAAACAGGCTGCCTGGCAAAGCCACGGGTTCACTCCTGGGCCCCAAAGTCTCTACCAGAGGAAACTACACCCCCCTTAGATCCCAACTCAGATAAAGCACACTGGTGACATCACCGTCTCCCCTGTTTTTTTTTTTTTTAAAAAAACATCCCAGTGGTCCTCCCTTATTAGCATGTGCAGTGTAGCGGGCAGCGGGAATAATAATGTGTTCTCCCTCTCACACCGACTGAACTATTCGGGTTGAAACCACAAAGCCCCGGGCAGCAGCCAAGCTAAATAACAGTCAGGGGGAAGATGGTCAAAGCATCACAATTAGAGGCAGTTTACTTTGTATTCTGCCCATGCCAGAAGGATCGCAGACTATAATTTGCGCCAAAGATGTTTGAGAGTTTATGTTGCTGGAGAAATCTGTGGAAAGTTTATGAAGGTTTCAGATAGAGGAGTGTGGTCAGAGGTGATGCTGGGTGAAAGTTGAACAGTTAAGTGGCCATGATGTAAGCGCTGTTTTACAGAGACCATCTACTCGGGCTGAAGGAAATTCAAGTGAGTTTGTCTGAAGGTCAAGGAACATACAAAAGAGCAGAGAATGAATGAATGCCCTTTTCTTAAAAGGGCAACGGGGAACTCAAACAAACACTCCCCTGCGTCCCCATATTAACAAATGATTCTGCGATAGGAGCTCTAACTTTGACTTATGATTATTATTGATCATTTTATGAAGCGCGTGAAACAAAACTACACTTTATGCCACCCAAGGGTCCTGTCCGGGCTGGGCTCAACCATATATACCCAGAGAGGGCTTTGAGTTCAGGCAGGCACATGTGGGATTTCCCCTACAAACACACACACACACACACACACACACACACACACACACACACACACACACACACACACACAGCATTATTATAAAGCTCTGTTGAGGAGTTTTGGCTTGTGTACAGTAGGTCGCTTATAAGGCCCTTTGCTGCTTTTCTTGACAAACAGGGTGAAGTGGGGCTGAGCACAGATGTATAAGTAACTGTTTCTATGAATACGCTCCACCACACAGCTCTGAATGGACTCTTCAGTTTCGTTACACCAAGGTAAGAGATTATCCACCACTGTACCTGCAGCGTTTATTTGTTCAGAAACAGATTTTAGATTAAATTGACTCCATGTTTGTTGTCTCACTGCTCAGTGGTATTAATCCCAGCCAAAATACATGCAGCATGCCAATATATTATTATTACTTGAGAAAATTCAACTATTGCTGTTAATGTTCAAATTTCAAAATGATTTCGACTGGTTTACAAGAGGTAGTTGATTAAGGGTAGAGGTAAATCAGGGGAGCGCCTTGAAGTAGAATGCATTATTACTGTATTTGGTATGGAAAACATGTTTAGTCATTGTGCTAAAGAGAAAAAAAGCTTTGAGATACCAGAACATAAACCAGAAACAATAAAACACTTCTGCATATTGTCACTGCCATAAACACTTCTGGTTTATTGTTTAATATTCAGTTGTGTTCTAATCAGTGTCCTCTAAATGTATAAACACAGACTATTCTGAACATACTAGATACTGGACTTTTATACAGTACAGTGAGTTGCTGCATATCACTGCCTGATATCTGCCCAGTAGATGGCGGTATATGTACATGGAAGTGCTGCCGTTGTGTGGTTCGAGGCCCACGACCGTCCAGGTCTTCCAGTCACTGGCTGCCCCTGTCTGAGCTGAGGCCAGCGGTCAGAGAGACACCTGATCCGGCCTCATTACCTTCATCAGCACTCCGCACTAATTAACCCATCGGCCAACTCTCCACTCGGACTAAAACAAACCGCCTTTGCCTAATTAAGTTTTTAATGAAAACCTTTTAGTATATTCACTTCTTTAAGACAATAACACTCGAACTCATGTTACTTACTTAGATGGACGAATAATTGACAAGCACTGTTGTCAAAATCTAATTTTTCTCCCGCAGCGACGACTAGAAATAATCGACAGAAACTGATAATTAATCGTGGAAATATTACAGCACGAAGAGACGGAGACACGGAGAGAAAGAAAATAAGTGAGTGGGTTACTTAAAAATGTAGATAGACATGATCACATTCAGGAAAAAATAAATCTTGCAGGAATGTTTCAATGCTGATCGCTTTAAAAAAAAAAAAAAAAAAACTAAAATATATTAAAATATCATATCAGCATGATTAATGCTTACACAGTATGACAGAATAGCTCTCATATGCGACTCCATAATAAGTAAAGGTAAAAAAAAAAAAAAAGTTATAACAAAATAAAAGAATATATAATTTCTGTTGTTGAAATTAGCATTTTATATAAAAAAGGTCCACCAAAAATCTAAAGTGTAAAATGCACAAACTGCTTTTATTTTTTATTTGCACTTAAATAATTTATTATTTATTTCTGTATTTATTTCACCTTCATTTTGAGTCGACTTTTGATTGGAGCAATTAAGGCAATTATGGTATCATTATAATTCAAAGAAACAAGTTATGTAATATAATATTCAGGATGCTAATGTACATTATTATTATTATTATTATTATTATTATTTCAACATGGCATTGTCGACATGTCGAAGCGGCTGAATAATTTACCACAATATTATCTATCGATCGACTGGACAGAAAAGAGGTGATCCGTGCGCAGCTCTCCGGTGTGCAGCAATATGGGCTACAGTAAATGTCTCACTCACAACAGCGAGTGATCGATAATCTCGGCGGTTTGGGACAGTGGGGGCAAGTCACATGACGGCAGATTCCATGAGAGAGGCAGCAGGACAGGGCCAACCTTGACACTAAAAGGACTATTGAGTTTCAAGACAGCGAGAAGTTCAGGTTTCATACCTAAAATGAAGTGGCCACAATTAATGAAACCGGAAAATTACAGTTGGTTGCTGGATGTCTGCAAATCAAAGCTATATAGATTTATAAATGTGTTTTTATTTTTTTATTTTTATATATTTTTTGCAAGAGCAGCATAAGATAAAAAAAATCTGAATTAGCATATTTCAACTGTTTTAAATGGTTTTTAAAAAAGTCTGAAAATCATGTTTAAATTCTAAATGTTCACAAATATGCAGCAATAAAAAACTGGAAAAAAAAAAAAAATCAAAAGCGAAAATGAGTTTTGATTCAGGTCTGACACCAATACTGTCTTCAATAATGTTCCCACCTGTCCTGGAAAGTGATAAAGCTCTTCATCTCACTCGCATGCTTTGCCAGGAAGTGACGGCCTAATGCTCCTACTTAATGATTTCCACAGGATAGGCTGCGCATGACAGACGCCAGAGAATCAGCCCTCATCACAACACACACACACACACACACACACACACACATACACACCAATACTATCTATAAGAGGGATACTACACTTGGTCCAGTGCGTCTCAGTCTTGCCTGTGTTTGTATAAGCTTGATTTTCACAACTGGAAAGTAATAGCCATCTGCCCAAGCCGGCTGGAGGGGTATCATATGTGAGCAGGTAACCGACGGCTATTAAAATCACACACACTTGGTCCTGAGCTCCTCTCACTCTCTTCCTCTCGCTCACACACACACACACATTCACATACACACACACATTGCAAGTTGCTGCAGGAGACTTAAAGCGAAGGGGAGAGAGGAAGAAAGGCAGAGATGAAATATAGTGCAGGCGCCGGTCTGTCAGAAACTCTAACACTGGCAGGACATACCAGGCAGAGGAACATGGCATTGATGGTAAAGATGATTTATAGGTGTAATATTTGATAAACCTATAGTACAAGAGGTTTGTTTCCGCTGTATAGAGGCAGACATCAAGGTGACAGTGTAGACAATCTACAAGGTATTCCAGAGAAGTGAAATGTTTTTTTAGAAATGTATCACATTTGCTGTAGCCGTCTGTGGTAAGACAGACAGACAGACATGCTCACGTGGAAGGACAGAGCCAGCTAGACTGCCCAACATAAATCCAGGACGCACTTATGACCCAGCTGACAGGTGAGTGAAGTCAGTGAGGTCCAGGTTAGCCGCATTCCCAGGCCCTCGTCTCTCCAGGTAGTGTGGGAAGGCTAACTCTCTGCCCCTCCCTTCAAGCCCCCGCTCAAAGGGCGTGTGCGACCCCGTGATGACATATGACCTCTTCAATGGCCCTCCCAAGCCGCATCTGTCATTTCCCACAATCCCGCTCCCATTTTCATCTCAGGGTAAGCCCGAAATTACAGGAAAGAACAGTGGAAGCTTCCTCTTGCCACAAGACTAGAATACAATCTGAGTCCAGTCGGTTTCAGCACAGTTGATTTGTGATAGGAACGGACCGTAAATATGCACTCTGTTCACTTTTTTTTTGCAGGATATAGAGTTAACAATAATCTTCAGTTGTGCTTGTAAGTTTTTTTTCTCGGTTTTTGCTTTTTTATTCTTGTAAACAAATGCATGTTTTGGATTGGTGTCTTAATTCAGCATTTAAAGTGAACATTCCCAAATGCATTACCAGCTGAAAAAAAAAAAATAGCTGCACATTTTAACATCTCATTTATTCGGAGGATATAGGGAGCGCTCATTTATTCCCCCGGCTATCTGTAATGGTCTAATTACCCTCTAAAAGCTTCTCCATTGGCGTCTGTGTAATGAGGCCCCTGTAGACTACAGGTTGACATAAGACTGCCTTCAGCTCACCCCCGCTGCACCTTAACCCCCCCAACCCTTTCCACTCTAGCCCCCATCCGGCCTCAAGGGCCTAAAGCGGGTCGAGCAGTCCATCTGCACAGGACAGGGCGAGCGCAGACGGAAGCCATTGAGGTGGAACATACAGGAGAGGTCCTGACAAGATAAAGATATCAGGAGCAGACAAGGGCAAAGGAACATATTGATGGAGAGGGCCTCTCTCAGGGCACGCTGACACCAGATACCTGCTATTTAAAACAGTGGTTTCGCTTGCTCATGGATTTGTCCATGCTGCAGTGCCATAACCTAACTGGGAGGGCCACAAACTCTCTCTTTCTCTATCTCTCTTCCCCTCCACCTCCCTCCTCCCTGTTCATCCTCTGTGCCTTAACCCTCTTTTACACAGTGTCAAGCAGACAAACACAGTCACCCCTATAACTGCTAATGCTGCCGACATAAGGCTCCATCTTGGGTCCCCAATGAAATCGGAATATGTGTTATGGAGTTCCAAACTGGATCATATTAAAATGATCCTCCCCTCTCTCTCTCTCTCAGACTCTTCCTCACGGACTTAACCATTAGTGTTGCTCTAGTCTTTCAGTGCGACAGGGGCCCCTGCTCAGGCTTGTCTGGCCGAGGGCCAATGCCCCTCTGAGGACGGATGCTGGGATCCAGTCTACCCATTGGCCATGCATTGTGTGGAGCCAAGTGACAGTGAGTCTTGGGCAACAGCTGAAAGACGCTGGCAGTATGAGCCTATATGGGGGGAAGGGGTTCAATCTGGCTTTGAGCTCTGCCTAAATCTCACAAAAGTGGAAACATTATAACACAAAAATGTAGTTGTTGTTTGTAGCAGACGTGGGGATTTTAGTTCCAGCAGTTGGGTTCCATTTGGGATTTTCCAAGTTTTTAAAATACCTTGAATCATCAAGATTCAAGTTTAACAAACCTTGTTATCATTGCTCGTTTTAAAAAACAAACAGAAACGTACAAAGATAGCTGGAATATTACTGTTCAAACGCTTGAAATCAACCAAAAAATGACATCTTTTTGATGAACAGAACTGGTCAGTTTGAATCCGCAGTGAATGGAAATATCAATTTCTATAAAGAACATTTCTGAGTGACTCCAAACAATTTTTCAGGGGCTCTTACCTCTTGAATATTTAACTTTTGTTCCTTATATCATTGTTTCATTCACCCAGACATACCTCCCTCTCTCCCAGCCCATTAGCCCACTCCGTCCTTCTACAGTACACTGCCCCCCCCGCCTCAGCTAGCCCCTCCTATGTCCAAAGCCCATTATAGCCCCTCAGTCCATTTCTCCCGTCACCAGCTATCCCGCTCCCGCCCTCTTGTCACATACCCCTGCCCCTGCCTTGTCACACCCCTGCACTGATGGATGGTCGGGGTCAGTGGTTCAGCTGTGGAGTTCAAGCCTGCGGGCTCCACGGACTCCCCCTCAACCCACCCCATCCTTCTGCCTGCCTCCACCCCTCCCCACCACCCCAACCTTTTACTACTCCTGCTCTCTCCTCCCTCTCGGATGAAAACAATGTCAGAAACCCAAAGCTGGGCGCTCAGCTGAGAAAACTCATAACTCTCCCCTCAGCGCCCACCTTCCCCAACACTCACTGTTAACACTTTCATTCCTCACCGGGCCCTCAAATAGACCCGGCTTACTGGGGCCACATAAATCACCAGGGGGGTCAGACTGGGCCTAGAGTCAGGCCTCACCTCATGTTGAATGGGTAGAAGCAGGTCACTCACTGTCATTGCACTGTGAGTTATCTCTTTATAATGACGCCTCTCGGCTGTCTGTGAATGTCTATAAGCCCGCGCGTGTGTGAAATTGTGATTAAATGTTATTTATCTTTTTCATAAGAAGCCTTCAGCTTTAATTTTTTTTGCCACTGAGGCAAATTAGAAGAATTGTTTCTGCTACTTTTGGCTGAGAGTTGCATTAGCTCACCGTGGTGCTGTTTATTGCCTGATTGCCTGGTTTCACGTCACTGGAACACGTTGCTCATGATCACCCCTGTCCTAACGACTCCATAGCGGAGGTATCTGGAGAGTCTCAGATCCTAGGCCCGAATCTCTACTGACACACAATCTGCTGTTATGCTAATCACAATGTTTAGGAACACTGAACCGACAAGGGGGTCGGGACAGGGCTGGACAGGGTTTGGGGTGGGAGGCCTGACGAATTCCAGTAGTTTTGAAACGTGGCAATTATCAGCATTAGCCTGCACCCCCGACCCAAACCGCCAAAGTGAGCGGAAATGGCAGCAATCAGGCCCGATTTCCCTCAGAGATGCTGGATGGGCTGGACACACACATCCCAGAGACATGGGCCCTCAGTCAGGGAAGGAGAGCAGCACCAGAGCCCTGCAAGCCCCTGACAGATGGGAGCTGCGCGGGGCAAGTCCTGGGGCTGACAGCAATGTTGCCAAAATTGCTCTTGGATTGACTAACAATTAAGATATCAAAAGAGATCACGGCAGCTCACTGACAGCTGCTTCAATTGTTTGCACCTGCTCCTCTGGTGTTCTGCACATGTCTGGCATGGATTAGGCCGACTCGTGCTGGCCACATTTCACCTTTCCACAAGTGATTTACTCCAGAATCATCCTCCTGCCTCACTAGCTTGTTGAACACACCCTGTAGCTACTCTACCCATTAAGAAGACGGGGGGAGGGAGGGTGGTCAGCGTAATGGCATCATTATCATTGCCATTGTCATTAGCGGCATTGTTATGTTTCTCTCATCTCGTCTTTTACTACTGTTTGACTGCTCACCTCTGCGCATTTTCAACTTGAGCTGCACATGATACGACCAAGAACTGAAGACTATCCTGTCTGTTGTGTACACACGCAGTCTACCTCAAGTGTAATATATATGTGGTTGGTTTGTGAAATCCCAGGGGTGTTTTCTTAACATCGCATCAGTGGCTTTTCAGCACACTTGCAGAAGACCTTGATAAGCCTGTGAAAACTGAACTCTGGGTTTGAAGCCCTGGCGTGATAAAGAAAGCCTTTGTTTGGTGTACTGCTGCCTGCTGGTACCCTATCCCACCGGGCTAGGGATGGATGGATAGACGGATGGACAGACTGATGGGATAAAACACGGGTAAAACAATGTCGAACAGCTCACTATACCTGTTCTGTCGTCCCTTGCGAGGGAACAGAGCTTGGCACACACACATTAAGGTGGAGCTGGCTCAGGTGCTGTTATGATTGGTCAAGGAGAGACGTGTGTAGTGTCATACTGTCAGGTGAGCGTCCCTGTCTTTGTCTTCAGGCGTCTGTTTGTATGGAGAAGCAGCTGAAGGATGAGTGAGGAGCACCTGGGAGGAATGAACACACGCATACATGGATGCACAAGCGCAGAGTTATGTATTTGTATTTGTGTGTGTGTGTGTGTGTGTGTGTGTGCAGTTCAAACAGGGCAACTCTCTCCTATTATCTTTCCATCAGCTTTAGGCTCCATTAAAACTGCCCTCCCCTCTGTGCACAATAACACCAGTATTCTCTGTGTGCTGTCATTGTCCAGGCCCATAAGGCACGGTTGCCCCCCCTTTTTTTTTACCTGACAAAAAGCTTCCTCTTTGTGTGTGCATGTGTGTGTGTGTGCCAGTGTGTACCAACAGTATTGCTTATGAACCTGTAGACAAGCCAATTACCAAAGTATGCCCCCCAAAAAAACAAGAACAGGAAGGAAGGATGTAGAGGTGGCAGCCGGTATACCCCTCCCACTACCACCTTACACAACCGCACATACACACATACACACCACTCCTCCCCTTGTCTGGCAGGGGGAGACGAGGCCAGTTGTACCCAGTGCCAACCCCTCTGGAGCCAGGCCAATCCCGCTGGACCCTCTGGATCGTATTCTGGTGTGGGCCGTTGTGGCTGGTTGGTCCCACTGTGTAATTCTAGCTCTGTCTCTGACACAGTACAGGTATGTCCCCTGTGGCCCAGATTACCAGGGGACTGTGTAAACAGCCCTGCTAATCTGAGGAAGTATCCTGTTGGCATATTTGTGAAGCCTGCCTCAGCGACAGGTTTGGTATTTCATTTAGTAAGCCATTGTGGGCATCAGAGGGGGAAATTCAGTGTCATTTTTTTTTTCAAATTTGAGTTAGCATCGCTTCAGAAAGAGACTTTTTTTTGTTTTTTGTTTTTATTCCTTCACAAACCGGCACATGAAAAAAAACCTGTGAATGCCTTAAATTCTCCATTTTTGATATGAATTATCCCTTTGCATATGAACCTTCAACACAAGAAGTTAAAAATTGTCATGAAAACATATCTGAGATCATCTCACAAATAATGATAATTAGCTTTAAATTCATTTTTTTCCACACCATTCTTTTGTTTGGGAATGCATTGTAAAATAATGAAATATGTATGTGTATATGTATCATAGATGAAAAGTAATATTAAATTTATATTATAGTAACTTTAGACTACTCTAATGTATTGGGGAAAGGCTGAGACAACCCTTCAAATGACCTTACCAAAATCTCTGTATCACCTGGCTTACCTTTTGTCATGGAGAATTCGGGTCCCTGCATCTTTAAGACACTTTAATCTGCTAACAGCTTGGGCTTGGGCTACTCGGTCATTTCTTTGGCCCTCTTTCCATTGTCCTATATGTCATCTCCAGGCAGACACTGTTTAGATATTAATGCTGCATGATGAGATGGCCTCCTTACAAGGCTGCCCTTACTGGATAATTGATCATGTAGTGAATGACATGATGTGGTTCAGGTTTAGGTCTTGCTGCTCCACCACAGAGGCATGATCAACTTTTTTTTCTTTAGGTAGGTAACAAGTTTATAGTCTCAGGCGGAGAAATTAATGTGTATTAAGACTTCAGCTGAAGATGAAGATTGGATAAAAACTAAGTGGGGGAATCTCATTCATTCCCTGTCTATAGAAGAGAAGAGAACAATCTAGCCATAAATGCAGAAAAAAACAGAAGTTCCTGGAAAATCCAGAGAGACATAAATCACACATTAAATAATAATTCTTACTGTGGAATACAAACAAGTTTAAAAATCTCCGAGTGGTTTCTTTGATTACTTTTCTGTTGCAGCAACTAATCCCAGGGCCAAATGAGAGAAGTAATGAGCATTCTTTTCTGACATGAGTGTGTTTATAGCAGTGCAACTCTAGCATGTAAAGAGAGACGCATGGAAGCACTTCTCTTCCTTGGAATAAAGTAATTAAGGATCTCTCGCCCATTTTTTTTCTCCTGCCCTCAGCCAAAGAACCAAGCTTTCTGAATGTCAGTCGATCATCGCTGCAACTTGACATCCTGACCCGGACATTTAATTTATTGATCTTCATTTTATTCGGATGTAAGGTCCCTTTGCTCTTTTAAATTAATCCAGGTTAATTTGGCCGGGCCCCCTATCCCACCCAGGATGAATGGGCCCTCTGTTGGGCAGAGCTGGCCCTGGCCACCCAGTTTTATGGGAATCTGCAGTGAATTAGAAAATCTGTCAATGCGAGAGGAGCTGCACTGCGCGGATATGCCGTGTCACTCCACCTGTAAAAGAACTGCTCTTTGTCCATTATCTCCCAGGCTTACCTGAGGAGAGTTAACCTTGAGGTCAATAACATCTCCATGGTGTTTCATGACTGGCTGGGCCTGGGCCGGGGGTCTGAGGAGAGCCATTGTTAACACGGGGGCTGCAGACCCACACTTCCTCCCTCTTTGGCTCTCCCCATCAAATACCTCTGGGAAACAGATCTGTAAAGAGCAGTGACGGGAGCCATAAAGATGTGATCACTTTCACAGGAAAGAGCAGCCACTGTACTAGTTTGTCTTCATTGTGGTTAATATAAATGGTTCATTTCTTTAAATGAAGTCACAGCATCAGCGTTTGTTACTCCAGGATGTAATTTTCTTGGCATCCTGTAGAACCTTTACCTTGAAACCTTTTTAAATTTAGCCTCATAATTACACATAATATATAACTCTACACTAATGCTCCATCTATGGACCGCTCCGAAACCAGGGATGTGGAACTTTTGGCTGCATGCTCTCTTCCTCTTATTTCCCCCTCTTATATGATTCATGCTCTTCTCTAGCGTGGTCTTTGTAGTTAAGCATGCTGGTATTCAAATCTAAGCATCCCAGATTGGACTATAATTTGCCTGTGCATATCTATTGCTCTCTCCGTAATCATCCACATGGTAGAAATAAATGTAAGATTGTAGGAAAGTTTTGGGTAGTGTGCCAGGCAAATAACAACTATTTTGTCACAGCAGTGCAGCATTATTCCTCTCAATCCCAACCCTGCTGTGCGTAACAGGAAAGATATTTATATTATGGTTGCCAGAAATAGATTTAAGATGATCACAAGGACTAAACTTACTTGTAGACTAATTAAAAAAACGTATTTCAGGCTCTATTGTGACCGTATAAACAATTTGATATTATAGTCTGCAGCATTAATTTGATTATGTCCATTTTTGCGTCTGCGGGGACCTTATACAAATTGACGCGTAATAACAAGTCAGTTGAGGGTGACTGTTTTGAAATGCTCCTCTGTTTAGATGGAGCCATTTGAATAGGATTTGACCTGCATGTAAATGGTGGGTTGGGAGAAGTTTACACTGAAAGCAAGCAGGCAGGTGCAGAGAACAGGAAAGTCCAGGTGTGCTGCCGCTGACAATGACACAGACCCGCACTGTGCGTTGCTGTTAATCTTCCAGCTACAAACCAGAGGAATATGTAATTCTTCTAGAAAGTCACTTCATTAAATTTGTAGAATTCACCTCGCCTGTTGCAGTGATATCTTTTTAGCCCGCGCAACTCTCTGTCAGAGCACACGAGGAACAAAGGATTTGCCCAATTTGACTGGATATTTTCTAGTCAGTCATGCATTTGTCAACAAAGGCCAACAAAGCGAGACAGACAGCTATGCGCTACGCAAGCTGACAGCAAATTAAACAGTGCTGGACTGATTACCGCTTGCTGTCCAACATGGATTTATTTTACCAAACAAAGCAGAGACAAATGTCTTTTATTGAGGTGCTCATGGGAAACGTCTCTTTCCCATGTTAAGCACAACCATGCGTGCCGCGGTTGTGCAGCACTTAGGCTAGGCTAATCAGGTATAGATCTGTGCTGTGGAATAGAGGGTCCCTCTTTGCCTCCGATCCTTTTCTTGGAAAACTATGTTGTCATTGCATTCACTAACAGCCCCAAGGGGGTGGTGTGGAGGCAAGGGAACATGTCCGGCCAAGCACATCACCTGTTCCTCAAACCAAAATAGGACACAACTTGAGATTCAATTTTAGCAGCCAGTGGGGCTAACCGACAGCAGCGACAGGGGTGTAACGACTGGTGATGAGTGATGATCACAGGCCTTCACTCACAATCAGCAGTCTCTGGTGGCCTCATTTCAGTATACCTGCCACTTACTACAGCCTGCCATCAACCGTGGAAACTATTAATAACCCTGGATATAAAGATTTGGTTCTCTATTCAGGCCTTATTTGAAATTATCCATACAGCAGAGGGGATTATACTGTTATTTGTTTGGGAGAGGTAGTTTCTGCTTTATACCATTTGAGCAGAAGAGGTTCTAAAGACGTTTGTGCCATCTGTGCTTTCATTTCTGAGATCATCTCACTGGTAACAATGGAAATTAGACCATAGCTGAGAGGACAGGACAAGCTAAATCAAGCAAAGCCTTTGAGAAAGTGAAAAAAGCTCATGTTTCCTGCGAAATCTGTATCTGAGTAACATAATCAAAAAGATTAAAACTCAAATAATCAAACTGGGCAGTAATCAAAATCACAAATCTTCCTCAAAGGAAGAGACTGATCCTTTTCCTTGATTTCAGCAGCTGCATTTGACTTTTTCCTGCATTCAATTTGCATCTCGTCTCGCTGCCATATTAAAACACAATAAACCGCAAAACAAATATTTGTTTTTGTTTTCTCCCTGGAAGTAGAGGGCTTTGAAATCCAAACCAGCCGACTCGTAGCTCAAACTGGTGCTGTGAAATCTAAAGTGACAAAGCATTTTTCTCTCTCTCCCTCTGAGACTTTTTTTAACCTGCTAAGAACAGCAGATGTTTCACTTTTTCATCATTTGGAAAATGTATACCTGCCTTTTTTCTGCTATTGTATATTTAATCCTTTGTGAAGGCTTGTGGTTATTTGCGGTTGTAATTAGGCTGTTTCCATTAAGGAATATTACTGCTAAATAGATCCATTACTCTCGACCCTACTTCGTCATAGGAAAATGCCCGACCACCAGTGTGATTGGAAGGAGGCCCAGCCTGGATCTCAGAACAGAAAAGACTCACACCTGAGTGAGACAGAGGCAAAACTGGAGTTCCATATTGTAACCTGAATCCATTTTCTGTTGCTTCTATGGTTCCCGGTCAAGGTGGCTACAGGCTCAGGAAAGTAGCTGTGATGTCTAGCTAGCCATTCCTTTCAATGTTTCCTGGGGATCCTGAGACATTACTGATATCCTCCAAGTTGGAGATACTTGAATCACCCTAAATGGGCTTTCTTTCAAGACAAAGCAGCAGCACCTATGTTCTGTGTGTAGTAGTGTTCAGTTTGGTGGCTTGGGGTAGCTCTAATCTGATCTTAACCTTTATTGGAAGTAGAAGAAGAAGAAGAAGAAGAAGAAGAAGAAGAAGAAGAAGAGGCTATGTGATATACTACTATAGTACTGTGGAGATGGACAATTGACTTGGCCCATCCATATATGGTTTTAAGGAACAATCACAGAGGAAAAACACATCCATCACCAAGTGAAAGAGGGCAACATTTAACATGTACAATAAGTGGGGCCTTATATAAGACACACATTGTCTTCTTAAGGTCTGTGTTGAAAACTTTGACTCTTTTCCTCCCTGTCAGGATCACGCCAGCATTGACAGAGTTCACAGCCCGCAGCGCTTTTTGTCACTGATACCGCTGCGCAGTCCCCTAAATGGGTGACACCAACACTAGGATGTCACCTGGACTTTGTTTCTTAGCGTGCCTCCACCTCTCCACCCACGCCCCTTGGGGTGATTCCCAGCCTCAGCTCCTCTCACTCCTCCCTTTCTGTATTGAGAGACTAAACAATGCACCCCAAAGCCCGAAGGCTATTTTTACACCTCTGAGCTTTGTTGCCCGCTCTCTCCTCCCTCTTTTTGTTAAATGCACAAAATGACAGGGCCGATCAATTGCAAAAAAAAAATATTTTGCGAACTTTGGAATAAGTGCATGTGGCCCACAGGGCTGTTCCACAAAAGACTGAAGGCTTTATTGTTGTTGTGTGCCATTATGGTGGCAGCCCATAGCGTGACAGAACTGTGACAACAGCTCCTTTCAGTTTTAATGCTGAGTGACGTATTGTTGATAATCATGAACAGATTGAGATCCTCCATGCTGCTTATATTAGAGAGTGGTGCAGTTGGCATACGTTATGTGGAAAAATGCTGTTATTATGACTATCATTCCTACAGTGTTTGATTTAGTTGATGGGAAGCACCCTCCTCAAAAATGAAGTATTGCTGTCTATTATAACCAGAATGAGCTTGTTATTATAAGAATGGTGGGAGCGGTTTTTGGAAGGTCTTTTACATGATGTTGAGTTCAAATTAGTTTCCTAAAAAAACATACAACTGTGTCACAGTAAACCAAGAATACTCTGGCTGATGGACTTTGTTTGACTACGAACCTCAAGTCATTAGAAAATAATGCACTTCCTTAAATTCTCCAGTGAATAAAATAAATGCTACAGCGAAACATGCCAATCCACAGTTTACCGGTTATGTGTCAGTAAATGAATTTGGCGTTTGTTCTTCCTAACATTCTGCCCTGTCAGTGAAGCGTGCACATGGATCTTGCTCTTCATTGTTATTAAGTGCCTTGTATCCTTTCCCTGGTCTTAACCGTGATGACAATGCTTTCCAAATCCCAATCATTTAGAATTCTGTAAACAGACCACCGCTTTCATGTGAGCACAAACTACACAGTGAATACCCTCTAATAGCGCATATCAATTGCTATTAGGACCAGGGGAAAAAGAAGAGAAAAAAGGAGAAAAACCCCCACAAAAAAACAGGGGGGTCCGATTATCCCTGAGTCTCTAACAGGCCAAATAAATAGTACCATGTGAGTGATTTGGCCCAGATGGACACCCGAGTCCAGGGGAGTTAGAGTTGTCCAAAAACCATCAGCGTTTAGGAGGGAAGTCGGGGTACCTGCCTTACCTCAGCATCCCCTCATCATTAAGAGCTTAGTGTCCCAAATGGATTTTACAGTCACTGCTCTGGGACACATGCTGGCATGAAGGCTACAAGCTGCTCTAGGCTGCACAGCCCAATGAAAACCACTTGTAGAGTCAGAGGTGGACCTTTGAAAGAAGGATAAAAGTATTACATGATTATGATTTCAAAAAGATGGCAATGCAAGTTAAAAGGTTAATCCAAACGACAAAAAAAAAAGGTTTATTTCCTAATTATGCCCCAGTGGTATCTAGCTGTGTGGCTAGTTTTTTTGTGCCTAGATTTTGGGATGTCTTTTTCTCAGATTTCACAACCCAAACATAATGCAGTTTCATTTGTGGCACTCATGGCATTAATAATGATATTTAAACAGGACAGCTAGCTAATTTCAGGATGCTATCTGCTTGCGCAGTGTGTGTTAGTATGCTAAGTGCTAATTAGCTCTAAAATGCAGAGGCTTATGGACGTGTCAATAGTTTTGCAGGTATTTAGTAATAAACCAATGTGTTTAATGCAAGCAGGAGAAATTAAAGCAAACACTTAATCTATTAGCTGTCAAGACATTTTATTCAATACCACAACTATCATATGCCATTCCCTGATTGCCAGAAGAAACATAACTGTCTGTACAAAATGTTATGTTCATCGATCCAGTAGCTGTTGAGATATTACACTCTGGACCGAGGTTGACTGACAGGCTGACAGGCCTCATACGCCACAAGCAGGGCTAAAAAATACAACAGATATATGACTATCAATGTCCGAGTTACTTTTAATAATCCACAGACTGCTATGTGCAGTTTTCTTTGTTTCTTTGTATTGGAAAAATAGTCCCTTTGAATCTGTTGACAGGGAGGTCTATGGATTATCCAGAAGAACAGGGAATCTGTTTCTGGAAATACTTTTTTTCTGTCTCTCTGTTTCTGGAAAAAGAGAATTTTTCAAGTTCAATTTCTCAACGCTGTGAACACTACAAGCGGAATTCCATTTGCCTCTGTTGCAAAGACAGATCATTTCATAAAAAGAAAAAATGTAGTACCAACATAGGTGTATACCACAAGGGGTGTATCACATTTAGTATTTTTGCATTCAGGTGAACAAACTCTGATTGTTTGATTATCTGTTTCTACAGGTATTTGATTAGGATAGATGAAAAACATACACACCCCCTAATTATATGCATGTTTAGATACCACTAGTGGTAAGTGAGAAGATATGTATTTCAGACGAGAAAGGGCATCCAACAGAATGATTGTACTGTCAAATGCAGATCCTGGCACTCTTCCCATCAGGGCAACGTCTGCCTCTACAGTCAGCCTCATTTGTGTGTGTAAATAAGCCTGAGCCACGGCCACACTGGGCTCTGGCTATGGAAATGAGCCACAGTGTGTCAACAGCCTCAAAGCAGTTTGGATCAGTTTGCTCGTCCTGCTTCGTTTAGGATTTTCCGAGACAATGCAGACTGGGTGACTTTACCTGTTTGTCAGCCACTCTCTCACAGATTGATGGTTTTATTTTTGTGTGTCTACCTTTAGTTTATTTCGCTTACTTTAAACACCTTGGAGAGACGGCAAAGAGCAGCCAACATCTGTCTACCTGTCGGTGACCTCCTTGACATGAGTTTTTGTAACCTAATAGCACACAGAAAACGTAGTGACCTTCTGCAGCCACCAGCCTTCTGTCACAGTGTTTCAGGGAGTGTAGTTAAGCCAAGTGAGTCCACAGAAACTGTGTCCTGCTTCTTAGTCATGGGCCTGCATGTCTAAATGCAGCAGCACATGGAAATGGTTGAAGTGGAGCTGACCGTGAGCTGCCCAGTCAGTGCTGTTTGTGAGAGATGGAGCCTGTCTTTTATCAGTCCCCATTAGAGGGGACAGGGGTCTGGTGTGAGTGTGTTGCCTGTGTGTGCGCGCGCGCGTGTGTGTGTGTGTCTTGCTTGAGCAGCCACATTAATCTCCATGAGTGAGCGCTAGCAGGTGTTAACCTATGTCAACCCTAATCGCCACGGCAACAGAGTCGTGGCACCTGGAGGTGTCTGTGAGGCTGTGTCATGTTTTGATCATCACCCTCCGCTCCCAATACACACACACACACACACACATCCTATGTACATATAAATACAACATAAAGATACAAATAACTTGACTGACATTTAGGGAATAGTACGACATTTTAGAAGACAGGTCCATTTGTTTTCTTGCCAAAGATGAAATGAGAGATTTCATACAAATCTCTTTGTTCTCTCTGTTTTTCAAAATGAGGCTGAAGTTAGCAGCCAGCTAGCTTAGCATAAAGACTGGAAACAGGGAAAAGCAGCTCACTCTGTCCAAAGCTTTACCTCTGGAGCTCACTAGCCCGTCCTTTATATCTTTACTATAAAGTTGCAGTTTTACAGGTAGTTTTGTCCCTGAGTATTTCTCAGCTTGTAGCAGCGACTTCCCTCTGTCCCTAGGTGCTGGTAGGCAGACTGATTTAAGCTTTGGAGAGATCCAGGCCTGCTGTATCACCCTGTTTTCTGTCTTTATGCTAAGCTAATCATCCGACTGTTTCTCTCTCTCGAAAGAAAGTTAAGTGTATTTTCCAAAATGTCAAAAACAATTTATCTAATAATGATATTTTCATTGTTTTGTTTACTTGTTATTCAGCAGAGGAATAAAATGGTCAAGAAGTAAAAACAGCTTTCTCAATGATTCAGTCATTCCCTGAAATTACAAGAACAGCATCATTTGCTTCAAGGGCAGCATCTATTCATCCTCTGTAGGCCCTTAAGCACAAGATGAGACTATCTTTTGGGATCAACTTCAAAATATCTTCCTTACAGTGTAATCATTTCAGCTGAGGTCAAGTACTGATGGTTTTCGGGAGAGCTCTCTTAATGCACCCTTAAGTCCTCTGGCTCTTTGGCTACGTTTGTCTGGCAGACAGGAGTAAGCGATGGCTTGTGGAGGAAATGCTTGTGGAGGACTTCAGGCTGGAATGTGGCGTGGTCTGCTCCCAGAAGGCCGTGCTGCAGAGGCCCCACTGTGGCTGCCACACGCCGTGATTGCCAGGGGTCAACGCCCGAGCCCGGACCCTTCAGCCCCAGACTTACTACGCATGATTTGGGGTTCACATGTCAGAATATTTCTCCGTTTGTTGGCCAACCCCCACATTGTTCCTTCACCCACCCATCATCCTCTGGAACTGTAAGCAGTCGGAGAATGTGTGCAAGTGAGAGTGTCAGATAAGCGCGTTCAGATCAGAGATAGAGAAAGAAAAATTAGGAATGAGATAGAGTGTGACACAGAGAACAGTGATCTCGCTGGGAGCTATGTTGCAGCAGCGTTGTTTACCTTCTGAAGGAGGTGATGGTGAAGCAAAGCGCAGCTAGCTAATGCTGGGTGGCAGCTCTCTGAGGCCGGGCCCCGTGGGCTTTCTGTTGGCCGGCCCAGCTGTCATCTTTCTAATGATTTCTTTATTTTGCAGGAAGAGCTTGTCGCCAGGGGAAACGCGCTACTTCCGGCATGGGGAAACCCGACGCTGTACCAGGCTGACGCTGGGACCCACAACGTCTGCAGCCACATCACAAGGGACCAACACACCCTTTCATCCTGCCTGTGTTTCTTTGCTTTCTTTCTCCCTCTATCCACACAGTCATCAGTATCACCCTTTCTTTTAGAGCTCCCATTTGTCCTCGGGGGGTTTAACTTTACTTCTCAGTAGTAATAGTTTTCTTTTGACTTCTAAATGATTATTTAGCATTCCATTTTGTAGCTCATAAGAGCGCCGCTCAGACCTTGATAAGATCTAATTACTCTTCAACTTGTAAATTGAAGTCATCTTCCGAAAAACTTGCTAATTTGTTGTAAATTAGTTTTTTAAAAGGCAACACTTATATTTTGCACGTTAAAGCTGAAATGGAATACGTATATCTGTAGACGAATTCAAAGCTATCATTAACCATGACTGAATTCCACTCTTTTTGAAATAGTTGTTGTAACTTCAGCAGATAAACGTACCAATTTCTATCATAATCGGCCGCATCAAAATGTTTCTGACCACATTTGAACCTTGCGATTGATTTTGTAATGTATCTGAAATCCATTAGTGAGTTTGGCCCTGGCCAGTTGGATCGGGGTGAGCAGGGTTACGGGGCCCGCAATGACTGATCTCACCCTGGTGAGGCTTCTCTCAGAGGGCGAGCTCGCACACATCCCCAGAGCCCTCGCTTTCTTCCAGCCCGCCGTCAGAAACCTTGAGAGGGCCTTGAAGGAAAGAAAACGAACCCCCCCCACCCCGCTCCTCTCCCTCCCCTCCGCCTGAGTCGAGCATAATCAAGCCCAGCCTCCCAATCATGAAACCCAAGTTGAGCGCGACTTACAGCAGTTCCCTGTGCTTCTCTCCAGGCCCCTGCTGCTGATTGTTCCAGAAACAACAGATGGAAATTGTGAGCGTAAACATGTAAATATTGCAGGAGTCATGGCTGAGAGCAGCGTGGAGCAGAGGTCCTCTCCGCCATCACAGGGAAGCTATTACAACATGAAACGGAGCAAAGCCTTCAGAAAACAACCACTTTGTGTCAGAAGTGATAGCTGTCAGGATCCAACACACAGAAGCATAAACACACACACACACACACACACACACACACACACACGCACACACACATAAACACACGCAGTCCAACCAAACCGACATAAAAGAAACACTGAAATCAAGCGTATGTGACTGGTTAAGGCTGAGTCACTTTTTGGTCGATCTAATCTGATGAGCAATGCGGCGAACAAAGTGAGTGATGACACGATTTTGAAAAGAAAAATATCAGTTGGGACACTTGAAAGAAACAGAAATAATTCATTATAAAAAACCAACAGTAAATACATGTTTTTGTGTATCTTACAAAAATATATATATAAGTCTGTGTGTGTGTGTGTGTGTGTGTGTGTGTGTCCTGTATGTAAAATTGCTCTCATTTTGATAGATCTTAATTGTGGTCGAGCAATCTATATGGGGCACCTGAGAGTCAAAGCATGCAGCACAGCTGAAATGTAAACATTTTTCAGAGACTGATTGGTATCCAAACCACAGGACCGTTACCTGTCAAGTCCGAGCAGTGCTTACTAACTTGATGAGATGTGTGTGTGGGAGAGTGTGTGTAAATTTGCGTGTACATACATGATTATGTATGATTGAAACCCAGGCTCGCTCGAGACACTAAAAAAGCTCTGGTTAAAATCAGAGAGTCTGCTCCGCTCCAGACTGACAATGCCGTCAAATAATCTAAATTCTCCGTGATTTAGTTTGTGACAACACGAGGGGGGAGAAAGACTTTGCAAGCTTTGTACATTTGCACAGAGAGCGACCTTTGATGAACCAGACAAACGTTTATTCAAGCTTATATGATGGACAAAACCTGGCAGTTGACATATAGATAAAAAAAACTCTGATATTGAAATATCCATGTGCATGTTGATCTTCTCAATGTATATCTGCATGTATAATTTGTGTTATGCATTTCTAAGCTGGTGAAACACTGAAACAATTAATCAGTTGACAGGAAATTAACCAGCAACATTTTTAAATGTAATTTTAAATGTGAAGTTCCTTCTTTTCTCTCCATTTTATCCTTGAATGTATAACTTTGTACATCGCAGCCTTCACTTTTGACATTTCAGAATACAAATCGAGTAAAAATTTGTGAAAATGTACAGATTTATTCGTAATTTGTTTTCTATTTTACTGATATATATTTATTTGTTACCGATAAAATGATTTCTACACAGAAAGCTGTCGTATTATTAGTGTGAAAGAGCGTTACAACATTCATTTAATTTTTTTTTTTTGATCACACTGAAAAAAAAAAAAAATCAATGTGCATGTTTTATAGAGAGGTTACAGTCTTCAGCTGTGACTTTATGATCCTCACCACATAGCCATTGTGTTGTCTGCGAGCTGAGAGCTCCACCATTAAAGCTCAGTGATTGACAGCTGTGCCCGGCCTGGAAACTCTGTTGGGGGCTCAACACTATGGGGAGGCTGCCATTGATATCCGTTGTGTAATTTTCTATTGGCAGGTGGGTGATGGCTGTGATTAAATCTGGGCTTTAGCCCCTGCCATCAGCATTATTGTGTCGGGATTCCCCGAGTCCCTGCTCTCCGGATCCTCTGTCACATTCTGTCATGCCAGCTTTGGACCCTGCCAGCTGGCCCCGTGGCATGGCATAACACAGACTATGTTAGCCCCACTAGGGCCCCCCGCCTATGCTATCTCTCTCTCTCACACACTCTCTCAATCATGCCCTCTCACTCTTTCTCCTCTCCTCCTCCCCCTTTCCCACCCTCCATCACCCACCATTTAAAGCCCCGCGCTGTCATCCAGCAGTTCAACAGCAGCACTGTTTTATTTATTTTAGTCTTCTGCCGTTCTCTCAAGCAATGCGTCTGTCCATCATGCTTTGCAGATCAGCTGAGTACAGCCTCCGGTGGCGGGAGGAGGGTCACACCAGGTTTATGATGTAATTTGTGTGGGCGAGCTCCGTGGGTGTTAGTGATTACTGCTAAATGTCTAGGACGTGCAGGTCTGCTCTTGGTGGGCACAGACTGGGACAGCGGCTAAAGGTCAGGCGTGCTAAAACAGAGACGCTTCCTATTGATGTCTGACTGGTGTGTTTGTTTAAGAGCAAGGAGGCGAGGAGAGCCGCGGCTGCTCTCATTGGCTTTGGCTGAGGCCACTTTACCTCACACACATAATTGGGGAGGCTTCGGGAAGAGTTTGAATCATCTCTGGGCCGTCAACATCATAATTACCCCATTTGCCCTCCGAACACTGACAAATTATTCTGAGGTAATCTGACCTTTTCTGAAAGGGCAAATACGGTTGATTCAGTGATTTCAAATACTTACAGAGACATAAAATAATAATTGCAAAATAGCATAGAAAATTAGCTTGAATCCTAAGAACTATTATATGGGAACAGCCTCTCTGAATGACTGTTTACATGATTGAATTATCCGCTAAGTGTGTCAATTTAAAAATCAACATAACTAACATGATAAAAATGATTTTGTTACAGTCTAGTTCTTTAAGACCACGAGCTTAACGGATGAAGCGCACATGCCAGGGCTGAAGAAAATAATGATTAAATCTGGTTTACTCTTAAAACATGTGGTTTGGATGAAAATCTGTCGTCTAGAAATAAAAGTGTAACCACCTAATGTGCTTTTTTCCGACAACAAACCAATCTCTAAAGAAAAATCTCAAGCATCTGACCAGACAGCAAATGGAATATATGAAGTTGTATTAAAGCACAGGGGCATCTGTGCACATCCAAAAATCTGTTTACATATGTTTATGTTTTACTCATGCTTTAGATTACATATATCTAATACACACCAGCGTGCGTCTTCATACTGTATATGTGCATGTGTGTGCTATCTCTTACAGTTACATTAGAATATTATGTTTCCGCAGGGCTCAGCTTTCTCTCATTTTGTCTGGTGACCGAAGTAGTTTACTGATTCAAAATTAGCCTGTGACACGTCAGGTGCGTACAGTATATCATCAGCGCGGTGACCTCCTGAATAGCACACCTCATGCTGTGAATGTGTCAATATTATGAAGTGCTGTCATCTGATCTAATGGGGTCTATGTCAGTGGACAAGCTGTGACCCATGCCTACACAGACACACACAGACACACACACACGTACAGGGACAGCGCCTGTGTCGCTCTGCCTATTCCTGGCCATTGTTTTAACAAAATGGTTTACCCATGTGCAATTTGTTCAGTGCTGTATTTGTGACTGGAGATGTATCTGATTACATCCTCCCTTGCCATAAGACTGTGGCTGACTTGGGCGCTCCGTTGACAGGAGCGTTTTCCTTCGAATTTGCAGATTCAGTGACAAGCGTTCCTATTCTGTCAACTTAAAAATCAAGGCCAGAAAGAGAAATGCATCGCAGCCCCTTGCCAGTCTATCCTCCGCCTGTCTTTACTAGAGCAACTTGTAATGTTATGAGCCGTCTTGGAACACAGGCTGAATTTGGCAATACTGGAGTAAAATCAAAATCTGCGTGCGTCTGTGTGTGTGTCTGCGCCCTGCATTTTCATTAACGTGCGTGGATGTGTGGACGCCTCTGAGATGCCTGTAAAAAGCAACAAATGCCAAAACACACAAGAGACATTCGATGTGTGCTCAAAGAGGGCCTGTCTGCCTAACTTCAACACAGCTGACGTGGAAAAATAGATGTTAAATTATCATCATTATTACCGCTTGTTTTTATTTCATCTGCTGCAGCACAGTGTCTGCCATTGATGTTGCCTTCATCTGACTTTCTTTATTGTTTACCTTTAGTATCTATATCTGTTTACCTTGGGCGTGGGTGATTCCTTTGGGTGCCTGAAATGATTTAGCCGATGACCTCATCCAGTATACGCACTTGTCAACTGAAGTAAGCGTGGAATTGGTTCATACAGAACATTTTGTTGAAGTTTCTTTTTTTTTTTTTTTTTTTTTTTTTGAAGTGGATGTAAATGATATATTTTCTCACATAGTTGAATAGTCTGGGAGTCGGGAGGGTTGTCATAGAGGTAGCCAGCTCAGCTCAGCTGGCCCTGCTAGTAGACATGCATACTGGCAGTGCGCTCATCACAGAAGGTAATACCGTCAAGTGAAAGGGTGTCTGTGTGCCACATGAGCATACCAAAGCTGTGATGTACGCCTCACCTTCACAATCCTCTCTATTTGACACCAAAACCAAACACATCAGACAATCAGAAATAATTCTCTTATGGTTCATATGCACGTGTGATCCGCACACAAACACACACACACACACACACACACACACACAGGCTCATGCACCGACTGTGTCTGGGACTCGGTGGATCCCAACGGTAAAAGCCACATTAAAGGTGAGTGTTGTTATTCTGCCTTCAGTCCTGCTAGACTCATCAGTTATCCTCTATGGCCTCCAGGATGTCTGCCATCCCCTCCCTCCGTCCCCTCCCTCCTGTTTGTTTTAAGAAAAATCCCACTCTCAATATGGGAGTACGGAGTGGGTGAGTCTGACACAAAAGTAAAAACACATCTTTCATGTCTAAATAAATCTGACAAAGAAATGCTTTACGAACTGCCACCTGAAGGTAGTCCTAAAAGCCACAGTGAGCAAAGTGGCCATAACATTTAATCCAATTGGCTTCCTAGCTCCAAAACCGTCTTAGCAGATGGTAGGCTGTAATATGAAAGTTATTCACCCACTCACTACGGCGGTGCGTCTGTTATATCACCATGTCCTGTTATTCTTTATGGCTTCCATAGGCACTAAAGAGGAGAGAAGTTATTTTCTTTTCATTACTTCTCTCTCTTGGGGGACTGGGAGACTTGGTCCAGCTCTTCCCCTTCAGTCCAGAAATTCTTTTCAATTAAAGGCCTATCCTACCAGATGGTAGAGACATTAGACCAGCGCTCTGTTGATGTGCCGCCCCTGCAGCCGATGGACAGCCATTTCATTTACCAGGCAGTAAATCTTAAGGCACCTAATGCCCCGCAGCAAAGGCCGCCAGCTCCCGACAACACACCCCAGCCCCGGGCCAAAAGCGTTATGAGCTGCGCTGAACTTTTACCGTGCGATCCTCTCCGCTCCCTCAATCACACATGTATTGTCTTTGCCACGGATCAATTAAAAGGATGAGGTCTAAAAAAAGGGGCCATTTGTAGAATGGACGTCCTCTAAGAAGCGAAACAGCAGCAGAGAGCATTGGAAGCGTGAATAATTTATCCCGAAACCCTATCACAGTGTTTGTATCAGTTTCCATCATAAAGCTTGGCGAGGGAGAGGGGGTGGAGGGAATACATCAGCCTGTGTGACAGGCTCTGCGGGGAGGGTACAGTAGAGGGTCTTCTGGGCAACCACATACACATAAATCCACCCGCTGTCACCGGAGGAAGAGGATGAGAGGAAATGGCACAGTGAGAGCGTGGCATAGAGGCTTTGCCAAGCCTTTTGCGAAAATCGAATGTTTCAAGATTTATACAGTGACAATCATATGTATTTTTTGAGACCATAAAGGCTTTTGGTGAGAGTTTCATGTGTTTTAGGGTCGTAAACCTACCAAAATGTATTTAAGAACACCAGAAAAAAGGCATGAAAATCATCAAACTTTTCACACATTCTTTTACACGATAGCCACAATTTACAGCGCAGTCTATTGTGGTTTTATTGAGGCATATAAAAACCAGGTGAAACTGATGAATTCAGCTTTTTTGGGGGCCTCTTTTTTTTTTTCTTTTTTCTTTTTTGCAAAAACTGTAATATCGACTGCAGCTACTGTTAAAATATACAAAGAGAAACAAGAAGCTTCTGGAATCACAATTAATTTCTTCCCGTCTTAATCTAGACTTTGTTTGAACAATGAGTGGTATGTATCTGTGTCTCAGTTTGGAGAACTGAGATGAACTTCACCATACACGCACTGTAAGGGAGAAGTAGGGCGTCTCTCATTGCTCTCTCTCTTTCTCTCTCTGTCTGTGTTTTTTCTTTGTGTTTTCACTGACATGATGAAAAGATAATTTTGCATTTGGGAGCTAACCTGCTCTGAAGAAATGTCCGATCCCATAATACATATACCAGACACTGATTGCTTATCAAAGGAAATTGTCCAGTACCTTAAATTTAGCATATGTTTTTTCTCTATTGCTTCAGTCTGCGTGAAATATGAGTTTATGATGAGATGACAGACAGAGGCAGACAGGTTGGGACGGCAAAATGGTATGAAAACAGAAAACACCTTTTCTTCCCTCACCTGCAGGACAAAAAGCAAAAAAACAAAAAAACAAAAAAAGGTTAGAGAAGAGAGTGTCCTTTACCGGAAAGTGGCGATCTAAAGATGTAGATGTATTCTGTTTCCTGTAGCTCGTACAGCTGATTTTATGGTAATGTATGTGAAGGCCAGCTATTGTGTAAATAATGTCTCTACTGTTTCTTGAACATAAATACGGATTTGATATTTGATAACTGATAAATATGGACAGATCCTGTTATGTGTTCGTTTACATCTCTATCAAATGTCTGCTTTATATAGCTTGGAATATAAAGATACATGTAATTGTATGATATACGTAGCCTGGGAAAACAGGATTCTAATGTAGTGTGTTTTGATGAAGGACATCATAGCTCATTTGCTACCCATTTCCTGTCACGTTTGGAGACTTGTAAAAACAGAGCTCCCGGGGAGTGAGTGAAAAGCAACTAGTCTGAGCTCACCTCGGCTCTGTCCAGGCCAGTAATCACAGCCCGTAACTCCCACTGTTCCCAGCTGCCGAGGCAGGGAGGAAGAGGAGCTGGGGACTGGCTGGCCGCTACTGCCAGCACGCTCGCTGCGATCTGCGTCTGAAGCCTGGGCCAAACCTCCCCTCGTCCCAGCGGAAAGTGCCATTTTCTGCAAGAGTGAGTGAAAGTCTGGTTCTCAGACGCAGAAGGCAGCTTGTTAGGCCGCTCTGCCTTTACCCACTCCTCGTTCAACGGGAGCACTGGGACACTGGAGGAAATCCCACAGAGTTGAAAAGAGACTCAGTCAAAACAAAGGCTCCTGTCAGGGCCAGAGACCACAACCATTTTCACACATTGTTCTACCTGGTAAAGGTGTTTGCAGTCACTTAACTTATTACATAGATGGGTGGAGAGGGGACCAGGTTAGCCTGATGTATTTTACATTGATGGGAAAAATTTCCATTTTATTATTACAATTTGGGTTTCTTACTTCAGTAGCAAGCATGAGACTGCAGCCAGTAGAGCATTAGCTTAGCTTAGCATAAAGTCTGAAAAGAGAAAGAAATAGCTAGCCTAGCTCTATCCAAAGTTTAAAACATCCGTCCAGCAGCATCCCTAAAACTCACTAATTAGCACGTTATATCTCGCTGATTTAATTTGTACACAAACAGAAATGTGGTTTTAAGCGGAGTTACATACAGGAACTGTTTCTTTGTCAGGTGCACAGACATCCTGGAGTCTTATCATCACCCTGAGGACAAAGCAAAGAGCAGAGACTGTGATGCCAGGCTATCTGTTTTCCCCTTCTCCTAGTCTTTATGTTAAAGTAAGCTAATAATCTCCTCGCTGTAGGGTCATAATCAACAGACAGATGAGAGTGATATCGATCCTCTTGCCAAATTCTCTACAAGAAAACAAATACGTGAATTCCCCAACCCATACCTTTAAATGTGCTTCAGTGTCTACTGAGTTCATTAATGCCATTTTTTTTTTATTATTCTTTGTTCTAAATATCAACCAGAAAATGATATATTTACTGATTCAACAAGCAGCACCAGCTGCATGTTTGGAAAGGTATCAAAACCTATTGATAAGGCTCATTAATTAATGTCAGTGCTAGTATAAAAATGCATAAAATCTCAAGTTTAATCAGTGGGAAATCCAAGGTAAGGGGACAAAATGGAACAGCAATATTTACAATATTTATAATTCTAGAAATATATTACAATAATAATATTAAAACAGCACGTATATTTCAGATTACATTAAAATTATTTGTTTTAGAACATAAGCTGACTCACTCTTCCTCTACTGTGATGATGACTAATATTGATAATATTACTGATAATGTGTAAAATTGCCCTAAAATGTGAATCAATAAAGGATCGACTTCCCTGGCGAACATCACAGTTGTTACATTAGTCATGACTTCCGTATGTCTGACTCCCGCTTGTCCATCTTTTGTCCTAATCTGTCCTGCATGTAACATGTCTCTGTCTTTTTTTTTTTCCCCCTTGCAGACAGAGGGGTTTGAGGGTGAAGTGTCATTTTACTCAGCATCCATAAATAGAACGTGCGGAGCATATCCCCCATGGAGGTGAATGCATATCATGTTAGCGGGGCTGAGTAGGTGCTAACCTGCTGCTGGCAACCTCCACACTAAACAATACTTGTTACAGAGAAACACAGAAATTGGATCACTGTTGTGTGAAAAGTGAACTAATGTTATGTGGAGTAAAACACAAGAAAGTGTAACGCAATCTAATGCTTATTGTTGTCAAGAACTGGTTCCCTTGACAGAATTACATTACAAGTAATTGAATAACAACAGGAATGTCTTTAGATTGTATCGTGTGATATGTCTGATTAACATTAGGTAAAATTCTCAACCTGAATAATGTTAAAATCAAATTTAAAAATATGTTTTTTCCCACTCCAGATAAAAAAAGGGGGAAAAAAAGAAAATCATCAACTGAACTGAGACAATATTTTTCCTGTTTTCATTTTTATCTGTGTTGGATGGAATTACGTGACACCTTAAAGCGAGACTGAGCAACAGCCAAATGCTATTGTTTAACTGAGCGCTGCTGAAACATTTAGCTAACATGCCGCTTAAGCAATTAGTTAAACAGTTGTAGCTGAATGCTTAGAGACTGTAGCGAAAGCAGAAGTGGAGAAAAGTCATAAAATCAGCAAACTGAATCAGTAATTTGCTTCTTGCAGAGAAACGTACCTACAAAACTCAAAGCTAACATTAGCCACCCCGAGCCATTGGTCATACCGGACAATGTAGCAACGAAACCTCTCAGTGTACTGAACTGATCACAGTGTATTTTATTACGCATAATTCTTCATTTTCATTTTAAGAGGAAAAATATGTTATTTGCTCTGCCGCAAGTTAGTCTGCCACAAAGTCTTGCTTTTAAGATTAGGGTTTGACCGGAGGTTTGTTAAAAGAAATTAAACGTTGTGTAAACGTCCCTCTGATACTATCTAAAAGTTTCACTTAATGTCTTGCCAAGGTTAAATCTGCAACAAATTATCTGATTCAGTCTTTCCTTTACAGGCCTAATCATCCAAGACCCTTAAATACAGACTGGTTCTTGTGGTTAGGTGAGTAACAATGTGTAAAAATTACACGCATTAAGGCAGTGTCAATTACAGAAACCTCAATGTTGCTATTAACATAGAGCAGACACGCCACCATTTTGAGCTATGACACCGCACACGCCCTGATATTTACCTGAACTGGTGTTGGAAAGTCAGTTGAAAACCAAAAAATATCCCGGGGCATCGAACAAGCCGCCTGAGAAACCACTAACAAGTCTGTTTCCTTCCGAAAAAACACCCTCCTCCTCCTCCACCCCCCAGTAAAAGTCTGCGAGCCATGCCAGCGAACATAAAGACATAAAGACGTGATAACTAATATAGCCTTGGCTACCTCGGCATGCCCTGCAGTCACAGGCCTATTGTTGTCGTGCTCTTTTGAAGCCTGGGAAAAATATCAAAGTGTTGGAGGCTGACAGAACTTTGAACAATTAGACTTTGGATCGGTGACAGGAAAACCTTAGACAACAGGAGAGGGAGATGGAGTGAAAAAGAAAGAAACTGACAGATAGGGAGAGAAGGGCTGAAGTGTGTGTGCTGTGATTTTGGTTTTTCCAATTTCTGACTGATGGGGCGAGGAGCAGACACAGAAGGGGGGGGGGGGGGGGGGGTTCTTCAGATATTACTGTCCTGAAGCATGACAGGTTGACAAGGCAGCCTCCATTTGAAGCTTTACAGGAAGGAGCAGGTCACTCACAAGCCCTGGCACATACATGATAGACATGCAAACATGCAATATAGACACACGCACAACCACACGCACAAAGACACGCTCAGGAATGTGCGTCTGAAAACAGCGTTACAGGGTGGTTGCATCGAACAGCGGAGCAGACAGGCCAGGGTGGATGCCAAAGACCTCTAATCATCCCATTTCCAATAGGAACGAGCCTGTCAAATCGGTATCCTCCGTCTGACAGGCGGAGCGAGGGAGGAAGAGAGAGAGCGGGAGAGGAAGAGAGTGAGAAAAGGAGAACGTCTGGCCTAGCTACAGCCTGTGCTGCTCCCCTGTTCCCAGCCAATGCAGGAAATGAAGAAATAGGATCACATCAAAATATGCAAGCCCTATCATCCTGAGCACACCTTTCCAAAGGCCACAGACAAGCCAACATAGGATTTAGGAGATTAACCTTTTGCCAGATTAAACAATTGTATGGAGTTTATTAAGAAATGTGTTTTAACGATGAGTAAAAAAAATGTTCTGATGACTACAGTAAAATAAATCAACCGTCCAGAGACTTGCCAACCAACATAAAACGTCCCCAAAAAGAGATTACAGGGCGATAATTAAACAATCGAACCAAAGTAGAAAAAACACTAATCTCTGTTTTCGATGGTTTCGAGCTCGCATAGAAGGCTACGCTGCAGGTGAAAACACTGAATGACATCAGTGGGTTGTAAAACTATTGAAAAGAAGGTATTAAAAACACATCAGTAAGGCACAGTGTCACACAGGATGATGTTTTGCTTCATCACAGTTGGGAACTGTAGTTTATTTTGAGTCGACACGCACATCTTCTTGGCACATTACATTACTCAACGGTGCATTAAAGATGCACTCGTGCGGCTGAAAATAGTATCCCCAGCAAATTTACTCCTCTTTGAGTTGTTAAAAACTACGGCGCCCCGCTATTTTAGGAAATTACCTTTGTAAAAAAAAAAATAAAATAAAATAAAACTAGATCTGTAACAAAGATTTACATCTTCAGCGGGAACAAATGGGCTTTGTGCTCCAAGCAGAGCAAAGTCAGAAAGTACTGAGAGATATGAGAGGTGGTGGGTGTGCAGGAGCAGTGGGACGGTGGCATAAATATATAACACGAGTTGAAAACTGTGAGAAGAGGAAGCTTGCATGCGATGCTTTTGGAGCAGGTGGGGCTGTTTCCCTCCTAGTGGGCAGTGATTACTGTTGGCTGAGGTCCACCCAGCCTGCAGCTAGCAAAACATTATCTATGGCTCCGTAAATTCCCTTTTATTTGATTTCATTTTTTGCTTTTTTTCCAGGTTGAGGAGTTTCTGCGGTTCCGTGACAGAATCCCATAACGCGCGCACACTTTGAAGCCTAAAAGTTTAAAACACGGCTCCATAAATCCCACCATAGTTTATAAGTTTGTGCGTGTTGTGCGATGTTATGGGGAGGAAAGTACATTTAGGAAGTGTAAACATATGTGTGACGCTGTAGATCATCCGTGCTACAATCAGGGGAGAGCAAAAACCAGGCCCCTGATTAATTTACTGTTCGTTAACAAATACACACACGCCGCTCACTGCCTGAATATTATTAGTCAGCCTGTGACACATAGAGATATACACACACATACACAAATACAGACACTGATTCACTGTAACATAGCTTTTGAAGCAGCAGCGTCCTAAATCTCTTTGCAAAGATGGGTATTACTCTTTTTATTGGGGTTCTTAAGAAACTGTGGATATTTATGGGATACACTCTTACAGAGTGAAAAGAAAAACACACACACATGGGTATCAGCTGGGTTTCAGTCCTCCGCTTTTTTTCTCCTTTCCGTTCACTCTCTTCATTGAGACGTGGGGAGCTCATAAAGAGTCTGAGTGAGAGGGAGAGAGAGAGGGAGAGAGAGGATCTGGGTGATGTAATTTGCTCTTAGCGTCAGTGAGGAGCAGTCCGGTGATTTAGCAGGAGTGTGCTGAAGACATGACAGAGACTAATTGCTTTCATTAATCACGTTTTGCTGGGCCCATTCCGAGGTAAACTAATTGAAATCCTCTTACCTGTCAGGGCGCCAACCATTGTGCGCCCGGCAGGAATCACGCGGGGAGGAGGGGCAGTGATAGGAGGGGGGGGGGGGTAAAGGTGCAGGGAGAGAGTGCAGGAGAAGGAACAGGCAGGAAATGAAGCTTTAACTACAAATAAACCATGTCTTTGTCTAGACAAATCTCTTTTCAAGCCGTAATGCTCTCTGAAATGTGTTAATGTCATGTAAAGTCTTTCAGGGGGCTGCAGAGCTGAGGAGAAGCCAAGCGCAAATGTGGCTTGGGAAGAAAGGCTCTTTTCCAGCATAAAATACCAAATCAAATTATTCCCCTGGTCCAGCTGCCAGTGGCGTCAGAGAGAGAGGCTTTAGGCCTTAATACCTTTGTGTGTGACAGGGGCCATTACTGAGGCCCCTTTATGGAGGAACAAAACAGAGACATCAAGAACAGCCCTGCCGGTGCAGACAGATGGAGGGAAAGACAGACCAGCAGTGTAGAGATAGACGGGCATTTTGCGTTTTTCGCAAGTCTCGCCACAGTTTCTCCTACACACTTGGAGAGGGGGGATGAGTTGCAACCTGCAATTTAGCCGTTCGATGCCACGAAATCCTGCACACTAGATTTTTAATCCTGCGAGATTTAAGGGACGAGCTGCATATGTGAACGAATCGTACGAATTCTATGAAAGCAAAGTCGAAAATAACATTTAACATGTCGCTGTTTTTACCCATCCAGCCATCAGAGACTTCCTACCTTGTGACAGTTTTTTTCACAGGTGACAGTTATTTTTTTTTAACAGTTGGGATAATATTATGTCCTATGATGGTGCAAACAAATATCAGCCTTAACATTTGCATTTTGTCAACTGTAGGCTCAAGTATGACACCCAGTATGTCTGGCCTCATAATCTGCATCTGATTGGTTACATCCTTCCTGGATTTGGCTAAACACTAACCTACTGGCCTAGTTATGATCCCAGGCGACCGCTATGAACTACACTACAGCTAGCCAGTCACGCTAGCAGGAGCTCTCTCATGAGACAATGTTTCTACGGTGGCCCAGTATGAACAGTAACTGCCATCTTGGCAGTCCTGCGTCTGCCGCCTCCTAGCTAATTCTGAAATGATGTGGAAAGATATGAAACGTGGCTGGACCTGAGGCGAGCTGAATGAAGATTGGGTGCTCAAAAGAGCCACCTGTAAGGGCACCCACCTGTCAATCAAAGTAGTCACACTCTTAATTATGCATAACTTTAAGACTTAATTAAATTTGTACCAGGCTGTAAACGTGTTTATTTCTGCTGCGATTTTTTTTTTTCTGTGTTGGTCTCATTTTACAGCCATGGAGGAACAAGAACATACACTTCATCATCATAAATCATCATAAATGATTTTGGATCCATCCCATGTGCGCTACAAGAATGGAAAGCTAGTTTTAATATATGTCATTTATTGAAGTCCTGTTTGTTATTGTTTGAAGTCCTTTGGTGTATGCCAGCTCAAAGTGATATAAGCACATTTATATGTCACAATCGATGCCACTTCAAACTTACTTGACCTGCTCGTTGACAATGATTCAGTTGGGCAATATTGTAAGCATGTCCTGTCTTGCCATGGTAGCACTTGTGAGGCATTCCTTTCTGAATGGTACCTGTGCCCTAAAAAAGAAATCACATGAAACAATATAACAATGCGCCATACAGCAACAACCGAGTTAGTTTAGCTGCTACAACATTGAACCAATAAAAAAACTTCCATTGTATTAAATCTGACAGAAATGAGCAGCTCTACTTTAAACTACAAAACCAATGGATAATCACTGCCTTCCAACTCAGTTGGAAGCGCTTCCCAAGGCGCTTCCCAGTTGCTCATATTGGTTGTTTGGTTGTAATATCTGAATGATCAAACATGCTGGTCTAAATATTCAGTAGCATCAATGGATGAGCAAGATTTATTAGAAAAGATGGAAGCTTTCACCAGAATTCATCTGCTCAAGAATCTCTGCTCATTGCATGCTACTCACTGGAATCATTTATAATGCAGCAAGTATCCATCTTGCCATCCATTAACTCATCAACCATCAACTAAACTGACTTTTTTTGTACTTGCTCATGTCCTGTGTGAAATAATATAATATAAACATAGAGTTATAGGTTTTATAATTGTGTTTTATAGCCTTTTTTTTTAGAACATCAAAAGCCAATCGTGACCTGGGTGTCTAATCCACACATACTTGTCCAACTCACATATTGTACCTTACTGCCAATCAGCAGGGGGTTTGGATTTAAAGAAGCGGTCACACCTGCATATACAGACACACAAACACACACACACACACACCTCTTTTGGCAGTGGTATTCAGGAGTTGCATAGAGGACAAATCCAAAAGTGATTGCCGTGTGAAAGGCCCTCCTCCTGCCTTGAGAGTGCGTCTCCAGTTACGAGGTCACAGACAATTAGAGAGAGAGGATCAGACAGCCCCACTGTTGTCATGGTGCTGCAGAGTGACTCTCTCTCTCTCGACACACACACACACACACACACATATACACACGTGTGCACAAATAAGCTGATAGAATACGCGAAAAACGCACCTTTACAATCCCTCGTACATTCTTTAATCATGTACAAGACACGTTGTTTAGTACATGATTACTGCCTGAAACTGCCGTCAGCTAACACCTTGCACTTCCTCTTTTTCCCCCCTCCTTCCCTGTCAGACAGACACTGCCTCAGGCTCGGAGAGCAGACATTTTTTTGGGAGGTGAAAATGTAATTTAAGGTTCAGGAATGAATTTATTTGCCAAAAAAATATTATCTGTTGATCTGCGGGGTGTTCGCTGCTTCCTGAACACCTTGTCACTGCGCTGCCTTCCCTTGTGGTGTAGGGAGGAGGAGAAGGGCCTGTAGGGACACGGGCCGATTCCAGATCTTATCGCAGCTACCATCCCGTATTAGGTTACATTCATTTTTTAATTTAGCATACTGGGAGACAAGTCAGCATTCACAATGAAGCCTTTATGATCTGTGTCAACTCAGTGCCACGGACGAGTATTTCTCTTCATCACTCTGCGTATTAACGAACAGACAGCAGTCTAACTCTTTCAGCTTTGACTAATCTGGACATTACAGTAGTTCTGGAGAAGATGATATTTTTAAGCTAGTAATGTTACATTTTTGATGAGAATGTGTCAGTGGTCGTTGATTTTACTTGGTACTTTGGGATTATAATTTGGGAATATTATTTAAGAAAGAACAATGCACATTAATTAACATGAGCACTTGGGTCCACAATGTACAGTAAATGTACCAGATTTAGCCATACAAGCTAATTTATATCTGCAGTCTCTGGCAGGTTGATGGGATATAAAAAAACATACAAAGGCACATAAGCACAGACAAATAAAACACAACACCATGAAAAATTTCATACACAAGGAAAGTTTAATAAATCATATTTAGTTTTAGTTTTCTGTTACAGTGACGATATGAATTTGACTTTTGATCCAGAAGCCTGTTTATTCAGTGTTTTTACTAATTGTAATGTGTCAGTAATGAATGTGTGAATGTGAGTTGTGAATCTATTACTATGCCTAAATATTTAATCTTATGCACTACTGAGTGTTTCCTGAGAGTGTCCTTGCCACAGTAACGTCTTTGTTTGCATGTCTATTTGCAGAAAACATACATACAGTTTTGCTGACACTGAGATGTAAAAACGAGCATGTTAGTCAATAAGACATTGACTATTGAAGCTGATGGTTATTCTGTTATTCAGTCTTTTTTTGTCATGTAGATATATGACTTACCGTAGGTAGACAAACTTCAGGTAGGTCAATGATATACAAACGAAAAGGCAGAAGAACCAGACTTGAACCTTGAGGTACACCAACCTTTTGTCAGGTTTTATGGTCTACATGAACACACTGTTTTCTTTACACTGATTAATGGAAATAAAGGAGGAGTATCTTCTACTGTAGAAGCAGTTAGCCGTAGTATTTTACAATGTTTTGAATTAAAAATCTATTTGTAATTCAAATGTCGGATGCCTACTATAGAAAAACAGGGAGCTTAAGCAGAAATGAGTTACAGCTAATGGATTAGATGAGTTATTATTCTTCATACATTAAAAATAGTATGTTCGCTATTACAAGAGAAAAGGCTTAGATGAGGATTATCTATTGTGGTCTACAAAAGTAATGCTATCTGGGGTAACATGTTTGGGGTTTTCTTGAGGATTAACTTCCCCAGATCATCTTCTAACATAACCTGTAACCCCACAAAAGTGATATGCTCCTTGGCTTTGGAAGAGACAGTATGTTAGCTTCAGTATTTTAGTAAGCTAGTCGTCTAGTATTTACCACAGAGCAGATAAACACAGAGTTTTAGTTTTAGAAAGGTAAAAAAACTCCTTCAATCTCCCATGCTAACCTTTATCGTGTAAGAGTAATAGGCCTAGCAGCTTTTTGTCAGGAATAATATCCTTCTAGTAGGCTCAGCTCTGATGTGAATTGGCGTAGGCTGCATGGTTGAATAGTCCGGAGCAGCTCATGAACTAACTGAAACAATTAACATAGTGAACTCTGTCAATTCTCTTGGCCGGTGGTTCAGGGGAGCAATCATGAATTATGGATTATGGTTTTAAACTCCCCCACCCACGTTTTATTCGACCCATAAATTGCTGACCTATAGAGTACGGATGGCAATCTTTGTATGTTCATACCTGTGCTGAGTGACGGCTGTTGGCTGAGGCGTCCCTCAGAGCTTTCCCTTTGATTTGAAAGTGAGATCATAAAATAACATATTCAGCCAAGATACAGTGAGCGGTGGGACAAGCCAGTGTCCCCTATCGACTTTACCCGCCAGTGTGTGTGAGCGCGTACAACATGCCTATTCAGGGTAGAGGTATGAGCAATCGGAGGGCAGAGTCTAAGCAGGGGTGGCGTAGAAGAGAGGGCATAGCAGGGGGTGAATGTGGAGAGTGTGTGTTGGTGGGCAGCTGGGTGCACAGGGGAAGGGGAATGGGTGAGGCATGGGGGAGAAGGGAAGGGGGGGCTAGGGGCCTTGGTTTCCTGTTCCCCAAATTCCCAGCTCCTGTCTGTGGAGCAGGTACACAAAGCCTCCCTTGAAGGGTTTGGAGAGGGGCGGCAGGATGAAACGTAGCCACTGATGGTTAACAGATCTGTCCCCCTGGACGCCCCCCTCCACCCCCTCCTCCTCTCTCCCTTCCCTCCTTTCCCCTTCTGCACTGTTAGCCAGTGCCCCGTTTGTTTACACTCTCCCAAGCCTTTTTAGCATTTTCTGGCCAGGCTGGGAGACTTGGCGGGGCTCCACGCTGCTGATTGCCATATTCCCAGACCAGAAATGTCACTTACCACTTTGCTCTCCTTCATCCGCCAGTTAAACCCTTTGTAATCCCCCAGAAGAGCGGAGTCACCCAGGATATAGAATATTTTCTCCTGTCCCAGTGACTCCTTCCCCCAGTGCTGCCCCTCCATCCCCTCTGTGTCCCCTGCCCAGACAGAGGCTGAGCAAAGAAACCATTTCAGCCAACTGGAACGAGACATTAACATTCCTACTGGGGCAATATGGGCTCAAGAGAAAAATACAGACCAAAGAGAAGATGCCAAGAGAGAGAAATGTGGCATAAAACTACTCTCATGTGGCTGTTTTCCATTTACAAGATGATTATCCATCTGGGTCTTAAATTGTTTAAACGATTGTTTGCCCAAAGAACAGTTAACTTTTCTCACTTACCCTCAGCTAGCTATGCAAATATCTTTGGTTTCGAGATGCTTTGAGATACCTATTTTTGAGATTTCTGTCACCACAATGCAATGATGGTCAATGGGATTTCATTTGGCAGCGTACAGATTTAAAAATACATTTTAAAATTTCAACAGCCACATGTTAGGGTTACTCTGGATAATTCACAGACCTCCTTTTGAACAGTTTTCATTGGAACTACTTTCTACCAAAGAAATAACTCTTAGGAAACCTGTTGACAGTGTGTTCTTTGGATTATGTGGGCACTGCTCTCAGGAAAACATGCTGTTGATTTTTTTGTAACATATACACATATTTTAACTCTTTGAGCACCAGTCAGCCAATTTTATTCACCTGCACTGTAGGGGGAACCGGTAGAAAGCGGCTAGAAATAAGTGAGAACAATGTTGGGAAAGTTACTTCTAAATCCTCATTAGTATATTTAGTATACGAGCAAGTAATAAGTTGGAATACTTACTTGTAGGCGACATTTCTTCCAATAATGAGCCAACAGCGTCATCAAAACAGACCCAAGGCCTCTATCCTAACACTTTATAGCTGTGGTCATTAATAGGTGTAGAAATAGGAAACAGACATTATGGTTTAGCAAGCAGTCGGCCCAGAGTTTGCAGGGATTTACTGACCATCAACAGTTAGCTTAACGTTAGCTTCAGAAGTTCAGTCCGGCTTCACACACCCATCAACTCTGATTAAAACTCATGTAATTTTTGAATGTAGCTTTACCGGCAGCTACCTAGCCGGCTAAGAAGACACACTGTAAATAAGACAACTTTGGAGTTACTGGAAAGCATCCTCCATGACACCGAAACTGTCGGGACATCCGGTAGAGTATTAAGTCCTTTAAGTTTTCCCATTCATTTAAGTGGTTCTTATCACTGTGGATGTAAGATATAAGTGGGATTTTGATGCTAATTCCCTCCCTTGGATAAAAGTAAAGTAAGCAAGAAAATACAAAATGATGTCATTATGTTATTAATTATGTTACATTGCAGCTCTGGGCCCTGCACCAAGTAGTTACACAAAAATATGTGTGTCTCGATTTGCTTTTTGTTCCTTGAGTTTATTAGATTTATAAAATTTCAATATATACGTGGTCGTAGCACTCAGCATTTGTAGCATTCAGTCATGATCATCGTGATTACCACTCTTCTTCTAAGTATAAAATAATTAAATGATCTCTGCTCTAGTATTTCAGGACATAAAGTAGCAGCAGGACAGAGTTTCAGGTCCAGGAGGAGAAAAAAAAAAATCCAGTGAGCGAGAACATTCAGCCTACCTACGACACAGGTTTCACCTTTCCTTCATTTCTACTTATAGAAAAAAAAAAAAAAAAACATCAGCCGTGACTTATTGAGCGAAAACAAGTCAAGGTGGGACGCGAGGCTGTTTTATTAACCGGATGACATCGAGTTTATTAAACTGGCTGAGAGGCTCTTTCTGCTGCCAGACGAGAGGGAGCTTGGCCCGGGTCCGAGGCCCAACTTGGGAGAGCCAGTCCAATTAACACCCGAGAGGGAGGTCCTTGCAAACACTTTCTGAGCACACACACACATACGTAAACACACTGCGTATGCTAACACGCGGAGCATACAGGGAGGTCTGAAGGGGTAGCAGCAGGCAAATAAACCCTCAGGGACCTTGTAGCTCATGGCTAAGATGTCATGCACGTGTACACTTACGCACACACTCACCAGTTGTAGGGTGGCCTTAGCTTGCCATATAAATTTCTGCCAATCACCTTCAAATAAAGTGGTGTGGTGGGTCCAGTAAATACGAAGGAGTGAGTGTGTGTGTGTGTGTGTGTTTTTGACCACAGATGCAGGTGGAGCTGTGGTGTGGTCGGGCAGACAGCGAGCATCGTTCCAGATCCAGGCCTGGCAACAGGACTCAAACACTGCGACCTCATAGCGGTTATGAGCCATGGTGAGAGGTTATGTGAAGGTGCGCCTTTGTTGCTGTGTTTGCTCAGCAAATTAACTCAAGTACCTGCTCGCCTACAGCAGCCGTTGTACTGTACGAGCAACTATTTTTGTGCACGTGCCCATGGCAACGAGTAACGGCTTCAGCTTCCAAAGAAAATTAAAGAAAGAAAAAAGCCAAAAAACAAAAGTCTGCAATCAGAAAACAAAAGAACAAACACAGCATCTTGATGACTGGCAGGCATGAGAGTTAAATTTCAACATGTTTCTGCTTCGTGATATTTAATCACAAATGGATTGCAGCAACGACTGCTGAGCTAGTGTAGGGGACTCCCACAATGGCTACCACTGTATCTCGATGCTTTATTGGAACAGCATGGGCTTTGTCAAAACAACTACTTATGGTAAAATAACACGTCATTTGTAATGCTGGAATCCTGAAAACCCTAATACAAAATATTACAAACACAATCAAGCATTTCCCCAATGTGTGTCTGTGGCTAACCCTTGCTGACCAGTCACAAGCAGCTCTGCGAGTCCATTAAGGTAATCGACCGAATCTTTTTTAGACTCGTCACCAACATATATATGCATAGCGATATCAGAGTCTAGACTCACTTGAGAATGCCTCGCCTGTGTGGGACAGGCATACTTGTGGACGCCTGGCCCCTTAGGAGTTGACACTCCTGGCTGGGATCCCTGGCATCCACAGCTTCCTGATTACCAGCTGTCCCTACCCCACTCTGCCTGTCAAATCCAAGTAACTGAGAAATAAACAAACAGTAAACAAAGGGCCTAGTTTAGCACCACCGCCCGCCACAGCATGACAACAGGTTTGTCACTCTCGCTGCCTGCCAAGGCTAACTGAGCCTTGCACTCCGGAGAGGAGCAAGAAGCCTTTCTTCGTCTTCAAACCACTGGAGGAGGAGCTGCAATCAGCGACGGCGGGTTTGTCTATCCTGCCTCAAGACAAACGGCATCAGCCAAACCAAGAATAAAGACTGAAACAACATCATAGCGTGTGTTTTTGGTTTTTAGATTGAGCAGAAACTCCTTGCTAAAGATGGAGGATTTGTGTCTGATTCTCCCCCTCCCTTCTCTCTCTCTCCCTCTTATTGTCTCAATCTGTGGACATCTGCTCGCTGCAGAGACAAATTCCCCTAACTTGAGACACACTAGCCACCAAGAGGAGAACACAGGCCTATTAATAGGCTTCCTGCTCATAAAAGAGATGTGGCAGATCAGGTTTTTTGGGGGGAGTTTGATATGCATGTAATACAATATTAGTTCAATTGTGATGCACCGTCAGAGGCCCCCTCTATGGAAATCTGCATGAAATCACTGTCTGGGCAAGGTCGTAAATCACCAATGGCGTTGTTTATTATTGCAGTACAGTTTTATGGAGGGCGGGCGCTTTGCTGGGACGTCCTGGAGAGGAATGCCCAACAGAGGACCTGCTAGGTAATGGCCTCTTTATTTCCACAAGGGGGTTGATGGGAGTTCAGTGAAGATCAGGCCTCTCGAGAATTACATGGTTACTGTAAAGCCTGATTAAAGCACAGGAACACCTATATCTAACAAAAGCAAGCACATGACATGTTCACTGGGCAGCCGCCGGTTCTACAACGCATGGAAGGATGATAAATCTCTCTGAAAATCCGAGTTCTGGTAAAGGATTGTACGTCAGGTAAATGACACGAGCCAAACAGACACAATCTAGCTCTTATTTTTATTCCCTTCTGTTTTGTACGAGCAGCCAGAGTGGCTGGCCGACATGCCACAACACCCACTTTTTCTTTCACAAAATGTCTGGTCTGGTTGTGTCTGAGTTTTTCTGCCAGGTCCCCGAGCATCGGGAAAACTTATCAAAGAGAACAGACGTCTATTCTGTGCTGCAGAGTGAGAGCAGCGCTCCTTCTCGTAGTGAGACAGCCAGGCAAGGACCTCAGACACTACTTAGTCTTTCAGCTGTTCGGAAGTGGGAAAAGCACATTAGGGGTCATTGTGCCGGTGCATACCGGTGGTAGCAGCCTGACTTGCTTTGTCCAGCCTGGCAGACGTACATGCCTTACCCCGGCCATCACTCCCACTCCATCTGAAAACATAATTGATCTGGATATTAAACGGGCCGTGCGGCTCTAAATAAAATTCCATGCATGCTTAATTCTCCAACGTGGTTTTGGAGGCCGGACACTTTCTTCCCTGTCCAGACTAGTATTACACACTGGACTGTCTTAGCTGTGACCACCTCATAAAATCAACCTCATAAATATTTCTCATGTGTTATTTAAACTAACTCAGTGCTCTATGGTTTGGAGTAGTTTGATATATGTTAATTATGCATGGAGGCTCATACAGCCATTAGCTATAAGGGTAGAACCATTACAAATAGCGGGCTGAGCCTCAAGAATGTGTGACGCATGTTATACATTGTTGAGGGTATCAAGAAAATCTAGCATTGTCTCACAGGATTCATAAAAAAAATACCTGATTAATAGAAATGTAGCTACAAAAATACAAAGAGCCTTTGCATTATTTAAGTCACAAAGGCATGCCTGTCATTCAGATGTAGCCTCGGTATAAAAAGTATTTTATAGCAGCTATTGTGACAATTTAAAGGATGTGATTAGCATGTGGGTATGTGATGTTGTTTGGTCTAAACTTGCACCAGCTCCAGTTTCTGTTTGCTTCCTGGTAGGATTAGCGGCTGAGGTCTGTGACATCAGTGGCAGATAGTAACGTTATCCCAGTAGTATTAAGACACAATGGAAAGTACTAAAAAAATATGGCCTTCAAAAACAAGCTGTCCACAGACAAAAGGTATTTTAATGTCAATCATATTTATTTATTTATTTTTTTTTACATTTTTAAATAGTGTACGATGTAGTTTTAAATTAAAAAAAAAAAAAATCAGAGGGCAACATGTTAACAGTTCACAAATCAGTTTTATTAATTTAAACACAATCAAATAATAATGTCAAAAACATCTGTACACATATTTTGCAGACACAACAATCTTTTGCGTTTCACAATGAGGCCCATGTAGTGTAAAGTATTTCCAGTTTGCATTTATGATTGCAACATAATTAAAAAAAAAAAAAAAAAAAGCGTGCTGTATGAATCTATAAAACATTTCCTCTATTTACCTACCATTACCTTGATCTAGCAGCAATATGTAGATACCCCCCGGAGTGCGGGGGAAGAAGTTGTTTTGAGAAGATGGGGGGGGTGGGTAGGTGGTGGTGGGTGGGTAGGGTGTGTGTCAGGGGAGAGAGGGATCCAAATTTGAAATGTATGAAAGGCCAACAGTGATCATGTGCAAAGGAGGGAAAAATTAGAAACACAACAAGTCGGTTTCTGTTTAAGAAATTCACAGTCGATAGCACATGTCCTGTATGTTCACAAAACCCCTCGAAGTTAGTGGCTTTTCTCTCAATGTCAATTATGGTTTCCCCATCCACAGATGTAGAAGCATTATGAAAAGGGCTTCGTGTGTTTCAACTATTTTCAAAGGAGGGACACAGAATGTATTTTCAACGTCGAAATAAAAACACTACATCATACAAAATTACGCTTGCTGTACAAGAGTTGTTATAGCGCTTGTATAAAAGATAATAAAACCTATTCAAGCCTGCTTTTTTTTTTTTTTTTAAATTTTACTTTAAATCTCAGATCTATTTAGATTTGTTGTTAAAATGGCTCTCAGGAGTTTTCTCGCTTCCGTGCCATATCTGAAAAACCCTCATCAGAATTAAGTTTGCTTCCAAATATACGGGGTCAGGGCTGCAAGCTGGTGAAATGCCGTAAGGACACAAGTTGTGAGCTACCTTTCTGAACAACTAAAAAAAAAAAAAAAAAACACCTTTTTTTCCCTTTAAAATATGAATCTAAAAAGGACTTGCAGTAGAGGAGACCTGTTATGCTGTATAAAGATGTGACTGAAGTTTCCTGTAAGGACGAGAAACATCACAGAATCAAATGAAAGGTCATTGACACTTGACATCCATGCTTTTGGTCTTGACAAAACGATTTATCACAAAATCCCATTATCTACATATTTGTTTACTGAACAAAACTTGAACACATCAACACTTTCAGGCATCGCACAAGCTTATGTGCGATGGGATGCCTTTTATTATTATTCTTTTTTTTTTTTTTTCTTTTTTTACTTCAATGAAAAAGCATTGCCACCTTTCAAGAGCACGTACCTAAATGAATATAGGAAGGAATAGTCCAGTGATTACAAACTTACACACACAAAAAAGATTTCCTCTATACACGATTGTCTCAGCATTGTAAATAAAGTTTTTTGTAATTTTCTTAAATTATTAGAAAACCCCTTTTTTTCTCGTTTCTTCCATAGACGTCTTCCTCTCGCTGTGGTGGAAATCAATAGTACTTTGTAAAAGGCACGAGTCTTTTGTCATCGAGGTACCTTCTCAGTGGCACGGTGCCACTCACAAAGTCTCCGTTCATAAATAAGAAGCACAGGACTCCCAGGCTGACAGTTTACAGAGGAGCAGTCGCTTTGTCTGTCTGTCCCGTGACAGGAGAGAGACTAAAAAGTGAATAGACAGATAAGGAACAGACAGAGACGTGAGGTGAGGAGCAGAGGGAAGAGCTAGAGGGACGGAGAAATGTCACCACCAGTAGTCGTGGGCCTGTAGGTTTACTGTAGCTGAGTTCTGTGGCGAGGTGAGGCGAGGCAGGCGAGGCCATCAGTAGCTCTGCTCTCCTCACAGGTGTGAACCCTGACAAGAGTCCCGGCACAAACAGGGGGCCGTAAAACACTTTGACAGCTTCAGAAAGCGGCCAATTCACAGTAACCAGGGCAAGCAGCTGCAGTGCCATAAATTCACCTCTCTCCTTCGCTTCCAGAAAAAAAAAAAAAAAAAAAAAAACACAAAAAAAGTTTAGGGTTAAGACGAAGTGTGACCGTATGTCAGCACATTAACCGTGTGCTCAGCCTTTTTTTTTTTTCCCCCTCCATTCTCCTCTTCTTTTCTTCCTGTGTAGTGGAAGACAGACGCCAGGCAGCACAGGGGGTTGAGGGGATAGGTGGTAAGGGGAGCTTTTTTTTCTGAGCTGCAGGGTCTGCGGCAAGCGTTGGATGGGGCTGGAGGGCGAAGGTGAAAGGTTTTCAGGGTGTGCTGAGGCGGAGCAGGGTGTACGATGGTGGTGTAGTGCTACAAGTACTCCAGGTCTAGAGCATGGTGGAGGGCCATGAGGTCTGAATGGCTGGAGATCCTCCAGAAGGGCATGTTGTGCTGTGGGGAGGAATAAGAACATCATATTTTAAGTTTTATAAATCATATACTTCTTCAGGGGTAAAACAATCAGTCACTTAAAAAGTGAAATCACAGAAAATTATGATAACTTTAAAAATGTAATTAATAAATTCAGTGATTTATTAAAGCAAGATTTGTTGCTTTTATATGTAAATTAAACCTATTAAATACTGGAATTTTTGGACTGTTGGATGCAAGTTAAAAATGTGACTTTAGGAAAGTGTGATTGGCATTTGTCAATTTCTGATATTTTAACTGACGACCAATACTCGCAGCCCAGAAGATTTTATATTCTTTGCAGCTAATACATCCAATGAATGAACCAAGCCTGGTCCATTCACCAGGAAAAGCAATCATATCAATAACACACCCCAACTGCTCCTCTTACTCCCTTGTGCATACTGCTCTGCAGCCAAATAATACATTTCCACCTCAAACTAATTTCTCTCCTGCATCACCGTGTAGTTTTATAGCACCAAACTAATCCAGTAGCTGTCCTCAGCCTCGACAGAAATGAACTCCCCACTGTGTCTTTTGAATGAACCTCCTGCCTGCCAGTGTGTGTTTAGGACAGTGCAAATGAGCTGTTGTTCCCAAGCAGAGGACGAGGGGAGAAACCTGAGTCGCGGAGAATGAAAGGAGCTTGTCAGGTAGAGTCCTCAGCTCCTCAGTGTGTGGAGCCCATTACCCTCCCCTTATCAAAGGTATGGCCTCTCCCAGGCATATGTTCCGCTTAGGAGAGCCTGCACTGACCCTTAAAAAGCTCTTTGCTTTTTGTTTTGTAAATTGTCTTTGCTTTTAAGTTTAAAAGCTGGAGATGTTATCGCTGCCGTCTCTCCCAGGCGATGGTAATAACTGAAGGCAGAATTGTTTCAGGGATTGTGGATTTTTTTTTTTCTTCTTTTCTCTTGTTAAAGATGAAGGAATGAGGGCCGAGAGAACTTTTTAGACATTTGCTTTTGTAGTTCCACGCAGTGTCACGTCTGATATGTGCCTCCTGACGGGCGAAATTGTTGTGTTATTTCACGTCCTCTCTGATGTTGACACAGAAACCTTTTACCGCATGGCGTGTCGTGGAACTCGCACCACTCAGACAGAGGGGGGGAAAAAAACGCCTTATCCTTCCATCAATGTCACACTCCAACAACTCAAGACTGAGTAAAAATATTTGCATCTTTTTTCCACAATCATCCCTCAAGACCGTATTCCCAGGGTGTGTTCCCTTTTCATAATACAGAGCTATTGCTTTACACACTTATCCAGGGTAAAGGTTGCTACTTCTTCCTAATCGCTGCCTAATCACTCTTCATCTGTCCTCACGCTTCTACTCATTGTTTACCGAGAAACAGGTGAAAAAGGAGCTGGAGGCTTTTCAAAGGGAAACTCCGTGTCTTCACCCTGACACTGTGGCTCACCAAAACTGTCAGTGAAATATGCTCTCGGGCCGCTGATTAATTTGCTAATGAATATGTTTGCTGTGTGTGGCTCGCATGCGGCATTTGGTTTACATCCAAACTTGGCAGAAACGCTGAGTACGCAAATCGTGGAGCAAGAGCCAACAGGTAACATAAAAAGGGCAATGTCAGATGTCAAGACTCATCAGAACAGATACCGTCATGTTTCCTGAGAGAGAGAGAGTACGGGAGGTGTCGGCTATGAGCCTTTCTTGAACCGTGCCGTGCTAACAGGCTTGTCATTGCAGTAGATGTTTTAATTTCATCAACAATGATTTAAGTCTCCTTTATGCGTGCTTTGTTTACGATGTGCCTTCAGCATGCCTGAAAGGGCTTGCCTAGCATTACACATACAGCATTCAAGCTGCTCAGGGCACCGAGCAGGAATATATAATTATGCCATCTCTCCCCTCCCCTGCTCTGTAAACCTGAGATGGCGGAGGAAGAGCGCTGATTACACGCTACAGACTTTCTCTCTTGTACTCGGATGCCCTTTAAGAGGATAAACGAATGAAAGTAAAGTAAGACTGTTGAGAGCCGGAGCGCTGATTCCTTTCTTTAGAAAGATATGGCAGGTATGTTTTGTGCTCTGTAAGCGTCGATGATGAACTCCTGACCTTCCAGAAAGCAATCACGAGTCCAAACATTATCTTTTCTCTGAGCTCCGTTTATTTCTGATAAATGTTTTTTACCAGATGACTCAATGTGTACAGAGTATGTGGAATCTATTATTCCAAGGACTTCTTACCTTTTTTGAGCCTTGCTCCTCTTCCACACCGTCTCCAACAACAATGTAAACAACTTTCCTCCCGAACCTTTGAATTACTCTCTCAAAGCAGCTCTCCTTCCCTGTGGAGGAGTCGACAGCGGGATGTTAGTGGAGCGTTGCATGGATGCAAATGGACACACAAGCCCACAGACACTAAACGCCATCAAGTTGATTCAAAGGCACGGGGTGACAAGAGGCCCTTTAAAAACACCACACGTACAAAATAGGGCAGAGTGTAAACACTTTGAGCTTGGCAAGGAGATGTGATAAGATCAGTCCTCAGATAAAGGCAATCTGAAAAGCATTAACTCTGCCCTTCTCCACCTTAAACATGGGACAAATGGACTCAACTAAATCACTCTTGCATGCTACAGGGACTGGTGAGGTGGGCCAGTGCGCTTAACGCTTCAAGGAACCCCTGAGCTACAACTCTGCGCTGATGGGCCTAAAAATGGTGCAGGAGTGAAGCTTGATGTTTATTTTGCATTTGAAACAGCGAAGAAGGGGAAGGAGTGGAGGAAAAGGGGGAGAGACGGGAGGAGGAGGAGGAGGAGGGGGGGGGGTCCTGTTGCTGTGGAATGACATAAATGTGCAGAAGTGGTTTCATATGCAGAGACTGAACAGGAGAGGCCTGGGGAGGCCCAGCACAGGCCCAGCTCCAGGAAAATAATCCCAGGCTGATTAGGCCTATTCCTTCACAGAAGAACATCAACCCTCTCTGATGACCCACACTATCCACGCCTCTGTCCCCTCATTAAGGTAGCATGTGTGTCTTAAAGCATTCAAGTTGCAAAGTGATCGAGTGATCACAGCGGACAAAACATGATTCAAATCACACATTTCATCCGTATTTACCTATTTTGGTTGCACTATAAATATTCTCGATTGGAAAGACTATTCCCAAGCCGTAGAGCAGAACCTTAGCCAGGGCAGGGATGAGCTGCGTGGTGGTCACAAGGATATTCACACAGTTTGACCTGAAGTGGAGAGACAGAGGGAGAAAAAAAAGGGGATGACATCATTCTAAATCACTCTGAGGGAGGACAAAAGAAAACACAGCGTGCTGAAAATAAAGCCACTGCAATCTATCAATTGTTTAAAACATCGCCTGCCATGAAGGATTGGATCTCAGCTCATTTTTAAAGTCAGATCTCTTAGCACACTTATCTTTCAAAATCTGAAGAAAACGCCTGTCCAAAAGACAAATTGGTGCATTTGTGTTTTCTTTAATAGCTTGGGAGTATGGAGTTATTTACACCACATGCAAGTTTATATATGTGCGGTATGGGACTGGGTACAATTTTCCTCACTGGAGTCCTACCTTGAGTGGATTAATGTTAGTGCTTTCAGTGCCAGTGTTAACCAGGAGTCCGTCAAGGCTTCAATTTCTGCTCGCAATTGCAACCAGGCTTCCCTTTTGGCTGGGCCCAGCAGACCTGAAACGCAGGGTAACATTGTTTGGGTTGGACCAGCCCTCCGAATACCACTGAAATTTTCAAAATGTACCCTGACCAAGTGGTGCGGCATGTGTGCTTTTAGAACACACACGTGAAAGAGCGCAGACACTCACAACCAAACGCCCACATAATGGGAGCACGTACATGGCATACTTATTTTTTACAAAACAGATCTGTGCAGAGCAGCACTGCTTGTTGGGGATTACCTCCGACGTTATTTTTGTAGGTGGTGTAGATTTCTTTTACTCGTCGGTAGCGGAAGGCCAGTTTTCTCATCCAGTCCACGCCTCCTCGCACGCCTGTGGCCAGACAGAGATTGGCACTGGTCGCTGCTGCGTGGAAACCGTCAGCGCCGAAGTTATACGTACTGAGATAAAGACAAAAGAAGAAAGAATGAGCACACGCTGCACTAAAATTGAAAAGGCACTGTTTATTTTGACGGTGTGCCAGTGTTGTACCTTAGATCCTGGCCGTTGTCATCGGAGGACACATCGTCGATATGTACCTGGTCACATTCCTGGAACATACACAACACACATGTTGAGTAATTGGATTCACACACTCTTCACGCAGAATTTAGAGAGTTCCTTTCTTGTGAAAGGTCACCCCCTCATATTTCAGGTCATTTTTCCATTAGAAACAACATATTTATTCAGGAATTTGCACTTTGGCTGGACACCTCAGCGTCAATCCCCTTCGCCTTGACTTGCTCTTTATATTCTTTTGAATCACATTTTTCTTCCCATGTGCCCTCACCAGCGCTGTCCAAACAAAAACTAACCTCATCATCAGTGAGAATGGACTGCTACCACTAGAGGGGTCTAAAGATATGCACACCCACAGACATAACCAATTAAGTCTCAATCCACCAACTCTAAACACTCCTCAGGTTGGCATTTGTACAGCTATAACTGTGAGTACTGATATATATACATACAGTAGAAGGATGTATGTAGGCTAGTTGAATGTATAAAGAGCCTTGGCACTAATGGTCTGTGTGTGTGTCCATGTATGAGTGTGTGCATCTCTAAGCATATGTGCGCACTCCTCTTCCCCTTTGGGGGTGCCTGGCTCCTCTTGGAAAGGTAGAGGGATTCTGCAGCTCTGCACTGATTCCACCAGTACACAGTAACACAATCCAGACTTTCTGGTAAATGTAACCTACTAGAAAAATTGAACCTGATGCTAACCGCCAATGAAATTATGACCTCTGATTGCTGCTGCGCCACACACCAACACAGCCCCGGGGCCAGTCGGCCAGGCAGCCGGCAAAAGAGCGCAGGAGAAAGCAGACTGAAAATCTGTTATTAGTTTTCCATTTATAGGAGAGCTGTAGTGCCTGCCCCTTCCCCCCCTTCTTCTCTCCGCCTCCTCAGTCAGCTTGATATGTGAGGGAGTCCTGCCTTGACAACACATTTCACATGGGGCAGAGCAGAGACACTAGCTGAGCTTCTTTTTTTGCTAAAACTCTGGGTGGCTAGCAATTTAGCCAACAGAAGGTTGAGCAATGTGTTAAGAGGAAAAGGTTTTGAAATGGACGTTTCAGTCGGACTTAATCTGCAATAAAAACACAGAGTGCATTTGATAGCTCTATGAAGTTACGGGTTTTAAGTTGGTTGTGTAACCGCCAAAAAGTTTAGTCTCACCTGTTTAAAGTTATGTGAGAAATAATAATTTTGCATGGAAATTGAAACTCGAGCAAGAAAATTCCTCCGGTCTCAAGCACGAAAAATCCCTCACGATTTTTTAAGCTTTTTAATTAAGTTTCATCCGGCTGTTAAGACACCAAAACACAGAAAGGACTTCCTTGTTTTAAGTCAATCTAACTGAGGCCAAATGCTGACGTTATTGCATTCCTCTCTAATGCTAGAGCAGGGTAAGGGTAAGGGCTTTGGACTGTAAACCTTTTTTATTTTACTGGTTCCCCTCTGAACAAATTTTTCATCTCCCTGGATTTGTGGAGAGAGGGAGGGGAGAGAGACGTGAGGAGAAACTCAAACCAGCTGTTCTTTAACAGAATTAAAATCTTGACCCCCAACCCCTGCTCTAATGCAGCCATTCTCTCGCCAAGCCTCTCCCAGCAAGCCCCGAGATCCAAAGAGGAAAAGACTTTGACCCCATGACCCCTCTCCCCTCCTCTCCGGGGCTCCGGCACCCCGATAAGGGGGTGGAAGGGTATAGAGGTGGAGATGGAGGAGAGCAGCGGGTAAAGGCTGGGGGAGAGAGAGTCCAAAGTGACCTCACATGGAGCGAGCGCTGAGACCCGCGTTCCAGAAGATGGACTGCCAATTGGAGATGGGGTGCAGGCGGGGAGCTCTGCTGGCTTAATCTGTTTCCAGACACTCACCAGCAGATCTTTAGTAGTTGAAGAAAGCAGCAATTTGTCCCAGCTTGAAGATCAGCTGCCAACAAACTTGTGGTATAATTTATGTTCACAAATTATCCTCAAACCTTTTCTCAGAACATAACCCAAGCCAGAAGAATTGGTGTGCTTAATGCTTTAAGTAGTAGAGGCATGTCTGTTTGTTTAGGAAAACAAAACAGCACCCTGGGTTAAGCACCTCATAAAGCCTTCTTTCAAAGACCTCCCATTCTGGTGCAAGTGACTGGAATGCATCCATTATCCAGTAATTACCTGCTGATGAATCAGACACAATCAGCCGATTGCCAAAGCTCCTACCACCTCTTTCACTTTGGTACAGGACCATTCAGTCCCACTCGTTTGGTATATCATTGCCTAATTGCACGCTGTCTCCCGGATGACAATAGATGGTCACGTTTGTTCTTCCCCTGTAATGTGTTTCTTTCAGATCCTGACAGCCAGCATGGATCAAAACAGCCATTTGAGAACAATATTACTCAGCATGTTAATTACAGGCCTATTTTAGGTGTCAGAGCCAAAACTCCAACATGACCCGCATCACATAAATATGTCTCAGTAATGTAGTCATTATAACTGCTGCCTGATTATGGATGATTTTTCATGGACTTTTCCAAATCCTTAAAGCTAATAAACACATCAAACCGCAACAAATGTAAAGTGTTAAAAATTAAAAGGGCCAAGAAAAATACAAAGGTTTGGGTTTTACAGTTTGAATGCCTGTGCCCCTTCCATCTCACTGTTTTTGCATGTTTACATAGTTTTTCAGTCCTGTCAATATTATGACGCTTAATCAACAGCTGAACTGGGTTTGAGACCTCCGCAGAGAAATGTTGTGTGTGTGTGTGCTGCGAATAAAAATGGAGGGGGCTGTTGGCAGAATGCGCAAACTCCAACAATTACTGTTCCCAGCTGGGGTTGGCATAAACCTCTGCACCGGCTTCCTGGGAGGACTGGGAAAGCTAACAGAGGAGGTGGCTGTGGGTAATGTCGTACAGTAACCCTTACACATTCTCATTAGGAGCCACTTCTGAAGGCCTCGTAAACACCACAGAGCCATAGATGGTGCAGGTTCAAGTCAGTTAACTATAGTCGTATAGTCGAATTGGATAGGACGCAAAGAAACACTATGGGGTGGTGAATTTTACTAACCGATGCCTTTGCTGAGGGACAGCTTTCCGGCATTGCTGGATTATGAAATGACAAATAAACAGAAGAGAGTATACAGAAATGCAAAGTACAATTACTGTTAAACTGCTATAGAGGACAATAAAAAGAATTCATAAACATGTAAAGATGCTGTCACTGACTCACTGGAAAGCTTAAAAAAAAGAAATAACATGCTGCTAGTATTTTCTTTGCAAACCACTAACAATTGAATGACAACTTTTCAAGATGGTGGCACAATGAGGGGCAGTCTGAGAATTTCTTAGAACCTTTTGAACATCTCTTTTCCATCGAATCCCCCCCCATTCTCCCCTCACCAAGCAAACAGTGGTCTCTCTAAAACCTACAATCACCACTAACTCACACCAGATGTTCCTACTGTACTCAGGAGTGAAGACCCTCCACCAGAAGCCATCGCAATTACTCCTTATACAAACACTATGTCTGTCTGTTAAATTCATCAGCAACATTCTTTTATTTTATCCCAGTTCACCCAACCTCAAAACACTCTTTAATGTACAGGGAAGATAAAAACACCAAAAAATGCACAACAATTGAAGACAGGTTGCTTCTGCCTCGGGATGCTTCCATCTCTACATCATTCACTCTCTCTTCCTCTCCCTGTCTCTCTGTCTTTCCACTAGTCTGCTGAAAACTCTGCACTGTGGAGGAAGTTATCAGAGCCCTCTTTGTTCCCTTGGCATCTGTCATTAAGCAATCAGTGATGACGGCCTGAGTCTTCCTGTAGCCCTGGAAAGAGCTCAGAGTGGTGACTGCAACAGTCAGAGGCAGGGAGAAGAAAGACGGGAAGAGTCAGCAATGCATGTTACCAAAACACAGAAAGGACCATGCTATCTAAACTAACTTGTAGACATGTTTCTCCCGTGAAGGTGTAAGGGCCATATACATTAATGTCCATGTTTTGGATACAAGCTGCCCCACTCACTCCCTCTTTCTCAGGTGAGCTGCTGGGGTGGGGGTGGGTGGTCAAAACCACAGTGTGAGCGATAACAGCCATCATCACAGCATTCCTTGTGACCCTACAGGCTAATGCCATGTGAAAAAGGCTCATCCATGGTTCGCAGGTTCTCAATACCGCCACTCCACCGGCAGTGGCTGTCATCCCCCCCGCGGTCTGTGACCCCCAGCAACTTCCTTCTCCGTTCCCACCACAGGCACCCCTGTCTGAGGGGAAAGGAGGAGGGTGCAGAAGGGAGGGAGGAGGAGGGGGGGGGGAGCACTGTGATTACCTGGGGGTCAAACACAGGATGTGGGTAACAAAGGGAGAGTTCTTCGAACCCACTTCATTCCAATCCACAATCTGTGCTTGAACAGCCACGGAATTCAAACAGCGGCGCCAAACAAAGCACAGGTATAGAGAAGTCCATGCTGGTTTTACAAAAATTCACACGATCGGGAGAGAGGGATCCAGAGGGAGCACAAGTACGCTTTGCTCAGAAGCTGGAAAAGTTGGAAAAGAAAGGAACACCCCACCGGTAGGCAGTGAAAAGTATGAATTAGTTATGTGTGATGGATGAGCTGCTTCTCATTATTTCCAATTTTTGGCGTTGCAAGTCCAAACCACACCTCAAGGAGAACGACATTAAATGCAATATCAAATCTCCGTCATTTCAGCATTTTCCCTCCGCAACAAACGTATCCATAGAAAAACTGTTTATTCTTGCCAAGTGGACTGTTGTTTGGACAAATCTGTGCAAGTTTCTGTTCTTTTCCTCTGCAGATCATGTTGGGCAGGTGTTGTGTCTCCCTCTTTAATTCATGACAAGAAATCTATTCTTAAATATCATCATTTGTCACCAAACAAGTAATGTTATATTTTCCACGCACCCTCAACCCCTATTGGTACATGAATCGGCTGTGTTAGGATAGTGGGTAAAGGGTGGGGGCGAGGTGGAGCTCTGTGGAGTGAAGATTGACAGGGTGGCTTTGAAACCTCCACTTTCTCTCTGTAGTCTTTCCAAAACACATCAGTGGCCCCGCCTTGAGACGTGATGGAGTTATGTCGAGGAGCATGACAGAACTGCTGCATCAGTGGCCAGGCAATTGATGAAATACCCACATCAGTGCGTCAAGAACTAAAGAAGTCCATCTGACAAAATATACTATAGACGAAAATGACCTTTTCAAGTTCAGAAATTTGGAGAAAAAAAATAACCCCTAATGAATGGTTTCATGTTCAGTTGTTCTGCTATTGAAACATAAATACAAATCTGTGCCACAGAGCTTCAGTGTTAATTGGTAACCGATCAACGGAATGACTTAATTTCATGATTCTGTGAAATATGCACAGTTAGTGTTATGTTCCACCATACTGGGAATAAAAGCACAAAAAACACTATCAAGGAAAACACCATAAAGCTACCAATAATACTGAATGGCGAGTACAGGGTCTGACTCTCTACAGTGGGACATAAAACCAACAGAATGGCTCCACAGTAAGAGGCTCTGGAGGGCCATTTCAGCCACTAAGAAAAGGTAACCATGCGTTTCACAGCATCTCTCATTAACAGGCAGCCCCTGGGTGAGAGTGACAGAGGAGGTTTCAACCCTGCGAATGCAGGCTGGGAGCTATAAAAGGCGCTCAGCTCACAGTGTCACAGGGTTGCTCCATAGGTATGTATGCGTGTGTGAGCATGAGTGTTTGTACAGTCTGTATGTGTTTACATGCATGTGTGTGTGTATTTTCAGCATCTTGAGAGTGCATGCGTGTAAGTGCGCGAGCGAGCATTGCTCACAGCACGGAGGCATCAGTAGACTAATTTAAAATGTTCCCACCTTTAGAGACCTCTCCCCCTCCTCTTTCTCTCTCCCTATGAGTGGTTTGCCCCCATGCCCTTTATCCTCCAGACAGGGAGGGTTGTTTTCTCACCCAGGGAAGGGGGAGACGGCAGCCTCCGTACCCCACTGAGAGGGGAAGACGGGGGGCTCGGCCAGCGAAAGAGAGAGGCCCCCGGTTCCCACATACCACTCGGCGTTCGCGTTTGGGCTGCAGCGGCGCACCTACAGTAAACTCACACCCTGAGTCACAGCAGAGCTGTCAGTCTTCCCGGCGAGCTCAGCCTCAGTGGGCTTCATTACACACATCACTTCAGACCATCAATTAACTCCACATTCACACAACGCTAGCCTGAAAATCAAGTGAAGCACGTTTACTACACTGCAAAAATAAAACAAGTGAACAACAATTCTTAGTAATTTCCTTGACAAAGTACATTATTTTAGATTATTCACTTGATTTTTTTGATATTACCTTTCCATTAGGCTGTTACTGTTAATTAACAAATTACAAAAACATTGATTTTGTGTCCGATTTTTGTTTTAGATATAGCATTGATTCTATGTTTATCTATCAATCTGTAGCTATTGAAATACAACTTCTTCTATAAGGAAAATTAATACAGTGGAGATCACATCGATACGGATCATATTGCTTTGAATTACTTTCCTAATACTTCCCTCAGTGAGAGCATTTTTGATGATAAAAACAGATTGTGCTGTTCATACAATACTACACCCGTCCTTTAAAGGGCCAAGCGGCAAATGGTTTGTGCGGGACGATCGATAGAGAGATTTGTGTGTGTGTGTGTGTGTGTGGGTGGGTGTGCGTTGGGGAGGGGAAGTCTTTCGAGGAGGTCCAGTGTTTCTGGGACGCACCTTCAATACTATCTAACGGTGAATGAAAAAAGAGAGAGCTGATCCAGAAAAAGGTTGGAGGAGAAAGAGGGAAAGAGAGAGAGAGAGAGAGAGAGAGAGACGTAAGGGTGAAACTGATCCCTGTTGACCCCTTCGGCATGCCCTCTTTCTTTTTATGACTTTCCTCTGAATCGTCACTCACCAGCTCTATCAACACGGTCCAGCCTCCATTCACACACACAGACTTGAACACATTATACAGAAGACTGGAGTGCTCGCTCTGGCTTCGGCAGGCTGAGCACAATATTATGCCTAACTGTGATGTTTAGAGGCCTGCAAACAACCATTTACCTTAAAAAAGGACATTTTAATACAAGCAAAATAACCTACTACTACTACGACTGCCATAGTGAGACTGTAAGGACACAGAGTCCATATTTAATGTTCTTGTGCAGAGGCTGTCAGGACAACAGTGTTAAGACTCAGATGGACTTTCACACACACACACACACACACCGTTAGGCCACTAACTCCTGCACCTGTGTTTCTGCACAGCCTCTGGGGTCTCCCTTTATGGCTTAGACTAAATTAGATGGACCATATGCATTTCTGCACATGCTTAAATACATAACTGCTGCTGGCTGCAGTATTTATAGTTGGACTTTATTTAGCTCTATCTGAGATGGAGGACTGTAAATCAGCAGAGAGGAAACACAACTGGTTAGGCATTGCTGAGGACTGGCACTTAACACTCCGACTGGCCCAGCTCAGTTTAAGAGAAGAGACCAATATGCCTGCAAGAGAATGTCACTCCTCCTCTGGTATGATTGTTAATGACAATCATTGCAGCGTCTGCAGAGAGGTCTTTACATTGGACATGCTAAAAAGCATTCTTGCAGCAGACCACAGATTGCTATTTCAGTCATAATACTGCTCTAGTTTTGGCTGGTGGGGAAAAAAAATCTGAAGCTTTAAAGTGTCAAAACAAAATCTAATAATTTTGTTACTGAGCTAGAGCAGAAGAAATATATGCGTTGCATTTTAAAATAATTTTATAAGCAGTCTGAGCTGCCAATTCATCTGTGAACAGTTTCATCATACATGAAAAGAAATCAAAACACAGGACAGATGTTGAGCAAAACCACATTTAAGCGTTGTCACAAACTGCCATTTTTTCAGATGATTGGGGCACATCTATTAAATAAAGTGCAGCTACAATGGATTCTACATGGCTGGGGCATAAGGAAATATTTAACCAGCCAATTGCAGCCAATTAACTTTGATCACGATGACTGTGTTTGGAATCTCAGTCACTCGTCTGTCTGGGAGACTATGAACATTTTCTCTCTCTCTCTCTCTCTCTCTCTCCCATTTTTTCCTCCTTCTTGGGTTTGCTTCATGTAACACAACCGAACATGGTGGTGAGTAATGAGACTTGGCAGACTGGCCGCAGATCTCTTCACACTTAAGTATCAAACAAAACATTTCCTCTACTGTGAGGTCAGCATAAAGCAGGACACTGAGGAAAAGCGCTGGGTCAGTGGGATCAGATTCACCGGGAGGAAAAGGCAGGGACAAAAATCGTGGAGACAAAAACTCAATAAAATCGTAGACAGAGAATTGGATCGAGCCAGGGTTGAGGGAAATAACATTGAGGTAAATTGCTTTGTTTATTGCTAAATGTGATGAGCGCTGATAGTTTTAACATCTGGATGTGGAAAGAGGGTAGCGGGTACGCTTCGTGTCTGTGCATGTGTATATATGTATGAAAAAATGTGGCACACGCTTTTCTGTACATACAGTGGTCTTTCACTACTCCCCAGAGTGTAGCAGACACTCAGACACCCCGCCACACACACCAACATATATACACACACCTCTCTACCCTTGATCCCTCTCTATTCTTGTGCCCCTGGGGCAGATTTTACACTAGCCGTACATGAATCAGGGGGGCAAAGAGGCGTGGGAGGGGAGACAGCGGGTGATTTCATGCTGTGACGGAGGGGTCTGTGGTGTAGGTGGACAGCGACACCAAGCACACAGCATGACACTCAGACAGACAGAGCGGCCACAGAAACACTAGAGCCTGACAAATTGAGCTGGCCGCTATGGGAGTGGGAAGGAGGTGGGGGTGGGGGCAAGGCTGGTGACCCAGGAATGACGGAGACTGACAGCACATGTAAAATTCATGGTATCCCCTGGGCTCTGAGGTAATACTTCACCACTCTGAGACTGATAACTGAGAAACAGGCTCCACGCTATGAAACAGTTTACTTTTACTAAAATGTTTATGGACTGTTCTTACACTCCTGTTAGAACATATACACTCCACTGACCATTAAAATCACCAGATGGAACAAAAGACATTTGTGCAGAACAGGAACATAGCAGAGGTAAAGAAAGCTCAAAGAAAAAGAGAGGAAAACACACACAAATAGACGCACCTCTAAGTCGTTAAAGAATAAGTGTGTGTCGGCCAAGTTGAAGATCATTTCTTCCATCCTCAGGCCTAATGACACAGATGTCGGTGGATCCTGAAAAGCAAAGACAAAAAAGCAAATCAAATAAAAATCGTTCTCCTGAATATTGAGGCAATGCTGTTCCATTAGTTAATGTGAGACAATAAATAATGCTGTTCCCTCTGAGTCACTCAATTAACACAGAGTCCCTTTTAAATTCCTCAGCAGGCTATTCCCATAAAAGAAGACATTAGGCGGACTTGAAAGTTTCAGCCTCTGTTTACGACCCCTCCGAAAGGGACCAGAATAGTCATCAGAAATGCCACAGACTTGAATGAATGCAGTAAAAGCATGTCTCTTCTCAGGAGGGGTGGTCGATTTAGAAGAGCTGGGGTCACAGTTTCATCGTAAATAGCCCATTCTCCACATACTTGTGCTGATGCATCATCAGATTGCTCTCTAGGTGATAGACGAACACTATCCCCCCGCTGGAGAAATCACTCTGAGGTGTTTATTCGTATTAAAAGTCAAATGCAAAACAAATACTGACGGTTCCCTGCACGAGGCACAACTGCAATTTTTTTTTCTTTAAATCATGATCTCTGTCAGTAATTTGACACGTGCTGTAATGGTGATAGGGTTGCACTGTCTGTAAGATAATACCAAGAGAGGAGTGAACTACACTGTAAATAGTTAATGAGCCTGTGACAATGTGTGCAATTTTCCCTTTAAAAAGATAATGAATAGGCAAAAAGTCTTCTCATAAACATTTATGAAGATATAAGCCTATATTTATTTTAGAAACGTCACTTGCCCCCACCATTGTTAAGTTTCTGACATAAAACAATATACAAGACATATTTCAATTAATTAACCGTCTAGATAGAAGTGCTTCCATTTTTTTGTTGTTACACAAATTGAATTCTTTTTTTATCTCAAATCTCTGATCAGCAGATTGTCTTCCGCAAGCAAAGGATGAAGAGAGACAATAGCAGGCTGCTGAGGAGGATTTTCTGCAGCTGGGTGAGACTGCATTAAAGACGGACCAGGCAGCACCAGAAGCAGGGATTACAGAGTTAAACCACCTGAAGACACACCTGAGCTTTCTACTGATTAGCTGTCACATCCCACAATGCTTATGTTTTCACTAAAATGACAGAGGACAAACCACACAAGTAGAGCTCAATCCCCACTTCTAGAGGCTTTCTCCTTCCCCTTAACCTCCCAGTTCGAATCAATCTTTCAGGCAGAATTCATCAAAAATAATTAGCCTCCCACATCAGCAGGTTACCAGCTTCCTTTCCCTAACCTCTGGTGCTGTTGGGTGATTTAGCATTATGGGCTGGTTTGGTGGGAAAACGCAGTCTTCTCTGGCGTGAGTGAATCCTTTCCAATTAAATCTAAACAATCAGTCAGTGAGGGAGTTAAGAATACAAGCAGGCCAGAAGGCCAAAGTGCTGCTGCTGTCATTGCTCCAGCACCACCTGTCCCGAGATGTCAGTGCCATCCACAGGGGCGCCAAGTCTCCCCCCTCCTCCCTCGGAGCCCCGTACCAATAACAACCCCCCACCCCCTCATCCCCACCCACTTTAAGCTCTGGCTCTGGCCAGCCCAATGGCAGCACAGCTGGCCTCAGCCATCAGCTTTATGGGGGTGAGCTGCCTTGATGCCAATTAAAAGAGCTGATAAGAGCAGCAGTGTGTTTATGTGTGTATGAGAGGGAGGGAAAAAAAGTCAGAGAGAGTGGGTGGGAGGTCACAACGAGTGAGAGAAAGTGTGGATGTGCACTCACTCAGATACTCATCTATTTATAGTAAGCTCAGAGCAGCTAGGAGGGAAAACTGTTTTGTAACATTGTTTTTGTTTAGGCCACTAAGACAGGGATGACATAAATGGCAGACATGACAGAGAGGAGAAGGGGGAGAGAGAGACGGGACGGTTGCTGTGGTGGGTGAGCGGTTGTGGGGGATGTTTGTCTGCTTCACTTTCTTTTCTGAGGTAGTTTACAGATCTATGTTTCTGATATGCCTTGAGGTAGCTTGCTCTGCGGTTGCTGTGAGTAAGCATGTCTCCCTCTTATAATATTGCTTGAATGTGATAGTGTCGGCAGGTTGAAGCATGAGGGGAAGAGAAACTTAAAAAAAAAGGGGGGTACTGAAATGGGCAGAGGAGGCGAAAACGAGGGAACAAAAGAGAAAACAGAGAGTGAGAGGGACTCTAGCGGCTGTCACATCCTATATGAGCACTGATGGAATGGGCCCTTATGGAGTCAGGAGTGTTTCCTGTTTCAGAGGAGCACACTAGAGACCCTGTGTGTATGCATATGTGTGTGTGTGTGTAGTTGGAGAGTCCCTCATCACTGAGCCACAGCTCCCTAAGCCTTAGCTCTCTCTTTACCCAGCATGCAGGGCCGAGAATAAAGTAAATAAACAGTGGAGGGTCGTGGGGCAGTCCTCTTTCACCCCAAAAACAAAACAGTGCCCCCATCAAACACCCCCTCATACCAGAACAAAGGCGCAGAGCACGGGCCGCAGACGCTAAGCTCTCTGACATATGAGCACCAATATGTCATTTTTGACTTCAAACCCAGACACCTCCATAGCCAAAACAACCGGTGATTAGAAATGCTGCTCGCAGACAAACCTAAACAAAATGCAGATTCTTTAAGATATGACTGTTATTTTTATTCACATGTCCTATATCCAAATGGGAAAATAAGAGCAGATGATGCACTTGATGAAAACTATATGGAACCCATGACCTCAACAAAACCATGAGAATAGGATTCAGCCTTATTTCCCAAATTATTTGTTTTCAAAGTTTAAATTTAGAGAAGCAATTTACATGGAACAACAAATAGCAAAGCCTGGAAAAGTAAACTCTTCATCTTATAAGCATACACAGAGACATGGGATGGAAAAAGACCTTCCAGTATTATAATAATATATGTTTGTTGACATTTATATATACATATGTAATATATTTAATGTGAATCCTAATTAAAGCAGGTTTAAGGGAACCTCTGTGTTCCTGTGTAAGTTTTGACTGAATAACATTTGTGGACTCAGTCTCCTGCCAGGGTCTCCGGGGAGATCCCTGCCTGAAAAGGATGGATTGAGAAGCACTTAATTAAACTAACAATGTGGCATTTCTGAAGGAGAAAGGAACACTTAAGATGTGTCAATAGACATCCAGAGTGCAACTGTTGTGATCCCCTACAGCCAAGCCCCGAGCAGCCATGCATAGCTCCAACAGCTGCAAAGAGCAGTCAAATACTTGCCAGCCTCATTGGACCTATTAAAAAAAGAAACAATTATCTGTACATTGAGTTCTGCTCTATCTTCTCACTATGGACTTAAGGCACAGTGAAATCTATCCACTGCTCAATGCCCATATCCCCACTGCCTCTGATCATTTCTTCCCCCTCCTCCTTTTAATATTTATGTGTTTTGCTGATAAAGTGCACGGCTACTGCCACAGTCTGATGTCACTCACCCGTCCATATCTGTTGGCATAAGAACCCGTAAGCAAGGAATGGAAAACGATGATTGTTTCATCCAGGTCCCAGATGAAAACTCGCTGGAGAGATGGTGGGGGGGGGGGTGCGGAGGGGGAAGAAAGAAACAAAGAAAAACAGAGAGAAAAGAGGCAAAATCAATGGTGCACTCTGTAGGGCTGCAAGGTGATCCTCCTGGTCAATAGGCCAGGAGCGTGTATTTGTGCGCCACAGGGACCAGGATCCATTTGCTTGGGTTGGTCACCGCAACACTCCTCCCATCACCCCACCGCATGCTTTCCATCCCCTGCCCTTTACATTAGAGTAATCAATAGTGACAAACTAATTAACTAGATATGTTAACATGGCATGATGTCAGTGCTATAATGGGTGCTATTAACCTTGTTCAAATTCATATCATATTAATGAAGAGCCCTCTGAATTACCAAGAGTTTATTTTGACATATGGTCACTAGCAAATTGTTTTATGGCTCATGGTGCAATAGTACCATTGTTAGTCACAGCTAGCGTCAAGTTTTCGATGACTAGAATATATATATATTATTCACTTCAGTAGTGACTCACTTAATCACATGCCTTATTGTTTATTCACGAGGTATACATGAGAACTTTATATAAGATATGTGTTTAGTGATGTCATATATTCCACAATGCATCAATAATGCATTTATAGTTACGGAATTAAATCTTTAAGAATTAATGCCCATCAAGTGTTAAAGCTGGTGTGGCAGCCATATAGTAAGTGGATTAGTGTCCATGTGCCTCAGACAGGGCGAGGCTGTCTGTCGCCAAGGTAGCGGGCTCACCCTACCTCAAGGTCGGAGTCAGGCGGCGGTGATGGGTTGTTGTTCCTTCTTCCCCGGCCACGTGACTTTCCATCCGAGGCCCGGCGCAATCGATCTGAATCTGAATCTTTAATGGGGGTTGATGGACTGTGGATGGTACTGTACTCTGCTGAAAGGAAGGAAAGAAGGAAGAAGGAGAGTATAAAAAGAGTGTATCGAAGATGAGCTATTATTTGCTTTTAGCAAAGAAGTGTGTGACTATTTGTCTTGATGTAGGACAGACAGCTTCCTGGGGGACATTTTTAGCGATTATGCAGGCGCACAGGTAACACACATATCATAAATCAGTTGCAAAAAACACACACTAAAAGCTACTGTGCCCCATGCTGATTTAATAAACAAGAGGTAACGGAGCACATGCCAACTAGAAATAGCAAAGATGTAATTTATCTAAGTTGGATGACTGTGTACGAAATTGTGTTTAGTTAAAGCCTGATGTTTTTGGTGTTGATTGATGACAACTGCAAACGCAGTTGTAAAATTTTGACTGACTTATAAAGATACAATCAGCACCCGATTGCCAAATGATCCATTAATGTCACATGAAATTATGGTAAATTCTACATCTGATCTTAATTTTAACTTAATTTTTTTTTCATCCCATACTGTAGTACGCTGGCTAAAACCATCTCCTACTCATATTGTGCATCTGGGTTAGTACAAATAAATATTTAGTTTATACCCTCTTATCAGGAACAACTTCCCGTCCTGGCCTGTTTTTTGAATTAAAAATAAATAAAGACATGCCTCTGCAGGATAAAACTCTTGATATTCAGGTAACACAAGGCAACCCTGCTGCCTGCTGTTTGACTCTTACCAGCGGGGTTCTCTGTGAGGGCCTGGCTAGTGATGCCAGTGGGTGGCTCCTGGAGGGTGTACGTGGTGGTGGTGGAGGGCGTGCTGGGGCTGGTGTTGTTACTTGCCATGTAGGGTGAAGTGTAGGGTGAGCTGTTGTAATACTGAGCATACTGCCCCTGGCCAAAAGCTGGATAACTGGGGTAGTCCTGTTAAGAAAGACAGGCAGATTAGGGAAATGTGAAAGGCTCGGTTACATTTGGATAAAGATAAGGCGGTGGTGATAAACTGAGAGATAAAGAAAGATATGTACAATATGTTGCAAGGGGGGAAGATTTAGATCAAAAAGGTGGAGGCAAAGAGAGACAAAAGGTAGCAGGCTTGAGAAAGAAGTAGGAGGTTTGGCAGAGTAACGTGAGATATGCCCTGCACCAGTGTTGCTACTTTACAGTGCAGATTCCAAAACATAAATGCAAACACATGTCTGTTCTGTCCTACATCTGGACAACGATCTGTCTTGTTTTTTTTTTCCCTCTCCCTTTCCTCTGTGGCATAATACATTTGTGTTGGGGGAGGTACAGTAGATAATCCTGAGTACAAAGCTTTTGACATCCTGAGTGATTTATGTCTGAATGTGTCACGGATGAAATGTAACATATTGAGTATGCATGTTTTATAAAGATTTCCAGGTTGGGAAGGACTCTGCAATTCTATATAAACTGATAGCTGCATGCTGATAGAAGATAACACAAATAGAATAAGCAGAAGGAAGTGCACAGCTACCTGTTGTGTACTGTTGAAGCCGGTGGAGTTTGTCAGGGAGTTGTTTCCTGGATACAATCCTGACGTTGTTGTGAAAGTACCACCTTTAGGGAAAAAGAACAGTACTTTTGAGTTATTTATACATCATATTATATCAAAAACACGATTAAATCTGAAGTACTGCAAGCAGTGCAGTGGCAGAAATGAAATGGGACATTGTTAGGGAGAAGAAAAGATTAGTCTTTTGTGAAACAACTATTTGAGGTGGTGAACAGAGGGAGGCCTGAGGGAGCGCTCCCAACAGTGGCCTTATCTTTCTCCTCTTCCTTTCTTATCAGTGATTGGATCAGGCCTGATGAATGACAGAGGGCTGCAGAGAAGGGTGAGGGGTGGACAAAACCTGCTCCCAAAGCCGTCCAAGCCCGCACAATGTGAGGAAGACAAGAGACTGCTGTGTGTGAGCTACCGAAGGAGGGGGGTGGGGTGCACTGGGACGGAGCATGAGTGTGCCAGGGGGGCCGTGCATGGGCAGTGTAGTGAGACAGAGATGTATAGGGGAGGCGGATTGAGGCCGGAGTTAGTAGCATTCGGGGGGTTTACTGCTGACATCCAGCCCCAATGAATATGTATGTTTGTCTTTTCACTTGCTCAAAGGATGGTCCTCCAGGGTAATTAAATCATTCAAAGGAGATGATAGCATCTAATGGCTTAATAATATACATGACATGAGTTATAGAGGAGAGGAGCAGCGGCAGCCCCCGGGGCCACGACTTCTCTCTTCAGCGGCCATCCACCTGTACTGTCATGTCAGGCAAGAAAACAGCAGGAGGAGCAGCTTAAAGGGGATCACAGACTGCTAGAGAGAGCGGGGTGAGAGGGGGTGCATGAACATGCTCAGTATATTAAAGCTGAGATCTTGATCTTTGAGAACAAAATAGTTTTATTGCAGTTAAGCATTTTAATTTGACTTAATTTGTATATTTTGCTCTATAAATCCCTGAGTAGAATTTGCCTCAACTTCAAAAATTTGATTATTAAACAGGATTCAAATTCTTGGGGATGGCACCACAACATAGAACAAAACAACACAAACTTATCCCTTCAAAGAAAATGTAGTCAAGCCCTTTCGGGTGCAAATTTTTTTTTTGCCTGCAGCCACAACCATGTTTATAAAGAGCGGTTTATCACAAAGTGCTCAAAGCAAAAGCCTGGTATTGGCAAGAGAATTTAGCTCTGAGTCAGGAGCATTTGATTTGATGCGTTGGACTAGGCACGCTACATGCAAAGCATCAATATTGCATCCATTCAAGTTTAACTGAGAGCCAAAATCATGGTCACAGTTATTTGGATTATTAGTGCAGCTTGGTGTATGTATATTATTCTGCATGCTAATAATTAAATAACCATATAAACATAACACGACAATTAATCTTCAGGCATCGGTTGACTTTCTAACCAAAGATCCGACCTTTACAAGTATGACCCCTGATTTTATTACTCATTCCTATTTATACAAAGACAAATTGCTTCTCCATACATCCACGTTAATTAGCACTACCGCTGCATTCTTTAAAAAAAGCTCCTTCACTTATCATCACAGTGATCCTCCCGTGGCCAAATAATATCCCATAGCTTCAGTGAAAATGAAGGGGGAGATAAATTTACTCTTCCTAAATGGGGGCGTAATTACACCTTTGTTCCCAGAGACAAACAGAGGGAGTTCCTTTCATCCTCTGGTCATTGGCCCCATCAGGAGAGCCCTCCCACACCGTGACAAACGTGAAGCAGCTTTCAGAACAGGGGGAAGGATCAGGGAAGTGAGGGGCGGGGGGGGGGTGAAGGGTACCGTATGGAAGAAAGCATGGAAAACACAACACGTAGTGCAGTGTTTAGCCTTGTCAGTTAGGTAAGTACCGAGCACTGCGGATAAAAAAGAGAAACAAATACCTCCCAAGATCCTGAGATTACATGGGTCCACTAATTATTTGTGCAGTTTCTCACTCTCGGCTTCCACACGGTGGATTTTTACCTTGTTCTTCATCCTGGCCTCTATTGGTTATTTTCATCAGAACTGTTCTCTCTCTTTGTTGTTTTGTTTGATATTTAAAGGCCTGCGGGGGGAATTTGAAAACTTTTGTGTTTTCCGCAGAAAGTTCAACATCGAGTGAAAGTCTGACAGGAGACAAGGAGGAGTAAGGCTGCGAAGGACAACAAATTAGCCTAATGCACAGTTCAAACAGTCATAAAAGCTCTCACTGCCAGGGTTTGAGGGTTGCTCTGTGGAGAACAAGGAGCCACATAAAAGCTGAGGGGACCCCTGCTAGTCCAGTGAGAATGAGCCCATGCTGTTGGGAGTGGTGGTGCTGGTTATAGCAGGGGGAGAAAGAGGGGGTCTTGTGGTTCCCCAGGGGGCATGTTTTCTCTCCCTCCCCCTGTCCCGCTCCAGTTAGTTCACTCACTCAAGACCAGACATCATCCCTCCCTCCTCTCCTCCTTCCCTCCTGCCTTCTGGCTCCACAATTGGAAGTCCATTTGCTTTGCTTGATCAGTCCCCTTGCCATGGGCTATGTCTATCATCAGTGCACAATATTTGTAGCAGAAGTTTGTATGCCCCACTTGGGAATAGGCTATCAAGTCCAGATGGGGCTCTCCTTTTAAAAAGGCAACCAAGGCTTCAGCTCCTTGAGCTCACACTGCCACTGGGACAGAATGCTGGAATCCAATTATTCACCTAATTAGCATCTGCTCACTTCCACCATCAGCACAATCTCCCCGTCTCCTCACACACCTCGGATGTTTAAGACTTTTTCTGACAATCCACGAGACGCACGACTTAAACTGCCACAGGGGACCGCAAATCTGAGGCACGCAGAAACGCTTGCCCCCTTTACAATTCGGTGCCACCACTTCAGCGGCCGCACAAAGCTCCATGGCATCGGACATGAAAGCGTGGCGTAAAAACATTAATCTAATCGTCCTCCGCCTTGACAGCTGGCCACAGGCTGGTGGCAGGGACACTAACAGAGAGGGGGAGTATCAGATGTGAAAAAAGAGTCTTTGGTTGGGACACCCAGGCCTGAGGCACCTCGCCCAGGCAGATCAATAGGCCAGAGAGAGTAATGATGATGGTGTGGCGGAGGGCCAGAGCCACAGTTAGAGAACCCAAGGCCAGAATAGTGGTCAATCTGTCATCTAACACGGCTGTCAATTACTAACGCACTTAATGCTACGTGGGGCATCCGATAGCCAGAGATAGCTGGAGACAGTGACGGAGAGACTGAAACAGACGGAGGGAAACAGAAAGTCAGAGTAAGAGCATAATACTTAGAAGATGAATGGGCACATAATACTGTCATCGTGAGTTAAACCACTAAGGGCAGGATAGCAGCTTCTGCGTTCTGCCGCACATGCTCCGTCTCTTGTTCCCTTTCTTGCTCTCGCTGCCTCTCCTTTTTCAGCCGCTCGCCTGCTCGCTCTCTGCAAAACTCCGGCTGTGGCCGACTGTATTTGGTTAAGAGGCGTGGAAAAGAGGCTTCCCCGTGCCACATCTGGTGCTGAGCTGGCGTTATTTATTGTGAGATGCTCTGGAGGCTTTTCAACAACATGTGGAGATGTTTCTACTGTCACACATTAGACATTGCAGGAGAGAGCATAAAGACAATCCTGTCTGTTCGTTAACCGTCCTTGCCTAGTGCAGGTGGAACAGGGGGTGTTTTGCACCAGTACAAACAGAGAGTAATAGAAGCACTACATGGCAGAAGGCCTGATCTTCATTTAAACAGACTGAGTGAGGGGGAGGGAGTACCAGGCTCAACAACTCATCTTTATCGGTTTCAAGGCCATAAATCTCTACGGTCTCAGCTCTTAAACAAATACAAATATGATCACAGGGAGAGAAAAAACAAAGGCTGGGGAGCGACATGGCTGGTGCCTCCTAAGTGCCTGCCATTTTTTCCATCTGTGTTGATTCTTTTAAGAGGAGAGGAGAGGGAGGCAGCCGTCGTGGCTGCACATAATGACCGCCGGGATGCAACCATCTTTTGGGGTGAGGGAGAGGGCCGTGTTGTGAATCAGTCTGGCTCTGCGTGCTATTAAAGCAGGGACAGAGACCTTTTTCCTCTAATCTTTTTTTTTTTTTTTTTTTTTAAACAAGCACAATAAACCTTATTTGGATGGGCTAAGCAGAAGGAACACATGGCAGAAAAACAGAAATAAGAGAGGGAACAAAGAAGACAGAGGGAGGAAATGGTGATATTGACAAAATAATGTGAGAGAGAGGACAAAGTAAGGGAGTGCTTTAACAATAAGGTTCAAAGGACAGAAATACACAGAGAACAAAACGGGGGAAAAAAAAAAACACACATCTCACGCCAAACAAGCACCCAAACTGGCTTGTTAAGCTGCACAGAGAAATTGATGAAGGATTCACAAAGATGTGCTCACCCTGCATCTGGTAACTGTAGGGGGCCTGTCCTGTTTGCGGCGTGGTGAAGCCCGAGCTGTAGCTTAGGAAGCCGGTCTGTCCTGGGGACTGGGACTGGCTCAGACCCCCCTCCGTCTTTATGCCTGCCCACAATGGACCTAAATCAGTTAGTGACACCAGATCGGTTTGATGCACAGACAACAGTCAACATACAGGTTTAAATTACACTAGACACAGCAAAGGGACAGAGCCTCTGTCTGTTAGCTTTACACACTAATCACAATGGACGAGTGCCGATTATCTGATTAAAGATTTTTACGATCATCAGTTGTTTAGAAATATTATCTCACACTGGCTTCTGTCTCACTGCAAAGGAGTTGGCTGTAAAGCATGTTAGGACTATGACTGTTTGATATCATGTTATCATTAGTACTATTGTTATTATCATCTAAGACAGGTCATCTTTGAAAAGATGCACAAGTAATAAAACATTCTGCTTGTGTTTGTGAGTTAAACTGTCCACTGCTTACATTGAATCAGTCACGATGCAGTTTCTATGCAGCGGTAGGTTGCAGGACTCCATTCAAATAAACAGTGTAAATTCCTCCACATATTGGAGAGTCTTTTGGGGTCAAAACACTCTAAAGACTTTGGACAAATAAAGCCTTCAGTGAGCCTTGGACTCTGTGCTTTCTCTTGCAATGCCAGAGGAAACCAGTTTTTGTTTTCAGATTTTTATCACTAATCTTTCAGTTCCATCTGAACAGCTTGACAAGCAAATTCTGTTTTATTGCAATGAAGGAGAATATGCAGGCACTAAACAACAACTCAGCATCTCTGCTGCGCTTGCTTTACTGGAGGAATTGTGGGAACACGGTTTGTTATGAGCAAGGTCTTGGTCCTGACCTTTGGGAAGGAAAGAAATATTTAGTTGTAGTTTTCTCCCCCTATGTATATAAATATATATATAATGTAAAGAGCATTAACATTATTGGCATGCATCTTTTAGCAAGACAAGAGGTTATGATGTACGTTAGAGAAATCTTACCATAGGCTGGGATGCCATAGGGCTGGCCAGGCTGGGGGTAGCTAGCATAAGCTGCGGCCTGCTGCATTCCTGTGGTGTACTGCGTCTGCCCATACGCAGCCATATTTTGGGATGAAGGGGTAGGAAGAATATGCGGATATGTTCTGCTATTTGAGAAAAGAAACAAAAGAAAAAAGTGAGAAAGGAAGGCAGGAAGAAAAGGGACCATGTTTTACCCCTGAAACCATAACACAAACTTTGCTAACTGACAAATTCCTTGTGATTGCGCTACTTCATTTTAAACACTGGGCCAAGCTGTAAGGAAGATAGCATCGCACAGCTCATATACATAGTGAAAGAACAATAAATGGCAAAGGAAATTTTTGCAAGATAATAATTACAACAGATTTCAGTGTGCACAAGCTGCAGACATCCAGGCAAACAAAGCCAGTAGAAAAAGCCCCGATCTAGCAGAAGGATCTAATTAAAGATCCAAATGAAGTTGGATGCTGCTTATTTTTTAAAGAAAAATAAAAGAAGCCTTACTTGGAAGGGTAAATCTGTGGAGAGAACTGGTGAGTTTGTCTTGGGCTGAAGCCACTGGTTCCAATAGCTGAGGAGAGTTAAAAAGAAAAGAGGCAAGCACATATTTAAACATTAAGAAATAGGGTAAATATTATCTTTTGCTAACAGAACTTCTGGATTCCTAGGAAACAGTAATTACATCGCATTACTCTATTTATTTCGGTAACCTTATTTAAGGTTGAAAACCGGAGAGCAATAATGAAGCAAAATAATCAGGTAAGAACATCAGGTTTTCCTGCTGACCCACGTATCTCTGAGATACTTCTGGGCTGCTATGACGACCACTGGTGTAAACACACACAGGATGGTCTGAATCAGTCTCGGCCTGTAGCTTTAGTTGCCTTGGGCTTTTCAAGCCACAACCGCATTGGAAGTGACACCACTGATTGCAGGTAATGAGTGCTACTGCATAATCATTCCTTCATTAAGCGTACGACTCTGTGGTTCCACGGTGCTGTTAAGTTGTGAGGGTTCAGCCACAGGTAACTCACAGAAGTACACTTGTTTTTAATCTGCAGTAAGATTTAATATTTAATACACAGAATGGACTTTTACACCTCAAATAAACTCTTATTGGTAGGAAAATATATAGTGATATATTAGTGTTGTGGGAAATGCTATCTGCAGGCTTTTGTTCCAAAAGTTTTTAAAAAAAAGGAAAATAATAATAATAAAATCAAAACAAAATGAAAAATTCCTAAATTCTAGCTTTCAAGGCAGCTGTACTTAAAAAGTACAATGTACAAAAATAGTGAGCATAATTAATTTACTGCAAATTAATATCTAAATTTGGAATAAAACAAATAACACAAATAAAAGTCAATCAATTTGAGCAAATTCACTCAAAAAACATCAGAACAATTCAGGCAACAATCACAGCTCTGCTGCATGACTTGTGTTTAACTGCACTGTTTGAAAAATTTGTCTAATTGGTCGTGACATGTAAAATAAGAGATTTGGTTGCGGGGGAGCGCTAACTGTATGTAACTGTACGCTGTAACCCCTCACACACGTTATTAATATTGAACACTTTTCCCACATCAGCAGCACCTGCCACTGGACAAAACCTGCTCTTCTGAACGGAGCTTTGGGTTTCCCCCGTGGAGGATATGGGGTATAAGATTACTAAATTTCATTAATATTGTCACAGACGAAAGTCATAGCAGTGATTTGTGTGCTTCAAGCGTTAAGTATCAAGTACTTAGTTAAACAGTTAAGAAAATACAGGAAAATTAGCAGCAAGATAATACCATGCACAGTTGGATGCAGTACTATTAATACGTGTTTACAGAAAATATAAGAGAGTGCGGCAAGTTGACACAGATACCGGTGAGGGGGAAAAAGAAATAAGCTAAAAAATTATCACATTAGTGATTATTTCTTTTACAATTCCTACAATGCTCATTATACTTCGAGGTCTTGGTTTTATTTAGCGATGCCCCTGTGCATGTGTGTGCCTATGTGCATGTGTGTGTGTGTGTGTGATGTTCCCGTGCTGAGAGGAGGGTGTGAAAACCCTGGCTCTGACAGGGCGATAGGGTAACAGCCCGTGGAGAGCGAGGGCCACTGGGACGCCATGTCACTCCACTGGACAGACAGGCTTAGTGCATTACAGGTCATAATTCAGTCCTCACTGGCATGGGAACCAGCAGTACTAACACACACACACACACAGACACACACATGTGCAAGCAAGCCCAGGATATAAATGTGCTGACAAAGGTAAGGTAAGAGTCGCTTGTTTTTAAACACACATGCACACACACACGCGCGCACACAGACACTATATTGGTGTTTTAGCTGCAGGGACACTTCCTGGGGCCCGGTTTATCAGTCACCCATCTCTAGGCTCATCTCTCACAGTTCTGCAGCTAGACACACGAGTGCACACACACACACACACACACACACACACACGCGCACTTACATACACACGCACAGCTCTGCGTCCTCCCACTCTCACCTGATCCTGAGAAGCTGTCTAGAGAGGTGTCTGCTACCGAGGTGGCGATTTCGCTGCTGCTCATTGGCTCGGTTTTAACTGCAAACAAAGAAGCCACATTGTCACCAAAAGCACCAAATCAAGCCTGGAAAAAAAAAGAAAAAAACAACAAAAACAAACAATGATTAGCCTGATTTCTAAAAACTAGATCGGGCTTCCAGATTGTCACATTCAACAAATTATGTTTTGAAAATACGGCAAAAAGTTACTCAGTGTAAAATAAAAACAAAAACTTCACAGGCAGGAGGGAGTCAAACAACATTCCAACAGTGTTTACCTAAACTGAAATGCAATATCAACACATTACATAAGTATCAGTTTTTAGATATTTTAAATTTTATTACAACCTTTAATTCTTTTGGATGTACGACAGAGTTTATCTTTATCACAGATCCTTATCATTCAGCCCGGAGAAAAGCATTTTACATTTCCTTACCATGTTCAGGAGAGATGATGAATTTATTTTAATAGTGCATTTCAACTGTTTTGCAAAAGTAACATAAAACAAAAAAATCTAACTTTTGTTCCACTTACATTATCATTAACATTTCATGATAATTTACTGTGCTTATCAGTACTTAAATGCAGCATGAATCACAAATAAAAAAGACCTCTGCAGGGATGTACAAGTACAATTGAAATGTCAAGGAAATGTATGGTGTATAAAATCTTTTTAAGAGTGTAGCGAACGCTGTTTGACCTTGGCTCCATTATACAGCTCAGCGATAGATCTGCAAAGACAATTTCACAGCTTTCTGACAGCTCAGGAATCTTTGAAATCAATCCATTTCACTTCAGGCGAGCTGGAGGAGTTTTTTTTTTCTTTTCTTTCCTTTTTTTTTTTTTTTTGGCAAAACAAATTGACAATGTGGGCAAGGGAGTCATGCTCAGTGGAATCCCTCATGGTTGAAGAAGCCATTTGCTGTCATGTTTTACATGTTTCCGCTATGCTCGTTCAGTGCAGAAACATATGTTGACGAGGGGCAATTCTTTTGAACAACACACCGATCAAAAAATAGTGGTAACGCGCATGCATAAACTAGCACACAGTCAGGTCACAGAGCACACAATAACCACTGTATTCAGAAGACAGCAGGGGACGTCCAAATGAAAACAAAATGCACAGTATGCAAGTTCACAATCTGACCATCCATTAACAATGGACTCCAGTCGGTGTCAAACCATGCTTAAAACAGAATACCACAACAGTTACAGCAAATACCAAAGAGTTTTTGAATGAAAGGCACAATAGTTGAGGCAATTATAGAATTTTGCAGCTGATGAATAGTGTATTTTTGGGACAAAATAAATGTCTTCACGAGTGAAGTTGGCAGTTCAAAAAGGCAAAGTACAAAGAGTGCTTTCATTGTGAAAGTGGGGAAAACACCAAGTATTGTCCTTTCATTTTATCACTAAGAGTAGACAAACCTGCAGCAGACTGTGAGTTAGAACCTAACAACCAGTCTGCAGTGGTAAGCATTGTGATGTTATCACCTATGGGAAAGAAAGAATGGCAAAGGGACACATGACAGTCTGCACCGTGTCTACAGGACCTGTGTCATGAATACACAAAATAAAATAAACCCTGAGCTCAAAGCACTAGACTAACCTGAAGATTACGTGACATGGGAGATGTTTTTAATAACTCGTGTGCATGACTGCTTCAGTAAACAAAGACGCAGATTTAAGCACAGGTGAATCACCTGAGTGAAATAACTACGTACAGTAGAGACCTTATGCAAACCTCCATAATTTCCATGCTGTGGGCTTTGAATAATTACATGGTTGCTTAAATAAACAACTAAAAGTCGCTGCAAAACAACTACTGGTAGCACTGAATTGTTTATAATAGGAGTGCTGGGGCAGCAAATAATCTGGTTTATATTACTCTACACTGCGAGTGCACTCATTCGATTTTCATTATTTTAAAGAAAAAGTATTGGTAATTCACACTAAAAAAAATTGTAATTTTGATGCAACAACACTTGCGTTATCTTTACTGCTAGCTACACTGAAATACTTAAAGCTTATTGAATGTTACATTAAAGTTTCTATCAGCAGTCTTAGCTCTTTATTAAATGTAGAATAACACACAAAGACAGAGACAGCAAGCGAACACAACAGCACCACACACATACCTTCAGTGCCATTGGGTGTCATGGAATTGTTATTGATGTGGGAGTTGTCGAGGTTGGGACCATTAGGAGATTCACTGCTTCCACTTACTCGGCTGTGAGGACTGGCTAGATCCTGCATTTCCATAGACCTGATGAGACACACACGCACACATGCGCACACCAAATCAAATTACACATTTCACTCTGGTTTCAGGGAAGACACACAGCTCTGATATACAGTGCAGAGTTCACAATATGGATAACCAAGAAGTCCATATTTGGATTAATAAAAAAGTCATAATACAAAGTAAAATGAACAAAAGTATTATAAACGAGTTGCTGAGTAAAAAAATGTTCCCTTAAAATTACATTTAAAATCTACAATTCACTCAGATTATACTACTGACTACGTTACATATGATATTTTCAATTATATTTCAAATGAGATGCCAAACGATGAGAGGACAAAAATTATGTACAAGACAAACTGTAACACACACACACTCACACACACTGCACAAAGAAATTGTGTAGAAATTGCTATGAAAATGCCCTGAAATGAATAGTAAACATTTTGACATGACATTTCTGATTTCTCTTGTTACAGCAACCTCACTGCAAGTTTTACACGATGTGAGCACAAAGTGTTTACTGTCAATTTACTCGGATGTATCTTGCAGCAAAAATGGCCTTAAGTGTATATCGTTTTGTGTGGCATATCCAAGACTGTTAACAGATGTTTGCTGGTTTGAGGCAATGGTTAATGTGCCTGTTAAACGTGCAGCACTCTGCTTGATTATAAGAGCCCATGCCTCAGTGATGGGCAGATGAGAAGCTCATGAAGCATGTGTTTGCTCTGGCAAGCTCCTTAATTGTTGCTGTGTTTATACAAAAGACCACGCCACTGAAAACATTATTCTATCTTCTCATTTGTGCGCTCAAAGGATTTGATCGAGTATAGACAATAAAGTAGAAAGAAGGCACGAGTGATTTGAAAAGTACGGCCACAAACTCGAGACCCCATTTGTCTCTGCCACTGTTCCCACTGCAATGCTAAGTTAATGCAATTAGGACAAAATGTTTTGTACATTATTCTGCCATTTCCAATTATATTCCAGGGCTCTGGGTATCTCTGCTATCAATGCACAGTGGCCTTTTACATGAGGCCACAAAGATAAATGCTCAAGTAACTCTGAGTAGTCTGAGTGCTATCAGATGGCACCAAGAAACCAGAATTATGAGATAAAAAGATTAAATTATGATATGCATTTGCTCTATTTAAGATGATATTATAATGTTATGATATTATGATACTTTGCAGTATAGCTTTGCAAATATGGTCCTTTCTTGCGGTTCAAATTCAATTTAATTGTTAACAGAAAATATATATTTTTAAGCGTTATATTACAAACCACCGACACTAACATACAAGTAGGAAATAACAGTAGTAATAAAAAAGCTGTGATAAAAAGGCTCAGTCAGTCTTCCTAACACATGCTCCAATAATGGAAGCTGCGTTGTCCTTTTCCCAAAAGTATATTCATTTACTTCCCTCTAAAAATATCACACCCTCCAAGCATACAACAACACAGCGATACAAATAAAACCACATTAAGCATCGTCCAGAATAAACTACTCCTATTTTTCTCATTGGCTGACGGCTAAAAGCCTTCACTACCTCCAATCAGACAACAAAGTAAGACTGGAAGAAGTTGACAGTTGTTTAACAGAGTGTCTTAGGCAATCTCTGATGCCATGCTGAGAGCTACGTGCCTCCGATGCTGCTGGCACTGGCTCAACTGCGCTCTTACCTGGACCTAGATGGCTTTGAGTCCTCCCAAACCACACTCCCTTTTTGTATTCTGCCTCCACCTGCCCCAGCAGAAACAATGTCACTCCTTGTTATTGAAGCTCGATGTCACAGTCCAGAGCCATCCATGACACAAAAAGGCTTGTTTGAGAAAACATTATTGTTTTTCTGGAGTAGAATGGGAAGAGAGGGCTCGCGGGGGAAACAGAGGCGCACATTGTCTCTCTCCGAGTCGCAGCCCTACTCCACTGTTGTTTCCTCCTCCAGGTCCTCCCTCCTCCCTAAGCAAGGGGAGCACAGCCAAATGACGGAAAGGTGATTCATCATTGGTCTACGACAGCTGCAAACTGGATTAGCCCTCCCCCAATCAACATGCAAAGCGGCTTAGCCAAGGTAAGCAGGAAGGGGTGGGGGGTGGGGGGGGGGGGGGAGTGGGGGGGTGTATGTGGGGGTGAAGGTAGGCAGGGGTGAGGGGGTTGGGGAGAGCAGGGGCTGAGGGCTGAAGACGGTGGGAGAGCCTGCCCGCTTTCCTGCTTGAGGTGATGCTGCTGGAAGGAAGATGGGACTTGTTGAGCAGAGGCAAGTCAAGCGTGACACCCCTAGCATCTTCAGATCTTTCATCTGCAATTGTGACACTATCTGAGGAATTTATCAGCACTCCGCTCCGGCATACTGACAGGTCTAATGACCGTCAGTGCTTCAGCAGACCTGCCCAACCTGGGGCCATGGCACCCATAAAGAAATACACAACCCTAACTTCACAGCCTATTCACAATGGACACAGAGGCAGAAGAGAAGCGATATATATACACTCACACAGACATTATATAAATCTTCTCTTTCTTTGTGGCAACACAAAAACTCATGCTTGTGTCTTTTTCTAAATGTCTTTTTCTTTAGCACACAGAGACGCATAACTCATGCCTGCATGTGTACTCACACACTTATGCACAGGGCACTTCAGAGGCCCCCAGATCAGTGGTGCAAATGCTTTTTTACCTGCCTTGTGTATCTTACACACACACACAGTATATACACTCACACCTGCCAGGGCACTTTGAGCCCCCAGATCAGTGGTGCATCTCAGACCCAATGAGCAGACTGAAACAAGAACACGGAGCATATGGAGCCACATATGTTTCCTATGGCCTTCTGAATGCCTCTATTACTCTCCTTTGTGACAGTTACATTTTGCTGTCACTCCCGCTCTCTTCGTCTCTCTCCAAACATCAAGCAGAGCCATATACTTGCATAGCTATAACACTATATTAGACCTGACTCCAGCCTGTAGAATACAGGGTCCAAAAAAGGTCAAAGGTATTAACTGGTCAGGAAAAAGACATATAAGTCTTTTCAAATATCCTGGCATGATTTTTTTAATGGCTGACTGTTTACATGAGCCAGGGTAACCTGAGCTGCATGGATTTAAGTTCTTTTTCTTCTTCTTCTTTTTTTTCAACAGGCTTTGCTCTTCACACCAAGACAAAAAGCCTTCATGAATCTCATTCAGCTTTACTATTTGCCTGCTCTCCCAATGTACATGCATCTTGCAAAAAAACAAAACAAAACATATCTCATTCTCGCTTTGAAGACTACGGACAACAGCAGTGCTCCTCCTGGCATTTCCCAATAGTAAAACATGCAGAGGGAGTGTAGAAAAACACAAAAATATCAATGGAAGAAAGTCCATGAGTAAAAGCCATAAGAGCGAAGAAGCACATTTTTGCCACAGCACATTAACATGGTACAGTGGGGGAAGTGGTGGTGAGATGTGGTGTGGTGTGTGTGTGTGTGAGTGGTGGCTGGTTTCTCTGTTCAGAAGTGCAGGCCAATGAAGCCATTACCATGCTGGTGTCTCAGCCATTGCCAGCAGGTGAAACCGGCCAGGTGAAGAAAGAGAGAAAGAGAGAGAGACAGAGAGAGAGGAGGGGGGATAAGGAAGATAGGAGAGGAGAAGGGAGGGAGGAGGGGGGGGGGGGGGGATTTAAAAGCAAAAACAAGCCTTTCTTCTACGCCGCTAAATATTTATTGTTCAGAAAAAGTCGCTGCATTCAGCATCTTTGATGTGCTTCTTAGTTCAACCTGAACTGCCAGGTCTTTGAAGCTAACAAGAACAAAGCAAGGCTAGATGAAGTGCTGGAAGTGTCATCAAGAGCGGAGGGGGGAAAAAAAAGAAAGAGAGAAATGCCACAACACGCTTCACTCATGGATGTTTGCTGCCCCTTTTGTTTCGCTTTACTTATTTCAAGACCTGCGTTTCCAAAGGTAAACACAGCCAGAGCCAAGCTTTTAGCATAGATCATCTCAGCATGCAGGCTGCCTGACCCGGCACAAATCGTTTCTTCACCTTTGCTACATATTTTGTTACTATTCGGACAAGAGTTAGAAATTTCACATGGAAGCTGTTGTATCACCTGCGAACCTTTTACAGATTTGTTTAAAAGTATTAACGCGTGTTAAATTTTACTGTCGCAAATAAAAATAATCCGACCAAAGATGATGCTGAGAAAGATTTATGGGTGAATATGCTTTGTTTATTTCCGTTCTCCACTCCCCTGTGTCATCATTAATAGATAATAATTTCATAGGGGCATAGTGCATAGTCCTTTGAATTTTACAGTCTATGTAAGCCATGTGTTGTGAGTTACAACTTTTGAAAAACAATGCTTTAATCAAAATCTAACTTTAAAACAACTAATCCCCACTTAAGCTGGTCAGCTGAATCCACATGGTGGCCCAGGAAAAATAAATCCACTCTCAAAGAATGTAGATGCAGACAACAATTGGACACAGATGTGAGTGAGTGGAATTAGGCACAGTTTACAAAATGCTACACTTCACTTGTGTCTCTATACGTGGCCCGAAAAAAAATGACGGCTGCCAACAAATGCAACATTAAACAGCTTGGTAGTTTTTCATGCTCAAATGTGCAGTATTTTAGATAAGACGAGCGTTGCACATTTATAGTAAAATGCATTTGAAATGATGTGGCGTTTTGAATAATGAAGGCACTTTTCTAAAGCGAGAGACAAAAGAACATTTGTATAATTTTATTATTACAGTGAATAAAATAAATACTGAAACAAAAAATGTTTGTTTAAATAACACGATTAATTCCTTTTTATTTTTCATACTGTCAGAACATTTATTAATACAGATGCACTGTACTTGGTACATAAATTAGACTCATGGCGTCAAATTAGAAAAGCACGTGGCGCTTCACACACAATTTAAAATTTGGTACTAATCTGTAATTAAAAGCACAATTATTAACACGTGTGCTGTTTGCTGATGTGCAATTTGTCTCATTTGGTTCAATCTAACAAGGTGCTCCAGCAACTCGGCCAATAGCTACATTAAATCTGTTAATACTGTGCTCTTCAACCTTCAAAATTATTTCCAGAAGGCCAGTTCGCCTTTGAGGGGCCATCAAACAAGATTTAAGGTGCACGTTTTTATCACAACCTGCCTACCACCATGACCACCGCAGAACGAGAGAGGCTTTACACACAAAGATGAAAGTCCAGGGAGAAATCTTAACGATTATATCACTTTAATGCTGGTGGCTTGTCGTTATAATTCTCTCAAATCTCAGACAGTGACCTATGACGTTTAAAATTAAATTATTATATAGGATAGTAAGCAGAGGATTTTTAAAAAAAAAAAATTGTTTAGTTCAACGTGGCAGGAGGAGATAAAGTTTTAAAAAATTTAGAGAGCAAAAAATGTTACATGATCTGCACGGAGGTATGTCTGCAGGACAATGCAATCTCTGTGAGTACGATTTCTGTTTAGACTCATAACTCAGCGGCTTCTTTATTATCATGCGCAACGTAAACATATTGCCATCTACAAACAAACACACAAGTGGGTATTAGTGATTGAGGACCTGTGATGGCAATCAACAGAAATCTTTAAAGCTCATTTCCTGTTCTTTCAGCCCCATATTTCAGATCCAAACAGTGGCGTGTTAACAAAATAACACCCCACAGTATTTAGTAAACAACCCCAGCCCACTAATCACCCAGCTACTTAATAGGAGGTCCCCTATTTCCTTCTATTTTCTCTCGCGCCCTCTCCCCTTTCTTCCTCTTCCTCGCAAATAGCTGGACCTGCGAGGCTGGATCAATTAGCCCTCTGTGTCTTTCACCATTTTCAATCTCCTCTCTGAGAGAAGAGGACTAGACTCGGCTATACGGAAGGCATCAGGCCTTGGGCAAACAATGCCACCGTCACCGCCGACCACTCCTGCTCGTACACACTGCTGCTACACATGCACGGAGCTCCGCAGCCAGACAGAAAGACCCAGATCTCTCCCTGCGTAAAGCAAATACACAGTGTAAACAGCCCCAAATTAGCCTCCTCATTATCTGTTAATTGGATAAATAAGGTTATTGTGTGAATGAATGGTTGCAGCAGGCGGTCACACACACTGTCATGTTTGTCTACACGGAGCGGAGGCCACTCTGCAAGCAAGTCTGGCTCACTAGCCTATCCTAACCTCTCCGTTTCCTCTCTTTCATCTGCTCACACACACCTTTATAAACACAGAAAAAAAAGGGCAGGCGTTTGAAAATGACAGGAATTAGAAGATGAAAAAGGAAAGAGGAAAAAAGGTGAATTTGAGAGAGATGAAATGCCCTTCACACACACACACACAGACACACACACACACACACACACACACACACACACACACACACAGAGAATAATTCCCTGACTTGTGATGTAAGCCTGTGATCATACACAGAACATTAAACCAGAACATCCTTCAATTAGAGAGGCTAGTGATTACAACGGGTGAGTCATCTTTACTACACGCGAAACACTGGCGAGCGGAGACGCAGCACGGCCGGGAGTCGAGGCCTGTTGTCTTGGTCAGACGCTGAGAGGCTCTCAGGTCTCCTCGCAGCATTCCTGGCCTCAGCAGATGGCATTAGATGTCAACTGCTTTAACTGTGTTGGTTTTGTTTGTTCTGCCAGTCAAAAAAGGAACTCCTGCAGGGACCAGCATGTTTTTCTTGCTTGATCAAAAAATGTAAACTTGGCCAAACAGAAGAGGGTCCCATATTTCAAAAGGGGAAATTTGAGATATATTTGCTACTAAGATATTACTCTCTCATGCTGATACTGCAGATTTTTTTTGCAGTTTAAAAATATATTTTTTAATTATGAGTGGAGAAAAGTTAGACTTTTTAAGATGGAAATTTTAAATAAACGTAATTTATAATTACAGACAAATTGGACTGTTAATTTGTAAAACTATTGGTCATACAATACATAATATAAAAATTAACACATAGTAAGATTTTTAGTAATTGACCAGTATAGTGTATTATACAATAAATTGTTATTTAAATATCATGTTACATTTTTAAATGGACTTCTTTACCAGGATGTGAGTTGCCTTTACTTCCACTTAAATTAAAACACTGATCCAAAACATTTTGTTGATTGAGTTATTTATCTATTTATCATCATCAGTGAATTACAAATGAACTGTGAAGATAAAAGCTTTCCTCTTTGGTTGATATTATTAACATTTTTACATGTTTTAAAAAAGCTCTACAGCATCCCATTTCTAACAGAAATAAAGATGTAGTACGTGCTCTTTTAATCCTTAATTAATGACAAGATTAGTGCAAAATTTTAATTGCTACCCCATCGCTCTGTTCATATACACACTTTATTTAAGAACTAGATGCTAAATTAAATGCTGACACACATTTTTCAAATAAAAGGAGATAATTCCACACATGCTAAAATACTCAAAAAATAGGCACGTTAAGAGAAGACAGTAAATATATCAAACATTTAGTAGAAATCAAAGTCATACTCACTACAATTATGGTTGAATCCCTGTGTGTTTATCCCTTCTTTAAAAAAAAAAAAATCTTCTAGAGAAAGATCGTTCAGTCCAGCAGAACGGACAGCAGACTTTCTAAAACTGCTCTTCAGATGTCGGTAGAATCTGTAGCACAATAAATGTAAACTACAAAACTACTTTTTTCTTTTTCATTTTAGGTGCTGGAACCCATGGAGCCCCGCACGGTATCTCAGGAGACCCAGTCCTAGTAAGAAAGAGAGTTGTCCGATTACTGCTTCAGGCAGTGACTAGTGAGTGTCTGAGGAAGAGGGAAAAAAAGAGAGAGAGTGAGAGAGCGAGGGAGAGGGAGAGAGGGAGGGAGGGAGAAAGGCAGTGAATGAGGGAGGGAGAGGGAGGCTGCTGCCGTTTGAAAAAGCAGAAAAGTTGCTCGGTGCTCTCTCACAGGAAGACTTTGGGTCTGGAGGAGGCACAGGGGAGTTGTGCCTCACACCAGCTCCCCATATGTCATTCACTCACAGCTTTAAGCAATAGAGCCCTCTCCAGATTGTATCAGTGGAGACTAAGACAATGAAATGGCAGATCTCTCCAACCGGCCTGCCTGTCCACTGGAACACCAGGCTCCGCTCACACACCCCAAGGGCCCACACTTTTCTTCTCCCCCCGTTTCTCTCTTGTTTTTGTTATGCTCTTTTTTTTTTCCACCACAAACCACATATTCTTTTTTGTTTTACTTTCTCTTGCGAGTCTTAGGTCGCTGCTGGATTTCTTTGTCACAGAGGGTAAACAAGGTTTTAGATGATTAGCTTAGGTGACGGGAAGCCGGAGATTTAATACGGTAGTGTCCAAGCAGCTCGGCTCTGTCCGTCTCCACAGCAGTCTAGTGGAAGTCCTCCGTCAACACATACACACCGCGTCTGTGTGCAAGGTAATGACTGCCTTCTGTCTGCTCCAGGTTATTATTTCAACTGTGCGAAGCTACTACACAAGGCCACGCTGCTACTGATGGACTCAAACTGGTGATTTATTCAAGCTGGTGATGAGGCTTGTGCAGCTTTGGCTTCCATATGTCATGCTGTTTTTTTTTCTCTAAAAATATCAATTCTGTGTAATGAACGGTTGAGAGGTCAATGGACCATTCAGAATTTGTTAAATTTCCACATAATAAAACTGTGGGTAAAATACCAACTATAACACTGAAAAATGATTACCAAGAAAGAGGAAATCATACATTTACTATGGTAAAGAGGTGGTGAGAGAAGAAGAACACCCACGGCTAAAAGAATAGTATACTGTGTTAGCAGTTGGCCTGTGTATGCGCTGCTTGTACGTCTCTGTTACCTACTAGTCAGTGGGTGATGATAAGAAATAACAAATGGTGATGTGTGTCACCAGAAGAGCACATTCAAATCATTTTATTTTTACGGCATGACATGTTGTTTGAATTAAAAAAAGAACTGATCGTCCGCTAGAGTTCACAACCCATGCTGAAAGCAGGTCAACACCAACCAACCCCTGTAGCAGTGGTGAACGAGTAGCTGACAGAAATAAATACGAGCCGCACTGCTCCTGATTTAAATACATGGCAGTGGTGATGTGGATGTGCTGGAATTGCAAGTGTTACCTCGTGCTCCAAACCAACTGCCCACAGGTAAATCCATAGGCTCACGTTTCAATATCGGAGCATGAAATATATTGCACATTGAACAGATTCTTGATAACTCAATTGACTAATAAGATGCTTGGGGACTCTCAAGTAACTATTTCTAATAGCGGACCGGTACACATGCCAATTGAGTTACTGCATTTTCTCTGTCCCTCCGTATTTCAATAAGCAGCTGTATAAAATTAGCCCGAGATGTAATTTTGCAAGTGAGTTATTTTCAAATTGCACAGTATAATTATCCAGAGTTGTTTATGTCTCAACGACTAAACTCAGATTTTCCTTGTACTCTCCTGCATGCTGCGCTGTATGGCATGTTTTGAATCAAGGCTCCAATCAACCTGGCAGTTTTACTGGTGATGTTTGGTTATTACTATTTTTATGTTGCACAGTATGGAATGAAAGGCTTTTAAATGCATGCAATCTAATGTGAAAGGAAGGTTAAACGTTGAATGTTGAATGACATTTGCATGTCATTAAGCGTTTTTTTGTTTACCCTCTGATGAAAAAAGTTCACGTATATAAAATATTACACTTTAAGAGGCACGTATTTGACAAATGAAAAACTCATTAAAGGCTTTAATTAGAACAATATAATAATCTTTTCTCAACTAAAAAACCTTCGGCGTCTGCCAAATGGAAGCTTAACAAAAGATGCACTGATACTGTTCATCTAACATCAGCGCTAAAACGCCACTTGCCAAAAACTATATCAAGTAAGAAACTGGAGAAGTGAGCTAAGATTAAATGTGAAGCCGTTCTTTATTAAGGATTATCTTGATGGGACTCAATGGTCTTCATGTGGGGTTGCAGGGATGCCTGCCTGCAATTTAGAGTGAAGAGAGATCTGCACTGTCCTCCACTGCCAACAGGTTATCCACTCAGCTTCTCACACACATGAAAATAGACTCACTTCCAAATGGCTGATTCCGTTTTCGAGATAAGGAATGGAGCGTTAATGTACATCTAACTGGAATCCAAGTGCTTGGAAAGTTTTAGATCCTAAACTGTGGTAAGTTTTTCCTCTGTTGTTCCACCAAAAAAAAAAAAAAAAGAGAGAGAGAAAATGTCAGTAGAGTGAGTTTACTTATCTTGACAAAGAACACATAAACAGTGTGAAAGGTGCAGGAACGACGTGACACAGGATCAAATGGTACAGATGAAACAAAATGCTAACACCCTTGTGACACAGTTGCAATATTTTCATATGCATATGCTGCAAATTTGTTTGGGTAGAACTACTACAGTGTTTATATAATGTCACACATTGAAGGGGATCAAGTTCCTTTTTTGACAGTCTCAGTAGAGCATTACACTCCAAACCTTCCCCCAAAAAGGGAAATTTGAACTTGGGATAACTTTGGATAAAATAACAGTTTTTATATATTTATACAGGCATTACTAGGTGAAGTGTTCACCTATTGACTAAGGAGAAAACACACAAAAAAAACCCCTTAACTACACAAACCTCCCACCCTCCAGCCTTGCCCCTGACACAAGTGGGACATTAAGTTTGCTGGATGGCAATTTGTCAAAGAGCGCTGTAAGTGCTAGGTACTGGATATTCCTGAGTTATTCAATGTGCATAGTTTCCTGTTGAAAATAACCGAGCTGCACAGAGTGACATATCCTTGGTAAAGCAAAGGAGCACTGATGACCAAGGGAAATTCAAGATCATTTTCAATACTATTCCATTCCTCCTCCGTTCTCACTGCTTGTGTTTTCATGTGAACTCTGTAATACTGACTTAAAAGCAACTTGCCATAGCAACAATGACAGCTAAAGCAATCATAGCAAAAACAAAAAGCAACCAACATCATTTTGAGGTCCAAAGAAACATGTTACCTTGAGTTTAAGATGTCTTTCTTCATGCAGTACTCAACTATATGCACAATATAACATTAACCCATCCATCTACCAGGCTTTCATTAAACTCAAAAGAAAAACTTTGATGATGACAAGTTGCCACCACAAAAAAGATTTTGACAGTGCAGACAGATAATTTTGAAGTCCCTCAAGGTAAATTAGTAGCAAGTCAAGTGCTTTCAAGTGGTGAATGAAAGTTACGAGTGAAGCCCGAATTCCTTATAAACAAACATCAGGTTGGCCTGCCTCACCGAGGAGCAATGATAAAAGTAAACACGGCATACCTCAACATGAAAATACATTGCAGCTTTCTTCCACAAAAAAGCAAGGAACAAAGGAAATGGTTAACCTCAGTGGACGTCACAAACTTAAATTAACTGAGTGACCTTATTGTTGTAGCCAACTTGGTTCCTAACAAAACAAGCGGAACATGCTTTGAATGAAGTCAAATACCCGTTTGTATGTTAAATAAAATATAGCAAGAACAAGTTCGTATTGGTTGCATTAAAAATCCCAGCGCATAATAACCGGTATTTTGTTAAGGAACGCTCAGCGGACACATTTATCCATGCATATACCATGAGAGACAAGTTGTACTTTATGACCAGTGAGGCACACCTGGGGAAAGTCTACAAGGTCCCCGAAAATCCTCAGACAGACACTTTATTGCTCTCCAATGGCCCCAAAAAAGCTAAACAAGCACACTTTAGAGACCTATTACTCAGAATGAGACATCACTATGGCTGGAAGTATCACCGCGGGCATTACGCTTAAAATATATAGCCTGTTAAAAGATAAAGAGAATAATAAGACTAAATTCAGCCTAATAAGACACATAAATAAGCTTTTTCAACATATTTTGAGATTTATGTCTTCCACAGAAACTGATTTTAGTTATCAGTATGTGATTTAGAAATCTACAATATGCATTTTAAAAATGATAAATGATGAACAAACCTTTCCTATACCTCAGTGAAGCACCTCATATGCTAAGCTGTCACTGACATTATCTCGGTGTCACTATTTTGCAGCGTAGACTGCCAGGCAGACAGACGTGGAACATGAAATAAAGAAAGCCAGAATATAACTGCCTAAGGTATCATAGTTTAATCCATGATCTCCATCAGGATAGCGCTTGGTTTCAGTGACATTTCAGGCTGACTGTGGAGGAGTTTGATCGGTCTGATCATCGGATTGGCCACCAGAGCAGGACGTCAGGTTGCATTTCTCCAAAAGCTGAATCTAGCTCAACTTCTCCGCCACAGGTCAATGTGTTTTTTTTTTTTTTTTGGCATATTCTGTGGCCTGTACTGCTGCAACGGGACAAATGGGAAAACCTGCATTTTTGCCGCAGCACCTGATTTGGTCTGTATGGAGCCTTAATCAGTTTGGAACCAAGACATCTCTCCTAAACTATTCGCCGGTTTCTTTTTTAAGCAAAAATGCAGTTGCAGAATATCCTCTGGTATAAATATTTATCCATTAGGTCTGCAGGCTGTTGGGGGCCACAACTGATAACATCATCTAAACATACAATAACAACAGTTACTGTACTGTTCTGGTCACAAGTCTGGCTTGTGTTATTTTCAGTAGAGAAAAAAATGTGTGGCAAAAACTGAGCTTGCATGACTTTTTGAGGCAATGATCACATTTTTTTTGATTCAATAAACAGACCGGATTGGTGCTTATTAGAATCACATACTTATTATAATCAGCATTTCTGCTTTTTTTTCTAGCCACCATGTGGACTTTTTGGCATGCTTTTGTGATATCAAAATACTCACAAGATAACGATTTTAGACTAAATATCTGTGATCAAATGCCATCAAATGCTCATTTTTAGATTTCATTCACGACGGAGAGTGCTTGTTTGTTTCTCTCTTGTCATTCTTCTCATGTTAAGATGCTTTTGTCAGGCCTCACTCGTGTGTAATCTAGATGAATGTTGGATGGCTCCCTGCCTCCATTATTTTATCAACAAGACGACAAAGCTTTCAGACTGTGGCTCATTTATTCTGCATCACACACAGTGCATGAATGCATGTATGCCTTTAATCTAAATGCATGTCTGGAAAAAAAGTGACACATTTGCGTCTTTCATTCAATTTTTGGTACAATGCAAAATAAAGTGGCTGGAACATATACAGTATGTTTTTTTCCTGTTGCTCAGAGCTACCCAACAATTTGACAATTTGCTAATAGAGAAAACATTTATGTTAATCCAGTTGCAATTCCTGTATGCTGAAACAAGCCATTTTATGACTCCGTAACTGAATTTCACAGCTGCAAACATGAAGCTTACTTCAGATGCAACTGCTGAGGAATTTGATACATACTGTAACTTTGCAAGTTGAGTAGATAATAAAGCAATGGCAGAGCTTTATTGTTAATAAAGTAGGTGGTGTAAGGTCAGTAAATGGATGTTGTGACTTTCTGGTAGTAATTCTGGTATAAAGATAGAGCCTCATCAGCAATGCCACTAAATCTAAGTCAGCTGCACCCTAAAATACCAATATGTTTGGTAATAAATTTTCAGCACCTCTAATGGCAGCATTTGTCAGTCCTGCCCAACTGTCTGGGACTGCTTCTGACTTGTGCAACCAGGGCGGCCAGAAATGTGGCACTCCCCGTATCCTCCACAGCTGCCTGCCCAGTTGGGCCCAGGTCAGCAGAGCGCTTGCAGTGGGCCATGAGGAAGGAGGGGCTGGCCATCACTGGCAACTTATGTTCACCACACCACCAACTCCCAATGGGTAAGCATACAAAATGCAGAGGTTAGAGACTTAATTTCTGCCTTGCAACCTCACCCCCTCAGGCTGACTCCCTGTTCCTGTAGCCCCCCACAACCCCCTGAGTCATTCACCAAACCCCCACTAGTCCAGCCACTGTGACATTTGTGAAGCCAGGAGTCCACATAACAAAAACACATTAGGCAAATGTCTGGGGTCAAACGTCTGTTTGAATTGGCCAGATGAAAGCCACTTAGATTGGGTCTGTGCCATTCTGCTTAGCAACTAAATACAGTTACAAAAGAGGCAGTGCTGTGCGAGCCAGCGGTTTGTCTCACTGACAGAATATGCTACCACATTCAAGTTCTGGTACCATGTGTGCCAAGAGACGATACAAGAGCTCTGACAAAGCTATTTAAGCCTGGGGTATTACCAATCAGCTATCTATCGTACATAAATAAAACAGAAATACTACAGGCCGGAAAATAACTTATATTTAACCTACATCCACATTTGTTGTCTCTAAGAAGCAAGTGCAAGCGAACACAGCAGGGGTATTTGCAGTGATGAATGGGCATTCCCCATTGGACACCAGTTTTCAGTAATTTTTAACTCTTGGACAGACTTAACAGCTGGGCTTTTCTGTCTACCCGGCCTCCTTCTGCATGTGTGCACTTAAAAAAAGCAGAAGCTCGGATTATCTAGGCACCAAATGTCACTCGTTTTATAGAACAGCAGGAAACATGCTGAGCTGCACAATTTTTCACAGCCTTGAGGACAGTGTGAACTATTAGCGGCTTGCCGAACTAGTGGGTGTCTCAAATCATGCTGGTGTCAGAAGGACTTGAGGCATGACAAGAAGTTCCAAAATAACCAATGGGATAATCGCAGTTTAAGACTATGCCAGAGGAGTGCTGACGTATATGCTAATACCTCACCCCAAAGTACCTCTTGGTGACTTCTGTGCATGTGTCTGGTACTTGTCGCTGCCGTCATCGTGAGTAAGGGAGACAGCCTTTCATTTATTGTTTTTACTAGAGCACTACTGCTATACTATCAATATCCAGTGAACAGGAAGCGCTGTCTAAGTTACTTTACAAACGAAAAAAAAACTAAGACTGCATCATCTAAGTGAGGAGACCACTAAGAGTGGGTTATAAAGGAGGAAATAACAAATACAAGAGTAATCCATTGAAAGTAAACATCAATTCTCTCTGTCCAATCCAGTCTAATTGTAATGTTAGTCCACATTCTTGAGACCTCAGATTTTGCAGCTTCCTAATGCAGTTCATTTGGACAAACATATCATTGTGGAAGACATCAATAGAACCGAGTGGACTAAATGATATGCCAACTTTCCATGTTTGTTTCCTCTCGAAGTGTTTGGAACAGCAGTGGCCCCGCTAAAAGGTGACTTCCTCTATGAGGAAATGGAATTTGCAATGCACTCCTTACAGCACACTCTCCCTTTGTACTTGTGTGAAAATATGTTGTATCTCATCTAGCTAGAACTGCTTACAAGTGATTTGAGGAAAAACAGTCCTATATTTTACAGTTTTTTTTTTATAGCAGCTACCCACGGTGTACAGTACTGCTCTGTTTCAGTGGAAGACCTTATGCTGTGCACATAATCGTTTTATAGTAAGAGCCTCCTGAACAACTCAAATGTGCCTTTTTGCTGCAGGAAGAAACAACATAAGCAAAATGTGAGAAACAAAAACATCCCATGACTCCTCCTGGCAGAACATAGAAAAGTCAGTTTAACTCCATTAGAGAATGCAGCCTAAGTGCAAGAACAATTACGTTGTCTGCTTGTGTTCTTTCCATAAATTACTCCAACACGGCTAGAAGTTTTTCCTGTAAACTTTTCATCTTCTTCATCTGTAGAATTGTATTAGTTGTGAAGCACCATTACTGGAATTTAAAAGTGATCGTGAGGAAGACTGTACAGTAAAAGGTGCATTTCAAGGGGGAAATAACAAACGGACTATGGTAGGTGAATAACCACAACAATGGACTTAAGAGTGAGCGTGATGGTGAAAATCTATTGACAGGTCAGATTTTCGTGCATTAAAAAGCTTTAAAGAGAGGAATGATTGATTGTTAGTTAAGTTAATGTATCTAGTCCATAAACTAAATGGATTCCTATTGATATCTCATCTCTTTTAAAAGTCCATCTTATTCCATCATTGTGTAGCCTCTTTAAATCACCTCTGTGGACTCAAAAGTTTCTTATTGTATCTACATTTGGTTATTGAGAAGCAATATTGTTTTACATTTCTACAGTGCAGGTCTTGAACTAAATCTTGATGGTTGTAGGAGCGATATGAAACAAATACAGCTACATTTATATGAAGATAAATGTGGAACAAAGAAAATAGAGGCAGTGATATAGCAATATAAAATTATATGTATTATGGGGTGTTCTGTAGCTCAGTTGGTAGAGCAACCGCCCCATGTACGAAGTCCTTGCCACAGCAGACCAGGGTTCGAATCCGACCTGTGGCTCTTTCCCGCATGTCATTCCCCATCTCTCTCTCTCTCCCCACATTCCTGACACTCTGCAGCTGTCTCTATCGAAAATTAAAAAAAAAAGGCTTGAAAAGGCCAAAAAAATCTTTACATTTCTATGTATTATAAGTGTATAAAGACAGTGAATAGAAATAAAAGTTAGAGACAGGATTTTGAAATCGGAGTTAATTCTGCTGCAGCTGCCAAATGCCTTAAGGGAGCTCTCTTCTTGAACTCTATATGTGACACCTTTGGTAATTAATATACCTTTTCAACCCTGTGAATCAGAGATAAATTATCACTTTAATAAGGAGGGTTCCCTGATTAACCTTTCGCTAAAGACGCACACAGCGAGGAGAGACGTGATGAACTGCCAAGGACCTCTGATGATGAACATATGAATCATCAATACCAGCAGCTCTGCGCCTCTTTGCTAAAAACACAAACGACACCACAACAAAGAAATTCCGGCCATCCGGGGCATTGCCTCTGACTCCAAAATAAACATTACGTTTTGTTACAAGGATCCGCTTCTGCGTTGAGGGGAGAAAAAGCAGACAGCGGGAAAACAGAGAAGAAGAGTGTGAAGCCCTCTTCCTCTCGACTTTGTGACTCAATTGCTGGAGCCCCAGGTGTTTTTTGTTCTCAAAACATCCCGTCAACTCCCCAGCTGACTTTCAGTCTATCAAAAGCACCAGAGGATTTCTCTCTTCCAAACGAATGAATAAAATTGTTGGTAATGCTTTCTCTGCCTACTAGTACCAGCTAAATATACCTATAAATAGCACAGCAGCCTGCCATGGAAACAAACAACCGCCTAGCCTCGGATCAGTTACAGGAGTAGCAACTTTTTATAGGTCACAAAAACTTCCAGTTGCCTAGGAAACAATGTGGAAGAATAGTGCACTTTTGGACGCAGAACAGGTAATACTGGTCAGGGCAATTAGAGGGCCCATTTTGTTGAATGGGAGTTATCAGAGAGCTGGCTTGGGGTAATTGAAGGGTTTGCTCATTCACTGTTCTGCTAACGCTGCACCTGGGCCAAGGCACCTTGAACAGCTCACAATGGAAAGAAATGCCTGTTTGTTTTCTGTAAGCCAGGGGAAGTGGAAAACTGTCAAAAGACGGGGCTGGTGGTTTAACAAAAAGCCACTATCTGAATATTGATTTCCATTTTGACTTGGGTAATATTGTTCATTCCGTAGCCAAGCTAAAGTGGAAAGCAATGGGTCTGCTAGGACTACAACTCTGTCCAGATGAGTTCCAAACAAGCTGCCTTTCTTAATGTTATATAACAGCCATTTAGTGTCATCTCTTTCTCTGTGTCTGCTTTAGACTGTTTGCATGCATCGGAAGATTTAATGTTTTGTTTTTTTTTGGCATGCAAGGTGCTTCCAACCGTCTTTACATTGTTTCTCCCCAGGCCTTTTTGGAAGCCCTTTGTTTCCACACTGCATTTGTTGTGGATACCTGATTAAAACTCTACCACATCTGGTTTACACTCTTCCTGCACCTGTTACTAAAATCCCATAGGCCAACCTACATTCACAGCTGTGACTCTCAGGGCAGCCTGGCCCATCCATTGCATGATGACTATGCAATTTACAAAATTACAAGCTAGCTGAAACCCTGCCCTAAAGAAGCCCCAGACTCTGCCTGAATTATTAATCAGCTATTGATGAAGGCTTGATAAATGCACTTGGCTCACCATCCCAATGACATTCTTGTCTCCTGCCCTGGGCCACTTCTGCCGCTCTGCCTGCCTATATGTTTCTGTCAGATGATACAAAAGTTCCAAAGATGTGAAATGTGCTCATTTAAATCACAAAAGGTAATTGTTTTCAACAATGTATCAGCTTACAGATCTCAACTGTACTGCTATTGCCCGGGAACTCAAATAAGCACACTTGCATGCCAGCTAATTACAGTTTCACACTGTGTGACAGTCGACAATCTTCCCCTTTTCTGTTGGCCAGCCACCAAAGTCTTCTAATGTGCTCACACAAGGGGAATCAACATGCCAACCTGATGGAGGTATACAAACATCAGCGGAGAATTACAGGCGTAATTTTGATTACTTCTTTGCCTTTAGGTATTAATATAAAATCCATCAAGCTTTAAGAAACTCAAGAGAACATTATTGTTTGTTTGAGGAATGCTGTGGAAAACCGTGACATGCTCTTTTTGAACAACTTGGACAAGTCTTGAATGAATTCATGTAAACACCACGCCAAGAAATGCATAATGTCACACATGGTGTGGTGATATACTGTATAATGCACATTATCAAATGACAGTGAAGCACTTCAGCAGCCCTTGTGACTGACCTCTGGGCCTGGTCGTCCATATCTCCACCACCATCACCTCTAGCAGCTGCAGAGCACTTAATAAATTGCACCTTTAACAAAAGGAAAAGGTGATGAATTGAAAAATGTTTAGCCCTCTCATGCATTATTAATGCAGCCTTTGCCACAAATCGGCCGTTGATAAATAATTAAAATTAATCTCATTATGGGATTTTCATTATAGGATAATTTAATTAAATGAAAGCCCAAGGACCTCTGAGGGCCTGGAGCCACTAGGGCCCCGTGCCCTACTCCTCTAATGGGTCGAGGACAGGAGAGTGCATTGGTAATGCACAGGAGCGCATACATTATTTAATGGATCCCACTAAGTAAGGACAGATCAATGATAACTTGTCATCTCATCAATGTGTTGAAAGCATTCCAAAGCCCACTGCAGGACAAATCCCAAAACTGGAACAGAAAAATATCTGCACACACACGGGCGCATGCACATACACACTTACTGTACGCCGCACAATGTCACTGACTGTCATTTGAGGATGCAGCTATGAATATTCTTTGTTTGTGCATATTGAAATGTAATACCAACTAGAGGATGCTTGTGCATTTTACTGATGGGAAAGCAGCGGAGACCTGGAGGTTGGAGGATGAAGAGAAAAGACTTGACATCTGTTGCCTGCATTACAGTTCAGGTCAAACGTGCTTCAGTGCAAATGGTGAAGGGTACAAGGTGTACATCTGATACCAAACAATAAATGATATCAGAGTCAAATGGGAGCCATTAAAGACCTTCTCGGTGAATGAGAGGAGGGGCCGAAGAGGAAGAGGGTATCTGGGTTTGTCTTGTCTCCAGGAGCACTTAAGCACTCTAATTATCACACAGCAGTAAGGATGCACACATCTAGCTCACATTGAGACGTCTTAAGCTGCTTTTCCTCCACACATGGATCGAGTTCCCGGCTATTCACACAGGCTCCGCAATAAATAGCGGGTTAAAGTTTTGGATACAATAAAATATAAAATATACATACGATAGATATGCCATTTTATGTGGATAAAACTCTCAAAAGCTGCATTATTTTTTGCCCTCTTTGACCTTCTAAAAATGTAGTATTATCTAGACACTATTTATGAAATCTCTTTTGATCAAATACCACAGATGAATTTTATTTTGGTTTGAATTAATTAAATTCCAGTTTATCTGTGGTTTGTCCGTTGTATGAGCTATTAAATAGCTTTATGCATAACACAAAATTAGACTCATTTTGCTTTCCACACTTTTTTTTCTCTTCGGTTTCTCTACAATATACAACATTGTAGCCCAGTCAAGATAAAATTCAATTCTCAAAAGAAGGGTCTAATTATTTTGATTTGATGACTCATACTTGAATTCTTCTAAATAAATGTTATTACTCAGACCTCATTGTTATTGCCAGACTTCTACAAATTAAATGAATGGGATTATTAGGCTTAAAAAACATTGTGGGAAGTGCGTGATAATGAAGAACATATGTGACAGAAAATCTCACATTATGTATATGCACGTCAGGTCTGCATTTCAAAGAGGAAATCTTTAACATAAACATTAGCATTTTGTGAAAACAACTGAGTAATTAGTTTAGGGCATAATAAGCTGGGGTAGGCACACAATGAAAGAAAGCATTCTGGCTTTAAAATGAATAAAAATTGATTGTGTCCCAATAAAAAACGAATTGGCGGAGTGTTAACTGGATTCCACATAAACGTCTGTAGCAGTCCCTGGCCGCTTTATTGTGTGCTAATGCAATAGAGAACACTTAGCAATAAATGCTCCTCTCTGATGAGCTCACAGAGGCTTTCCAAGATGGCCTGATGAAATTGTAAAAATTAGATTTGAGCTAGCTGCTAATGACTCCTAAAACAAAGGAAAATCTCTAAATAGAATTAGCCTGCCCTCTTCTTCTCTAAATACATCATATGTAAATTACTGTCATTTGGAGAAATATGCTTGCCTGGAAGGTAAAGCCTTCATTAGAGATCTCAGTAGGTTTGGGACTTGAACAAGAACTCCTCCAGGACATTTAAAAAGTTTGAGTACTGAGAGAAGGTAAAGGTACTGTTCACTCATGGCAGCAGATCAGAGATGACTAAGAAATCTATTTTTCATTATTTTAGTCCAAACCACATGGATTTTTGTTCCAAGGCTGAGGGCATAGATAACTGCTATGAGAACCAAATACTATATGTGTAAAATGTTTTAATCCATATTTGTACTAAATTTGAAACCCACTTGTGCTCAATATGCTTCAGCCAAGCCAATGCAACATTTCTCTAAAAATGTGTGAGTGTTCACTTACAACATCTTCAGTGAATCAGTTCATAAATGTGCCGCCCCAGACACCAATAGAGTGTCTCACTGAAAGTTATTCAATACAGTTAATTAAATGAATGAAAGTCTGATGCATTATGGTGGTCACTTTGACCATTAAGTGTAAAAATGTTTATTGAGGTTTTGTTTTAAGTTTGTAACAGGTTTTGTTGAGTAAACAGATTTTTTTTTTTTTTTTTTTTTGTGTGTGTGTGTGTGTGTGTGTGTGTTAAATTAAGTAAAACATTTGCACAACATAATAAACTTAATGCTAAATCTAATCAGATAAAATAAATAAAATACTGAATAACTAATCAGGTAGTCAACGCCAGTCTTCAATTAAAAAAATGTCTTTTCAAACAATCATATTAAAGCTACTTGTTTAGTTAATTCTGTTTTTTTTTCATAACTGCTGACATTGATGATCAAATTACTTCAGACTTGCAGCAAATAAATATGACTTTATTTGAAGTAGAGGAAATATACTGGCTTTATATGTACAATACAATTCAGTAGTGTAAAACAAATATACTTTGTACATCAGTGTAACTCTTTCAGACAGCAACAATACAACTCTGTCAACTTAAAGTGTTTACACAATTCCTGCCACCAATTATTTTCTCCTCCAGAGAAGCCTCCACTTAACCACTCAACTACCCTCCATTGTTTGTACAGGTCAAGAAAAACAGACATGTATGACATCTTTGCAGGAATTACTCACCAATTAAACAGGATAAGTTGTGTTTGCAGGAGCTGCTCAACTGTTTCCTAATACAAACAGAGGGCCTAGCCGTTGCCTAGCTTCAGGACACAGCCCTTGTGTGTTCCTACCAGGTAGGTAATTCACTTATCTGGGCATTGTTCTCTGTTCATCCCTGTTGAATCGCACAGCTTTGCCATGAGATTTGCCCAGCTTTAGGTAAAACCTCCACCAAATATAAGCACAGACCTCACAGGCCTTCCCAAAATAAAACCATGCAGGATGTGTAGTGACCCTAAATGTCAATAATAGTGGAAATAGCTTGCAGAAATGCATTGTTAAGCACTAATGGACTGTTTTATGAATGTTTCATATTAATCAAATTGTGAGTGAAGGCAGAACATCTGTAGATCCATTATGCACTCATAATGTTTGTTGGACACATGTTTGAATGGCTGAAAATTGAGACTAAGTCTGCATGGTAGTGGAGTTTGAGTGTTTTCTGAGGGTCTGACAGGAGGATCACATATGGAGCAACAGCCAGACTGCAGCTGTGGGGTATTTCCACTGTCCATAAGCACCTACCTATTAATGGGCTTAAAGAAAACTCATGATAACTCAAATCTGTCAAACTGTTACTGCACGTTTATTAACTCTTAGACGCAACAACTTCTTATCAAACCAAACTTGAGGAAATATTGTGCATTTTATGCCTGTTTTCTTGCTTATATATGACATAAGGTGTAGTTAACAACCAGATAAAAACAGAAAAAAAAATGTTTTATGTTAGAAATAATTCTATCGTCCCATTACGATGTCTACCGTAGGTGTCACATTTGGTGTATCTAAATAGTTAATCGTCCTGATGTTCTTGAAGGAGTCAAGCAGCGGATTACAGTAATTGAAAGTCCATACTGCGACAAAAATAACTGTTCTCACACAGGGGCTAGACCCACTGGTGCCTTTTGCTGTCTGTTGGCGAGAACTAAATATATTTTCTGCATTCTGAATGGCATTCCTCTCTAACGCATACGTGCCAGTAGTTAACAGTGTATGAGAATAAATAGCTTTCTCAGCCAAGCCGTGAGACGCGTCAAAGATGGGTCCGCATGCATGTGATTTGTTTGTTTGCGGAAACATATATCAAGTGTATAAGCAGGTGTAAAGAAGTATTTATGTAAGTGTCTCAATTTTGTCTGTCCCTTTTTATAAGTTTACATTAGTAACAAGTCAGAAAAACTTGCGCTTATATGTATTGACAGAGTAATAACCCTTCTGGCAAAGCAACGTGGGCCTAATTTCTAAGGATCTCAACAGTGAGCCAGAATTATGTCACTCTGACCACCTGTTCCTCTGAAAAAAAAAAAAAAAAAAAAAAAAGCGTCACCAGCCTTAAGTAGTTCCGGCACGCATCCAAAATGTGAACTTCTGAACCGGAGTGCTTACTTTCTCATTTGTGTAGAAGCAGGAGGCGGCAGCGTGTAGCAACAGCCACTCTAATTTCGTGGTGGTAGAGGAAGGGTTTACATAAGGGATGTGCTGTTCTGTGCCTGTCACTCAACCTGCGGCTGATTGGCAAATGCAAGATTGAGGCTGATGCTGTTTCATGTCACCTAAAGGCTAATGAGAGATTAAACATCAGTAGCAGAAATGCTAAATATTGTTCCAGTAGTCCAGCAAGGAGTTCACACTTGCATCTGTGGAAATAACCCTGGGAACATTTCCTTATTGGGTAAATGGAAATAGCACTCGTAATTAAAAGCTTACAAAACACCTGTACAAATAATTAAAAAAAAACACGTTTATGACACGTGATAAATGTTCACTTCAGTGCTTACTTATACAATCTATCAAAAATAGAAAATTCAATCATCTCATGAAAGACAGGCTGCATACATTAACAATGGCTCATGTATTAGCTTTGATAGGTCACAGAAATAAAAGCTAATCCCTCCTCTATCAAGGGAAAGCACAAAATGTTCGGCTGCTTACGCTGTCTGTCTTCAAGACTAAGTTGCATTGCAGGTGTACCATGAATACACAGTGTATTTCTTTTGGACCGGAGCTCTAAAATAGCTGTGCAAGCATTGGTGGACCACACACAGCTGTTAGTGGTGTGGTGCTGCTTACATCATTGGACTTTATGCCAATTAGCGTTTCTCCCTATTTGCAGGGCGTTTGTCATGAATGAATGACACGCATAAAAATAGATGGAGCAGCCAGCATAGCCGCGTTACAGTGTGCTTGCAATAAAAGAGTACACATAACAAAATATGTGTAGAATAATAGACAATGTATTAAACTTGTCTGTGATGAGAAAGATTTAACATTTTCAATATAAAACTTTCTGTCTGACCAGGAGTCAAACCACAGGAACAAACTGCACTGATTGCACAGGACATGTTCATGTTAAATGAAACAGGCTTGCTGAGGAAACCAGCCCAGCAGTGGTCCGTCATGAGGAGGAGGGCAAACCACCATACTGTGGTGGCCTTGATGAAATCAGCTCACACTAAGGCCTGTGCGCTGACAGTGGGGATCAGGGCGGTCAGAGTTATTCCAGGGGTCCTGCCACTCAGCCCAGTGGCTGACCTGAACAAAAGGCCGATAAGCCACAGACACAGAGTGCCAGTCTCCACACTGTAAACTACAACGGAACCTGAAGTAATGTTTCAATCTGTGAACGACTAGACACAGACAGCCAGGCAGGCAGAAGAGGGCACTGTTTTTCTTCACTGTTAAACACAGTACAGTGCATTGATAAATGTATTATCAAATATACATTAATGAGATGCACTTAGAGAGTACCACAAGAGGATTTTTCTGTGTATAAAAAGGACGATAATGTAGTTTTAAAAAGTGTGAGAAATCTCTAAATTGTGAAATACTACATTAGTTCCATTCAAGGGTTATAATACACCTACTGTATGAATGTGTGAATTTCTCTGGTGCTGTCTGTCCAGCTACAGTAAAGAGAAGTAGCCACACACCCTGCACCATTTGCTCCATGTGTTAAGGTGTCTATCATGTGTGAAACAAGCTATTTTTCTTCAGCAGTGCCTTTTTGACTCTGATGACATAATGCAGGAGAGAGTGGGTGCTGGGGGAACTTTCCCCACTCTTGCTTTTATACACCTATTTAAGAACAGCAGCCTTTCACACCAAGTTCAGCAGGAAGAAGTAGTAAAATGAAATGGGCAAGACCTACAGTATTTCATAATTAATAGGTAGCAGTGAGAGGAGAGCGGTCCGCGCTGACGTAAAAAGATCAACAACGTATAAAAGTGATCATTCACTCTGCAGAAAATTACGGATGAAAAACCCAGTGCCATATGTTTTTCCTTTCACGGGAACAAAATCATAACAAATTTGAAATACGCGTCAAGCTTTTTATAATCTTTGATTGCTTTGCTTTATTTGGAAGTCCTACAGAGTTGCTACTCTGCTTACCTATACGATCTAATTTGTTACTGAGGTGGTCCCAAGCTCATACCAGGTCACCACCTGCAAGCAGTACTGTAAATTACTTGGTGGGCCTAATTGTCCATGTCCGCTGTATTACTATAAACCACTAGTGCTGTGCTAACTCTATTGTCAGGTACTTAATCAAGGCCACCAGATTTATTTCCCTGTGCTAACTCTGGGGACAACCACAAGCAGAGGACTGAGTAATTGGATCTTTTTTTGCATCTAAAATTAACCACCTATTCTTAGTGAGAGCTGGGGGTTTGGAAATGATAACAATAATGATATCAACCAATACCATATGAGGCCTTGCCTTTCATACTGGGAGTTGCATAATGCATAATAGACCCAGATGTTGCTCGGGCTGACCTTACCTGGGGGGGTATGGTGCCATTATGCCAATCAAACACTGTAACACTTGATCAGTCACAGGCCTAAAGCAGACTGGAGAAACTCAATTATTCAGTCTCTTACCTCACACGTACACAGCAGTAGCAACAGACGTTAAGGTGAGCCCAATCCCTCCTGCATGGACCTAAGGCAGGAAATGACAATGGCGAGAAATTAATAACCACAGTATAACTTACGACAGTCGTAACGCGCGTTTTGAGAGCGAGCCTTTCACATGCTTCCCACCAAAATCACTGTTTTCACTGCAGTTTTCACATATTCAGTATTTTACTACTACAGAAGAAAGATGAGGGAGACTGACTGATAAATTAATTCTGTAAAAACAGACATTTCTGGGCAGGAACTGAGAAAAAAAAGAGTATAAAGAGAGTAGTATGAGACGCAGACGGAGTGATTTGGGTCATTTATTGGCTAACAAACTTTTTTTTACATCACATTTTTGGTGGTTACAAAACAAGATATCATCTATTTGACAAAACAAACTTGCTAAAGAACAACCTCCTGCACCAAAAGAACACACAACATGCATCAGTTTAATTGTAATATGCTTTCCATTCAATTTCTCTCTTTAAGTGACTGTATATAGTGCTTTGTAATACAACTCCTTTTCGTCAATGTGGTAGGTGAAGCAGTGCGGAGTGAGAGAAGAGTGAGCACTGAGCATGCAGAGGGAATGTGGTCTGTGTAGGGATGTCAGAAGCATAATGGCCAGCTGAGTCATAGGTTATAAAAAGCTGTCATTAGGGATTTCTGTCCTCAGCAGCTCATCACACAGGACCTGTGAATTATTTATTACGCTGGAAACTCAAGTGCCGCGTTACTCAAGACCGCCTGGTTTCCTGCACTTCCCTTTCCCTGGGCTTGTTTAATAAAAGCAGAACATTTACTTGTTGTAATTAAAGTCCTTAAGAGGATCCAATATATAAATAGGAATTGATTTAATTAATGGAACTACTGTGGTGAATTTTTTATACAATGGATATAACAAATTATACACTAACAGTGTGCGCTTCTAATGAGGGCTTTGATACAATCAAAGTGTACAATCAAAGTGTTTGTATTATTAGGATGGGCCTTGTATTTACTTTGCCTGCAGTCCAAATGACCACATAATTAGCACTCAGACTGCATTAATACATTTCTATTATATGGCAGATTGTTTTTTTAAGATAGGCCAAACAGCCAAGTCTAATTGCAACAATTTGGAAACTTTTAAGAATACATTTTCGCATGCATGATGTCCAAACACTTTTCCTCCTCATATGTCCTCAAAGAAAGATCCCTTAAATCAGTTTCACTTCATTTTTCCCCCACAGTTTTTGATAGGAAAGTCGATGCAAATCAGCTCAGGCATTTTTCCTCACTTTGTTTTGTTCTCAGTATATGAAAATGGTTAAAAATCCCATGGGTCAGTGAAAATGATCCCTCCACTCCAGTCGCCTGCTCTAAGTCAGCCAAAACATTCCAGACTTCAAAAGGCAGCTTTGCCTACCAGGGCCATTTCAATGTCCCAACCTCCATGGCCCAGGAGGACTTGGTTATTTGGATAAATTAATTTCTGGAGTCTGCCTGAGTTGCAAAAACAACCTCCTGCCTGACAGCAAATTAGTCTAACTGAAAAACCTAGAAAATGCATAAGGTTAAAGAAAACCGGCCCCTCCCCACCCGTTTTATTTTGTTTTACACAAAACTGATTTTCTGTTTATTGACTGCTCTGCTGTCTTCACGATTTTATTTATTTTTTGGAAACTTTAATAAGAGGATAAAAAATATTGTTGAGTACATCTGTAAACCTTTACGTTGGCAGGTGAAGAGTTTCAATAGGCAACACCAGCACACAGGCTGTAAAACACACCGGCTGTGTACAGTACACAGCTGACAGGCTGTATACCATAAAACAGACTGATGTAAAAGTTTAACAACTGTCAGCGGTATTGAGAAAAAAATGAAATAAAATTGAAATCTCTTGAAGATTCAAACATTTATAAAAAAGAGAAAAAAAAAACAAACCTGAGAGCACAGACTGTGAAAATGGGGGAGGAGGAAAACGGTTACGGAGGGAAAATTATGCAAACAGATGAAGACAATCCAGAATTAATGGTCCGCAACATTTTCAGGCACTCAAAGAGCTGTCCAAGGACACCATAGGGGAGACTGCATGGCCCCAGTAATTGGAGGAGCATGTAACTTCAAAAGTAAGGAGAACAGACTGGAGAACTTTCCTCTGAAGTCAAGTCTTAAAGAAAACGTGAAGCACATGTACAGTACAGTAGGGAATCTGGTACATGTGTGAATGAAAATTGTTCTATTCATTGCTGCAGACATGATACATTGCAGTATTCCTGCTGCGCTACCACGCTTTTTAAAAAAACGGGATGCATTCAGACTTTGAATCTTTAGGTCACAGCTGTTCCATCTCAGGTCAGTGACTGAAAATACAAAATGCAGCAAAAAGAAAGTGGGTCAAAACAAAACAAGATATTCCACAATGTCAATAAAGACGGCCATAAAATATATCATTCAGAGGATGTGAGATCACCCGAAGAAAAAGAAAAGGCTTTAAAATGTAATGACCATAAGTCAGAATAGATGTGTCATTTATAGTGTTGTGGATTTTGACTACATTCCCTATCTTTCATAAAATGGATGATATTTCTGCACAGCAGTCCAAAGGCAGTGAAACTGTGGCTTTGTCAGATGATGATTTAACCACAGTATGGAAGGAGTATCACAGTATTAGTAGTATGGCTGATATGAGTGGTCAATTAATCAGCAAGTTATTCAGAAATTAACGGGCTGCTATTGCTAACCCACGCATTGTGTCAGCCATTTTTTCAAGCGAAAATCAGAAGTTCTTTCAAATGTGAGGATTTCTTGCTTTTCTTTGTCTTGTGTGATCTGAATATCTTTGAGTGCCTGTTACAACAAACACACATTTATTAGAAATTGACCTCGTCATCACAGCCAACAAACGTATAGCCATGCAATGGAAAGATGAACAACAACTAGATGGGCTAGATGGAGTAATAAATTAGCGTGAAAGGATAATGAATAACGTGAAGGCTAAACCTGGAGGATGTTAAAAGATTTGTGGTGGTTTTATAACCAATCTGGAAAATAATTCACAGCATAGTACTCCTTTTATAATCATATAAAAGAAGAAGTATTGAATCCAACCATCATATGTGAGTCAGATAGTTATTATAGTCGATTTATTTCCCCCCTCTGCCTCTGTTTTATTCTTTGTTATTGTTTGTTTTATTGTACTGTTATTTTATTTATTGCTTTATCTTTGAATAGATGTCTGTATAAATTAGTGACCAGAACTGTAGGGATGGGTGAATGGGGGCAAGTGGGATGTGAGGACTGGTTGGTGGTAGGAGGGAGGGATGGGCTGATCGGGTATCTGTGTGCTTATATTTTTGTATGTTGTATGTTCAGCTCTCCACCTTCAGAAATATGAATGTGTCACCTCACACCTTATTAAACCGTGACAGCCATTTTTCAATATTTTACAGAACAATTAACTGAAAAATAATCAACAGATTAATCAGCAATGACAACAGTTGTTAGCTGCAACCCTTAACAGTGGAACTATTTCATATCAAGAGGGGAAGACAGGGGAAGATAACCCCGTCCATTCATCATGCATGCTGCATGTCTGATAATGAACAATACACAACTAAGCCTTTGTATCATGAAAAGCAGTCTAATTACCAACATCAAGAGCCTGTAAACCTTACACATCAGTAATGTTTGAGCTTACATTAAAAAGATGGAGACCAGATGAGACAGACAGACAGAGCAAACATCATCTGTGTACCCTGTTCCACTTTCCTACCATCGTCATTACAGCACCACATGGTTTGTGCAACCATGGACCCATGGATGACCTCCAGTCAGAAGTGAGCCAATATTCATCATAACATTTAACCAGGTGCATAAATATAGCAGCTTCTTGAATTGACATTTAGACACTGAAGGGCTACTGATATTTGACAACTTTGCTCTGCGAGACAAAGAAAAACACCCAATCACGAACCACCATCTTTACACAGTTGATCCGCTGATGCTTATTCAGTACCACTGCGCTGGTAGAGGGCCTGCTTCTGCAACCTAGACTGTAATCATGATGGCATAACTTTGACATAACCTACACTTCTGTCTCGATGATGTGCTTCAGCCATACATCATGAAAATGAGTCCAAGTCTGAAGAAAATGAAGACAAACTGTGTCATATTGGAATGGGAAAAGCAGAGGGGAACACAATCTTTCCAAGGTCCTTTGGTCTGAGGGAAGAACACCATGCGTGCTTGAGTCAATCCAACATACACTAACTGAGGAGAAAATGTCCATTTTTAACCTGTTATCCATCACTGTCAAGTGTGGTGCAGAGTAAAAGGGGAAATAATTAGACAGAAAAATGACTGGAGCCTGGGGCAGAATGAATGAGAGTAAAACCTAGGTACAACTGCTGTTAACTTAAGGCAAATGATATTTTGATAAATGTCCTGGATGCAGCTTGCGCTACCTGTATCGACGTATTTCTAGGGAGTGAAAGAATCTACATATTATATTATATTACAACATAAGCTACTGAGGGAAATCTGTGATAAAACACTGTATGTAGGCAGCCTTGGTTTAATGGCAGGTAAGTTATGCAGGATCAAGGTTAACTCACCCAAAGTAAAATACCTTGATGCTTTACAGGAAGGACAAACCAAATTAAAGTTAGGTTTTACTACAATTAAGGAATATATAAGTAAATAAGTACTTTTGACAAAGAGTTGTTTGTCCTATCAAAGCTTTAGTTTACCCAGATTTAATGTCTCACTGCGGATTGATCCCTCTGCCAGTTGATGCTAGAGCCACTATTTTTCACGTCAAACGCTGCTGCTGTCCCCGCCCATATTGGCTCAATATGGCTCAATACCACGCTGTCAATCCACCACACAAGGAAAACAAACAGGCAACAATTGTTAACCGTGCAGGAAAGCAACAGAGAGGCACACAAAACGCAAAGAGAGTCGTTTCATCGCCGCCTACCTTTACTGTATCACGACTGTCACCACATGCAACAAGTCTCTCTGTCCATAACTGTGAATTTTTAAAGTCTTCTGACCCGTCAGGCGTCTCCTCCTTTTTTTTTTCTCCCCGCTGACTGCAAAATGTTTCCGCGATAAACACAAACGTGAGGTGTTGGGAAAAAAACCTCCGTGTATGATGTTTGTCAGTTCACACAGAAGCTACAAAGTTAGTTTTTTTTTTTTTTTTAAGGCAGCGGAGTCGGAAGGTTACAGTGAATTGACAAGATAGATCCGCATGCGTCTGTGCGCGCGCGCGCTGCCCACTGGTATCAAATGCAGCAGGCACGAGGAAAACTTTACACGCGCTGAATTACAGCTCACTTTTCTCATTTACACTTTTTTTTTTTTTAACTTGTCAGTGACGTATAAATAGATTTTTTTTTTGAGTTTTTAAACTCAACTCATGTGGGTAAGTTTAAAAAACATGCTAATTTATTCTAGAAAATATTAAGGCATAATATAGTTCTATTATAACAATTATTAGTCACTAAAATCCCACTTACAAATCTTTGAGGATGGCCAAATATTAAAAATGTATGTTCATGTGATAAACCGTGTTATGGTGCTTGTATACAGTAAACTACATCCCTTCACCTCTCTCTCTGGATATGAGCTAGAGCGCCACCTATAGGTCCCCCTACAACCATCAAAGATGGGTGTTGAAGTTGAATGATTTTAGTATGAATGGGAGCTTCTTTTAGAGTCTTTAGTTCAGCAAACAATCTATAGTTTAAAATGAAAATAAGAAAGAAAGTAATGCATAAGAAAACAATACATTCTGATGCGCATGTATATATTTATTTCTCAGACTTTTGTCTAATCTTTGCCAAAATATTATTCAAATTAAACAATCTGAGAGGGGAAAACTGATTCTTCAGTTGAACGTCTTACAACGTCTAGACATGCAGCCTATGATGAGACGTCACAAGAAGATACTACTTCATATCAAGGGGTCACATGCAAAAAAGGTTGAGAATTACTGCTTTAATATTGCATAAATGAACTATTAAAATAAGGATATCTCATAACACTTTGAAAAAAGTAATAAGAAATAACAGTAAAGTGGTTATATATTTCACTGCTGGGGTGTATATCTCTTTAAATGGACATTTACACAATTACAGTACACGTTAGAGCACTCAGCAGGATATATCATATGCTTCCCGCATTATAAGAATAGTGTCTTGACAGCTGAATGAATGCTTGTATGAATAAAGCTACTGTCATTCTACTCCTTTGATAATATCAACTCGTCGGACTAGATGATTGGATGGACAGCTCTTAACAGCCTTCAGCAATATATCACAAGACAATTCTGATGATTTGTTGCATCAATTGACTGTTCACATAATCTCATTTGGGCTGGAAAATGCACTCATCCAAAAGGTTCCAGTCGAGGCCTTCATTTCAACACAGCAGCCCACACACCTTCAGATAAAGGGGTTCGAGTGGATGGAAAGTGCCACATATCCTTGAGAGCATTTTTTAATTTCTTGGTGCTCCATCTGTTGAAATGATAAAGTGCAGCCATAATGGAGTGCAACAAGATTAAATTAATCAGGTTTGTCCATTATACCGCCGCAGGCTCTTCACAGATGATTGCAATTTTCTCTGTCAGGCCCATTATTGTAAGATCTGTTTAGTGGCTTGATGCAATTAAAATGGACTTAATGTAAATTTAACAATACAAATAACACTTCTGTCTGTGTATGTTTAGGAGGGGTGCGGCTACAGGGTCCTGAAGTGCAACGGTAAACACCCACTGTAACCATTTTTAACTTCAAACAAACCAGGGTGCTATTTGATTAGTGTAGACTCAGTGATCAATAACTATGTTTCATGTTTTCATGTTCTCTGTGATGTCAAAGGATCCGGTTGCACAGACCACCCTTGTCTGGACATCGGCAGTAAGGAACACAACACCTTCCACAAGCGTATCATGATGCCCATAGATCATTTGAACCTGGAGTGGGGGGAGTTTAATGGAGTCGCTCTGATGAAAGCATATAAAGTGCACGCCTTCACTCTTGTGTATGAATCTCAGGGTTCAGTACAGTAGGTGAGGCAGACTTGAGAGAATTTTATTAATTTTTCCCGGAGCTGATCTAATATTTTCCTGATTGGTTGCTTCCTCCTGCTGGATCAGGTCACTGCCAGGGGACAAAGCCTACAGGATGTGTGCTTAACAGGAGGAGATCTCGGCCTAGCGCCACAAAGCTCCCACCGCCACTTAAACACGGGAACGGCGGAACTGTCACGCTAAAAATGTCAGATGCTTTTTATTCTCAGCACCTCTATAATTTTTGATTTATGCCATACAGTAAAATATAACAATGCACCGATGCTTTCTCTCCGTGAAGATACTCCTACACATTTGAGCACCAGGTTTTTGGTGGTACCTTCGCCGTGAGGCACATTTTTCATAGATCTATCTGGAACCTCAGAGCCACATCTGTTTTAGGTGATTTTACTGGATTTGAGGCGGCTGAGCTCAAGGTTATTGTGGCTAAATGAAGAATTACCATAACCAATCAGACAATGCACTTTATTACATTATATGCTGCATTTCATTTTGAGGTCAGGTGTTTTGTATTAGTATCTTATCACATTACAAGTGAAGTGAAATAACCCACACCTGGAGAAAAGTACATATTTTTGTTGATATATAAAAGGGAGGGGGCAATTTTTTTTTATTAAAATATTCTATTTTTTTTTTCCCCTTCTTTGCCCTTTCTTTTATCACACAATGAGAATACCTGGTGTGCTGCCCAGGTAACCTGAGGAGGTATGCACCAGTGTGTTTGTTGGAGGCACCATTCACACGAGGTGCATTCCAGTGGTCATGGCAGGCCAACAACAAGTCAATCAATCACATTCTGCACACCAGTAATTTAGTAGGTGTCACACTATCTCTTTTGTTAGCCACAGGACAGCAGTGGGAGTCAAAGAAAGACGCAACACAACAAAATGTTTTTCAAACAGCTGAGGACACATAAAAAGCAAAATGAATTCCCTCCCAAAATCAGATTATTATTATTACAGTTTAAAAAAAAAAACAAAAAAAAAACACACATTTTTATGCATTAAAACAAACAAACAAAAAAAAAGAATCTGATGCGTCTTTCATATGATATGATAAGCGGAAGCTTGCTTAAAGTCTGCGCCTCAGGAGTTAAGAGTGAGCAACTTTAAAGCTGCTAAGTGTCAAGCAACACATCAGCATGTTTGAGATAACAGTCAGTTAAAGGTCCAATCTGTAATTTTGATCTTTCAAAGTTTGACTTTTAGATTAAAAAATAGCATTTAAGTGTCGCTCAGATAACTGTAATCTAAAATATTTGCTGCTTTACTCACAGTTTTGGGAGTTTAAAATGAGGTGTTTTGAATTTCATTGGGAGGAGTACCCTTTTGTTTATGTTCAGATCACAGACTGTTCCTTTAAAGAGGTTTTTTAACCATAAGACAGTCTTATAAGGCAATTCTTTACAAGTCTGGATATCATGGAAAAGAACTACTGTATATAAATTTTTACATACTTTCAGTGTAGATCCAGATACTACACTGTATATTAATTTATTTAATTCTACACAATACAGCCTAATGTGTCCCATTGGTAATTAATTGCCATCTGTGGTCATTTATGTGTTTGACTTGCTAGATATCTGCCCAAATATACAAATACAATAACAACCAAGATACTTTGATTCATTGCTCCAGTGGTATAAGGCCTCGAGGTGATGGCTGTCCAGTTGCCAAATCAAATACCCCTGCAGGTATGAAAAACCCTGAAAAATGTGGTTCAATCTGTCCTCTATCAGCGGTTATATTGGAGAGGAAGTATGGCCAATGCTTGAGAGTGGAGCACAAAATAATGAGCCGCCCATTCCAAAAAATGTTTAATACAAACATACAAGCACCGGCATCAAATGCCAAGATCTCCCACAAAAAGAGCTTATGAAGCCCCGGTCCAGTGGGAGAGCATAAAGTATGGGAAATTTGTAGCGGGGAGAAGTCCTCCAAAACTGCTCAGCACAATTACTCGGTATGTATGGATTCTTTTTAATATGTCATGAAGAAAATTGGCACTGAGTGTAAGACCTCTTCTTTGCCTTTTTACTCAGTCATGATGGTTTATGGGACTTTTTTTTTTTTTTAAATACAACAGGCATTAGCCAAAATTAGCAGTGGGCTTTTTATCATAAAGCCTTTTCACCATTGCAGGGAGATAAGTTACCTTTTTAAATTATCACCTCAGCAGAATCCCTTTGGCTTGTAATAGGAAATTGCTTTTGGAGGAAATAATGTGTATCTTCATGGATATAATGTGATTCTGCTGATGTGCCATCCTCAACCAGCTTCTTTAATCTCACTCTCTTCTGCCAGCTCTGCCTTACATATCTGTGGTTTTATATAATAATACGATAACTGTTAGATGTGCAGGCCAAGAGTACTTGATTATAAAAACTTTATACATAGAAAATATAGTGCTGGCAGGCTAGATATTTGCTTTAAAAGCATTTATGTGCATATTGTCGCTTACAGGTACTATCATGGTAATTTCTACCAAGAGGTTGTATTTCATGATGATGTAATAATTTTCTTTTTAGGGGAAAAAACTTATTGGATTTGTAAAGCATCCACCCTGCTGTTTTAATGAAGAGAAAGTAACCTCTGCTATAAAAACAGACCACAGCCCATATGATGGAACTGACTTAATTATAAAACATATACCTTCTCCAAGACGTGAACGTATTGAAAACATCTATATCCTTAAACTGGGGAACACACCATGAAATAAAATGTGTTTGCCTCATAGCAATAGGTCAGCAATAGGTGTGGTTGAGTCCGCAGACGGATAGTGATCATGTGGATTAAACTGCATTTAGCCACACTTGTCTCATGGGATTTTTCTTGGCTACATGCAAGCAGACACTGAGCCAAAGCCCAGCTCAGTATTTTGACAGCAGAGCCAGAAAAAACAAAAGTGTTTTGCTTTTCCGTTGAAAAAAAAAAAAAAAAGCAAAGGAGAAAGAAATGAAGATGTAGTGGAGAGAAACGGTAGTCCCTCAGCCACTGCCTTACTCAATCCATATGCGAGGCTTAGAGGCAGGAAATACCCACAATTCAGTGTAATCAGGGTAGAGGCCGCCTACTCCATTGGAACGGACCTGGTGGAACTGATTGGGCACCATTAGGGCAAGCAAGAGCTAAATATGCAGCACACTCAAAATGTTACATTTTCATACAGCCAGAGACGCAATCAAAGTAATGCAAGGGAGCAAGTTCTATCTCCCATGAAAATTTAAGTCGAAATGGATTTGAGAAGCTTTTTTCTGTACCATTTTTAGGTTCACCTCTAATCTAACAGCTTCAGCCTGCTGCCAAATATATGCAAGGGCTATCGGCGCACACTTGCCATAGTTTAAAATGACACATTCCCAAATTACGTTTGTTTGATCACTACAAAGGCATATGTGTAAAAATCTCCCAGACCCTTCGTTGCTGCGTATTCTCAGTCCGCTTTGAATCACAAAGGAACATTTGTGTTTCGTTCGGTTGCATTGGTAATTCAAAAACTGCGGTACACAACACTCAACCGCAAGCAAGACTTCAACCCAGCAAATGACAATGTGCTTCCCTAAGAAGGCAACAGTTGTTTGACAGGCCAGTGGGTTTGTTTCATGATGAGGGAGAACTGCTGGCATGTTAAACCATAATAACACTTCCCCCAAACTAGCGTGCTAGCCGTAGCTCTGTGTCAGAACCAAAGAGGGGTTTCCCAGTTATACAAACAGAGGCTGACTGGCTTGTTGTCTGTACAGCTTGACGTTTATGGAATGTGAGGAGTCTGCATGTTTACTGATAGCTGGTTTTGGTTTGTCCCTTTTGAGAAATAATTGGGGAGGCTGAAGGAAACAAGGGTAGCAACAGCTGATGTGGTTTGGTCAAAGGGAATGGGAACATCTGCCTTTGATTTAATGTGTGGCCCAATAAAGACCCATGGCACTGGTGCAATAACTGTCTTTTTCTCTGTCTCTGTCTATTGTTGGATTCGCCTGTCTCTCACACTGTTTCTCATTCCTTCTCTCATACAGGCATCACGACCGCCGCTTCTCGGCCCAGTAGTTTTTGATTACTTTCTTCTTTTCTGCGCTGTGAATGTAAACACTGGCCTGTGCATTGTGAGTAAGGGAGAGGGCTGGAGTAGTTAAATCCTTGATTTGTACCTCTCGAAAACTCTCACAAGTCCCCCGTGCCCCTCCACCCCCGCTCTCCACCTCCCACACAATTCCCAGGTCAACAGAGCTCTCAATATGAGGCACGTCTGGTCTACTGTGACAGCATATGGTTATCCACTCAAGGTGTCCGGAGACACTCGCTCTTAATACGTTTCCAATAAACAATAGAGTACGGGGCTTATTCAATCACAGTGGGTACTACACTGAAGAAGCAAAGAACCTGTCTGCCTTAGTAAAATAAAAATATATATCTTTAAGTAGTACTTTGCCCATTATCTGACATTTAAAAGGGTAATGTTATACTAATATAGTAAGTTGGATTTAACAATTTGAGTTGAGTCTTTTTTCTGTCTTTCTCTGCAATCAAAATATTCCCTTTTAGCAGTTAAACGTCTGGCAAAAATGAGCCGCGCTGTATGCGACCGAAGAGTAAACACACTAAATTAGACGCTGATTACATCATATTTTGAATTGGGAGCTAGAACGGCATCACATGAAGTTTTATGGGCACTGTCAGTTACCTTTTAAATACACTCACCATGGAGATGATGTTTACTTTAAGAAAACAAGTATACGTTTTGCCTGTTAGAGGCACAATTCCTTAAGTGCTCAGCGGCTCTGTGCAGATGTTTGCAGTGTAAACATGTAGCGAATATTAGAATGATGTAAACCCAGAGGGCCTGCAGTCTGTTACCACCTCTACGACTTCGATATTAACAAATAAAGCTGATTTTATTCCACCACAGTGCCTCCTCTCCGCCTGCATTGGATGATAGACAGATGCTGCCGTCCCTGGAGTTCGTGCATTGCAGTTGCATGGCGACAGTGTGGAAGGCATGATGGAGACGTGTGCTCGGATTGATAGCATCTCTGAAAGGCAGCTCCCCTGGGTTAATGGGGGAGTTATCCTATTAGAGCCCCTCCTCTGCTCCACTCCTCCTCTGTCTGCTGGAGAGCACCCATCATTGCCTGGTCTCTACTGCAAAGGGAAGAGGCTAATGGATACAGTACATCCATGCCCAGACTGGAAGTGCTGTACTTAAGTACAAATCTTAGGTACTTGTATTTTACTCGAGTATTTCCATGTAATGTTACTTTGTTCTCTTACAGTAGTTACCCAGAGCTACACAAATCAGAGCATAAAAAGTGCACAAAAACATATACCGGTATGTAGACTTAATTATGGATGACTAACTCTTAAACAGATGGCTGTTCTTAACTATTTGCATGTCTTTTTGAAGCAGTTTATTTATGTAGTAACAAAACTAAAAGATAAGTTACATTAAAAGTAAAAACATTCAAACAAAACAGTAAATGTGTGGAGTTTGGCCTGGGCTGACGTAAGATTACCGGCCTGAATTATTACACCGTTCCAGCCCTGAGTACAGCCCTCTGTTCCCTCTCTGTAACAGTCTCCTGTCTGACCGGCTGTCTCTGTTTCTCTCTTACCGTCTCTCTCCACTCTTCCTATGCCTCTCTCCACCGCTTCTTCCTAACTGCTGATTCCCAGGATCGATAATTCTCTGCGGGTGCCCTTACATTTCCCTCTCAACATGTTGGGCCATAAATCACCCCTCCGCATCACCCGGCAGGAAGGATGCCTCAGCTAGAAAACATCTCGAGCAAGCGCAGGTCAGGTGGAAAGGTGAGGACAGCTTAACGGACTGTCCCCAATAACATGGCCTTTACTATTGCTTCTAAAAGAGATTGTTTTTCTCTTTGGTCCCGAGTCAATGGATGGGTGGTGGAATAAATTAGGAAGCCACATTAAGCTGTCACTCATTTTTGATTTTGAACAACACAAGACTAGCTTTTCACATGTGATTGTGCTTTTTCAGAAACCACACTAAGCAACTGGTGCAGCTTCGGGCCGTATTCGTAAATAAAAACAATAAGTCAAAGAATAATGGGAAGGCTTGATTTTTAAGACTATTTTAAAACCAAATTAGATCAACAACCTCAGAAAGTGCTTTACTCTAATGTGATTTTTGTCATTGCCCAATTGTACATTGTTCCATCTTCTCTGCTCTCATCAACCACAGCCACTGGAGAGATTGCACCACAGGAAACAACAAAACCACCCTCTTTTAAAACCATTGGTTCTGTATATTCCAAATGGCATCATTGTGTTTAAAACTTAACCCTGCTCTTGTGTAAATCACACTGCCTCCAGCTTTTCCTCATTTCCAGATCTGACCATCATATAAAGCATTCTTATTGCACATATGTTTGATAGTGAAAGTCAAAGGTAGGAATCTTTGAAGATTTCGGAAGTGTGCATCTGGGTAGTTCACTCCCTGCACCAGAGCTGCTGGTTATTTCCCCATGGCTTCTGAAGGCAGCACAAAGACATTGACCTAGGCCTCAGTAACGGCCCCTTGGTGGCCATCCTGTCTTGCGATGTCCATCTTCAGCATAGCTGAATACCGAGGCACTTGACATTTTTATGCCGTAACTTATGCAGCTCAACCACATCGGCAAGGGTGCACTTGTAAGATGCTACAATAACGGACGTGAGGAGTGAGAACCATAAAAAAGTTGGAAGGATTAAAACTATCTTATAGATCACAGTCAACTGGGGCCTGCACGAGGCTGCTCCATAGCTTTGTCCAAGAGTGATCACAAATTGTGCTTCGGGTTTTTTAGGACATCAAAGGTGGTATGGGGAAGGTGACTCACCCTCAGCAGGGAAGGGTGATATATGGTGTGAGGAGGGAGACAGTATGAGGCTCATTGAGGGGCTCATGCGGAAACCTCTTGGACAAACTCTCACTGCACCGCGTTTGCCCTCGTGACCCGTGTTCCTGACAGCCTTTGGTCGGGAGAGGGGGAATATTATTACTTGCAGAAGATGTTCTGAAGCCACAGTCAGGCAATGGCAATAGCTTTGGTTTACACTGTAAGCATGAAGGGTAGAAAACATTAGAGAAGTTCATCTTTCAGTTTTTTTCCACTGTTTTTAACCACATATTTAAAAAGTTATCATGTTCAATGGGGCGTGCGCTCCTTCTTGGGTCTCAAATCAACCTCTCTGCTCTTTTGTTGCTTTAGGAGATGAACAGTGGCAGAGCGGAGCAAAAAGCACACAAATAGTTCAAACGCTGTAAAATTTGATGGGGTTTCTGTGCCAACAATTTATGATTTTGACTCAAAGGTATTTCCAGGAGAGGTCAATGTTTTTCCTACCAGACTATAATTGTGCTGATTTACACCGATAGCTACAAAAACATTTAATTTCACCTCCTCCCTTCAGCACTAAACTTTGTCCTTTACTGCAGCACAGGCAAACCATTGTATCTCTGCATTACGATAAAGAATACACAGATAAGTGGAGACTCGTACCAGACAATGGCTTTTCTATTGCAAGTGTGGGTAATCGTCTTGCGGAGGGAGGCACTGTGTTTTGGCAAATTGCATCAGATTCATCAGGCTATAGGCATCCCCTTTCCTGCTCTCTCCTCAGGTTTCCTCTGCCCCATCACAGTGCGGGGGCCTTATAGTGCTGCCCACTCTCAATAGGCAGGGCCGACGCTAAGATTTCAGATGCTGGCCAACCTCTCTGAGGGAACAGGTGTCCCCTCTGTCTGCCTGTGGTCGAGGTCCCGTGGTGGAAGCATGGGAAAGGGCAGCCACCGCAGAGGTTCTACCCCAGCGGACAGGTAACAGTGCGCCTTTCAACTCAGCCTGAATTCAGCTAAATTGGTATCCTTTTAGGAACCACGGGAAGCAGTTGGAACTAGAAAATAAAGAGCGGAAATTCGCCCGGCGATTCCCAGTTGGCTTGAGGAGTATGGTGCTCTCACAATGGGAAAGGAGAGAAACTATTTTGATGTGTAAATGAGATAAGAAAAAAAGGGGGGCTTTGGCCGGGACTGTTTTACTTTGTTGCTTTAATACCCCAGACCTGACTGTACTAAATTAAATTCAAATAAATCAATGACTCAAAAAAAAAAATGTTTTAGGGAATTTGCACTTGATGAACTGAGCTATAGACACAATTTCAGCAATCAACATTTCCTGAGGGCGAGAGGGATTTTGGTCCTGGTGGTGAGCAGGTCATTTTGAAGACAGATCAAAAGAGCAGCAGTGTTAGCCCTGAAGCAAGCTGCTCATCAGTGTGACCTGTGATCAATGGAGCAGGTGTGGAGGAGAACATCAGGGCAGGTAAATATCTCAGAGGCTAACACCTTTAACAACTCATTCGCTACAGATTTGTAACACCTTGGAGGGTTGGGATTATTTTGAGTCCAAACTTTCAACCCCAGAGAGTTTAATGCTGGGAAACTGTCTAAGTAATTAAAGCTCATTCGTTTTTTAGTCTTGCAACAGTTATTAATGTTAACTCTCACTGACAACACGCTCACCCCATGATCCCCCTCCATTCATAAACGTAGCCCAACATAAACAGCTAAATCATCAAAGTCAACCACAGCCTCAAGGAAGCTCTGAAGTTTATAGAACAAAGACATTTGCAAATGTCATTTGTGACCTCCACGCTCAAATTCTGCAGAGTGATAATATATCGATGGGAATGCCATTAAAAACAGTTTCAAGCTCCTCCTGGATTCATTTGCGCTGACCCAGAATGCAGTATTTTCTTAACACAAGCAGCAGGCTGCTTTGATGTTATCTCCCTATCCAAACAGTGGAGGGCCGGCTGCCCCTGCCCCGCCTGTGGCCGTGGAGGACGGTGTCGATTAATCACAGTGAAGCCTGCGAGAGCGCGCTCATAAATCGCCTCGCCGCTCCTTAAACAGGAGAGTCCCATGGCGCAGCGCCGTCATTTATCAACATTCTCCCCTCCGGATGAGGAGTAAATAAAACTCTGAATATGTAACGGAGGGGAAAGGAGGGGGTTGTGTCCTGGGATGTTGAGAATATCCCATGGTGTAATGGTAAATAAAGAAGTGCCTAAACTATGACCTCCAAGCAGTCATCAATTTAATTAGTTTATTTCTTTTGAATGGGTCCTTTAAAGCCTTCCATTCTTTAAAATATCTCACATATGAGACTTTTATGTAGACTATATAGTACATTTACATTTATGGCACATATTATGACACATTAGAGCCATAAAGAGACTTTAATAATGCTTTTTTTAGTTATTCTGATTATAAGAATACATTAACAAACAAACACACAAGACCTTTCTGTAGCGCATTGAATGTTTTTTTTTCCCATCTCCTATATTATTTTATAGATAATTGAAAATCAAATAAACAACAGTTTAATTAATAATGGCCTGCATATGTACAGTATATGGCATCTTTTTAAACCCTACTATTGTTCCCTCTGATCTGATGTGATTTTACTTCAAGCTGTGTGGTAGAGAGACAAATAGGTGCCATAGCTGCATAATGTTTCCCTCAAGTGGAGATTAGGAAAAATGCATTAGATTGGGGCAATGTCCCCGGTGTGCCCAGTGTCCCCAGTCTTTGTTTCTCTAACTACACATACAGTAGGTGCATAAAACAAACTGGACAGACTCTTGGTCATTGTTCCTAAAATAAGTAAGGAATAAAGCTTGTTTAAGTTTTAAAATATAAACAAACAATAAGCCATACAAATCAGTGAAACCGTTTCCCAGGATTTCTCTTTGGGACTGTCGGATGTAAACTTTGCTCCTTGTGTCCAGCAACACCGGAGTCCTGTGAGAGTCTGGGAGAAGGAGCAGCAGAGAGCACTATCTCCATCATCGGTGCTCACCAGGCCTGTCCTCACACTGGCAACCCCACAAAGCCTGTCTGGAGACAGATGACAGCGCCACAAAGACAACACAGGTGGCTGGCTGCAGACCACCTGGAGCAGAAAAGCTCGACCACACTAAGATCTCTGGGAGACACCACAGAGAGGAGGGTCTGGAAATGGGGGATGAGAGGGAAAAAATTATGAAGGGGGTCAGAGGGGTAGACGGAGTGGAGAATGGGATAAAGAAACAAACAAAGAATAAGAATTAAGGTACTGAATGAGGGAAAAGGACAAAGTTAAACTATTCTCAGTAACTTCTTTTTCACTATTAGCTAACAACTCCAAAGCTCTAAGAAAACAGGAAGACATTTTTTGTAAATGTTTTACTTGCATGCTTGCTGAGAGATAGATGAGAAGATTGATACCACCTCTCATGTATGTATGGTAAATATGAAGCTATAGTGGGTTAGCTTAGCTTAGTACAAAAACTGCAAACAGCTAGCCTGGCTCTGTCTGAAGGTAACAAGATCTGCCTAACTTATTGTTGTTTTTACACTTCAGTTTTTATGAATTAAAACATAAAATGTGCTTATTTGTCTAGACAGCCTGGCTCTTTACCCCTCTTTCCAGTCTTTGTGCTAAGCTAACTAGTTGCTGGCTAACATCAAAGTAGTATTCGTCTTCATTCATTTAACTCTCAGCAAGAAAGCAAAAAGTGCATTTCCCAGTATGTTAAATTTTTGCTTTAAGAAGCTTAATGTAGGCAGGTTTGGTAATGTTAGTATAAATAATATAAAATACCATTTTATCGCCAAATGACGTCGACCTCCATACTATTATTTATAGTGATGGATAAGCTTATCAAAGCCGACCATCCATCTATCACCAGAATCGGTGAAGGACTCATCTCAAATGTCACAATAAGGCGGCTTACATCAAATTTGACCTCTCTCCTCTTTCCTTTAACAATACCATTTAATAACGATATGGTCCGTCACGCTCCATATTGTGATTACATGCCCTCCTTTCAAGAGGTTTTCTCCTGACCAAGATGAATCTCTCTGCAGGGCTCACGTTCGTGCCCACGTTTGAACTGAGGGAGACGCTTTAGTGCCGTGACCTCAATCCATTCCCCTTATAGAGCACAATGAACATTTATCCAGACAGCACAATCCCCTGGATCAAATACTTCAACGTGATGGAGAATTTCTGGAGCCAGCAGGTCTTTAAAGCAAAGATGAACTTCCATTGAGGTAGAGCAGACTTGATAGACTTTTGGACGTTAGATCAGGTTTTCCTCAGCTGGACATGGCCGGTGGTTATCTTTAGAGAGATGGAAGAAGGCGAAAGGCAGAGAGAGAGAGAGAGAGAGAGAATAAAAATAAGTCAGACAGAGCTTTGGGGCGGGTCTGATTAGAAACACAGAAGAAGCTCGTACTCCCAGCAGTAAGCCAGGTTCAATTTTTGAGCTCCTGCTATTGTCTGTGCTTTTACATGGCAGTAACAGAAGATATGACCTTACCTGCTGCTGGAAGAGCAGAGCTGGAACATCATCAAAGCGGATTGATAAACCTCCATTCTGTCTGTTGAAAGCCACCCACAAGAGGGTTCCTTGAAATAAACACAAAGTCAAGGGTCTGTTATTGTTCTATAATCTGTTAGCTTTGGAAAACATTTATTTCTACTCCCCTTGATTCCCTCGATTCTTTTGCAACTCTTCTCTCTTTTTGAGTATCTTCATCTCCTGTCCTTGCTGTCATCGGTATGTTTTCTTTTTTCCTTCCCTTGTCATCATCGCTTCTCCATCTCCCAGACTTCATTTTTCAAAATCTTTATCCCAATATTTCCCCTGCTTTTTTTTTTTTATACCCCGATCTCACCTCATCAGTAGCGCTTCCCTGCGTGCACAGCAGCCTCCTGTGTATCTGCACATGTTACATCTGGGTCCAGGCCCGCTTGGTGAGAGCCTTCACCTCCAGCGCGAAGCCTGACTGTCTGCAAACCCCCTCAACAGCTGTCATGAAAACCAAACAGACACTCTTAATTGGTGTTCCAGACTCAAGGAAACTGGACTAAAATATTTGCATAATTTCACAGAGGACGGAGGAAATTGTTAAAACATGTGAGCCGAGGCCCTTGCTGCTGTAACCCTACCCAGCAGGCCGAGTGGCTCTTGGGTGCCACCCAGTGCCAACGGTGCCAGGAGTGGGGGGGGTGATGGGGGTGAAGGGAGGGCAGTGGAGGAGAGAGAGGCGAGGAGTGAAAAGGTCATACTGGCTGATCCTATTAGAGTGTCTCACCTTCTCATACTGCTCAGAGCCAGAGAAGACCTGACACGGGCAGAGCCAAGCCCACAGTATCATATGAACACAACACTGTGTGGTTCTTGTTAGGGAAGACAAATTTCCTCTGTAGCTTTTGCACATATAGTGCCGTACACATGGAAGTTTGTGTGTTTCAGAATCATACAGAAATCCTTTTTTTAAAGCTAAAGTTTAGTCCAAGACAACTCCAAGATCAGGACTAGTTGAGACTGATTCAAGTATCCAAAGAGGTTTGAGTCCAAGTGAGAGCCCAAGTCAAGACCGAGACAGAAAAAAAAACAGGATCTTCTTCATGACCACTTATAATTATGGTGATGCTAGAGAGACAGTGCATCTTCCGCATCAAGACGATCATTTTGCACTATTATTTGTAATGATCATAAAGCAAGTGCGGTGTAACAACACCGTAGGATCAAATTAGGTCATAATATTTGCTTTAATTATAGCAATTTCACTTAAAAGTCGCATAAAGCTGAAGTGCAACTTCACATTTCCGTTGAGTCTTTTTATTATGGTGTAGCAATAACATTCTGTACGCAACCAAATAACAAAAAAAAAAAAAAAAAACATTTTCAAACAAAATGGGCGCCTTTGTGTGCATTTCCATTCATTACACAGATTCATTTACCAAACTATTTTCAACTCACAGACACCTCAATCTCTCCACTGTCTACTGTGTGAACAGATGAAATAAAAAGAAATTATGAAAACAGATCATGGTCTGACACTGTCCTGGACTGCCAGTAGAGAATGTAACTAATAACAGGAGTGTGTTAAGCAACACAGATGTCATAGTTGAAGGCAGAAAAAAAAACATATTGATAGACTCAGTCAAGACCAACTAAAAGATTTGGTGAGACCAGTGGCCAAGTCCAAGACAATAGAAAAAACGTGTTCCATGACCGGACTCAAGTACTACACCACTAGTGCTCGCATCAGAATAAAACAGACTAGATATACTAATGGTTCTTATCTTGGGTGTTGGGACTCCCCAGTAAAGTAACAATAAATCTGAAGGCCATGAAGGTCGAAGTCATGAGGTGACAGTTTTACCCTCTTGAGGCCTCAAACTCAGACAGATTGCTCCTCTATTTGAAGTGATCACAGCTTATAGGAATACGTAACCTTCGATAAAAGTCACAAGCCACAAAGGTTAGGAGTCAGTGGCTTATGATTATTGCTTATATCATTGCAGATGAATTAAAAAGAGATATAATGCATTTCTATCAACAACAACAACAAAAAACCCCAAACAAATTATGGTTGAGTTTCATTTAGCAACACTGATCTTGCAGGGAATTTAGGGACTTGGGCATTGGAAGCTTTAACAAGACAAGGATGTGTACAGTTTGGAAGAAATAACAGAATGGAAAAGAATAGCCAGAACAAAAAGCATCAGAGATGATTCAGTCTTTTCAAATTCAACAAGTTCAGATATCGGTGAAAGGTCCACAGATGTATGTAATATATAATTATTCAAATTATAATTCTGTTTTGAATCCTAGACTGTATATATTAGTCTACCCACAAATGACAGTGGACTGTACAGCTTCAGATATAGTCCAGACTTGTATAATGGTGGCCAGGCAGGTTTTGTTCAGGGGCTGGAAGAATTCAGGTCAATTCATCTTGGTGAAGTTTCCTTATTCGAGAAAATCTAATTCATAATGAGAGACAGCAGTGATCATCATGTGACCGAGTAGGGTGGTCTAGGACTAGGACTTTGAGTAGATTATATACTGTAGGTAGGTAAATGAAATGAGAATGTAAGAATCTGTAAAATAAATATTTGTGCATCCAGGTTTCTTAACATGAATATGTCTTTTCTTTCTATTTTGTGACCTTTTTTTTGTAATTTTTCTAGAGAATGAGAGAATTTTAGTGTATCTTTATGGCAAACTCTGTTTAATATAATATATAATATATAGTCATTAAAAGTAACATTAACCTGTAATTGTCTCCAAACTCCGTTATTCTTGTATAAATGTGTATTAGTTCATATTTGCAGTAGTTTATATGGAACAGGGGTCCGGCCTCTGTCCTCCTCCGCCCTGGTTCCCACATAGTGAACCAGAGTGGTGGGCGTTCACAGTCACAGCTGAGGCAGTGCAGTGTAATTAAACTAGTCTGGGCCATGTGGAAAAGACATAGAGCTTTAAATGCCCTCACTGGAGATAACATGAGCGCCATGCAGATAGATCACATGGGAGCCCCCCGTTTACTGGGGATGCCAGCTGCACTGAGACACTGCGACGAGCTTTGTCACCTTGTAAACGAAAGGGGAGACACGGAGAAGTGTGGGGAAGTCAACGAGTGGTACTACAGTTTGCCTTTTTTGTTGCACACCAGAGGCAGAGGGAGCAGAGAGGGGAACACAGGGTCTGAAATTGCACGGTGCTTAATAAAAACGCGGAGGAGGCTAGTATGAGACGCATGAAGTAGCTCAAACAAGCATCAGGTGTCTCTGGGATTTCAAAGGAAATTTCATGCTGCAAAACTGTATTTTATGGTCCTCAGCTAAGAGAGATTGTGAAATACAAGCTCATGATTGCCGACATTAGATATTATTTTGTTTTATTTTAGCATTCATTTTTAGTTTTTGCAATATAGATGCAAATGAGCCATCACCGTACCTACACTTCTCTATAAAAGAAATAGAGCAAATTACAAATTCACCACAGCTACAAGTAATTATTATAAAGAACAATTCTGCATTAGTGAGGAGTGATTAGATTTAATCAAGTGGAGATAAAGTGAGTAAACAGATCACAAAACATCCGCTCCTTATGAATACAACATAATTATTAAATGATTACGGTGATTACACACCCACCAGGGTTTGTGGCGTGTCTTCATTATCACACAGATTAATCTACGCCACAGGCTCAGGCAGCAGGCAGCTGAAACAGTCACAGTGCAAGAAAGACGCATAATGAGGTCAAAAACAAGAACATAGGCCAAAAAAATAGATTTTTTAAAAAATATTTTTTTGGCCATTCCATCAATGTATCTGAAAAAAAAAAAGCAACACCGCTTAAATATCAGTTAAACAAATAGTGATCCAGCGTAATTGCTGTATTTGTTTTTAAATTTGCCACAGCACAGTCTGCAGCAATACTACCCGTATGCGCCTTATTTTCAGGTACTGAAGAATCGGATCCTACGGTTGAACCGCAGCCAAATTATCTGAGGAGTTTCGACGTATTAAATTCAATTTTGCATTTAAATAGTCTGCCAAAAAATCAGCTTGAATCAACTCTCTGGAAGCAGGTGAAGCAATTACTGATGTTTGGCAAAAAAAATATGAGTGCTTATTCAATGATAAATGAAGGCAGCGTACTGTATTTTATTACACCTGAAATTCTTCCAAATGCCTGACTTTTTTAAGTTTGCAGATTAATAGGTAGGAATTGCTGGTAAATCACTTTTTTAGTGAAACTGTATATTAATGTTTTTGAACTGCGTCTAGTTTTCTTAGTTTTGCAATAGATCAGAGAATTTGAATGTAAGAAAAGTTCACATATTCCTCATGTGTTATAATGTGCTTCCTCTGCATTATCATGCATATGCAGCTGCAGAACACTCACCCTGATATTAGTTATGTCTCCATTATGTGTGTGTAGATTAATCAGTGTCGCAGACCCAGACGGTGGGAGAAAGATGATGGATGAAAAATGTCTGCATGGTAACTACGTGACGCAGATAGCGGAAGAGAGAAAGGCACCAAGAGAGACTGAGTGTGTCTGTGCATCTGCGATGGAGTGATAGACGTGGAGTGAGAGCGTGTGTGTGTGTGTGTGTGTGTGGGTCTTACTGATGTAGGGAGGAAGGAAGAGACGAAGAGTGAGGGAAACGCAGTGCGTGTGTCTTTTCAAGTATGTGTGTGAGTGTGTCTTTCTATGATGACAGAACAAACGACCTCTTCTGTCATGCATGGCCTTGAGAAACCTCCATGGATTTAGGGCTTCGTCAGCCCCGGGGGGGCTCTCTGTCCGTCCTTGGAGCTGCCTGTTTGTCTCTTTCCACACCGCCGACTAGCCAAACAGCAGGGTCCTCCGCCTCTCCCACGGGTCAGGTCCCTCTCAACCCCCGGCGAGCTTTGATCTGACGGACAGAAGAAGGGGGTCTGAGAGGGCTTTGGGAACTCTAAGCTTTGTGTGTGTATGTGTCAGTGTGTGTGTGTGTGATGGGGTAGCACACGGAAAGGTAGGTAGGGGGATGGTCAGGGTCAGGTGGGGTCAAAGGCCAGTGTCCATCTTAACTGTCTTGTATGTTTTTTTGGTACAGAAGAAGAGCTAATACACATCCATACAAGCTGCTTCTAGAAACGAATCCACATGAAATTTTCAGCCAACTCTGCAGTTTCCATTATCTCTGCAAAGTTTTATAGCTTATTTCACCTCATTGTTTTCGGATTTCTGGCCCTCAGCTTCACTGTTTTGATCCACTCACCTCTCTCACAGTGTCATTTTTCAGGCAGCACGTGAGCTGTTTTCAGTTTAAAAAGCTTTGGAAACTGTACTCTACCTGCCCGATACCAAACAACAGACAGACAGGGTTTTAGCTACTAGCTGATGAACACAGTGGAGCGTTTGGCATTTAAAGAGCCGCATATTTCCCTCAGGAGTTAGTGTAAACCAAAACATGGCTGAAAGAAGACTGACTATCCAGCTTACATCTGTTAGATAGCCAGAAACATGAATGCTAATGAGGCTATGTGGCTGTTGGATGTGTGACAACTGTGAACTAACACATTTCCAATATCAATATAGTGATAATGTTGTGTTTAAAGTTTGTTTCCGCTGCCTGTAAAGCAAAACTGAAATCTCTGGCATCATCTGCTAACCTGCCCTTCGGCTGAGGGTAATTTTAGTTTGTTTATTCAGTAAACTTATGGGTTTAAAATGACGGTATCATTAGCTGACACTTTTTGAAAAGAAATACGAAGAAACAACATACAGGAAAAGGCACAAAGAGCGACCTTTGTGTCACTTTTTGACGGGCCGATTTTCTGATCGCTCACCTGTGTGAGCGGTTGCGTGTCTGTGTGATCACTGGGTATGCGTGTAGCTCTCCACATGTGCCCCTCATCCCCACGCCTTTTCCCCACGGGCAGCCTCTCTGACCACCACACAGCCATCAGCCCTCCACTCACTTCTACGCAGGACAGCCCCCTTTTGAAGGCTGAGTAATTAACGTGCCATCTGATACACCATCCGGCCATAGAGGCTCTCCAGGGGGACACACACGCGCGCGCACACACACACACACACACACACACATCTCACACACATCAAACCTGCATGCACACTTGCACGCTTACATGCACAGGCGATCCATCAAACAGTGTTAACTGGCCGAGTGTTGCTGTCAGCTGGGTCTTGGTGTATGATGGTGACCCCGAGGTTAGCCCAAAGAGACCATCATGTGCCATAATGACAATCCCCTCTTCAGCAATTTGGAACTGGATGCACCATAAAACTAATCCTGAAGATATGATGTCTGATTGAAGGTCTCTAACAATTACCCTAAAGGGATAGTTTGGTATGGGTGGACATTTTTACTATCTGTCTACTGACTCACAATCAGACAAACTTCTGGACACGTTGTTTTGTGTCTTTTTGTGTAGTTTGAAGGCGTGTTGTGCTTCACCTAGCTTTGCTACACATGTATGCAAGGAGCAGCCACTGTGCTTAAGGTTAAGGACACAAAAAATGCTGAGAAAATTGTTAATTTAAGTATAGATTAATACCTAATTATTTGGAAGTAAAGCATAGTATGGTAAGGAGTGGATTTTTTGTGTAATACATAATCAACTATATATTCAAGAAAAATGTCCTCTGGGTTGAAACGTCTGTGACGTGTGTGTGTGTGTGTGTGTGTTTCCCTGTCGTTGCAACATTTAACTTGTGGTTTTAAGTTATTCATGCCGCTGTGTGAATTAGACATGAGGCTTCACCTGTGTTACAAAACTCCACCTTGACTCAGCACAAAAGTTCAGTGGCATTAAAACGAGTAATGGGAGCACGAGTGCGTCTTTGCTGTCATTCAAGAAGTTTGATATGGGATATCGGGAAGTGTTGTAATGATGAGGAAGTCTTTGTAAAACAAGCGATTACAAACAAACATCACTGTTCAGTTATTCATCTTTTAAAAAACTTCTAAAAAAGAAAAAAAAAAGACATTTTCTGGTGCACCTGTGCGGACTAAATGTTTCTCGGAGGCAATAAACAAGAAAAGAGACCACGTCTCTATAAATTCTCCCTTCCACCGAGATCTTTAAGGACATCACGTTCGACATGATGACCGTGAAATGGCTTTGATTTCTCATGTGGTCATGCAAAGTTCAAGCCTCTTAGAAAAAAGGTTGGATTTGGGGTTTAGTTGCTTGGATGTGGCCATCAGAGACCCTTGACAGAATATTTTCTCCACAGGGTTAAAGGTGATGCAGGGATGTCAAAATAAGACTGATGCCTGGAAAAGATATCCTTCCTGACATTTATTTGGACTTGTAAAAACATTTGGTACATGTAGTTGGATTGTTTGGACTGAAGGACTCCCGTAGAACATTATAAATCATTTCAACATATCAATATGGAACTACCAAAATAAAAGTACTTTTGTATCACAGGCAAATGCCTGTACACAACAGGAAAAATAAGAAAAATAATCTGCATATCTTGTCCACCATTGCTCCGGGTGTTGACCAGGTAAGCTTGTTTTTTTGTCTTAAAGATCACTTTTGATGTGGCCAACACTGCCATGGGCAATGTGTCAGAAAAGAAAGAGAAAAAGACAAGAGAGAAGAAAAAAGAGTGTAAAAAAAAAGATCTAATCCACAGTTGCAGGTGTGTTACACTTTTGTTGCCCCAGCAGAAGTTCACAACAGAGTTGATGACAAAGGGACGGGCCCCATGCAGCCTATTGTGGCCTGGAGAACAATATGAAGGCTGTGAATGGCTAATCCCTCTGGACCGCTGACAGGTTGGGCCTTTAAGCAACCTGGGGACTCATTTCTCCACTGGGCAGGGCCGCTGTCTGACAGGGATGGGAAAACCCGGGCTACTTACAGCGACTGAGCCTTCGCCCAGAGCAGAGACTGGGAGACCATTGTGAAGGGAAAATATTATCTCCATTGTCAGGCTGTGGCCGTCTTTGTAATGTCAGAAGATGAACTCAGGGAGAATATGCCACCGGAGGGGGACTGGAACAGCGATAGAACCAGCTCAGACTGTGTGAACGCTATTCAGCCAGGTTAAGAGGGTTTTAGCGTAAGGCAGTGTCTCAAAACAAGTTCTTCTGACCTCATTAATGTTGCCCAGAAATACCCAGAGGAATCTTGTTTGAACAAAAGTTTGTGTTGATGTTTTCATTTATTTATTGGTATTCCATTTTGAGATTTGTATTTGTTATTATTATCTTAATAAATTTTTAAAAAAAAAGTCCACATACAAGAAATTGACTTTAATTTTCCATTTTGTAGAATCAGTTTGAGCACGATAGTTTCTCTGGGCACCGATGACATGATTCTCACCTTTGTTTGTATGCGCGCCATAAATCTGTTTTCATGCCTGCAAGAGCACATCTGAGAGCATGCCTTACATATCCAGAAACTCAGACACAATGGGAGAAATATGCAGTCGGTGTGTACGTAAAACAAGCCCACTGAAAGAACCTTAGTGGTGTAAATCTCTTTGTGAGAGAGACAGAATGGCGAGGACAAGATAATAGGCCAGGGGGCACCGCCCAGTCCTTGTAAACAGGGCTGTGATAGCTCCACATGCCCTGAGAGAAAACACAAATATCTGTTTCTTCTGGGCTCCTATTGGCAGCGACGTTGGAACCAGGACACCACCCAAGCAGCTCAGCGACTGCCTCAGCTAAGGAGACAGCAGAGGACGAGGCCAAGAGAGGTCCTCGGGGCTTGTGTGGATGTTGTTTTGTCAACCTTCCCCTCCTCATGCCCTCCTTACCCCTCCTCGCCAATTTATGTACCCCCTCCCGCCCCCTCTCCCGTCTTCTTCTCCCGTTTTTTTTTTTTTTTTCTCTCTGTTTGGCTCGACCTTCCCTTTCAGAGTGTCCAGCTCATCCTGCCACAAAGAGCCTCCATTCTCTCCTGAGAGGAGGCTGCCAGTCCCATACTGTAACCCAATCACCTATCTAACAGAAGTGTGTGTCATCTCCACAGAGTAACAGGAAGTCTCGCACACAAGACAGAGCTCCGTCTCTCTCTCTCTCTCTCTCTCTCTCTCTCTCTCTGCCTCTGTCTCTCTCTCTCAGTCACACTTACTTACCAGAGGGCATATGCATGGATATGTGCATGGACGCTCTCAACAGCAAATTAACAATATCCTGGACAAAACAGCATGACATTTGATTTTAGGGTCTTTTTTTTATATACTCGATTCTCTGGTTCACATTGACGTGATTGTGCTCTTTAAAGATAAACCTGGAGGCTGGTGATATTATATATTATTCCTATTGTCCAAAAATCCAATGAAAAGACCACATTGTTGAACACAGTGACATATTCCTTTATTAGATGAACATGGGCTCTGTAGTTTATTTTGACATGCTCCCACACAGGCTTCACCGTACTGCTGCCGGAAGTTCAGTAAACCTGTCTCCCACAAATGACACAAAAATCACAAACTGTCACAAAAATGACCGTTTTAGGAAATAATAAGAAAATATAAATATAAGATTTAAAGTTAAGTGTCACAGACAGGCATTGGAAGCTGGAAATATAGACAGCGAAAACAAAAAAATATTCTTGTTTCAGGTATCATAACATTCACATTCAAAATAAATTGAATGAAAACACAAAATACGTATAAATGCTTATCCAGATGCAATTGCGCACACACATGTGTCAGTATCACTCAGTGACCTTGAACAAAGCAAACCACCACTTCCCCTAAGTCCAAGTTCAGCTCTGGATCTAGTATCCTTAAACGTCTGGTTCTTCAGGTCATGGGCACATTCCCGGAGACGTTCCATTTAGGCAACTTCTGAGTTCCCAAAGTGAGTGTGGGAAGAGCTGGTTATCAAAAAAAACAAACCCGCGTCCATGTTGTGCCACAATCCCACCGTAATAATCATGATTACAGCATTTTCTTTAGGAAAGCAATAGCCCAACTGTCATTACATTTCTGTTTTAGGATGAGAGCTGTAGGTTCAGCAGTCAAATTGTTCATACCTGGAAAGAATGTATTTCTAAACAAAGCCTGGACACAGCAGAGGAACTAATCTCCCCAATGGGAAGTGTATATATTAGGCAAACGTGATTGAAATAGTTCGGGATTTACATATCTCTTTTCTCATTAGTGGTACTGAGTGACTGGATATTAAATAACAAACATGCTGAAAGTGGGTTTGGAGAGCTCAAAGCATCCAGGGTGGATTCCTGCAGGGTGTAAGGCCTAAAGTTAGTGCTTTTGGGGCAGCTACAAAGGCAGCCTCACTGAAGCCCCGATGTTGTCTTTGGACCTATAGTTCCTTCCTGTTCATGGAAATTCTTCTACAAACGAAAAATGTTTCAGTTGTACCAGAAAAAAAAAAAAAAAAAAAAAAAGTTGGTTTGTGTTGAGCCTCGACGGCTGACGACGCAGTTTTATATCAAAGCAATGTGCTCCGCCTGAAATGAATTAATATCTAAAAACACTGGTGTAAAAAATGAACAGTGGTGATTAAACAAGGCAATATTTCCGTGTGAAAAGCACACAAGAAGCAAAATAGTGAACATGCTGTTAAATTAATATTGTATTTATCTTTTTTTTTTCTTTACGTTTCTTGAACAAGTGATATTTGGTGATGTGTATGGAAGGGGGGGAAAAAAAATTAACAAACAGCAACATAAAGCTGAGGGATCCCAAATCCAAACATAATGTCCAATGCAAGGGAAGCAGTGAGTGTCACATTTTGCTGTGAGCATGCTGACCATTGTGAAGAAATGCTGACCTCTGCTGGACTTAAAGATTCATGGATTTTTTTTTTTTTAATTCAAAATATTGTACTGTACATTAGAAGCTAAGAAGCTAAGCTAAGAACAGGTAGACCCTCTTCACAGCAGCCATTTTGACTTAAAATAGTAAACACAGGTGTTACCAATGATACTAATTAAGGCTCCATTCCATTCAGGTCAAACAGAGTCAGGGTGCTGCTGTGGTGCGTGTTGGCCTCACTGGAAAGGCCCTGCTGCAAAAAATGGAACAGAACCTTAATTAGCATCATTGGACACACCTGTGTTGACCCTACTAGTTCAAGTCAAAATGGCTGCTGTGTAATCCTGTGTCCACAAGTAGTGTATTTGTATCTAAACGTTTGGATTTGTTTAGATCGTTTGCTTAAGGTGGAAAAGAGGTGAGTGTTTGTTCAAAATCAGGGTCAGGTTTTCTTCCGTTTCTGTTTGTAATTTATTTTACAAAATCTTTCCATTGTCCAGATAAACCTTAACAGTGTTTTACTCGACACAATTTAAAAACCTTTCTTTTTCAGTCAGCACAGGTGTTACAAATACCATGAACAAAGTCTCTCAACAAAATGTCCCGGTAAGTCATGACAGTGTGACAGTGAGCAAACTGAAGGAGCAAAATGGAATTCAGAGAGAATTCATTTTCATGAATTTATAATTATTTATACCTGCGCTTTTCTTACTGTCACACCTTGAAATATCTTCTGATGTCTCTACCTTTGCTCACACTGTCTTCTATTTGAGCTCGAAGACTTATTTTTCTTAAAACAAGTACAAAATCAGTCGGTGGCGTAAAATTATTCCACTTGTTGCTTTCCTTGTGTGGGGAACTTTCTGGCAATTAGTGTTGACATCTTGAAATACAACTGAGCTATTAGATTGCTGTACTAGTATCAATAAATGAGAATAGAAGGGAAATCCTTAAAAACAGTGAAAACAATGTCATTTCAGTCAATCAATTTGCTTTTTTTTAAAACTTATTCAAGACTAAATTATGATAAACGTGATCATTGCAATGCAATTTTAGAACAGTTACTTTGTGTTTTATAGGCTTAAGTGTCGTGTTTCATCCTGAATTTCTTCATTAAAGGGTTATACATGATGAAAAGGTTTTTTGCAAATTGACTATTTCACATGTTCAAAGTCTACATGCTGCTCGGAGTTCACGTTTCTCACCACTAGATGCCACTCATGTAACACTACAAACTGCATGAGCTTGCATTTAAAAACTTGCTACAGCAATGCATTTTCATCTCAGCAACAGTCCCCTTTGTTGCTTCAGCCAAAGTTGCTGTAAACGTGCACAACTTGTTTTTCTTTTTTTTTTTCATTTATGAAAAATAAAAAAAAGCTTCACTCCCAGAGAGCTGAGATCAGCTCATTGCAGGTAATCCAGTTCCAGATGTCATCATTTTGTTGACATGCCATGTTTTTGATTAATGGCACCTCATTTCCAGTGCAGTCAAGATGCACGTCGGACATTTACAAGTTGCCTTCCCTTGGCGTCACATTTGCAGTTGATGGTGCGAGAACAGAGGCACTGACTGTGTGTGTGTGTGTGTGTGAGAAGGCAGCTCATTAGCTGTCCGGGTCCAGCAAAAGTGGTTGGTTTCTCCCAGGAGAGCAGCTCAGAGTTCTGGGAAACTCACCAACACGCCAACAGCTGCGACTCTACATGAACCTGATGAAAACTCTTCCTCTTCTTCATCTCAAGCACTTTGTCAGTCCGTCCCACCAGACTGTCGGGCCCTGGATCTCCATCCATCTGTACTCACATCATTTTGTAGTTTAACTGAATATAAAAGGACTTGTAGATTAAGAGATCACTGCCATCCGTTCTCTCTCTGTCACCTAAGTGTGGATGTTTATGAGCATGTGTGTAAGTCAGCTGTGTGTGTGTGTGTGTTAAGGGGGAAGGGAAGTGGGCTTGGCTCTTCTGCTTCTCTCTGAACTTTTGACCAATGCTTTGGGAAGTTTTTTTTTGTTGTTGTTTTGACTGGAATATGAACAACTGCACTCGGCCTGATGACACGGCTCAAGATCTCTGGAGTCCTGCTGGCAGATAAGAGTCGTGATCTGAATACATGATGGTGTGTACGGTGGGTAGAGTGTTGTCCACTGAAAAAAAAAAAAAAAGCTTTGTGCTAAAGATCCGGTTGCATCTGTGTTGTATCAGACTTCATTTTTCAGCAAGAAAAAAAATGAATAAAAGATTTCTAAAAGTCTCTCTGGAAATATGTGATGCAATATGTTCATAGTTTTGTGAATATTTGGACAAGTGTGTTATGTCTTGATCGATTTTGACAGGATAAAACCAAACCAAGACATTTCATGATAGAATATTGATCTCTAAAGTTTCCATGCTGTTCCACAATGCACGCCTCAAGTTTGGTTACATGCACAAATGACACATATCTGCTTCTTACAGCTTACAGTATGAGTGCCTGCAGCTCTTGGCCACCACTACTGTAGATTAATCTGCTACAGACATGATTTAAATGATCGAGATTCACGGATTTGCTTCCTGCCCACTTCAGCCAGGACATCTGGTTTCATGGTGAAATAAACATACACGAGATGCTTCCAAATCATAATTTTTGATTCAACACAAGGAGAGAAGACACTTGTTATTAGGAAAATTTTATCTGAAATGCAAAAATATCAAAGGACAAACACGTCACAAATACAATAAATACTGTAGATCCACAATAGAAAGGAATTATGCTGCACATTTTTGCTTTGTGACAGAAATACAAGTCAAAGTATCAAAACGGACATTTTGAGTTGTGATGTGAGTTTGTGAAAGGCGGTTTACACACAGTGTAAACACGCCATAATACTAATTACAGCAAACATGCACACAAAAGAAGATATATCTAAAGACAAACTTGGAGTACCGCCTTTATTGTTCTAACCCACATGCTCTGAAAATACACAATCCAAAGCGTATTAAAGGTTGAGTTTAAAGTCGTCGCTTAGTTGGAGCTACAATTCTGCAGACAGGTTTCCAAAGATGGGCTCTGGACAGTCAGGAGGCATCAACATTTCATATTGTCTGCAGGCTTCAGCAGAACCAAAGCTGGCGTTTGAAGAATGAAGGAGTCCTATGCTGTTGCTCCACATAGTCTTACATTGGATGAGATGTCTTGGTTGTCCTCTGATCGCCCTGTCATCATAAATGGCCAGGTCTGTTAAAGCAAAACACAACAGTAAAGAAACACATCCAACAACTTTTTTTCCCAGACTCACTATTGACTCACAGTCTTGATAAAGAGATTCCCCATTTTCAGAATGACCCTGCAGAAATAACAGGAATATTGTGGGGAAGCTATAGTGATTATGTCAAATTACACAATTAAGTCACCATAAAATTCAAATCTACAGTAGAGACTAGTAAAGTGATTTCCCATTTGTTTGTGCAAAACCTTAAAAGTACATAATGAGAAACGTCACTTTAATACTTCTTTCTGTGTCTGAACATTTGTTTGTTTTTGCTTTGGTTGTATCTTCATACCAGATTGACTGGGTGCGCAAAGCGGCTCTCGAACCGGTCATCCTGCAGAAGCTGTCTCAGGTGAGAGATGTAGCTCGAGGCGAGTCGAAGCGTGTCCAATTTGGACAGTTTGGTATCCGCTGGTACCCAGGGCAGGCTGGTTTTCAGTCTGGAGAAGGCTTTGCTCAGCACTCTCATCCGCGCCCTCTCCCTGGCATTGGCCGCGTTTCTCTGCGACTGGCGCGCTTCCTTCTGGTGCGCCCTGGAGGCTTTGCGCTCATGCTTGATCCTCCCCTCCACGCCGTCATTTTCCAACTCCTCATCCGAGTAAGGGCTGGGATTGTAGCATGCAATCTTCCGCGCGCTCCTCGCCAAAGCGGTGGCAGTCCTTCTGTGACACGTCTCGTAGTCCTCAGCATCACTTGCAGCAGAGCCAGTGGACATGGCTGCTCCACCTGTGCCTTGGAGGCGGACGCGAGTGGCGCTTTAGGGACAGCAGCAGATTGGAAAAATAGATTCTCAGCTTGGTAAGAGTTTTTGCAAACAACAGGAGGTTGGAAGTCAGCAGGCTACCGCCACTTTTAAATTCCCATCTGGTAACCCTACAACTTATTTCACCCTGAAATGTCACCACTTGACAATGCTACAGTACCAACAGCTTGAGGTCAAGTCTGAAAATTGCAGCTCTCTCTAAAAGTGAAACATGCCTCCTTGCTTTGCTACCCCTCTAATTTAAGTGTCCTGGACTTGGCATCTGTACAGTTTTTTTTTTTTCTGAGCCTTTCTCCTCCCCCTTTCCCTCCAATCCACCATGACCACAACTCTGTCTCCTTGTGTATACTGTAGACTTAACTTGCTCATCTGCAACTTGATGATAACATTAATCCAACTAAATGAATGGCTTAGTATTGATAGTCTAAAGAGAGGTGTAATAAAGTTGCAGATTGACTATAAGGATGTTTTTTTTTTACCAAACAGAGAGATAATCTTTCTCCAATGAAGTGTGATAATAATACCAACAATTCGCTGCAACATTTGGAAATGCACAGATAGTAAACATTTCTAAGTCTGTCGGTTCCACAGATGTGTTTTGGTAATAGAAATGTCTTGAGGACCTTATCAAAAGTGCATAATCCTTTGCTGGTTTCACAGAGGGATTGGGTTTCTGCAGATGGAGCAGCCTTTCACACGCAGCCTGCGTGCACCAGCCCCAGCTGTTATCGGTTCCCATGACATCTGGAGCGTTGGCATGACAAGGGTGTGGCAAGAGGAGAAGAGGCACCATCTTCATTCCCGTGGCAAACATTTTTCACCGCCATTTTTCGCATTTGTTTGGCGTCCTCCAAACTTTTCTCAGAGCATCGACTGATAGAGTTCAGACAGGGTAGTAAATTTTAGTGTGGACTGAGATCAAGAGCTAACAGAAGTGTGGGGGGGGGGGGGGGGGGAGAGGAGAACAGCTCCAGGCCTCAGAAGCTAAAGGACTACAAAATGTGTTTGCAGAGATACCATGCTGCCTGGAACGTTTCTGAGAAAGAAGTAGTTTTATTCCAGACTCTACACTTTGTACAGAATCTCTGTTGTAGTCTGTGAGATTTGCAAGCATTACAAAGTAAAAGTAAGCGCATTGCTCGCTATATTAAAAAAGAGAAAGCTTTGAGGAAATTATAAGGAGCTTAGAGGTGTGGGAGCACAATTTCACTGGATAAATGGAACGTTCTATGTCCGTACAGCACCCCCTCTTTACTTTCTCAAGATAGTCCAAGAAAATCCCAGGTCCCTGAAAGCTATTACTCCACATAATATGTGTGAAATTTGGATTTTTTTATGACAATAGCAAGACTCTGCCAAGAATTACCTAACTGCAGCGCAGCTGAGATGCATGCTTGATTTTTGGTAGCTGGCCATGCCAGGGTCACAAAATGAGAACTACTTTACTAGAGTGCGCTCAGTGCTGTACTGTACCGCAACAGTTCCCACGATGGGGTGTAATTTATCCCAACTTTTATTAAACGTCCAATACGTGGAGCCTTTCAAAACTCATCATGCTTGTTTATTAGCTGTTTATAATGACGTTCCAATTTCATTTCTCAGTGTCAAAACGCAAGTCGCTGCGGTTTTTGTTCTGCACTTTTCCGCCACTCAGATTTCCCTCCTCCACAAACCAGGAATGCTCCCTAATCCAAGGACACATTCCTATGTTTTCCACTTCTACTATCCCACTCCTCCATGCACGTTTTCACAGGAAGACCTGACATCAGCTGGACCTCGGACAAATCTGAGCTTGTCCTTGGATGTGTCATGAGGTTGAGATATTAAGTTCCGCTTGCAGTGTTTTACTCTTGTAAGAAAGTCAAAGCTTCAGGCAGGCTGCCATCTCATCCCCTGTCACTGCATCCGTCAGCGGGCTGGATGGTATGACTGACACACTTGAAGGTGCAAGCTAAGGGATTCTGCTGTTGGATTTACTCCTCGTTTTATAAGCTGTCACTTTTTTTCTCTTTTTTTTTAAGCATAACATGAAAAGGTATTGGCTATGTGACACATATTTCAACCTGCTGCTTCATTCACTGTCAACAAGAAGCAGGTTCAGATAAAACAAGGGTGCTCATTAGTCATTCTGTAGATGTAGCTCCTCAAGTAAGAGCAGCAAATATTGTCCAAACCATCAGTGTAATTGATGCTTACATGGTTATTGTATTTGCCCTGGGAATAATTAAATTCAGGGCCAACAGTAATAAATATCACTTGAAACTCGACTTGAAGGCAGCGCTAGCATTCGTCTATCAGCAAAGACTTTCAGGGGTTGTGACCTCTATCGGGGCCCTATGCTGGAGAAGCAGAGGGACAGGTGCAAGATCATGATGTCAGAGGCCTTTCTGTGTGTCTCCCTCAATCTCCTTTGATTCCCAGGATTGCCACTGAAGCAGCTCATGTGCACAAATCTGCCGAAATGCACAAATCAGAGGCAATAATCCATCAGTCACTGTGAAGTTTTGGAAGTTTTTATATTATTGTGTCATGCATTAAACCGTGCCCAGCCTGCATGGGCTTACGAGGCACCACACGTTAATATGAACCAGATCTAGAAATGTTCAAACAATACTACAAAGAGTCCAGAAAATCAAGAAAATCTACTCATATTATTTATATAATCAGATTTTCAGACATTCGTATCTTCAACAAAATTCATAGGTCACTCATGCAGCATTTATAACTGTACTGTATCAGAAAAATCAAAGTAAAAGTGAGTTAAAAACTCCATCTTGCCACCTTTAGCTAACTTAGACACATCAAATTCATTAAATCATATTTCAAAATCCAACTGAGGCAGAAAAAACTTTGCTCACATAACCTAACGCAGAATCACTTAACATGCAGTACACATCAGTTTTCAAGCTGCCAAGAAAGTTGCTACAAGGCAAACTGAAACAGCTTAGTATAAGTGAAGTACATATGTCTACTGCAAAAATGCTCTTTAGGTGATGAATGCGTTCATATAGATATAGACACATAATACATGGCTTTTGATATAAAAGCTTGTTGGACATGCCACAGTAATTCATCCACACATGCGAGGCGTCCTCTCGGCTTCTGCTGGAGCTTTAAATTATGTCTGCATCTCAACCAACAAATTGAAATTTAAAGGAGCAGTGTGTAGGATAAAGGGGGATCTCGTAGTGTTGTTGCTTATTTAAACTTGTTTCACTCCTCTCCTTCCTAGTGTGAAGGAAAAACTAGAGTGGCTATTGTTTAGTTTGTCTGTTCCGGGCTTGGAAATCTGTTGAAGAGGACTAGTAGCGATCTTTTTTTCAGATAATTATACACTAATGAAAACAGGCATATTATATTCCGATTCTGCCATATTCTGTAAATGGAGCCTCTGAAATCTTACACACTGGACCTTTAATGAAATCTGGTAAGTGTGATCATTAAATACATTGTGGACGTCTTTGACGATGAGTTGTGAGGGGGGGTGAGGGGGAAAAAAAAATCATATTTGAGAGATAACACTCACTGAGCATAAAAACACAAAACAGGATTACAGAAACAGCTACTGCGTGCGTTATATAAGTATGACATCATTGCGTACATGCCAGAAAATGACTTTAACATTCAACATCAGTGGGTCTCTGGTGAAACAGTAGACAGGAAAGGTTACTGTCAGCCTTACAGTGATATAAGTAGTAGCATATGTTTGAATTCGGTATGCAACAGTTTGCACACATTAAAGCACACATTAATTAGGACAACTTGGTTAAGAGCACACTGTGGCGTGCCGATTCGATTCCCAGCTCTCCCAGTCCAGTCCAAGTGTCCTTGAACAAGATACTGAACCCTGAAATTGCTTCAAATGGCTGTGAAGCTTCTGCCATCAGCGTATTATTGTGCACGAGAATGGGTAACAAGACCAGAAAGGCAATATATAAAGTCTATTTACGATATTAATTAAATTAGCTGTTACAATATACAGTATGCATATAGTAGATATGAGGGCTAAATATATAATATTAATATAATGAATAACATTGAGCAGTAGTCATATAATTCTAGTCATACATAGACTTTTATAATGTAGTAATAATTCACTTTGTCGGTGCTATGTTGAGATATTTCATTTCCTCTTGGACTCGATGGCCTTCATCAGTGGAACCCACCGAGACATAGTGTGTCCCCGTGGTTTAGCTTGGCTCAAGCTCGGCCACATGCTGCCCCTGACGTTCACGGGGCCGTCGTGCTCATCGGCCTCCGCAGAGATCTCCATCTTCTGCATGATGAGCTTCAAAAGGTTGTGCTGCTTCTCCAGCGTGTTTGACATCTCCTTCATCCTGAGGAGGAAAAGGTCAGTTCAGTAATATAAATGCAGTGATCTATAATCTTTTTTTTTTTTTTAGGTTGATGCTACTGAGCGGTTCCATGTGCTTATTATAGCGAAAAAAAAATACAGTGAGTCGCATCCTTCTGTGACCAGTTACAGGCTTTATCATCCTTTGTCACCACTAGGGGCTGCTCATGCATCAAAAACTACTGTTAATTTGCTCATCAGGCCATAGCTGTTGCATTCTTGATGGTAGTTCATTGTATTTGAAGCAGCCTATTATCACAGAACATTTACTCTCAGTAGTAGTAGGCCTACTTGGCACAGTTTTTTTTTTATGATTCCAGGGAATATCAAATCGACTCTCGTGTGATTATCATGTGTACCTGTGTGCTTTACCTGTACTTCTGCTTTTTGAGCTCATTTTCAATAGCAGGACACTGCTGGGATTTGGCCTGCAGACGACTCCAGGCGATGTCATTTGTTCCCTCATCACCTGTGAACAACTGCCTTATATAGTGCTGTTAACAAAAGTGATGAGGATTAAGAAAGAGAACTGGCATATGTAACAAAGACAATCCATATGTTGTACAGTATAACCTTTTTTTTTTCTTCTTATTTTTGAAGTATTGAACATACCCGGGAGCATTTGCGATTAGGGTAGACAGTGACAGAGTTCTTGTCAACCCGTTTCATAAACCAGTAAGGCAGCCTGTCTTCCAGAGATGTGTGGAGTTCAATCTGTGGTCAGATATTCAGAGTTTTAGTCAGAGGCACATCTTATTGCTTGACCTCATGGTAGACAAGCAGGATCAAAGATGTAAAGACTTTGGTACATACCTGCATGGCTATTCTTTTTAGGGAAGCATTTCTTTGTACTTCGGCAATGTCTCCGACTGCTAAACCAATCTGCAACACAACCAAACACAAATAAGGATCTTGTCATCTGTACAGCAATTTAAAAAATATCGAGGAGTCAATGAGAAAACACACTGGTGTACGCACTTACCATCAGGTTCACCAGCAGTATTGGCATGAGCAGAACAAAGTTCACAAGAATCAAGTAAGTCAGAAAACTAAAAGGCAGCTCATGATTCAGAAGAGGATCCAGGAAGTTATTTTGGTAGTTCAGTTCCCCAGCCATCATCACAAAGGTTTGCATCACTGAGAGATGCACGCTGTCAAACTCTTTCTAAGAGTAAAAAAAAAAAAAGAATGATACTGTGGCGCTTCTTCAAAACAATCCATTATGAAGACTAAAATCATTACCCTGAGCTTAGCTTAGCACCAATACAGAAGGAAACAGCTAGCCTGGCTACTGGCCTTTATTCTACTTAAGTCAATGACAACATCTTGAAAATGAATAGTTTACCGTGAAGTGCATTCATGCTCCCAAGAGCGTAAAGTCTATGGTGTTAATGACTAAATGGCCTTTCATCAATCCACAGTATTAACTTAACATTCTTAGCTCCACTACTGATCATCAGTACATTGTTCATTCTGCCACTGTGTGAGTTGAAACACTGAGGCCTGTTAGGCCCACTCAAGAGGGTTGATTATTTGTTTCTTCTCCTACCTGGTTGAGCATCAGAGCATAAAACGCCAATCCGAATGCTAACATCAGGTACAAGAACAGCATTACAATACGGACCAGTGTCTTCATGATCTCCCAAAACATTACAACATAGATGCCAACACCCTCAAACCTGAAGAGACACCAGTGCACCAGTTAGTGGCCCCTACACCATAAAAAAAAAGACATGATGTTGAAATGGCACTATTAAGTCAGAGTCAACAGTACCTCTGGAGATAAAAGAGAAATCCGATCCAAGAGTGTAAAACTGCCAGTGCCCCTGCTTGCCAGTGCCAAGAACCGTCAACATTGAGCATGATGGGAATGACGAACAGAAGAGAGAGGATGGCTGTACACCAGTCTGACTGGTTGGAATAATCCTTGAAGTAATTCCAGCGCTTTCAAGTGACAAGAAAGAAAAAAAATCAGCAGAAATACAAAACAATTCGACAGACCGACAACTGTGCAAACATGAGCAAAATTCAGGTATACCGTAGTATTTCATTTAAACTGCCGTGCACAACACTTTAACCATGCATTACTGAACGTGTGATATGATATAGGAGCATTTCTTATAGCTGTGATCAAAATGACTCAGGTAAAGTGTGAAGGGCACATCCTGACTGTGGTCATTCAGTGATCCTACACATCTATCAGCGGGCGATCGTCCATCACACCTGATTGCTAGTGTATCTACACAGACCTGGTGCGGAACAGATTTATGAGCACATGCTTCATGTGAGGTAATGACACTTGCGTAACAGTACCAGTTGCGATATCTGCACCACTTCCTTCCCTATGGCGTAGATGTTCATGACCACGACCATCACCATGCAGAAGGACAACAACAGACTTTGCTGTGAAATCAAGAAGATTTACTTTATCACTGCACCATCACGACAAATCTTGTTTACGGTCACCTTCGTTGCAACTCTTTCCAGTTTAAATCACTTTTTACGGACACATATACATAGACAAGCAGCTGTGACACGGGCAACCTATCCGTACACGTATTTGCTTGTGTATTTTGTGCGTATCTGGTGAATTAAAAATATATTAGCTAGAGGGCAGAAGAGTTCATTTGCAAAAACAGATGCACCGATTTCTGAAAATGAACAAACCAACATCAGTTTGATTGATATTCCCTTGAGTGCACAATAAAAAAAGATTTAGGGAAATGAATCAAATGGAGATATCTGTTTTTGCAAATGAACCCCATATGTTCAGGGGCTTCATTTTATCTTGGGGATCAGGATGCTTTGAGAAGCCATCGTGTGAATGCTAACGAGTAGTCAAAAGCAGGTTTATCAGAGGCTTAAGAGAACAAAAAAAAGTCATTTTAGATTGTTTCTAGCTGTTCAACTTATGCTAACACAGAGATTCTTTAACAATGATCACTGTCATTAGTACCTCTATGAAAGACACGGGCACCATGCCGATGTCGTGTTCTCCCGTGGCGGTGATGTTCAAAGTGGGCCTCAGAGACACTATCAGGTGAGTTAAGGGCAGCAGGCTCAACAGGTACAAAAACATGTTGAGCAAATGAGCCTTGCTGCCGTAAGCAATCCTGTGGATTCAAACAACAGAAGGAGACATGAGTATTTTCACCATTAGAAGATTGACAAACAAAGTAAATAATGCATTGGTATGTGCTGCATTCAGCAGAACAAATCTTTTTTTTTTTTTTTTAAAAAAAACAATCTGATCTGCAGTCTCAACACATCAGAATGAGAAATGTCGCTCGCGGGGGGTTAAATCACAAATACGCACCACTTCATTGCTAGGTACTTTTTGCAGACGGGGTGGTTGAGGAGTTCAATGCGGTTGTACTGCACCATTGCCTGCACAAACAGTAACAGAAAAATAGCCTGCTGTTAATGGCACATTTGGTACAAACAGAAAAGAACAATCTGGCAGCTAAAGCCTAAAAGATTTAAAAGTGTGTACAGCTTATTGATCTCCGCAGACATAATGTAGGATTACATCAGCAGGCATAAACATAAAGCGTTTTTAACATTTGGTGGTAGATGAGATGATTTGCATTTTCGCTATTCAATTAAATGACACAAAGCTACCGTGTCTTCACAGAAGTTGTGGTTGCTGTGTGAATTACTTGCCCATTTCTCTCATGAACTGTCCCTGTTAAATCCACTGCTGACAGCCAACAGCAAAGCATAATAAGAGGGGTTGACCGAGTCGGCCAACAGTAATGGGAGAAATGGGTGGCACTCAGAAAAACATTTAGCAGCTTGTCCATAAGCATGCATATCCAACATATGGCAGTGTTAACAGGAGGAGAGCAGCAGCCTGACTTCACAGCTTATTCCCACCCGGACCCTCACTGGGGTCGAGGAGTCCAGGTAGAAACCTGCCATCCCTAGGCTTCTCTCCCTTGGGGCAGAGATAGAGGCCCAGCGGTATAACAGCAGAAATATGTTCTTTTGTAACTTTTCAAGGCGGCCTGACCCACCGAAAGTACAAATTTTGCTTTGTCAAAGCGATGACAAATATCATCTTCATCTTCGTCATCACCTGTGGGACACGGGCTTTGGAAAACCACACAATTAGGTCTCACTAACCAGGACAAGGAAAGTAAAGTCCCTTATCACAAAGCCATAAAGCTTGGCTATGTAGTTTTCACTGTCACTGCGGAAAAGTGAGTCAAGAAAAGTGGCACCACTGTGAGTGAATAGGCTAATTCTGATTGGATGAGCCCGTATTCGAGCCCTCAGATACATGAAGGTCAATGATTAATGCTGGAGTAGATTATTTGCATACTGCTGCACCAAAATTATATCTAAATTAAAAAAATGTTGCTTACGTTGAGCGCTGCTAGTGGCTGAACCTTGATGTTCTTGTCGGCTAACTTCTTTGCTCTAATGGGAGCTTGGAGCCATCTGAAAATGTATTCAATCTGCACAAGAGAAAGAGTTGTTTAGTTTGTTTTGGTATTGTTTTGTACATTATAGATAGATATTATAGAATATGTACTGTGATGTTTCGATTGTGTCATTTGTAGCTGAATTACATGGTATTCACTACTGTTTGAATCATCATCAGATTCCCTCACACAGCGGTCCAACAGGTGCTATTATAGAAAACAGAAGAGACAGTGACAAAGGGTCTATTCTGAAAAAAAGTTATATTCAATTAGAACAGTACGTATAGCAGAAAACTGCAGGAAAAAATACACATTTTTTAAGACTAATGTGCACATAGATTTCGAATATGCATGTTTTTTTCTTTGCTGGTGGCAACCTTGCAGGTCTCAGGAAGAAACTCAATCATGTCTAGTATCGGACATCGCTGGGAGGAGCCGGGTATGAACGTTCCCAAAGCCTCAGCACATCTGGAAGAGGAAGAACATAAATGGATTGCAAAGCTAGTACAATATGTGTAGCACTGAAACATTTTTGTGCTACCCAGTGGCACAATGACACGTATAAGTTTACTTATAACCATATATTTACATGGTCTACAAATGCGTTAAGCTGATCTTTTTCTCTATAGAACAAACCACTGTATTAATAATATACCTTTCGCTGTCAATTACAGCATTGACCACATCTTTTCTCCCATTCTGCAGAGCTTCGTGGAGAAACGACGTGTCATTCTTGTTCAAGACGATCTCTGCTCCCCGAGACAGCATGAGCTTGACTGCAGCCACATGCCCTCCCTTGGCTGCGATGTGGAGCGCAGTGTTCTGGTATATCAATATCAGGAGACAGTAATAACAATTTATTATGTATTTATCTATTATAGAGCAGTGATATCTGTATTATTCAATGCTACTGGTAGTTCAGCAAGTCATACCCCGTCCTCATCTGTTTTATCCAGTAACTTGAGATGGGCCGACAGGAGAATGTCCATAGTTTGTGTGTATCCTTCAGATGCAGCATGGTGCAGACAAGTCCAGCCCTTGTAATCACTGTAAACAGAACAGAATATATACCGTATATGTACTTTTTTAAAATTTGTTATGTACATTTTCTCTGTGTGTTTGAGTTTACCTGTGAAAGAGAGCTCCTTTGCGCAACAACAGCTGAACCACCTTGGTGTGCCCCTCTCGCGAAGCCAAATGGAGCGGCGTGAGGCCTCGCTCATCGCCTTCATTTAGCAGACGAGAGTCTGTGATGGTTTCCAGTAATCTGTGGCATGTATTGATGCGTCCATACCTTAAAGAAGAGACGGATGGGTAGAAGCATTATGATGTGGAAGAACTTTCCCCACTGTTATGATCTGTTGATTTCTAAAATGGAAATGCTTTTTGTATGCTACCGATAGCACAGCTAAGCCAGAGGCCGGAGGGAGGGCCAGTTAAAGCACAGTTCATCTTGGCGTTTGAGTGTTTTACTCACAGCTGTACACCTAAAATTGTTGTTACAGGGCTTGAACCTGTAGGTAAAATATAGTTAAAAAGCGCCGGGGAGAGTTAATGACTAATGGTGCGGCAAACTGGGAGAAGACATAAACAGAAGTGACACATTGGCTTGCGTTATGATTTTTCGTTGTCTCAGAACCTTTTAAGAAGGTCAACAGCACTTTGTGAGTGCAGTGTGAGTACGGCGGGACTGCTGGAGAAAGGAAATGAGGTGTCTACAATAGTTAAGATATGATATCATAGCATGGCCTTCATTTACCCTCTCGCTTTAATGAAATAGATGGCACATGATAGAAAAATCAATAACAATAATGTTTAATGCCCCCTCATATTAGTAACATTTCTTCACATGTGCCTCGCTAATTGAATCCTATTCTTGTGACAATTTCTTTGGTCACTGTATAATAGATTTGTCATAGCAATTAATCATCAAAAGACTTCTGAAGGCAGAAAGTGCTCACTGGATTAATACAGCAGTGAGGTAACAGTCTTAAATAGTTCATTTTTCATGTGACCACTGTTGTTCAATTACAGAGATAGAAGTCTTGGCCTTGGACGTCCACTGAAGAGTCATTTTTGATTAATGTTATATACTCTTGTGGTATCGTTGATCAATACGTAACACTTGTTATAGAGTAACTAGAAGAACAATGTCAGAATGTGATCTTTTTAAGACAAGGAGATCCTCTCGAGCAGACAGTAATTGCTCCAGAGTTTTGACAGTAATACAGTGGGACTCTTTTCTGAGGATGTGAATATTGCAGCTAGAATGCTGTAGCTTTGAAATAACACAACAGAAACAAGTGTATAGACAGCATGCCGCACCGCTCAATGTCAACAGTGGTGACATTGCTTGCAAGTTCTTTGATCAAATTTGCAAAGTTTGAACAACTTTAAGTGGAAATCAGGTCGAATCAGAATTGTCTAGTCCAGTGGTATGGAAAGTCATGCCCTAAGGGACCAATCAAACTCACTGGGCAGCAAAGTGCAGGGCAGACTTCTTGTCCTTGGACTTGCATGCGAGGCCGACTTCCCCCGAGAGGCCCAGCATGTTCTTCACTGAGTCATGGATACCCAGTCTGCAAGCGTAGTGGAGTGGGGTGCAGCCCTCATTATCCTCACAGCTCAGCAATGCCTTCACACTAGTATGCTAAAGTTAGACACAGTATAAACACAATTATGTATTCATACGCTATAATGTAACAGTAATACATGTATTAAACACAATGCACAAATGCAAAAGACTTAACTATGCTGAAGCAGTCATGCAGCATAAAGGGCACATATTATATAACTTCTACCATGGCTATAGTTATACACATACATACACACACCCACACACACACACATAAACTAAGATTATATAATTAATATTGAAGTGCAATAATATTTGATCACTGATACAGAGAGAGATCCCATTCCCAGTGTAAATATCAGCCTTCCTCTGTGGCTCATTTTGAAGGTGCCATTGTAGCTTTAGGTGTAGCTTATAATGTTTTAAAGGATCATCTGGCTTAGTGAGAGTATAATGAACCTCATCAACCGGCCTTGAATGTATGCAGCTAGGCTCAAGGCAAATTGATCAAGGACAAAGTAGTAATTAAATTCCAATCTTAATGACATCTTTGTCTAAGCAGCATATAGTGCATTTGATGACTCACAAACAGGCAACATTGATCGCGGGTACCTGCAGTACTTCTTGTGGGAGGTTTTTCAGACCCTTGGGCTGTAGGATGGCGAGGTGAAGGAAGTTACAGCCGCATCTGTCTTTCACGTTTACATTTGCCCCTAAAAGAAATGAACACGCATGAGTGTGCAAAGCGTGGCCTTTGGTAAAATGCTATGAGCATTGCTGGTGATGAAGTACAGTACAGTAGCTCACCTTTTGAAAGCAGCAGAGCCACAGTCTTCCATGCTCCACAGCTCGTAGCAAGCAGTAAGGGAGAGTTTCCTTTGCAATCAATGCGATTAAGGTCTGCACCCTGAGGAGAGAATGCACAATTCACCTCCTTAATTACCACATTAATTTAAACAGAGATGAGACCATGGGAAAATAAGCAACATCTATATTAATTTCATATGCCTGTTCAACCGTGTGTTTGCATAGAGGGAGCATTGTGCATCAGTTTACTGAGTTTTTCATAATGTCAGATCAGTCGTGTAAGTGTTTCCCCTCTAGGGGATCTGTAAAAGATGATCGTAGCCTATCTTAATGTGAGGTGTGTGGTGCAAGTTAATGGATGTTGCAATCATTAGCATCTTCAGCTAACTTGCTTGGTCTACAGTAGGTGGTAGCTATCATGCCCACGCGGACTGTATGTCTAGTGTCTTGCACTATGTACCTTTGCGCTCCGTGTACGCCTATCCGTGAAAACTATGTAACACTTTACGGCACTAAGTCACACACCACCAACTATTTCACTTTGGTGAAACTGGATCATATTTTATTGAGAAATTGTTTTCTGGTTTTCCCTCCAATGTCCCCCAGCTGCTGTGCATTAACTATTGGTGAGTTACAATTTCCTGATGGACAGTAAAGTAAACTGCTGTGAACTATAGCTGCTGTTAGCTACTGCTAGCGAAAGTTAGCTCAGTTTGTAAGCCAGGCTGTCAAAATAGCTGCTGTGAAAAAGGTCTATTGGAGGTTTTCAGGCCCAGGGTGTGAGCGAATGCAGGCGGTGAGCGGAGCCAGTGTAATGCCAGAACCAGAGCTGGGTAAGCGAACAATCTAACAGAGCTGCTTCTTTTATGGACATAGTGACAGAGGCTGAAAGACTGAAGCTAAGAAGAAAAAAGGAGAGAGGGACAGAGAAAGCGTTGGACTGAGCTTTGTGAAATAAAAGGCTGCAAGACAGGCGCTGAGCTGGGCTTCTTTCTGTTGTACTGGTAAGTAGTATTAGCTGACTGGTATGTCTTGTGTTGTGGTATTTACTTGATGTCTGGCTCTAGTTGTTGACTCATTTTTGATAGTGAGTAATGTAGATATAACATTTACACATATATAGCTGTCCATATTTTTGACAGTGGCATTGCAGTGGGGGTGTTAAAGCGCAGAAATACCAATTTTTATGCAGTGTTGCTTTGAAATGAGTCTATTTTCAACCAACTCATGCAGCTAACATTAGCTTAAATTACTTGCTAGAGCTAATCAAATGTAATTTTAGCCAATAAGAAGAAGAAGAAGAAGAAGAAGAAGAAGAAGAAGAAGAAGAATCACAGACTAGAAATGAGAAGCCTGCTTTTCTCTACCTCAGTTTCAAATAAAGGACTCGTTTCGTTTCGTTATCGCAAACTGTGCATAGCAACAGTAACTAAGGGGGCAGCAGGCTTTTTAAGCCTAATAATAGACATTAATATATAACCTGTAAGGGGAATAATATATACATTTTTTTTAATCTGATGTAAAGATCAGATGCAGGAGAGGCTCCAGTCCGCGCGACCCTGATCAAGGATGTCAAGCGGTTACAGGAAATGGATAAATGGATGAATACACCAGATGTGGGGAAGAGGCAACATTAATTCAACATTGTGTATTCAAAAGTGTATATAATTTGTGTACATACTATGAAAAACATAATTTGGTCCTCATTTAAAAACAAACAAACAAAGACACACTAATACTAACATCATAGTATTATATCTGCCCTGGCCTCATTTGTTAGCATTAAACCAAATGCCAAGCCAAAATGTCTCTAAATCTTTTGTAATTTGCTAATCTAAAACCAAACGGATTCTCTGTAATTAGCTGGTCTTTGGTGCCAACTGATGCCACCCTCTCCTGCAGTGTTTACCAACAGAATGAGTTGACAGGAGATAAACTTGGACCTCAGCCTTTTCCTGGCAACACAGTTCTGTTAAAACAGTCTACGTGGTATAACAGATGGTGACAGATGGTCTACAATCAATGGGTAGCATGTTTAATATGAGTTTAATTGTGGTAAAGGGAACACACATAGTAACATGATGCAGTTACTAATGAAATCCAAGGAGTAGTGAAAACAGTTGCCAGCATAGATGCAAAAGTTGCTGATTTGCCCTTTAATGTGCACAATTGAAGCATTTATTATAGAAAACAATGCAGCTCTCCTGTCTTTGATGCAATTTCTTGCACTTAAAGCAAGATTGATATCACATATAGTCCCTGACATTGAAGGTGGGAATGCCCTGTGCAGAACAGCTGTGGGGTTGTGTGTGTGTGTGTGTGTGTGTGTGTGTGTGTGTGTGTGTGTGTGCATTATTTACCAAAGAAATTAGGTACTCTGCCAGCTCTGCGTGGTCAAATATGGTAGCCCTGGAAAAGTAAACAGAGTTGTTTTAAAACCAGTCACACAACAAGTGATTTGTGAGTCAAGGTCTTACCAGTGCTGTCGCCCAGATGTCGAATAAGGATAATCTAACACTTTGTCAGAGCATGATATAACAACCACCTGCGTGGTTACATCTTTTTTATCTCCTGGATGGTAATGGCTCACTTAATGACGCACAACTAGTTCCTGGTATTTTGCATCAAGATAGAGACTTAAGTGGTGGAAAGATGATTCCAGCGACCGAATGATGATCAGGGGAGACTTTGAATTCTTCAAATTAAATCAAATCAAATTTTATTTGTATAGCCAAAATCACAAAATACATTTGCCTCGGAAGGCTTTACAATCTGTACAGGGAGTGACACCCTCTGTCCTCGGTTCAAGTGAGGAAAAACTTGCCCACAAAAACCCTTTTAACAGGGAAAAAAGGTGGAAGATAGAGAGAGAGAGTTTTCAGTAAAGGGAGATGTGCATCTTCAACCAATACAGTGCCTGACTAGGCATAACCCTGAAAGAGATAGACAGAGACAGACAGAGAGAGTGAGGAGGGAGGGGGAGTCCCCCGGCAGTCTAGTCCTATAGCAACATAACTAAGGGATGACCTGAGCCAGCCCTCTTGACATCTAAAATCCACAGATGACGCTATGGCTGGGGAAACACAGGTTATAGGTTAGACATATTGGATGTCAAACCAGCTATTAGCCTAGTTTAGTGTGATTATTTCATATTAAATTACAAAAGTGATGGGAATAAGAATAAAAATGTAGGGTATGGACTTCCAGATAATAAAAAGAAGATAAACAGGCTTATTTAGATTCATTCCCCCTCTCCCTGTCCTTGTATCTGGTCTTACTCTGCTGCTGTCTGTGCCAACATAAATAGCTTTAAGATAAAATCAGTGTGCAAAGCATATCTTTATTATGTATTCATATCATCATTATTATACCCAATTAAAAGCTCTGTGTTCCGCTAGCCATACCCATGGGTTTTATATATTTGTTCCTCCTGTTTGTCACAGTGTTGTAGTGTTGATATTATGCCCATGAAATGATCTTTACACGGCATGAGCAAGCAGTTGAGATGGTAACTAAAGATATGATCCGTCTACGTCAGCTGAAGGAGAGTTTTATTATATTGGATGGTGAGATACAACTAATAGGATATCTTTCTTCATTTTGGACTCTCTTAAAGGTCAGCACTGTCAAGATAGTTTAGAATTAGTCAATAGTGCAAATCCACTATTCAAAATTCGCCTAAATTTGAACTGTGAAACGTAACGCTCGGTGTCATAAATGCTGGTGTAACGAAGTCTGATTCATGTCATGCCAAATATGCCAGCCCAAAATTAAAGCACCAGGTTCAGGATATAATGGCACATAATGCAGTAAGGCTCTCAGGCATTCTGTATTGCTTTCAAATATTTTTTCTCCTATGGATCCACTTTTCTGTTTTAATGTTATCCGTGAGTCAACAAACATTCAGCCATGATTTACTCTCTTTTGTGTCTTTTGTTTGAGGAAGCAACTTCTTTAAAGGTGCATGTGGCACCTATTTGCATCATTGACAAGTTTATTAACTCAGTTTAACTCAATTTAATTAATATATAAATAATATATTTGGAATGAGAAGTCATGTGCGTCCCATATGTTAGTGAAACTGCTTGAAAGCAATAATACAACACATTCTGATCATGTCTGATTTAAACGATCAAATGAATGAGACCTTGTTAAAGACTTTAAACAGTTCTGAAAAACAAAAAAGCCAAGACTTCAAAGTTTAAATCCACACATAAGCCACAATGAGTCGAAATAACAAGTCTTTAACATAAAGGATTACTTTTGCAGGTTTTGTTCTTGTGCTTTGGAAAGTAGATCAATGCTATATGTTAACAGAGTTAAATTACCTAATAACCATACATCTTGAGCCATTAGCTAAAACCCCCTTGCGCTGAGAGTGAATGTGAAACTCATCTTCATTTTCTCTTCTAGCTCCTCGATGGTTATCACTGCCTATAGTTCTTTTTCTTTCCGCTTTATGGCAGATTGCACCCATTTTGATGTTACCAGCTACTTTGTTGTGTTTCTATAGATTTGTCAAAATAAAAGTCTTCTGCTGCTTTCATGTTTTTATTGCAAAATGGGATTTAAACCTACGGCTCTGAACAACAGGCCTCTAAAGCTTGCTAATTAATACATTATATATTGTGTGTTTTATGGGGAATTATGTGACAAAGCGACTGGTTGCCTGGCAACATTCCAATAATGACATGTCTCTAGGCGGTCGTTGCGGTCAGCAAAGAAATAGTCCCACACATAACAAACCATGGTATTGATCTGACTCTCAGAAAGAAGGCAAATGTGCGTATTTTCCAATGCATTAAATCATTCTTTCAAGTCCTAAGCTTCAGCTTAAAGCTCAGCTATGAAGACCAGCTAGAGAACGTCATCACAACATATACTATCAGAGTCAGAGATATAGAGCAACATCTGCATCTTAATATTTTTGAAACCCAGTGGAGAGCCATCCATACATGCATTCATGGCAGTATCAATACATGCAATTAATAGGAGCAAAGGATTTTCAATGGAATGATCAATGAACTACAGAATCAGGGTGGAGGGATTGGGGGAGCCCACCTGTGTAGAGGGGTCTGACATGCCCCATCAGTTAGGTTAATGATGTCTTCCACTTGGTCAAAGGAGGACAGCATCAGCTTGACTACCTCGGTAGCACCCTGGGTGCAGGCCAAATGAAGCGGCGTGGACCTGTCATTCTGGACAGCAATAAAACACGGATACATTATGAGCGATGAATAAACACGTATAATGAATATTCCCGAGCTATTCAAGCACGATTACGTCTGCTCCATTCAGAGACGCTGTGACATACTGAGTTAGACAGAGCAGAACATAAACACTCACACAGGAATTAACATGCACACGGGCTCTCGCATGTGCTCACTTACACACACATACATATTGTACACTTCCCCAGTGGAACATTAGCAAAGTAGCTCCCAGACTTGCTGGCTGAACACAGGGGGCTGTAACACAAGCCTTTAATGAGATAACCAGGACTGGCAGGAGGAGGCCAGTGATCGCTCCACTCAGCTTCACTGTGTAAGTGGAGGTAATTTGTATCAATTTAGCCAACCGAGGCTATTACTGTACTCACTATTCCTGCTGCAGCTCTGGCCACCACCCCAGGGCTAGACATAATGATCACTCCCAGATGGGCGTGATATGACTGACGTACTCTAACAGTACAGAGAGCCTTTGCCTGCCGCACAGGTGTAAAAAAATGAGGTCGAGTTTAAAAAGCAATGCAAATCTGGAAAAGCATGCAGACAGACAGATGGAAGGGTGAACAGAAATATTTGCAGTCTGCAGCTCCCAGGTGTTAATATGTTTATCCGATGCAGCACGGCATGGAAAACAGCGGTGGCAGCCAAACGAAGCAAAGTACAGATTTACATGAGATGATTTTCCATCGTTTTCTAATGTCAGTACCTGTTGCTGGTCAATTTTGGCCCCAGTAGCAATGCAGAGACGGATGGCCTCCATGTTCCCACCGCGTACAGCCAGATGGAGGGGACTGCTGCTGGACTTATCCAAATAGTTGATGTGTCCTTCAGTTTGGTGGCCAGCCTCCTCTCCTGCCAGCAGAGAATTAAATAAGATGTCATTGTGGATCATATTAAATACATATTCACAAAGATTTTTCAGTGCTCTTTGGTATATTTGTTTTTATTTCTAAAAATTTCAATAGCAGGGCCTCTAGTACCTTCCTCCTCTGACTCTAATATTCAGGTTCTTTGTTTTTTTTAGTGGAAGGAAGTAATGAGTAACTGTGTCCATTCACGGTGGGCTGTCTGTGTAAATTCCAAAACAGCACGAGAATGTGAATACCGTTTAATTCCCTTGCTGGGCGATCACAGCTATATCATAAATATTTTGTGCTCTGACTAAACCTTCGTCCAACAACACAGGATTTACCAAATAGACCTCCCACCGTGGATAAACACACTGTCAGCCTGTAGCATCTGGCCTGTGTACAAAGTAGCGCAAGCATTTTTCTTCTAAGCGTCCTCGGGGGGGCTGAGGTGAACTCTCATGTGATCTATCGGTTTAATGTGCTTAATGTGCCTTGTGAAAACTTTTTTTTATCATTGTCAGCACCCTCAGTTTTTAATGACAGATCATTCCTTTTGTCATACCGAACTTCAGGATCACTTCCATGGCTTTCTTTGCACCTGCGAAGGCAGCTGCGTGGATGGGGAAGTGGCCGAGCTTGTTCTGTTGGCAAAGCCGAGCTCCATTCTTTAACTTTGACAGATCGGGGAGAGGATGGAGGGGAAAGACAAACGGAGGCAATTCTTTATTAGAGACAAAGCTGCTATAGGATGGCAATCAGTATAAAGAACAGCTAGGTTATCTGTTCTGTACAGCTGGACAGTTATCCTTTACAGGGAGAAAGCACAACTGAATGAATACATGATGTGTCAGTCTTTGCTACATACCAGTATGCTAAGAGCCTCAAAGTTGTTGATGGAGCAGGCCAGTATCAACGGGGTGTTCCCAAGATCTCCCTGTAGATTGCTGTCTGTAGCACTGTAGGACAGCAGCAGCTGCATGGGGCAGAGATACAAGTTAACAGAGAGCTTCCATCCATGTTTGTGTCCTCAACTGGCTTATGCCAGCATCCTGCTGCAGCTGTGTCGGTTTGTGGACAACAGCCAAATGCCATGGGGACGATGGGGCAAGGTCTTTCCAAGCAGACTCAGGTTTTGTCAGATATGTAAACAATGGTCAGAGTTGCTTGAGTGCAGCGGCTCCTATCACACATCATTTTGTCTTCCTTTTGTTAAAAAGTCTTTTAATTTGGAAGTCGAGATGAGAAAACAGTTTAACATTGGTCTTTATGGTCATGGATTAGAAATGTTCTGGGGATGGGAAATGGCTGAGCTTGTTCTGTTAGAAAAGCTGCGCCCCACGCTTTAGCTTCTTTAACGTAAAGAGAATGGATGGAGGGAAAGACAAACAGAGACATTTCTTTGTCAGACACAAAGCTGCGGTGGGCTGGCAATCAGCATCGAGAACATAATCTGTTCTGTATAGCTGGACGCTTACTGTATGCACAGTGGAACTGAATGAATATATGATACTAAACAAACTGTTTTACAGCCACCAAATGAGTCAACCGGGATTTCTCTATTCTCTCTCCTCTATATATGACAAAACGAACAAGCAAATCATCTTCCTGATGCAACCAATTGAACTGTTTTCATATAATAAATATGACAAATATTAAATATGAAATAAAATAGAAATGATGCCCCTTCCCACCCTTTATATACAATGTGTAGGATTTAGTGGCATCTACTGGTATAGTTGCTCATTGCAACCACCTTGTCTCTCCCTCACCTTCCTAGCGTGAAAGAGAAACGCCACGCCAAAGACCTTAACTAGAGTCGGAGTTTAGTTTGTCCGTTCGGAGCAATTGTAGAAACACAGTGGACTCTGTGGAAAAGGATGCACCGAGGCTCATTTTAAGAAAAACACAAGGATTCTTAATTTTAGCTGATTATGCACTAATGAAAACATAATTCTGTATATTATATTTAATTTCAGCCATATTCTGTGAACATCCCACTAAATCTAATCTCTATTAGCTGTAGCCCTTGGTAAGAAAAACACACTTCCGTGTCATCAGTGTTTATGCATGAAGTTTGTGTAGGCATGTTTACTTATCTTAAAATAATGACCAGTGTATGGACTGTGCTGTTTGCACCTAAATAAATCAAGTGCCTCTGCAGTAACAGTGTTATCTGTGAAACACCGGAGCGCCTCAAATAAATTGTTATTTCAGCGGGGCACTTTCAGCTCCCTCACCTCCACCAGGTTGTTGTGTCCGAGGCTGACAGCAAGGTGCAGAGGGGACAGCAGGGCCATGTTGAGGATGTTGGGGTCGGCCCCCAGGTCCAGAAGAGCCCTGCAGCTGTCCGCCTTGTTCCTCTCCACTGCCCAGTGCAGGGGCACATTTCCCTGCTCATCACAGCTGTTCAACCCTGGGAGGGGATACAACAACAGCACATGCGGGTTCACACACACACAAATGCATTTACATAAAGATGCATATTAACACAGTCAGCTCTTATAAATGCCAGACACAGTACCTCGTAATGAAACATGTTTCTTTATACAGTAACTTAAAGACAGAATTATGGTGATGTATAATACACATATTTCACCTGTGCTGGAGTGCAACTTATGATTGATGACTGAGGCTTGCCTACCCTGCGTGTCATTGACACTGGTGATGTATTGGATAAGGGTGATGTAGCCCCCTGCGGCAGCGTGATGAAGGGGACTAGCTCCACATTCATCTTTCTCACTCAGGACCTCTGGGCTCTTCCTCACGAGGTTCTCCAGGAGAGCCAGGTCACCCTTCTCAGCCAACTAGTTGGTAATATAAAAAGTGATATAACAGGAGAGGATGTTTCCATGGTGAGAGTTAATCATTTTTATTGGCAATAACAGCTATCAGTGTCTTATTTCTTTTACAGTGATATGCATGACATAATGTCCATTTGTTTGATTCCCGGACGACTGGCTATATTTTTGAGTACTGCAACTCACGTAACATTATTATACAATGCCAGACTTATCATCGGGTCTCTGTTCAGTTCTTCACAGTGATTTTCTTTAAGGTTACACAAGGTTGGGATTACTGAGGGGTTGTTACATAAACATTCATCATATTATAAGAGAGAAAAGCACATCTTCAATTGCTTTTTCTAGACCTTTGTTGTTTAATATTTGTTGATTTTTTGTATTGATTTGTGTATTTACTATGAAAAATCCATGCTTTTTTTTCAATTAGTTTATTTTTCATTCAGTTTGTTGACAGCCTCACCTCAAATATGTTAAGGTTTGCCAGGGCGGGATCCTCATCTTCTATCACGTACGTATAACAACTGGTCTGTCGGGCAACCTCCCTGCTGAAGTTCATCACTCAACTCAATGAACTCAACCAATCCTGGGTGCCCACATGAAGGGTGACGACACGCGTCTAGGTGTAACCACATACGAACACACACAAGGATGAACACACATAAACCACCAAAGTTTCAATCAAGTCAACAAAGTGTTTAAATCCTGCTTTACAAGCCAGAAGAACATAGAGTGTAATATGACCGAGGGGGCAGATAACGCCTTAAGCCATAGGCTCCTCTTGCCATGAGGGGATACGGGCACAGATTACTTTGTCTTTACCCAGAAGGGCATTCAGATCCGTTGAGTGTTTGGAGGTTGAATCCCTTCTGTTGAAGAAAGCAATTATCTTCTTCACAGCTGGGGGGCAGCTCGTTTGAGTCAGTCTCGGGTGTCCTTGGGTGATCCTGGGTGAGCGAGATTGAGAAAGACCTTGTAATTGTATTGTATGAGGCCCTAAGTCACATTAAAAGGCCAAACAGCAAATTATATTTTTGGCGAGCAAATTACTTTGGAGAATTCTCATTGGAAATCACCTCGACCTTATGCAGCAGCATTCCTTTGGTGTATACTGTGACTGATTGAAGTTGTTTCTCGGGTCAAAACAGCAGCTAAGCGTTACCCCTTTGTGGACGGAAGTTATTTTGTGGAGATCATATTTTGTTTCTGTTGCGTACTTGATTCACAGTGCAAATATTTAAGCAGTATTGCATGAGTCAGTTCACTTGGATGGTGGTTTGCTTTTTCACTGGCTCCTTTAAGGTGAGAAAAAAAATGACTCTCTCCAAATCAGAGATCGATAATTAACTCTAGCCTCTGCTGAGCTGTGGTCACCGTGGCAAATAATTTAATTTACTTCCTTCAGGCAGCTCTATATAAATGGATTCTTCTGATCAGTAAATGAAGAAAAGGGAGCATAAAGTAAAAGTGTAGGTCTTAGTCGGACATGTGGTGTTTGCTTCAAGGGACGTTCAAGCATTAACCTCGTTCGTACCAATTATGAGGTAAATAGGCACACATAGGGATTATTGTTACAGATGTTACAGATCTTGAGATTCTATTGTTTGGAGTAAGATCATATAGAATACTGTGACTAGAATGGAAAAATGTTTCCATTCCATCAATATTCTGAGACCATTTAAACTTGTGTGACTTTGAAAGTGAACGTGGCTGCTCTGCATCCTCTGTAGTCCAGATAAGAAACTATTCAGTCCCATTTTCTTCGACTGTAATTTGGTGAATTTGATAATGACCCACTGTGTGTCATCCTCCCTATCATTTCCGAGCAGCAGCGGTAAATAATTGTCATTGGTTTTTGGTAATTGAGTCTGACGCTCATCTGTTTGCAGAAATTTATACAGGAAGTACGCTAATGGACAGTGGTGAACACATTTCCCTGAAAAAAAAAAAAAAACAGGTTGTAGATGTAATTGAACTTCGCGATAACATCCTTGCATGCAAAAATGTGCTTTGAACGTTAAGCATTACTGACACATTGGATAAATGTTTGCTTACATTTACATTTACATCTAATTTAATTTTAAAAACTAATAAAAATCTTACCTAAACTTTTACCTACAATGACCAATGAGTGAGTTTAATACTAGATGTATCATATTAAGAAAATATTGTTGGAACAAAAGAACTTTAAAGTGGCATACTGGACTATTAAGTTATGACCATGGAACATAAAAATAAGTGTTTATAAAAGTTGAGATTTCAATTGATACATAAATGACGAACTCAAATGATAAAAGAACCTGTGTTGGAAAGTAATTCTACATATACTTAAATACTGTACTTGTACCATCCTATACTGTATGCTACTATATACTTGTACTCTTCTTTTAATTTAAGATAGAAACATTCCACTTTTTACTGCACTACTTTTATTTGACAGCTACAGTTACCTTTCAGATTAGATGTCTATGAGTTATTAGTTATTATTATAGTTCCACCAAAGAGACAGTTCCCCTCTAAACTTCTTGAATAGTCTCATTTAAATATCTGTTTAATGCCCAAAGTTTTATCCATTATTTCCAAAAACAGATTAAAATTACATCCATGACATGATGTTGACTTGCAGGTGCCAGTCCCCGAGTTTGGGAACCACAGAGATTAGATTAGTTTACCCAACTGTATATAAAGAAGTTAGAATGGGCTTCTCCTTGAGTAGCTGCAATTGATGGGACACACTCATGTATAAGTATTAACTGATAGTACTAATTGAATAATTTCATATATCAGTCACAGGGACAAAACAAATACTTTTTACCTTAACTAGAATTTGCTACTAACACTTCTGTACTTTTACGTAAGTCGGATTTCTCATACAGGTATTTTTCCTTCTAACTGAGTATTTTTACATGCTCACATGTCTAAACAACATATTTAATTAAGACATTCACTGCTGCTATGAGATGTGGACACCTGTTAGATGTACCTATCACTGCACAATGACAAATTCAAATTTTCTACAATCAAAACATTCATCAGCATCCAAACTATCCCCTAATATTTCCTTTTACCCTGATAGTGTTTGATAAATAAGCAGTAGTAGTTGAAGACGTGATCTACTTACTGTGTTTGTGTGATGCTGGTGCTGAGCTGAGCATTCAGGATGTTCTCCTCACCACAGCTATAGGGCTTTTAAATAGTCTGGTACAAGCTAGTCTCCAGTCTGTTTCCTAATGCAGGCAAGACACTGCCCCTTGTGACCGAATGATTCCCATGATGGTTTCACAGAGATGAAGGCAAGCCCAAGTTGAAATGTGATAGGAAATTTGGCTATCAACAACATTTAGCAGCAAACATGATACTGCTGCATCAGTCACAATACATTTTAGTGAATGTAAATGGATGCTTGATAGCCACAGTGTGAAACTAATCTTTTACACACTAATACCAAGACAAGTTTCTCTCTTTGTGTTCATTTCCAAACTGGACTCTTTCTTTCTACTAGAGGAAGCAGAGCATGAGTTCATGTCTCAAACAACCTTTGCTGTCTTTTTAGTTTGAGTGGTTGACCTCATTGTTGTGTAGTATTTGAAAGGCACCGCTCTCCTGACATTTTCAGAGAGGAAAAAAAAAAGGGGGGGCATAAACTTGACCACCCAGCAGCATGTAGCAGACCATTTATCAAAGCATTACTCTGTAGCAGAAAACTGTTTCCTTGCCCATGTTTGGGATGAGTCCTATCCTGCCGTTTTCTCTCTTCAAAGTGATTCTCGACAAGATACAATGAAGACGACCTCTGAAACCTCCTTGCTGATGGGATGGGGATTAAAGAGTATTCCTCAGGGAATCTTTATCAGGCAGGATTATCAGATAAAATATATCATTAACTAAGGATTATACTCGTATTTCTAGCAGCATTATCATCATGGGAATAAGTATCTGACACTGTATACTCATCTTTGACTACACAAAGTTCTAGCTGCCATGTTAGCAGTACTGATTTTTAAATATTATTTTAAAAACTGGGTTAATACCAGTCAAGAATATTACTTCAAATAGATGAGCTACTTAGTCTACAGTTTCTAGCAATGGTAGGAACCAAAAGACAACACAGATTAACTAATGAATGCATGAATTATGAATAACTAATGGAATTTGCACAGCTGTTCTTTGTGTAAAAGCAACTATGTATAACTTTTCTACCAGACAATAACTAATTTAAGATTATTTTAATGCTACACTGACATGTCTCTGTCATTCCTACTCGCTGTGCTCTCGTAAATTTGTGCTCTGCGTAAGATCACTTTCAGTCGCACGCCACCAAATATTTCAATTATTTAATTGAAACTGGATCATTTTTTTTCTGTTTTTGTTTTCTACTCTCCCTCTGATGTCTCCTGGCTGCTGTGGTTCAACTCTTGGTGATTTACAGTTTTCTTTCAGTTTTCTGATGGACAGTAAAGTAAACTGCTGTTGGACTACTAAGTGTTAGCTGACTGCTATGATTTTTTTTTTTTTTTTTGGCTTGATGATTGGCAGCAAAGTTGTTATTCACTAGTGTTGATCATAAGTAATATAATCAAAACAAAACAAAAAACCCACATATGTCCATATTTACAACAGTGGTATTGCACTCTGAAATTGAGGGGCACTCTGTTTCTGTGTTAATGTGTTAATTAGCTATTGCTAGCATGCTAACATGCTAAGAAGGTGAACAAAGACAGTGAAAAAAAACACGGTGTACATTTTAAACATGAGCCGAGCCCTGAGGCGAATTTGACATAGTGACCTAAAACACGTGACAGCAGTGGTGTCTGTCACATGATAGTCATAGACCACTTTTTCCCATACATTGTTAAAGAGGTGACTGCAAAACAGGCAAACAACCCAGCAAAATGACTCATTTCACTATCAGAATTTGATCTATTGGGTCCAAAACATTTGTAAAAAATCTAAGAGTGACACAATCAAATTGCGAGGTTTCTCGTGAGCTTGCTCTATCGGCCCCACAATGAAGAAGCATACGCAGAAGATCAGAAGACATTGTCATTTGTCTCGTTTGCATGCTGACATCATTAGTATTTAGCTCAAAGCTAACAATCATTCTGTCATTCATTGTAATTCATTGTAATTGTACAATATGATTTGTTCTGTACACGTGACATCCATTGCACGTCTGTCCGTCCTGGGAGAGGGATCCCTCCTCTGTGGCTCTTCCTGAGGGTTTTTTCCACCTTTTTTTTTGTGGGCAAGTTTTTCCTCACTTGAACTGAGGGTCTAAGGACAGAGGGTGTCACTGCCTGTAGAGATTGTAAAGCCCTCTGAGGCAAAATGTGTTTTGTGACTTTGGGCTATACAAATAAAATTTGATTTGATTTGAGCTGTTATTATTCTGCCGTTAGTTTAATTCCACTTAGTAGATATTTGCTCAGTGTTCTTCCAAAACTCTATAAAACTTTGGGATAGTGACATGACCTGACACCACCTCTGAATTGAAACACTAAAAATGAATTGGAACTACTGACGCATCTGATTCCTAGCAGCTGAATTATAATTAATGAACAATAAATTTGCACGCTAGCAAACAATTTTGTAATTTTATGATCTTTGTGTTCTATTTTGCTGGCAAACAACCAAGTACAAAACTATCCATCATAATAAATGTCTCCGGGTATGTGTTATTCAGGCCTAAAGTCCAGACCACATCTAATAGCTCAAAACTAATATTTGCCCGGTTATTGCTTTCCTAGGTTATCTTTGAGATGTGCTTTTGTCCGGGCAATATTTGCGGAAAGGCCACACATGCAGCAGAAGCGGAGCCACTGTCACAAAGACATTATCATCTCACTGGCTGAGCTTGATGAATTGCCTGGATCAGCTCGTGTTAGATAAATAAATAGTACCTTCAACACAATATGACTGTGTTTGTTTAGGAAATTTGCGGTGGGTTATAATCGAATGCAAAGACCCGAGAGGCCCGAGAAGGAAGAAAGGCCGAGGAAGATGATTGGAGTGATGTGTGTGTGTGTTTTGACTAAATTTGTTTCAGGCATTGCCTTCACGAGTGTTCATGTATGTGTAATGGTTCTGTAATGATAATATGATTTGAATATCCCATCATACAGACATAGGGCATGTGTGTTTTGCAGTGAAGTGGCGTTTATGTAAGCATGCTCCATTGCACCTGTCGAATGATGCAGCAAGTGCTGACGAGTTACTGACGGGCTCCTGGGGACTAAATTATACATTCATGCCATTATGCAGAGGGCACACTGCACGCTGCAAAGCCCCACCACATAAAAAATATAATTTCTTACACGTTTCCCCATATGCCCACCCATGCATTTGATACTAACATTACTAATACACATAAAAACTTTATTTCCGTTTTACACATTTGCCCTGATTAACATATTGAGTGTTGTTGGAAATCCTCAGGCCTTGTGGAAGTGTTTAAAGCTTACCTGCAGGAGAAAAGCCTCTTATTGGTTTAAAAAGTGTTAAAAGGACAGGTTAATGTGTTACTTTACACAAAAGTGGCTGAGAGCAGCGATATGCAGAGTGCTTTACCCGCAGAGCTGTCAATCAGAGGTTCACAACAGTCTAAGTAGTGTTGTAGCGTGTGTGTGTGTGTGTCAATGTGTGTGTGTGGCCCTGGTAACATGTGGCACTGCGTTGGTGTTCCATCACTTATAAATGAGGTTACCTCTTAAGAGTGGTGCCGTCCTTGGGGGCTGTGCTGCAAGCTTGGCTGCCAGACTGCTTTTTGACACTCTATTTGTCCCTCGCTGAAAACATACTCAGCATGTTTGACTTCTCGAATGTACCATCGGTGAATTCTAATCGGACGACAAGTCACTTTCCCATTCATTAAAACAACCTGACCCAACACACAAAGTTGTGTTATGCTTGTTTTAGTGATGACAACGAGCCTGACGCGTGTTGTACAGTACATTACAGGAAACAAGGATGCAAATTTCTGTCTCAATAAATATGTTTGCATAGGGAATATTTTGAGTTGTATTGGAGATTAGATCCATATAATTCAGAGCACAAAAGGTATGATTTTCAGACTGGACTGAGATATCTACTTAGGCCAGAGAGACAGATTTGAATTCCTCTTTTGGAAAAGAAGAAAACATGTGATGCTTGTATTTCTCCACGTCTCTCCACAGGACAATAAAAAACATTCTGAATATTGCTTTTAATAACAATAGTACAAATGTGAAAGTAATATTCTTTAGATTATTCCACACAACAAGTCATTTATTGTGCATTTCTGTGGTTTTAATGCGCCTGCCACACATCAGGGGCGGTTTCTCACACCTGGAAGTGCCAGTGATCAGTATTCACATATAAATATCACTTAGTCCTCAGTGTAAGTAAACACTTAGTGTGCGAGTGTGTCACTGTTAGAATTCCCATCGTGCAAATGTTTTGTTTTCCGTTATATTTTGTATGCAGTGTAAAGCAGCACCTTTTAAAGAGCCTGTTACTATTTTTGCTTACTGCAAACTTATGAAATGTTTATGAGACCCCGTCACACATTGACTCACATATGGATGAGGGCCTGGAGGTGACAAGGCACATAAAAAAGAAAGTGGAGAAGTAATAACTGACCTTGAATTTAAAAAAAAAAACATTTAAAAATGTTTTACAGCTTTACACCAGATGAGTGCTTTTGACACAAAACGCTTGCTGTTTAGGAAAAAGTTTAAGTTTCTCACAGACAAACCATGAGATGTCCCAAACCAGAAATTAATGTAGGCAGATATGAAAGAAATTGTCAGTGATTCAGATGTGGGAATTAAATCTTCTGTGCTGCTGCTTTGAATTATTTCTTAGAAGGATATTTCTGAACCTTACCCTTTGAAATTTTCCCCTTGTGGAGCAAAACATTATTTTTGACAGTGTAACAGGATAATGTTAAACCTATTTGAGCATGACAGGCCGAGTGGTCAGAGCTGTTGGACATGAGAACTGGTGGTCTCTTTCTCTGTTTTTCTCACTCTCTTCACTCTGTATCTTTTGTTTTTCTCTCCAAGCCCCAGCTGGTCAGAACTAAGCTGAGGTGGGAACTGCATCGTCTTGAGACTACAGTGAGCATTATGACTGCTAGAACTCCCTGAGGTCTAAATCCTTGATCCTGGCGCCTGTGATTATCTGTGTGGATTCACACAGGTCAAATTGGAAAAACAATCATGAGCTATACATGCTGCTGCTGCTGCTGCTTGTCAGGTCAGAAACAGCATCAATTTGATTCCATCCAACTACCCCATCTGCTCAGTTTGTTAGCCTGTGCCCTCATACACTTGTTATTGCAGCAGTGTGTTTAAATTCTTTTAACTGTGGACATTTTTGTGCTTTTGCACCATCCCTATATTCATTATTTTACTACTCTTTGATGAGCTAAGTAAATTATGTGTTTTTAATTGATGACACCAGAGTAGTTCTCAAGTCATGCAAACCAGCAATAACTCCAGACCATGGCCGAAGAACAGAGGGGATGTGTGCTGCAGATGCTTCTGGAAAAAGGCGATCAATGCGCCTGATGTGCTTCTTTGCACCATCCGCTGACATACCTGGAGGACCAGTTCCCCTGAGTCGACCTTTAATCCTCTTTTAAGAGTATTTTTCCATCTGTCTGCGCTGTGCTCTGTGCTGATCATTAACACTAAATTTACACTTCAGTCCCCATCTGGGTGGGTCGTCTCAATGTCAGCAACATAAAGGTTGATTTCAGAATTAACCAGCAATACAAGAATACTGTAGTGTAATTTATGAGAACATGGTGATCTGGAGTTAGAGTGCAAAAAAAAAAAAAAAAAAAAGTATCTTTTGTAGCAGGATACAATGAAAAGTAATCAGCCATTGCTGAGTCAGTGTACCGTGATAAACTGTAACATAAGTAGCAGCTTTAGGGAAGTTAGCAATATATTGACCTCAACTGCCACTCCTTTGTAAATAGATATTAATTTGCTTTATGTACTGCAGAAATAACATATGGCTCAGAATTAGTAGTATTCATGCAGTTCAGAGTCAGTGGAAACTGATTATGCTAACGAAACCGATGCTCCATAATTACGTAATTAGTTTTGAAATTTTAGGTCTTATTCTGGTGAAATGTAATTCAAAATCTTCACAGGTTATTTAGTTTAGTTTAAATGCCATGAAAGATATCATGACAACATCTTATATTACCTCTTGGTCATGGCCAAGTGTTAGTACGTAGTAAGCTAACGTCAGTTTTGTCAGTTAGGACGTTATCTCAAGTTGGATAAGCTAACTGTAGTGTATCTAACGGAGCAGAACTGGCATTTGCTAGATGTAAATATTTAGTAACAGCTCATTTCCGTGTAAGAACTGGCTTTGTTTGGAGCAGCCCATTTTATTTTAGTGATGTGTAAATCTCCACTTACTTTTCTGTAGTAAACAGTCAACTTGGATAAAGCTGAACTTTAAAAGATGTTGTACAACCGACTCCTGGCCTGTGTCCATTCTCTATAAATCACAAATAGGACCCACATAATTTTTACCATCCTATGCAGGTGTAACAATTATTTACGTACCCTGAGATGACAAGATAGATGGCTAAGGAAACATCTGGTTTGCAGCTTCCTGAAGTAATGAAGTTTATGTGATCACATACACGTGTAGGCTGACCAATGGTAATAGCTCAGTGCTTCCACAAACACTGGCTGTGGATGAGTAAGCTGATCATGAGTATTGGTTAGTTCCACTTGCTTGGCCCAGACAAAGCTTGTTAACCCTGACACCAAGTGGGTTATGCCTGGATAAACCCAGCCACAACCAGAGCTGACCACCGGGGCAATGTGTCACCGCGGATGAAAGTGGTTTACTTTTAACCACTTTGCATTATTGCAACGTTTGTTTTCGCACGCGGAATTACAGGTTGAGAAAAAAATCCATAAGAGATTGATTTCTGATTATTTTAGAAAGCTATGTGTAGGGAAAGATAGCAAGTGATGGGATGATAATGAGTGAGGACGAAATGCAGGCAGAGACAGAAGAAGAGATTAGGTTGGCTGAGCGGATAGGAAAGAGGACGGAGAGGAGATAGAGATGAGATTCAATCCACTCCAGAATGTCCTGTTTTCTTGCCCTTCTTTAGTGATTGAGGATGTATGAGCTAGTGAACTGACAAGCATTGTGGGTAATGAACTGTTTCCACTCCACTGCAACCATTATTTTGAAGGTCAATGGACGGGTCAAGAAAGCCAGCTCTACGGACTGATACCTTCCGAACTGTGGTAATGAGTGGTTGGCTTCACCGCCTCACTTGACTGAACTGCTCTCAGCAGTGAACAGTTTTGTACAGTCACACTTGGCACCTACAAAAGGATAACAAGTAGTGTACACACACAGTGTGAACTGACTGATAGGCAATAAAAAGCACATGCACATTTATTCAAATCTTAATTTATTTTTGATAACGAGTGAATTAAAGGTCTACTTTATCTTTATACCACTTTGCTAGTGATGTACAGTAGAAATGGGGAAAGGTACTGTAGTAACATCCACACAACTATGTTTACAAGAGTCAGGCCGGCTGTTAAAATGGGCTGCAACATTTAGCTAATGAACATGACACCACCTTGTGGAGACAACACAGATTTCTGAGTGGAGCACACACATGCTGAAGAACACTTGGAGTAGTTTAGACCGACCGTTCAGGAACATCACGCTGTGCTCAGAAAGGCAGTGCTGTTACATTTTTAATTGGAGAGGAAATGCTGATCTGACAAATGTACGAATATGTCTGTGGAGTGCAGTATCATCCTGGAAACTGTGGCACCTCTTATTAATGCTTTTTACCTTGTGGCCACAATCTATCCTACTTCTTTTTTCTTTTTTTTTTCCAGAAATGCTGTATTAAGGACATTAGATTTGAAATGTGTTTCTACTTTACTGTTTAAGAGACAACACCAAAATCAAACCGGACCACCCCCTCCCAAAAAAAGAGAAAGATAATCTAATCAGGGCTGATGAATTAGAAATTGATGGCAAATCTTTATTAGAGCAGGCATCATGGCAACTGAAAAAATAGTGAGAAAATGAGAGGAAGAAGGGTCGGAGGGAGAGATAGTGAGGTGGAGACAGCTGAACAGAGAGCGAGGAGAGGAGGGGAGGGAAGATACACTGGTAGATTTATGACTTCTTGTTTGGAGCATACTGCTGAAACAGACTCATAAATGTTTTTGATGGTCCGCAAATAAATAACTCCCAGCATGTCTGCTCAGCACACAATAAATAATCCTAAAAAGTTTAATCATTCTCTATCCTTCCGATTTATTTTGAGGATATAAGCTCATATACAGTGTACGCTGTAATATACAGCCAAGGCAGGGGATGACAGTATCTTTCCATCTTACCCTACGTGTCACCTTCAAATCTGTGAGATTTTACTGAAGATGTATATTAAAGTAAAAATGGTGCGGCAGCAAGATTTTGAGAAACCAGCAGGGGGAAAAGTGTTTTGTTTCTGTGTCTATTGGCTGTCTGCTTTGTGCAGTCATTTCGGTGTATTTGCTGAGAGCTGTGTTCACCCTTGAACCTCCTCCTCTCGCACAGCAAACAGCTTCCCACATGCACAGGTCAAGAGACGCACTGTAAAGGTGCCCTTTTTTTATAACACAGTACTCATTATAACATATTCATCTTTGAGAAAGCCATACACGGGAGAATGTACGTGTGTGACAGTCTTCTCCATAGGTGCACGTGCCGTGGGTACACCATGTGCCACAAGTGCATGTGCATGTTCTCGAAAGATGCATTTCTGTGTAGGAAGACATTTGCGGTGATGCATGTGTTGGTGGGGAGCCTGCGATTGACCAATGTGTGGGACTGCATTTGTGTGTGTGTGTGTGCATGTGTTTGTGTGCGTGCTTGTGTGTGAGCTCATATGTGTTGGCGGAGGTTTCCCTGGAGAAGCCGAGCAACAGAGCTGACCTTGCAGTAAAAAAAAAAGAAGAAAAAAAGACAATAATTTATTCATTGGCATTGCACAAATTTCTCTCTATCTTCTATCAGGTGTTCAGCTGTTATCTCAGCTGTTTTAAAACGTCTCTTCCTGCACTCTGCGGATTATTGATTTTATCCAAACACTTTGTCTTTAGTTTGGGACACCGAGATTGAAATCGTAATTTATGATCTAATCAGTGTGCATTCAGTAGCTTCTCCCTCATTTGGAATCAGTTGTAAACTTCTCCCATTCTAAAGGTCCGCACTTACCAACCTCGCCACATTGTGTATTTTTAAACACTGGAGCTTAACCTTGCTGTAAAAATGTCTCTTATCGGACAGGGTCCAGCTGGCAATGTCAAACAGATGGCTTTATACCCTGTAGGGTTTCCATTCAGAATAAATTAGCTCAATAAAATACCAAGAGGGCACTTAGAGAGCAGACAATTAAACACCTTGCATAGAACGCAGTCAAGCTGTATTTCAAATGACTGAAAGCTTATACTGATGAATGCAGTCATTAAAAAAGACAGCACTCAGTACGATTTCAACAATGGACAGTAAGCACACATGCCAGCCTTGGGGTTGAATGGGCCGGAGTTGAGGTAGGTTCAGAAACCACAGTTTTGTTGTATAGTCAGGATTAAGCTGTTACATAACGAGCGTGTTACTTAACACAGTGGGGGAAAATGGTGATGTTTACTTTTGATTTAAATTAATCATCCTGTGACATGTTGAAAGGACCCAATTTATGTATAATGCATGACTGAAAAATATGTCAACGGTATTCTTAACGACATAGTTGCTGTGCTGTCTAAACACTCTTAATTCAGTACAGTAATGGGACCCATCTATCGTCACAGCATGAATCATGATGGTTTTTAAATGACTTTGTTCAAATCAAACAACTGCAGTTTCTTAAACTAATTCAAAGACGCTGTAATGCACACGACAAAGACCCTCCTTGATGAATTTTGTAATCAAAGAAGAAAAACAATATATTTTCCGGATGAATTATCAAACAGATTGCCTGTTCCTCTCAAGTGACTTTTGGCTATACATATTAAATGGCAATGAGTAAGTGGTAGGAAGTGGAAGTGTTCATTTCCGGAACCACGTCCAAATTGCCATCAGGCAACACTTGCTGCTGATACGCTTATCTCGCTCTGCATTGTTCCGCCAGTAACCAGGGATAACAATGAAACATTCATTGAATTCTACTCAACATAATTAAACTGTATTAACTTAATTACCTCTGCCTCTGTCACGGTAATCAAATGGATAGAGTTCAGCTGTGCGCTAACCTTTCCCTCAGGTGTGAGTTACAGAGCACCCAAGGGATAACATTACCATCGCTGCCAAAGGCTGGTCTGTCATTTCTTTTGAGGGCTTCATTCCTTTTCTATTTGCCAGGCCTGCAAGGATTTCTGTGAACACGGGTCTCTATCGATGCCCTCCAAAATCTAGAGAAGGTATTCTTGGAACAATGACCTAACTCCCTCGTGAAAGTAAGCTTGAGTATGATCCCTTCACAGGAAGGTTAATGTGGGTGCAATGATCCAAGGGCCGCCATCTGTCCTCAAGAGTACTCCTTTACGGTGACGGCAATAACTCATTTTGATACTTCTCATCATGATTCCACTTTTGGACAAGGGCTTGGACCTGTGTTCTGGATAGAGGGCGCATCGAGCGGCGCCAGGGTTGCCAGGCACGCCAAATGATGGATGAAGGGAAGGTAGTCTTAGTTCCTGACAGGATCCGTTCAGCCTGACCGTCAGTGGGGATTTGGAAATGCAGGGCTTGTGTCAGGTTTTTCAGAGCAGTAAACGTCTTACCCTCTACCAATAAAATGAGAATCCTATTGACCATAAGATATTTTCAAGAAAGTCTCACAATGAGGATCATTTGACTTTTTCTGCTTAGGGTGTCCGTCCAGAAGGGTTTTCCCTGGCTCAGCGGGAGGCTATGATGGTATCTAGGGTGGTGATGACATGTGAAAAGTTCCTTCAGAATACATGTTGGAAAATAGTTGCTGAAAACATTTGAAAAGATATTACTAAAATATGGAGTTAGATGTTAAAACAGTTTTTCACCAGTTTTCAGTTTTTCAGGATTTTTTGGGCGCTCCTTAAAGAGTGGCTCGATGACACACCGAGGCCACCCTGAGCATACCCCTGCACCCTGAGCAGAGAGATAGAGATTAATTATTGTTCAGAGTGTTTCAAAGTTAGTTATGTCATTTCCTGAACTCATCTGACAGTCGTTTCAAAATTGCTGGTTGACTGCTCCCACAAGTGGACGTGACTTCATCACATTCAGCAGACACGCCGCCACAGTCCTGGAGTTGAGAATACTGCTAATTTTTACCCGATTTTGACACTGATTTCATAAACTTGTCAATATTTTTAATAATTCAAATTTGGCTGGGTGGTTAATAACAGTTTTTTTCTTTGGTCTGACAAACTCAGAACACATATTTATTCTGACTTTACATGGACTTTAAGGTTTACCCAAACACCATTTGGCCTTATTACCCAACTGGGCTTCGGTAGTCCAAAAAGAAAAAAAAGAAAAAGTGAAAGTAAACACTTGAGTGGCCTGTCTCAGATTTACAGAGGCAGGGAAAACACGATTGACTTATACTGATGGCTAAGTGCATTGAAGTACTGGCAATAAATAATTGTGTGTAAAACTCATGACGTGCACCACACAAGCAGACCAACAGATAAACCATCCTAAAAGACAGATATAATATATTTGTCTTTACAAATTGTCTTTGGGGTACGTAATGCGGGTACATGTGCCAAAACATGTACCAGGCATGTGTATCAGCATTGTGTTTTCCCAGACATTTGTTGTCAGAGCTATTTTTAAAAGAGTATTTGGATACATCAACAGTAATTGTAGATGACTTCATTGAATCAGTATTTTGAGCTTCTACTCATGAGGCAACTGCCATGGATGTTAGGAATGGGAAAAACAAATGACAAATGACCTTTTCTAAGCAACTATACTGTACGTGCTGGTGCTGATGTGGAACCGTACATGCAATCACAAGAAGCCTGTGGTCACACTGGCTTCAAAGGTGTGTGAATGTGTAGAACATTACCCCACCCTGTAACTCATCTTGTACACCATTACTGCGAATCAAAACGCTGGTGAAGACAACTTAATAAGACCAAAGGTACGACATTTTAATCCTCTGAAAAGAAACAAAATCTTGTCTAGTGCAGCTCCTTAGATATCTGAGATTAACTTATTGACTTCTGCTACTGCCTACTCCGAGTCCCAGCAGTGAGTGGTCGACCAAAATAAATAAACACTTATAGGCACCATGTTCCAAGAGGTTGAATCTGAAAGCATCTGTATTTGTATGTTTTTGGGTGAAAGTACATGAGTCAGAGAAGGAGACACAGGAGGGGGAAAAGCACAATTTATCTACTTCACAGCAAAGCAAAGGGATTCCCTGGACTGTTCTCTTTGGAGTATGGGAGTACAAAGGGTACAAAGTGTACAAAATCGTGACTGGCACTTAAATGTCCATCTGGGACAATGCCCAAGGTGATGGTTTTCGTTTTAAGGTTTAATTTTCATTTTCCCCAGCACAGCCACATTGACCTATAGGAGGCCTTAGGGCAAAAATAAACCGCTGGGCCCCTATCAACTCTCTGTCTCCCCACTTTCTGTGCAGTGTGTATAGATTTTATATAAATACTGGATTGCTGCCCGGCCCCAAAATTTGCCGTGGAATAATTCGATTCGAAACACTATTTTAGAAATATGCAAATACAAGCGTAGAAACTATATAATGAAAGTCTTAAAACTAGAATTTTAATCTCCAGATCAGGTAATAAAGCCACATATCATGTCAGTTTATAGTGTGCTTTAGTGGTGCATAATCCTTGCGAATAGTCACTTAAACTGGCACGTATCAGTTGATAAACAGTGCATCTGTTGCGTGGTATTCCAGCCTTGGACCCCCAGTCTCAAATGTTATGTCCTGTATCATGACACTGCTGTGGGCCAATCACTCTGTGGCACATTCAGACAATCACCTACTGTCAAGGACAGAAATCAAGATCAGCAGCAGTGACCTCTTCAATATACTGGTTTAAATTAGGAGGTGCTTCCAGAGAGCAAGTACCACGAGTCCATCAAGAGCCTTGACACCAGCAGTTAGCATTATCTTTAAAGTCCAATATGTGTAACCTTGAAGGAAGCAAGCGAGATGAAATTATCATATTACACCCCTGGACATTGATAGTGATTGAAAATATCAGCTGTGTACATTGGATTGCTGCGTGTCCAGTCACTTGATGAATTGCTTAATGCAAATATCCAAGGTTATCATGCACACACACACACATGCACACACACACACACATGCACACACACGCAGACCAGTTATCTGATGTGGAAGGGGGGATAGGATGTCAGTGCAATGCCATCTCCCATACTTAAAAAGCTGTTGCCCAATAAGCTCAGCATGACCATGGAGCCACGTCAGCAAGTAAACAACAAGCCTGGACAAGGAAACAAGATAGGAAGGCATCACCTGCTGCAGTTTGACCTCGATACGCAGACATTGTATGTCACACACCTATAGTAAGCCCATGTTTGTGAACATTTGTCACCCATTGATGTGTTCACAGCATGACATGAATACATAAGTCAAATAAATTAGGCACGAGTGATATGACTGAAAAATGAGTGCAGGGGGGAAAAACATAAAAAGAAAGCTCATAAGTACTTATGTGTGATTTTAATCTTGAATCTCTTAACATGGCTCTTTGCCAGTAAGCTAAACCCCACACACAATATATTGAATGTTGTTTTATCAGACAGTAAACCATTCAGCACAGTGTATTCCCCCAAAAGGCTACATAATTGGACTTGCAACACATTATTGGTTAAGTGTCATACAGTAACAATATTACAGGGGGGCCATAACACCTTAGTGCAATTTAGCACCTTAACAAACTACCTCATCATCGCCTGTTTATGTTGGAAAATAGCTTATTCTTATTAACATCATGGCATAAAGCTCGTCTGTGTTTTGGACTTTTACTTTTCTTAATTACGTTCAATTCATTCTGCTACTTTTTACAGTCAGTGTCGCACACCAATTTCAATAGAAGTCCCTCTTCTTTTTCTGTGGTCATTTGTGAGAGGAGGAAAGAATTTCCCCCGTCACTACATCCCTCCCAGGAGTGGGCAAGTTTTGGTTTCCTGTCCAAATGATTAATCTTTCATATTATTTCACAGAGGGACTCATAACACCATAACACTACCTGTGGACCCAATTACACAACTGACAACAGTATCAATGCAACTCTCTGACTTATGGCAGCATAAACGAGGCCTTTGTGCTACATCAGCATAAGTGATTTACAGAAATGACCTGCACAGATAAGCAGGCCGGAATGAGTGCATAAAGATGTATTTTTGGTGATGTCACTTTCTCCCGGTAAAGATGCAAATCAAGGGAGAGAGCTGATAACAACGCACAGTACTCAATTATATAAAAACGCTCAGATACTTTGCTGCGATAAATACAAAGTAAAAGCATGTGTTCTCGGTTGACAAACTATAGTCTAAAATCCTTTTAATATTGCAGGCAGGCGGTTGTGTATTGTGGAAAACCAGAACATAAAAATGGCACTTTCAGCTTCAACAAGTCAAGTGCCGACTGAAGATGCTAAATGGCCCACCCCAAGCCCAGCTAATATCCCAGCTACACCACAAGTGACTTCATTGCTATTCACACCGTGGTCTCTCCTCCCTGTCTTTCACTTCAATGTACAACTGACAGTGATCACTGGAACACGCTAGAGGTGCCACACCTGCTCTGATTACGTAAGTGCGTACTCTCATAGGACAGCTCTTGACAGTACTAGCAGGCCAAATTGCCAGCCTAGATGTTTTTGGAGCAATTAGACCAAGTGCATTATATTCACATTATCATGCTGCCACAAGCACTCTGGGTTAAGGTGCAGCACTGAGCATCTTGTCTGCCCCTGCAAGGCAGCATTATTCACACTGATGAATGCTGATGAGTATGGCGCAAACCCCTGAAATTTTGGAGGTTGCGCTCCAGCTCGTGCTGCAAAGGGATGTGGCATTCGGTAAACAATGACGCTGAGGGTGTTAAGGAGTCAAAGCGGAGTAGAGCGCTGCTGTGTGTTTCTCTCTCCGTCTGCCTGAGGCGGCGTGCGTGCTTCGCTGTGCCGGACAACATGATTGCGAGAGCAATTGACCAGCTGAGATCCCAATAAAAATATAAAAACAACACCCATTCAATTAGTGATCCATGGCCCTGGATGTATTATGCAAACATAGCCAACAGGATGGAGCAGTAATCAATCATGTTTGTTTGTCCCCTGCTAACAGCAGCGCCACTGTGGCCAGAGCACCATGGATAGGCACATTAAGAAAACAGGTACATTTTTTAAAAGGTTTAGACAGCAGTGTTGTGTTGCTTTGATTGATGGCAGTAGAGAGTGATAATACATACGTGGAGATAGAGAGGGACCATTAGATATTGCAAAAATCCTTGTTTGGATTAGAACCAGATTTAAGTAGACACAACATGGTACAGACTTAGACCAATAATCCCCCGGGACTCTCCTCATGTTGTCTTTTTGTACAACAAAATACCAAAGCATGTACATGTTCATTGTGTGGCATGTATTTTTGACATGTTAGGTGTCGTTGGCAGCCCCCCAGAGGTGAACAGGTGTGTTTTGCAGGATGAATGAAGAGATGACATAGATTAATGACTGGGGTCTGCGGTAGACCATTATATTGAAGGCCACTGCTGCCCACTGTGGGTGGGTGGTTGTGTGGACCTTGACATGGCCAGCAGCTAAAAATAGCCAAAGAGAATAAACAGGCTGCTGCTATGGCGCGTTTCCTCCCTCGTATTGACAAAAACACACACACACACATGCGCGTACAGACGCAGCCGCACACACATTTGCGCATACCGCACTGTACCACGGCACACTTACAAAGTCTTCAAATTCACAGTTTGTGGCCTCGACATGGGACTTCCTCAACTTTAAATTTCACAGAATAATAAATGACACCTCTGAAAAGAATGTTATATCTAAGCCTTGCTCTGGCAGCAGAGAAATAGTGAGAGTGGGAGAGAACTAATGCTTGCATTTTTAACCTTGCCCACCTACTGCATGTCTTCTTTTTTCTCTCTCCCTTTACAACTATTCAAATCTATTGCAGCCTTCTAATAATAGAAAGGTGTCCCACATTGATTGAATGCTTATTATTGTAATTTAACTGAATGTGGCTTTTGCTCTCCCCCTCCCGCAGGAGCTCACAGCAGCCTAAATTACAGCCATCCACATTTCTTTCTCTCTCTGTCTCTCTTCCGCCACACACAGACCCATTTTACATGCACGCCTGCATGGCTTGTTAGCTTAAATCTGCTGTTTTAGGGCTACCTTTTCCCATGCATATATTCATACTCTAAAAGCCAAATACAGTTTATAGCATATTCTTTATCTAGAAGCAAATACATTCAGCTTCTTACAGGGAAGCCGTAAATGATATGTGCATTGCTCTCTCTAATGAAGGTGTTATGAACAGATGATAGCGTGTGTGTGTCTCTCATGTGCTGACAGCGTCAGAAGCAGGAGCCGTGTGGATTGCGAGTGTGTCCACGGTGTTGTTTGGATGATGGAGTGGACATGTTTTATGACAAATTAGAAAGGGAAAATACAGCAGGCAGTGACGGCTCAGGGATGAGGCAGCCGGTGTATCAGTCAACTCTTTTTTGGCCTGAGATTGATGAGAGCATGCTGACAAAGAGAGAAGCTGGAGATGAGTCTTGAGTTAGGTTAGCTCCTCACCTCCGAGCTCTTCTTCACAACTTACTCTCGCGGAATACGCTGTATAAAACTTCTGCATTGCCTTCAGTCTCCATCATAACATCACGTTATCACTGTCAGGGTGTATAATATATTCTGATAAATACAGACAGCAAAGGTTAATTGACCACACAGTTGATTCAATCATTGTCAGCCACGCTAGCTCGCAAGTCTATCTGGCTCCGTGGCCCAAAGTGTTTCTTCAGCATGATGCTACAATTTGAGTTGCTACGGCAACAACCCACACAAGCGCACATGCCCACATAGTACACAGGAATTTAAAAAAAAAAAAAAAAAAACCCTGCATAACCTCATCTTATCTGCGAACACCCTCTAGGAAGAAAATCTTTTTGTAGTCTTTTGCAACCTGCAGTGCCTCAACACATTTCTATATGGAAAGTTAGTAATTACAGATATCAAGCTGCTGCTAACTAGAGTTATTCCGCCTACATGGAGGGACGCCGGCTGCCTTCAACTCCCCGGAGAACCCGTGCATGCATGTGGTGTTAGTATAGAAGTGGAAGCCTCCACTGCACAAAGTGGAAGCCGTGGTGCACAGTCCTGCTCTGCTGATTATTTTGTACCACTGCTACAGTACCTCACACATCATGATTCACAGGATGGCTGATTGGCTGTTTGGTAATAATTAATGGAAGGGGACACAGTCAATTGCCCTTAATCATTTCTCTGTACCCTGAGTAATTAACGACTGTGTCATCAGCAGTTTTGTTGTCATCAAGAGAATAATTTACGTCTGTCAATTAGGGATTGGGGAGACGCTTCACAACTTTAGCCCTGAACGCTGTGAAATTAATGTCGTCAAGACGCCGAGGGAATCGTGGTGCGAAGAGAAAAATAGAATAAAGATGATGTGGTATCTGTATCTGCAGATCGGTGTGACATCCTGACAGTGCCAAAGCTTCTGACCTTCAAACAACAGTGCCCGCACAGATAAGACATAATATACGCGCACACAAAGGCTCCACTTAGTCAATGCGGCGGTATTGATCACTTGTCACTGGAAGGAAGCAACATGGCATGGAAATCAATTACACATATGCAGTGTATAATCAAATTTCTGGGAAAAAAAAAAAAACAAAAAACGCTTGGCTAAGGGTAAATGTTCAACTGACACATAAGCTCTATGGGGAAATATCATTGCTGTATTGAACACTATTCATATGAACTGAGAGACTGAGAGCAGAGACAAGAGAACACTCCAGCAGTGTAGGTAACAATCTGAGGGATAATAAGAGATGCATAATTTAATATCTCTGTTTATTAATTTAATATCAGGGAGTGTGGAGATCGTTACATATTGACAGCTAAGAGATAAGGTGGGTTTTGATTACCTGACATGAGGTGTGTCTGACTGGGGTTACCGTTGCCTGCTCTCTCAAGTGGTCAAGAAAAAGGGTCAGGGCTTCTTCTTGTCTTCTGCGGATCGGGTTGCTTGCTGCGGGTCAAATGGAACATCTCAAATGGTTGGTTAGCTGTTACCTTTGAGGTTTTAGCTGTTTTGCCTGTAATGGGTGCTGTGTGTGTGTGTGTGAGAGAGAGAGAGAGAGAGAGACAGAGAGAGAGAGGATGAGTGGGGGAGGAGAGCAATTTGTTGTGTTTATGTTCTTGAAAGACACTAAATTCAATTGTATTTTCTATCAGTTTTTAGTGGAGATTCTGCAAAGCGAATGCCCAGCCAGAATGAACATAACATTTCACAGTCATTTTCACTAAAAGTCGCCCATGGCCAATTGTGCACCTAGATATCATTTGGCACTTCAAAAGCAGCCTTGAAGGGGAAACACTGATACTGATGTGATTTCTGAGATTATGAGAAGGTTATGGCCTGTGTGTGTGTGTGTGTGTGTGTGTGTGTTTTTGTTGTGTCTGTGTGTTGTACTATAGCCTAATATGAAGATATATCAAAATAACTAAAGCAATAAAAAGAAATGTAAAAATAAATAAATAAAAAAAATCTCTCTCTGCGCCAACACTTACGAGCTGGTTTCATTATATGCTATAATCTACCTAAATTGCTCTGAGGTTTTCACCTCTAGGATGTGGTGCAGCCCGTGTGTGTGTGTGCGTGTGTGTGTGTGTGTGTGTGTGTGTGTGCACCACTCTGCTCCTCCTTATGTAGTATAGAGCGGGACACTCCGCAGTTCGCTTATCCCGTTCCTTCCCGTTGCCTTTTACGCGCACGACGTCTGCAGTACAGTGATTCAGTGAGCCCGTCTTCTCCCTTCCACGCTGCGAGCTTCTTTTTTTTTTTTTGGATGAAGGCTGGACTCTTTATGTTGTTTTCGGATGGCGAAACAACGCCTGTTCCGCCCCTGTGATCATTTGTAAAGGAAAGACATCCACGCTTTATCTCCTCTCTTCTTTTCTTCTCGACTCATTTGTTGGGTTTTTATTTTTTTAACAAAATGTGGGACGCGCGTTCTCTGCGCGGCGTCCGCGGAGTGCTCTCTTCGCTCGTAGCCGCTTGACTGGAGGGGGATCCCGGCTCCTTTTTCATCCTCTACTCCCCTAGGAACAAGAGGAGTTTGCATGCAAAAGGTGGTTTATCTCGGCAAGGTGAGAGCGTGTGTTTTTCTGTGACTTTTTTTTTTTTTTTTTTTTTTTTTTACAAATTTGCATGACACTTTGAACAACAGAATGCAGAATGTTTTCCAGCACAGATTTTATAGGCTGATTTACATAGAAGCTGTTGGACTATGAAAACCTCACAGAACAACGTATTCGCTGTAACGTTAACAGGCATGCAGTGTTTTTTTTTTATTTATTTTTTTAATTTATAGCACTGCAGGACAAGTCAAGACATATAGATCTAGCAACGGGATGCCTCTTTACATCCCATCACGGACACATCTACTCATATTGTTCCATCTGGATAGTAAAACTGGCTGCTGTGGAGCCAGTGTTTGGTACAGATAGTCAGGCAGTGCAAAATGTGACTAAAAACTGTTGCATTCAAGTACATCCGCTGATCTCAGTCCTGTATAAGGATGATACAAGCTTTGATCTTTATCAAAATAATTTAATATCAGTCAGTAAATACTTTAATATTTACAACTTTTTGTGCAATTTTGAGGACATACCCAAGTGTAGGAGGCATTTTAATCCCTGTGTGAAAAATTAAAATTCTATACATTGTGTTTTTCATGAGGAGGGGGTTATATTAGTCAGTGAATGTGATTGTAAAGATAAAACGTGGCAGGGCAAGACATCTAAAAATGACAAGTTCAATAAGAGTCGAGATATTGCTGTCACACATGCCACCTCCATCCGAACGGTGAAAGCACATCAATGGATCTGAAGGGCTTGCTTCTGTTAATTTGTTTCCTGACCAACCACTGAGTCCCATTTTGACCGATGGGCTGCATAGAAAGTAGTTCTTCCAGCAGGAGTTCATTGCCTCACTACAGCCATCATAACAGTGCTGGAGCGGAGTGCAAAGCACAGCAGCCATATTGACTGTTAAAATAAAATCATTGATTCTGCCGAACACCTTTCTTAGAAATGTGATGAAAGGGATCAATGAAACTGTGCAGCTGTTGCTATTTTTGACTGGCAAATTGAAGCGAACAGGTGAGCGTGTCCTAGGGCTGCTTCAGAAGAGCCAGTTTATTTTTTGTTTCTTGAAATGTGACTCAAACAGAGCATAGAAAGATGTTAAATGCTGTAATATGTCCAATTCTTAATGCTGATCTTGATTAACGTATGTGCTTAAGTCTCATAAACTGTTTCTTTTGTTTTCTCAGCCATGGAGGGTCTTCCCTAAAGAGGATCCAACATAATTCAACATTTTTAGACTTTTTATTTTTCCATTTTCCTTTTTTTCCATCATCGCTACATCTTCCCAAATAAGTCTCCTCTTCCATCACCATGGCTGAGAAGCTTGGACCAGCGGGGCTCAAGCCCACCAACATCCGAACCGCTCCCTCCCTGCCCCCTGAGCCCATCGACATCATCCGTACCAAAGCCCGCTCCCGCAGAGTCCGCCTTAACGTTGGGGGTCTGAACCACGAGGTCTTATGGCGGACTCTGGACCGGCTACCCAGGACCCGTCTCGGCAAGCTTCGAGATTGCAACACCCATGAATCCCTGATGGAAGTCTGCGATGACTACAGCTTGAATGAAAATGAATACTTCTTCGACCGGCACCCAGGGGCCTTCACCTCCATTCTGAACTTTTACCGCACAGGCAAGTTACACATGATGGAGGAGATGTGTGCCCTTTCGTTTGGTCAGGAGTTGGACTACTGGGGGATTGACGAGATCTACTTGGAGTCCTGCTGCCAGGCCCGTTATCACCAGAAAAAAGAGCAGATGAATGAGGAGCTCCGGAGGGAGGCAGAGACAATGAGGGAGAGGGAGGGAGAGGGAGAGTTTGATAACACCTGCTGCCCAGACAAGAGGAAGAAGCTGTGGGATCTCCTGGAGAAGCCCAGCTCCTCGGTGGCTGCCAAGGTAGGGAACCGAAACTGGAAGTGTGATCACACCGCCCCCATCTCACATTTCCTGATCACATTCAAAGCCGAACACTCTGCCTGGATCATAACACATTACAAGCACACTTATTAAAGGCCTACACCCACCTGTAAAAAAAAAAAAAAAAAAGCATGAGTTCATCAATTTGAATCCTAAACAGGCGTGTACTGTACTCTCATCAGGTGTTTTTTTGTGCCATCTGTCTGCTCTCCATCTTTGAAAGTAGCAACAGTTGTTAGGGATGAGTTAAATATAGAGAAAGCTGTAGTCTTTGGATAACAATTTGTCGGGATGTGACGGAAGAAAAAAAAGCACAAGATAAGCAGTGGAAGTAGATGTGTGACGTGCACGCAAACATCACGGTGAAGTAGATTAGTAGATTCATAGTTCTGGCACTGATAAATTAGTAGTGAAATCACTGCAGGAGCTACATTTAGACTCCATTTGCTTTGACAAACTAATTGGTAAGTGCGTCAGCTTCTCATGTTGCTTTTTGCAGGCTTAAAGTATGTCAGCGTAGACCGGATCCGTCAATGAATTGTGACACGCCACTTCTCTTGGAGGGAACGGGTACAAGTCTCTTTTCTGGTGCTATTATGTGTCAGCCTGACTCACTGATTGGATGCCCTCCTTTCTGGATCTGAGTGTGAGTCAGCGAAAATGACATTAGGTCAGGGTGTCAAAAGTTTGTTGCAGGTGTGCCGATGAATACTGTTGTTTCTGGTGGCCGTTTACTATATTTACCTTGAGCGCATTTATTCCTTTTGAAAGCGAACCGAGGTAGTCATCAACGCTTTTCCCTTCCCACGCACCACATGTTTGGAAAAATGATACATCTTATAGAAGTCAAAGGACTGTGTTGCTGTATCAAGGCAAGCTAAAACGATGACATCTCTTTCAACTCCTCCTCCTCCTCCTCCTCATTCCATCCCCGCTCTGGCTCAGCCCTCAATTAGGTAGGTCAACCTTGATGAAATCCAATCACTGGTAATTTACCTTTGGTCTCCAGTATCCTGATCTCATCATCGGGCAGTGCAGAAGCAGGGCTGGGTGGGATTGTATTCCATGTCAGGGGATCATAAATACAGGGTCCTCTGGGTGTGCGTGTGGTGACCAACGCAACATCATCCTCCTGTTTGAGGAACGCGGCTCCTGATATGCCGTATGCGCCGTGTGGTGCATTGTTGCGGCCTCTCCCCTCGAAGCAAACAATGTTCTCCTTTGGCTGAGACAGTTTGAAAATCATGCTAGATTCAATTTCAGAGCCCCGGTTCCTCATGTAAAATTTATAGTGCAGTATTCAGCTTTAAAAAAAAGGCACAAACATCGTAAAGGTGCTGAATACATAAGATTCGGCTCCTTTTATAGTACAGTATACAGTACATGTTGCTCTCCTCCTCCCTGTATTATCCCTGCATGGCTTGTTTTCAACTGGTGATTTGTGATTGACAAGGATCCCGCGTCAGCTTAATAATTGTATTCAGCCCCCAATGGGGAAGCTGTAGATCATAAGAATCAATTACCATGAGGCTGCCAATATATACTATAAGGCAAACTCAGGTGACAGCGGTGGGATAATTTGATACAGTGTGTGATATTTAAAGTGATTTACCTCCTCAGTACGGTCCCCCATCCTCTAGACACTTCTCGGTATTGCTGACCTGTTCACTATCATGTGGGGGAAGCCTGTGAAACCTTAAAGGGATATCCCACCCTAATTCAAGTTGCATTGACATTCTGCTGAGTGCTCTACAAGGAGAACTTGAACGTGACTCTAATGGCTCAGCCCTGTGATCGCACTAAGGTTATCCACAGCTCAAAGTACATTTGGAAATAGACTACCGGGGCTGCTCGATTGTCAGATGGCAGCTCCCTGAGGTCAGGGAAGCCTTTTATGGGGCACGCGCCTTGCAGTTAGAACCCTTGAAAGCCCTTGACCAAGGAAATGCCATTATTAGGATGGTACACAGCCGTGTGCTTTTATACAGAGCAACCTGAGCCCTTGGTCAAATGCAATCACAGAGTCTTCTGGTGTACAGATATTCCCTCTCCCTCTCTGTCTCCTTTTCTCTCACCCCCTTCCTTTTTCTCTTACACTGGTTAATCAGATATTAGAGCTCAATGTGTGGCTTTGTGGCCTATGGCTCTCTCTGCCCTTAAATAAAGGTTAAGCATGAGAGAAGCGACCTTTTCAGCAGGGTCAATCAAGCTAGGATTACATTCATTAGGAATAACAGGGGTGCACGTTTCGGAAGTATGGGCAAACGTTGCAGAATGAAAGATAGAAACTATAAGCTGAGGTTGCACAAAAAAAAAAAAACAATTGTAGAAAGCAGCAGAAAAGAGTTCAGAGGAAGCCACAAGTAAAGGAAGAGAGGTGGCGGAAATATAGTGACAGAGGAAAGCCCTGAGAGAGAGAGAGAGAGTGATGTAAGAGATGCAGTCATGTAAGTTACGCCTCAGGATGCTGAGCTGGATCTTTGCAAACATTTCCCAATGAATAATGAATGCAATGGTCAAAACAAAGAGGACACGGGCTAATGCAGTGGCTCCTCTGTGTTACTGCGTGACTTTTGGTTGAATGCCCCGTCGCGTGAGGAGGAGATGGAGGAGGAGGAGGAGGAGGAGGCAGGAGGAGTTATCTTGTGTCCAGTTCTATCTGGTGCTTGGCTCGTCACAGGTGATCGTCCAGGAGGAAAAGTGAGAAGTCACCACAGGAGCTCGTAAAACCTTGTACTGTATAAATACACCTGCAGGAGCTTCCACCTGAAATATCCTCGGTTGAACTTCCACCACGCATATGATCTGGAAACTTTACTGAAAATAGCGTCAACAACTTGCGCACGTACTACATCCCCGTTCTCCTTGAGTATCTCCACTGTAGTTGTAATCGGCTGTTACGTGCTACTACATTATATTATGTAAGATTAGAGTGGCAATAACGTTTATGAAAAAAATATTAGATGGATGTTGCTTCCTTACTGTTTCCTTACTGTAGGCTATAATTTTTATTAATCCAGTAGAACGTGTCATCCTTGATATTGAGCCAGAAGGATTTGTGCTGCCCTGACCCTCCTTTGTTTACAATGAGTCACGGGTGTTGTTGTGCAGCAAATACACTTACCACAAGCTCATACGCGGAAGCCGTATCCAAGTTGCGGAGTCTGAATTACACTGACTTTCGCTTCCGTGTTTCCCCGTGTAAACAGATCACCATTACCAATCATCATTCCTGCAGAGACGGGGTGTAACTGTGTAACTTGTAAATGCAGTTTGTCACCTGCCTGTGTTTTTTCTGCGGGAAGCGTCTTTTGTCAGCGTGACGGGAAACGTGATGGGATGCCTCAGATGCATTTATTTTCCGCGTTCAGATGAGCACGACGATATGCGGGAACGTGTGTAATACATATCAGGACCTCGCCAGCCATTTGCTGCACAACTAGTGATTTAGTGAGAGCTTCAGTATTAACATATGAGTCAGGCTGTGCTCCTGGTATCATAAATTACTGCTATTAGTTGTTACATGGATGCCTACAGTGCTCACTTTTAATAGGGTGGTTTGCAAGAGCAGCATCTTTTTCTTTTGATTTGTGCTCGTGCGGAGCTTTCCAGAATATTAACAATACCATATGAAATATTAAAAGCTGTAATACATCTATCGCTCTAAGAGAGAAAACACTCCCCTGTTTAGGTTTTCTTTGCTTTAGAGCCTGTTCAGTCTGGGCAGCCCTGGAAAAATAATGGCAGAGGATTCAGAGCATTTTAAAGAGATCAATGTTTCTACTTGCCAGACATTTCAAGTTGGGTTTTCTGCCCCCACCTCCCTCCTCCCTGCATCAGCCATGTCTAGCCTCGTGCTTGCTTCTAATGTGGATGTGCACCATCACTCTTTCCTTTATCTAATAATGTAGTCTAGCTTAGTGGGAATGCTTAGCAGTGGGCCTGCATGGGCGCAGACTTGTGCTGTTTGGTCCTCCCACGCTCGGGAGCAGCCAAAGTCAGTTCGCCACAGACACTGTTGGTGATGATGACACGATGTGAGGAAGCTGTAAGCATAATAAGTTACAGTAACAGACACCCTAAATGCCAATCTTTGTGAATGTCAATTTTGTCATATTCATCTGCCTTAATGCAGCGCAGCCCCAAATGTGCAATACCCAATTTTGTTAATTCATTTTATAGATTCAGGGATATGTGACACAGCAGAAGTGACAAAGTGAACGCGCAGCTTTAAGCGTGACAGGGGTAAATTCAGTTAGCACGCAGAAACTCCACAGCTGTCTGTTGTTTCAGATCACTGCAGGCAGCCTCTTACTCTCCATCCGTCCGTTTCCTTCCAGGCTTTTACAGCACCGAAGCAAGCGTTTGGCCTTTAGCGTGTATTGATAGTGGGAGAGTGAAAGATGAAGGGAGATGGGGATGGGAACAGTGAGGGAGAGGCCTTTAGTCAGCATCGAGTCAAATGTTCTCTACAGTATGTATTCCCGGGTCAAATTCAAGCAGCAGGTCCACTACCTTGTGTTTTAATATCATCCTTTCATCTCCGCATGGATTGTGGTCAGACTTCAGAGAGTTAAATCGATAGCCAATGGCATTTTAAGGAAGAATTGTTCTCGGCTTCTTGGACAAATGGATTTTAGTTACTGTTTGCTTTCTTTTGTGAAAAAAAGCCTGCCCACTGGACGCTGCCCTTGACGACTGAAATCAAATTTTGGTCTCCAGTGCTTTTAGGAAGTTATCAGGATGTATTACGGAAGAGGTGTTTGTCTTTTAGGAAGAGCACCACCCCCCCCTCTCTATAAAGTCTTCTAGTTACATAAGCCTTCCACCGGGCCTCTAATCGGTACAGCCTAGCATTTAGGCACCAACACCTAAATCCTCTTTACCCCGCAATCATAATCAGATAAGAGTGAACCTCCTAGATTATAGGTGACATGAGTTCTTATAGTCCCTGCATGGGCAGAGGCAGCAGCATTCATCATCTGGATGTTCCAGGGCACACTTTAACCCGTCCCCCTGTCCACCGCTGACTTTGTTTTCCCTCCGTAAGTCTTCGGCAACATATGTTGAAATGAGTCCTCTAATGACTTGGTTCAGATCAGAAATGGCTATTAAAGGATAGTGGAAGCTTTATAAGGCCACAGGCTCTTAACTTGACACCAAGCAACAATTTGCACTTTGATGTCAGCTTTATACCTTCTATGCTGTGGCCATTTCGTTTGTTGAAGGCATTTCAAGCGTGTCTTTTGTTGTTTCCGTGAAAAGTGGCTGATTTTTTTTGTATATACAGTGAATACTCGCTAGTTTGTCCTGCTATTTACTCACTCTAAACATGAATTTCCTCATATGGACAACAAACTGCACGAGTGGTGTAAGCAGTGATAGAGCACTTTCCACTCTCCGCATTTGTGTTGGTGCTGTTTGAATTTATAGTTATGTTACTAAGCAGCAAATATAAACTTTCATAACAATCGCGTCGCACGTTTAGCAGACTGTGAAATACTAAAATCACTCTAAAATCTATGAAATTATGTCCTGTTGCTCAATTCTCTGCTGTTGCCTTGTACATTACATTGTGTTCAGTGAGTTTAGACTCATGCTGTGAGTGCATTTCATTTCTGCTGAAGGTGCTGATGCATGTGCAACAATAATACAAACCGTATGTAGAAAATAACACACAAGGGAGGCATTAAATCAGCAGTTCATCACACAAAAGCAGTTTTTAACTTAAATATTATCTCTTGGTGTTAAGAAATCATCTTGGTTTTACAGCAGCGGTATCCCAGGGTCATATTTAAAATGAAGAGGTTAGGACACTGCGGCCCTTTATTGATCGCACTGAAGCGTCTGTGAGTTTCACCCGCAGGGTTGCAAGCGAACATTTGAAGTGAGGCAAAGCGAGTTGTCGAAGACAAAACAAGGGAACGCTATTGATGCTTCCGACCCTTAAAATTGATCTGTTGAAATCGTGCTGTTGTACATTTTTAATTATTTCAGAAATACTCATTGATCAGGGTGCGCTGTAATTGCAAAACGCACCTCCATCCTCTTCTCTCGTTTTGCTTTGCTTTGCACAAATAACCCGCTGCTGCTTTCTTCCACTTTCGTGATTACCAGTGGGAACTTGCATGCAGAGGAATTACAGTCTGGATACAGCTCAGTGACCCAGTGGTCTGTCTTAAGGCTTATTGCACTTGACCATGCATGTAGTGATTGTAGTTATCATCAAATGGAACTCATAAGGCACGGATAATGTATACTAAAGGAATAAAGAAAGAGAGGCAAACAAAGTGGATTCAGGATTACAAGAAAAAACTCACTTCAACACAAGTCTAGTATAAACAACATGGCCAATACAAGCCAAGGCTAATGAGTGGCCAGATGGTGTGAGAAGCCTGATGGCTGAAGTCTCATTAGTAATTCTACTGTCATCCCCAGAATACACCCTCACATTTCCTAAGTGAACAAATCTGTTATGACTAAGGCCGCTACTAAGAATTATTTTCAAAATGAGTTTAGCAATATTTTTCAAGAAATCATTTAGTGTATAAGTTGCTAATTTCCCAGAGGTAAGACTTTCAAATTGCTTCTTTTGTCCGTCCAGGGGTCCAAAACCCGGAAACTGAATTTATTGTGGTTTGAAACAGAAAATGATTCCCACATTTCAGAAGCCAGAAGTCATTTTGTCTTGATGAATGATTTATGATTTCTGTCACAACATCGCGTCCATTTGGAGTTGTGTTTGTGTCTACCAGATGTATACAAGAGCAATATTCACTGATTTTTTACCTCTGTTTCACTGTCCCCCAACTCAACCCAAGCTGCTAAATACCACTATGTATACATAGTGGAATTATACCAGATAGTCGTCTACTTTCAGGTTGGACAGGTATCTTCAAGTAAAACTTTTTTCCCCACTAGAAACAGCTGGCTGCTGCAGGCTAGAACAATTAAACTGAACCAAAACAGTCAAGTTAAGGTCCAGACAACAAAAATAATTAAAAAGAAACTAAAGAGAGCTAACAGGAACTGCAGAGCCGGGACTTATTTCTCCGTGGGCTCATCATTATAAACATAAACCATCTCGTAGAGAGGGTTCTCACATGCAAGTAGCTGTGTGGTCCATTGTAAACAGAATAATATTGATTATAGCCCATTTAAGTAAGCATTATTGATTTTCCATAGCCTGTCATTTCTTGTTACACACTCTCTATGATGCCTGTCCAGCCTGCAAAAAGTCCAGGGGATGTAATTGGCAAAAAGCCACAGAGTTGAGCGCCGTCAGAGCGAGACATAAATCCCACTGAAGGTTGGGAGTGGCTGTAGACCAGCAGCGAGCGGCAGCGCTGGCTGCCACTGCCAGCCTGAGTGACACTCTGGGTAAGAGGCTAATGTGTTCCTTCCTTCTCTTGCCATCCTCATCTCCTCCTTGTCCTCCTGCTCGCTGCCTCCAACCTTTGCCTCTCGCGAGTTTTTGCTCGCCCTGTTTGCCTCGTCCCCAAAGGCGTCAGAAATAGAGGGAGATGGAGAGAGGACAGGGGGTGGAAGAGTCATCATTCTAAACGCTACGAACACCGGGTCTCTATTACGTGCTTCAGTGAACCCCCTTTGCACACAAACACACACTGTGTACTCACAGCTCACAGTTAGTTTTCCACAGCTCTGCACATACATACAAATGGATGCATGCACACACACAGACACACACACACACACACACACACCTTCAAATACTGCTGAGCCAGCTTTCTGTGGGTGCCACAACGCAGCGAGTGCCCCGCTGTTGTCTCCCTCACTCTTCCCGTGCCATCTCTCTTTCAATATCACTTCACCTCGTCTCCATTGCCTGTTTACCACCAGCAGCTGCTTTCACAGCCTCCCTTTACGTTGGCTTTTTTTATATCTCCAGCACCCCACAATCCAGACCTCCCGCGCCCTTTCATCTCCCTACTCTGTCTTCCCCTTCCCCTCCGCATTTCTGTCTTTATTTACTCACAGGGTGAAAGCTGAATTGTGATCATGCTCGCCGTTCCATCTTGGAAGCAGCAATATGAGAGCGCATTGGTATTCATTGTGCTGTTTTTACATTTGGCTCAATATCAGTCATGTTTATGATTCAGTACCACCGGTCAGAGAAGTACTTCCTCAGGTGTCTCCACGTCCTCTGCGCATGCAGAGCTGCAGCACGAAGGTGCTCTGCTGCCTCTAGACAAAATGTACAAACAAATCTTGACATTTTGAGAAATGACCAGTGGAAAAGCAAAAACTAAGTAACGCGTCTTGAGATCCTTCATTAAGAAAAGGGAGATCCTCTGGAGTCCTGGCAGTCTTCACTGACCAAGAAAAACCCTCCAAGGAGCTCTTGAAAGGAAAAAAGAGAGAGAGAGAGAGAGAACGTGTAATCAACTTCATTTTACTTGTTTCCTCGGAAATGCTGTGTTTGCGTAGTTTCCATGGTGACCATGGTGTGCCATGGTGACTTATCGACACCCAGGGAGCAATTCATCTCTATACAGGCTGTGTGTGAGGCAGAGCAGCTGGTACCACAGCCCCCACAACCAACCCCAAATGCAAATGTAAGGAAAAAGGCGTCTACTGTACAGTTCAGGTCTCATTGACTTAAAGCTGCCCTCAGATTGCACGCTGTGTCAATGTCGGGATCATTTTCTTCTTCTTCCTTTTTTCCAGTTGAAATGTTTTTGGTAATTTTCTGTTTGGTGTCATTTCTCCCCAATGCTTTAATAGTCCTCACTGACACCGAAATTACATCCCATTGTGCAGTGGAGTGTTCAAATGAGCTCACCCATATTCGGCGCAGTCACCGCCGTGATATGATGAGTGCAAAATATCGTCAGTTTTAATTGCACCATAATGCGATAATCTGCTCTCCTCTGTTTGAGACCCGAAGAGAGGAGAGGAAAGATGCGAGGGAAGTTGGGCTCGTGTTTATGTGAAAGAAAGAGGAAGATTGGTGTTCTCGCCGCCAGGCTCTACAGGCCAATCAGGGGGTCTCCAGAGCATCAGCAGCAGAACAGAGACTTGGTTTTGTAGGACAGAGGAGATTAATTAAAAACCTCTGCTCTATGAAGGAGCCTCCGAGGACGTGTAAGAGAAAAGACAGATAGCACAGATCAGTGGGAGGTTGAAAAGGGTTGAAGCCACTTGTTAGCCGCCACCTCATAGAAAACCGGGTGAAGAAGCAGAAGTTATTGTGATTGGGCAAACACATTTCTTTATTTTCCTCTCATCACCACCTCCTCCTCTTCCTCCTCCTCCTCCTCCTCCTCTTCTCCAGTCTTTAGCTTTTCCTGTCATTTTCCTATTTTAGCTCCTCCGTCGGACCGCCCCCATCTTCATACACCGTCTTCCCCTCTTTCTCACTTCGCTTTTCTCTCATGTCATCATGTTGTTGGCGTCACTGTGGGCTGTGCTGCCAGCTGTTTGCTGTCTCCGAGCGCCCCGGGAAGTGACAGAAGAAATTATTATATCTCCTGCTCTCTGTTGTGTGTGTGTGTGTGTGTGTGTGTGTGTGTGTGTGTGTGTCTGTGTGTGTGTGGGCCTCCCGCATCTTCTGCTGAGCCGCAGGAGTTCCTCAGTGCTGACCACAGTAACTCTGCCTTACTTCAAATGCTTTAATGCACCTTCAATTTTCGGTCTTTCTGTTTCTTAAATACAATATTCTCTTATTCAGTCATAAAACTTTAAGTGCAATATTTAACTATTTATGCCCAAGGCAGGAGAATTTCTTCACTTCTCAATTCTCTTGAGTTATTTGCCAATGTTATTTTAGCTACGAACAAGGCTTTAGGATTGCAGCGTTGGTCTGTTGGTTAGTCTGCTACGGTGATATCGAAGGAAGTATCTCAACAATAGCAATGATGTACAGATAATGAATAGTAATAATTTGATTGATTTCCTAAATTTAATCATGACTTTTCAGTTAGTTTGTGAAATATTAGACAAAAATGGATAGCTTCTTATTTTTGATTCCTTCCGTTCTCCCAGCGCCGTTTTCATCAGAGCCATTCATGGAATCAATAAATCAGTCAAACACATCACTAAATGTGTCCCCAGTTGGAACTTGTCCATCTGTGTGTCGAGTCAGGATAGGCGAGAGGCATTGATACATTCCTTTAGCTCCCTGGTGTGATTGTAATCAGCTTACTGCCACTGGAAGGAAGGACCCGGCATGCCCGAGGGCACACAGGGACGGAGACACACACTCACACCATGTGACTGATGTCAATGTCAGGAAGCTAAGCTGTGGGCCAAAGGATCAGCGTCTGACACACCTGAAAGGTCACACTGCCTTCTGGTTTTCTCTGATGTATGTGCAGATGTGGGTCTGGTCCCCTGTCTGTTGTCACACCTTTAAAAATAAGTTTGAGTGTCTTCAAGGTTAAAAAAAGGGATGTAACTCTGAACCTCTTCTGAAGTGCTGTCAGATATATCACTTCACAATTTTTTTTTTTTGTTGTTGTTGTGCTGCCAACTAAAGTGGGATCTGTCCTCCATCACTGTGGGATCAGGGAAGATTTTGGTCTTTTGGGTGTTGACATTTGGTTGAAGCCTTGCAAAATCGATATGATGGCTCTAAGGTATTGACCGGTGTGCTGAAAGGCCTACCTGTCTCTTTGTTTTTCAGAGCACAGGGCTGTGTATGTACAGTGCAAGTGTCAAACAAGTACCACCACTGGCCAAACACACTGCGGTTGTACTGGTGATTTTACACGCTTGCTTGTTTCTGATATTTGCTGTCTCACTCCCTCGGCTCCAGCAGATATTGTGTATTTATGTCTGGATTCTTTTATTTATTTTTCTGAACTTGGTGCTACTTTTACAGCGGCTCAGCGCTTTCCTTTGTGCCTGTTTGTGATTCACCTTCAGTGACTCACTGTTAAGTTGATTCTCTTTATAACCTTCTTTGATTATCCACATCTCTTGTGTGAAATATACTTGTTCGCTGCTTCCCTGCCCTTCATTTTACCCTGGTGTTCTCCAAAATCACTTGTTTCCTTTTAAGTTTCACCTCTTCCTTCTTTACAAATGCCTTTTCATATAAAACTAATAAATATTTATGGGACTGGCGTACAAATCAGCCATACCCACTAGAACTCTGAGTTCTGCCTTGCACCTGGACTTAGTGGTGCTGGCGAATATTTCTGGCACTAGCCCAACTAAAGATTTTTAAAGCCTACTTTCTTTACAATAAATCCCCCTTAAGTAGCGTGACAGTATCTAAAGGCCACCTAACACATTCCTAGTTTTGGCCTCCTGTTCTAAGGTATTGAATAAGGTGCCTGAAAGCAAATAACAATACTAATGTTGATGGATGACTGTTGATACAAGGCAAAGTAGCACCGGCCTTTGTCACATTTCCAGTCTTGCTATTCTTGCCTTTTTGCATGGTTTCTTTCCACCACTACCCAGTAAGTAGTTTTGCTCTATATGGATCACACTAATACCGCCTTAAAACTGCATTAATGTTGCATAAAAGTCATTTTATGCCACAGATAGACACCATAAAGATTAGTATTAAGACTGCTTAACACTTAGAGGCAGATGTAAAGGAAAGCTCACTTCTAAAAATACCAACAAGGCAGCCAGTCCTGCCACGTTACAACACAATGAGTAAACAACAATGTGTAATCACGCGGAGAATCAAAAAAAAAAAAAAAAAACCTGGAAATCTAGATTTTCTCTTCACTTGTTGGTCTCGGTGAATATGCGGAGAGATTAGCAGGTCTCATTTAAACATATAGCTGCATTGTGAATGGGTAAAGGCTAATGCGGATTATAATGTGAAGCATTAAATCGGCTAAGGCTGTGATTCATCCACCCTTGGATGCATGATTCATCTCCTCTGTTATTACTTCAATATGTATTTATTCCCTTTCTTCACATGTCACAGCTGATGAAACTGGCCTTTAATCTTTGTTAAATTCAGCCGGGGCAAAGTAGAATTTTATAAAGTGACGCACTTCCAGGGTGACCTTTTTGGCTGTGTTTGTGTGTCTCAGAAGGCATATTAATTTCATTTTCAAGTAGTCTCTTAGCGCACAAGAGTACATACACACAGACGAATGCCTAAGTATAGACATAAGTGAATGAGGAATATTCAGACAAGACAAATTAAAAATTAAAAAAACAAAAAACAAAAAATGGTGCCAGCTTCAATTCCATTCCTTGGCTAGCAATTTTGTTCAGAAGAAGATTAACATTTATATGGATTTTCTTTGGCATGTCAATTTGTTTAACCATAAAACATTTATTTATTTTTTTTTGTTTCGTCTCAGTACTCCACTTAAGATCCACTCCTTCACTTTGCTCTTATATCTTTGAGTTTACCACCAGATTTACAGGTTTATACCGTTGATAGATCTTCTCAGACGCGGAGGAATGCGCCTGGAGAAACAGCGCTCACTTTAGCACTGGAAAGTTGTGACAGAGGAATGCTGTTTACGTTCAATAGTTTAAAAGTTTAATAAATATTAATTTTAAAATGTTTACCATTTCGTCTTGTTTAAGTGGTGCGCCGATTTAATCACGACGGTGTGATTTGTCTTAGTAATTTGCGGAATTTTCTCGTGTTCAGTGTTACCTAATTGAAAGACCAAGTCTGTCTTCGTGCATGGATTAACTCTGGTGTTGAGAGGTATAAATCCTACCTCCTGTCTGTCTGATGGAGAGGCAGACACACCCCCAACCTGGTGTGCCACTACCCTAATCCCCTCTGACGACACCGCAGAGTCTGAGGACAGAAATTAACTGTCCTGTTACATTGCGTCCTGCCTGACTGTCATCGCAACAATCACGTGCTCATGCCGATGGCAAATCAATTAACACTGATGGTATATATCAGATTAAGACTAAACAGGGCCAAAGGCGGGCTCATTAAAACGGTTGTCTGTTCAGCTTGTCTGATAGAAGGCCAAGAAGAGGCTTAATGGGGGAAGGGTTAGAGTTGTTGAGGGACATTGTGGATTGCCGGGGTTCACAGCCTAATCTGGAGCGATTGGCTTCTCTGTCTCCAGGCTGAACAAAAATCAGGGGTAGGAAAAGGTGGAGGTGGACGTGAATTTAAAATAATGTATATTGATTAAACTTAAAGCAGCTTTAATGAATATTTTTGTGCTAACGATGGGTCAGATGACTATGTGGAATATGAAAGGCATTGCTCGTATCACTTTCCCTCTACTCTATAGCACATTTTAGCATCTTTCAGCTCATTGTTTTGGTTTTATACACTCACTGCTCTCTTTACTGTTGCACCGCAGCAAGCATCTATTTTAAAGAAAAAACTGGGTCACCTGAGACAATATTCCAAATCACAGTAATGCTAATTTTGCTCTGTATCTTATGGATTTATAAATAGGCAATTGATAGCCATATAATTGTTATATTGGAATGGTAAATTGGACAATGTATTTGTATTTTATGTATTTATATAGTGCTTTTCTGGTTTGCTAGCTACTGAAAGCACTTGCCTGGGCTCAGCCATAACAGTATGTGATAATGTCTTTGTTTACATGCACGTGTGCCCACATTTCTGCCTTTTTTCAGGTGGGCAGCCTGTAGCAACAAACGAAGCATAGGAATCTTCCCATTGGTCCCCACAGGGCCCTGAACTAAAAGATGCGGCGTACACAGTCTGCAGATTACATGGCAAACTGCATACATGTGTGTGTCGTGCGCATGTATGTGTGCCCGACTGTGTAGAAGTGCAAATGCAGCACAATGTAGCCAGCCATGTAGAACATTGCATGGACAGCACCGTGCAAAGCACGTTGCAGTTCAAACGCTCTGCAGCAAACGTGGAGCTCTATCCACCAGCACTCAGATAAACACCATCTCAATAGTAAATGTCAAACAATTTCCTTTTAGTTCTTTGTCCTTAAATTAAACATGAGCCGTGGCTGAGTGAACGTTTCGCTGAGACAGTTTTTGTCTATCAACTTTAATAGTATGATAATGAAATCTCCAATCTTATCCGCCGTAGATATCTGCTCTGTGCTCTTACAAACCGCTCATTTGTATCTGGTAGCACCAGCAAAGGAGGACATAGTAGGGGAGATGTACTTTGTTATGAAATATTGATAGCCAGGACATTTACTTGAATGGCAACAAAGTGCTTGCAGACAGAAACAGGGAGCTTTGGCTAAAGAAAATGAAAGATAGAGCAGGGACTGGGAAATACCATTGGCAGAGGGAGAGAGAGAGAGAGAGAAGTGAGGTACAGTTTATCAGAGTCACACACTGCAGCAGTTGGAGGGATAAAAGCATATTACGAAGAAGTGCTGTAGACACAGCTTCACAGGGACGGAGCTCTGGCTAAGGTTGTGACTCCGTGACCATAACAGGGACGTGGCTTCTATCCACAAGATTTTTACTGATCGCTTCAGGGCTCGACTCCTCTCCTGCTTGCAACTGCAGCCAGCTCGCAGAGTGTTTGTTGCTAGGCCACATAAGACTGAACATGGGAGAAAAACGCACTACTGAGGTGCAATCAATAGTCCCTAAATAATTTCCTAACCCTATTTATTTGATGTTTGGTTCGATCCAAGAGTTTCATCAATATTGCTGTCAAATGAAATAATGTTGTATTCGGTGATGTTAGCCTCTCTCTCTCTCTCTCTCTCTCTCTCTCTCTCTCTCTCTTTTGGCCACTGCAGATTGAGGTAAATGTTTAATGGCCGTGTGTGTACTACTCTTTGCAAAAGCACATGTCCCGCTCTTTGATTGTATAGTAGCACAGTAGAAAGCCTGTTTTATGTCCCCGTTTTTTGAACTCCTTTTCACCTGACCGGCCTTCTGACCTTTCTTAATTTAAAAGTTCAAAGCTGAGGCCTGTACCTTGTATCTGTGTTAGAGATATTTGAGACAAATTTGCATTTAGCTGACGAGGCTGAAGGTATAACAGGGAATAATGTAGAGTAGTACAAACAGCGTAAAGTCAAGGTGTCAGGTTCATTTTGGGACCGGGACACTTGAGCTGTCTACACACCGGGAATATGTAATCTGAAATATGAGCCAGTGATCTGCTGTACCTGCATAAAGATGATGCCCTAAAATACCAGAATATCAGTTATTTTAATCCCATTTTAATTCCTCTAATTTATTTCTACATCTCTATTCAACCAGATACTTTATCTTGTTTCTCTCTTCCTTTTCTTCCCTTGATGCCAGTCCCTTTTTCTGGCCTCTATTTGCTTCCACCCACACACCCACCCACTATTCTCTGCTCCTCCATCCAGCAGAGAAAACTGCCCTGCATTTTACTTCTCCCCAATGGAGGACACTGCATGTAACCTCTATTATCCCAAATATGTTAGGTTTGTACTTAGAGCTAGTTAATATTTCACGCATTTGTGAAAGTTAAGTCTGGAATCTTTGGGGTTGAGGGTGACCCTGTTTGAGTGAGTGCATCTCCTATCCCTGAGTGAACTGTGAATACAGGCCCGTGCGGCAAGATTGCAAGTCATCACACTACCTAATCTGATGCACGTAAGACAGTTAAGGCAAATTAGCAAGCGATCTGTGCGTACGCCAGTACTAATCTGGCATAAACATAGAGTGGACTATTTAAAGTTCAGTTTCCACTGCGACAAGTCAAATTTAGCACGGCCACAGAAGTGTATGGATATCACTTTATCATCCTGATAACTTAATCCCTTCGTTGTGTAGTCACGCAGGAGACAGAGATGGAGGGGATGGAGTTGGAGGTTGGATGGGTGTGAGCGTGTATTAATAAGCTCATGGAACTCTGGCTGGAGCAGAGCAAAAGGAAAACACCGCATACTTCTGGTGATATGGGAAGGTGATGGAGAGGGAATGACCGTGATGGGCTTCGATAGTGACGGAACGCAACTTGTGTTTATGCTTCTGGTGAAAAACAGGTTAAAAAAAAAATGTTCTGAGAGAATGTGAAACTTGTCTGGGTTGAAAGTTGAAGCTGCTTCAAAGGAGTGCTCGCCTCAGATAGTGGGGTGTTTAAACACAACGCACTCCCACACATCTGCTTCCAAGGAACTGAACAACCCAGTGAAAGTGATGTTTACTTTATTCCAAAATACACTCTCAGGCTACTGGGATATGTGTATGAGGTTGTGTCTTTGTGCGAGTGTGGTGTATACATTTCTCCGAGCACTATCGCTACTCACAGAGCCGCTGATTAGCATTTAATCAAGACCTTTTGCTGCAGTTTCCATTTGACTATAATATAATTATGCCCATAACCTCATGCGGGGCTGTATCATTGTCGTATTTATTGCAGGACTGGGTAGGTGAGGTGCTATATGGGAAAACTTGATGAAGTGTAGCACAGGAAACAAAATGTAAATGTGGGGATGTTTGATATCATGATGAGGAGAGGCACAGAGCAAGATCAGAGGAAGCAGCAGAAAGTGAAAGAGTGAGATGAGACAAAGAAACGAGAGATGGTGGGATGGAGGGAGGGCGGGCGGGGGGTGGGGGGGACTAATGTGTCCTTCATGGGGTGAGGCTGGACAGAAATGGCTCTGTGTGGAGCTAAATTGACTCCATTACAGGAGCAGTGCACCGGAAAGCATCAGTGACATCACCCACCCATCCCAGACAGGCAGTTACAACTCTCAGAGGGAATGGATGGGAGCAGCCTATCTGCAGGATGCAGCATCCTCTGTGGTTTTAGGCGTGTTTACTCCTGCTTTGCATGTTTTAACATGCAAAACAGCAGCAACATGTAGGGAAACATGTGAGATGATCCCCTTACATGCGTGTGAGCCAAGAGCTACAGGAAATATCTCCACAACAAATATCGTAGGCATCTCTACAGGGGAGTGAAGCATCATCAAACACATTTTCGCTTGTCTTACTCTGGTGTAATTTCACCTCCAGTCAAATATACATGCAAATATTGATATCTGACACTTGAAATAGATGCAGTATGTGCACTGCACTTTACATGAACTCATTACCCTTCATGCACTTTATGCATCAGAAGATTTATCACCTGCTGGAATACAGCTATTTGCAGATAAACTCATTTATCAACCTTCAGTGGAGTAAACTCATGATATTAGGGCTGCAACTAATAATTCTTCATATTATCGACAAAACTGCTGATTATGCTTCAGTTAATTTATTCATTCTTTCGTCTATAAAACATCCAAAAGCAGTGAAAATACCTTACATGATTTCCAAATAGTCCAAAACCCCAAAATATTCAGTTTGCACTTATAGAGGACTAAGAAACTTGTTAACTCATTTGATCATCTAGTAATAGTACTAATTTTTCTGATGTACAGAACAAATTAGTTCAGATGATTTCGCATAAATTTGCCTCGTCGAAATACAATACGTATCCAATATTGGAAAAAAAAAATCTTATTGACGTTTTAATATTGAATTAAATCATATCCATAAGCCTGGATAATAGGCTCCCTTGTGACACGATTATGCGTTGTCATGTCACCTTGTCACCGTATCCGGTGTCACATCCAGTATATAGCTGCTGAATCTGCCTGTACGTTAGCCCGCGTTTCACAGAAAACAGGTGCAGTTTTTGTGCAACACATTCAACCATCAACACCTGCACTAAAAGCAGAACGACTAAATACAAAATGTAGTTAAAATTCTGTGCTAAATCCTACCTGCCAGCCAGGATCAACAGCAACACGCTGGAATCCATATCGGCTCTGTTACAGTGTCGGGTTGCTCATGCACCGGATTAAGAGAAGGTCATGCTACCGCAAGTATGGGAATCACATGCCATTGTGTCATGTTGTTTTGTGTATTTGTTCCCTAATACACTATATGTTTATGTTGATTAACTAAGCCTCATTATTGATATGCTGACAGATATAGTGGTTCAGATTAATCTCTTGTGTCCCAACTCAGCTCCTAATCTGGATCAATACAATTTATGCGATAACATTAACTTCATCCTGGTTTCAAATGTCACATTTTACATTTCGCCATTCAGTTTTGCTACTTGATGCTTTACACTGTGTTCCAACTGTTGACTCATACCAATGGGGGCTTCCTCTGAGTTCAGACCCCTCGGCGTTATTTATAGACGCAGAAAAGACAAGAAGGAAGATGTAACCAAGACAACAGTGGATACTTTCACACTTCACACTGGATTGGGCTGAATGGAAAAGAAAGCATACAATTATGTCTCTTCTCTTACTGTGATACAGCTGCCTGATTATAGAGACAGAACATGCACAAGCTGGTGAACACATCCAAACAGAAGCAACTGTGGAACAGAGTGCGCGACACCTTTCACACAATAACATCTCGTAAAAGTAATTCCGCTAGCGTTCAGTCTCAAAACAGCTTCTCTATCAAGTTTGTGCCAAACTTCCACGTAACAGTGTTGCCACTGGATTAGCTTGCACGCTGCGTTGCCCAAAACAGTCAACCCTGGGTTGTCTCTTGGCTCTGCATTAGGGATGCATTGAGGTAATGAACAATGAACAAGAGCAGAAAAATATGGTATGCACCAGTGAGCGAATGATTAGGGAAGGTTAGTGGAGTAATTATGCAGCTGTATGGAGTAGTTAATTAAAAAGGAGCACTTGGCAGATCAAGCGTGTTAGACACAGAGATCACAAGATGGAGGCGCCTCTCCACGGACCTGGCCAGGACAGTGGGATAGTGCAGCTGTGTTCTTTCTGGCCACTGGCCCAGGCCTTGGTTAGTGCCCACGGCCTATCCTCCATTTCCCCGATCAATCCAAGGCCCTTCTACGAAGCCAGAGCACCTGCTGTCTGTTCTTTCCCGGTCTGATTTCCATCTGTTCTTTTTTGAACTTCCCATGAAAAGTAAGCTAGGGGGAAGACAAAGGAGGGAGACCCTCTCATGGTTAATGCAACAGAACCGCGTTGTCTACTCGTCTCATCTCTCTGGCCCTTTCCATTATTGATGGCTTTTTCTAGAGAAATTGCATGGCTACTGATTTCAGCCAGCTGGTCTGGATCCATGAGTGACAGTCATAGATGATAGGCCTCCTTTTGAGGAAAGCTTCACACAAAACATCCAACTATCCTTCTTAGCAGAAGGCAGCGCATATCCTGCATATCAAATTTCAGATTTCATTTGGCCGGCCATGAAATATTCCCCTATTTTCTTGTTCCTGCATGACATTTGATACCTCTTGCTAGATCCTAATACTCATATTTGTCTCACTGTCATCTCTTATGACTAGCAACAATAGAGCTTATGAAATTTGTTTGCCGTGGCGAATAGTAATTAGTGCATCAGAAAAATACGGAGGGACATTCTGGTCTTTACAATTCACTTAACCTCTATTATCTGCACTGATTTGATCTAAACCCCCCCTTACTCTCATTAGCAGGGTAATTATCAAACAGAGCCCCAAGACACAGAGCTGGAACACAACATTTGGTAGAGCACAGTAGTTCTGTTATCATACCACTATTAATTAGACACAGCCTTGCTCAGTATTTGTTAACTGCTCTGGTGTTCACTGTCTCCTGCAGGAAACTTCTCACACCTGCATCGCTGTGACTCTGTTGCATCTCCTCGTTTACTAATAACACAGCGACCCTGCCGCAAGACTGATTCCTGTGGCCCCTATCATCATAGGGCGGCACTCCATCACCACAATTAAAGCTTTATGTTTCAGGTCGCCAGGTCTCCCACTCCTGATGAGGTGAAATGAAAGACACTGGATGTTAAAGGGGGCTCGCACGAAGAAGAAAATGGAAGGAGGGCGGGTGCACGCTGAAAGGGTTGGAGGATTAACTGTCCATACATTTATGCTAATAAATAAGTTTCCTACATCACAGCGTTTGACAGAGAGTGGAGGGGGGGTTATATTTCATCAGTGGAATAAGAAAAGAAACTGCCTGATGAAGGGAAAAGAGAAAAGAGAGAGAGGTTACTCCTCAGATGTAAGGGAGCGAAGTAAGGAGGAAGACTGGCAATGAAAGGCAAAGGAAAGGACAGAGGTCTTTTGATGTAGGGTTCGTTTGGCTCTAGAGTCCCACCTTTATTGTTCAGGTGCACTTTGCCCAGATCTGAAACGGGCTGACTCGGACAGCTCTTTGGAGTCCTCGGAGGCTTATTTCCTTATCAAAGAGCGCTACCTCTTAGAAACCATGACTGCGGGGCTGTCCTACTGTCTGCCCTATCAGTTTATTTAAATGAATACAGCTTTTATGCAAGCTCGTCAGGAGGACAGGGCGGGCATTTCATACATTTCCATTTCTGTCTTAGCAACCGCCTCCCTCTGCTCTGGCTGATTGGTTGATATGCCTGGCAGTTTTTTTGTACTCATATATAAAATTATAATCAATACGATTATTTCTGGATATTAAAAGTCAGCATTTTTTTTCAATAATAGCCATTATCTCTCTGTTTAGTAGATTTCATTTCTAGTGGCGGGGTCTGCCATTCCCCTGCTTGATTCATACACGAGTGTTGCCGTTACTGTGTAATTTTATCTCACCGATACCAGCCTCACTGGATACTGTTCCCGTATCAGAGCTGTATTCATTTCCTGAACACTTCCTACTATTTCCTGCTGCTGTTACTTTGCATGGAAAGCATTCAACTGGCAAAACTTCGAAATGCAACTCAAATGTCACTGTGATTTGGCCACCATCGCTCGCCAACAAAGTGTCTAAAAAACAGGCTCATGTAGAATATTTTCAATATTTTGAGGAGTTATAAATATGGCAGAGAGGAATAAAGAGCTATCAGATGAAATGTAGGTAACAGGCTGCACACTTCCAAGTTCTAAGCAAGGTAACCAACTCTTTTTACTGTGTCTGCTGTTGTGTCCCTAACTATTCACACTGTGTGCAGCATAAAAATAAAAATAAAAATGCAGTTTCTCAAACAGTTTCTCATTATTTCTGCCTGACTTCTTTATTAAACCGACTTGAGTTTGTTTGGCTTCACTGTAAATAGATACATCAGTTGCTCTTCTGATATATTTCTGTGTATAATGTAGTTCAGGACAGAAATCTTAAGTGATATGGACTTCATAAAAAGCTCATTGTGAAACGATAATTATAGGCTTGCCCTTTTTCAGAGCATTTTGGCTTGTCTTTCTTTGGCCAGCCATTCATAGTTTTAAGCAGAAATATGAGAAGGAGAAAAATGAACAAGCCTGTTTGGTCTAAATATATCCATTTGGAGGTTAAGTGTATTCTAAGGTGGAAACAGACAAGGCTGTCCCTGTGGGCGCTCTGTCCCAGGCTTTATTTTTATGTCTCGACAGCAGGACTGACTTTACTGTGCTCTACCTGTCCTATGAATGTGGCAGACTCCCCCTCATCCTTCTGTGATCCCGCCTACACAACAGCGAGCCGACATGGCCGTTGGCAAAGTTAGCATTTCTACATCTATAAGAACATGTGCACACACAGACACACGCGCAAAAAAAAAAAAAAAAACAGAGGACGGAGAGAGAGAGGGAGAGTGAGAGGAGAGGGAAACGGTGTAGAGAAATGAATGACATGAACCGTAACCTGCAAGATTAATAAAGGAGAAAGGCGAAAGAAAGAATGAAGAAGAAGAAGAAGTGGTTGAACATGTGCAAGAGGAAGAAATAAAGAAAGGAAAAGATGAGATGATAGAATACAGTAGAGACAGCTGAGTCACTTGGCTTCTGTCTGAATAATCAGATATTGTTATTCATGTGGAGCAAGCTGCTCCACACTGCCACGGGCCATGTGCAAAAGCTGAATGACTGTAAAGAAAGCGAATGACAAGCTAATGGACTTCTGTGGGAGTGCAAGGAAGCTACGTGGATGTGCACGCTGTTTACTTGGGGACATTTGCAACATCACCGTGGCTCATTATTGCCTTGTTTTTCTTTATTTTATTTTATTTTATTTTTTATCCGCACGACAATCAGCGAGCCTGTCCAAATATCAGAGGAGCAATGAGAGAGAAAGAGAAAAAGAAAAAGTGAGCTATACATTTTCCGCTACTTTCTACCTGATGGTGAGTATTAAGTGAGATGGTGTTGAGGGTTTGAAAAGCAATCTCTACAGATTATTCCCTTCTCTTGTATTTACTTCACAGAGAACAATAACTCTATATTACATGACCTGGCCAAAGCCAGAGCACACACACACACATAATAACACACAGAGACCTACATAGAGATCTACACACATATACACCCACGTCTCTATAGATAGACATGAAAGCTGCAACACAGAGAATCATGGTGATATATTTAAGTAGATCATATAATCGTACTTAATGCATAGATGCACATGCCCCTATTGCCTTTGGTCTTTCTCTTTTATGTTCATACACCTAGGTGAACAGACACACATATGTCTCTGCACCTCATCAAACCTCATAATATCCTGACATTTCATCTAAAACCCCCAGGAAGGGCAGAACCAAGAGCTGTGAACCGCGCGTGGAGCCGCAATAATCTCTCTCACTTTCTCATCCAATACAAAACCCAATCTGTGTACCGCCACCCGCCCCCCTGCTCCCCTCCCCACCCTCTTCCCCAGCTCCGTGTAATGTACCACTACAAACACAATGAGTGCACCATCCTCATGTTTTCACCAAACAGTAAGACGGTATTGTATCTTCCTCCTCAAGTCCCACAATGTGGCAGTCCATCAATTATGAACAAATACAGGGATCTGATGTGGTGGTGAACAGCTGGATATGATATGTACAGAGGAGACTTGGCAAATTTGTGATTCTTTGTGTAGTGCGAATGAATGCCTTTTCCCCCCAAGTCTCTCCTGAATTTCTTGCTTCATCTCTTCCAGGTAGAGGAGTGCCATGCCAAATATTGTTTATAAGAATGCATCCACTCATTAGGTTTGTTGAAAATTGCCAGTCACTCATTCCATTAGAATTTACATTAGGATGGTAATCACTCAATTACAGCAAAAGTAAAACCTTATCTTACTAATTAAATTACTTATTACTTGACACACGTAATTTAAAAAATGAGGTTAGCGGTGGGCAAGCTTCTTGTTTAAAATTACAGTTTAACAGGAAGCTAACCTACAGTAGACCTTTTTCACAGCAGGTATTTTGACGTGAAATTGTAGGGTAACCACAGGTGATGACACTCATTAGGGTTCTGTTCCATTTAGTTCAAACAGAGTCAGCATGCTGCTGAGTTGTCTGTGTTGGCTCACTGAGAAGGCTTTGCTGCAATAAATGGAACAGGACCTTAATTAGTATCATTGGAAACACCTGTGTTGACCCTACCATACCATGTCAACGAAAAAGGACTAGAGCTAGCTGAATGTTAGCTCTGTTAGCTCACACTCCAGAGATTTCCCATTCTCACGGTGAAGCTGCAGGGTTAACGCCACCTTAACTCTCAACAAAGCCAGGTTATTCTGAATTTGGGCTCAAAACATTAACAAGGTAAGCTATAAAACGCAAAACATGTAAATACAGTTTTAGCATTAGCAGGAAGCGTATTTCTCGTTAGCAGAAGTTTCTCCTCCTTTGCTACAAGCTAACACTTCAGCCCCTCCACTTAGTTAACATTGTTAACATAGTTTTAAGTTTAAGTTAAGTTTGGTTTAAACTGAGTTAAGGGTAAAGGAGATAATGGAGTGCTAAATTACACAAAAACTCAACATTAGTAAATAGGCTATGTTTCACTAGTTGTCATAAAAGTTCTCATGTTGTATTGAATTGGGACCTTGAATTTGATGTTTAAGAAGGTATGAGAACCCTGTATTATGTATTGCTGAGTTTTAGACTTACAATATTTCAAACACTTACTTTGGTATGTTTTTTTTATTTTATTTTTTTTTATTGTTTTTTGCCTACGGCCATAACATCATTAATACTGAGATGCACTGTGTATTTTCTGAAACCTCTCACAACTCAGTGAATTGCAATGAAATGAAGTACAACGTGTCTCTTTGCTGTTGTATTTTTATGTCCCAATCCTCCATGGAAATGCCAGGTGCATGTGATAAGTGATTTACTATCATCATTATACGCTCTGTGGTTTACTTGTGTTTGAAGAGCAAATGCAGTCATCGGTGAAGGCTGAAAATTGCAGAGAGAACTGGCGAATAAGTTCATTTAAATTCTGTCACACGTGATGCAGATATCAAATACATTAAGAGATGCTTGTGTGGCAATGGGTCGTGTAGACTCAAAGTAGACTCCTAGAGCTGGAATTAATTTGATATCTGGCTATGAAGGGAGGGTGAGGGAATAAGAGTATGAGGGCTGCTCTATCCCATATTTTACTCCTCACCGAAACCATTATTCTGTTTCATTTGTCACATGAGGCGTTCCGGACAGCGCTGTGATTAATGAGGGTTTTATGTCACATCTCCCTCTTTTTTGCCTTTACATTTCTGTCTTCATTTCACATCTCTCCTCTCTCTCCTGCCTCTCCGCGCTTGTTCTGTTTGACAGAAACAGCAGAGCATTTGGTGAATGATGTGTCTTTCTCTCTTTTTTTGATGACACATAATGGGCATAATGCTTGAAGAATTTGTGATTGATAGCGATCAGGAGTGGGTGTGAGAGGATGTCTGTCAGTCAACTTGCAGAGCTTACATTACAGATAGATAGATAGATAGATAGATAGATAGATAGATAGATAGATAGATAGATAGATAGATAGATAGATAGATAGATAGATAGATAGATAGAATAAATTATCTTTTATGGCCCCTTTTGGACTCAAGTGTAATTTATTAGTGTAATTCGATATTTTGGGAGCACCCTGCTTCTCAATATTTGCCAAAATTGAAACACAATATATTACAGTTGTCAAATGGATCAGGACTGATCCATAGCCTGCCCTTCAATTTCTCTTTGTAGGACGATGAACTTAGTCAGTTTTCCTTCTTTCAAACTCTAAAACCTTCAACTTCATCGCTGCCTCTCATGAACCTCCATGTAACCTCACGTCTTCAGGGGGATGAGAGGATGGTTGACAGTAATTACCCATCCCATATTGAGATTTAGGTGACATTAGCCTGGGTCTAATTTAACGCGAGTTGATTATATGACACACTGACACACCTGAAGGGTTTCGTCAGTGGATTATAGGACGTGAGCTGAATTCGTGGTGCCTATAGCCATGTTTTTAATGAACGGATAGATTGACTCTTTTATGATGAATGCCTCTGAACAGTTTCTGAGGTCCATGAGTGATGAATGAGAAGCTGAGAGATGAATCGATACTGAGTCTGACATGGCCAACACATATAGAACATTCCCCAAACCGTCATCCTCATCAAATTGCTGACTGTTAAAAGAGGTAACATCCTCTGTGTGTTTGGCAGACTTACTGATGGTCAAGAGTCCTCACTGTGATCTCCTGTTACTATTGAATGTTGTAATTTGCTGTGCTCTACACGAAAGCCGTCATTAGCTGAATGATGCTTTGCCGCTGATTGCAGGAAGCAGTGCGGGACAACTGTGTTGTAATGCTCCTTTTTATAGATCCACATGCAAACACACGGAGCATGTGCACCATGTGTTCATTAGATCATTACCATGCAGGATTAACACATTACTCATCATCAAAACCACACATACAGAGACCAGATTGCAAAGATAATGTGCGAGCACATAGCGAGGCTCCATCCCTGTCTCAGCAGCATGTCCCAGGAAATATTGACTTTATTACTGCACCAATGACGGCTCCACCCACTGATAACCATCAGCTGCATCAGCCGCTGGTCTCAAGCACGTCTCACTTCATTAACAAGGCCATTATCACCGGCGATGCTTATCAGGATGGGACGGACACTGAGCATGGATGCGTGTGTCAAGGTCTATAGGGGAAAAATTATTTTTGCAACTGTCAAGGCTTTGACGACTTTCCTCTCATCCAGATCTGAGGTGTCTAATGCTTGCGCGTGTGTTTGTGTGTGCGGTATTGTCATGATCTTGACATATAGGTTGCGCCAACCCATTCAACACACAGCGCAGCAGGAGTGACACCGCATGAAAGGATCTGCTAACTGAGACAGAGAGTTTGTCTGTGTCCTATGATGAGACCCATTTCAGGAAGTTAGAGAAGCAAGCCATCATAATAAGGCAGCACCGTTGTCCATCTCTGCTGCAATTTGTAGATCCAGTCTAGTAGCCAGCACCAGCTTGTGACTCAGTGCAAGCCAATTATGATTTATCCATGGCTTTTGCCATGTGAAAATGATTCATGACTCTACTTTATTCAAACCCATGCAGCGTGCATGGAGTCTGGCACACTCCCTGTAACTGCCTGCATTCATAAATCATGTTCTGAATAAGTATTGATTTGCTTTTATGGTAGAACTTCACATTGTTTATACATCACGCAATTTAGTATAGCATCCTCCCCTGGTGTTGTGCCATATACACAGATTTTTGTGGACTACATATTTTAATGTGCCTTATTTGTAAGAGCTATCAAATGATTGGAAATTTAAAGAACGTTGTCCTTTTGGGTTGCTTTACAATGCCACATTATGGTGTGCAACACGTGAAAGCATGCATTAGCCTCAGGTTATACATATGTAGTGGCTGGCCGAAATGTTTTTGTGGGACTTAAATGATACACGCTGTGAGGAAGCTGCTAATTGTTAGATATTGGAGCCTCCCTAAAGTCTGTTCTGGGAAATAGAGATGGTAAAAGCTCTTAGAGATCACAGCCGTCACAGGGGAAAGCTTTCTCACCACACGTGGCCTCCACTCACCGATACGTCTGTACAATGTGTTTTTCAATCGAAAGCTAAATACGCTTTAAGAGAGAGATACACAGAGGAGAAGACGGAATGACTGGAGAAACTTAACAAGATATTCTCTTATTCTCAAGACGTTATCTGGTTAGTACCTTGTTATTTCTGTGCTGGATAGTACTACCGAACCCTTTGTGAATGAACTCATCTATGAATTGAGTGATTGTTTCAGCAACACTGAGGAGGTTATATTGTTCATCTTTTAGTGATGCTTTCAGCAGTTTATAGAGAAGAAATTACACACTTTTTTTTTTTTTTACGTGAGCATAAGCCCCTCAGACTCAACATTTGAGGCAGGGGCAGTGAAGCGTGCTGTCCCCAAGTTCATCATGTCTTTTATTGTCAGAGTGCCCTCCTGGAAAAGACAACGATGACAGTTAATAAGAGGATGGCTGTTGGCATCCGGCCTACCTGTCACTTTACTGAGGCTTCACGTAAAGCAACACCCAGCATGGGCACACAGCATGACAGTCAACAAAACAAAACAAAACCACATAATGTATTAATATAGTAGTCACCCACATCTACACATTCATGCATAGAAACATGTTCCTTTATGTTTCCTTAAATAAAGGAACAATTAAAACAGACGGATACGTAAACTTAAAGAACATTTTGCCACCCTGCACTCAGATATGACACATCAGTTGGCACTGCAATGCCTTTTCCACCTCGACTACAGACAATGGTGCAGCACATCCATAATTCATAACATCATTACATATGTACTGAAGGATACTCACTTTGATTTCTCTTTGTACATGGATGTGTGTATACACAGTATACGTGTGTCTGTGTGAGAGGGAGAGTTGGGTCATGTTTAACAAGCAGCATGGTCAGAGCTGCTGCACAACCTGTCTGAGTCAGTGTTGCATGCTCGCTAAGCGTTTGACTGAGGTTAATCTAGTTAAATGGGATGGCACTGTGCAGTGTATGTGTATGTGTTGTTATGGCAGTGTTTCTTGCATCACTGTGTGGCTCTTAAAGTTATCAAAGAAATTAGTGAATTGGGAGAGAGTCTTAAATGTGCCTGACAGGGAAGAGCATGCAGATCAGAGACTCAGGGCCTCATTTAAATAATGAATATGCACGAAAAAGAGCTCAAAACATGAGTGTTACTTGTGATGCAAATGTTGTTGTATTTCAAAAAAATAAACTTGAGTGGGGATTGGTGAAGCTGGGTTATTTCCATAAGGAAAATTCAGGCTTAAACAGCATTTTTTGTTTATTTCAGGAGCCATTTATGGATGTTAAGTAACCTGTGAAGTGTGTAATTAGGTGCCTTTCGTGCTTTTTAATACACAGTAAAGGGACCTGGTTTGTTTATTAGCAGCAACTCCATCCATTTACAGGTCTGTCTCCTTCCTTCAGTGAAACAACACCTCAGATGAGGCTGTCTCCAATTATAGAAGCCAAACACCATTGAAGGACCCAGAGCTCAGGTGTCCCGTGAATCTCACCAGTGGCAGCTATGCTTTGTCGGTCCATGGCAATGTGCTTCTTGGCACCGACTTTGATATCCTACCACTTCTTATAGATTTGCAGAAGGCTTCAGCTCAGTGAGCTGGACGTATCAATGCTGCTGTGACATTTTCACACATAATAAACCTTCTCTTATGACATGTATGACCTTTGAACTATGAACTATAACCGGCAAACAAGTACGACCTCTGTAACAACGACCTCTGTTTCACACTCAACACTCAATAGGCCTTTTTCATAGCAGCCATTCTGACATGATATAATAGGGCCAACACAGGTGATTCTAATGATACTAATTAAGATGCCAGAGGAGGGCTCTGGTCTTCTGCTGTTAATTTAATGTTTCATTTAAAAAAAAAGGGAAAAAAAGGAAATTATATGTAGGAGATGGCATATATGGTTCCATAAACAGATATAACAGATAACAGCTTTCTTACAGAGTGTTAAAAGACAAGATTGATACCACTCTCATGTCTGTACCATAAATATGCTAGCTAGCGTATGTAGAATATTTAGCTAGCCTGGCTCTATAAAAAAGGTGCCAACCAACAGCTCTAAAGCTCACTGATGTACTGATGCTATGTCTTATTTACTTAATCCATACGAAAACTGAAATGCAAAAATGACATTGACATGAAACATGGCGTTTTTACCTGGAGTTAGACTATTTCTTGGCCAGGCACACTCACTTCCTGGAGTGTTGTCATCTCCATGAGTTGTCAAGTGGCCAGCGTATTGTTTTACACGTCTTTTTTTACATGTACAGAAAATGTACATGTACAAAAAATGTTTCAATAAGTGAGTGTTGTAGGTTCTGGTAGGGAGATTTTGGATTTTGGACTGGGCCAGGCTAGCTGTTTCCCCCTTTTTCCAGGATTTATGCTAAGCTAAGCTAACCAGCAGCTTCTGTACAGACATGAATGGTATCACTCTCAGCAAGCTATTTCTTTAAGTATCTGTATTTGTAATTTACTTTCTGTTACATATTAAAATTGATTCATGAACTGCATTATAAATTAAGTCCCTTGTCATAAAATATTTCTTGAAGAGAAAAGTATTAAAATTTCTTTGAAAATAGAGTGTAAAATCCACAGCTCCTAATCTTCTTGTGTTTCAGAGGCACAGGTGATTTGTTCAGGAGGAAAAAATAAGAGAGAGAAGAATTATTATGACCTTTATGATTGTAAGAACAAATGCTCTTCTTTCCTGTTAAACTTTCAGCTTTTTTCTCATTGTCTGCATCTCTCTATCTCTCTCTCTCTCTCTCTCTCTCTCTCTCTCTCTCTCTCTCTCTCTCTCTCCCCATGCCTTGGAGCTCATCCTACACAACTCTAATCTTGTGTTCCGATGGGGATTAGCCCAAAATTCAGCCTGTTCTTAAACCCTGGCATACCGTCTTGCCTCAGCAGGCAGCACCACGCACATTATGTCTCAAGATTAAGATGTGGCCTATATGCTTTATTCTCACAGTCCTATAAGCCTGAAAACCAATTCAATTAAAGAACAATTGCAACCGTAATTGCATTCTAATTGCCATTGCATCACTGGCTTGTTGGCAGAGTCACTAAGATGTCTTGGTGTGTTTTCCGGAAAGCTGCCCACCCGCATAACAAGAAGGGATTGTACCGGAAGTTTTGAGTGGATAGAGGAAGACCCACTCGGATTGAATTACTTTGCCATTACTGACCACTTAACAGTGGAGACTTTGGCTTCCCCCCCACACAGTAGCATCTAGGTTATGAAAGTCTAGATGATAGGCACTCTATTTCATCCACTTTCCCGGAGACAGAGGTTGGAGACAGAAAACTAAGAAACACACATCAAGCTGCCAAAGTCTACTATTGGGACTTGAAATTCTCTAATGTAACATAAAAGTTAGAACTATAGGAAACATTGCTTAGGGAAGTGTTGAGGTTCGATATTCTTACTTAATTGCCCTTGGAGGAGGTTGTTAGGAAGCATCAGAGTTGTGGCTTGTGTTTGATTGATGGTTAAAGGATAGTGGTGGGATTCTTTATGTGACTTCTGTGAGTCAATTCAACCTTAATGTCTTGGTTATAACCCACAAAATGTAAAGAGCAGGAGCGGCATGAAGAATCATACAGCGCTGACAGTGTTGGTTTTCATGTTAACCGCATTACCACTGATAGCAAAAACTTTTTCTGCTCTGGTAACCACTGACTTGTGCTAAGGACAGTGTAATTTACTCTGTCAAGACTGAACATAATACCCTTTTCACTGAGCGAGCTATTTTTTATCAGCAGGAATGATCTGCAGAGAAAAGTGTCTTTATTTGGCACATTACATGCTGTCGTGTTCAGCCTGGGCTCTTGTCCTGGATTAGTGCCTTTCTGTTGAGATGGCATTACCACACAGGTCAAATCCTTGAGAAGAATTGAGGTCAATTGACAAATAACAAAGGCGTTCAATGTTGTCCGCTGATAAGGCTAGTTACCATGGTGACAAAATGTAATAGCCACTGGGTTCTGCCATTGTTGTAGTGATTGGGATCGTGGTAAGATTAAATCAGTTACTGCACTATATTGTTAAAGGAACACGGTGGTACATCTGGTTTGACATCTTTAAGACACAGCTCAGTAAGCACTAAACCATGATTTGAGGGTCAGGGACATGTATGTAATAAGAACTGGTAACTTGGTATGGATAAAGATGGTGACCCATCGCTTCACAGCCCAGCACCTTTCTTGGAAGCTTGGTCAGGAAGGGTCATGTCATTTAGGTTAAAACTGGGATAACTTTAGTATAAACTTTAGTACTTTAGTATAAAAAAAAAGAAATTTCAAATTACCTGAGAAAAAGCCAATTTATTTTTCCTAATGTGATAAAGATGACTTTTTAAAGGGAGCTGTCAAAGTCAATCGTTTGAAAAATGTTTAACCATTGTTAAGCAAATGGTGAGGACCAACTTTACATTAAAATATTGTCCTTTAACTGTAAACTGAGGCATCCTGGAGGGCAGAAAAGATATATATGTGGTTATATTTGACCTAGAGGTCTAGAAAACTCACTTCAACTCAATTCGGCCAGGTTTTACAAGTGTCCTGTGGAGTTTTTGACCACTTCTAGCGCAAAGGAGCAGTGTTGTTAGCTGGTTCGCTGTTTGTTTGTATGTATTTCTTGTCCACAAGCGTAGGATGGTGCAGTACACTTTGCTGGAGGCAGTTTCAAGCTACATAGTAATGTGCCAACAAAAGGCAATGAAGAGTAAGACTGCTACCTAGCAAAATTGCACGTAAACAATGCAGGATTTAAAATACATTAAAATCGGCTTTGGAAAGGTTGTTTATGAGTAAGGGAGTGCGTTCCACATGCTTGTTAGGTACACACAAAATGTCTTCTTTTAATTTATAGAGCTGTTTGGCTCTCATTATCAAAGCAAATAAAAGCAGGGTTTTCGTCCATTTCTCGGTTTCATGAACTGAGCCTCCTACTTTTCCTCTGAAGTGATTTATTCATTAATTAGCTGCAGCAGTGAGGTTTAGAGGCAGAGCTTGTTATCTGTTGTGCAAGAATATCATCTATTCTGAGTGCGGCAGCACTGCTGACCCTTTGCTTGCCGTGCGGATGATTGTTTGCTCCTCGCTTGGTGTACCACATTGTTCTATTCAGTCAGGTCAGCATGGAGACACACTTGTTGTATTGGTTATATAAGTGCTGGTTTTGGAGAATGAATATTTGATTGGGGCCCTTAATGCAGAGTGAACGTTCAGATGAGGAGGCGGCCAGTAGGCGGAGAGCAGCGAGCTGCATCTCTGTCCAGGGGTTGGCAGTATGCCAACACAGAGGAGAGCTTTTACTGTACCCACTCTTCTACTCCTCTCTTCTATCTACTCCCCAGTGTTCTTTTCTACTTTTCTATTCCTCTCCTCTCCTTCATTTCTTGGCCTATCATCTTTCCTTGCACTTTAGCTGTCAGTTTTCACTCTTCTTCTTTGCCTTTAGGTTAATTTTTATTGCTGATTTGCGTCTTCGTTACCTGCTCTGAAACTCAAGTGTAGTCACAACACGGGGCCATTTGAGTGTTCTCCAAAACACTGAAAAAATGAGAGTCCCTTGCCAGAAGAGGGTGTGAAATCTGTACAGTGGCTTGTGGGATGTGTGTACGGGTATGAATGCACATGGCTGGGCAAGGCTCATGTTTATGTATATGGCATCATGTGCAATGCAGCTCGGTAGAGACGTGGGGGAGTTCAGTCACATGCATGAGACATGCCATTTAATCATTTCAGGTTGTCTGGGAGCTGAAGCCTTATTACAATAATATAACAAGCTACCCCAGCTGATATCAGAAATCAATCAATGGTAAACTGATAATAATGAAGAGACTTAGAGAAAAGCGGTGGAGGGAAAATCCCTGTAGGTCATAGCCTCCTCTGAGAAAATAACAGGGGTGATGAAGGCAAGCTTTCTCCTGTAATTATCTTTTGATGCTGTTCAAATCCTGCCCAAATAATAGAGGGGTGAGCCATGCAGAGAAGGAAAATGAGCCTCAGGGCCACATTTAGGTGTAGAATACTAAACAACTTACTTTTTTCCAGCTCAACTTGATTCACCATGGGCATAATTCTTGAAAAATGTGCCAGTGAATTGTCTGATTAAATTATTTTGTTAATCGATTAATGGTTTAAGTCATTTGTCAAACAAAAGTGTTGAAGATTTCACCTCCTCTAATGCAAGGATCTACTGCTGCTCTCTCTCTATATATATATATTTCGTACTGTCAAAAATAGAAAACTATTTAGTACAGGACAGATGTTCAATTCTGTTTATCTGAGACAACCTAAAATTAATCATTTGTAGGAGATTTAATCACAACATCCATTGGTAGCTGTTTAGAGAAAATCAGGCACGTATGTGTCTTCCTGCATTGTTACTGGTGTTAATGTGTTTTACATTGTGCTCTACAATGCTGCCACTGTTTCCACATTTCCATTGTTGCTATACAATTAGTTATTTCTGTAAGACTGAGATCAGTCAGACCGTGAGTGATGCGAGAGTTGTGCGCATGGTTGAGATGGTGGAGTGACTCAGCTTGAGGAGTAGTTGGTGGAAAAACCCCTGGTTCTTTCTTATGTTCTGCTGTTTCTGATGAGCAGGCCCATGCTTGCAAGTGAAAATTCAGTATATTATTGAACGCCTTACCTTATCACAGTACAGTATTTGAAAGTAGTTTGTGGAAAAATCAGTTTCAGTGATATAAATGGAATTATCTTAAAATATTTAGAGTGAACCTTGTTTTAAGTTACGTCAAGAGTACATGTTTTTCAGCGTACCTGGTCATAAACTAAGTGAATGAGGAAGGCGATGTGCCAGGAACTGTTCTTCTATTTTTTTATTGATGGCTTAGCAGAACCCAGAATGTCGGCATAAACACCACAGATGGTTTTTTTAAAAAAGCATCAGGCAGTGTTGCGGTCAGGTTTGCTGCAGCTGGTGTATTCACAGACAAGCGAGGTCAAATAGTCAGGGTTGCTGTAAATTATTTCACCCCCTTGACTTCCCTTCTCACCTTCCACTGTGGACACAGTTGGACATTGGGACATCCACAGTGTCATGCATCTCTCTCTTTTCCAGCCAGCTTCTCCTTCTGTTCATCTGGGTGTTGCTGGCTCATGTTTTTTTGTTGTTCTTCGACGTTACAGCATTTGAGGAAGGGGTGCAGCTGTGTGCTGGCTCTTTTAGCTCTCTCCTCACTTGCCGCCTTCCCCATGGGGGAGGTCATGGAGAGAGGCGGTTTGGCTCACCAGTCTAATGCCTCCCTAATTGTTGCTCCCATGTGGGTGAGTGTGGGTGAGAGAATGATAGGGAAGTGGAGGGAATGAGGGAGGGGGTAGGGGGGATACAAGGGTTAGCTGTCTCACAAAGGCACAGGCTAATGATAGCAGCACGGGCGCACAAGGAGAGACAGGTATTCAGCTGTGAGCGCCCACCTAGTCTGCTCAGACTGGTGGATGAGGGACAAAGAGAGTCCAGCGGCACCGGCCACGGTCACATGGACCTTCACTGAGCATCCCACCGAGCAGACAGCAGCCGGCCATATGGGAAGTCAGCACAACAATGGACAAACATGCATGGAGAACAAAGATGTAGAAAAATAGAGGGTAGAAGGGAAGGGGAGGGACAGATGGTGAAAGGTCAGCAGCATCAATGCGTACATGGATTTACGGTTTGCATAAGACATCAGCTGACAATGAGTGTTGCTGTGTTTAATAATACGTTTTTAGTGCAGGGGGGGCTTCTCCAAAATCAGCCATCTTACAGCCTACAACTAACTCGTCGATGAGATCTCCCGAATCAATTTCTCACAGTCCACATTGGTTAAAGACAGCTAAAAAAAGGATACCAATGTTTGTTTTATTTCCCCGGAGTTATGAGATTTATTTGAATATTCTTTTGACATTTAGTTGAATTTGTGGTGCGAGTTCCCAGTGGGTAAAATGTGCTCCACTTGTGCTGTGGCATTTAGCCGTTGCCACGGTCGTGTACCATATTTACCGACTGCGGGCCACAGTGAGTTCTTGACAGCTGTGTATGCGTGAGTATAAGTCCAGGGTCGAGCTTGTGTGGGCTAACGTGTTCTTTTGTTCAACACTGAAATGCTCACAAACAGTTTGAGTTTTAGAAATATTATGATTATATGTCAAAGAATTTCATCCATAAATGAAGCTCCCCTCTGCCTTTTATATTCCTCTCCCCTAAATTGATCCAAATGAGGCCACTTCCTGCATAAATAAGAATATTTACATAAAGATAAGGAGTCAAATTACTTTCTGATATCGTAATTAGGAGTGATTGATTCTCTGCAACATTGTTATTAATTTTGTTGTGAAGGGATCATTATGTAAATTGAAAGGACTGCATTTCATTAAAATTAACTGTCAGCATGAGAGGAGAGACTCATTAACTGGAACTGCAAAGGTTTCTTGTGAATGATTTTTCTCTAGCCCTTGCTCCAAAATCGAGTTATTCTTAGCTTTGGTAGCTCCAGGCAACTGTTGCCATGCATACATATCCGTAGATACGCTTGGTGGCGCAGGCTTTTTTTTTTTTTGCTTTTTTTTTTCATATAGCAGTGGGGAGGCTCAGTGTTAAGCAAGGGCGAAAGGAAGGTGATTGGTGAAACGAACCCAGGAGACCATTGATTTCCAAAGAGTGGAAGATATAACAGTTTGTTTCCAGAGTCGGTTATCTAACCATGAAATGTCCATTGTTTAACAGTAATGCCTGGAGTGCCGCTGGGTCGATGGAGAGGGTCGCTGTTGGTGTGCAAAAGCATGAAATAAAATTGGAAATAAAAATACGGGGTAGAAGTATGGGGCAGAAATTTACGGGAGCGCTTGTGGATTGCGCAAGCAGTGTGGTGGCACATAAGCAAGTACCTGTGCTTGTATTTGTGCTCGTCTGTGTGCACATGTGAGCACATCAAGCAGCTGGCTTAGTCGCTCCTCATGGCCTGGTGTGGGCAGATGTTTGTGGAAATCTTCCAGGAAAAGAAAGCTCTCTCATGTAAACATTTCAACAATACCTTAAGCTTCTTATAGACTTATATGTCATAGCTGTGTTTGACCCGCATGGCTTTCATTTACTTTTATTCATCTCAATACTCTAGCTTCCACATTGCAGTGAAGGGGGAAATGCAGCTACAGTAATTGCAGTTTGAAGAGGAAACTTGTGATGGAGAGGACGCGTGTAACAAGCTCCTTGATACACTTACGCTTCCTTTAATAGAGTGCGGTTAGACTACTTAGTTCGCATCCTTTTCGATCTGAAACTGAACTCTGAAATTGAACACTTGTCAGCACATGCCATGAATCTGATACTGCTGTTCTGTTGTATATTATTTTGAATAAACTCTTTTCTTTGGATTATTGCCAGTTTAGGGTTCATATTTGTCACTGGTGAGCTGAGTGGATACTGTGACTATATGATGCACTTCAGTATTCTAAAACACTCGGCTGACTGCTTGTACTCTTGCAAGTGCAAATCGATGTTGGACTTGTTGACTTCCTGCGACATGGCGCTTACATAAAACCTCACTATGCAGCTGTCCTGAAGTGTGCTTGAAATGCAGTCTTGAAAGTAAAGGGCAGGAAGATTTTTTTTTTCTTTTTTTTATCCCTCTCTCCTCTTAGCAACTCACCCTCTTGAAACTGTAATACTATTATTACTATTAGAGAAACAGTGTAGAGGGGTGTTTCCAGTGTAAGCCTGAGTAAGCCAGTCTGAAGACATTTGGATTAGGTCTTAGGTACTTTTTCGGCTGGTTGCCCTCCCTCAATAACTAAAGTGGACTTGGTGGATGGATGGAAGTCGTATTGGCTAAACTCCCCAATGTCCAATGGCCAGTGATCACAAATGAAAAGGGGAGGAGGGAAGCCTGTGTTTTAGCCTTGGCGGCAAAGGTTAGGACAACGGATTGAATTTCCTCAGCTTTGCTTCATCTATAGATGGATTTATCCCAAGCAAGCCTTAAGCCTTACCTCATTAATTCTGGTCTGGAACTCTGTGTGTGTGTGTGTGTGTGTGAATGTATGTGTGTGTGTGTCTGTGTCTGTGTGTGTGTCTGTGTGTGTCAGTGCTTGCTGACAACATGACATTCCCATTCCTTCTTCACTTCAAAGCACAGGAGTGGCGTTTGATAGAAGGTGGCAGTGTGGGAAGCAAAGGGAACTTGTCTCTGCCAACTTTTAAACTCATTGATTGGCTCCTAATCAATTCAATTATTTATCTTTCAATTTCATGGAGTGTGAGCTAAGAGAGGGCAGAATGCTGTCTGCATTAAAAGACAGGAGGAGGAGGAGGAGGCATAATTTCCTTTTCCGATGTCTCGCTTTTTGTGCACTGCACCACTGAAACGTGCTGGAGGATAAATCAGACGTGCCAAAATGTTGGTTTTTACTTAATTCCTGTATGTGCTCCCTTTAGAAACATAGTCAGCCAGTCTGTAGTGACAGTAGCTGCATTTGACTCTTTGACTTAATCGAATCACATACATGAGAGGCCGTAATGTAACCGCATAAAAGCACCGCTACGGTGAAGGAAATGTGCTGGGTGTCACCGCAGATCATGGTTCATTTATGTGAGGTTTTCTCTGGTTGTGCATTTTACAGTTTATTGGACAGAAGAGAGTGAGCGATGATGTATCTCCTCTCTTACCTAAAACAAAAAGGTTTCAAAGGCGGCGAGATCAGTTCATTCCAGTGGAATCAAGTGGAGTAAGCGGATTCGTTCGCAGGGGGTTTTCACGTGGTTTTGATGAGATTGACTCATAAATTTGAACCTTACCAATCACAGGCTTTCTTGAAAGTGCTGAGCTTGAGAATCCAAAATGGAGGAAGTTATTTTAGCTTATTAGCTATGTGTCACTGTCCTCCTCTTTTATCTAACCCTCCTCTGTTGGAGTATGAACTCCTCCACGAAAAGGCTTTGTTTGCAGACAGTTGTAAGACTGAAGTTAGGCAATTCAATACGTCTTTTGAATAAACTTTGTAGTTTTATTGTTCCATGAGAAACAGAGATAACAAGCTTTCTAGCTGACAATTAGAGGGCACTTAGCAAGTTCTATGTATAGCCTACATTAGCAAGTTTATTAGAGCTTTTTCTCCCTTCAATAACTCACTGAATGAAATTATGTGCCTCTCTCAGAACAAAATGCCAGACATCCTCCCCTTCTCTTCACCTTTACACTATTCTTGCCTCAACTAAAGACACCCAACAAGCACAGTTCAACGTCCTAATCCACCTCCCATTTCCATTTTGCTGACTGTTTATTCTTAATCACTGCCCTGCGGTCATGTCCCTGACAATCTGACCTGTCTCGACCTCCTAACGTGTCATGTACTCTTTGGCCCGAGGGTTCTTTTCACCTCTGAATTGCTCTAACACCACATGTCATCCTGCAAGTCTCTTTCTGTCACTGTCACTGACTGGGCTCCCACTGGGAGCAATGGCTACATCTTTGTGATTATGCTTCACAGTAAACATGAATGTATACATATTTATCGACAGGATAACATCAGATCATCAACCTGCAATGTGTTCCTAGAGGTCTACATAGAGGCAAGCCACCAGGAGTCTTTTTCTTTAACGCCCACACTGCAAAAGAAATGCCTCTGCTGCCTTTTTTTGTTCAAACTTCAAAGCTATGCTTTGAACTGGAAATTGTGTCTACTGCAGTAAAAACTAATGTTAATCTTCTTTCCATGTTTAAAGCTGGTTTTGACAAGCTTATTGTTATAAAATACAACACTTTTATGCCGCTATTTAGGCAAATCAAGCTGGCACGAAGAACCATAGCAATGTCTACTCATTCTATTTATGTAGCTGGTTGGGTGTATAATATTTATAACCTGTCACATTTGATTTAAACCCAAACAACATGGTGCCAAAGAGAGACATACAATGTTATGTAAAGCATAAAGACTTCTCAAGACCGCTTTGAGTGCTTTGTTTTACCATATGGTGAGTTAAACACTGTTCTACAGACACACAGCTGATAAAAGTACTATCTGGGGAGTAACTACCAGCAGTGCTACAAATCTGTATTTATTACTGTGATGATTATGACGTTATGATCATCTGGTGCTGGGGTTTGAGGGTTGGGCTGTGTTTGTCTGTCTGTCCATCTGCTCTGATCTTGACAAAAACCAGGGAAAGATGATGTGTCTTGGGAATGCGCGCTGATATTTAAAGCTGCATTAAGCTATATTTCTGAATCAACACTGAGTCAAATGACACCCTGTAAAAATCAACAAACCAAGCCAGTGCCAGGTCCTATAAACCTCAGCGCAGCCACTCCCAGGCCAGAAGCTCACATTGGTTGATGCAGTGCAATTGTAGTTACTATTAAATGTTTAAAGTCCACTAAAAATTTTGCTCTAGGCGTTTTAATTCAATTTGTATTCAGAAAACACAGATCTTTGGCGTGTATTTCATTTGAATACCAGGTTGGTGGTGCTGGTAATTAATGGCACAAAACAAATTGCTATTAAGTCAAAAACAAAATGAAATATTAAAGTTTAGTATTTTACACATGTTGAGACTTTTATGCAGTGTAAAGCAGGAAAGGTTGAACACAATTCAAATTACTGACTGACAGCCCTAAAAACTGGTAGAACCAATCCATTTTATGTAGATACATTACATATAATGATGCAGGCACCCGCCATTATATGCAACAGTGTATTGGTGACCAGTAAGACTCAGAGTGTTACTACTGTTATCAGGTTTCAGGTAACTGTGATATGATTGGCAGGAATGGTGCAAGTCATACATGTAAGATTGTGTTTTTAGTTTTCTTGTGGGCTAAAGCGAGATTTAATTTGTGTGGGAGATAAAGCTCAACGGGCCAAGCGAAATGAAGCATCAGCAAACACTCAAAGACACCTCAAACTGTAAAGTGTAAAGAGAAAAGCAACCGCCTTTACAGCTTAATAGAGTAGATTACCTCATAGCCACACACATTGTCAGTAGCATGATATAGGAAAAGGCAGCAGAGAGTTGACCATATAAAGAAATATGACTGTCATAGCCCATATTCCACATACTTGGTCAACCTTACAGGCTGTAATGGACAACTATAGCCACCAGTCCATAAGGTACAATAGGTTATATGAACACCTGATCCATCGTCGTGCACAGAGGGCTGCAGAAAACCGTAACCATGGTCACCTCATTAAAGGAGTACAGGAAGAGAAAGGAAAATGATAGCAGAAGAGACAGCCTTAAAGCTCTACAAAATACCACTCACACATAGTCACACATATACACCTACACACTCACAAGCACTCTGCAAGTTCATAAATGACTGCCACAGAATTAAATATGAGTTATTTTAAGTAGTTACAGGTATTCAAAGTGATGATGTCAGTGCCGTTGTGAGACTTCAGGTCAGGGATATTTCTGCTGGTAATTGAATGCCTTTGAACAAATAAATTAATCTACATGCCGGGTGCACTTCTGACGTCATTAAAAATGAGTTTGCTGAGGCCGTGGCATTGCTATTTTAAAAAGCATATCAAAAGAAAGGCTTGTTGAAACGTTCACTTTTGGATTTTTCTCCAATAGTATCATCTCTCTTGGACCAAAATGTGGAAAATTCAATACATCCACTTTGTCATTGCCCCTGGAATAGCTGTGGCTGTATCGATCATGGTATTCTTCTGTTTTTGGCAAGGAATACCAAACTCTCACTCTGGAGGACAGAGCACTCAAAAAGTGTTCCCTCAAAATACACCATCCTTCATCTTTTACCCTCTTAACCGGACTGGCTAAAAGAAACCTGCAGCCAAATAATCATATCATTCCATTTTGGGAAGTTTTGATATCAGATATGGATGTGAATCTTATGATCTATGTGTGTGTTGTTTGGGTGGATGTACACTTTGACACTTTGATGGCTTATATTTGTACTGACTGCATACTTTCATCTGAGAGCTTCAAATGTAAATGGCTGTCATGTGCAGAGTGAGATCATTGGTTGATGTTATTGCAAGCTTTTCGGAATCCAGACTCTTATCTCGCTTCACAGTTACTCCACATCTGATAAATAATTGAATGGGTTTGGAAAATCAAGATGGATAAAAATTGAGGGGATGTCTATATTCTCCACCACTGTTAGATTAGATTCAAGTTTAATTAACACCTCCAAGGAAATTAGGAAATTGAAGATGTGTAACTTTCCAGCAAAATTAGCTGGAAAAGGAAAACGCTATTGAATAGCAAATTAACTGGTAAAGACCTTTACAACAATGTCTTCAATACCCCGAGCACTTCAATGACACAGTAGTCTGTGCAGATATGGTTTGATGTAGCACATTGTCGCTGTTAAGTAAAACCATCTATCTACCTCTTGGCGTGTTTAGGCAGAAGGAGGGGCGAACTTTAGAGGTTAGACGATTGCATGCAATGAAAAGATAACAGTGGCAGTGATAGGGTGTGAATTTTCCGGAGGAGTGTATAAAATTTACACATAAACAAATAATAAACAAATAAACACATACTACACAAAGGGCTTAGTGGTGACACTGTCAAACTCACGAATGACAAGACGTGATAATTCACTTTGTTCTCAGTCTGAACACACCATTCCCTCAATCCTCAAAGGGTTCTCAGACATTTCAGGACCATTTTTATTTTTAATTGCATTGACACAAAGATGTAAACAAAGCGATTTATCTAACTTGCTGAAAAGTTGACAGTTCAGCTTGGGAAATACAAAGTTTCAACTCAATGGGGACCTTATAGTAATGTTTCTGTACAAATATATGATGTGGTTATAACATTGTACAAGAATTACGGTTCCACAGAAGTAAAAGCAAAATGCTCCGAGAAGAAGTACACTGAGTTCTGATGCCAAGTTGCATTACCCTTGATGTCTTAGGGATTCAGTGCTAAAGTAAAGAACAAAGTTTTGTACATAGGTTTAAGATTCTCTGCACAAAGAAGATCCTGTAGCACAATACAATCCATAAAATCACCCAGACCTCCCATTGGCAGCACAGGTATTTTATCACTGCCGTCCCCTGACTAAAGGTTATCTCCTGTTGACCCCTCAGAGCTGTCATTTTCCAAGGATTACAAAGTGGTGCAGATCTACACCCCTGTCAGAGCATAGGTCAAGGAAAGAGATAAACTTCTCCTCCCCCTATTTCCTTTCATCTACAGTAGAAGCAGGCTATGTCAGTCACTAGAGGTACATGGATAAATGACACCAGGAGGATAATATTTAATTCTATCTGTGATTCTGGTTTTCTGTCTTCTCTGATGCCTGACATGAATTCATTTAGATGTAGAATTTGAATGAAAGGTTGCTGGTTTAATAAGTAGAAACATCTTGTTCCACACTGACTCGCAGTGCAAGAGAGGAACAAGATTACTCTGCAGGAGTGATAAATTCAAAATGTATACGTAATTATGCATAAGCCATATGGTCATTTGAAAGTACAAGAGAGGAGGAAGCAAAGCAAAAAATATCCAGCCCTCCTGCAGAAACTGGCTAATGATGCTACTTTATGCTGTTTGTTGTACAAGGATGTTGCATGGACAAGCTGTTCGGCCCAGTCTGTGCGTGATGTGAGAACAGGCACGGTGCTGTGCCGGGATGATGCTGGATGTTCAAACTGCATGTGTAGTGTATCACTGTGTGTGCGAGTGTTGCTAGCTGATTGCAGCATGCAGCTTCAATCATGTATTTTTAACACACAGGCATATTTTATGATCAGCTATACACACACCTGTTGTAAGCTGTTGTTTTCAAAGGAATATTTCACTTTCTTTCTGAGCATTAGATGTAAGTATTGATATCAAACTTATATGTGTATCTTAAATATGAAGTGACAGCTTAGCGTGGTTTAGCTTAGATTAGCATACAGGCTGAATCTGTCCAGCACATAACTCCCCTAGGCATACTTGTCTGGACTAACTTTAGGAGGGTTAGTATTCATATTTTTTTTAATTTTCGACCAAGCAATGCTAGCTGCTTCCCTGTGCTCAGAGTCTTTATGCTAAATTAAGCTATGGTAATGCTCTCCTGGCTGTAGCTTCATATTTAGGGTAGGCTGCAGTAAATGAACAGAAATGAAAGAATCAAAATCTGTGAGAGGGGTGAATTTTGTGTCTATGCAGTTGTGTGCAGTTTGCACAGTTTTGCATATCCATTTATGCGTGTAGGACTTTTTGGGGGGGAAAAAAACAATTTTCTTTGGAATGTGGTGTAGGTACCCCAGTAATTTGGTGTTAAATTTGCATGTCATTGTCATAAAAATTTAGTGACTGGAACATTGAGGAAATTTCCAATTCCTAATAGCTTGGCAAAAATAGAAAATGTCCCCAAAAGACTTACATAGTTTGCAGTGTATTTTCTCAATTTTCTCGGTGTTTCATCTTCTTAAGTTCTTTTTGTAAAAATGCTTTTGACATACGTGCACATGCATACGTTGGCTGCATTCACAGAGAAATCCCAGAACACACTCTTTATCGCTCCACCCATGCGACTAATTGTAACAGGCTGGACCATGAGGCAGTAAAGTGAAGGTCACCTTGTGTTTGGCCCCAGCTGATAAGCTGTAATGTTGTCTTTTATGTGATGCCATGCTCTCCAAGGATGCTCTGCAGCTTACAGCGGGTGATCAATACACTAAATCAGACAGTCTCATTATGGCACCCACGGGCATGTGTGCATTTCTGTTCGGATGTGAGTCTGTACTCCACAGACGGTTTGATTTTGTTTATTGTGTGTATGCCGATGATCATTTCGCATAATAGTAGTCGAGGTGTGTGCATTTTATGTGTGCGTGATTGTACATGCATGCTGATATCTCTCTTCTCTATCTTCTCATTTTGGTAATGCAATTATTTGCTCATTAAGTTGCACAGAACATATTAAATTAATGGCAGTTTAAGGCTGGTGAGTTGGGTTTGTCTCACTTGACATTTCAAGACATTCAGTGTTGCTAATATGGTATGAAATGAGGATTTTCAGGCAAAATGTCATTTTTATAAGTCATAGCATTTGACATTCTTCGAGACCAGTCTTCAGTTCATCAACAGTTTCTAGTCTAAGCCCTCTAATGTTGAATGAATGACAATCAATTGACTCGGAAACGCGAGCAAGCAACTTGACCTTTTCACAGAATGTGGAAAGTTTATGAGCAAGTGAGATTTTATTGTTGTGTCTGTGTGTGTGCCTACGTGTGGGTGCATGCACGTAGGTCTACATGCATTTGCATTCCCCCATGTGTGTGTGTGGGGACAAACAGGATCACGTGTGAGTTGGAAGAATAGAGTTCAGCCAAGTGCCCAGAGCCTGTAATAGCTACCTTGAAGGTTCACCTTCAAAACTCCAGATTACAAGTTGTACCTACCTCTCCTATGATTTCCTCGGCTCTCTTTATTCCCTTGTTCCCCAGTTTTTTCCATCTGCCTTTGCTGTAATTCATGCATGTCCTCGAAACCCATCACCTCGCCTGTCTGGGAATATTGCAACAATGAAAGCAGGAAATGCTCCCAAGAACTGCGTCCTTCAGTCTCATTGGATGCTATGTATGTGTGAAATACCAGTCTGGAGAGCCATATATATATATATATATATATATATATATATATATATATATATATATATATATATGAATAGTGTCAATGTTTTGCAACCCTAATCTCACTGTTTCAGAGTCAGTAACACTATCATATAAAATCTCATTAGCACATCAGCAATGTGGAAAACTACCATTTCATTGTACCATAGGGACATAAGGATTGATCATAAGTTTATGTCCCTGATGACTGATATTTTTTATTTAGCTCATTGTGTCCTCATCTCACACACCCAGACACACAGGCCTGTAATTTCTCCTGCCAGCTTGTTTTTATCTCCTCTATAAATGATAAACATAATTCTCCACTCCCAGCGTGAGGCAGAGGAGGACTTCCAAATCTGCAGCGGGATATGTTGCTATAAACAATCCTGTGACAGTATTTTTGGGTTCCTTCATCTCATTCTGAGCAGTGATACGCATAGCTGGAGGAGGCGGAGGGGGCTGTGTGAGTAAAGGTCGGGCGATTGTGAGCGGAGTCGGGGGGGGGAAGTCTTGTAGTGAGCCAAGCCAAATGAAAAGAAATCCAGATCTTTCAATTAATCTGCTTAGCTCCCCTGTGGGCAGATGTTGGGAGAGACTGCAGCAGGGCACAGGTCAGAGAAATAAATAGACAAGGGGAATAAAGAATGAACAAACTAAATCAGAACTTCATCGCTGCCGAGTTGTTACAGACCTCTACATAATCTTTTCTGCCCTTCCAGCCACCTTGTCTAAATCTTTGCTTCTTGTTTGCTGTATTTTTCTATCCATGCCAACCATCTGGGTTCTGGGAGTACGAATAACTCACTAGTGCTGCCAGTAATGCTCAGAGCCTGTCTTTGTGAACTAGAAAATTACTCATTCTTCACTGCTTACAGTCTGTTGACCACCGAAAGAACCCGGATCATGAGACTTACTAAATAACCATGGAAAAAACATACACCACAGTGCTAGACAATAAATCAATAGAATACTACTATTTCTGACTCATTAATGTCTGGTATTTGGGTATTGCTATTGTACCATTGTAGCCTTTTTTTATATTCAGCATGAGCTTTCTTTTAGCTACCAAATGCTTTGATTTACCTAAACGATGGTGTGGCCCAACCAAATATTATTTATATTTCCCTTAATTACACAGCAGTGTGAACCCCAAAATAAACAGATTTTGTTGTGTTTTGATATAAATGGATCAGAAGGATGCTGAAATTACTATATTATGACAGTGATATCATATTTTGTCACGTCTGTCCACAACAACAAGCAAACAACTTTTTAAATGCTTGTTTTCTGAATATGGTTCAGATCAACCAGAGCTATAGTGTATGGTAACTTGGTTCATAGAAAGTATAACTGATAGCTGGAATCAAGTAAGAAACATGTTTTCTTCACTTCACTTAACAGGCAGTCCACCTTCCTTGCTCACATCCTCCAAGAAATCTATAAAAAATATATAAATATGAGGTAGCATCACAGAGCTCTCTGTGGCCGCCTGCGGACGCCTACCAATGCTAAATGGTAAATGGACTTGTAATTGTATAGTGCCTTTCTGATCTACCGACCACTCAAAGTGCTTTACAACACTTGTCACATTCACCCATTCACACAGAACACATTCATACACTGATGGCAGAGGCTGCCATGCAGGGTGCCAACTGCTCATCAGAAGCGGTACAGTGCTTCTGATCCAAAGCGCTCACATTGATACCAAGCTCACCCATACACACCACTCACACACTGATGGAAGTGGAGGTCAGCGCCTCCATTGCTTGCTGCTGCAGATAGGTCGAGAAGCCAGACTGGAGATAAATCCTCATTTTAATCCCCAAAATTTTAAATTTTTATACTTTGAACTCTCATCCTGCCGTCCCAGGATTAGAGCAGAATCTGACGTGACTCAGAGTTTATGAAAGAGAAATGGAGACTAAATATTTCTTGCATTCTTTGTTGCAGTCATCTCTCACTAGAAAATAATGGTGTGGTTTGCTTTGTGGTGAGATAGCAAGGTCATGTAATTGAACAACAATGAAAGACAGTGAAGGTGAAGACGGAATACAACCTGAGGGGAAAGTTAAGCTCTTGAATTTTACAGTACCTGCTGTCAATTAAAAGGAAAATGGCCTTTGCCTTCTTCCTGTGTTACCAAGAGATACTGAGGTGCACTCAGCCTTCCAATTAATCGCATAGACACAGACAAAGAAGCTAAGTCCATTTCCTCAGCCAGCAGAGATCATCTCAGACTTCAATCAGCGAGAGGAAACTTTAATTGTATAATAAGTAATGATGAATATATAATAAACACTCTGCATGTCGAAGTGGGAAAACTCCTGTTCTCATTATTTTCCAGTGCGCTGTGTAATATAACAAATTGGAGTAGTCTTGTATATTTTAGGAACCCCCTTTTTCTCAGGCAGGGGGTCTGGCTGTAATCTATGGCTCAATTTGTGTGCCAGATGAATAGAGATTGTTCAGCAGAGCTTTAATCAGCTCTCCACTATCTGATGAACACAATGGCTTTGTTTCAGGTGGACAGAGTTGACAGAGACATCAGATAGGACGGGGAGGAGAACAGGAGGGAGGCAGAAAGAGCAGAAAACCATCCTAATATTTAGGGAACATATAGACGTTTAGAACATTGAGGGATAGCATGAATACTTTAAATTATGCATTTAATGGGGCCTTGGCTGCTGTGATTGAGTTATTTCAACCAATAAGCTGAGTTTTGTTTTAAAGAATGGCTCTTCACATGGCACTTGATATTGCCTTTTATGAATTATGTTATATCTCACAAATAACAAGGGGAATTGAGCTGCACAAACACTGTTGATTTTGCTTGGTCGAGCACTTCAGTAAAGGAATTTTAGTTCTTCTCTCATAAGCAATAAAATTGTGATAGGTGTGTGAAATGGCTTTTCCTCAGGCATATATCCGCTGAGAGCTCACTATGTATGGATTATCTCTTTCTGAATACACTGGAGTAATACCCCCTTTGATAACTGGCCTCTGTGAGACGGCCTAGGTGTGACATTGGTATCGCTTCGACTGGAAATATTCGTAAATCTATTTTTCATGGTGCACAAACTATATTGAGGGTGTGAAGAGAGTCTATTGAATGGAAGGAGCTTATGGTTCTGAAAGAGATTGATTAAGCTTGTATTTTTCTCCTCATTGCAAATGGAAGTGATTGATTTGGCCATTATATCTTATAGGAAATAAAATTATGTTTTTCTGCCCCAGACTGTGGAAAATGCTCCTGTTAATGTCTCCATTAGCACTTCCTGGTTTCAGCCACTCTGTGTGCTGTGTTCTCATTGGGGATCATTATGTGGATTAGAGAAAACCTCATTGAAAATAAATCTTTTCATCAAGGCTTACCTTTCTGCGTCACAACGTAATCCTGAACCAAGGAAGTCAGCCATATCCATACTTCATCCTGTGGCATCATTATTATCTTTATTCTCACTTGGTTTTATGGGAAATCTCCATGGAGTATCCTATATATCACACTAGATAGTATTGTTACACGCAGTTTTTGTCACATCCACATGAAACACTCATCGTTCATCACTGATTCAATTCTGGCTACATCAGCACCACATGCTTGTTATGATAAGACCTCTGTAACCCATTGTGACTATCAGAGGCTGCGGCAGATTTAGTGTCTTGTCATGTGAGAAGGCAGCCATTCCTATAACAAGACCGAGAGTCTGCAGCTCTGTGAGGCTTTAAGTACAGAAATTTTCTGCTGGTCTAAGCCTGCTAACATGCTCTTTATGGCAACACTAACATGCTGGTGTTGAGCATTTTACCACGTTCACCATCTTAGTTTAGCTTGCTAGCAGGTACAAGGTACAAGGTAGGATTTACTTCTTTTGTGCTATGAATTACAAATAAGAAAGACATAAAACAAGTACTAAGACAGCACTGTAAGTAGTACTAAGTTGAGTGACTTACAGTAAATCAACATGTACCTCATTTTATTGAAAAAAGTACATAAATCAAATACTACTAATACACAAATTATATACAACATAACATAAATGGCAATAAGAATAGAGCATGAGAAACTGTAACTCACAAGTTTGTTGTTGGTAGGTAAGTATGCAAGGTGTGTGAGAAGAAGGACTGAGGCTGATGGGAATGTCATTAGTTTTGCAGGTATGTTGTCATAAATCAAATAAAAACTAGTTAAATTTCATTCTGATGATGATGTTAGATAAAGAGTTAAGGGTTTGCAAAGTGATTAAAATTCATCCTGCGAGGGACATTAATATCTGAATCAAATTTTATGACAATCCATGCAAGAGACCTTGAGTCATTGCATTCAACCAACCAAAAAAGTGAACCTTACGGTGCCACTAAGGCCAAAGATAAGTCAGCAGAACACCAAAGTCTGGGATTCATCATCTGGGAACCATGAATGTCTATACAAAATCCATCCAAAAGGTGTTTAGATATTTCACTAAAAGTCAAAAATGTCGAGCCTATGATGGCGCTAGAGGAAAAGTCATAGGATCAAAAAATTTGGCGGACGGACTGACGAACAGACAAACATGCATACTATCAGAGCCACACAGCTAGCGTGGCTAAAAACTGCATGGCACTGCACTCCTCAAATTCTAGCTTCCCAGCCTACCTATCTATCAGCCAGCAATATCTACATCTGGTCCCTCTGCTCTGTGTGTAGCCGTGTTGTGCTTGCTAGCATCACAGCTTGCAGCCTTATTAGCACCAACAAATTTGTTCTTGACACTAATTACAGCTTCACAGTAAGCGGTGCAGTGGGCTAGACAAATGAAAGGCAGCAATCTCCCCATCACCATGGCCTTTTTGTAAGCACGAACAGTGACAGGTGTGGGGGAAGAGGGAGGAAAACAATGGATCCTCTTCCCGTTGTTGGGTTAAAGGTGGCCTCTTCAAAGGATGGAGAAGGAGGAGTAAATGATGGGAGGGAAACAGAAGCGAGGTCATCCGGAGGCGCTTTCTTTTTGTCTTTATTTAGGGTTGAAGGAAGTCAAGAGGAGGTTCCCCGGGCCTTAGTGCTCCATGCATCACTGGAGAAGCAATATGTCCATGTCAGGAACTATCCCTGCTGCACCCGTGCTGCCATAGCATCTTGCTTTCATTTCATTTTTTTTCGTTCGTTTTCCACCTAACAGGCTTAACAGTCTATAACCAACAGCAACAGGAGCTCACACTCTCGGGGTGTTTTTCATTGCTGTTGTGTGAGAACACACTCTGTATTTCCTGTTAGAGGCTTCAGTTCCAGTCTGTATAGGTGTATCCCCATGTGAAATGAGAGTTCTCTCAGTTCATCCTGAGGAGCAGCAATGGCCTGTGACTATGCACGGATCTAAAAATGGAACAGTTCCCCTGATGTCAAGTTACTCTCAACCCTCCAAACATCCACTGTGAAGGCTTACGGTGGCAAAATGTTGGCATCGGTAATGGGCTCACTCACAGGACTTACTACTTTAGAGGAGTCAGGATGGATCTGATGATGAGGAAGGTGTGTAGGCGGCCCCACCAACGCTGCTGCAGATCAGTGGAGAGAGCAGCAGGCAGGAGGAGCTGCAGTGAAAACACACACATGCACAAATACAGATACTAACTTGTGCTCCTACACTCAGCTATTGCTCTGAAGAGACAAACGGTGAGAGACAGAGAGATAAGTGTGTGTGTGTGTGTTAAAATGTGTGTGCTGGGGAGTGTAGATCATAAAGTATAGCAGGGATTGTGCTTGTTTCTGGTCAGGGATCATAAGCCAGGCTGCAGGATGCCTGGAGCATACTTTAAGCAGCTGTGAGGACAGTGGCTCTTTCAGGAGGTCCAGCACGCTTGGACTGGCCACTTATTTACAGCTGAGGGTGGCTTAATGTCACACAAGGGTTGTTATGGTTTGTTTGAGCTGACTTTGTTGTATTTTAGGTGCCAAATGGATTGGATTTGTCACATAGGCACCTAGCACCAGCTGGAGTTGTGGAAAGTTTAGGCAATCCCTGGAAAGTATTTTAAAAGTCAGTTTATTATACATTTCTGTGAGCGACAACATCTGGCACATCTGAATAGTGCTGATACCGTTAAATGCCAACCTTCAGGCAGTCCAAGCAGGGTAAAACAAACACTAGAAATTATTTGGAAAGGCTTTTTATCCAAGGTCCACTGGATGTACACACTGTACTTGAAACTTGGCTTGACTGACAGCGATACTCTGAAGCACCAAATATGGCATGGATGCGGCGCAGACTCTTGGGGAGATTCTGTGGTCCTCCCACATGTACTCCCATCTGCAGTATTTTGTGGTAACGTGTGACTCCTCACTGCTCCCAACCAACACACACACTTGTGTCCGTGAGTGCATGCACATGTTCAAGCAGACAGTCCAATGAAACGTGCAGTCTATCACGCGTCCTGCAGATCCCTTATTAGCAGGTATTTGGCAACATAGGCTGTACTCCCTGGAATTTACTGAGAAAATGAATCTGAAATGAGTAAATTTGCTTAAAAGTAGTGACTATTTTTGTCAGTGTGTGTGTGTGTGTGTGTGTAGCTCATTAGTCATGAAAGAGGGATATTTATACTCATTTCCTCAGACAGTCATGCACGTGATCTCTGCTCTTTTCTCTTCCATCTTTCTCTGATTCACTCTCTTGACACTCTACTTTCTGGATTCCCCCCCCCCCCCCCCCCTTCCATCCTCTCCTTGTTCACAGAAACATTCAAGAGGTTAGAGATAACTTAACTCTGTCTGAGGATTGTTTTCGAACTCCATTCATAAATGTGTGCACTCTCGCTAATAAACCAACCATATAAATAAATAAATGAAATGCAAACTTATGCATATGCTCACGTTGCGAGGGATGTGTCAGCATCCCATTAGCGCCCAAATATGTCCCGATTGCAAATTTACAATGAGCAAACAGCTAATGGTCAGTCTGCGTTAGTCCCTCTAGCATCCACCTGATCCACCATCCACCCTCCACAGCTTCCCTTTGGGACTCATGAAAAGCCTTTGAACATTTACACTCCTGTAAATAGCCTACCTGCCCAAAGTGCTGACCCAGAATAGGCAGCTCCAAATAAAGATAAAGCCAGTCGAAGGTATTTGTAACGTTTCTTTACAGGAGGATCAGCATTATACGTCTCTGTGTCCATTAAGGCCAAAGTAATGGCACACTTGGGAGACAGAGGGGGAAAGTTGCATCAAATTAATAATTGAGAGAGATTGATTATTGGGTAAGGAATGCTTTGCCAACCTGTGCGACGTTTTCTATTTTAATTGGTCATTTGTCTCCGATAATCAGTGTCTGATCCTCTAAAGGCTCTAAGGGTTAACTTCAAGGTCATTATAAGAAAGAAGGGAAGGAGCAATTTACGTAATTAGAAAGAATATAACAGAAGATATGAATGTTTCAGCATATTTATGTTGTCTTACATGCGTGCATGCTTGTATACTTATTTGGAGGCATTCGGTTGCCTTGAATGCTGCTGCCTTTTTACCTCAAAGGCATCCACATGTTCTGTGTTCTCTGGCTTCTCTCATTTCCCAGCAAACCTCACACATCATCACACAGACATGAGAGAAAAGAATATTACTTGTTTATCCAGCAGCCCACAGTGAAACCACACGCTCCTGCGCAATGCAGCATATGAGCAGTGCCACTTACTATCATCAATATCTGCCTTGTTCGTGTAAATAAACTTGACTGTGGCACACAGAGAGTCATTAAGGGGTTTGCCTGTCAGACGGGATTACTCTTGATCCTCCTACAGATGGCTTCAACAACTTGTCTCCTTTCTCGTCCTGAGCAGAGACGTTGAAGAAGAAAACAAAGGCGGCAGCACACTGTGTTGATTCTTCATCCAGTCACTCACAAGTGATGATGTGTTAGTTGGTTGCAAATCACTGGTGTTCGTAGGAGGACTAAAACGAGGAGATGAACTGAGAGGAAAGGTGGGAGGAGGAGACCCTTAGTATTAAGAGGGGGACACATGACACCCATAGCATATCAGTATTAAGCAGATTTCTGTAACACTTTTGGCGTTACAACTGAGCAGACCGAGTATGCGCTTGGCTGTGGCAGTTGGTGTTGACTGTCAGGAGGTAAAATCATACAGGGTGCGGTTTTTAAGGACTCTGATTGATGCAGTTGGTGTCCATTGTTCCCACGAGATTACTTTCCAAGAACATGTTACATTTGACTGGAAGTGAGACCATCGCACGTCCATAGCAGAGGACAAATGGTCAATTAGTTTACTGATTAGAACAGTTTATCCAAATTATAGTGTCCCAACTTTCAACTCAGTTATAAACTTGCTCCACAGACTTTACAGATCTTCTTACACGCCTCTTGTCTATTTCAGAACTTGCCGATTCCACACCTCACAATTTATGTCCAATGCCAATGTAAGAAGCAGTCGCCTTTATGTAGCTCAGTTAAAAGGGCAGAGTTGAGTCCATGTCCTCTCACAGACCTGCAGTCAGGGTTCCCCTTTTCATAGCCACAACCTTATCATAAACAAGTGTTTTAGTGTACCCTAAATGTAGTTTATTTACCATAACCGTAATCTTTCACCAACTTTGACCATAGCATAGTTGTAATGTGCAGATATTGTAGATGACGAGAAATTTGAAACTTTTGGCCAAAGATGTAACGATAACATCTGTTATGTTATTCAGAATCATCCATTATTGAGGCGCTTCTCTCTAACTTTCTCTGTCCACCATCTCATCCACATTCAGCATTTTACCTCTGCAGCACCAGGTCCACACAGGAGCGGTCACTGTCAGGACTGAAAAATCTGTGTATGGTGTGCATGCAGTCTTATGCCTCTGTTGGCTTCAGTAATCAGTTTCCAGCTGCTGTCAAGACTGACAAACTTCCGCAGTGGGGGGGAGAAAAAAGCGAGAGAAGACTTAAAGAGAAGAAGAATGAAAGTGTGGCTTCGCATAGAGTTTGTAGCTGGAGAGTTGAATGAGAAAGAGAAAGCGAGGGGGGCAGTTCGAGGGGAATGCATTGATGGAATGCAATGCAATCTGGGTGCCAAGGTTAAAGCCACCGTTGTTCATGTGGCAACTGTTCTTAGACCCCTAGTGACATCAGAGTGAGGTCTGATGTCCCCAAGCCTAATTTAGTCACATACACTGGCAGCCATGGGAGCCACTGTTCCTGTTTGTCAAGCAGGAAACACCAATGCCAGCAATGACATCATCATTCAGATGCACAGGAAAGCTTTTAAACCAAAGACATGCAACGCGCGCACACACACAGACATATACTAGCACGCAGACATTCAGGATCCCTACAGGAATATCATCTTAACATATTACAAGTGCAGTTGATATTATTTGTGTTACACTGGTGTCATGTCACAGTCCAGCCAGTGTTTTTTTTTTTTCGTCGCTGGAGGAAAAGGTGGTACAGAGGCGAGGCAGGCCGAGAGAAAGAAATGATTAGTTTGTTTTGCAAGAAAGTCATCATGAAGAGAGATTGCTTGTGAAAAGAAAAGAAATAAGAGAAATGGGACCCAATGGAGCAGTAATCTCTATCGTACACCTGAGCTTTCATACCGCTGTCCTAGTATTACAAACATACACCTACCAGTTTATGTGATCACATTTCCCTGCCAACCAATCCCCATTAATTCTGATGAAAATTTCAGATGGGCTTTTCAGAGTAAAAGCCGCACGCTGGGAAGGCGTTTGACTGGACTTAATGAATAAGAATCAATATTTGACATTGATTGTGGGATTTTCTGAGAATGGGGTGCCTCTGTGGGCCGTTCCAGTCACATAAATTTTGTATTTGAACTGGAGCACGAAGTTGAACAGTGAGGGAAGGTCAGCACAGGAAATAAGAGCTTTCTAATGCTGCTCATTAGTACTAGTTGATAATGGACCAGTCGCTAAGAGGTGCACGATTTACTGCAGGTTTCTCATTGTCGTTCACACACATACCCTTACACAATAGCACATACACAGTGATGTTCCTGTTAATATATTCAGCTCTACCTGACCATACTTTAAATACTGGGCAATACAATCAGATTTAAAAAGTCAGATCAGATCCTATAACAAATATCTTGCAACAATATTTATCATAGTTAATAATGAATTCAGTAATTGGGAGTTCTTTCCCAATGCTATTTATCATAATAAAATGTGAATGTGTTCAACCTTGTAAGCCAGGGGCAGAGGTTTACACTCATTATATTGTACATTATTCAGTTTTGTGTGTTTCTGCAAGAGAGAGAGCCTGCTGTTTCCTAAGACTCGCCCCGAGCGTATCAATCGTGTTAAGCTAAGTGTTGTGGAGAGTGGTTATGTTTGTTTGCTCAGCGAAGAATCACTTTGTGAGGTGTTAGCTCGATGTGCATCACTAGCAGGGTAAGACAGGGGGGACTTATTTTCTTGTATCCTGGTTTAAATTATGAAGAGAAAGAGCTCCCCTGCTGTTACGGGAGAAAGTATAATACATTGTTTACCTGCTACTACACAGCTGAGGCAACATAGTGGAAAAAACGAATGGTAGTCAGTGACACCAGAAGAGACGCGGCCAATTATTTTGACCTTGAGTTTCTCCATCTAAGGCAGCTAAAGCAGCATCACAGTGTGAAGTCTTGTTCAACTGTTTCTTACTCAGATTTGCAGAGCTGGGGCAAATAAGTAAAAAAAAAAAAAAAAAAAAAAAGTTCAAAAAGCAGGCCAATTACAGCAAGTCTGAAAGTTTGGAAACTCTCCCTAACAATTCTCTACTTTTTCACACCCTCAGTAAGAACTGAAACCTCAGTTATAAATTATACATACCAGAGTTCACTAAATTTAACCATTAAACTTTTCATGAGAGCACAAAGATCTCTGCCATTAAAAAGAATCTCTAACTCTGGTTTCTCAGCATTCTTGCCTCTTTAATGATATAATACAGCATATATATATATATCTTTTAATATGTCGAGTAGCTGTTACATCAGAAACTAGAATAGCATACAAACAGTGCAGACGTCCACTAAGACCAGTAGACCAGTCTTCTATGATATGCAAATTTGCAAACGCAACCACTAGTCGGTAATGGATACTATATAAGCTGCAAATGGCAAAAACTGCAGTTCCTCAAACGGCCACTTGAGGCTGGCTACAGAATAAGTCAAACCCCATACTAAAATGTCAGACTTCACAGCAGAAATAAACATGTTTACAGCGTGGTACAAAAAACTGTTTTGGATGTGATAGCATCATTGTTCATGACAACTGTACTGAGGCTATTTTTTTAACTCACCCATTCAAATTATATTGATGGCTTAGTGTTATGTATAATTAACAACATTGCTGCTTTAATTGACAGCTGGGTGAGGATGAGGTATTTATACATAGTCAGTGTGTCACCTACAGTAAACCACAGCGTCGGCGTACTCCCAGTTTGGAAAAGCAGAAACAAGTTTCAACATGGAAGCAGAGCAAAGTACTGCTGTGCACAGGATCAACTGAAAACGTATTTTAGCCACATAAATAAGGCCAGCCTAACAAAAAATCAATGTATTTAAGTGTACACTTTAGTGAGCATATTTTCACTGCTTTAACTTACTGTCAGACGGCTCTTTCCCTTGGCACTACATTGTCTCAACCGTAGAATTTAGTGTGTCGGGACTTCTGTCTGCTTCTCTAAACTACAAACTGGGAGCTCGCTGACCACTGTCCTCTGTAGGCAACACACTGACAATGCATAAGTATCTCATATAACCCCATTTAGAAAAAAAAAAAAAACTATCCCTCTAACCTATCTCAAAATGTTATTGAAAGTGAAAAATTACTTGTATCCGTAATTCATCCTCCACAGGTAACAAACAACCTGTGCAAAGATGCCAGTAGTTTATGACAACTGGAGAATCATATACTTAGCTTAGCGTAGATGTTCTGGACTTTTTGCCATTGAGAGTAACTTATATGGCTGTTTGAGATGGACAGTTTTCAAAGATGCTTACAGATTTAAAACAGACGATTAGATCAGAGGAGACGGTCTTTATTTTACAAGCTTTACACAAGCCCAAGAAGAAATGTTTCTGGCTCGTTCTTAATCAAGATATAATTTACCTCTGATCCCACATTAGTCTGTTTTATAGTGTTTTCTCTCCATAGTCCACTGGAATTATTAGCCCTTTAAAAATGATAGTTCCCTACAAGGTTGCTGTGTTAGGTTTTTATTAGTCTGTGTAATAAGAATGATTAATAGACTTTTAAAAATCCTGCCAGTGCATTGTTACATCAACAAGATGTTATTATCTGACAGTGATAAAAAGATTTTTGATATCACGGGCCTTTAAAATATCAAAAAGCAGATGTGAGCAGATCTCTTCATCCAGGACTTTTTGGTGACAACTTTTAATCAACAAAACAGTAAAGTAAAAGCAGTGATACAGATACTTGAAAGAGAGTCGTGATAGGAGGAAACACGATGTTCTCTGTAACCCTGATCATCTGAAAGTAGCAGACACGTTGGCCTGACATACTTCAAAGCCATTTTGGGTGAGTACCAGGGCCATACTGATTCCTGATTGCATTAGCTTCTCAGGAGCTGCCTGGCAGCATTAGATGTAGTTTGAGTAGAGCTCATGTTCTTCTCATTTTCACACAAGCGGGATTGTTGTCTCTTTTCTGTCTCTCTCCATCATGTCTAGGAAGTGTCAGACTGACAGCTCAGTCACAGACAGAACTGCACGACAAAGGTTATTTCCTAAGTTAATATCATCTTCATCAAAACTGCTGATCCGCTTCTCAGTCCGCTGGTGTAGTACAGGAGTTCTTTCAGTAATAGGATTACACATCCAAGAATGTCAGTGTGTAAAGGTTTAATTGTTTGTTCACTCGTCATTGGATTTCGGTGTGAGCACAGTATGCCACCCATCCACCTACTGTGTCATCCCAGCAGCATAAGCACTGATTATCATTTGGCATACGGCGGCAAAGAAATGCGTTTATGTAGTACGGCTGCTGAACAATTGTCTTTACTCTTGGTTCTAAGGTTTAATTTGATTAAATGATTCATTCATTCATCTATTAAATGTTAGAAAACAGCAAAAGAAAAAGTGAAAAGATTCTGGTTTTGAGAGCCAAACCAAAATCCAAAAGATATTTTATTAACAAGCAAATAGCAAGTAGCAAATCGTCTTATTTGAGAAGTAGAGGCCATAGAATATGTTGACATAAATGATGATTATCCATGTTGTTGCCAACCAACTGATGAAGTGGCTCTCAGACTATACACACATATACACCTGACTGCTGCCTCCTGCTCAATTTAGACTCGGTTTGTACACTGTTACGGGATTTTATCTTGATTTATTATTATTATACTACATAGCGACACAAGAGATATTATTAGCAGTAATACTGTCTGTACTTTCCTCTCCTGGGAGTTCAAGGGTCACGGTCAGCCAGAGCTGGTTTGGATATGGTGTCTTGCACATTCAGCAGCAGATGCTTGCCAACGTGGGGGTTTAAAATGGGACTTCTGCATGAAGGGCAGCATCTCTTTTCACCGAATCACGTCATTGCCCCCACATGTGAATTTTTCATGTCTTCTGATTCACAAGCGAATCAGCCTCGGGGCATGATGACTATATTATTATCAGCAAATGCTCAGCTGTAATTTTGGTCTCTGGCTGTGTCTGCTCGTGTACGTTCAACCCTCCAATTCTCTCATCTCCCACCGTCAGCCCCCACACTGGGCTGTAATAACCGTGCAGCGGTATACTTAACCCATGTTGCGCAAAGAAAACATCACGAGTGTCAAGAATTCGCCGCGCCGTCCGTGTGTTGGTGCAACACCAGAGGCTCTCCTTTCACTCCTCCTTTGCCTCCTGCAGGGACCTACGGTTTTGGGTGTTGAATTTTCAGGGGCAGTCATACCATCCAATCTGAGGATGATTCAAGATAATTGTAATAGGATTTCAAGTCTATCTTTAGTAAGGATATAAAGAAGGTTATAAGCGGTTACTCGCTCTTTGCCTCACATGAGAGGTAATAGATAATCTGATTGCATACCAAGCTTTTCATTTTTCAGCTGCCCCCTCCCCACCTGCATGGAAACACTCCTGGTGTTTGCGGAAATGTTGTGGGGGCTTATCGTCTTATACACACAGTTTTGTTAATCCCATACCTGCTCCGACGCAGCTGTGCTGATTACCTGATTTTACTGGGCCATAAGCTGTAAGGCCACACTGACTCACATCACACGCAGATTGAGGTTTGCCAACACAAGCGATGGACGCTGACACGCAAACATGAAACGGAAAATTCAAAATTCGCCACATCAAAGTCAAGCATGTTATGGAAAAGTGTGAAAGATGTCATTCTGCCTACAGGAAGACAGCTGCTTACAATATGTCTATTTGAAACTCCTTTTAAGATATTTTGTTTTTAGTCATGCTAGCTGTGTGGTACTACAGATGGTAGTGCCAGTTGCTCCACCACACACTGAAATATCTCAACAACTATTTGAAAGATAATTTGGTGCAGGCATTAATGATTCCCAGAGGATGAGGTCTACTGACTTTGGTGAAGCCCTGACTTTTCCTCTAGCGCCACCATGAGGCTGACATTTTTGATTTTGCATGAATTATCCGGACTCCTAAACATCAGCAGTTTGGCCTCACAGAACTCAATAAACATCTGTAAAATTCATACACACATTCTTACACTTTCATGCTCCCTCACTACTGCAGCGATGATTTCATGCAGTCATCTGGGTGTGTGTTTTCGTGCGTGTGCGCCTGCATGAATTTGCAAGTGTGTCCTCATTTGGATTAATTAAAGGAAATCTCCCGTGAAGAGTGGGGGCGTCCCAATCTGGTCTTCTCAAGGACAGGCAACCTATCAATAAAACCCCAACCTCCACCCCAACCTACGCACAATACTACTACCCACTCAGATATACACACACACACGAACACACAGGCATACCTCATTCTAACGCCATGGAAACTGTCGCCCGGTGCCACTCCCAAGCCTGGTGATCATCACTCTCATTTGCCGTGGAACAAAGGCTGTGAAATTCTGCCTGTTATTACAGTTCCCTTATCAGCGCTCCCTGCTTGCCTCTGCCATGAAGCAGCACTCAGCTCAATGGCTCAGTCATTCATACCGCTTTTTTTTTTTCTTTTTGCTTTTTTTTCAAAGTCACATTTCTATTGTGGTCTGTCGGCTGTTCTTTTGTTGCTGACGACCACTGAGTATGATCCAGCATGAGTCATTACTGAAGTAAACATCATGGCACATTGCGAAGGAGAGAGCAGCAGCATGTGTTGTGCTGCGGAAGGGGGTTGCCCCACTGAAGATACTTGCTGAAATCACTGCGTCAGGTGATCCATGACTTTATTAAAACTATACCGTGTGTGTGTGTGTGTGTGTGTGTGTGTGTGTGTGTTCATGTATGTATTGTATGTGAGCATGTAAGTGGGTTTTTATCAAGCTTCAGAGGCAAAAAATAAGACACCCAAAGCCTTAATGGGCACAAAATCTTTTCCGGTGGTGACGGCTGCTTTTCACACATGAGAACCGGGGATTCCATTCACAAGTTTCTATGGTTACGGAGACAAGCATCAATATGTTGTTGACACCATGGCTGCTAAGCTTCTCTCTTTCCCCATGCAGGAGCAGACGGCTATGTCAGGGTGTTGTTTGGTAATTGGGATGAGGAGGACTAAACTGAAAATTGTATAAAAAAAAAGGACTGAGAAATATAAAGTTGATGCAGGGCGGTAATCATCCACGGTCATGTAGAAGCGTTTTTTGTCTTTCTGTATATTTTAATTTGTTTTTCTCTTCGGTTTGCAGTTTGTTTGTGGGTCTTGCTGTCAGTTGTTTCACTTTACTCATTTACTTATTCACTTACTTGGCTGCTCTTGTGCCCCCATCTTTGTTTCTCCTCCGTGTCACTCATGAATATATTCATGCCAGCATCATCAGGGTGAATCTCATTAGAAAAGAAACAGTGTTGTCAGTTTGGTGTGTTTCTCATAGTAAACAGAGTTTGGTTCATATTCGCCCCAGTTTCCCAGAGGGAGACAGAGAAAAGATATGTATATATATAAAAAAAATAAAATATGAGCGAAGGAAAAAAAAAAAAAAGTATGTGTGTGTGTGCATATGTGTGATTTTGCTGTATTTGTGTGAGTCACGTTAAAGACAGACAGTGGTGGAGGCACAGGTCCGTCCTTGGAAGTGAAGCTGAATAACAATAAATCAGCCAAGCCACGATGGGGAGTTTTGCACCGCTGGCACATAACTTCAAAGAGACTTTGTGAGAGGTACAATTGAGATTGACACAATGTGCACATCTGAAGCCAACAGTCCACATTTTGCAGTGATGGTGTTGGGGTAGATGCTCGACGCTTACGTCGTGGGGAATATAAATGAAGAGGAGCGCCATTCAGGGCTCAGGGTTGAGGTTTATTCTTTATACTTGATTAGGATTAGCTGACTCCTCGGTGACCGCTACTCTTCATGCCCTCCCAGATGGGAGACAGAGAGAGAAAGAAAGTTTCTTTTTTTTTTTTTTATTCTCTGTGTGAAGGATAGAGGGAATAGCTGAGGGATTATCTCAACGCCTCCTTCGCGCATCAAAACTCAGTAGCCTGAGTTTTCTCTCCACCTCCAACTGACCTTTTCCCCCAAAAGAGGGGGAAGAAAATCAAATCAGAAAGTCACAAAAAGACATTTTCACTAGTTGAATTCAGCTCCAGAGGGAGGAGGAGCTCCCTCTTGTGGCTATAGGCACTCTTTGTCTAACTGTCAGCCCAACAGTAAACCCCTCCAGTGTATCTGAAGTCATTTAAAGCTCAGTAGCTGACCAGTAGAGTAGCACTGCCAAGTGTTGGGGTGCGGCATCCTAGCACTGTAAGCCACTTTAAACAAAAGTTTCCCCCTCAACAGCATATGTTAACTCATATTTTTGGAAAACATGACAGCTCTCGATGAGGTCGACAGTTTTTGCTTTTAATTCCAGTGCAGAGTAACCTCTCTGTACCCTGATACCTGTCTCCCTCATCCTGCTGCTCAACGGGCTTCTGCGGCTCACTCAGCTGAATGGTAAATGCTCTGCATCACAGTAAAAAACAATGTTTAAGTCACAAAGCCGCTTTCTGCTCGGGCTTGCGCTGAGTAGCGCTGAGAGACATCTCCATGGTTACGGGAGTTTGACTCAGACAGCAAGGTGACGCGTAGTCATTGAGGATAACAGAACGAGGTACGAGAGGAGAGCGGAGCAGGAGACGGAGAGAGAGAGAGAGAGAGAGAGATGGAGAGAGATAGAGGGGATGGGGGATTCTCTGTTTCATGTGAGGGTGTAGTGCCGGGAGCTATAGGAGCCTGCTGAGTGCAGCTGAATGTGACACTGTGTGTTTTGGAAAGAGAGAGAAAGAAATGTGCAAGCTCAAGAGGCAGGCGGGTTGGGGGGGTATTTGTGTGTGTGTGTGTGTGTGTGCATATATGTGTGGGAGGTGTAGAGGAGAGTTTTATCTGTAAAAGAGGGGGGGGAAAAGACCACCCAGGAGAGGTGACAGGAGAGTAATTCTTATTCAGAGTAAATTTCTTGAGAGCACCACACACACCACTACTACCCCACCTTGGCATCCTCCTTCAGCCTCCGAGCTCAGATGGATGATGTTATCAGGAGACTCAGGGGCTAGAGGGGAGCGGGTTGCTTGTAAGAGATCCTTCCCGCGTTGTTATCTCCATATGTGCAGGTGAGCGCCGGAGCAACCAAGTTATTTGCAGCACTCAGAGCATCGTGAATATTAACCGTTAAAGGTTTCCAAGCTGCGTGTTTGTTTTCTCCCTCCCTTCCTCTGGTCTGTGTCTCGAGGAGGTGTTGATTATGGGGGCCTCAGCCGGGTGATTAACACAGTGATCGCTACTCAGGCGCAGGGGCTAGCACACTTAGCGGTAATTACACTTAGCCCTGCTGACTGCTTTCTCCGGCGCTCTCTCTCTGTCACACACGAAGGCACACATCCCTGCGGGAACACTGAGCCGTGCAGCTGGAAATTACTCAAAACAGAAGAAAGTTATCTATTACAATTACGGTTATTGTCCTTTAGTATTACGGCGTTTGTTCCTTTTTAAAAGATTCATCTTTTGCACATCCAGATGTAGCATAATGAGCATAATAATTCCCTCACATATATGCATACTGGAAGTGTGAGCGTACATGTGCATGGAGGGCACTGGCTGTGTCTCTGGTCTGCCTGCTGTTCTCCTCTCTCAAGGGGGGGAGGAGGGGGGAGGAGGCATATAGGTTAATAATGTTGTCACGCCATAAGGGCCGAAGGCTTCTTCTCCATCCTCACACACACACACAGCATGCACAAACATATAGGCAGTTTTTCTTTTTTTTTATGTCTACCCCCATTTCTCCTGGCAAGGGAGCTGAGACGAGGAGGAAGGACATTGTTTAAATTGGTTTCTAATGTAATTATCGAGATCATCATCATAAAAACATCAGCAAAGCAATTACGCAGCAACAAAGTAATGTTAAACAGAAGACAAAGGCATAGAAACGAGCAAACCATCAGCTCTGGCTGTCTCATAATTCAAAGCATGTTCTTCCATATTCCACACAAAGAGTTAGTTTTATTGGATTTTCTCTTTTTGCGAAGAATAGCATATGTTTTGTTTATTACTGCAGCTTCTGCATTACTTTTATTTTATAAGTGAATTTTGCTCCCATATTTTGGTCTTGGACAATAAAGCTTTGCTTCACATAGTACATCCTGCTCTCCTTTGCAATGCCCGGCCTGCCTGCAATTGCCTACACTCTCTTTCTCTTTTTTTTTTTTTTCCTGACATTTGTGTCGTGAAAGTCACAGGCTATGATTGGCTCCAAGGTGGCCAAGTGATGGACAGATTACAGAGGACGGACAGAGAGAGAGAGAGAGAGAGAGAGAGAGAGAGTCAGATAAGGAGAGCGACAAAGGATTGGTGCGATTAGAAGTTTGCCAAAGTGAAAATAGCTAAGTGATGATCTCACTGAGACTAATCAAGACATTGTCCTGAATCTCAGTTTATTCTTTGTATTAAATGCTTTGTGGCGCAGCGTGCGTGACTTTCCTCACTGCCCTTCCTGGGAGGCTTGGTCTCAGCAGGATCTACTTTTACATCCAACGCTTAATTCAGAAAACTGCTGAGTTGTCCATGGAAATAGCCTGAGCACACTGTGGGAAATCTTTTTTTAATACACTGATGAAGTATCATTGAACTGCAATCATATCTCTCCTGAAGACTACTGGATGTAGAAATCTGATAGCAGAGTGAGAGGGCTATGTCACAGGATATACAGTAGGATGGACCAAGCATTAGGTATCTATTTCAGTCAGCGGATGGCTCAAGGTTCCTATCAGAGCTTTAAATAAATTCATCAATACACTTGATTGAGAAGACAGTTGTGGAATTTCTCTCAAGGTTGTGTCTTGTGTCCAGAAATGGCCCCGCTATCTTGTGATGTTTACTTGAACAAGTGCTGCTGTTAAAAGTGTGACTGTGAACTCATCATGTGGCGGCTCGCTCATAAATGTTTAAGTTCACCTGACTGCTGTTGTGTTGTGCTTCATTATGACCTAAAAAAAAAAAAAAAAAAAAGCTGCTGGATGTCATTGGCTTTCCTGTTTACTCATTAATATAGATGAGTCCAAAGTTTGTTAACTTGATGAACTTAGATTAAAAATTAATCATCAATTATATTATTTGACTGGGCACTTACAGTTTCCCTTTAGTATTTTCAACAGGAAATTATATGAAAAACTGTGCATTCATTTGCTTTGACATAATCTGCAAATGTTAGCATGTCCAGGTCACTAGTTAATCACCTAGAGCAGCAACCCAGCGTTTCTGTCAAACCTTATTAGCATATCATTAGCCAGCTTCATTATTTTGGCGGGATTACATGTTTACATATGTTAATATCTCAGTTTTACAACTAGAACATTCACCGTGTAGGTGAAGTAACCCTAGCAGACTGTAACGTTAGCAGGGTGGTCATCCACTGTGTTTCCATACAGTATATATCCTGTATTACAGAATATGACAGAAAAACAAAATAATATGCATAGTTGTGTTTTTATTAGTGTATAATTTGTATTACTATTATAATAATAATCAAGTAAAAATAAGAATTGTTATGTTTTTGTTACCTTAGAATGAGCCTTTTATATATACAGACAGGGGGTCTTCTTCCACAGAGTCCGCCATGTTTCTATAGCATTAACAGACAAACAAACAAACAAACACTGGCTCTAGATAGGCTATTTCCTGTGTTTCATGCTTGGAACGGGAGGGCGAGTGGAGGGGGCTGCTAGCTCCCACTAAATCCAACAAACTGGTCCTTTAAATTGAGCCAGCTGGAAACATTAAAAACTCTGCTCTGGGCAAACTCTTCCGCCAATTCACAGAGTTAGGATCAGCTAATTACAGCTAATAAAATCTGCTAGCGGCAGTTGTCATTCCAGCCAGCAAAACCGACAGTTGTTGTTTACTTCTGTGTGAAATCAAAGATCTGTCACATTATAATTTGCTGTATCATCACTGGATGAGGACACACGAGGTACAAAATGGCTGGAACTTGCTTCTCCTGGATGTTTCAGCATTTAGTTTGAGCTCGTTTGACAGCGCAGAAAGTAGACGTGAACAAACTGAATTAAATTTTGTTGAACTTTTTAACTTCCCGTTTGTACAACCAAGAAAGAAAACAACAAACTTCTGGCTGTCTCCTCCGTGCCACCACGGTGCGACTGCAGCATCTCGAAAGCAGTCAGATTCTTCTCTGTGCTGTTTGCCAACTCCCAGGACTCACGGGGATTCATATACTGGCACATTTCCCTCCCAGCGTTAGTGTTACAGTGAATTAGCAACAGTCTTAAAGGGACGTCGTTTGAACAAACATCGAAGGGGTAATTGCCAGTACAGTGTGCGAGTTAATACATTATTTAATATGTATGATGTTTCGATCTGATAATCATGGTCACGTCACTCAACCTAAACTCATCTCGGAGCTCCATATGCTGATACACATGACTGTGTTGCCTATTCTGTGCAGGCGTGTTTGTGTGACTACTGGCCCAGCGGACGGACATACTATAAATATTTCATACTAGCCCACTTTCCTCCGTGATTCTATGAAAAAAAAAAAAAAGAAGAAAGTAACACACAAACAAATATCACTCCAGTATGAATAAAGCCTGCCAAGGAAGGGAAAGGGCTTTGAGGGGGAGAGTGAACAGCACCGGAACAATGTGTTTACAAGAATGGGAAGAAAGGGTGATGCAGTGAAGTTTGGTGAAGAGATCAAAGGAAACACAGTGCAGAAAAAAATGTGTGGATGGTGGACATTCCTAAATAATGTACAAGGGTTATTTAAAATTTCATTTTTATCATGCATTGGTTCTTCTTCATTTTTCTCGCCTGTAATATTGTGACAAAAAATGCACTCGAGCATTCTGGAAGCAAATATGAAGAAAGCTGATATGAGGAATTGATTATTGATTTCCAAGGTTGGATCAGATTACATTGAAATGTAGTCAGTTACTGAATACAAATAACATGATCGTTGTTATTAATAACACCGTCTGTTGGATTACGTTTGCAGCTTATGCTTCAGAAATACACACAGACAAAAATGCGAGTCCCACAAAATTCTGTATTCAAATATTTTTCTCTTTAAACATATCAAAACATTTCTTATAGAAATAAAATAAATTTTTCATATCTAGCATTTACAGTTACTCATCAAATTCCCCTCACAAAAACTGTACTGACACAAACTGCAGGTGTATACTGTGTATATACTACAACTGTTTTTGTTGCTGCTGTTGACTAAGCGGAGGACTTTGCACTTGTAACACAAGAGGAGCACTTACACAAAATATCCACCCTCCTCATTCTGTGTAAATAAAGGAACATCAATTCCATTATCCATAAATCATCATTAAAAAAAAAAAAATAGAATAAGACCTTGTATGTTAGACCAGACAAGTGTGGAGCACTGGTTATCAAAAAGAAATTCATGTATTTAAAATTGCCTTTAAAAAAAAAGTAGTAGTCTCAATTAATCCTTCCCACTCAACCAGTTTTTGCATTGCACAGGGAGCCTCACGCCCTCATAATGTTTGCTGAAACCCTCTGGACCCCTGCTGTTGCATGCCTCCAGCAAGGATAACATGGAAGTGAGGGAGAGTTCTGTATCTCTTAAGGGTGTTTTTTTTACCAAGCCCCTTGGTAAGAAAAATCATTTACATGCAAGGTTTGTCTCTTGTACTGATTGTAAGGCACCTCACAGAGATTAACCCTGAAATTGTAACTTTAATCACGTCATGCCAATACTCATCATAAAGGTTGGCAAGCGCGCAGGGACACATAATATAGTCAAGCTGACTGATAACAAATTAAATTGTAAGTGACACAGTATGGTGATGCGGCGTTATGCCAAGACAAATGGGTTATAGTCACTGCAATTATTGACTGCACTGAGAGCTGTCAAAGATATATGAACAGCTCAATAGTTTTATCTTGAAATAATAAGCCCTTATTAAGCACTAAACTCCCTCTCCCTCTGTAGCTGCCAAAATAGTTAACCAGATGGACAGTGGAGTGGATTCTTTTATCTGATTCTGTTGCAAAGATGTAAAAAAAAAAAACCAAAATATATGGGGACATATTTCAGCTGCACACATAATCTGCCAGTTTCAAGGAAGTCGCTTGAATTTGTTCAAACTGAAATGACTGTGGCACTCCTCCAAAATTCTCTGAACCTCGGAGGAGCTGTGGGACAAAACAGTGGACGGCCACCAAATATTACATCCTCTACCCGCCCCCTCTGCTTTTTCGCTCTGTGTGCAATCTTTGGAAACTAGCCATACAAAATGCTCTTAAGCAGCAGAATCCTGACAAAGTGGTAGGGAGAATGTCTGTCCTCTTTTGTTGATTAATGTTGAATCTCTCCAAGGGTGCATGTATTTAAGTCATACCCTCTCTATCCATGCCGTATAAATCTCTCTTTAAGTATGTGTGCCAGGTTCCTTAACAATGCCGTATTTGCTCAGTGCCATCATTAATAGCTGGTAATGGTTCGCTAACTGAATTTGTGCACATTTAGGAGTCAAGCCTTGCCATTTGGGTCCTCCTAAACCTATTTCAAGCATATGGTGCCGTTGGTCTGAATAATGAAGTAAAATTGTCCACTGGTACATGTGCACTTAGCGCGGTAATTCATTCAACGAACATTGCTTTATTTTAATGTGCGCGCAGAGCTGCGTGGCCACGTGACGCCCGACGGACGCGCGCGCTTTGACAGGGTCGTCGCACTGGAAGGGGTGCAGTCTCAGAAGATAAAATAGGGCACAAGTCATGGGATCAATCCGCATTACCATAGCCATAATCGCCTGGATTGATTCAGCAGCAAAAAATGATCATACCTGAGGAATGGCTCAATTTGTCCGGCACAAATTGATGACACAAGTGGAGGGAGGGAGGGAGGGTCAGTGGGGACCTCAGATGTGGATCAGGGTCCATAAGAGCTCTGAGCAAGGAGATCAATAGGGCCTCACTGGGCTTGGCTTAGTGTCCATAATGTGATGTGTACATAATCAATAGCCTTCCCCCAAGCTGGCAGATGGGCCACTGGTGTGGCGTGGGTTATTTTTCTTCCCACGCAGCATCTTTCCTCCCTAAAACTAAGGAGAGACAGAGATGCAGGCGGAGGAGACAAAGTAGGGTGTAATTGTGTGACCACAGGGCTGTCACTGATGACAGGACATTTAGAAAGGAGTTAGTGGGCCTATCGAGTGTTTCCTGTGGGAACTGGAAGTGCACGGGGGAAAGGTGATTCTTGCAATTTCAAGAGTAGCGGTTGAGCTGACAGGCGGCTGATGATGGAAATCGAGAGAGGCTCAAGAGAGCTTTTAACTCAGTGGCTCCTGCATGTTTTCTCCTCTGGATCAGCTTCACCCATCCCGCTCCCAGAGGATCTAAGACTACCTTAAAGGAGGTGTGATGGTGGGTGTTGGTGGCGAAAGCGCGTTCACTCGCTTGACGCACAAGAGATACTCTCCTGAACTGCTGCCTACACTGTCGCTGGCACTATATTTTAAGCTGTCCCTCGAGGAGTTGAGCCAGCTGGTTTTTGTTTTTGCGAGGACATTCATCAAGTGATTTAGTTTTTCATGATGTGTTTTATAATGTGCTCAGGAGTAAAGACCAAAGTATCCGCAGGGAAATCCTCAGAGTATTGTATAAAAATAAAAGTCATGTGACATCCAGTAACTCTCTCTCTCCATCTGTCTTTCATCTCATCGTAAACCTCAAAGCGAGACAGCTTTTTTTTTTTTTTTTTTCCAGCACAGTCATGCTAAGCAGAACAGAGGGAGGAATAGTAAAAGATCCAGAACAGCCGTGGACAACTAAAGCACGTCACACATCACCTAATCATCTGAGGACATTACCCTCCCGTCTAAGCCAATCAGGTCTCATGACTAGCCTAACCATGACCTGACTGTGGCATCCTGAGGTCATAAGGACACGGAATGATGAGGACGGTGACAGAAAGGGCTTATATACAATAAAACCTGTGTCATCACGCAATTTTTTTTTTAAATACAAGTCACGTCTTCATTGTGACAGCTTCCATTTGGTGCATTTAATTTAGCTAAGTAGTTTGTAATCTTCATAAGTGGCATATTTCTTTAAATTTGCTTTTTATTTTTGCTATTAAGCGCTAATACAATCATCTTGTTGTTCTCTAGCATATCATCTCAGATTATAAAGTAGGTGTGTATGCAGGGAGCTTGGGCGGAAGGTAGCATTGATTAGTTGAGTCAAATGATCAGGGTATTAGTGACATTTTAATCCCCGCTGTTTTATCTCTTTGAACTCTCTTTTCAAAGAATTGCTCCAGAGATTTGAGTGTCCAGTTCAATGAAATATCTTGTTTCCTGTCTTTGTTAACTTTCCTCCGCTGGGTCACTTCCAGGTCACCTGGCCTGGCTCGCGCTTGCTTCCGTCTTTTAATCCACCACTTGTGGCATTTGATGCTATACTTAATGCCACCACACATGCAAATTAGGGGCAAAGTAGACTGAGTCCAAGTAATTGATCTTCTTAACTACTCCCACTCAATTACAGTAGGTTAATGCAAGCCACCTCAGGATTGCTCATTCTCTCGATCAAATGTCATTTGCTGCTGCCCGTGAGCAAGGGGTGCATGGGTGTGCAGGAAGGTGAGATCGCATGGGTGTGGGTCAGCGAAAACATTAATCACTTTCTCTCTCTGTCTGTGAGCGGGAGCGCGTTTGTGCCCATGCCCACGAGTCCGTTCATTCAGCTGTTCATAGTGCAGTTCACTTGCTGTGGAACATTAGAAGATTAACTGTCTCCTCTGCGTCAGTTAATGTGAATCTAAATAAAGAACAGTTGACCTCTAAAGAATCAGTGACCTTTTGCTTGCATTTTCACAAATCACATTTATTCCTGCACCGTATCGGATATAAATTAAATAAATTCAGATATGTAAGCGGATGTCAGTGAGCCTATGAACTGAGCGAAATCATTATCTCATGCTCTAATCTGTTCTTCCAATTTTGGAGCTGACTTGGTGCCAAGGTGTTCAGCAACAGGGACACAAGCAAAAGTCCTCTGATCGAGTGGCTTGGCACCAGAGGGTGAGCCTCAAACGGGCTTGCCAAGAAGTTCAGGGGTACGGAAGCAATCTGCGTCTTTCAGCTCGGTGCCAGGCCAGGCCCAGGTTGCACTTAGCTGCTAATAGGTTTAACCTAATCAGCGCCAGCATTCAGTTAGCGGTAACACTTCCTCTGCTGAGCCATGACACCCCCCTTGTCCCTCGCTTGTCTCTATCATTTCTTCCTCTGTCTTCCTCACCTTTCTTTCTTTAAATACATCTTTAATACATTTATGATTGCGTATCTCAGGCAGTGGCTCTGGCCATTAGCCACTTTTTTTTTCCCCCAGTGCGATCGCTAATGGATAGACATTAGAAATTGCTGACCCCTGCACACTTCTGCAAAATCCTTGAACTCCATTCCTGCGTAATATGTAATATTTTCTAAATTAGGGAAATCTCGCTGGAGATGCAGTGACTGACTCCAGACTCTATGTAAATTTATGTAAGATAATCAGCATGTTCTGCAACTCAATGCAGTTTGTGATTAGTATTCTGGCTGCCTTGTTTTCCTATCTTGACTGAGGCTTCAATCTTTGTTCATTAGACTGTAATAGGTTTTTATATTGTTCAGGTCATAGAGGACTTCACACAAAAGAATGACACTTTTTTCCATGCACTGGATTTCAGATGGTTGTGGAGGGTATACTGCAGTACTGTCGAGTGTAGGGCAGAAGCTTTTCACCTGTGTGGAACTGTGGAAAAAGGACATCAACTAATCCCAGCAGAGCAGAGACTTAGAGAAAATATGGAGAGAGACTATAGACCTATAGACATGAGGACAGTGGCTTGAGATATTGATTTGATTTTGTAAAAGAAAAACAAGGACAAGAAACTGTACAAAAACAGTTTGGTAATATATTATTGAATGTATGTATGTGTGTGTTGGATGAGAAGGAGGGTGAGGGTAAGACTTCTCCAAAGGAGAAGAAGAAGGGTAAAGGGACAGATGATGAGGGAACCTTAAAATACCTCAAACAATCACCATATATGCTCACACACTCTCATTTTATATGTACCAAACAGAACAGGCCAGATTTAATCTATCAAGGTCAAGAAATCCTGGTCAAGGTAAAGAGCCTCATGCTGCGCTGACCTCATAGGATTATGCAGGATGTTCTTACCCATCCCTTACTGAGCGGAAGGCACGTGAAGCTATATCAAAGCATTATAAATTTCACAAGAACAAATGGTAGTGTGTAAAAAATAGTCCGCAAGTACTTTTACTTCATTACTGAAAGCAATGAACAGTTTCAGACGGTTGCCAACAGATAGCGCCTTTTTTTTTCTGACCTAGTTATGTTCCTTTAGTTGTATTTAAATGTCCCCCTCATGTAATAATCTATCCTACAGTGTTACATTAAAGATTGAATCATTCATTTTATATTACCCTGCTACCTTTCCTTGTCCTGATATAGAATACTGTCATGCTTTATATGTCTAATTTGCATACGGATGGCTCATTCTCATTCAAGAGCGCACCTGTAGTGCCTTTTGATCAAAGACAGACTCTCCATTAGATTCATCTTTGCATCTTTTTCTGTCCCTAACTAAAATCAGACACCTATTATTTATTATGATGATTTACTGTGTATCCCATATCTATCACAAACAACTGACCCATAAAACGGTGACTGACAGAGACACAGTGATAGATTGACTGAGCGACACAAGATCTATATCTTGAGTCAACATTTATGACTCATGCACTTGTAATATGTATTTATATCAATTCTGCATGATTGTCCCCTTTTCCGAGCTATTAACAATGACCATGAAAGTCATCTTTCACATGAACATAGGAGGAATTTCTTGGAATATAATATTTTATGTCCTTCTGTGCTTTCTTTTCAGATTCTAGCCATCATCTCGATCCTGTTCATCGTCCTTTCCACCATTGCTCTGTCTCTCAACACCTTACCGGAGCTCCAGGTCACAGACGAGTTCGGCCAGGCCAACGACAACCCGCAGCTGGCCCACGTGGAGGCTGTATGTATTGCCTGGTTCACCATGGAGTACCTCCTTCGCTTCCTCTCCTCTCCTAATAAGTGGAAGTTCTTCAAAGGCCCGCTGAATGTCATTGACTTGCTGGCCATTCTGCCCTACTATGTCACTATCTTCCTAACTGAGTCCAACAAGAGTGTGCTCCAGTTCCAAAATGTGCGCCGTGTGGTGCAGATATTCAGGATTATGAGAATATTGAGGATCCTGAAGTTGGCCAGGCACTCCACAGGACTCCAGTCTCTAGGGTTTACTTTGAGAAGGAGCTACAATGAACTGGGGCTGCTTATTTTATTTCTGGCCATGGGCATCATGATATTTTCCAGCTTGGTCTTTTTCGCTGAGAAAGATGAAGATGCCACCAAATTCACGAGTATCCCTGCCTCATTCTGGTGGGCAACAATTACAATGACAACAGTGGGATATGGTGACATTTACCCACAGACTTTACTTGGAAAAATTGTGGGTGGGCTCTGCTGCATTGCAGGTGTGCTGGTCATTGCCCTGCCCATCCCCATTATCGTCAACAACTTCTCTGAGTTCTACAAGGAGCAGAAGAGACAGGAGAAGGCCATCAAGAGGAGGGAGGCACTGGAGCGAGCCAAGAGAAATGGCAGCATTGTGTCAATGAATCTAAAAGATGCCTTTGCCCGCAGTATGGAACTGATGGATGTGGTGGTAGAGAAGGGAGACGACAAAACCTCCCTGGACAACCACCTGTCTCCAAGCCGCTGGGGCAGCTCAACTAGGCACGCCAGCTCAGAGACTAACCTGAAATCCCCAAATAAAGGAAACCCGGAGTCTCTGCTGCAAAGCTCTCCTCATCGCATAACCATCACCACCACTGGAAGCCCCCAGCGGACAAACAGGACCCCACAGCACCTCAATGTGCAGAAACTGGAGGAGATGTACAACCAGATGACCAAGTCACAGTCCTTCACTAACCTCAACACTACAAGCTCCATGAGCACTCTGAGCACAACCATGACTGCCCCTGTCTCGCCCAAAAAATCTCAAAGCCCTGATTTTACATTAAAAGAGGAAGTAGAGCTTGAGATGAAGGAGGTAGAACCCTCCTCGCCAGATAACTTTGCGAGCTGCTCAGGAGACCTTAGACAACAAGGCTGCGACTCAGATGAGGAAGCTGTGCCCTGTGAAACCAGACTCCCCAGAGGGGCACCAGCCCATCTGGATCTTAGCCAACTGAGGGCCATCGATGACAACAGCTCTCCAGGCATCATTCTCAAAGATGGCCTCTATGAATCCTTCAACCCAGGTGAAAGATCAGAGCTCCACATAGAGGAAGGAGAGAGCTTTAACAGTGCTGTGGAGAACATCCGGAGCTCTCTAAGAGGGAATAACCCTCTTAAAATAAAGGGGATGAAGGTCAACTTCACCAAAACTTCTGCTGAAGGCCCGTTAACACCGCCCAGCACTACCTCTCCTGGAGACATCAGCTCCAGCATCCTGGAAGACGAGTCCCCCGATGGAGAGCTGTCACCGCTTATCCCCAGTTCAGAGGAGCTGCTCCCAGTCACAGAGGAGGAGACCTGCCCGTTGTCCCCTGAGAGGCTGGTGGTTGACACCCCACCCGGCGATGAAGAGTCCACAGAGAACCACGATGAGAAGCATCTGATGGAGGTGGCGGGCGCTGCAGTTGCGCCCTTGTCACCCAAAACAGCAGCTCAGAATTGCACCCAAGGTATGGTTGGGGCGGGCGAGGAGGTCAAGGCTGACAGCAACCAAAGTGGACACAAAGTAGAGAACCACATGTTTACATCCGATATCCACCTGATACCCGGGGATGGCAGCCTGTCTCCGACCTGTGAAACCAGCATGTGACTGTGAGAGAAGCTCTGAGGGACAATAGACCCACTGCAACCTCAGCCTGATGTGTGGGAGAGCAGGAAGAAAAGACAAGGGTGCAGTTGTAGTGACAGATATTTTTGCATGGCATGACAAGTCCCTTTTACTTGTGTTGTTGTCTATTGCTGAAAAAGAAACTGCAGTGCTTCGTGCAGATTTGAGAGGACGACTTTGGGACGAACAGTGGGCTCAAAGAGGAGGCTCTTGAGGAACAGAGGGAATTCATCAACTTATGTAGACACTTTGGTCCTCCCATTGTACATAATGACAGTCTCCTTTTTCTAGCAAAAGAAGGAAATGCACAGAGGGACTTATCTGTAAAAAGCATGCATTTAAAAAAGACAGATATTTTACGGTGCTTAGTTTGCTGAAAGCGCTCCACTGTAAATACTAGGACATCTAAGGCAATGACAATGCACAGGATGGCAAAGAAAAACTGTCACTGAAGGTACAAATATTTGTAATGTGAAATGGGATGGGTGGGGTGGGGGGGTTGAATTGAGAGCCCTCAGACTGGGTGTTGCATCGTAGCGACCTATAAAAAAAACATATCATTACCTTTTGTGGAAATGCAAAGTGTTCCCATGACGACCCTGTAATGTTTTTTCGTGTGAAAAATGGTGTATGAAACTGTAACGTTAACATTATTGCTTTTGGTTTTCATAACCACTGTTGAGCTTTCAGTTGAGCATCCGATATTCAATCTTTGAAATAATGACAGCGGGCAAGAAGGACAAAAAAACACCTTGATTCCTCTAAATACTTCTGTAGTTGCCAAATGCATATGTAACCATTAAGGACAGGAACTATCAGATACTGCCGCTATTGAAAATATTTATCATGCAGTTTCAGAAGTTAGGGCAAGGTTTAAGATGTTTTATTCCTTGTTCAACCTTTTGATTCTGCCCAAATCACAAAAAATAAATCTTATTTACTCTCTGACTTCAGATATATACATCTAAATGTAGTTTTAAGAATAAAATATGAAATACGTAGGTCTAGATTGGTTGTAGAAAAAAAAAATTCTACAGTAGGTAAGTGAGATTCCATAAAACAGTTAAGACTATTTATTGATTCAGTACATCTGGTCATTAATACACATATATGCTTTACACTATAATTATATATTTTGGCAATTTAAAAGGGTTAGACTACCACAAAAAAATTACAATATTCCTTGTTATATCAATGGACCAAATCAAGCACACTGACAAGCTTTCATCTATCTCAGCTGCATAGTAACATATACAGTAATAACATGTATTCTGACAGTAGTTATGTTTTTTTTTGTTTGTTTTTCTTATGGTTTGTTTACCTGCATTGTGTTCATTATCCTACTCTCAGCGCCCTGATGTCGTTGTTGACATTCGTCCCATACTACTGCAAGTTTATCCGATCCTGCTGATAAGTTAAAGGCATCTTTTTTTTTTCTTTTTTCTTTTTTTTTTTTTTGTATATCCGTAGTGTCTTGGACTGTAATTTATCGTGTTTTATTGTGAACAAAACTATTTTCAGTCAAACTTAAACCCAAAGGAGTTTTTTCTCTCTCTCTCTCTCTCTCTCTCTCTCTCTCTCTCTCTCTCTCTCTCTCTGTCTCTCTCTCGTCTCTCGTCTTCTTTCGCGCTTTTGTTTTACACTGACTGAAAATATCTGTTGTATGTTGCCTTTGATTCCAATTTTATTGCTGGAATATTTGTTTGTTGTTTCAGCATGACACTGGGCTGAGTGTACTAGAAGTGTGTTTGTGAAAGCCATACAAACCAGAATGGTACTGACAGGAAGTACGTGGGTGAATTCTTTGTTATTTGTTTTATTTATTTTTTTCTTATCATGTTTTTTTTTTCTTTCTTTTTTTTTTGTTCTCACAGAGAGGTGTGGAATGTGCAATACCGCATACTGCAATCTATGCAGGCCAAGAATTGTGGCACTTTATTTTCTGTCTATGGGATTTGTAAGTGTACAGGCAGAAATTACTTGTATTTTTCAAATGTTATATCTTTAATATGAGGCAAAACAGTATTACAACTACCAGAATCTCACAAACAATGCAAATGAGAATTTTACTTTTACTTTTTCATATTATGTGGCTGGCATTTGCTATGAAGCCTCTTTATGCCAGATGCTCAAATTTGATTATCTGTGGGAATAGGGATCCAAATTGACCACTTTTGGCCTTTTGTATTGCTGTTAGATTTACATTAAAAAAAATCTAACAAATGTCTGTGGAAGATATTAAGATAATCTAATTTCAATGGCCACACACAAAGGATTTTATGTTTTTTGTGAATTAACATTGAGAATGATTCTATTTTTTCTAAACCAAAATGGAGCACGACCACAGTTTCCTGCCATATGGTGGTTGAAATGATGCATGCCTTTTCATAACACTGCTGTTTATGAGAAGGCAGCAAGTCATTTTGCTTTGTTCATATAGCACTGTACAGAAAATTCTAATTTTATAGGAGAAATCAGGTCTTTATGTAATAGATACAAGTAATGTTATTGAGTTCTCAGGTTTTCTATAACTCTCTGATGTTCCGATTGGATAGATTCTCTGTTTTTTCTTTAACAGCTAATGTCAACTAGTTACTTCTGTACTTTTTGAAAGGTGATGTTGTCAAATCCACATTGATGTCTTGGCTCCTGGAGTAAGGAGTGGCAATATTTCTCCCTCCTCCTGGGTAATCTGTGTACCACATTCAGTGTCCACCCCCATCAGTCTTCAGTGAGGCAGGAAAGAGCACAAACAGAGGGACGGGAGTTTGACTGTAAGAGCTGAGAAATAGACAGGAGGGGAGTGATGTGTCTAAGTGACCACCGACAGGCAGGAAAAGATCCCTACTGTCACTGAACTGATACATCTGATTATTTCCCATGCTGACACCATTGAGTGCTCCAATCCCTACAGTTTCAGAGGCTCTAACCCCATGGCATGCCCTCAGGAACAAGCGATCAATCGGTGAAAGGAAGGCTAGGATAGGGGAAGGCTATGAGAGTTAAGAAAAGAGGAGAGCTGAAATGGGGTCTTCCCGGATGGTTACATCACATCAGTGATCAGTTGTGGTCCATATTTCCTTTTGTCTGTGTACATACTGTATGCCCAGACCGATATAATTTAACTCGGTAATCAGAGATTCATGTGAGAGCTCATGGAATTATCTTCCATGTAAAATTATTGATCCCTCATTGGAAACTCAGATTCTTTGGTACTCTCCAAAGTAAAATGTCAGTGGTGGTTGTTGTTGTTTGGGGTTTTCATTTGTCTTTTTTTTTTCCTTTATGAAGGTTAGATGATAACCTTCTTGTTAAAAACATATTTTTCCTGTATCTGTATGTTCAATTTAACATGATTTCCTTCATCCCTTTGTTCATAGTAACCATGTCTCTGTGTTAGCCTCAAGTAATCCTTCATTTTGACAGGTAGGGTAGAGAAACAAGGGATCTGGATTGATCAGCTATATTCCCTTGGAATGATGTTTGTGTGGATACCAATATTAATTCTGTGAGCAGACAGCAAATGGACTGTGCTCTGTCTTACTGTCTCACAATGGCATTATCATCTGTGATGCTGTACAGAGTGGAAAGGTTGTGTCTTTATTTTCTCTGAGAGAATGGGTATTGTCTGTGTCACTCATGCGTGCTTACCAAACCTTGCTCCCTAAAATGCATAAAGCATTGTTTCTTCTTATTTCTCTATGTATTCTGCCTCTTACATTTTTTTTCTCTGTTCAGCTTTGGAGAACATTATCATTAGACACATTCTGAGCTACAGACTGTTTCTGTACAAAGCAACATCTTTGTATGCATGTAGTAGTCCGAACAATTATGTGACCACAGAACTTTGTTATGGTACATGTATGTCAACATTTCTGTAGAGCATCGTTCCCCATTACGTCTATTAGCATATGCAGAATAACAAATAAATGTGTATATAACTCATGTGTTTGTGTGCCTGGTGTTCTCTGCTCAACAATCAAGCTGATGTTACACATCTTTTGCATATTTACAATTGTGACGTAATATGATACCAACATTAAAATTAACATTGATACTGCATTTACAGCAGGAAGTTACACAAAGTTGTTTTTCATATCTAAAAGTTCAGACAGCTCAGCATTTTGGCAGTGACTGGTTAATAAATGATTTATCACTGGAGGGAAGTGTATTTCATCCCATTAGATTAATGGATCTTGATTGCGCACTGCTGCCAAACAGTGATACTGAACACAAACAGCACTCTCAAACCTCAAAACAAGAAGTTATGGCATGTTATGTCTTTAATATGAAAAAAACTGAAGAGACCCATACACTCTAAAATAAGGTAAAGAGGTTAATAATGCATTATACAAATGTACTGACCTATTATTGCTGTATCTATTACATCCATTGTGTCACAGAAGATCATAATTACAGTATCCGTTACACTCAGGACAGGTGTAGCTGTAAACTCAGAATAAGAAGAGACTAAATGTTTCGTGTGCTTGTGTGTGTGTGTGTGTGTGTATGTGTGTTGTCTTTTCACACACATTTTTAATTTATACTTAAGTAAAATAAGTGCAGACATCGTCACCTATCTGTGTCAAGAGGATGTAAAATCAACATGTTTTTTAAATAAGCTTCAGATGTGTATCTATCTATGCATTTGGGTTGCTTTTTGGCAAATAGCATAGGAGAGCAAACAAGTTAATCTTATTTGATGGACTGGCTGCCTGGAAAAACCACAGTTGCAGTGTGTTTCCATACAAATTTTCACTGTAATGCAGTTCAATACGACAAGCCTGGGAGAAAATACCTATTTGTTTTTACTTATTGCTCCGACAATGAATTAATTAATTGAATAAATATAAATGTACACAATTTTCAGTAAATATAAATTTACACGAGTTTTGTGTATTTATACTTTCTTTTGGTCACTAATAGATCATATTAACTTGTATGGAAAAATGCTGTAGTTACACTCCCGGCCACCGGAGGGCGCTGCGTGGCGTCAGGCGACACCACCAAACTTGACAAACCACGAAAGCGCGCCGAAATTAAACCACTTCCGAAGAAGAAGGGGGAAGAAACTACAAATATAAACATGGAGCCTGAAAACAACAATAAGAGCGACACGGATTCAAATTATACGGACGAAAACGTCAGTTTTCCACACGTTTCTGCCGTCGCTACTGAGTGGATGTTGGACTTTATGTTTGTGAGCCTGTGTCGTCATTTCAAGGGAGACAAACTGGACGAGTTCAGTGAGTCGCTGTCGATTTACGAGGGTAAGTTACTCACAGCTAACAAAGCGTCAGCACGGGAGCCTAATTTATGTAAATTACAAGAAACATATGAGTCAGAAAGTTTTGGGGGATTAGAGGTAAAAGTTTTTAAAAGTCTTGAACTCGAACTAACGGTCACAGTTAATGCGCAACAGTGCCGTCAAAGATGAGAACACGGAGGTGACATTGTAAAGTAACATTAGCTCCGAGAAACCTCTTTAAGTTTCAGATCAAAATAAAGCTGCGATGTTCTTAAATTAAGATTTTCGTGAGCTGGGAACTCTCTCAGTTGATCTGGCACTGGTGTAAGTAAACCTTAAGAACACAAAAGAGTGCTGAAATCAGCTCCAGTGAGGACGTGAAGTCGCATGAGAAGAAATTGAATATGCGCCATCATAACCGCATTTAATATGAAGGGATAAATCCAGTAACTGCAGGACGCCTCTAGATTAAAACACAGCTGTTGCTCGCCTCCATGCTGCGGCTAAAACTCACGTCTCTTCAATAACCTGAAATAAATTGTGAGTTCCTACGGCTCTGATAACGCGACTCTATTAATCATTATTACAGCCATAATGGAGATATTTTATCTTTTAGCCCCGGTACCTGGATTAAAATTAGCCAGTATCAGTAATGAGGATGGTGAACGGTTAATTTGTCACATTAATATTTCACCAGAGACAGTATAATCTTCATGAAAGACCTTTTGTGAATTTGTTTATCTTTCTTTGTTTTTTTTCTAGCCATTTCTAAGAATTCATCTCTGAACGGAGACCTTCACGATGAGAAAAGGCTGATCTGTGCTTTCCTTGCTCGAGTCATACATGGAAAGCAGCTGAGTAAGTTGTCCCCCCCCCTCGTATACGTCTTTTTACGTGTGCATACGTTACCTCTGTGCAGTGATGCTGTTTGGTGAGTACCGCCGTGAGGTCAGGACCTCCTGTATAACTTACAGCATGCACACGATCCTGTAGAAATTATAACAATTTGACACGGCTTATCGGCAGAAGCAAGCCGCGCCGCAAATTTCTCATAAAAATGTACATGAGCAAAGAGTATTTAATATTTGGAGGTCTGTTTACAGTTTATGCCGGAGGATGTTTACTAAACTGAACCCGACTAAAGCCGCGTAGATATCAGAGAAGAAGTGCGGTCGATGTTTTGATGACCTAGATAGTTAGAACAACTCTAATATCAGAAAAGTAACTCCAAGCTAAAATCCATACTTTGAAATGTGCACACACACTCGCACAATCCTTGATGGCCTGTTTTTACCGCTGTCTTCCCCCCAGATGTCCTGTTTGAAGAGGATTCCCACGTGATGCCTCTGATGTCCGCCACCAAATTATGGCCGAAGTTAGAAGACGTCGTTGCGGACGAAAGCTTGTTCAGAAACATTAACATCCTTTTGATCGTCCAGGTCCGTGGCTTTTAAACGCGTCCTGTCGTGATTGAGTGATTTTTTTTTTTTTTTTTTTTTTTTTTTTAAAAGAAAGTCTGCAGAACGCTACAGTCTGCTGGTTATAATGGATATCACCAGCTCAGTGAATAAGCAAGGTTGAAGTCCTGATGTCACACAGGGATGCTTTGTCTTCATTTTGATGTCTTTGCCCCGTTCCAGACTGTAGCTGTGTGCATGGAGAAAGGCCAAAGATCTTCTGCCTCCTCTGCCCTCAAGTGGTTTGAGAATAATCATGAAATCCCTCAGGTCTCTACGTCCTTTATTGTCTTCTTTTCTGGGATATTTGGTGGCCTAGAATAGTTTTAATCCTCAACAATTTTTTTTACGTTTTTCAACAGAGCTTGAGAGTAAAACTGTCAACCGTAGTGACGCAGAGGGAAACATACCACCCATTCCTCATGAGCTTCAGTTTCAGCCGCCTGCTGGAGACAGTAAAATCTTTCGTGGATGCCTACTTGGAGAAGAACCCCTCTGACTACCTTCTCAAGGTACCGAACAAAGAAAATGATGAAGTGCTGTTCAGTGTAGTATAACATGACCATTGAGTATCTAAATATTTGTTTGTGCGAAAAAGCAAAGAGCAAGTCACTGCTGTTTGGAAAATTATTTTCCCAGGGTCGGATTTAGCTCATGATGAGAATAAACATTTTAACTACAACTGTCTTGTTTATACAGCTGGCCCTGCAGGACTAATACCAATTTAAAAATAAGGAATGAGAATAGCTGTGCAAGAAAGTATTAAGTCTTGGTGCAGGACAATAGGATTAGTCGCCTCCTTGCCCACAAATGAACAGTGAAGTAGAGTGGCGTTGTAGTTGACACTTTAACTTATAAAATCTGTCCTTGAATCCAAACAAAAGTGGAAAGACTTGTCAGGTTTTTTGCTGTTTCAGCTGTTTTTGTGACGGAGAATTAATCGTCAAACTCATAAGTTCTCCAATATTTGGCTCCAACAAAAAGCAACAAACAAATTTTTCCACTCAATAAATCTTCTTGATCTTGTGCCCGTTCGGCCCCGCTCTCTTCCTTCTGAGTAATGGCGCTTTGACCAACTCAAGGTGCTGATGTGACATTATCAGTCATAGTTAATTGACAATTTGTCATCAAATTTAGTTGGAAGGGCAAACTGCTACATTCAGCAGAGCCCTCCCCAACAGACTCGCTTATTCATGAAAGTTTCAAGTATGATTTACATGGAGGCCGCTGTCCAAGGTTAAACTTTGAACGATGTCGTAATGATAGGCCTCATTAGATTTGCTTTCATATTATAGCGATACTTAAACCTCAAAGTTAATTGTTTTGGAAGCGAATGAAAAGGTAATATTTAGTAGCGTAATTTATATTAGTCTACCTCTCCATCTATCAGGCGGCTACAAAGATGGTCCAGTCATCGGAGAGCGTGAAGGATTTGGAGGACGTGGTGCCAAAGGACATCTCTCTGTCAGAAACATCCAACGAATCCACGGAGGACACAAGGTAGGAAATGACCTACAATCCCAGATGTGCACGGTCCATTCCTGCTCTGTACTGAGTACTGTACATTTATGTCCTAACAGGGAAAAGGAGAACACCACTTGTTTGAGGTTAGTAGAAGTTGTTGAAATGTGTAGGTTCTATAGGAAAAGACAAGCTGTCCTGAACAATAGATACACAGCATATGTGGGGAAACAAATCATTCCATCGCTCCGTCTTACACTTTCACAGAACAAAACGGAAACTACTGTCAACTAAAATTACTGATGTGTGGCAACCTGATACATGCAAGAAGCCGCTTGTCTCTGTCAGAAGGCTCTCGCGGACCGGTAAGTTTTATTACTCCTCTGCCATTGATATTTCTGTTAAAAACAAAATGTGTTTCGCTTGTCTGATGTAGCAGCACTTTCATTGTCTGTCAGGTGTAGTAATGCATCCACTGGCAGATATTTTGTATGTATTTCTGAGCGTGAACAAAGGCTAAAGAGACTGTTGAACCTCCCACCATCAGAGTTAATGCAGAGGACGTCACAGAAGTCGACGGACACCTCGAAGGACGAGCAAAAACCAAAACCACGAAAAGCACCGCAGGTCAGTTGAACCACACAGGCCATGTCCATATCAAGTGAACATATGAAGCATCACTCAAATGCTAACTTCATCACTGAAAGTCTAAAAAACTTCAACTTCATGTTGGACTTTTTTTTTTCTTAGAAATGGACAGCCCAGCTGGACAAATACCTGAAGGAAGGTGTTAGACGTCACGGCCCGGGGAAGTGGTCTCGCATATTAATGGATTATGATTTTGAAGGGCGCAGTGGCATCATGCTCAAAGACCGCTGGAGAGTTCTAATGAGGACATATCAAGTCAGCTAACGAGGGAGAGTGCCTCTTTTTTTAACTTGCACCATGTAGCAATTTACCTGTAAATAAAAATATTGATTAAGCTCATCCATTAATTTAACTCTTTCCAGCCTGTAGCTGAATTGCTGAAGATGTTCCTTTGTGTTATTGGTTTGTTCTGTTTTATGGCAGCTTTTATGGTAGAAAATATACCACTAAAGGGCAGTCCACACATTATTAAATTGGGCTATTTTTTTATTGCCTTCTATGATGGGATCATTTTGATATTTTACAATATTTGTACCTAAATTTTTGTACCTAATATTTGTCATTGGCTGAACATGTGCTTGCTGATCTGTTTGCACCAGGAGAATGTCTTACCACCAGAGGGCACTCAACACAGAACAATGAACTGGGCTGTTATCACAGCCGTCTATGACAGGGAACATTTCATGTTTTTCTTTTTTCTTTTAAAAAAAATGCATATTCACAATACAAATGTAAATTGTTTTAAAAGTTTTAAGTTAAATATATTTGCAAGAGAATTGTAAAAAAAAAAAAAAAAAAAAAAAAAAAAAAGAACTGGCTTGTTTTCAATAAAGCAATGCAAAATCAATTCTGGTAGGTGCTTAATGTGTGCTAGAAAAAGGTGAAATACTGTACGAGTGTATGCTGCAAAGTTACACAACAGTGGAAGTGCGTGGTGATTGCAGTGATCTGAACATGCTTTTATATCAGTGTGATAGAGACATAATTGCATTGTAACTCCCTAGAGAGCAAGAGGAGCTCCGCTGTGAGATGTTATTGTGGACACCAGATCAGAGCACTGGTCTTGAGGTGCTTGGTTTGGATCAGATGAAGACGAAGCTGTGCTGTGGCGGACAGTTGCACCGCTGGGTTTTCTGAACCTTCTTCCAGGTCCCGCTGCACTGATGGTTTCCCACCGCCTGCCAGCGGAGCACAGCTTCTCTGCAAAACAAGCCACACGCTGCCAATGTGCATAGTTCCACACGTTCACATTTGTGCAGTACACCGTGTCAACGTTGACTGATTTACGGCCTTTCTCAAGGGTGCGTTAAGTGTAACTGTAGAGGGGGGTGGGGACATATCCTGCTCAGATTTGTCCTGGATTGGTTAAGAGTTTAAGATTGTTTTGATTTGGTTCTAAATGAATCTGGGATTGATAAACTAGAAAATATGCTGCTGCATTATCAAATCTAATCTAGTTTGTACAAACCTCATATGCAACCTTAAACAACACTGCTGAGAGAGCATGCATGTTAAAGGTTCATAACTCACTTGTCTGATTCCTGACCGTCTCCTTGGCAGCTGCCACTATTGTTTCTCATGGCAGGGGGTTCACACAACACGCACACTTTAAAGCCTTCTGTTATGTAGCGCATCCAGTGGGTGTGTGGCCGGTTCTGCACTGTACAATGGGGTGTCCGAGACTGCAGTGTAAATTCCACACAGAACCTGAGGGAAGAAGGGACAGAGTCATGGGGGACCCATGAATCTAGATAGAGGAGTAAAGTAAACACTTAACGTACACAATAGGAGGACATCATCGCCCAGTTAGTGACTGGTGTGGGGATAATTTGTTTCATCAGTGCAATATAATCATCTCCAGATTCCGGTGTAGCCTGGGCACACCCATTATTAAGTGAGAATGACAGTCATTCAGCCAATGGGTACGCTGTTGGCAGCACGCTATAACTCACCTACTGTCATCTAGACCCTTTGTGCGTGTGCTTTTCATGTGACATTGAAGTCTGAGTGTTTGATTTCAAAGGGATGTGGGCAGTCTCACGACGTTGCTATATATAATGGTTTGTGGACAGACGTCCAGGTGAGCAAACACCTACTGGTAGCTCATGCAGATGGTGAAAAAAGGTTATCTTTTTTTTTCTTTCTTTCTTTCTTTCTTTCTTTCTTTCTCAAGATGTTTTGAGTTACACAGACTAACGTCAAAATGAAGTTAACCCCTGGTTGCATTCATGAACTTTTCAACTCTTGAATTTAAAGATACCCGTGGTCGTGTGCAGTTTCAGGATACTTGGGGAGGTTTTACAGGAGCATGATATGAAACCTACCCAGGGTCTAGGGGGTTTCCATAGTTGTCATGCTTGGGCCTTCCCTTGCCAAACTCCATGCTGGTGATGAATGCAGGACCTGATAAGAGAAACCAATTCAGTATTTCCGTTGGTAAGTTCAGCTGTAGTCCAAGTCCAAAAGTTACAAACAGGATAAACCAATGCAATATGGATAAAATCAAATAAAAGCAGTGCAATTGTAGATATTGCTATACCTGATTTTTGACCACAGTGGCCACCATGGTGGTCTCTGTACTCCATGCAGCCGGCTCGTTCCTGCAGGCTGGGACAGGGCTCTCCGCTGTTACTGGGCTGCCTCTCCGTGTGGCGGACACGAACTCTCACTGAGGGCTGGCAGGGCTTGGCACAGCCGCTCCAAAAGCTCCAGTCGCTCACGGTACAGTCCTGAGCTGGATGTTGGCACCCGTATTTGTGGGAGAAAACATTATTACAGGATATCCTGTGCGGCGGCAAACAATCAAACCGAAACACCTGAGAGATGTTGGACCTGAACACTCCTGAAGTTCACAGAGTGCAACGGGGTGACACTTCTGATAGCTACAGTGAAACCTTGCAGCGTTTCGTGCAGACTGCATAATTACAGTTTTCCTGTGAAACGGCGTAATAGAGCTAAATATGCAGGACATAACTTGAGATCAATGAAGCATTGATTGTGACTTGTAGAATTAGTGTTTCCTGCTCAACTACAAGTAGTTTGAGAGCATGCCAAGTGAGCATTCAATCACTAAGTCCTGTGATTTTTTTCTTCCACTTGCTCCCTGTGCTTGATGATCTAGCTTTGATGTATTAAGCATGCAGATTTAGTGACTACCAGCACATATTAGGTACGCTTGGCTCGTTTGACTGGAACTGTAATTGCTACAACTGATTGACAGAATCACATTCTTCAAATATTTGTACTAATTCCATTATGTGGGCCAGTCCACTGAAATGAGGTTAGATGCAGAGCTGCCTGGGTTATTTGGTGAACCGAGCATTGCCTTTTTTGTGACGGGACTGCCGTGACACATGTTACGGAAGGAAAAAAATGAGTGTTGTGCAAGCTAGAAGGTCAAGAAGACAGAACAAGCCACGCCTGAGAGTTTGACAGGACTTCACAGCTATGAAGATGAATGCGTGCAAACAATTTCACATCCCTCGGATGAATTTGGAACGCGTCCACCCCTGCCATCAGATAAGCAACTCAGTAACGACCAGGTACGAAAAAATATCTTTATCTTCTGTGTGATAGACAGATTCAGAAGATCTTTATCAAGAGTTCGGGTTATCTCATGCAACAGGTTATCTCCCACTGCTGTCATATAGTAAGGGTGTGTGCATAAATCAACAGTGCCTCCTCGTGTGATTTATTCATTCCCCCCGTTCATCCCTCACCTGGGCATTCTGTGAAGTAGTCGAAGCAGCAGTCCTTGGTCCTGTCGCAGCCCTTGTCGCAGTAGCACGTCCCATACACGCGGTCCATCCTCCAGTCAGTGGTCGAACAGCTCAGGTCTCTGCTCCGGCAGCATCTCCCTGAACAACCTCCAGACACCAAGTGGTTCTTTCCGAGAGTGGCAACCACCAGCAACAAACATGCAAGCTCCACAGAGGATCCCATCATAAGGGGGTCACACTAGCCTCTTAGCTGCCCTCTTATCTTGCTTTCTTATTGCTAAGTGTATTAATGCCCTCCCTGGTCCTGTTCTATGTCTGTCATGCTCATGAACGTGAGAGGGAGAGGTTGGAATACCAGCCCAGCCCAACCCAGCCAAGACTGTGCTTTGCCACAGGAGCCCTTGTGACCTGGAATTCCTGTGTCCGTCTCCTGTGTCCAGCCCCTCTGTTTCCTTCCAGAAACAGGTCTGCCGAGCAACCTACAGTACAGAACACCCCATTCCAGCTCCAGTCAGAATCCCAACGTCCCTCATATTGTGTGTGTGACCTCTCCCGTCAGAGCTGGTGTCTCTCTCTCTCTCTCTCTCTCTCTCTCTCTCTCTCTCTCTCTCTCTCTCTCTCTGTCTCCCTGCTCCCAGGGAGGGAGCACCTCCTTTCAGTCGATCGCACAAGGGAGGAGACAACGAGGGCGAGGGAGGGGTGAGCTGGTGACTTTGGTGTGTGTTTTGCCTCCTGCTTCTGTTTTCTCTCTCTCTCTTTCTCTCTCTCTCTCTTGGCTCTTTCTCACCTGTCTTAGTGTTGTTTACCCGTTTTCCTTCGTACCCTCTCCCTGCAGAATTGCTGTGACCCTGATATGCCAGTCTTGCCCAGCCACTCTCTGCCACCCCAGACCCCAGAGTCCCAGAAGAAAGGGAGGAATGTGAGCAGTTGGCAGGTCTCCAAATAATTGTGCCAGGGGGCCTGCTGAGCGTTGTAAAACCACCCTTTGATTCTCACCTCTCTCCCTTTTTTTTCATTCTATTATTGTTACTGTAATCTAACAGAAGTCCCAACACTTTGAACATGATTTCCCCTGTTAGACCTCTGATGTACCTTTATTTCTTTATGTTATGTTATCTGATATTCTATTTTATGTAGTTGCAGGCATTTTGGGAAAGAGGCTTATTTGATTTCTTGCATAAGTTAGATGAGAGGATCAATACCTCTACCCCTAACCCTAACCCTAAAACCCTAACCCTAACCCTAAACCATATCTGTGCACTAAATAAGCTATAGCCTAGTTGGCTTAGCTTAGCATAAAGACAGGATTTTTAAAAATTCTGCCTACCAGCTCCTCTAAACTCATAATATCATTCGTTTGACCCACACAAAAACCAAAGTGTAAAAACAACATGTTGCTTGGCAATCTCACAGTGACAAGAATCCAGGAAGTGACTACACCCGGCCAGGAAATAGTCCAGCACATAACCCCATAAAATTATTTATAGATATGTTGATTAGTTCTAAGGGTGCTGTCAGACAAACTTTTTAACCTTCTGACAGAACCAAGTGAGCTGTTTCCCCGTTTGTAGTCTTTACACTGAACACACACTATGAAAGCAACCAGGCATATTGTCTAAAATGTCTGACTACTTCTTGACCTACAGTCACATCTACATACAACAGATGAATTCAGCTTCAGTGCAGGTGCGGGGCTGTAAATCGGTGAGCTAGAGCTCCCGGTGTATGTGACCATTATTTGTAGACCAGGGTGTGGCTTAATCTATAACTCTTGACATAAAGTACAGGCGAACAGCAGATGACAGATTGATTTCATACGCCGTAACTCTGAGGTGGCGTGTCTTGACACCCTTAGCTAGGCTAATTGTTTTATCTCATTAGGATTTGGCTTGTGTGACAGATGATTGATACGAGGACTATTAGATCATTTGCCCCGACTGAAGCTGAGACAATGTCTTTATGGAGTCAAATGTGAGGATTTCAGTATAAGCCGATAAAATCACATGCTACTTTGATACCTAGCGTTCCTACATTTAAATTGGTGAAACCACTGCGAAGCCCCATGTCAAAGGAAGCCCCCCCAGCAAGCAAAGAATCTTGATGCATATGAATTAGACATCATTTTGCAGGGGATCCGCAGCAATTTTCTCTGTTATGTTTGCTCAAGGAGCCTGAATGTCTGAGGATGTTGTGAACTCAAGAGGGTCAGCTTTTTATTTGAGCAGTTCTCCCTCCATCTCATGGGAAACAAATGAGGCCTCTGCGGGGAGCATTAGCAGGGAATGAGGCCTCCGTGCGCCTCCGCGCTATAGAAGGAGAAGATATTTGTAATAATCTGGATACTTTGCCTCTGCTGTCTTGAAAAACAGCTCCCGGATGGCAGAGGGGGGTCCGTTGGGGTCCTTTGATTCTTCTTCTCGTCATAAGCAGGTAGGTCAAGCGACAGTAATAGCCTTCATCTTCACCATAATCATCAGCAGCAGCATCACTGAGGAGCATGTGTCTGAATCAGTGTATATTAAAGTTTGGGGGCGCTGAACCCTGACTGACCTTAGGAGTAATACTGTGTTTTGGCCATTTTAATCAACAAATATTCAATATAAATATATTTTCATATGATATATAATGCTGTCTTTGTAATTTTGTAAGTGTGACTGTGAAAAACAAAGATGATGCCCTTAAATGTCACTAACACACACACACAGACACACACATTGTTTTCCCAGTGCTGATTTGATCTATCCACTGATGCAAGACTTACAGCTGCATCAGTTTGCTTTGGCTCCAGCACGACAGAAGTACACTTCAAAGCATGTGTGTTTTACATCTGACAGGCCTCCAACCTCGAACCTCCTGCTCTTACTGTGCACTTGTCAAAGACAATCTGATTTCCCCCGAGTAACACGCCCTGCTTGCTGAGTTATCTTAGCGTATGTGAGTGAAGAGGAGATTAGGGCCATGTTAACGTGTCCGTTTATGTTGGCCGAAGCCGCCATGCCACAGAATGAATTCATGACCATCATGCACACAATTAACTTTGTTTGACATTAGCGAGAGACGCGAGCAGAGATTGAGTGGATTTATCTGGGGGAATGAAAGTGTGCGTGCCACCGCTTCTTGCACTGGGCGTCAAGGAGACGGCCAGGGTGAATCCTAGCTCCATCTCGCCTATGTGGGGAATGCAAACCGTGGCTGTCCCCATGGTAACCACTTTCCTGTGTTGCTATGGTTTCAGAACCTTTTGTTGACAAATGCTAGAATTCACCTTTTCTTCTCGCCACGCGTTGTAAAGGTACGCTGATGATGTCAACTCTGACCGGGACAACACCCACTCTGTATCTGTGTAACAACAGTATGTTTGCATTGTGGTGGATTATACATGATAGTGTCTCGTAAGAACCTGAAAGCCTCTATTTTTACCTCTGACATTCATGCTGATGTCCAAAATCCAATATATAACCCAAAATGTAATATAACATGACCTCAGAAATATTTAACCTTAACCAAATATTTAATTAAAGAGTTAGTCAGGTTAATTAGTTTGTTTTTTATGTTGAGTACAGTCAGTTTCTGTCTCATGAATGGAGGCCTTTGTCCACCACCCACTAAATTTACTGCTCAGCTGTCTCCTACTTCCTTCCTCCACGTGTACATCTGTACATTTAGTGTGTGTGTGTGTGTGTATGTGCCTGTAAGGGAGTGTTTCACGTTATCTGTTTATGTGTCACAGAGTTTCAGTACTTTGTGCGCATGCTGCATGTGTCCACGTGGTGGCATTTTATCTTGTTTCTTGTGAATGATGTACCTGTCTGTGACACACACACACACAGTATGAGTCATTATTTAGAGAGTCAAGGAGCTGGATGTTTGACTTGGCTTGTGAACACGTGTACTCAGGTGCAGGTCAATCTGAAAAAAAAAAAAAAAAGTTTGAACAGGTGAATCCTGATGAAATATACTAAAATTCTACCTCAAAGAATACAGAGAGAGTTTTGTAAAAAATGGTGCGCTCTCTTGCTGACGATTACGTCTTGCATCATGACCCTCAGGGAGTCTCTTCATACTGCACTTACATGAGCATCTATTTGTGTTGTACATCCCCCTAATGATGCTCCATTCATTCCAGGTCATTACTGCTTGATAGTTTATGGATAATAACACGCTTCTCCAGGACCGCAGCAGCAAAGACGAATGATGACACTCTGGCAACAGCTTGGCAAGCAGACTGGCTAGCTGGCTGGTCTGGCCTTGGAGTAGCGCCAATATAATGACAGCAGCGACAGTGAAATTGATTAAAGTTTTTCCTCTGCCCGAACCTGACATCATCACTGATAATTGTCCCGTCATCAGTTACCTTGCCTTGGCATATACTTCCATGTGTGTGTAAATCAGTGCAGGCATTAAAAGGCAGATAAGGCACGATGTGTGGGTGGGAAGTGGGACTGACCCCTGCCACTGAGAGAGATGAAACTTCAGGTAATGGCTATGAGAGAGGGTGCGTCTATCCCGGTGTATTTCATAAATCATATTGTGAAATGTCAGAGAGCAGCAGAAAGGTTAGACCCTTCGACTTGTGTGTGTGTACGCTGCTGAGCCAAGGGCAGAGTATATAAATATCACAAAATGCAGAAGTTATGCATCAAGGACTGGCACTGAAAATCATTTTACAGAATTTCTTAGGCATGCTACAGTATGACGTGCAGCTTGTTGACAAACTTGTCAAATCTCACACATGCCTGGCAATAACAATACTTTTAAGGTGTGAAAATATAAAAAAAAAAAAACCCTCACCTGGCAGCTGTAAAAACTTGTATGCAAACATTCTTAAATGATAAAAATTATCTTGAAATTCCAGACAGAGAGCTCAAGCAAAGAAACTAGTAAATATTTGCGGCACAATAATCTCTGTTGCTACAGATCTGACATAGCTTTGGGCTTTGCTGTTGTGTTTGTATGATGGAAAAGACTCAGATTTGACCTCAGAGTGCCCCACTTGAATACACAGACGCACAGGTTACTATGGGACCAAGAGTTCCTCTTGACACGTCGCTTGTTTGCTCTGTCATTTGTTTTTGATCACTATGTGACTATGTTTTAGGATCTTTGAACGAGCTTCTTTGGAGCCCGAACTGATTTCACCTGATGAAGATTTTTTTCAGAAAATCACCCTAAAAATGATCCAAAAAATTATCCATAATTTCCAAGGTGTCCAAGGTGATGTCATCAACTGTTTTATTTTGTCCAAAAAACAATCTAAGACCAAAGGACGTTCAATTAACTATGATGTGGGCGAAGGAAATGCAGCAAATTCTTCCATTTGAGAAGCTGGAGCCTAAAATCTGAGCCAGAATAGTGAAGTTACAGTCCGAAAAACCAAAACAATGAGCTGAAAGACGCTACAAAGCTCAGGAACTTGGGGTCTTGGGATGGGAACAGGTGGAGGAGAAGCAGAGAAGATCTGGTTGACAATTGTCACTGTGAGCGACCCCTCACGTCACGTCACACATTTGACCCATTCTTGTTGTAAAAATATTGATTATGGCCACTTTCATCAAACAGCAACATCGTCCATATTAATTATACAAAACATTGATCTTTGTCCCCAGACTTAGGCCGGCTCTTTCCCTCTCATACTGACCCAAACATATTTAGGGCATCTTTGATTCGAGGCGTTGGCAAAGTTATAATTTGGCAGACAGGCTACATTCTCTGATCCCTGCTGATAGAGTCAACTGGCACCATATCAAGTCAGGCAAAACAGTAACACAACCTGGCTTTTCTTCACTAGCGCTGTCTGAGCTGGGGACATACACTCCTCCTCACTCATACTGTTACCTATTGCTTCTGATAGAAAACATTACAGTAATAACAGTGCATCAAATAGCAACTGTGAACAAATGAAACATAACAAAATGTCCAATGGTCCATTTGAGACATGATAAAACTATTTAGCATCTCTCATAATTTTCTCCCCGGCTGATTTAAAAGAGTACTGTATCCCTGGTTAAGATCTCTGTGAAACTACAGTGAAACGATAAACCACTTTGTGGGCCGGCCCCGGTACAGCTCTTATTAAAGACCTCATTGTTGACTGTTTGTTCCAGGTCATTTTGTTTCACTACACTTGAAAGGGATGGTAAAAAACCTGCAAGAAGAGGGAGACCTGGCCTTCGTCTGAGCCTGAATACAGCCCCTTCACTTAGCATGAATAAGGGGATGGCTCTGTGTTTCTAGGTCACTGTGTGTCCCTGAAATGCACACCTCGCTGTCCACAGGGAGGGAGGGTGGAACACAAACAAAACCTAACATTTGACAACATCACATTCATATTTAATAGGGAGCTTGGGGATACACTCCTGGAAATTAAACACAGTTAACACCCGAGTGACACAGTGACCGAAATTCTTTATTTTATGCACATCCATACTCTTTATTGACTGTCCTCCACTCCCTCTCCAGTCTCTTCTGTCTCCACTTTGTTTAATCAAATGGAGACATCCAAAAAAAAAAGACCTTGATCATCCACTTGAAAGACTTTCAGATCCTCAAGAAGCCTTGATGTGTCTCTCAAGCCCATTGGCCTGCACTCAAAATGATCTCGCCGCAGGACACCGTTGTCCTTGAAATGACAGAAAAGTGGCCATTTTGGCTCTGTTTCATCCCGTGCTCCATAACGCACATCAGAGATCAGTGGAGCAACCGAAACAACTTCATCTGGGACATACACACACTTTTTTTAAAAAAAAACAAAAAACTTTTATTTATTGCCATGCCATGCCAAATATGATGGAGTTTATGCTTTGAAAATATTCAACCAATGATGGAGGTCAACATGAACAGTAAAAAGAACAATGTAAGATGTAAACTGCTTAATAGGTTTTTATTTTTTATCAAGTTTCTTAACTTTGTTGAGAATTATGTCACACAAAATGCCCTTTAGAGTCATTTTCTTACTTTCTTCGACTCTCACCCTTGTCCTTTTCTTCTTCTGGTGTACAGTGTTCATGTTTTACCTCAGGCTACACGATGTCTGCAGTTGTGGCTCCATACTGTGTGCCAATTATCACCTGTACTGTAATACACACTTGCGTGGCAGCAGGTGAATCCTTGTGTGTGACATGATATACAGTATAATCATGACTCCTGCCTTTCTGCTTTAGTTCATTCACACTATGTTGGGGATGTGGTTGCAGTCTGCCACATTTTTTGAAGAGTTTTGGGAGAAACATTTTCCAGAAAGACAAGTTAAAATAACAAGGTCAATCGCTGGGAAAATCAAATTATCCGAAACTTTAAATGCTAACTCTAGTTGCTACGTCATCAAATAATAAAGTCCGCATTTTTCTCTAAACAAAAAGACAATTGCCATGACTGCTGTCTTTGTCAAATACAATGAACAAGACCATTCAGAGACATGAGCTGCCCGCCATACGGCTACAAAACAATGTATTATGTGGGAAAGTACCACATTCTGGGATCTGGGGGCACAGTTTTGTATCTGTCTTGTAGTTATGGAATGCAGATTATGTTTCATTGCAATCTTTTAGGCATTCTGATTACTGTGCGGGTCGATAAGTAGCGCACATGCCAAAAGGAAGGGGAAGCTCCCTTTATGGACACAGCTCGAAGCTACAGAAGAAAAATCAGGACTCACAGAAAGGAAAGGAGTAAAAAACAGAGTAACAATAACAAAAATAAATTTATTCAATCTCAGGAAGACGTTTAACAAGGCACAATAATGGTTTTGCTAAACTATTTAATATGTACATAGATATTTCACTTTTGACAAAGCTAAATTAGTACATAACAGCAATGTTTGTTGTAATGAGATCCAAGGTTTAGCCTCTGTAACATACTGATGATACAGTGATAAGTATGGCAGTATTACATAACAGCCATTACAAGCCATCGGAAAGGTAAAAATAAATATCTGTTCATGCAGATTTTGAGGTGGAAACTACCGGCAGCTGTGAGTCAGGATATAAAAAAAAAAAAGAATAATATACCATCATCAGCATTTATTGTTGTAGCAAACGCTGCAATTTACCACAGTAAATACTACATGTAGTCACTAAAAGAGTAAGAGCTCAGGTCAGGAATCCCAAAATGTGAAGACCAGCCAGGTTAAGCAGGAAACTAATATCACCGAAGACAAGCAAGCAGTCAGAGCAAGCCACTGAAATGACCACGGTGCGCCAAATGTTTTACTCTGTTCAGACGCGGTTGGCACAGACTCGGAGGTTTTTATCCTCGACCAGGGTGACTGGGATGAAGGTGATTGTCAGGATGGAGGTTTTTTAGGCTTCCGCATTTTCTTGAGCTTCTCTTGTCTCACCGTCTCGCCTTCCAAAGAGGACAGCTCAGATATCCTGTGGCTGAAAGAGCGAGGGGCTCCGACCATTGGGTCTGGATAGGACTGGTCTGAAGGAACGGGAAGGGGGAGAAGAAGAAATATTAGACTGAGTAACAATGATGAATAAAAGAGAAAAGTGCAGCATTAGCACAAACAAGGGCAAACACACTCTGGCCTCTCCTGACAACACTAGACACTCCCCTTGTCCCACTTTGTTATAATCTTTTTGTCTGAAGAAGTAAAAACCATAAAAATGACATGTTTGCTGCTGATAAATCAACATCATAAACATCTGTACAGGTTGAAGGTCGGATTCTCTTTTTCCTTTTCTACACAGTTTGAGGGCGTTCCTGACCTGACGTGTCAGGACCACAACAAATACCCATCGCAGTAACTCACTCTTTTGATTGTCTTTAACAGTCAGTAGGTTGTAGGTTGGATAATTCACCTTAGGCCTGCAGAAGAGGAGGAAAGCAGAAGAGGCAAAGGTCTGAGGAATAATTGAGAAAACTATTGATTGGACCTGGTCTCATTTAGTTTAAAAGGGCAAAAAAAATACCTGCTGAGTTTGCAGCTCTCAACTGAGAAGGTGTTTCTGCCGTTGAGGACTAAAGTGGAAGGAATGATGATGGCTGGACTTGTATTCAGTTCGTATCTTTCAGGGTAGCTGGAGGACAAAAGTGAGACCACTATGAATGTGAATATGAAATATAAGGCTGCATAAATCCATCATTAGTCTGATTTTATCCAAATGTACTTTTTACACTAATGTCATGTGAAAAGACACAAAATGTTCCCACATATGGAGGACTAATAGTAATAAATGATCTCATTGTGCAAAATAATAATGGTTCGGTTTTAGCTGGAATCATTCCCCCCATGTTGCCAGAATATTTCCCATTAAAAGCTATCGGTTTGAAATCCTGAACATGTTTGTGACAGATAAATTGCGCGTGCCAAAATTTTAATTTCTCATATTCACATATTCTTGTCATTATGAGACAGCAACTCAGTCTAATTACTGCAATCTGTGCAGCTGTCTCCAAAAAAAAAAAAATGCTGAGAGGAGTACAGCTACAACTACAGCACTGACTGACAGTAATCCACTGCTGGTTACCCCAGGGTGAAGGGCCGCCCAGCATGGCTGTGGGAAAGCTCCTTGGAGAGGCTGAAGGGATGCAGGTTGCCAGGTCTGTGCACATGGTAGTCTCTTGGTAGTGGAGGAATCACAGTTCTGGTCCTCTCCAACCTCGTAACTAAACAAATAATTAGACTCAGAACAAGCATCTGATATGTTTTTTTTTTTCAATAAGAAAGGAATATGACTATATTGTAAAGTCGGTCTCAAGTATCAGTGTTACACTTGGAGTCACTGACTTGACACCTGTGCTCATTATGTGTGATGACAACTCCACCTACTGGCTGTCAGGATACATCCCAGGAAAAAACCTCAGATTCAGTGTATCCACTTTTAAAAGCAATTCAAGTCTTTAGGTCATACTGTGTGTGATAATATTTCTATATAATACACGTGAAATAAATCTATTCTCAGATGTGTGCTAATATTCTTCGGTCCTTACATTTCTTATCAAAAAGAAAGTGTCTCCCACAGATGTCCTTCTTTGGGTCATTCTCTGACTCCAGTTTGTCATGTTTGGCTACATTAGGTGACCTGCACATAGATTGAAAAGACATAACCACACACACACACACACACACACACACACACACACACACGGGTTGAAAAACACCCTGAATAATGGCAGAAACAGCATATGGTGTGTATTATTCTTGGTTCTTTAAGTGTAATACCACCAAGAATATCCCTTTCACCCACTTACCCTCCTGCTATGATGCCGCTGACCAAGGCTCTCCAATCCTTGGACTCTACAACAGATGAATGGTGTTTGCTCAGCACACATTTGACATTAAGACCGTCAAGCTAGCTGCGTGTTCAGCAGATACATGGAGCACGCTTACTCACTGCTCAAGGGTTGTATCACAGGGAATTTCCTCCTCGTATGATTATTCTGTCTGAAAGCTGCTTGTCCTCCACCTGCCCCCATCCCGAAGTTCCTGTACGCTGGATATCCAACCGCACCAGGGCCGCGCTGGCTGCAATTCGAGCTTCCCTCTGATATTAAAGCCTTTGCGGTTGGTAGCGATGCGTTAACCTGGAAAGTCATCATACTGGAGCTGCCATACGATGACCGCTTCAAGGTGTCATCTGGTTATAGATTAAATGTGCCACACGCGGTCATTATGTCGGGAAATTCGTACAAACTAATCATCCCCGAGCAAGCAATGCTAAACTGCGGCTCACCACTGTGAATGCTAGTCACCGCGTCGCCATGGAGACAGGCTTCACTTGAACCGTTACTTATACTAACGTTACATGACAGGTGGTGCGTTCACGTTCCTTTTGTTTTACGCTACCAAATATCAGTTTTATATCGTTTTCAGATCAAAGTAATGTTTTATATCAGCTCATGTGTCATATAGTCATCTACTCATCATTCATGGCTCATTAATCGTCTCAACACACTGCTGAAACCTAAACGAACATCAAGTTGAGTGAACACAGAAAGAGACCTCTAACATTACATGCATTAAGTGAAACAATTACACATTAATGACAAGACAAAGATGATTTTTTTCCACGTTTTTTATTGTACATTTTGAGTCCTTTCAAAACCTGAAAGAGAAAAAAAAACACTGTTATAGATTGAGAAAGTAATCTTCATTTGTTTTATACAACACAATGCCCAAGTGTCTGATATGAAGAAAAATTCCCAGACGAACCATCCGACTTCTTATGTGACTAATGCCCTACACCTGAAGATGATTGTGTGACTATGAAACTTGAATACAGATTAGAAGATACAGATTTCTGCTCTGTTTGAACAAAGTTACATTGCCCTCACATCACTTCACTGTCAAGTATCTGCAGTGGATGATTTGACAAATGCTGTCTAAGATGTGGTTTCAGACATAGTTGGCTTATAGTCAGCTAGTTTTCACCATAGTCGATAAGATGGGGAAAAAAGAATATGCATCATTAACCACACCGAAGAACTTCTACATACACACACTCTGTAGACCTGCGACGTCCCTACAACTCACCATAACTTCAGTTCATCCTCCTGATCATTCTGTTGATCTGATCCTCCCTGTTGCCAGCGTCTCCTCCCTCCACAAAGTGTGTGGTCTTCTTGTTCATACCACCACGGGGTGATGACAGCTTGAAGGGCCACAGGAAGTTGTTGGCGGGCTTGAAGTTCTTTCCAACTGTGTAAATCTCATGGATGAGATCCTCAACACAGATGATGCCATATTTGCCTGCAGATCAAAAGACAATGTGTTTAACAACTGTACAACTTCCCGCACACGCACAACTTCCCAGTTTGTTTAAACACAAAGTCACTGTTACACATGGTTTCAGACAAAACTGGCTTAGTTTGCAGTTTTTCTCACCATAGTCGATAAGACGGGGAAAAAAGGTGTGCATCATTAACCATGTGTAATACTATGCTTTAATCCAACAATACATTACAAGTTAATAATTCAGTTGCCATTCCACCTGTAGCAGTAATAAACACCTTAATCCTGCCTTGAGCAAGAGCATGTCTCATCTAAAATTAAACTCAGAGAGAAAGCATACCTCGCTACCAATTATTACTCCCTCTAGAGGAATAATACTGTTCATCGTGATGGCTCACAAGTAATATTAGGTTCTCTTAAACAATTTATATACACGCCTGTACACTGTGCTATGTAAAGACAGTGAAGAAAAGAGGTTTATCATTTTCCATACCAAGGGCCTTCTCCACCAGAGCGTTGTCTGTGAGGGCGATGCGCTGTTTCCTCATCCTGCCGTGCCCACGCTTGTAGATAAGCTCACGCACCGACTTCAGGTTGGGGTACCTGGTGGCACAACAAGTCATAAAGGTTATAAAATAAGCTCAAACTAGTTCTGAGCATCTAAAATAAACAAAACTTTAATGTCTGTCTTAATGTCTGTCTTGTCCCATGACATTAGAATTTCAGCTCATTTCCTCTTGAAATGTTATCACTTTGACTACGGGCTAAAAACTTAACCTAAACAAGGAAAAGCGTTTCAGTTGTGTTGCCAAAACTTAAAGAAAAGGTTAAAAAACATAACTTAACGCTCATCACCTCAAAACATGTGGGACTTTGGGTCAAAGGTAAATCACCTGCTCTGACTTATTAGGTTGTGACCAGATGTGCTACATGCTTGAGTAGTGCAGCTTCTGTTTTCTGTGATGAACACACACACGGATGAGCATTAGCATCTAGTGTCATGTTTATCATGCGTTCAACTCACAGTAGATCAAGTGTCTAAGACATTCTTATAAAAAGCTATAGCACTAATTAAGTTCATTAAGTGACGGTCAAATTTTACAGCACCTCTCAGCAGTGTCAAACACTCAGAAGCTCAGAAACATTCCCTTCATCCTGTACTTTTAATGAGCCATTAAAGCTATACCTTCATGCAGCCAGTCATTCACCTGCTGCAAGCAAATTTGACATTGGGTCTGCTTTTATGAAAACTGTTTAACAGCACTTACTCCCTGACATTTGACGTGAATTTAACAACCAAGTACAGCAGCATTACATGCCAGGTCATAATATTCTGAGGTGGTTGCCATTAGGCGTCTTTAAAGGGAAGTATCAACACTGTAGAACGGAGAATCATCTGTCTTCATTAAAACTAAATAACTTTGTTATTCCAAACCAATAACCTGTGATCAATAAACTTATTTTCTTGAAAAAAGATGACCGGTCCCTGTTGATGGATTGTGGTTTCAGACAAAACTGGCTTAGTTTCAGTCAGTATTCACCATGGTCGATAAGACGGGGAAAAAAGTGTGCATCATTAACCACATCCCAGAGAGCAAACAGTTAGTGACCAGAGGCAGTGTTCATCAGTGCACTACTACTAAAACTTCTTTTTTGGTTAGCCTCACCTCCATCGTGAGATCAACACCAGGTTTTTAGTAATAACAGCCTTACCCCCAGGCGATGTAAGGCTCGGCGATCCTGAGCATGTTGATTGAAGCCTTGTTCAGCTTGACAAACACACCATTGAAGATCTGGCGCAGACGAAGCAGCTGCAGAACCTTGCGGACCTTTGGGCTGACACCGTTGATACTGCAAAACAAAACGAGGACGGTTAGCATATGACGGCATCAGTATGCAGCTTCCTCAGTGAGTTCATCGATTGTGGTTTCAGAAATAATTGGCTTATTTTGCATTTTGTATCACCATAGTCGATCAGTCGGGGAAAGAGGAACATCATTAACCACGCAGCTGACAGCATTAACAGGGCAAGAGACTGAATCAAGTACATTTACATGGATTGCTGTATTGACCAAATTTAGGCATTACTAAATAAAATGGCAATCTTAACTCTGTGTGTGTTAAACAGTTTAACATGCTCTTATATCACTAGCATGCAAGATAAACCTACAGCAACAGCATGGCATGTTAGGCGTCCAAACAGATGTTTAAAAAGTCCACATCAGCAGCTTCAGCTTAATGTCTGAAGTCTAGCAACCCATGTAAATGTTACTGATGACAGGCAAGTCAGTTCTATCCTCAGTCGACACTACTCACCCTCTGATCCTGATGACAAAAGCCAGTTTGGGCTCAGCGGGCACATAGTAGTTTCCCACTTTGCGAGCAGTACGGCCCAGGCGGATTTCACGCCTGTACATCTGCCTGTACTCCTTGTGGTACTTCTCAGCCCTCTTGTAGATCAGTTTCCTGGTTACTTTGCGGGCCTGAGAACACAAAGAAAACATGGTTCGTTCAGTGTAAAGACTACTGACACCGACGACTACACGAATTAGATCAGCTCTTCTCTGAGTGTGCCACTACAGGAGCAAGCAACTTACCTTCTTCTCAGCCAGCATCTTCTTGATACGCATGGCCTTCATGGTGGCGAAGGCCTTTCGCCTTTTCAAAAGGCTCTCAGGGACCGCCTGTACTTTTTTTCTGTTACAGAGAGAGTAAACTTCAGAATCACACTGGAAACACACTGACAATATCGACTGCACTCTTCACATGGCGAGTTTACCACGTTGACACATCTCACAGTCGCCACTAGTAGCTAGCTAACAGCTTGCTAGCCGCTTGCTAACCTGTCATATACCGGATTGTACTCATGTTGTCTCTCCCTTCAATGGTGGCTTATTTACGTAAGGAGCATAAACACTAAAGCCAGCGACATATTGTAATAGTTCATTCTTAACTGTGTTACTATTTAATCACAGAAAAAAGCTGCTTGCTCCAAGCTAGGAGGCTGGAGAGACAGCCATGTTGTAACGGCTACACCGAAGTCCCTATAAAGTCATCATAATAGCAATAAAAAATGATAATCCTGAACAATATTACTAGGATAATGGTGTACGCAAACTAAATAATCTATCCAGGGTGTAAAATCAACAAGGATGGTTGTTTAAACACTGGATGTGCTTAGATTTAGAGACAGCAGCAAACACTCACTCTGCGTCCGCCATTGCGCCCACCGAGAAAGAGAAATTTTCTTTTGCGCATGTGCGCGTTAAAGGATTTAGGACCTCCGCGGACTGCCCTTCCAAGTGCCTGATATGAAAAGTTTCTTTTGTTAGCCTATTTAAGTATCATAGAGAGAGTTGTAGTTTTGAAAAAATATAGTCGTTACTGTTTTTTCTTATAGTACTGTTGGTTGAATGGTCTCTAAATACACGGTGTCATATCACGGTCAATTTTATTTTGTTTTTATTTGGATAGCAAATAAATAAGTTTAACAACTAATTCTAGAAATAAATTTTAAACTGTCTGTTCTGTCATACGTGACCATGTTTTCGGCACATATTTGTCATTGTTTTGAAATAATATAATCTACTGTCCATTTATGACCGTGCATTTCCAATTTCCACGCCACGGGTGATGGTTGTACACTCGCTGGTACGGCAGAGGGAGCAAACACTTCATTTTTGCAGACGCGTCTGCAGGGCAAAGTTTGCTTTGCTTGGACAGTGTCGCCGGATCCTGGATTTCAGTGGGGGGAAACAAGACCACCTCGCCTTCTTCAGGTTATAAAACAAAGGCAGCGTGATGCACAACAAAGTTATGGAAATAAGCAATTCCATAATAATGATCGGTATGGCCACTAATAACTTTGCAGCCCATGTTGAATTCAAAACACAGCTCTGTTATAGATGCGCGTTTAATTTGTTTCAAATGTGAGAGCCAAATAGTATTTCTATTTTGGGCTACTTTGAAGTTTACTTTTCTATTCGTTGCAACATTTCATATAGATATTTTTAGATGGGCAAAATTAATGTTTTGCATAAAAAAACACACGGACTTGTAGACCTGAATAGCACAGTGAGCTACAGTATATTTAATTAACAATACAATAATTAATTTAATTACCTAACTCAACTTACCTATCCAAGTTATTGCTCTTTCATAATTAGTATGACTAGTTCTGCTTTTAATGTTGCTGTTTGCCTCTTTTCTGAAGCTTAATTTTGAATAGAATCCAATATTTACATTTTGGCATTAACACTCTAATTCTTCCACCCGTGGTTTGGACACCGGACACGCCCACCACACACATGATAAAGGCTGCTGCAGGACGTTACACAACGTCTTCAGCCAGCGCTATAAAGTGGGGGATGTTGGAAACCGGTGAAAAACGTTTTCACATTGCACCCTACACTCACCCCCAGGTGCGCCTGCTGTCCTGAAAGCAGTCTGTCCTACACCATCAAAATCACCTTCATGTAAAACCACATGGATCCAGTCTTTTCTGCTTCTGTCTTGGTGCGTCATCTTATCTAATCTTTCCACTTTCACAATGAAAAGCGCGTACTGAATCATTGCCAGTAAATTGCTATGGTGTGTGTCAGACTGGTGACGGCTTGAAATCAACCCCAAAATAGCTCAAATGACATATTTTGGATATTTGAATGAATGATGAATGTTTCGCTTTGTATGGGCGGACATTGACCTGGATTTATAAAATGTGGCCTGATCTCTGGCTGTTTGAAAACTGCATTTTGTGTTGAAAAAACTCAGGATAATCAGTGTTTCTAAAATCCTAATCCCAGTCATAATCAAAAAAATATATTAAAAACAAAGATCTTGTGATATTAATCAGTGGGACAGTTTATTTTTTGTTTGTCCTAAACCCATATTTGATATATAAGTTTGTTTAAAATATAATAAAATTACAACGAGAAAAAAATGCAGTGGTTTCAAAGGGTGTGAATGCTATTCTGTGATCTGTCTTTGTGATACTGAATTTGAGGGATGGGGGGGGAAAAAACCCGCAACAGATGAGTGTTAGGTGAAATCTTTGAGGTTACATCACCTCTCTGAGTGTAGTGTATGGACCCGGCGCTTCATCCTGACAGGCGCTCAAGTCTCAGTCCTATTGGGTCCAGCGTTGATGGGTGGATTGAATAAATAGCGAGTGAGACGCGAGTAAGGGTGTGAGATGAGTGGAGGAGCAGCAGCAGAGGAAGTAGGAGGCACACACACACACACGCACACACACTACACATACACACAGTTCGTAGTAGCTGCTCATAACTCACCGCAACAGTAGTGGCAACTGGACTCTGACTGAGCAGCACCTGAACTCTCTTTTCACGCACACAAGTTGCGGTAGCTGCTTGCGCTTTAGTCATTTTTTTCCTCACCACTTTTACGCGCGGTGTTTGCGGGTTTTTTTTTTCGCCCCTGCCTGCAACTGTGCAACCAAGTTTGTCGGCGTGACCCTACCTATCTGCTGCGCTAAGGTTTCCCTTCCTTCGCTACTTGTTTTGAATTATCCGGTCAAAAGATGATGATTATCATCGCGGAGTTTTTCGTGGTCATTTTGAAGGTGCTCTGGGCGTTTGTGACTGCCGGGGCTAAATGGGTTGTGCGGCCCAAGGAGAAGAGCGTGGCGGGACAGGTGTGCGTGATCACCGGGGCTGGAAGCGGCCTCGGGCGGCTCTTTGCCAAGGAGTTCGCCCGGAGACGAGCGATACTGGTGTTATGGGACATAAACAGCCAAAGCAACGAGGAAACTGCGGAGATGGTGCGGCAGATATACCATGAACTGGACACTCCCATAACCAAAGACGGTAAGTCTGCTTTATTTGCAGCAATTAGGATGTTATCAGGGTTTTTTTTACGCATGGTCAGCGAAATCACCGGTCTTAGGTGGCAATCTGCTGTTTGTAATCTGTGGTTCTTAAGTGTTAAGTGATTATATTTCAAAGATACTAGATACAGTATTATCGCAGGCTGTGTGTAAATGTTTCACACAAGATATGTGGACATGGTTGCAGCGTCTCACAGGCATCAGATCTTTAAACATGACTGACTTGCTTCTTCAGATGGTCTCTTAACATTAGTTTTTTTGAAATGCATGATCAACCTTGACTACTCCATTAATTTGCCTGCTCAACAAACTTTTTCACCGATCACTTTAGTCACCTATTTCCATCTTCTTCTCTCCCTCTCACCACCGCTTTGCAGGACCTGTTGGAGGGGTAGAGGAGGTCCCTCCTTTCCAGCCGCAGGTCTACACCTATGTGTGTGATGTGGGAAAGCGTGAGAGTGTGTATTCCACGGCCGAGAAGGTGCGCAGAGAGGTGGGAGAGGTAGACATACTGATCAACAACGCCGGCGTCGTCTCTGGCCATCACCTCCTGGAGTGTCCCGATGAGCTGATCGAGCGCACCATGGTGGTCAACTGTCATGCGCACTTTTGGGTGAGTTTATGCACGGACAATGAAGCGCGTGAAAACATGTGATCTGTGTGGTGTGGTCCTATAGTATGATGGTTTGATCTCTCTGCCTCAGTTTCCATGAGCACAGTATTATCAAATGTGTTTACTGTGATGCTATGTTCACAGGAATGTTTCCAGCCTGACTTGCATGCCTATTCATAATCTTATCCTTCTCTGTGCCAAGAATCAAAGGTGTGTGTGTGTTTGTGTGTCTCTGGGCCTGAAAAAGTGTGACCATAAATAGTTCCCTGGCATGTTCAAATTTCAGCTCCACTTAGTTTAATTCTGCCAGAGGAAAGTCACGGGTTTGGCTTTGCAAATCCTGCCTTTGCTGCTCTCTGGCAGCCCCGATCAGTGATGATCCACATGGTATGTCAGCCCTTCCCTCTCCTCTCCTCTCTGCAGCGCAGATCTGCACAAATCTGACTTGCGTGATTGAAGTGGGGGGGTTCTGTACGTGGGTTGGATCTGTGTTGGATCAGCTCGCCACATTTTGTTGGCAGGCAGTGATTTGTTGTGTATCAGATTTTACTCTGGCTCCGTTCCTCCGGCCTTTTCAGTGTGAATACTTATCTGAAAGGCTACGTGGACTTGATGGAGTGAATATGTTGTACTTAAGATAAGCATAAGCTCCAGTGTGGAACAGGCCAGGTGCTATCACAGCTTTTTTCATGCGCTTGTGTATGTTTTGGGGGGCATGGAAAGCAGCTGGCAATTAGAAATCCATTGAGAAGAGTAACCATACTGATGAGATTGAGAGTTAAGTGTGTAGCATTTAAGCCCCTCTTCTAGTCCAAATAAACCACTAATGATAATTGATTGCATTGCTCGGCTACAGTTGGCCACCTGTGTGGGACAATTGTAGTGATTGTGCACAAATTGGTTTATAGGCCTGCTGTGGAGTATTTAGCAAAGATTCAGATTGTGTCCTTTTGCCTGTTGGCATGGCTCTAAATTGACTATTTCATCTTTGATTGCATTTGCCACGATATATTGAGCAATGGGTCTAGTGAAGCGCATGATGCTCATTTTGAGATTTTGGCTGCAGCCTCTTCTTTTTTAACAGAGAACCGCATTCTCAGTGATACCATGAAACCACAGTGATTGTGAAGCTCCCTAATTGAGCATGAAAATCTCTTGTGTTGTCAGTCAGGCAGGTTGTGTATTTCCTCCTTTAATGGATGCTCCATTCAACTATTCATGGGGCTCTCTGCTGGCCATCACCACGTTCTTTTTTTTTTTTTTTTTTTTTTTTTTTTTTTTACATCCAGGATTTGAAGTCAGGATCCAGTGGTTGGGTGGCAGATTTGGGATTTTTTAATAGGGGCCTGTGTTTGTTCTCCCATATTCTGTGGAGAGCGTGGTTTCTTTAGGGGTGGGGGGGTGGGTGGGGGGGGCAGATGAAAGAGGAACTTAATGAATGGCGACAGCCAGAATGGAGGATGTGGTTCATTAAAGACACAAGCTAGATGAATAGAGCTTAGACTAACAGGGACCTGTCCACTTTCCTTTCTAACACAAACACGGTACAGTTACTCATTGCATGCAGTATGGAGAATTATACAAACCTTTGATTTATTTCCCCCCCTTTTTGATCAGCAGGTTTATAAAACGGCTTAATTATTATTAATTATGGTTCATGACTGAAGTAATACCAGTTTAGAGCCTTCTCATACCAAGTCGGTTTTAAATGAATATTTGTGTTCATGCTGACGCAAAAGGATATTACAGAAGCGGTTTGACTTTCTTGAAAACAATGAGTAAGAAATCATGAATCATTTTAATTAAGGTTAAGTTGAGGTTTACTTGCTCCACCATTGTCCTTGCTTTTAGGCTTCAGCAGTGGACATTAACATTCTGGGATGCATTCTTCGTGAGGTGTGTTCATCTCATTCAGCTTGTCAAGCGTCACTATTTGGCAAAACTTCATTACTCAGGGCCACTCAGGGAGGTATCAGGAAAAATCCCCAATACTTCTCCACCTCCCTGCATTAATCCCAGCCAGTCACTGAAATTACAACAGTTTCTCAAGAGCAACGTGACAGCAGGTTCAAAGCTTTCCCTACATCTAAAATACACCAGAGTGCAAAATAAGCACAGAGGAAGACGGCCAAGTTTAGATGAAAAAAAGATGATCTTTATTTTGTCTCATTTGTTGGACAGCGTAGTGGGAATAAGGCAGGGATGGAGACATGAACAGGAAGCGGATGGTAATCATAGTGTGTGTGTGTGTGTGTGTGTGTGTGTGCCTGCCAGACTGGCCCAGCTCAGACCCCACACTTCTTCTGTCCTCCTTCCACAGGCCCCTCTGACTCCTCCCAACCTGATTTGGAGGCAGTGGGTGCAGCTGCATGGCAGTCATGGAGGCCAGCACTGTTCATCCGGCTCTGCCACACATACACACACTTTTACGCGTGCACACACACACACACACACACATGGACGAACAGCTATGATTCAGTCCCTTGCTGTCTTTCGGTTTTTATGAGGCACGGGACCATAACATTTAATTTGTTTGATGATGCTTTGATTAATCCAGCTGGCGATTTGTGATGTTTGGGCCTTTAGTCATGCCGGGATGGGAAATGTGCAGTCATTTCAGTAAGTGTCACCAGTTTATGTTTCAGGATTAGTGTGTGTCTAGTGGAATGACATGAAAGGAAATCATCCTCAGCATCTTGAGCTGGTTATCCAACAGGTGGTTTATGAACAATAAGCAGTTTCTCCTCCTCCTGGAAATTGTACCTCTCTCTCGTGCGATTACATGAAAGCACAGAGCGCTCGGCAGTGACATGGCGGGAAAAGAGCAGAGGAAAGAAAAGAGGAAGGAAGGCAGTGCCTTCCCATCCACAGGCGAGGCGAGAGGGTAATGGTAAGCTGCTGCTGACCCACTTTATCTGACAATTGGTTTCTTGTCTGTGGATCAGCTTGACAAGATGCCAGGCGACAGGAGCCAAGTTCCGCAGGCCGCATTCCTGCTGTATCCAGAGAAAGGAGGCAGCCAGGCAGAAGGGTCCTACTTGACTGGTTTTATATGGGCCCCTCCTTAGGCCTGGTGCACCTGTACCCCCTCACTGGAGTTAGCCACAACTACTCCCATGTTGGGTGTCTCCCTGAACATGTACCTGTTCGCAAGGGAGGGGGATCAGGGCTGTGACTAACAATTATTTCGATCTATTAATCTGCCAATTTATATCGGGACAAATGCCCATTATAATTTCCCAGAGCTGTGTCTTTGAATGTTCTGGTTTAGCTGACCAACAGTCCAAAACCCAAAGATGGTCAGTTTGCTATCATGTGACGAAGACCAGCATTCAATCCTCTCATTTGAGTGGCTGGAACCAAAGAATGTTTGGCACCTTTGCTTGAGAGAACAATTCTTAAGGTAGATTAAACAGACAAATGGACTAAAGTGACTATAAGTAATGATACAGGCTTTAGCTAACTTAAGTCTTCTTAAGGTAACACAGTCTAATTGCCATGGGATGATTACCCGAGAGTGAAAAATACTAGTCTACGGTGTAACCAAATGTACACACGGACGCCAAGAATTTAGTTTTTGTGTCACACATTGAATTCTGGGATTCTTTGTGTTTATACTGCATCGACACTGCATCCCCGCTGGCTTATTGATGCCGTTGCTTTCCAGGTAAATTGGATTCCATTAGTACAACCAGCACGGGGTTTGAGGTTTAATCAACTGTAGCAGAGGCTTACTGACCAGCAAGACCACCACAACATGACCAATCCGCATCCATCATCCCTGATGACCAGTAAACACAACCCTCTCAAATTCCCAGATCTGTTGTAGGATCAGAAGAGCTCATGCGTTTTGTTTTGTTTTTTTCTTCTTCTTTCTCTCTCTCTCTCTCTCTCCTTCATTCTCTCATCCAGGGAGAAGTCAGCCCAATTAAATGGCCATCTGGTCCTACACTAAGGCCAATATTTTGTTCATATTGCTGTTGGTCAGGCGCTTGCACTAATGCAGTCTGACACCCCAGCTGCAAGAAGCTTTGTGTGGCTTAAATGTTCCTGGGGGCACGCACCAATTAGGGGTTGCAGCGGGCAAGGCATCCCCACATAGGCCAAGGAGGCCCGACTGTGTCAGCGGGTAATTTAGCGGAACAAGGGAGCGTTGAGACCCAATTACGGCAGCTCTGATGTAAGACACGAGCCCCTGGTTGCCTTCACACATTTTGTGTCTGAGAGGTCAGCGGGGGTCATACCCACATGCCAGAGCTGCCATGAGAAGCAGGACATTGCACGAGGGTGGGAGACAGACGGGACGTTTGTTCACGTGTAGCTCCGTCCTTTTAGCTGAGGGAACGGGCCTTTCCTCCCATCAGTTCCAGTTATTTTCAGACCACTCAGCAAAATTGTCCAGTTGTATCTGAGTGTTGGCTTTAGTCTGAGAATATTGTGCCAGATCAAGTCATTCCCCGCTCTCTGAAAGTTGCTGTGGGAGTGGGAAACTTTGGCTCCGGTCAGGTATGGGCATATCTTAAGTTAATGCTTCATTTGCACGCAACTCTCTCCCTCATCCGCTGCCATTCTGGCTTGCAGAGGCCTTTCTCAGCTCGTATCCAGGCTTCGTGTTCTCTTGCCCCCCTCTCTTTGGGCCCCATCATTCAATGAGTTGAATATTGCAGCAACTTAAATTTATGTCCTGGAAAAGTGCAGATGTTTGGAGCGGAGTCAGATCAGTTATACTATACCTGGCTATAGAATAAAAGCCAATAACGGTGAAGTCATCTCTTTGTCAGCCTTACTCCGTGTAGATCGGACTTATTGCTTCCAGTTTTGTTTACTTCCTAAAACCAGGAGAAGGATGTCTAAGCACAGCAGAGATTACAGTAGAAGTCTGATGCAGTGGGTGCAGTTTTAATGAGGCTTTTCCTCCCCTGCCAGTGGTTTCATGGCTGTACTACCTGGTACCATGCACTCTTCTGGCTCTGTGCTCCTCTCCAGCAAATGTTTACAAAGTAGGCTGAATCGTTTCTCTGGCCAGATTTACATACTGTACTGACCACTGAAACTGCTGCCTTTCATTTACTGGACCACAGGATAACAAACGCTCAAAACAAAAAAGCGACGTCTTTTAAAATTTGACTGCAAAAATCCTTTGAATTCATACTTTAACTTCTAAAACTGCTAATTGTTCCAGCGTTGTTGTGATGTAAAGGTGTCCTCTGTTCTTAATTTGCAACCTTGTGACATTTTCAAAGGGCATTGTAAGCTCCATGCATTGTTCTTCACTATGGCAGCGCACATCTGACTTGAATAGATCTAGCAGCGCTACCAACAAAAGGCCTGCTGGTTGTTTGTAGACCTCCTAGTGGGAGAGTGATTGGTCAGTTCCTGTCATTGCCGTCTCATGTCACACCTGCTGATTGGCTCATGCTGTGTCCAAAGTCAGCAGACGGGCAGAATGAGGAATGGATACATAGGTTAATCAACTGTAACCGCTAACTCCCTCTGAATCTCCTCCGCGGGGGTTGCTCTTCTCACCACCTCACTAACTCCCATTGGACCGGCCGGTGGAACCACTCGGGCTCTCACGTGGCACTCCGGTGAAACTCTTTCATCTCAGGGCTCATCTCGCTGCCAATTGTTCTGCTGACTGCTGCTCGGGCAGGGCGCAAGGCTGTGTGGGTAGACGAGAGGCTGAATTGTATTGTTGTTGAGTGAACGGAGGCCTATGATTGGTGTTGTCACCAAGTCTTTAGAGCCGGGCCCAACGACGGGCACCAGATCTGTGTGGGAAAAGAACAGATTGTACAGCAGCGCGCGCGCGCGCGCGTGCGCACACACACACACACACACACACACACACACACACACACACACACACACACACACACATAGCAACACACACACACACACACACACACACACACACACACACACACACACACCACATACCTGTTTGTTCAGTGAATACCTGTAAAGGGGAAAACCCTCAATCTTCTATTCCCTCAACATCTAATTCACACCTTTCACAAAGGTAAAACACTCAACTGAAAATTTAACTTTTTCAAACGCTGCACCTCCAGCGCTCAGACTGATTCTTCTTTTTTTTAGTGTGTGTGTGTGTGTGTGTGTGTGTGTGTGTGTGTGTGTGTGTGTGTGTGTGTGTGTGTGTTTGCGTGTGTGTGTGCGTGCATGTGTGTGTGCCCGTTATGAATTCTCATTCAGACGCCTCTCTCTGCATCACCATGGAGAAGAGGGAGAAACACATAGAGAGGGGGAATGAGAGGGAGGCAGAGAGGATCAAAGGGCTTTGGCACAGACAAACTGCACAAGTGAACTAACCTTCCTCTTTTTTTCTCTTTGCCCTTCTGTCTCTTCTGTCCTTCCCCCAGACCACCAAGGCGTTTCTCCCCAAGATGCTGGAGCTGAATCATGGTCACATTGTGACGGTTGCCAGCTCCCTGGGTTTATTCAGCACAGCTGGAGTGGAGGTTAGTATCATACACAACAACACGTACACATCCCATCGTTCCCACCATCCAAAACCAGTGCTTTTCTCCAAAGCTCTCAGCGTGCCAGCTAGCACACTGGGCCGGGGGAGGTTAGGCCCCCTTTCTCTAGTTGTCCCTCCACCCGTTAAATTAAGGGACACAGATGAGCATTGGGGAGCCTCTTATAGATTCCTCTATCTGCAGCAGTGGGGGTGTTGGGCCCCTATTGGGCTCTGGCCCTGGGGCCAGAATGAGCTGACAGCTCCCCAAGAGACAGAGACATCTTCATCACTGCTTTGTGAACAACTCGGTGCTCACTCAGTATTCAGCTCACAGCAGTTTTTGGTTTTCCTTCCTATAGTTTTTTTTTTTCTTTCTTTTTTCCAACCCTGTACAGATTCTTTTTCTCATTTTAATACATTAAAATATTCAGTGGAGTCATTTGTCCCCATAACCACAGAGGGAGTAAAGTGGTAGCCCTCCTAGAAGGTTTTATTTTGATATTTCAGAGGGCAGCGCTCTCATTTATCCCCTTCCTCGGCCGGGAATGGTGTCATTTTCAGATTGTCTACAGGGACTACTACTCCATTTGGCTTTGTTTTTATAGCTGCACGTTTGCTTTTGTTGTACGAGCATTCATCCATAATGATCGAGTCCCCCTTCAAAGGATCTGAAGCTAAGTCAGTTTTTGTTAAGCTATTATGCTTCCTGGAAATGCCTCGAATGCGATTTCAGACGTGCGCATTAATTTGAGGGAACCAAAGCCCTCATCTATCATGTGGGCACAGTCAAATCTCTTTATCCTCCCCATGTTTAGCGACATGCATCTGTGTTTGCCCAAGCCTCCTTTTTTTTTTTTTTTTTTCATAAAGATTATTTCCATGGCGAACCACATCAAAACCTTCCCGCCAAGCAGAGCAGTCTCCTGATGCACTAGAGAAGAATGCTAATGAAACCGTAGAACGGCGGACAGGCTCGCTCAGGTTTTTTGTGGCTGTATCATTAACAGCAAGGAGAGACCTCTGTGCCCGTGGGGCATGTTTGATAATGTTCTCTGTGGTCCCTGGGTGCGGGCTGGGGCAGAGTTTTACAGGGCTAACCTGTTCTCCCTTTATTCCCTCCAGGATTACTGCGCCAGTAAGTTCGGTGCCATTGGGTTCCACGAGTCACTGAGCCATGAGCTGAAGGCCTCAGAGAAGGATGGCATCAACATGACTCTGGTGTGCCCTTACCTGGTAGACACGGGAATGTTCAAAGGCTGCAGGATAAGGTAAGCTTCAACACACACACACCGGCTAGTCTAATTGTTTTTTTGTTTTTTTTTTTTAAAAGGTTTCTCGCACCTGGTATGAGTTTGTCATCTCTAATTTTCACCATATAAAATTCCTCACAAACACCTTGTTGAACTTCAAAGCAAGCAGCTGACGGTTTGTGCTCGGTTGGAGATGTTACAGAGTCGCTCGTACGCCATTGGTCAGCGCTTTGCTTAAACAAAGAGGGCGACTTTCCTGAGGGAAAACCTCACCAACAGGTGCACCTGGGATAAGCTGCTCACCCCCCCCCCCCCCCCTTTTCCCCACCTCACTTTGTTTGGATAGTTGCAGTCAGCAGGTAGCATGTTCTCTGGCTTTACTTCGTCCCAAAAGTGCCTCATCTGTGCAATAAAACAACCTTTTTTAAAAAAATCCAGTATCACTTAATTCAGGCGCGTTAGCAGCAAATCCTTAAAGTATTCAAACATCCTGCTAAATCTCAGTATCTTTACTCAGTTTCCTGATTTTGAGCCTGTAATTAACCAAGTTATATTTTCTTTTCCATCCAGGAAGGAGATTGGTTTTTCTGCCTCCCCTGAAGCCAGAGTTCTGTGTGAACAGGCCATGAGAGCCACTTCTCACCGACCAGCCCATGATCTGTACGCCTCGCATCGTCTATATGGTCAACTTCATGAAAAGGTGAGCAGCCTCTTGCATTCTAATATCCAGTTTTTTGATTCCATTTCAATTCTTTCACCATCACCTCTAACAGGGAGGATCTCGTGTCATAAATCTTTTCTTTGTCCTGCCTCCTCGCAGCATCCTACCCTTCGAGGCCATTCGTGTGCATACCGTTCCTAGATTTATTAAGTGCATGTACCCTTCCTAGCTCAGAGAAAGAGGCCATGAACAACAACGAGGCTAAGAATGGATCTAGGGCGCTGTTTGTAACAATGAACAGAGGCACATAAAACCTGCAAGCATGAGGAAACAACCACTGAGGATGGAAAAAAAATGGGGAAGACGGGAAGGAAGGAAAGACTGAATCTAGACTGGTGCACTTGCATTGAGCAAACGCAAAGGTTTACCATATTGTTCCTCTGGAACAAAGAAAGCTGTGTATTACACAAAGGATTTATTTGACTTTGTTTTCTTTTTTTTTTCTTTTGTAAGTTTGTTTAAAAGAAACCAACATCTATATTCTGTAAGGTCGTTAGTTTTGAAATCATACAAAGGTATCCAATAATTAACTATTTCATTTGTAATGTAGTCACCAGCCTTATCTAGTGCCATTATGGAAATATACAGCATGTTACTGTACAAACAGTAAAAAAAAAAAAAAAGCCACTTATTTTATTTGTAGACATGCACTGTAATTTCTGATTTTTCTCTTACACTGCCAGCATTCTCTGTGTAGGAAGGTTCAACACAGCATTTCAAACTACCCAACGCCTCCGGACAAGAGAGGCTCTTCTTTTTTCTGAACCATTAGAAATTTGGTTTGCAGCTCAACGGTACTGCTTGTGCCATTTTACACGACATGAATATTTCACAATTAAAGTCGCACTCATATTCCGCTGTTGTTCTAAATATGTAAGCCACAGACGGTAGCATATATGTTGGTAATGGAAGTCATTCCAAATGGGGACATTTGTGCCAGATCGTGGCTGATTTTTACTTCTCACCGGAGTTTGCAGTGCAATGGGCTCAACGTTGTCCCTTCATGGTCCTGTCATTTCAGGTCTGTGCCGACTAACCTCAGATGAAAAGTGGACGAGGGAGTCAATGTCCTGGGTTGAACTAACATGTGTGACACATTCAGAATGTACTGCTTTGGGAGAAACTGAGAGGAAATCCATTTTTTTTTTTTTTTTTTTTTTTCTCTCATTTGCCCTTTATTTTCAAGATCTGTGGTGTTTATATTAAAATTTATCTGTTACCAATATTATTTGTTAAAAATAAAATAAAATAAATAACCTGATATAGGCTGTAACCCAGGTGAACCGCTGTCCCAACACTGACGTGTGGTTGAGGAAGTGCATTAAAGACACTAGCTTTTCATTAATTTTTTCCAAAGTAACACTTAAACTCCTCCTGTCCATTGGTCCACCTTGTCCAGTTAAAGTGAAATGTAAATGTTTTAATGTTGTGAATATCCCAGTATCCCAAAATGACTGTCTCCACCATATTTGATGTATGAATATTTTATATACCTTTTTGGGACGACAAGAGCTTTGAATTTCAACTGACATTCCAATAGGCATCATTCCTTCAGTCACAGTGATGAGCCTAAATTCTCTACCTCTTAATTTTTGCCATTTTTTTGACAGCATGACATGCTCTTTTTTTTTTTTTTTTTTTGTACTTCTGAAGACTGCTCCATAGCAGAGCAAATGTGGTTCCAATGTTTAGTGTCTCTACCTAACTTAAATTAATAAAAGTGATTTAGATTATTAAATCATGCACTGTTATTAACTTGAATTCATCTGGAAGGATGACGAGAACACCCTCCAGAATTTTCTATGTTTATACACGTCAGCATGGTCCTATGGAAGTAGTGGAGAGTGTTTGTAGGTTCCCGTGACTCCACGCGACTGTCACAGGAAAGACTTTTTCCGCAATGCCATGAACTCCTTGGACACAGTTTCTGTTGTTAAGATGACACCCTCCCCAGCCCTTTTCTCCTCTTTTGTATGACTACTCTTTTCACTAGTATCAGTATCACTGTCCTCCCACATTGTGCCACAGTGAGTCAGGGCAGGCCTTTAGGATATGGGTGTTGGAGCAATATGGGCATTTGCTACAGTTTACACTGTATGTACAGCACCAAAGCCACGCTAAAAATGAAAGAGGATGCATAAGTGGTCATGTTATAAGCTGTTGGTCATGTTTTAACTTCGCATTACAGTAATGCAGTGCTAATGGTTAGCAAAAACACTTATCAATGGTTTTTAAAAAAGCACTTGGCAAACCATCTGAGAGCAAGACCGATGAAACTCCTTCCATTTCCACTGAGCTGTTATGTGAAGGACCTCTTGTCTCTTTACTTCCCAAAGGAAAGTAAAACAAAGCAAGATTACCTAATCACATCACATTAGGATGTCATGAGCTCGACGGACTCATGCTCACACTGCTGAGTTGTTTGTTGCATGGCTGTAGATGCCTTTGAGATCACGCCCTGGTATTTGTCCGAAAAATTTTGGGGATTTTAGTGACTCAAGGTGCTGTTTATATTCTGTAATAAAAAAAAAGTCATACATAACTGTTGCTCAGCTTGGAAGAAAATGTAAAAGTGCATTTTCTCAACACGCTTTCAACGCTCAGAGATGGTTTAAAATCAATCAAAACATTTTTGGTGTCCTCAAAGATCCCTCCGACATTTTTCAGGCCAAGAAAATAAAACAATGCAATGATTCATATTTCTCGCCTATAAACGTTGGGGAACCATGAAGACTTGCAACCCCATACATCTAAATTCAGTCAGACGCGGCGCTCACAGCCCTTCGAGTTCTGTCTCAGGCTTCCACCGTCAGACACCAGCAAATCAATTCTGATGAGTGATTAAAATGGACTCAGGCTCGCAGTCCAAACAGTGCTAACCTAGAGTCTTACACTGTAAATACCAAAACTGAGCTTTCTTGACACTCCTGTACATCTGCCTGTCAATAAACAAAGTATGATTTAGACAACCAGATCTCAAGAATAAAGTAGGTTTCTTCATCTATTCTGGAACTAATTTCAATTTATCTAACAAAGTTTCACCTCGAAAATTTTTGCAGGCTAAGTGATTCTCCACACATCTATCAGGTGATCGCTCATCTTTCCACACAGAACAAATTGATTTCCCCGGTTGGTACGGAGAACGAACCTATCCTACTGACTGACTGCGAGTTCCTTTCCCTTTACCTCCCGGTGCATTACAGGAAGTGCCGAGACAGAGCCTCAGCTCCACAGCACGCAGCGCTCCTCTGCCGTGACTAATCAGGGCTGGATAAAGTTGCTCAGTGGCAGATTAGTTCTACGCGAGGGGAGAGCTGTACTGACAGTTTCGATCCCTCTGTGTACAGAAGCAATCAGGCACCAAAGTGCAGCCTCCAAGACTCTGTAGCTCAGATCAGCCTCACTGTGTGAAAAAGGCCTTTAGTTAAGTACACACAAAAACGCTCATCCAAGAAAGAAAACTATTAGGATTTGGCTTGAACTCACGCTGACATCTATCAACATCTATAGATTCCCTCACTCTTCATCCTCCTGTTAATACACCTCTAATTTAGAGGACTTCAAGGGGGTCGATGGCACATATCTAGACGGAAAATCAATGGGTTTGGCATTTGCTTTTGCATAGCATGACTGCTCCACAGCACCATTGATTTTATTCTATTTTGGGCAGTAAGGTTCACTTCCCATATTGGCTGGTCAGAGCAAGGCAATTCATCTCCGGTCTAACACGGCCCTGCGCTTATTCACTACCTGAACAAGCTTCTGAATAGAGATCTGCGCTACAATGTGAACAGCCTTGGCGTCCTCAATGGCTAGCAGATGTAGCTGCCACAGCTGAGTCCATTAGTCAGCGAAACTGAATTAGGACCACTGTTGTCCCGTCCGCTCATTCATCTCGCTAATGGAGAACAGAGCGGGTTCGGTGTTGCAGAGGTGGTGGACTCCACTGGCGTGATAACGCTAAAGTAAAGCCGGACGCCGTGATACAACACGGGCGGCGCGACAGATAAGGTGCAGACAATGTATCCTTGTGCTGTCTGTCCAGCCCGAGTGTCATAAAGTTTCTCAGCATTTTTTCGCTTCACTAAGTGGTAAAGACAACTACAGGCTTGAGATCCCTTTCTAGTATAAATTAACAGATGTCATGACACTACAAACGTTGTAGTTATTCAGTTGTAAAGATTAGAAGATTTAATTAATCCCTCAATGGGGAAATTCTTTTCCCCTGAGATCTTCAAATAGCACAAGTGAAGGACAACATGAAACAAGGTCTTTGTCCTCAGAAAGTGATTTGTTATTTCGGGCTGCATAGAAGAAGAAGAAGATTAACTTTATTCCTCAATGGGGAAATTCTCTTTTATATAACTACAGCTACATATTAACAAGCTGCACAGTGATGATTTAAGGGAGAGGTCTTGTGATATTCTACATTTTCTCTTATTGCAAAACAAATTGCAGGAAAAGACAGAAACCTGATCCTAACAACAAAGTAATTGTCCGTATAACCACAACCTAAGCATGGACACAAACTTCAAAATAGTCTATAACAAATGCACAATTTACTCCTGTCTGAGTAACATCGGTTCAAAACCACACGGCCCAGCTGTTTTTCCGAAATTTCAGAGATTTGTATTTTCTTTAGAAATCAGTGGCGTGGGGCTGGAGAGCCACAGACAAGACAGGGAGACTTGTGAGACTTCTCACAGCAAAAGAAAACACAGAATATCCCCAGACATATCCTTTAAGATAAGGAATACTGCGTGATACTACCGAGAGACGAAACCAGCCAGTGTTGCAGATAAATCCTGAGCTTTCTGGAGTGGGGCAAGTCATCAGACGATTTATAGACTCATATAATAAATGCTTCAACATTAGATGAAAATGATAATGACTTTCTATGAAGAGAGCTGGAACAATGGCACACAATTACAATTTAGTGGTTTTGAGCACAGCTACTCCAATTTGTTGCATTTTGCCACAATTTTATACCGTAATGACTAATGAAATTTTGGGTGCAGTAAGAGTAAGTAAACCTGAACAACACATTACATTTATGAGGACGACGAGAAGTCTATTTCTCTTTGAGATGAGAATAATTATTTAAGGCGTATTTAACAGTAAAATTCGTCTGTGACAGGGCCGTGTCAGGTGCAGAAAACGGTTTCCAGACTGACTTTTTGGTGCGTGAAAGCTCATTATTGACCTTTCTCTGAAAATCATCTAACTCAAGGTTAACACAGCATCGACATTATCCACTCGGGTCGACGGCTTGATGGGGTTGAAAGTACTGGAAAAGTTGGTAAATCTTGATTGTTTTTTTTCTTTTTCAGTCTGCCTTTGAGGTGTTGGAACAGATGGTGTGGAGAGGGCGGCCTGTTTATACTTTAACACTTTTAACTAACCCTCTGGTTAATGAGCGCCACCTCTGATCTAATTTTCATCTGTTACGAATGCGTTGTGTGTGCCAGCGTATGCTCTTAGAAAATGTAGATCCAATGAATAAACAACGCTAATCGCTGTTGGAGTGAGGTGTTGTTGCGTTGAGGAGACAAAATGAAGACACGAAGAGAGACAGATTTTTTTTTTTTTTTTTCCACATGAACTGAGGTGTCGCATCGGCTTCAGTAACAGAAAACAGCCTTCTTAAACACATTGCACTCACAGCGAAGAAGACGCATCCTCAATGTCAGTGAACAAAGTGATTCAAAGTGGCCTTTAACGGGGAGGGAGTCTGGAAACTTTGACGCAGGCTCTCTCTCTCTCTCTCTCTCTCTCTCCGCTCAAAAGATACACTCCAGAATGCAGGTATTAAAAGCACCCAGTTGATGCCTTGGCGGGTCAATACAACACACACAATGGGTGTAGATGTGATCGACAAAACTGTGGAAAGGGGAGGGAGGGGGAGAGGAGGGGGGAGAGGAGGAGGAGGAGGGGGACAATCCACTGACACAAAATCACCGGAATGGAGAGGACTTTCTCATTCACTGAGGACATGGTCACACTCCATATAAAACTCTCTGGAGTTTGGACTCTGTTATAACTATAAAGTTTAATGCATTAGAGAATGTGTATTGAAGAAGAAAAAAACTAGCCATTGTCACTGGCCTGTTTTCTTTTTTTTTTTTTTATTATAAGATTAAAAGTGTCGTGGCCCCTTGCCTCCGCTGTTTGTCAGGTGATGCTCCAGTGATGCTATGCCAGTGTGGGGGTCATGTTAAACGGGAAAGCTAGGACTCTTCTCAGAAGTAAAGGTTAGTCCAACCTTCCCTCCTGGGTGGTCAACACTTCTACTGATTACGTGCTAACACCAGTTTTGTCCTTTTGTCCACATGAAAAAAACTTCTTCTGTGTTATTTTTCAGAATATGATACCTTGCAAGTCATACATTAATTCATATAGATAGATGAACTCTTTTTTTTTCTCTTATGTCAGCATACAAGGTAAGCTGCGACTATATACAGAAGACAACAACTACAACTTTCACAGCACTGTACTGCTACTTTAAACACACAGTACCAAAGCATTGTTAGATTAATAAAATAACAAAAAAAAAAAAAAAGGAAACATAATACCCCAAAATAAGCTACTGTACGCAAGTTGGTTTCTCCTAAATGTTTCTTTTGTATTTCAATGGCATGATGGCCATATTTGTTTTAACCATACCAACAGACATTGATCCAAAGGAAAGTTGTCTATGCAGTGTATCACTTGGATTTCTTTGATTTTTTCATACAGTACCATGCATTTATTCCATTAGTTTTTCTTCGTGTATTTATTTATTTATTTTATTTTTTTGACCTCTGGAATTTTTGACTGAAATCATCAATAAACGGTGTTAAGATAGCGTTGTCTTCACATAGACTCAGGTAATGGTGTTTTAGTCGGTCATTTCTCGGTGCACATCCACCCTATTGCATGTTGACAGGTTTTGCAGGATACAGTGGCAATCGTGGGGGTTGGGGTGGGGGTGGGGGTGGGGAGAGAGGGTGGGGGAATCGTGGGGACACTGTGGGTTGTAGGGTTATGGGAAATCGGGGTGAAGGGTGGGGTTCGGGGTTTGTGTATGCCAAAGGAAGGGTTCGGGGTTGTCAGCTCCTAGACGACAGCCTTTGAATCCTTGCAGACCTGAGTGGTGGTGCCTGAGTTAGTCTGTTTAGTGTCCGTCCTCCCTCCCACATGGTTCACTGGTCTGAAAAGACAAATAGAACTGTGTTAGGGCAGATTTCATCCAAAGATCTGAGCAATGTTGCTACTCATCAGTCCCGCAGGTAGCAATTTGCTCTACGTGTTCCTCAGAAAGACACCAGGATTCACCAGGTCTTTCCAAACACGATAAGCAATTCTTGTAAAAGAAAACTTCCAGGGAAACCGAAACTGCTGCCACTCGAGACACTTAACAAGTCCTTGACCTCAATCTGTTTCACACTAACCGATCCGCTGTGGCTCCTGTTCTGTGGCTTTTATCAAAAATGACTGCACAGAGAGTCATGCGTGGGGGTGCAGCCCAAAGAACCGCTGCTGGTTTGTGAGAAATAGGTGTATTTTTGTACGGATAACTGCAATCAAGTACGGGCGAGTTAATGAGTTTTTAGAGGCACAGGGAGGAAAGACTGGCGCGAAAAAAAACGAGAAATTAACTGCTCAGGTGAAAGAGCAATTGCTGCCATATTTGCCCCTCTCCTCTTATGGTGACTGAAATGAAACTGTGGTTGTCTTTCCTCTCTTTGTTCCTTTCCTCTTTCTCTCTGAAGGAGACAAGGGGTTGCAAGAAAACAGGCCCTGCCTAAAACTTTTTTTTTCCCAGGGCACACCTACTATGAAAATACTCCAGAAATGCTTGATTTCCTCCCTGGTTTCCAAAAAACCCCCACAGCGCTCCTACTTTCCTACTTCATTCTCCGCTGTCGTCCTTCCTCCTTCCTTCCCTCCCTTCCTTGTCGTGGAGGAGATAGGGAACGAGGGGAAGGGAGGAGAGAAAGCCCTCTTTTCTGCCATGCCATGAGTCTTGGTGGTGATAGCCATCATGCAAAGTATGGAGCCCTGACAGGAGTGAGGTGCATGTAAATATATACGCCTACTGTTGCTTTCCTATGGAGGAAGAGTGTCGTGCGGAAATGTTGTACGTGTGTGTGTGTGGGTGTTGAGGGAGATGAGGACGGGCCAGCCTGCAGCGCTGCAGAGGATTTGCAATAAGCCAGACTGGCACGCGCACATCTGGCTCCTCAGCAGACAAGCGTCTGTCCACTCTTAGTGGCCGAGTGGCTGAACATCGAGCGCTGAGTGACGCGATCTGTGCCCTACCGTACCTTGATGGGGCCATCCACCGGGTCCAGTCCCTGCTCCGACAGCTGTTTCAAGGCACTTAGAGCAGCCTGAGAAGAGAGGGAACAACAGATGGTCGAGTGAGTGAGGGGAGGGAGGGAGAGAGGGAGATTGAGTGGGAGGAGAGTGAGTGTCACCCTTCAGCTGCTTTTCAAATAACACTTACTCTGGGAAACCTGATGCCAGCAGGACACTTTCCCTTCGCTGTCTGTTGTCTTTGGCTCCTCTCCGCTGACTGTTTATCTAACGTTATTGGGTTAACATTTCCACTTTATGTTTTGGCTGCTCGGCATTTTCCTAAGTCAATCGGAGTGACATCTGTATTCTCGGTGACCACGGCTTAACAAAGAGCAGCCGGTCTGATATACCTATCGAGGCTAAATGTACCACAAAACACAGAATAATTGAATTTGTGTGGCCCAAAACCAATGTTCAATAACCATAAGTGAAAATAAACAAGTGCATCAAGTGTAACAGTTGTATTTTTAAATTGTGTAATGACTTAATTAAGCTCAATTTGTGGTCGGGAAACAAGGCTTTAAGTGCAGAATAACACTTCTCTGCTTCACACTATCAAAGCTTTGAATCGACTGTGTGTTCGCAATCACAACCAGCCATGTGTAGTAATCTAATGCCATGTCATTAAAAACTGAGCCCTATCTATATTTCCATGAGTTCACACTACACAGCTTCAATAATTTACGGGGGGGACTTGTGCCAAGCCTCGATCAAAACTGCCATGATGTCATTTCCTTCCTGCTCATCGCCCGCCCATCTGTGCCAGCTACAGGGGCTGCTGGAGACGTGAGGAGGGTCCAGCCCGCAAACATAATACACGCAACATGCGTGGGAGTCGTGAGGTGCAGTGTAGACTGACACACATGCTATGTGAAGAGGGACTGGGAGCGGAGAGAGGAAGAGTTTGTGCGAGACAAATTTGTTTTGTAACAGTGTGCGCACTCGGTTGACACAATAAACGTCAAAAGCTGAAACCACACGTGGCGCGCTTCTAGGAAGGAGCTGTTCAAGAGTGCCAAGATGAGCCAGTCGGTCTGATCTTAACCAGGCTGCAGGTCTGATCCTGACACAGATTCTTTCACCATCCTAAAGATTGGCTCCAGATGTGTTTGCCCTCTCTCCCTTTCTCTCTGTCTCTCAGTGTGGGCTGAGTTGGAGCAGAGGGGGCCGCTGGGGAGTGCATCTCCTGACAGCCACTGGGTCCAACAGTACAGACCTCTAGCTTCCAACCACCGTGAGTGACCGCAGTTTGAGTGCCACAGACACTAAACAGATACCTAAAAACTACACATACAGTATATTATCCATTTAATATCTGAGCAATAAGAACTCAAGATATTGGCTTATCATGTTGTGTAATAATTTAATTGTCCACCAGCTATTTGAGTTGCATGTTTTGTCAATGTGTCATTGGAAACATTTCACGTTTCACATGAAATATGACGTTCTAAAGCAAGCTAGGTCCAACAATTTCTGCTGATGGATGTGTATTAGTTTATTTCTGAAAAACAGAAATGCAGTTTAGATTCCTTTCAGCGCCTATGTTTAAGTTGGCTGGAAATGTTTGTATGCAAGTATGGTTATAAAGTGTGGACCAATATCTAGCACAGTTAATTAGATAAGTTTATCTAATGTATGTGCATAAAAATGGTTTGTTTGCACGTCATATTGCAGATTTTTAAAACATGTTTTGTGTCCATCTGTTTTGGTATTACAAGTATTATAATGCTGAATGTGTTGACTCCTCCAACACCCTGTATATAGCAAATAATGCACAGGTAATAACAGTACTGATGAATACGACTTAATTGCCCTCAAAAAACTACAAAAAAATATTTATACAACATCAACCCCCTGAAGCTCCTCTTTATAATTCCTTACACACATCTGGTACTACAGTGGTCAGAACTATCCTGGATCCTTCACACTCCATCACCGGTTAATCAGAGTCGAGATAAGGCACCGCGGCTCAGCTCAGTAGATGAGTGAGATGTGACGACTGGCTGAGTTCGCCTCATTACGGAGCCCACCAACCTCAATCCGTGCTTTATTCTTTTTAGTTCTATCAGCTACGTGGTGCTGACAAATGAATATTCTCCTCACAAGAATATCTGAATGGGAGACATTTTTTCCTGATACATTCAGACACACAGACAGAGACGTCTCCATGTGAGTAACGGCCTGTGTTTAAGCTCATATACACGGAGGGGAAACATTAATCACGGTTTAATCCCGAGAAGATATAAATCCCGCTGCATGGTGTATCAGTGTGTCTCTGTGGAATGCAATATATAGAGGAGGATGTTACGCACTATTATCTGTGTGCTTGCGCCCAAAATAATTTTCAAAGCGTTTAACTTGAGATTATGAGTAACATAAACCAGGAATCATAATTTATGACTGACAGGTGCAAGGGTCAAAATCTGGTTTGTATCCATCAAACTGAGAAAAAAAAACAACTAATGCTTACAGGTAGTGAAAAATCTGCAACAATATAGTAGGACCGGGTTGAAAAATTGATACTGTTGGGTTATTACTTAAGGCCTTTCTCCTGAGACTCAGAAATCAACTGGAGCCCCTCTAAGTCTGTAACAGACAATTTATGGCGCAATGTGTTTTTTTCTCTGTGAAGATCTGACAGCCAGTGAGATTTAAAGCTCGAATATACTTGCAGAGATTTAAGGTGACAACCCGGTAGAACATGACAGCCGAAGGAATGTTTTCACAATTATACTGTTAATAAACATAAATCATGTGAGGGGCTCTTGATATAACTGTTTTTATATATATGCGGTACCATCGTGTCATCTCAAAAACAACCAGGACTGTCCACACGGACCGAAGCGGAAAAAAGTAATTAAGATAGGAGGGAAACCTGACGCAGGCAGATTAATCAAGGGCACACCTGATAAAAAACAGAGAAGGATCAATCTCAATTTTCTCTAGTAACTTATAAATTGTAATCACAACCAGCTACCCTATGATTACCTCTTGTTTGTTGTATTTCATCAGTTTGGGACCTTTCTCTCCCTGAGTAAATAGCCAGAGCCCATCTGTTGGAGGTTTGGGGGTGGTGGTGGTGAGTAGAGATAAACAGCCATAAATCAGGGGCTTGACGGTGGCAGCGCTGCTGATATACGACAGGCAGGCATGAGGGCCGTGGCGGCCAATCGTTGGGCCCAGCAGCTCAACGAAGGACACAGAGCCTAAGACAAATACAGGGACTATCTGTGGGAATGGCTGCCAGTGAAATCATTATTTTTCTAATGAGATAAGTTGGCCATCGTTAGAGGCAGCAGCTACACTGATGCATCAACACCAAGAGAGTATGTTTAGTCTGAGGCTGTGACATGCAAGGTGGAGGTGTTCCATCTCTGTCACGGAACAGAGAGAGAGTAAGAGGTGGGTCATGGAGACAATGTGCAGAGAGGATGCTGAGTCATTAACAAATGGGAGATGGATTTGGGAGTCCTTTGGAATTGATCGTCAGAACAATTAGTCACTAAGAGCTTTCCCACCACTGAGGTGCCTGAGGGTTAACCAAGAAATTAAGTTAGCGCGTCGCATCGTCTAATTGTACCTGAAAACGTGTTTATTAGTGTTTATAGCTGTTCCCATCCTGGGGGTGATGTCCATGCACCTAGCCAGTGGGTGTGAATTCAAAAAGTTACCGAAACAAACACACCCCATGATCCCTGAAAAGAAGGGATTTCTGAAACCGTTCAACCACTTCACAAGCGGTTCTGATAGAGTATAGTGGTGGCTCAAGGAAAAACAAAAGACAGTGCTTCAATTCACTTCAATAGAGACTACTGCACTGGCACAGCGGGGGTGCTGACGCAGGGCCTGCAACAACAAAACGCAGAATTTTGTTAGGCAGGAAGTTCACACTTTTGCAGCAATGCAATCCACTGTCATCTGGAATAAGCGCAAATGACAGTCACTATGATTCCATTCATTTCCACACTTCAAACCTAAAGTGGATTTCACGGATCATCTCTCATCTTCTCACCAGTGCCAACAACACCACAGAGCTTTGAATTTGCTATGGAACAAATACTGAAGTCACCCTCATCACTCCCGCTTCATCTGTCCTGTCCTCGCCCCAACTTTAGATAACAAACCATCACTCGCCATCGTTCCAAGACTGGGAGCCAACCTGAAGCGCCCCACAACTTCACACATGGGCTCATTCATCTATCTACCTAGCTGTCCCTAGTTCAAAGGCTTGGACAAACAGCGATCGAGTGCAATGGCGTCTGAGGAGGATCTGCGACCGTGGCAGAGCTCCTGATGTGGATTGACAAGGGTGGCTCATTTTTCTGGGCCTGCTGCGCTCTTAATGGCTTCTCCGACAGAGGCTTTGCTTCCGTCAGCGGCTTACCCAAACAAAGACCCAGTCCCCCAGGAGTCCCTGGATTTAGCCTGATGAATCGTTGAATCACACCAACCCTGACAAATCATACCCCTGTGTCATCTCCCACTGCTGGATCACTGGATTCCAGGGAAGCAATGAAGACATTTTGGAAATTGGGAAGCCAATTCTGGAGAAATTGTGTAAAAAAAGAGCAAAAGGAAGCCCACATAGAGGACTATGACTGGAAAAGGAGCAGAAAAAGAGAAAAGAAATGTTTGGTGGGAACGGAACCAGAAAGAATAGGTGAAAGGAGGATTCAATCCTTCGATCTCCATCACATCACCTTCTGGCCTTTAGCAGCCATCAAAGACCTCAGGGAGGTCCTAATGAGGTGAAGACCACCAGCACATCATTCACTCTCACATACTTGCATCTCCTTCTCTCCTCCTACTCTGAATCTTCAGAGTAGAAGAAAGCAAAGCGTTAGCCTACTTTGCATGTTCTCTTGGCTTTATCAGATCAGATGCTGCCTCTGCTCTGCTGGAGGCCAGATGAAAGAACAGACACTAGCTTAAGGTTTAACCCAATGACCCAGTCTCAGTAGTACAGTGTGGTATTTCCCTCTTTACCAAGCAGATCCAGACTCACAGGGCTTTCTGTGGCTCTGTACAGTCCAGCTGGAATACTCAAACCCTTCTCTAATTATAAATCCAGGCCAAGAGCATCAGTAGCAGCCTCCCCTCTTTTCTTTGATCCTACGTCATTGTCCAAGTCATGTGTTTGGACGTTCACATTATCCAAGGGAGCAAGAGGCAGAAACTAGAAATACTTGGTTTCTTACGTAGATACATCCTTCTTGTGGTTTTTAGCAGCATCATAAACAAACCCTCATCCGGTGACTCCTATAAAAAATGTAGTTGCAACTACAAAACGAAACCAAAAAAAAAAAAGAAAAAGAAAAAAAAAAAGGTGGAGTTTACATACTTAAGGCTTGGTGGTGTGGCGTTACGCAGGCCTACTCTACCTGCAGAGTCAATAGACACTGTTGAACATTAGCTTCAGAAACATTTATTAATATGTGTCTTCATTATGGCTAAAAAAAGGAGCACTGCATAATTTCCAGGAAAAATATTCATAAGTACATACTTCCTCACTTGTACCAAGTACCACTCCACCACTGATATACAAACCACAGCATTGTTTCACAACTACTTTCAAAAAAGTTTCTTCATAGAACTTGAGACAACGCTGGGAAAACTGTCCGTAACCCGAACTGCCCTCTTTTGTTTGCACAATTGTACAATCACCATTCAGCCTCTTATTCTGCAATAACACGCTGGCTGTCAGGTCTTAATAATGCTAGAAAGAGTCTGATTGACGTCGGGTGGCTGGTTCCGACTTTGCCTTTGCGAGGCGCGGGGGCGGGGGGGGACTCAAAACATGAAGGGGATGCAGGATGGCTGCTGATGAGGATGATCTAAGGGACTTCCACTAGACTAAACAATGACCAGAGTGGATTTCAAACAGGGTGTTTTACAGGGAGGACCTGGGAAGTTGGAAAAATGAGTGCCCTGTTGTCAGAGAGGTTCTGAAGCTGGACATATTGTTCCGGTAAGGGCTTGTTCTGTTTTCAAAAGGCCACATAAAACCTTGACAGTGCTCCCTCTTTTTACGCTCACTCCCCAAAGCACAAAGAAACATGAGATACCAGGGAAGAGAAAACCCTGGCCTTTTTGTCCTGTGTTAACCCTGTTGTCACTGCCGTGCCATCACGTCACTTCTTTCTCTGACGGTCATTGAATTCTTTTCAACATTATCTATTGCTGATTTTCTCTTTCTGCTTTTTTCTTCCTGTCATCTACTCTCGAGCTTCCTCTCATCCCTTGGCTTTCCTTTCCTCTAAATTCTTGTCTTTTCCTTCCACCCACATCAAAACCCTGGACAGGGATCACTGGAACATTCCCGGATAGCTTGTGGAGAACACCTGTGTGTGCTGAGTGCTGGCAGTGTATGCGTCTAATTTGTTAATGCGGTGTGATATGTACATGGATTCTTGAGTAACTACAGAGAAAATGTATTCAGATCCTCATACCAAATCTCTTCCTCACTCTCTCTCCAGATTTCACATCCTCTTCCACATCAGAGGAACTGATAAAAGGGGCAGTGTGTGCCTGGCACTAGGTGGCCTAGCCTTAGCCTGACATGACGAAACTTCATCTGAAGTAGCATTTCATGGTATTCCGTGTGCCACGCTACTTCCTGTGAAGTAGTGTAGCAACTGTGAATGTTGTACAGCTATATAAACTTCCCTATGAGGAAATCGATTTGATTTCTACATAGTTCTCAGCCGTGTGTGCATGTTGCCACATTACAGTGATCAGAATCCCTACAGTGGATAGTATGTGTATCCTTCTGTGTGTCTCCCAGGCCTGAGATGAGCACCGAAGGTTGCCTTAGCGGGTAACGGCCGTGGGGCTCCCCAGGGGAGCAAGCCTTCGCTGACATGGGAAGCCATAAATAAGGGCCCAGGGCGCAGCGCCATGTCATGCGTCATTTGGGCCGGAGAGGCCTGCTTTATCCCCTCCCATCACCGATCTGCTGAAGATGGCACCTCCTAGGGCGTAATACAAAACATATGGGCAGAGGGCGAGGGGCAGAAGCACCTCAGCATACCATACTCCTGCCTTGTCAGCAAAGCTTCTCAGAGGAAAAGCAGATACAGCCGAAGACGGCCTCTATGATAACACTGTGCTAGCATGCCACAATTAAACTTTGTGAAGAAACGGTAACCTGACTGAGCTTGGTTATTTTTTGTTATAGCAACACATCATACAGTAACTATATGATATTAGCAATAAAGCTTTGAGCAGGTTTAAATGGAAACTCCATTTAGCATTTATAACAACTATATAAGCAATGAATAACACTTGGATTTTATTATTTATTTATTTATTTAATTTGAATTAGGATTTTCCCAGTGTGGGATCAATAAGGTCAATCTTATCTTATTGCTTTTATGAACAGTTAGTTAGTACTTAATAACACAAGAGTTGTACTTTTTAAAGTATATCACAATTACAACAATTTTAAAACTACTTGTGAATGATTTTGATGTATAAACAGCTAATAGTTGTGTACACGCTAGAAAACTGTTATAAGCAAATATATAAATGTCTATAGTTAAAAAAAAAAGAAAAAAGAATGTAAACGCAGAACATTATAAACAAATGAAGGAGGGGTTTGAATTGAAGCGTCACCATTTAATTTTTTTTTTTTGATACCGATACCAGTGAGTATTTTGCTGCTGTATTTCTCTATACCGTACTCTTCCATGACAGCACAGACACCATTAAGCAATCTAGGTCAAGAGTGACTGGACACTGGCAAAATGACGCATTCTTCCACTAGGAGGGAGAGACACTTTCCCTTTTCATGAAGAGCGGAAACAACTGCACATTTTCATTGACAAAGGAACCTGCCACCCACAGGCGTTTACGCAACAGAACATATGTTTGTTGAAGGCTGCTGATGATTCAGTGGCTAAATGCAGCACAAGATATGATACGGGACATGAAGAATGCATTAGTGATGGGACTACCGCCTGTTAAGAGACTGAGTAAGAAGACAAAAAAAAAAAAAAAAATCAGCGTCACATTCAGTGACTCGTCAAAATGACCACTAACTAAGATGAAATACACCTCAAAAGGGAGAAGCCTTTAATTTCTCATGGAAAACACCCACCCCCGACTATACACAGATGCAACCTGGGTGATGAGGCACAGTCTGGGCGAACTGGTCCTTTATGACTCATTCAATAAACCACAATTATTTCATTCACAATTATTCCTCTATCTTATATAGATGACATACACCAAAAATAATGTTGCGTCATCATCAGCAGGATGATGCCGGAGGAGATCATCAAATACTAAAGATTCACTCCCTGAGCTAATAATAAAGTCATGGTGGAGGATTTGGGAAATACCCTTCTGACTGCACTGTATGGTTCTGGTCAGGAGTGTTACATCATCTCATCTCCACCTGCAAAGATCCACCTTTCTATGCCGGAGGGAGAAGTTTCTATAATCCTGAACAATTGGACTCAAATTGCCCTGGGGAGGTACAAAAGGCTGTGGGAAGAAAAGCCCGCCTTCGGGCACTCGCTCTCTTATCAGTCGAGCGATAGTGATCGGTCTCGAGGGGCGTCCCATTTCTCTCTTTTCTGCTTCCTCATCTCCCTTTCCTTTCCACTTCTCTCTTTGTGTCAAAGATCGACCGTATGATCCTTTTAACTGCTCTGTTCCTGCCAGAGTTCATTGTCCTGAATTCAAAATGACAAACTCTCACTGTTTGCTTGGTGATGAAGTGCTCGGCCCAGTTAAAGTGGGCAGTGGTACAAGCAGAGGTTGGGTGGGGATGCAAATGTGATGGCTGTGGTTGTTCCCTGGTTGCTACACAACCAGAAGAAAAAAGACGGTCTATGCACAGCAAGGAAGGGCAGCCCACACTAGAGGTAGGATTCAAGGTCTTAATCACTTCCCCACCATTTGCATAGATAATAAACTTAGTAAAGACTGCAGATGGCCGAATTAATTACTAGCGAGGATATCATCCTGGATGTCAAAGAGCATTGCTGGCTGTTATCAGTCCTTCCGCTCAAATGGAATACAATTATTTCTGCATCACTGGGTAAGTGATGAAAGCTAAAATGGTCCAGACAAATTGAGAGAGATTCAATGAGTCATCAGCGCTGCAACTTCATTTTACAAAGTAGTTATCAGACCTGGCAACAGCTGCTGGTCGCCTTGAGCTCAGAACTTAAGAACAAGTTAAGGCACAAGGTAGGCTTGAACGTAAACATCTTGTACAAAATGTAGTCTGACGTCTGTGGACAAAAGTGTTTACACCTGTTATGAAAAGGTACACTAGAAAATGGCAAGATGTGATGATGGTTCATTAGAATAATGGTGCACAATGTCATATTTTCTCCTTGAAGGCATCCATGGCGTCATCTACTCTTGAGCTTCCTCTCATCCCTTGGCTTTCCTTTCCTCTAAATTCTTGTCTTTTCCTTCCACCCACATCAAAACCCTGGACAGGGATCACTGGAACATTCCCGGATAGCTCGTGGAGAACACCTGTGTGTGCTGAGTGCTGGCAGTGTATGCGTCTATTTGTTAGTGTGGTGTGATATGTACATGGATTCTTGAGGGCAACGGTGTTTATACCTGTTCTGAACGGGTACACTTGAAGCTGTGGTGAGAAGCCTGCCATCGTAGACAGGGGTGAGATGCCATAATGATTGATTAGCAGTTCAGAGTGAACAAAAGAGCTTTTCCACACTGGTTGCTGGTTACTTGTTGCTGCATGAAGTGGGTATAAATGTCAGATTGTCGATTTCAGAAAGGTACAAAAGTTGTTTGATGCAATCCTCCAAGTTTCTACATCAGGAAAGAATGGAAGGAGGGTGTTTAAGACACAGTATGGTGATCAAATAAGGACTTTGTTTGAAGTGTGCTGACCCATTTAGACCAACAAAACGGGGTGACAAGATTTACAGAGGAGAATTACAGGTGTGGAAAGGCAAAAAAAAAACTTGGGGAACTTGGGGAAGTAGCCTGTGAAAGGGTTAAGATGAAGGGTGAAGTGAGTGGGGCTAAGTGTCTCACTGTGACAGCCGCCAGCTGCATGCAATAATCCCCAACTCTCCATCAGGAGCCTTTTATATTTTCTTGTCAGAGACAGCAGTGTGTATGAGAGTGGATGTCTGGTGGACAAAGACATCCGGTAACAAGAGAGGACGCACAGTCAGACGGCGTTTTACACCTTCTTCCCCTTGTCTTTCTCCTTGTAGCTCCCTCAGCTCCTTTCTGCGCTGACTTTTAATCACCTCGTACACATAAGGGACACGCCTGTAAAACCTGTTGCAGTGTTTTATAATTTGCTATGGATCCCCACAAGGCCTGTGACTGTTTCCCATTACCCAGCATGCTCGCTGGGCCTATAAGATGCGGATGGACACTTTGTCTTGTACCCAAATCCCTCGAAATACTGAGTGGGCCTGCAACTCGCTGTGCGATGGGGGTCGATTGAGACCTATCATGCCTAAGGGAGCCCCTGAAGTGTTATGAAAACCTTGCTATGTTCCTATGGCAACTGGCAGTGTATACTGCAGTCAAAGCCAATGTATAAGACATGTTTACTGAAAACAATAAATTCCAGTATGCTTATATCAAGAGGCAGGCCTTTCTGGGTAAGGGTCCTTCAACTAGGCTGGTTTTCTGATGAATAGGTCCAGGGGCCACACTAACTAACCAAAGATGGAGCGTGATGGAGAAAAACGTAATGTAATGCACACTGAAAACACATGTCTTTTACAAAAGGCTAGCATAATGCCATAACCCAGTTAGTTCAAAGCCGGCAGGCCTGTCATGAAGTGTTCATAAACAACGGGATCTCAACAGGAACAAAGCCATGTTATGGATTCAGTCTGCGAACACAGAATGGCTGACGTGATGAGCGAACATAGATTGACGTAGGCATGCAGAATAAAAGCAGCATGACATGATCTACTCCAAAGCCTGAACAGTAAAAGAAATTAAACATGTGTGCCAACATTTCAGCTAGATAAGATAGTATCAAATTCCTTCTATGGTCTCGGATGAGGGCAAAAATAAAATCTAATGGGATTAAAATTAAACGATTGGAAGTGATTTTCAAAGTTCCAATGTTCCTAAAATGGCGTAGCTTTCCTCAAAGTGTCTCTCAATTCCCTTCCGAATCCCTTCCATCATCAAAAACAAGTTCATCAGTGCTACAGTTTTCCTGCAGTAGCACAGTCCAGAGGATATAACCCATTATTTGTCACTGATACTGTGATTTTGTCCATTAAAGGAGAGTGAGTACTTAATCCTCTGTGGGCGAGTTTTTACGAGCCACCTCACACATTTTTACAGCATGGCAAACAGACAGTAAACACCAGGAAGGTGCTGCGCTTTAACACGTGATTAAGACACAGCTAATTAGATTGAGGACAGTAAAACTGTGAGGGGAATCGTAAAAGAGAGAGAGCAGGGACAGGCCTGAGCGAGGGATCACGTACAAGCAGCAGACGTTTAAGTCAGGACACCGCAGGGCACTGACAAATGACCGAGCTGGGGTTTCTCATTTCTGCTGCCTTCTCAGTGGTGAAAATGTAAATAGCAGACTTTCTATGGTAAAAAAGAAAAGACCCCCTCACACACGAGCCCCCCATGTCCACTATCCATCCATCCCTCCATTCTTCTCCTCCCTCTCCTCCTATGCAGTGGTTGGTCCCATGAAACAGGGGTCAGGGTACTAATGGAGGACCTCATGGCCTTGTGTGCCTCTGGAAACAACCCCCCCACTCCCTGCTCTCTTATAAATCAAGCAGGCTTCATTGAGAGTGGCAGAGTCCTCTGATGTCCCAGCCATGTCTCATTTCAAAGTCCTCCTGAAGGCTCACACGGTTCCACGTTTACTCACTGGGCACAAGGGAGATGTGTATGTGGGGGTGAGACTCAAAGAGAAACAGACAGACACAGTAACAGAGAATAAAAAAAAAAAAAGAGAATGAGTTTGGGTTAGGTGAGAAAGAAAGGGAAATTAGGAATAGAGACGATGTCCCAGAGGAGAAGGGGGCCTCTAAAACAAATGTTTATTTAGTAACTATGCTGCATTAGACCTCTCACTTGAAAGAATGTATAATAAATCACACCAATTTGGGAAAGTCATTACAGCATCACTCTAACACAATGTGTGTACACGTGGGCACATGGATGCAGTGGAGATAAAATGCCTTGCTCGGTTGCGCATGTACAATTTTTGAGAGAGCACCTATAGAAGTGCAATCAAACCCCAAAACATAATTTCCCTCCCTTCATGGTAAATTGAGGTGTGCGTTCTAAAGGATAAATGATAGTTGAGATAATGAGGTACTGTGGTTTCCTTTAGTCTGTGCATCCATAACAACGCCAGATGAGTTACATGTGGATTTAAAATGAATGTTTTCCTGACTACAAGTTTGTTGTTACATATAGTCTTTCTACACATCATCTAAATGACTCAGAGCATCTAATCAAAACCAGTTACATATATAGAAATGCATGGGGCATATAAACAGAAAGGAAAACAATACCTTTCTATGCAATCAATATAATTCAGAAAAAGAGCAGTGCTAGGAGAAAATCAGGGGTCCTTAAATGGAACCTTGAGGGACACCACAATTAATTATTATTTTGTTAAACCACTGGCATTTTGGGAAACATCCATATTCTCTGTCTTGCTGATCGTTAAATGAGAACAGCCCGTCCATAATTAACAAAATCTGCCTCCAAAAACCACTAAAGCTTTATTATTAAAATGTTTGTATAATACATACAAAAAACAAGTTTATTGGAGGGCGTGGGAACCAGCAACAAGCAGAGAGTTCAAAAAGTTACTGTTCCCAGGCCAAGGACATGTATGGCTCATAATTTCCCGTAAAACCTCAATGTGTCATTTCATACTTTCGTAATTCCTTGAAAAACTGTCTCATGAACAATTAAATTCACATTAAAAAAACATAAACACTGTGCACCTGAGAGAACAATGTAGTATAATTTGTCATATCACTAGATCATATTCAGGATAAATGCTTGCTAAGCTTGCAAGCCTCTAAGCCTGTGATACCTGTCATACGCAACATGAGAAAGCAGGACTGCCTTTTGCTCAGCTAGCTAAGACATGCAAAATAATAATAATAAAAAAAAATTGCTACTCGTCTCCCGTTTCACTTGCTGTTGCGATTTCTTCCTCTCACATTTAGGCAGTGACAGTGTGGTTTGCTTAATCTTTCCTTATCTCCTTTAAATGCAAAAGGTTGGGCTGAATTTGCATGTAAAACAGAACACAAGCTGTCACTTGTGACTTTATTTACAGAGGAGATTTGGAAGATCATGAAGATACTGTTATGAGGCAGACAGGCAGACACACACACACACACACACACACACACACTCACACACATACACACAGTGTTTACTTAAACCGCAGGAGTGTGTGACACCTTAGTCGTAACTGGTGTTAACCCCCGACGTGGCTGTTGTTTTGAGTGTTTCAAAATGTCTGCTGTTTGAGGCCTGAGAATGCGTTAACATCCAGATGAGAGGAAGGTGGTTGTAGTGGGGAAGGGGTGGGTGGGTGGGTGGGGGGCTCAGACAGACAGAAAAACATTCCCCAGTCGCTACGCTCATCTCCATAACTCAGTACGCAGCCACAGAGCACTGATCCTAACATGGGACATTAACGACCCGACTCCCACCACTGGAAGCGTCGTTACCTGCCAGTGAACAGTAAGGGTCATTTAGGGCCCAATTCATGACTGCCATGAAAGAAAGGCTCATCTTTTTGCCTCATGGTTGTAGTTAGGGTTAAATAAATCACTTGTAGTAATTCAGTATCAGGCAGGAGGAGCCCCGTCTTGGATGGCTACGGACCTGTCAGCGAAATCTGAGTGATAACCTGTAATTTCAGAAAGACAATCATATTGTGTATGATGGAAATCAAAAACAACTTTCACAAACAAATAGCATCTAAGCATCTGGGAGATCTGATTTCAGTAAGTCAGGAAAACAACAAAAGAATATAATTACAACCAACAATAGCGGTCATTGTGCAGCGTGTGTGTGTGTGTTTGTCTATGTATATGTGTGGTTGTTTTTAAGCCTGTGAGGTACGCCTGCAATTACTGTCATTGTGTGATTTGCTTATGATGATTAATTCTTAGAAGTCCTTAACCACAAGACGTGTGTCACATATCAAGTTAAAGGGCATTTGAAAATCCGGAGCTTTTCCTCTGAGGGTTGCACAATAGATGTTCGATGGATTGTGCAACAAGTATCAGTGTTGGTTTGTGGCGCTCGGGTTTATCTACGTCCAACAATGGTGTAACTGCAGACACATCACATGTCGCTCATGCAGAGGATATTCATTCCTGCTCAATTTCATACCTTTGAAGCGAACCTCTCAAAACACCTCCTAAACATTCCTCTATTGCAGTATAGTTTGTGTATTAGGGTAGTGCAATTCAATAGGAGACAGTAAAACAGTTTGCATAATGCTGATGAAACAAAGGAGACACGTGAACCATCGCGGAGTGAAGACCTAACTGTGTTGGTGTTGGAAAAGGTTTTTTCTCCGCAGGTGACACATCTCACACGTTGTCACTTGGAGATGGCAAAGCAGAGGAGAAAAAAAAAGATTAAATACCTGGCCCTTATCTCTGGGACCTTTTCAGCAAGGCGAACTATCACTCAGCATCAAATGGCATTAAGTTAATGAGCCAGAGATGCTACAAAGAGCGGTTGGTAGCGAATTAGCAGCCTGGCTTGCGTATGTCTCCCACGGGGGTGATGAGTGAAAAGAGGTGTGATTGGTTTAGAGACCTTTATCCACGCCAAATTTGTGTGTGTGGGAAATCACACACCGGGCCTGACAACAGTGAAGGTTGCAAGGCCACTGCCAAAACATCTTGCTTCTCTTAGCATGGAGGTGATAATGAATGTAACACCTTTGGTTGGCTTAAAGCAATCACCCTGGTCTGACAGGTCTATTCAGACCATATCAGGGTTGGAAGGGGGGTGCTAGGGGGGTTTATTTATTTATGATGAATGTAACCACTATGAAAACAATCTTCTTCCGGCACTCTGCTCTCTCACTTTCATTCATTGTCTACGTCGCTTGACCACTGTTTTCTCTCAAAAAAGAATAGACACAATTGAAAGGAAATTTCTTGGTGTTGCCATTTTGCAGAATAGACTGCAAGCTAAACACATGCTTAGAAGGTCAGTACACCAAATAAACCAAGCAAGGATGCAACAGGAGACTTTAGTTTATGAACTGGATAGCACCCAGCTTTATTTCAGAATGAGTGTGAAGGAGTTTTACCGGATTGGTCACCATAGCATGACATTGGGTTGCGTTAAAGTTGAATTTGTCTCAACTTCAAATAGAAGTTGGGAAAACTGCCTTTTCACAGCAATAGTCAGAAAAGTTAATTTGTTCATATTAATATAGATATAAATTACACATCACTTCTATTCACAGTTTTCTCAACAACACTGGTTATTTGCCCAAAATAAAGAATATCTCATATCTTAATTTAAATTGGCAGGTAGTGTAAGACTATCTGTCATGCCCTCCATATATTTGAGTGCCTGACAATTTTACACATCTCTGACAAGTAGAAGTCTCAAGTTACTCTCTAGCACAGACTTTACAAACGCATGCCAACAGCCTGGAGCACAGATGCAGGCATTTCAGTTTTGTTTTCATAAGGGCAGAACAGAAGTTATCGTCTGTTATAATCGGGTTAGCCAGAATTTGTGGGTAAATACTGTTTTTGTGAGAAAAGTCTGTTTGCACACATTGCACACATGCACACTGCTGGTGTGCATGAAATGCTGTCAGTGATAATTCAAACTTCTCATGCAATGTGACACAAGGTCAGCTGTTTTGTTACGTGGGTTGTTAAAAGGTAGATTTTCCAAAATTCCGACTATCGTAACTTTCTTCCCGGAACTGGCCGGTTTCATAGGCCTACTTTCTACAAAAGAAAAAGTCCCTGTAAAAACTGTTGACAGCATGTTCTGGGGATTATCCCCAAAGGAACGTTGGCTTGGAAAGAGATGTTGCTGTTGAATATTTTAAATGTTAATTTTCACTGCTTTGAGCACCACAGACAAAACTCATCATCTCTGTTATGTTAGGCTGGAGGCAGAAATCTTGAGCAGATCAGACTTTCTGCACGGCTAGACACTGTTTTACTAAAAAGTAAATATGATTTGGGACTTTTTTCGGACATTTTGCATTTAAAGACTGAATGACGAAACTATTAAGTGGACAAATGTGAAAATAATCACTTGCAGCAGCAGAAACATTAAGAAAAGACCGACACGAGGCCTTTTCAGATATGGAATATGTAACGTCTCTCGGGTAAAGTGGCTTATGGGTCAATTAAAACTGTTATGACAGCAGAGAAGAAAACTGTTTTGATAGTGATAGTCTTTGTGCATAAGATACTAAGAGAATATATTTATGACAGTGATTTTAGAAGGCAGTAACGTTGTTTTACTTTGTGTTGCTGCTGTCTGGCCTCATGAGACTGCCATTGTGACTTTTATGTAAAAGTGACCGGGGTGCTTATTCAACATGAGACCAATGTGTTAAACTGCTATCACATTACCGTGAGCGGAGTCATGTCTAAGAAGGCCTGATGTAATGTTACCAAAGAGTACAACAAATACCCGCAAGAGCAAGAACACAGCATTTTATTGTACAGTTGTATAATTTTCATCTTAGCAGACGTACACTACTACTTCTAGTTTGATGCGTCCTTATTATGTTAAAAGGGGGGGTTTATGTGTGTGTGACCACATGTGTGTGTTCTCTTCCACACTATGTCAGTCCTTAGTAGACATGCTAATGTTCCAAGGGGCCACTTGAAACTATCAACACGTCCCCTAATGGGCAAGTTCATGTTTATTCTCTCTCCGCTGGTCACTGCTTCCCCTGGTGCGCAAAGTAAAAAAAGAAACACTTCTATCTCCCATTTTCTCATTCCCTGTCCTCATCAATCTCACATATCCTCACTCAATCAATTTCTCTCCAGCGCCCCTCTTCTCCCTCTTTCTCTCTCTCCCCTTCCCCTGAATCGTTTACCTCCTCTTCCTCCTCCTCCATCATTCTTTCACTGCTCCTCTCCTCTCCCGTCACACTCTAATCTCCCGGTCTGAAAGGCGTTTCCTGAGGAGGGCATGCGGGAAGACAGGCGGGAGTGATGGATCGCTCCGCGGATGCTTCACTTTGTCCGCTCTCCAGGGCGGGAACGGGATGGGGCTGGGTAAGGGGAGCAGCAGGGGTCGGGTAGGTCTGACAGTGGGAGTGCTGGGTGAGGTGGTGTTGGGGAGGAAGGCAAGGTACAAGCTCCTTTGAAAGGTGGTATTGAGGGGGGGAGCAGGGGAGGAGTGTGGGACTGCCCCCCCTCTGATTCTCTATGATGTTAACTAATTATAGTGAAGAATGAGAGCTCTGCAAACATGTGCCTCCTGCTGCAAACTCTGACTTCACAACTGTCTTTTTTATATATATTCAAATTTACTTTATTCCCAAAAAATGTAAACATTTAAAACAGAAAAAAAGACAAGCAACGTCTTTGCTGTGTTAAATAAATCAAAGTCTGTGCCAGTCAGACATCAATATCAGATAGTAAAGAGGTTTTATTGTTATTCATAGAGACCATTTTCCAAAAATCGTAAAAAAAAAAATTACTTGTAAGAATCTGGCAGAGAATTTATGCCTCATAATACTCCCATTTCTTCTAATGAAGCAGAGAGAGAGAACAAGTCAAATGTTTCTGCTCAAATAGGGATTAATGTCAAACTTTTCCAGCCGCAAACCACAGCACAAAGGCCTCTCATCCTCCCATGTTAAACATTTTTAAAATTTTAAATCCCAACACAAAGCAACATCTTTGAGAAGTTCTACGCCACTAAAAAGGTCGCTTTGCCTGGTGTACATTATTCTATCCTGAGGCCAGACCAGATGAGTCTACCATGCTGTTGGTAATTCTTATCTTCAGTAGATAATACAGCTGAGCTCTAAATATTTACAGTAACAGCAACATAAACTGTCACCGTTGTATAATAGATCTCCTACTGAACTAACGGAGCGTGCGCATGATGTTTCACTGTAAAACTAAAGTCTGTTTGTGATCATAGCTTGTGACATTATCCTCGGTTAATAATTTAATAGAAGTTTATTATGATATTCGGTCTCAGTTTGATTTGATTTCCCATTAAAGTTAATGCCAACTCTCCAATCGAGATTCGGTCTCACGATGTCTACAAATTTATGCTCACAAAATGTTTTTTGGACCACGTTCCTTGAATGCACAGAAAGTCCAGAATGCGAGACTTGGCCCTTGGTTATGTTTTTCTCTTGGATTAGCTCTATTAAATGGCCTTTTTCTTACACTATCTAACAGTTCTTGCATTTCCACTTATGACCTGTTGTCATGCAGCTGAGGAGCTCTTGGGCTGGCTCAGCTTATAGGAGCAACAGATGAACGGTCCTGCAGGCCAAAGTTTTGGATCATTACACTCAGCTGTGACATTATGTAAGCCAAACATTTTATCGTGTCAAGCTTTTCTCGCATGTTGTGTTTTTTTGACCCACATTTTCAAGTCTTCAGTGTACTTACAGAAACCCAAAAATGTCTGCTCCATGTTCATTGAAAGCCTTCAGGCCATGTCAATGCAGGTGAGGTCCCGCTCCCCTGTTTTCCCTACATACAGTGATTTAGGATACGTCCAGGTGCTGTGTTTGCTTACACAACACTGGCACATAAAGAGGAGACAGACAAGACAGATAAGAAGGGAGGAGAGGCTGTCCGACAGCTGCCTGCCTGGTAGGGTAACACTCCTGCGGGACCCCCTGAGAGGAGCCCAGCCTTGGGTAACGTCTGTGCCCCAGTCGGGAAGGAAAAACTTCAAACACAAGGCCAGTAGAACCTCCACCCCTCTTGCAGCTCCCACTCCTGCTGTTCTCCTGAGCTCCGCGGGGGATCTCTGAAGACCATCCCAGCAGTCACCACGCCATGAATCAGTCCCGTTTATCCTCTTGCTGCCACCACGCTCCCCTACTGTCACTCTTTTGCTCTCTTATTTATACCTATTGTCAACTAGGCCACGTGAATGAAAGCAAGGAATGTGGAGAAAATAAAAATAAATGTACTCCTCACCAGTGGTCCTCATTATCACTCCAATACAACCCTCTTCCTTTATCCTTTGTTTCCATGTTGAAACTCTGCTGGCAGCAAAAATCCACATACCATGGACAAGGTCAGATACCCAATTAATTTTTTGCAGAACTGTCCAATGTTTTGTTTGAGTAGGGAGGATTGGAAAACGTGATGGCATGGTTATCTGTGTGTGTTTGTGAATCTGGCATTGGATAATAGAAACAGTCAAGTGAGCAAGGATAGGACCAAATGGTGTTTTGGGAAGTAGTTCATAGTTCTATGTAACTGAATGAAGCCTGTTCATAGACAGACTATGGTTATAACCTAACTTTAGCTTAGCTAGCTAACAAACTACAAAGAAAAGAGAGGGAAATGACATTTCCATGGACACCGGAGACTTGGCAGGCCAGGCAGGGACGATTCACAAGAAATAAATCCAGAAAAAAAGAATCCAAAAGAAGTAGGCCTCATTACCTGAAAACATGTCTACAACACATTTTAATCCTGATAAACTATGCTCAACGTGTCATATCAAATCAGCCAAAATGTGCTTTTGCTGCAAGAAACCCAAGCAGCCACAGCTGACAATCTGGGAGACAGGGCCCCCAAGACCCGGGGTGGCTCAGCTGAGGACATTACTGCACGCAAAGCAACCACCCACACACACATACATACACACACACACACACACAAACAGAGCCTGGTGGCAGACAACAGTCACCCTGTCATCTTCGATTGCAGGCCGCTCATGTTGGACCAGCGACACCTCACACACAGCTCGGTGGGCCTCGGCCCCCCTGGTGTCCCACTGCCGCCACAGAGGGACTGCCAGAGAGTTACTTCAGCTCTGCAGAACAAACACAGAAATCAGCCTGTCTAAAAAAACATGTAGTCCTGTCGAGAAAAAAAAAAAAGAAAAAGAAAAAAGGTCTAAATATATCCCCGTGCGAATGCCTTTAATTTGTTCTTGTAACTCGCAGATCGATTGAGTGCAGATTTAACCGAGCAAAACTGATATGACTTTGAGAGTTTGAGCAGTCAGCGAGGCTGGAAGTTTGTGGTCATGGTGTGACTCATAGTTGTAAGTTTCGGCCGCGCTTCAAACAAGGAGGTCACCTAAAAATAAAACCGCAGCTGAATATGGGAACTTTCAGGCTTTACGTATACAAAAAAATCAGAGTTAAACATATTGTTCGCACAGTGCGTTTGTTTAGTCAAAAAGCTGTCAGCGCTGTATTTTTCCTTCCTCATTTATCTGGTCTAAGATACTTATTGAACATGCTGTCATTCAGAGCTCAAATGGAGAACATGTTGACAAACATTTTTTGGCTCCAGGCAAGTTTCAGCTAGCGCAGCAGCGGCGGCCTATGGGCTCACATGTGTTTTACAGATGGCACCGAGGAGATGGCACATAAGGTCAAAAAGAGCACTCAGCTGTATATCTCTCACACATACAGGCCCTCCAGGAATGTCTCCACAAGGCCAAGGATTATGGCAACTAAGCACTGCGGTGTGTGTTTATGTGTGTGTAGATGCTTCTGTCTGTCTGTGTGTGTGTGTGCACGCGCGTGTGTGTTTGCACTTGTTGATAAAGAGCAGACCGTTGTAAAAAAATTACAACAACTCTGCTCTCGATCACTAATGTTTACTGTCCAACAGAAGGCTTTAGCAAGATTTTACTCTCAGATCACCGAGTCTGTACCTTCAACAGGTAATCCACTGTTCACATCTGATCCGGTACATTCACAGAGCTCTGCTCCGTGCATCCGTGTCTGCTTCTCCAAACTGCTGAACATTATCTACACTATCTACTATAGGTTATATGCTAGCATAATCGCATTATATCTAACACATTTTAACTTTGAAAGGCATATTTCTTCATTTATCCATATATAAATAAAACAAAGTAATACTTAACTTTTCAAAGAACTGGGTCAGTTAAGTTTAACATACCACGTGACCCGCTGAAACTTTATAGTTTTTAAAGTTGTGCTACAGTTTGTTGACTTTCCTTTGATTGGTCCGTGATGCATGTGTTTTCCAGCAACTGATCTACTCGTTATGAAAAGACATTTCTTAAATTTTAATCATGCAGCACAATTTAGTAAATCACTAAACTTGAACTTGAAGCTAGCGAGGAATTACTTAGAACTAAGAATAAGAAATCTTTTTTTTGCCAGGAAGTCCCAGGAAGTTAGCTGGTTTCAAGGCAACCGAGTCCAACCCTAACCCTAACCCTAAAACAAAACAACAACGTTTTGGCCTCAAATCACACAGACTATCCCTTTATTTATAGTAAGCATGCTTACCATTTTTACTACTGCTATTGTTCTTCGGCGAGCTGATTGACAGATCAGATTACATCTTTCCTTTGATCCGTCACAAAAAGTAAGATGTTTTGACACCATGTGTGTTCTTTCTTCAAGTCCTCCTTTTATGCTCAACCGGAGGCTAATTAAGCGGGATAATCAATAGCTGACATCTTTTTTGATTTACGGCATGTTTTGATTACATCTCTCACACCAAAACAAAGGCTAAAACAATTCCTGTTTGGTAAAGATGTCTTGTGTTGCCAAATAAAGACAAAACCACAAGAACACACAATAATTATTATTAGAATAATAAGAAACATAAGTCATCGAGGAACAAACAGATGACGCTAATGTCTATTCTGTTTTTTGGTGCGTTTGCAAACAACAAAGAGTCACAAAATTGTAAATCAAACTAATATGTTTCGAAGTTTATAAATGAATCCACATCTTGCTTTCTTTTTCATCAAGTGCTGTTTTGCCAACAGTAATTTCCTCAGCCAGTCATCCATAACGGCGGCCCATATCCTATACATCTTTCCATCATACATCATGGGCAGAGAGGTGTGGAGAGGATTTCCTTTGACTGTTGATCTTTATCGACTCCTCTGGTCTACCTGACATAAACCTCCATGACAGCGCTGATAATGCAGCAGGAAATTCCCACAGAGATGTAAAATAAAACACAGTGGAGTCTCCACACATTACTGTGCACCTAATGTGTGTGTGTGTGTGTGTGTGTGTATGTGGCAACAGAGACATGCTCCAGGAAAAGGGTTTTTATCGCCTCTTAGCCAAGAGATCCCCCGCTCCACCTCATCAGATTTACAACTTCTAATTACGACAGATAAAAAGCGTGTGGACAACATGTGGCACAGGAAACATGTGGATCTTCGGCGAGAGATTAATTGGCCACTCAGAGAGAGATGACGGATGGATCCGAATGTGTGCAACAGGATGCCTGTTGAACCTTTTCTATTGACTGTGGGGCTTATTAGTATGTCAGCAACAGGCCCATCTTCACAGCTGCCAGTGTCCGAGCACCAGCGCTGAACCAAATGTGTGACGCCTTCAGCCCTACTTTGTTCGACAAGTGTTGGGGTTTGGGGGGCTGCTGAGGGTGACCCCTTATTGTTAGGTGCTCCCTTTGTGGTCGTACTCCTCACTGTACAGAGAAGAGAAAAAGAAAGGCCTTCTCTAACAGTCGGTCATGCCCCAGTGCTCCTGGCAACAACAGGTCCCGAGGACGCAGACCTGCCTGGCCTATATTGGCTTGGCTCTCAGTTAGCGGTGGCGGCACTAGCCCCCTGTCAGCTGTCCCATTCAGGGCCCGGGTCGGCCCTTTATTAAAGCTTTGAAGACTGCTGAATAAAGGGGCGTCCTATGTTTAGATGATAGAATGTAAGCAACTGGTTTTCTGCTTGGGCAACACAAGACAAAGAGCCTCCTTCTGAATACGGCAAGTATGTAAGAGAGAGTGAGTGAGAAAACTGGAGAGGGAGGGAGAGAGAAAGAGGCGTAAACGCCACAAGTTTTGGAGGTACTCTCCCAGATATGAGGATGGGGGATTTCTTTGAAAATCATAGATAAAACCGGTGGCTGCATGTGGGTGCAACAGAGGCTTGTCAAGGAGAAGTACACCGAGTCATCATTATCACATGTGGCCCTTGTGATTCAAACCAAACCCACAGAGCCGAGGCTTCTCTTTTAATTAGAGGATGAGACCCCTGACAAAGTCTCCTCACAACATGCCCTATATACTACACTATATACACTATATATGCTCCACTTCACTGAACCAGGAGAAGCAGAGCCTCAGGAGCAGAGCCAGCTGATATTATCGGCCATTAATGGGTTGCAGTAAACCGCAGCAAAAATGATTTATTGGCCACATTTAATGTATATCTGACATATAGTTTTCTCAATTCAGTTTTATGTGTTTTAATTTATAGTTATGGCTCAAAATACTTCAGGCTCCATTAATGTTTATTGTTGAAACTTTACAATACCTTTTCCCTGCCTTTCCTTTCTTTACCCAGACATATCTTTATTAGAAAATATTTATTTTGTCTGTTTATGGAAGAAAGAAAAAGACATAGGATAGTAAATTGTTATCAGAGTTGTATTCTTCTTAAGTAAGTATAGCAGTAAAGGCCTCAAAAACAAACTATTTTTTGGACTCTACTAGATGTTAAGTTGACAGGAAGGTTCCCTATTTATTACCCAGAGCGAGTGTTTGGTCAGCGCAGAGCATCTCCTCTATAAATGAAGAATAGCAGCTTAGGTTAAAGATTAAAATCAACACTGCCTACCACTGCATTCCAACATAACTTATATATATATTATATATACAAAACATAAAAATGTATCAGAGCGTCAAGGCTGGTTGCTGTACACGCTATTAATCCAAAGTCTTCATGCAACAGTCAATCAAGCTGCTGCTAGCTGGTGATTTCCAGTTTGGCACAGCTATAAGCAGCTAATGCTAAAATAACTTCAATGTAAACTCATTCATTGATCTCCATTTTGTTATATAATTTATAATAATTTAAGTACGATTTTATACAAGCAACTGTGGTTTTAACAAGTGTGACACTCACCCTTCCTTCACATGCATACGAACACACACACACACCTGGTCATGGCTGGCTTGGAGGGTGCTCCCGGTGCCGTGGAAAGTCATTTGCACAGGGGAGAGGGTCAGATAGGTCACGAAATCCTTACCGCTCTGCGCATCACTGTACTGCACCTGGAAGAGAGGGCAAAGGTAGACAAACGGAGTTACCCCCCAAAAAGTAAATACAGGAAAAGATCAGTCAAAGCACAAAAGACAAGCCAACTGAAGCGTCTCGGGTTTTCGGTGGGAAGTGGCTGGCTCGGGAGTAAATCTCGCATGTCTAATTGCCACCACAGAGCATTTGTGGACAATTACCCCGCACCATACAGAGATGGCAATGGAGGGGAATAAATGTAAGGATGTGTATGTGCAATTGAAGGGGTGGTGGTGGTGGTGGTGGTGGTGGTGGTGGTGGTGGTGGTGGGGGTGATGACATCACTGGCGACCCCTCATCATTGAGAGGTTAACTCTGCAGGCATTCCTAAATGCTGTGCAATCAGGACTGTTATGACATGATGCTCCTCTGGGACAGTCTGCTCCCGAGATCCAAGGGCTTTTGGTAATACTGCCTTGCTTGTCTGCCCTACTTCTTACTGGCTCTCACTCTGTGCACATGTGTGCATTTGCATGTGTATGTGTGCGTACGTGCGTGCGCGTGTGTTTGCCTGGCCTACTTATGCCCAGGACAGCTGCAGGCATCTTAATAAAATGGCAGAAAATAACTACCGAGAACTGAAAGAGCAGAAGTGTCCGACGACCGATGCGGAGAGACAAAGGACAGCAAGAACGAGAGGGGATATAACCGATTCATGGCTTCACACATCAATGGGCAAGCGAAAAAAGTAAACCAGCAGGTGTAAGAGAATATAACCGTGAACATAACAGCGCTTCTAGCTACGTCAGCACAGAAGGACTGCAGGCAGAAAAATACAGGCATGATGAATTAAGTGGCTATTTTGTGGCCATGAGTTACAAGAATTGGTTACGAGGAATACTATAATCATAATCATTTTGCATACTTTTGTAGATCAATGAGCAATTTCCGTAACAGCTAATATAATAGAGAGATGTGATGAACAGTTTGACGTCAGTGTCTGTTGAGCTTACATACAGTGTGGGTTTTAAGTTTGTCTCTGTGTATTTTTGTTGGCTGACGAGTTTCAAGTTATTACATTCTTTTAATCAACAGAAAATGTGTGTCACAACACAAAAGTATGTGTGTGTGTGTGTGTGTGTGTGTGTGTGTGTGTGTGTGTGTGTGTGTGTGTGTCCACACTCGCCGGATCAAAGTTTCATCTTATGTAGCTTACAATTCGTTGGCTATATGTGCTGAACTTGTGTGTGAGCACGTGCGCGTGTCTGCCTACAAGCAGCTGTATATGATCTGTGACTGAAAGCTTCCAGAGCAAGGTGTGTGTGTATGTCTCTGAATGAGTTATGATCATATGTGGAAAAGTGTGTGTGTGTGTGTGTGTGTGTGTGCTCCAGCCAGCCAGACGCATGGATGTCTGCCCATTAAGACGCAGACCCATTATAACGAACGCAAACACAGAGATATGAACATGTGCATGGAGAGATATGTGTGATGTTACGTAAAGTACATGAGTGGACACACACACACACACAGATGTGCATGTGCACACGCATACACACACACAGCTTGCTGATGGGGAGATGGGCCCACAGTGATAAATTGTGGAATGCTATCTGTTATGTGTATGAATGATGAATGTAGTAAAGTGAGCTGTGGAAAAAGCCTTCTCTGACAAGTTAATCTCTAATAAATTCTCCAGACTTCAACATTAAGAAGAGAGAGAAAGGAAGAAAAGAAACACAGGATATTTTCGGGGTAATAATATAATAGTTTGGTAACAAGAATCCGATTTCAGAAGTTTGAACACGTACAAAACAAGCTTCTTCTACGATCTTCTTCTGAACCTGTGTGTGAAGTACAGGACTCACACGGAATTATGAATCTTGTGTATGTGTGTGTAATTGTCCAGTATGCTGGTTTAAATTAGGCCTGTGGTTGGGAGCCTGTGATGTATGGTGTAATCATGCTGTCTGATCGGTGGGCACTTCGCTCGGCTCATCCATTGTGCAGTGTCAGGACTCCAGCCGAGGGTGAGGCCCTTCGATGGTGCTGGAGGAAACAGACGTCTCTCACTGTAAGCCGATATATGCTTGGATATATCACATTTCTAATAATTTCCAACTTCTCCCATTGTCTGCGTGAGTGTATATGCTCGTAAGTGTGTATGTGCAGTGGAGGGAAATGACCAATAACAAAGTATCTCTGACCATGAAGTGATCCCTAACACAAGGCAAAGCTTGTGTAATCAAATAAGAACATATATTTTTTTCAGTGAAGATGGAATTTGTGATGCAAAAATGCCTCATCATTCTCACTAAGTGTGAATCATATCGCACTCAGCATATCTGTCAAAACAGTCATATGATTTCTTATTTCTCTTATTTCAGTCTGAGAAATAAGGGAGTGGTAGTTATAATTATTAAACTGTTGCAACCCTACTGCTGGTTCAAGATCACATTGCTGTATTTTAAATATTTACCAACTGTTGTACATTTTGTTTTTTCTTTGCCATTTACCCTTTAAACTGTCTGGAGACACTTCACTCAAGACTTCGATGTCTTTAATATCTACTCAACCAATTGCCATGAAATTCCCAGATGAAGTATCCTCATGACTTTGGTAATCCTCTGACATCTCCTCCACCGCCACTGTGAGGTCAACATTTGTGGTTTTACGTGGCATATTTTAACAGCTACTGAACGGGTTGCCTTGAAATTTACAGATGTTAATGTTGAAATGTTTTCACTTTGGTGATCCCTCAACCTTCCCTCTAGTGCCATCATCAGGTTGAAACTGTAACCTGTCCAATAATATGCATTATACCCCAAACTACCAGCAAAACTTCATTTCCCATCAGCCTAAACTGATTTTTAGTGCTAATAAGCACGCCAGCATACTAACATGCTAAAATAAGATGGTGAACATTATACCTCCTGAACACAAAGACAGTATAAACATCAACATGCTAGCATTGTCACTGCGAGTTTGTTAGCATTTAGCTGGAAGCACAGGTTCACACGCCATGAGCGTGGCTGTTAAATGTTAGTCTTAAGTTTTTTTCCCCCCTTATCCTCTTGGAGATCTTGAGCTGGGGTTGGGAAAACCGCTGTTGTAATGCTCATTGACACGTTGTATGTGATATTGAACTACATAAATAAACATGACTAGCTCCAGCCAACCAGCCAAATTCTGCTTAAAACAACAAATTTGGCAGATCACCAAACATCACCTGGAAGCTTTACTCTCTGGCCTGTTGATAACATAGTCAAAGTTCCTGATTACTTTGGGGATTTTCCATCAACTCTGACCTGCAGGCAGAAAAGAAAGTTGCCTGATGTGCCAGCATCAAAGAACATTGCATCATCTCATTTGCGTTGATTTGGCGGAAACTGAAATAATGAGCATCTTAAAAACAAACCGTCTAATGCTCTCATCCAGGCCGTCTGTTTTGAGTGCATGTTTGTATGCATCTGTGAGTGCATGCATTCTAAACAGGCCTAACTAATCATCCCAGGTCCCAACTCAGAAAACAACCTCTAATCCACTTCCTTTAGAGACAAAGGAGCAGGAGAGTTACGCAAGGCCTGCGATTGATCGGCGGCACTAATGTGGAACGACCTCTGACATCTGGCTTCTAAAGCTGGATGGCTCCTCTTCAAAAGCCCCTCTTCATTCGAACAAACACGAACATGCGCACTCTAAAAAAAGCAACCGCAGCCATAACGGTCATGTGGCCACGCTCAGATTTATATTAAGTGCACAAATATGCATGTGCATACCTACGGACAGAAATCCAAACTCCAAACTCGTAAGGGGGGACACACCAACACACAACAGACGTCGAGGCAAACGTCCGTATCTTTAGGACTGTGTTGCACAGCGCTGTCAAGGTTACTCCAAAAACAAACACTTATTAGGTGTGTTGTCATGTTACTCTGGTTAGAACCACAAAACACAAGCACTGCTGCAGGACTAAGAGTTTGATTCCAGAAAAAGCCAAGTGCAGGCTGTGAATAGTCAAAGAGCACGGAAATAACTTTAATTTTACTAAAATAAACCCCCCCCCCCTCCTCGGTCATTGTTGGTGAGTGGCAATTAGAGGTGCACACCGAGCCACTTCAGTGGGGACATCAGGGGTCAAGAGTGTTTAAAGAGCACTGTTAATACACCTTTCACTTCTTCTAATGGCAGGAGGTTCAGGGCAAACAAAGCTGCTGCTCTTAAAACCTTGAGAGCACTTTGGCCCAGAGAAGTCAGATGACAATGAAAGTTCCAAGGAAGCCAGGTCTTTCTCAAAATTTCACAAAAACTCTTTTCTAGAGAATTGCACGTCAAAAGAAATACAATGACTGACTAGAAACATACCAACTGTGTATTCTCAGTCCGGTGAGTCAAGTAATAAGATAAGATAAGCACAATACGATAGATAGATAGCAGCACACAATACACAAGGTGGATGAGAAAAATATTCATAAATACGGGCTCCATGGTGGCTTGACAGGTAAAGTGGGTGCCCCACGTACGAAAGTGACTCATTTTCAATGTTGAAAGTCAGAAAATTATTAATTCAGCTGCATTGATCAACCCAACAATGCAAGCAGATAAATCTGAAAGTAGCTGGAGTCATAACTATAGTTGAGGATGGCTAAACTATTATAGCCTGACTGTGTAATGGTTCCACACGACCATCTAATAAGATCTGTGCATGCTATACAAATCTGATGTACAGTACCCATCAAAGATTTGGACACATCTTCTCCTTCAGTGTTTTTTTTCTTCATTATTGTTACTTTCTACATTGCAGAATAACATTTAAGACATCAAAACTATGAAATAATACAGATGGAATTATGCAGTTAAAAACAAGTGTAAACAAAGAAAAATGTGGTTTATATTTTAGACTCTTCAAAGTAGCAACCCTTTGCTTTGATGACAGCTTCGCACACTCTTGCCTTCTTAATGCGTACGAGACCATCAGTTGTGTTGTAAAACAATCAGAAAAAATATAAAACATATTTTGCTTTGTTTATACTTTTTTTTTTGTTTACCACATAATTCAATGTGTTTGTATTTAATAGTTTAGATGTCTTCAGTGTTGGTCCAAACTTTTGACTGGCATGATCATTACCCACTTGTTACTTCATCACTGGGAAACACAGCTACAGCTTTTACACTACATATCACATTCACTCATTCATACGCATTCACACACTGATGGGCGAAGCCTTCGAGAGCAATTTGGGGTTCGGTATCTTGCCCACGGACACTTCGACGTGCAGACTGGATGAGCTGGTGGATCGAACCGCTGATCATCTGATTAGTGGACGACCTACTCTACCCTCCTGAGCCACAGCTGCCTTTTTATACATCTTTTTCACCTTTAATAGGTAATTTAAGTGCAATTTAAAGAAAGAACTCAACTTGAGTGGAGTTAGCGGAGAAGATTGATACCACTCTCATGTCTGTACATTAAGAATGAAGCTAAAGCCGACCATAGCTTAGCATAAAGAGAGTGGAAACGGCAAGCCAAAACATCCTCCTACCAGCACCTCTAAAGCTCACTAATTAACATGTTTGTTTGTTCAATCTGTACAAAAACGAAGTGTAAAAACTATAATTTGTGGTTTTACAGGGGCTATGTGTCAAACTATTTCTTTGCCAGGAGCAGTGACGTCTCTAGGTCTCGACGTCTCTGTGAAGTTTCCACACTAGGTGGATTTATTTACTTTTGACACAGCGCCAGGCTAGCTGTTTCTACAGCGACAGATAATGTGCAGATAATGAAGAGAACTGTTTGGATTCAAAACAAAGTGCCAGGTTAACACACCCTCCATCTCTCCCCATGCTGAGGACAGTGCTGGCACACAGCTGCAATCACTGCCTAGTGTTGAGAGCTACATGAAATATGATCAATACTATCAAAATACAAAGAACAAAAGCAAGTTTAAAAAAAAAAAAAAAAAAAAGAAAAGAAAAAAAAAAAGATTATGCTGCATATTCAAATTTGCAATATGCTGTGCTGGCACTTGAGGGTATTTGATTTAAAGGTTTGCAAATGGGCTTGATTGTGGTGTAAAAACATCATCACTCAGTTTTGCCAAACACACACAGACACAGGCATACGCACCGACACGCACACAGAGGGCCACCATGTAAGCAGAGAGACTCTGCGCCGAGCCAGCACAGCATTAACGGTCTGATTTATACCACCGACAAAACTTGTTTTCGAAGATCGCTCTTCACACAAATATGCCGCAGAGCGCAGCTGGAAGCCATCACGCTGCCGCAGAAATCAAACGTGGTGGGATTAGCCATCCCAAAATGTATTTTCTAACGCAAATCCCAGAGTAAACAGAGAGTGGAGGAATGAGACGATGACAAGGAAGTTGGAAACAAACTGTTAGAGTCTTTGAACGTTTGTACCAGATCAGGCGTTTGATGTTGATACAGAGAGATGAGAGTCAGCAGTGGAGATCGGGAGGAGGAGGAGGAGGAGGAGGGGGGCAGAAACTGCCAGGCAGGGTACAAGGTGTAGTCGGCACCATCTGAAGAGGTTTTTCTACACAGCCAAAGAAGGAAGCGGAGAGAGAGAAGAACAAACAACGTGGAAGTGTGAGAAATCCTGGGAACTGCACTGAATGGATTTCAACACCAGCCACCCGCCAAGGATAGTGTTTTCATTAACATGGGATTTCCAACATAGAAGTTCTGATTCCAGCACGGCGAAGAGCACGGGGGCCCTCCCTTTTCTCTAAATCCATCTCCAGAGTGAAGCCTGTCGTGGCTAGATAACACAACTCGGCTGATCGCTATCGCCGCTGTGTTATTGAGTTTGGATTTAGCAGGTGGACTCAGCTGATAGATACAGTAGATACCGCTCAACTCTTCCAGACACAACCTGGAATGTTAAAGTATAGTGTGTTGTTATTTGATCGCCATACGCAAGAGGATATTCATTTCTAAAGCGCTACAATATCCGGTGATATTAAGAGTTAACATCTGCTCCCACATGATCGTATGAGGATTCATGATTTTAGAGACCCAACATTACAAAGACTCAAATAATACAAACTAATCCACCAACTTATGCTTTATGAAGGTCATCGAAACTCCACAGGCTGGTTAAGATCCCTGCTACAATACACAAAGTGGCTCTGTCATATTTTCCATTCGCACGACCAGAACACAACCTCAGGAGGGGTGTAATTTCTAATTCGTGCTGAAAAAAGGTGCTACATTCGCCGCGGCTGCCAGTAACTTAGGAATATGGCTTACTGTTATTATGTTCAGCAAAAATAATGAGATGCGTGCTTACTGTGCTGTGGCATATTGTTTTTCTGCACCTTTGTTTTAACAAGGTCCAGTTCATTTACAGTGTGTACAGTGTAACCAGGAGGCAGTGTGACGACATGGGACTGAAATGCCAGATCAAATGGTTTCGATCGCAGGAACGATTTAAAAAGGGAGACCACGTCATACCTGGAGGAAGAAATAACACATTCATCCTCTTGCAGATGAAAGGGTTCATTGATTAACAATACAATGCACCGTTGCTCAATTCAACCCACTCAGGGATTTCACAGCTAAAGCCTTACTTGGTCTGGTATGACACAGTGTTGGCTAATGTTAGCTGACTTGATGTAAATATTGCTGCGGGGGGCACTTTATTGTCAGTTTGCTGACTTAATGACTCCACCTGTTCCGCTTATGGCTACGGTGGCCGCTGTTCAGCAAAAATGTACATCAACTTTTCGTTTCGGCATTGTGGTGTCTGTTTTGTGTTCCTGTTTCCAACTGCAGTGTGTCAGTGAGTATGATTAATACCTTAAGTATTATACAGATGTAAACAAATTAGGCCCACTCATCCAAAGCATAAATCTGATTGAAGGTCTGAAGGAATAAGACGCACACAAAGTAGACTGGAAACTTTTCTGAACAAACAATGAGCCATTATCTTTACCCTTTACAAATGAATGCAATATACATACACATTCATATGTTGCACACATGTCCGCTGCTGCCCACTGGTGTAACTGGGGACGGATTACACACCTTCCCCATTCTTCGCGGTCAATGTCTGAGGAATTATTCTCAGCATTGGTCCAGAAATAAAAGCAGCATGTGATCACACACAAACACACACACCCACACACACACACACACACACACAGGTCTTTCATCCACACTTCCTTTCTCTCTCTGCCCCTTTCACTCTCTTCTTCTTATTAACTTGCTCAACCACTGAATCACTCCAACTCCTGCCAGTCCTCATTCAGACATGGACAAACAGAGATAAACACTGCAGTCTTCCAAGAACCAAGTGCATGCAGACTAGTGTGAAGGAGTGAGAGAAAATACATCCTCTGTGAAGCAGTAGATTTGTCTGTAGTCCAGGTGTGTACCACAGAAAAAAAAAAAACAGAACCATTACATTTCCATCAATCATTGATGTTCTATATAAAAATCTCCTGCTCACTTTAAAGGGAAGTAACAGTTAATAATGTGAAGCGGTGGCGGCCTGTGATGACTCTATTAAGTAATGTGATGGCAGAGTAAATGGGCAGCTGGTGACTGCAATGCCGGGGTCGAACCCTTCAACTTCTTCAAACTACACAAACAGCGAGAGAAATCTGAGAGTGGGTAAATTTGTGGAAGCAAAAGGGGAAGAAATAAGAACAGAGGAAGTGATTATGATTAGAAAGAGATGATGAAAGATAGCAAAGAGAGCGATACGGGAAGAAAGAGGGAGAATCTGTTACGTGGCTCCTGCTCAGTACTTCATCCTTAGTCCATGTGTTGTCTATTACCTCCCGCTTCTTTGTTTCTGCCCTACTTCCAGCGCACATACCCGCCGTGCCAACAACACGCCAGCCAAATTAATAGGAAATACACACACACACACATACATACAAACACACTGGAATAAGTGCCAGCATCCTTGCTCCAAGCTGGCATGAGTACAACACACTGTTGCTTATCCAGTCAGAGCTTCCACCAGAGGCTATTTTCCAATCAAATCAAAAGAAGGGCTTAGCAGGTAGGCCCGGGCCTTTGTCTGTGGAGCTGGATGGATGAAACAGACACTATGAGAACGTCCTCAGTGCTTGCTTAGTTGCTTTAATCCAGTGTTGGGCGGTCACTGTAATCCGCTCACTTGGATAACATAATTACATTACAAAAACAAAGTTACTAATCAGACAAGGAGATTATTATCAAATTACTAAAAAAAATAAATAAATAAAGAAACTTACGATGGATCTGAGCACTTGTTTGTTCAACAAGTCCGGTGTGGTCAAAGGGAAAGCCGGCTCAACAAAAGCGGCGCATCATGTGTCCAGTGGAAAAGCAGACAAGTGCATATTTTTTTTTTTTTTTTTTTTTTGGCAAAAACATTAGAAATCTGTCGCGGTTTAGCCCACAAAAACACATAAGAATACATAAGCCTTAAAAAGTCTGCCTAACATGGCTTTGTAGGCAACTAGAGGTTCTCATTACAAACCCACATGATATGAAACATTCCCTCAATAGAACACATATTGTCTGCATGTCTCAATTACAGCCTGATTTCCTCGCTTAAGGAACACGCACACGGAAATATGCGAGTGATGCTCGAGTGTGTGTGTTCGCTCGGATCGATGCATGTAAAGATGCAGAAAGAATACACTCGTATTTACGTAATATGGTTTGCGCAGTATGAGAACGACAAGGACATAAACTTTACACACAGGCTTAGCCCAACTCTTCCATTTCCACTAAACAGAACCTGCTGTGTGTGTGTGTGTGTGTGTGCATACGTACAAGTGTGTTTGGGCTTGGCCAGGCAGCAGAGCTCTCTCAGGTTACACACACACAGGAAGGCTCAGAGCAATAACAAAGGCCTTTCAAAGGAACCCTCAGCAGGTTAAGATAAAATGTTTTCGCTCAAACTGATAAAAAGCATCTGCAGCTTAAATGAACAGGCGCTGGTATCAGTGGCATGGTATGCACCGCAGATTGGCCGGCACTGATTAAAACAGACACTGGGCAGTCCTCTCTTTTGCGCACACAAAGACACACACACACGCACGCACGCACAGAGTGCGTTTTTCTGATCTGTGTGTGTCCGGTCTGGTAATGACAGAAGCACCTGTGAGGTTTAGTTCCAGCTCTAAATCCATAGCCTGCCAATAATATCCATAGTAAGAGTGAACAGAAAACACATAGTGTGTTATCGAGCAGTTCTACACTCTCTGCTCTCTCTTTTCTCTTTCATCATGTATTTTTTAATACAGAAAGCCTGCATCTCTTACACAGAGAGATTTAAAGTGGTATGTGTGCAACTTTTCCTCTTTTATAAGCGCACAGGTTGACCAGGAACACGTTCCTATTTACAGCAGTGGACGAGAGGGAGAAGAATCAGGGCAGGAATGTGTGTGTGTGTGTGTGTGTGTGTGTGTGTGTGTGTTGGGGGGTCATATTTATGCATGGTCACGCCAACATCTGTGCCATCACTTCACCGTGTGTACATACTGTATGACTGTAGCACAGGGTGTCTGATACTTATACCAAGTTTAAGTGATGACTTTTATTACCTAATTGATGGCAGTTAAAATGAAATACAAGCCTACATTCCACAAGTGAAATAAATGTGAAATTGGAAACAATTCCATGCCCACCAGCATGAGGGCCTCCTTGATGGGGCTTTTTACCCCAGAAGAAGAAACAAAACACCGACATAGTTCAATGTGCAACACTGATCTAATTTACAGGAAAGCTCTGATTATACCGACTAATTTTCCATCATTTCTATCGGTTACGATAACATGATACTGATGATAACATCACCAAAGTAAGTGTAGATTATTTGTTGAGATCTGAGAACAAGAGACACACGCAGCGAGGTGACCAGGAAGATCAGGAAAAGTGAGTAATCCCAAAATATTGCTATGAATAATTACTTGCACTGGAAAACTGTGGCCAAGGATAACTACAGTAAGCTGGACTGCCACTCCTTGTCTGAAAAGAGCTGAATTCATTTTTGTGAATTATAATATTAGGCTTGTTAAGCTACATTGCACAGTGGATGTCACACATATTGTTGTATTTATTTAGCTGTTTCCAAGTCTCAGATTGTGTGACCATACATTTTAGAACTTCCTTTTTTGGGATCTACAGACACCATTGAAGTAGCGTGTTCACATCTTTGCATCTCACCTGGAAGCCCTGGATGCGAGCCAGGTAGTCCAGCTGCTGTGCAGGCTGCACCGAGACGCCGCAGGCAAGGGCCGGGTTCTTCCCCTTCATTGGCAGGGAGGAGTCGGCCGTGGGTGACTGACCGTTAAGCAGCAGCTCCCTGGCCATGGTAGCAGTTGGGCTTGGAGAGGAGGCTGAGCCGCTGTAATATGGAGGGTGTCCTGGGGGCAGCGGGGCAGAGCAGGGCCCCATGTCTTTGGATGTCATGTAGTTAACAGAGCCGCCACTGCTGCCGCCGGGGCCCGGAGCGTTGCCCCCCTGCTTCCTGCTGGCCTCCATCTCCTGGTAGACGTCGGGGCTGAGGTGGAGGAGACCCTTCTGGGCTGGGGGGGGGTTGGGAGGTTGGGGTAGGCAAGGAACAGAGGAGGGAGGATAGATGGAGGAGAGAAAAAGAGGAATAAAATAAGGGTTTGGAAGAGATTGAGATGGAATGAGTAGAAACAGTTAAAGTATGGATGGTCACATGGTTTATAAAGAGCAGTAAGGAGAGGAGGAGACAGTAGAAGAGTTAATATGGCTCTCATTATTAACCATTGAAATGCACACACACATTCCTCCGTCACTCACTACTAGAGAATGCCAGGGTGTGTTTGTGCATGTGTGTGCACAAAGCGTGTGCACTGGCTCCCAAACTGGCATTCCATCACCGAACGTAGATGACAGTTTCATGTGGTTTGGCACCTGCAAACACTATCAAAGTGTCTGCTGGGACACACACACACACACACACACACACACACACACAGCCTCTTTCTTTCTTGAACACAAACACACAGACACAAATGGAGCATCTACCAATATCAACAGAGCAGCTATGACTTCATCACTGATGGGAAACAGCACCGTCAGCTAACCGGCATCCTGTTTCACTTAGAAGGTTTCTTCAAATGCAGGCCCAACAGAATCTCTGAAGCAGGTTGGGTCTCAGATCAAGGTTCTTGTGAGAATATTTCAGTGGCTCTGGGAAACGTCCGGAGTGATTTGGATCTGAGAGGCCGAGGCACCTCTGACCAACTTTTTGGTCCAGATATGCTGTGGTTCTAGCCAGAGGAACACAACAGCGCTCCAAGACTGTGTTTCCGATCCAGACCGTTTGGATAAATCTCATTCGTTTATGTTGGCTTTCTCCACTCTGACATCACTGTCCCGAAATGGTCGTGACAGGTGGAAGCAGGAAACACCAACAGGTTGGAGTTCAAAACTTTTTTTCGGCACTTTGTGGCTGCTGCGAAAGCGGGAGGAAAGGAATATGAGACGTGAAAGGAGAAGAAGAGATGTGCAGGATAAAAGAGAAGGATGAGCTGGGAGCCAGCTCAGATGGAAGAGGAGGTGGGGATGAGTGGATGTGAAAACCATGCGGAGCCTCCAAAGCCCAGCCAAGGTCACCAGAGACAGGAAGACCAGCTGTGTGTGTGTGTCAGTGTGTACGTCTGTGTGTGCTTGTTTGTGTGTGCGTACGGACCAACAGCTGGGAGAGAAAGCGCTGGAGTGAGCGCATGACTGACAGGCCACTTCCTGTTTGAGTTAACATTACCATCACACATAGATACACACATGCGAAGACAGACACTTTAGTGCGCTCGGTCTAAAGTTTCTGGGAACCTGCAGACAGTATTTCCCATTATGAACAATAAGCTGAGCAGAGAAGCTGAAGGAAACAGCAATGAAATCCAGGACTTATTACTCATACTACAACAAACTGCCCCATGCCAGCAATGACACAACTGCTAGGATTTTTTTCCCCCCTCCCAATCATGATGACAACTTTAATTTGAATTTACGCAAGTAAAACTCACAGGCCTGTGCATTCTGAAAGTATCACCAAAAAATTAAAGGTGTTAGCCAACATGACATCAGCTGCGGACAAAGAATATTGTGGTGGTGGGGGCAGGGATAAGGGGCAGCGAATGCAAACCATGTGAGTGTGTGTGTGAGATTGTCTGCGGAAAGCGTGTGTGGGCGTGTCAAGTGAGGATGTTTGCATGTTTGCATGTGACTTGAGTGCTCGAAGCTGGAGTCAGCTTAGAGCGTGACAGTAAGAGAAAAAGGCAAAGGAAGAGAGACAGCGAGGGCGAATAAGTAAGAGTGACGGAGTGTTTGTGCGTGAGGATGTTGGGTAGAGATTGTGAAACTGTGTACATGAAGTGGGAGCAAGTTAGAGAGAGGATAGAGCAGGAGGTGGTGGTGGGGGGGCGCAGAGTGAGGCTGAGAAGTGGGGAATGAAAGAGTAAGGGGGAGAGAGAGAGAGTGTGTGTGTGTGTGTGTTTGTGGTGCTGGTTCCAGGCAGTTTTGGAGGGGTCCCACCCAGACTCGGCGTCCGGTGGGCCAGGGGAGCGCTGGAGGGAAGCCAGAGCCAAGCATGAGCCTGATCGAAAACAGATAGGGCCGGAGCCCGCCGCTATAAATCACCACGGTGGAGCAAGACCCTCACATAGTTCACACATGCACACAACGCACGGACACACATTCACACACACACAAATATGCACAGCAGGAAATGAAATGTGGCAACTCGAGTGAAAAGCCCTGCTGCAATACCCCTGGGAATAGAAGGGAGAAAAATCACTCTCTTCTTACTTCTTTTTCCTCTTCTTTCTTTTTACACTCCCTTCCTGTCTTCTAAGCCACCCTGTTTGTTGTAGCACTGCGTCCCACGGCTCGCACGGGGCAAAGGACACGAGCACACACTTCAATACACGCACATATACACAAATACAATGAGGGCTTTTGGGTGCTTGAGGGGTGCATGTGTTTTATGTGGAAGAGAAAGAACGGAAGGACGAAGCCATAAGTGGACAGCCTGTGACATATTTACCTATTTTCTTCTACTTTGCCTTATATAATGTAGCACATAATGCAGAGAACAGTTTGTATGTTACCCCGGGTACAACTGGCCGCTATATAATTAACCCATTCTCTGGATATTAATATACTAATATGCTATTTATGGGTGATGTTTTCTCATAAACAATTCTGCATTGCATTCTGTATAAGCTTTACTGTAGTCTTACGGTTACTGGCAGAATCGGCTTTTTCCGTGCATGCCGATGGATGCACGCAATTTCCTATAATGAAGAAGACAACACTGAATCATGACTTCATTCATAGCGTGTGGGATGATATTCTTGACAATAAGAATGTATGAATCCTCCCAGCCCACAGTTTGTTTAGGGGCACTGGAAACAGTTCATAGATGTACTATAACAACGTGATACCGGACTCCACGATGGCGCCCATTCATTTGAATGGATCTTTTGTAATGGTTGTGTTCTTCCTGGCCAGAGGGGATGTTTTAGCTACAGTAGCATGGTTGGTCACTAGGACAAATGAGCTGAAATGCTGACTAGCCACAGAACCCAGCTTTCCTAATACATCACTGAAACAGATGCTCAAGTTTGCTACTCTGAATGGTTGATTCATATGTTATTTTCAACGGACCTGAACTACTTAAACCACTAACCTCATGTCTGCAAATCAGGGACTGAAATCTCAAGATTCTAAAGATTAACCAGGGTTTAAATGGTTTTACTGCGCTCTCCGGTTCAATTCATGAAGTTTGCTGGACCGACAGTCAGCATCACTGAAGGGTGTGGTTGGGTGTCGTCAGAAGTGGGCTCTGCTGTATCAGTAACCACACCCAAGAGTTAAGTGAAATCGAACTTAGCCGTGAAACAGCTCCTGTAATTTGAACACTTGTAAAGTCTGTCAAGAGCTAAATGTGAAAATATCCACAAGTCGAAGCAATTAGCTTTCAACTTTGAGCGCACAGAAACTATTCTAGACAAACAAGGCGTTTTATTTATTTTCTCTAAAAGAAACACACTCGAGCACAAACTAAAATTATCACTGTTTATCACATAAAAAAATGTTACAATAATTCTTTTGCCAGAGAGCTTATTTTTTTTCTGAGTATCCTGCAATTCTGCAATCTGATTAAGTTATTTCCACTTCTATTCAATAAACTGCATAGTCAATCAAAACAACGGACAAACCAGAAACATCTTCCATTCAGCAATCATGGACACACACACACAGAAAACTGAGACCAGCTGTATCTGTTTGAATGAGCTGTAAATGGTGTTTATGCAATAAACATTATTCAGACATTAGCGTTGTGTGAGTGTTGTGCGGTTTGGGAAACTTTAAAGAGGTAATTAGCGGATATTTAAGCCGCATGCTGAGTGTGAGATAAACTATGAGTGGAAATGGCACAGAACCAGCGGCACGCTCCAAGCCAATAATAGGAATAATCACCAAATGAGGAAGACTTCGTTTCCCAGGGGGCTCTGCTCTGGAGGTATTGGGCAATTCCCTGGACCTTGGGTTACCAGAGGAACCACAACCACCAAAATAGTTTATCCAAGAGAACAACCATTTATCTATAAACATAATTTAGATGATATATCTTTCAGAAAATTGAACTAAATCACACATGTGAGTGCTATGTAAGTTGTGGCAGGGGCTCCGTTCTCATCTGGATTCTGTATATCAAGTCTTAACCCACAATGAGCAAACTCAAAAAGTCAAAGTGATTAGTCCTACCAATCTGTTTTGTACTTTTCAACATGAAAAAGCTGAAACATCACATTCATTCTCCCCTCTGGACCGAAGCTAGATACCCAATGTCAGAGCACTGCAGCTCTGCCAAAAGCCTCCATTAGGGCCGAGTGACGACAGCACATTCGGATCTAATAAGGCTATCTGTTTGTTTTCCACTCTGCTGCTCCACATCTCACAGACTATTCATTTGTCCCCTAAACTGCTCTTTCTCAAGCTGCTGGCATTTACTTCGCTGGCATCCAGAGTGAGCCTGCTCGCAGTGTGTCCTTTTATCAAGCTGGGACATCACAACAAATCAAGCTCAGATATTATGATGCACGTAAATCTGCTTAAGCAACGGCATGACTTTAAATTCTTTGCATTTTTACACCTGTAATAAATATTAACTTACTCAACTCCCACACCATGTGGAATAAATGGAAAAATAACATTGCTGCCAGACTCTGGAGAGCAGGAAACTGAAAATAGAATGTCATGTCGCTATTTCGAGCATTTGACATTGCGAGGGGAAGGCTTTTTCATTGTTTTTATTTTGATTACAGACAAGACAGCCAACTTAACAAGAGATACAGCTGATAGAGACCAGCTGCTTCCTACAAAATTGCATCCTTATGACTCTTAGTTAAGAGTCCTACCCCCCTCTATAAATGAAACATCCCATGAGGCAATCGCATTTAAATTCATACATAAATCCTGTCATGAAATTATTCTGTACGTCTGCAGAAACCAAAAAGTAAATAAGTAGAGGATTGTTTTCCATATGGAGGTGACAACTGAGGAGGTTTCCATATCTGTATTTGTTTCTTATCTGGTTTCACGGAGAGGAAAAGAGACCTGTAAAGTAAAGACGTTATTGTCAGCTTACTGCGGCCAGTGGGGTCCAATATAGCAGCACTATACCTGCAGCTATAGTAGCATTTGTCAGCTATACAAGGAGTCTGGTAATCTGCAGTTTGACACGTCGGGTTTCAATGCACCGTGAGACCAAACAAGGCAGAGAGTTTACACCCACTCAAGCAGCTCTATGACACTGTACTTAGGCACGGCGGTGCTTTGAGCTGAAAGCCAACGTCAGCATGCTTACATGCTCTCAACGACAATGCTAACATGCTTGTGTTTACCACGTTAACATGTTTACCATCTTAGTTTAACGCGTCTAATAATTAGCACCAAGCACAAAAAGGCTGTTGGAAATGTCATGAGTTATTGTCTTTTATTTTGAAGGGGATTTCATGGGAAGTGAATGAACATCGAATGGTTGTCGAGATGTTTCACTAGGAAATACAGTGTGAAGTGCTACATAAACACTGCTTTACACTACCTTTGTATCAGTGTTTTAACGATGATTAAGTTGTGTCAAAGTTCCAGTACTTTTTCACGTGTTCTTAATCTTATTTTGACTACAGCTGGTATGCGAAAGTGAGATATATCTTGCTTCATATCATCATATATCCCGTCACACCGTTTTGTGTCTCTGTGTGTGCAGGATTATGGGTGTACGTGTGTGCGTGCGCGCATATCTGTGCTCCGGTGTGCTTGTGTGTTAATCCTGAGTGAAAGGCTAGGTTTTATTTAGCACAGGAAGGCAGTGGGGGGACTCCCCAGAGGGCCCCAGTGTGCCGGCCCTGTAAGCCTGTGTGAATGAGCCTGAATTCGTAGGCTCCCCACGAGGACGCACGGCCGATTAAGCTGACAGTCAGAAGCCCATTGACCAGTCACAGAGATTAAACGCCGGGCCATCTCGGCGGCTAAAACCACCTGCGGGATTGGAGGGAGCAATGGAGAGCCAGAGAGGAGGAGGAGAAGGAAATGGAAAGAGACACAGGGAGACGTGCCGATACTCACTGTTACTTGTCGCTTCAGTAAATGACGCCTTTTGTCCATTCCAGCCTTTGTTGTCCATCTGTAGTGATGCGGACAGAGGGAGAGAAGGGGGAGGTAAGAGAGATGTAGATTCTTGAACAGACAGCTTCTTCACGCATGTCAGACGAGTTCCTTCCTACTGTTTGGGCCACAAAGAGACGAACGCTCACAGGAGGGGATACTTAAGGAGCCTAGTGTCTGTCTAGGCCAGCTACTTAATTAGGGGGGTTGTCAGTGTTTGGTAAGTAAAAAAAAAAAAGGCTCCTAATCAGTGTGGTACTTCTGCTGTGGTATGCGTGCCTGCCTGCACAAACACACACAGCCACAAGAATGCATGTGTGAACCTGAAAAACAAATCATTTCTGATGTGTGTGTGACAGGGCTGTAAACAAACGCGGGGTGCATTTGTTTTAAACCACCCCCAAAGTCTCTTCACACTTGTGCATGTATCACCTACAGTCCCACGGTGGGAATGTAGTGCAGCAGAGCTCCCAAAAGAAGGGGAGGCAGGGAACGAAGAAAGGAATCTAAAGCGAGACAACCTGTCCTACAAAAACGGGAGCTCGCCAAACACTGTTTAATCATTCCATAGAGCTAGGGGTTGTCTGAGGATCTAGTGAGAAGAAGAAGGCCGTTCAGCTAATTCTTATAGAGATGTTTTCGGAGTTGTCAGGCCAATGCACAGCCGTGTATTAGCCACTAACTCTATTCTGTCTAAATATTCTGCCTTGAGTGTAACCAGAAAGGTCACCTTTTGCCAGGAATTAGCTTAAACAGTGAGACTGCTTATTTCCAGTACAGCAGACTCTCATTAATCTGAAACCTTAGACGTCAAAACATAGTATTTTATAGGGCTAAAACAAATAAAACATGCAATGATGTGGAAAGAAATTCAATAACTTGTGTGCAACATTTGACATGTGCTTGATGACACGTGCCTTTTCATCTGGAGTGTTTTCAGCATGCAAAGGGTTCAACACTTTCAAAAATTAATGTGTTGAAGCTTTGGATATTTGTCAGAGGTTACTACATAAAAGACCGAGCTGAGTAATGCCAGAGCTTAACTGTTTAGTATGAGGATGAAGGCAAAGAAAGAGACACACTGGGTTTTGGTGTCTTTGTAGGAAACAAGTAAACTCCAGTCATCGTGATAAGAGCAACGGCTCATCTTTTTGCCATGTAGCATAGCTGTTTTGATAAAGATGTCTCTAGCAGCACGCATCTAACTAATGAGCTGTCTGGGGAGCGGTGGCTATTCTACAGAAAGCCCGGTTATGTAACATCATCTCGATCTGACTCTGCTCCCCTGAGCTTAAAAACCAATGAGGTGAATAAAGATGACGGAGATCAGTGGTTACTTGGAAAATAGATTGGTTCAGAGGAGTTCTGAACATGTTACATAATAGGTCAGCAGTACTGGAACTCGTGACATATCTGAGAATTGACTAAGTATCAGCACTTTTTCAATTCTTCAAAGTGTTCGATGCGATACTGATCATACAAAATAGGAGCGCTGCAGAGAAATCCTTTATGTAATCATTCACTTCACAGCTGTACCCTGCTGCCATGCTGCTAACATGACTGGAATACTGATTGCAGGATGTCCTATATACAACTCAGTGTGTGTGTGTGTGTGTGTGTGTGTGCATCTGCATTTGGTCAAATGATATGAGTATGCGGTGTGCATCAAATGTGATTTTTACCAGCTGAAACTTTATATAATGTAAGCCTCATTTGTGGAACACATTCAATTCAATGATGTTAAAATACCTCATATGGATTAGGGCCACAACTAATGCTTATTTATATTATTATTATTAATGTGAATTAATGTGGATTTATGTGATTAATCCTTCAGTTCATAAAATGTCAGAAAACAGCGAATAACCAACGAAAGGTCATCAGATTGCTTGATTCAATATCATAGAAAAAAAACAGCAAATATTCACATTTGAAATATTTAGTTGTTTAATCAACTGCTTGTTTGAGATGAAACTATTTGTTAATCAATAGCAAAAAGATTAGCAAAAAAAAGAAACAGAACAAAATTTATGGGTTCTTTTTTCCTTTAATGTGAAGATTTGCTACTTTTCACTGTTTTATATTACAGAATATTACTGAAGACAGAATATTTAGTGCTTTAGTGAGTTGCTGGTTGAACAAAACATGAAATTTGAAGACATATAAATGGGTTTTGGGAAATTGTGATGTTTATCACGGTTGTACTGACATTGTATAATAACAGATCAACCAAAATTGATGTTTGAGTTGAGTTTTGAGTTGTCTGAGTTCTTGTTAAATTGATTTTTAATGCCTTTCATCATGTTCAGTATTTTAAGTTTCCGCTCATCAACTTAAACACGTTATTGAAATGTTGCGTTTTGAGATGTCATTATAGAGCCTGTTGGTACCGTGTACAATACGAGTGCTGAATCTGTTTTTTTGTTTTTTCCTCCACTACAATGCTGACAGCACACTGCATGTACATGCAAACTACTTACACATACAATAATCGGGCACTACAATAAATGAAAAGAGTGGAAGATGTGTATATAAACTGGCTATATGCAAGAGAAGTACAGTCTGTACCTCGGTGGGGTTCTGAGGGACTGTGGAGGCCTTGTATCCCAGCTGCAGGAGCATCGCCTCGGCTGCGTTCCGCTTGGCCACTTTCTTGTTAGGTCCTGTTCCCGTGGCAACTTCGTTATTCACCTTCACCTGCATGTGCACGGATGCAAACATGTACACACACATGAGATACAGAATAACATGATTTTCGGATTCGCTACTGAGAATTACAGCTGTGCAGAAGCATCATGTGATAATAAAGAGATGAAAACGACATCAGATGCACTTTTCTCATGACTTTTTCCTCTTCCTGTCACACTTTTGTTCACTTTCAGCCGAGAACACTTTGGTCCGAGTCAGCCGTGCAATTTACATTGCAACAAAAAGCCTCAGAGTGAAGTGTTTGTTTTTCCAGTGATCCCAAAACATTAAATCTGTCTACACAGAATGTAAGCAGATATTTCCAAGAGAATATCAGACGTCGTTATGTTATGCAAACAGACAATTACACTCTACAAATAACATTCTGGGAGCCAAAGCCTGTGAACAGAGAGGCCTCGGTGCACTTACTCAAAGCGGTCTGACGTGCTCACTAAGTGCTCATCTGAAAGCATCAAGTAAGCCACATACAACGAGAAGAAAAGCCGCAATAAATTACCAAATTGCTAAAATAAACACAATCAATCTGTCTCTTTTTTTTTTTTTTATTTTAAAAGATGATCACCCACTCAAAGGCATTTGACACTTCCTTGAGCCTTTTTCCATCACCAGCGATGGATTCAGAAAAAAAAAAAAAAAAGATGCGAAAACAAAGACTCATTTGAGCCCCGCTGCAACGGAAACAATGTGGAAATTTTAGAAGAGTGAGTGGACTGCACAAAGGGAACACACACACTGGTGCAGGGCCTAATGTGTGTATCAAAGAGGCATGGAGAATAGGTTCGAGGCTGAATTACGGCTCGATGCTAAGAGAAGCTCTGTTCTTCTTATGAAAGAAGAGGATTACGGAAAAGAGAGACAAAGAGCGAGAGTTTGACTGAGAGAGACGGACACAGAGGGACGAGTATGGAGAGTAAGACAAAGAGAGCCGCAGTTTAAAACGCTGTGCTGGAATTAAAACGGACTGCGCCAGTTTTGCTAGTTGTCGTCTCTCATGCACGAAACAGACTCACTGGGGTTGAAGACAAAACAAACTACAACCCCAATAAAAGTTTGGATGCTGTGTAAAACGCAAATAAAAACAGAATACAACGCTCTGCAAATCTTTTTTTTTTTACCTATATTCAATTTGATACAAAAATATTTAATGTTCAAACTGATAAACTTCATTGTTTTTTCGCGAGTCGATCCCTGCAACACGTTCCAAAAAAGTTGGGACAGCATAATTACCATTGTATTACATGACCCTTTCTCTCAAAAACACTCAACAACACAGCGTTTGGGAACTTTGGACTCTAATTGTTGAGGTTTTGAAAGCAAAATTCTTTCCCATTCTTTCTTGCTCAACGGTCTCCGTTGTCGCATAATGTGCTTCGTAATGCCTAACACATTTTCAAAAGGGAGACAAGTCTGCAGGCAGGTCGGTCTAGTACCTGCACTCTTTTTGCTACGAAGCCGCGCTCTCGTAAAACACATGCAGAACGTGGCTCGGCATTGACTGGCTGAAATAAGCGAGGACGTCCCTGAAAAAGATGGATGGCAGCATTTGCTGATCTAAGGCCGCATTCAATGCGGCCTTTGCCTGTATGGACCTTTCAGCCATGATTTTTACTTTGACTTATTCAAGGCACAGCGCACTTTCCCCACTTTCCATTAGCGCACTGATGAGCTGGCCCAGAGAAGTCAGCTGCATTTCTGGATATTGTTGATACATAGCTCTCACTTTGCATGGTGTTTTAATAATGTCTGTTTGTAAAATGATGCCACCCGTGGGATCGAAGGTCGAACCATCATTTAGTAACTGTATTATTCAGCAGGCTTACAGAGACTCACACACGTAGACGAGTGGGATAATAGGGTAGCTTTAACCTGCAAATCTGTCTAAGTTATGGAGATAAAAGAGAGACTCGCAATGCCAGTTTCTATGAAAAACCAGGCAGATCTAATCTAAGGCAGACCAAGAGTGATATGCCAGTGCCAGATCTTAACCGCAATAAACTAATTGACAGATTTTTACAACTTGTTTTCCTGTTGACTAGTAACGATGTGGCTTTTTTATGCATGACTTCAAATACTTAAACTGTAAGTGTGGTATCTGATGAGATTCTTTCTACATACAAAGTCCGTGCTCTGTTTACCGGATTAGTGATAAACAGCAAATCATCTATAACTTAGTTTAGAGTCAAAGATCGTTGCTGCAGCAAGACCATGACATTTTAATCCATTAATGAATACTGGTTCCTTATTAGACAGACCACATTCTACTATCCAGTGCAGAAGACAGTGTGTGCTTTCTTTAATAGCAACAACAGCTTAAAATGGCAATTTAACAGTATAAAGCAGTTGGCTGCCCCGACGAGGAAAACAGGGCCGTAAAGATGGATGTTCATTTATTTGGAGCTTTATATGCATGCTGTAAAAGTAATAAATATCCAACAGAACCTTCCAAGGGGGAACATGAGGATGAGAGACAGAGTAGGAGAGTGGAGAAAAGGGGAGGTGCAGGTCTATAACAGTACACAGAAGAGAATTCACCATGGAATTAGAAATCATCTACTACAAGCTAAATGTTACCAGAGATCAAATTAACTTGTCAAGATTTCATATGTGGTGCAATGCAGGATACGTAATACACAGTTTCAACAATATTAAAATCTTTGTTGCTTAGATACAAAGCATTGATACTGCACTACACTAAACAATAATCAATTAATAATCAAAGACATTGGCTCAGTTGCTGCAGAAGATCTCTGTAAAACCACTTCTGTCATTGTACAGATGATAATAAAGGAGAAATTACAAGGAAAATGTCTACACTGTCTACTGTGTGCTTAAAAGAACGAAGCTCTGTCTTGAAATGAAATAGTTCTGGGCCTCAGGCCTTGTCCTACAACATGGGGCTTTGTTGGTCGCACGCAGGTTCAGACTAGGACTACACACAACCAGATCACAGTATTATGCAGCAGCAGGCTGCCTTTGGCCAGGCAGACAGAGAAGGTTTCTTCTTGGGTTTCCCCTGTTGCTAGAAAAAATAGTCAGGGTCCTCCTCTACCCATCCTTTGATTTATCCTTTACACAAACAGTCTCTTTCATGTGTTACACAAGTTTTCTTTTACTCTTCAGTGAGTGCGCATCAGGCTCTGAGATCTGCAAAAATGCTGATGACCCACACTAAATTCTGCATCTGAATGCATCCTGTGTCGTCACGGAGCTCCTCTTCCTCCTGTACAAACATAACTCCCATCCATTCACCCTTTTCCATCCCAATCCCAGATAGATACTCAGGCTCACAACCCCATATGGGGTGGACGAGGCAGACAACGGGGAAACAGGGGGATGATGGACAGGTATAACATGCAACACGTTGGAATCAAACTGGTGACCAGGTACAAATCCCTTGTAGGGTTTATTTTGTAATAAAATATGCGCCAGTGGTGAGAATATGAAGCAAAACCATTGTTTACCTGCATGATGAACTCCCGGCGTCGGGGCATCCCCCTTTCAGAGAGCAACAAGTACTCTGGTTCCTTCTCCTTCTTGGCCTGCTGGATCTGGGCCAGACGGCTGATCGGGTTCATGCCCTGGCCATAGTCTGGTCCCGTCTGGGAAGGAAAGAGAAAAGGCATTTGATCACTTCCTATCATCACATACCATTTATCGTATTATCACAACCGTCTGCAGTCTATACTGAGCTTCACTGATAGTGCAGTAGGTGTGTATGTGTATTCTTTATATACAATGGTACAAGTGAACGGAAATGAGTCATCTGCAATGGATAGATGCAAAAGATATGGAGAACACAGGAAATTAGCAGGAAAAGGTTCACACATTTTTTTGGAATATCAGCGACACTTGAGCTATTATGTTCCCACGTCAACTTTCACCCCTTTTTTTGCAGTAATTAAAACAGCGACAATTAAATGCAATGATGTATGCTAAAATATGTCATGAGTGGCCTGTAGCAACACTTCAGAGATTACTGTGAGATGCCTTGAGTGTGTATTTGAATTCATCAACTGCTGCAGCACCTTGAGGATGGTCTTGGTACGTTTCTTGTAGTGTGTCTTGGGTTTCTCCACCACGGGGATGAAGGGCAGCTTCTTAAGGTCCTGCAGGATGGACAGAGCAGCACGCTTCTTGGACAGCTTCTTGCTGTTGCCCTCGCCCTCAGCGGAGAACTCGCCCACAGTGACGCGGGTCAGGAAGCTTTTCATGTGTGGGGGGCCGCTCTCCTTCAACACCTGGAGGGAGGATACGGGACGGGGACAGGGTTTGCAAATGAGGGACTTGAAACTTACTGGAAGTTTTTCTTATACTAGGTTTGTCACATGGAAAACAGACACATTTAAAATACAGTACAAAACACAGAAAGAAAAAAAAAAAAAAAAGATTTGATGATGATGTGTTTTTGTCGTACATGATATGTGTGAGGGAGTGTGTGCAGCGCGCTCTGCATGCAGCTACACCAGGTGGTCCAAAACATCTGTTCTCGATGGTCACAGCGCTACCCACCCATATGCGCGTGTGTTATTCATATACAAAACACACACACACACACACACACACACTCGCGTACAGACACACATATGAAGAGGAACATGTTACTAGATGACAGTCTCTAGTGTTGAGGGCTCAGTTTCCTTCCTCTAGCCTCCGGTCACCTGGGAGACCTAAAACAAACACCGGCTGGCGTTAGGTCATGCTTCTGCAATCACATCTACTTCCTGTGAAGTCCGAGAACAGTGTGTAAGTGTGTGTGTGTGTGTGTCAGTGTGTGTGTGTAGCAGGTGGGGTTCTCCCCAACCTTATTTAGGAAAACACACTGGAGGAAGAATTAGGTTTCACACACTTACTGAGTCCAACAGTACATGTTCGGCTAATGCGGACGCCTTTTTCAATTCATAGCTCACTGACTTTCTTCCGTGCTCTCTCTAGCTGTAGCTGCTGCCTGCAAATGTTTCTTAGGATTTTCCAAACCCCCCCCCCAACACCACCACCACCACCACCACCACCACCACCCTCCCACCTCCTCTCTCTCCCGCTCTCCTTTATTTGGGCTCAATTTGCGGTGCAGACAGCACAAATTGTAGCAATCAGATGCAATCTAGAAACAGTTAATTTGAACCCAGTGACCGATAAAACAGATTAAACTGATAAGCGGAACCTTGAGCATTCCTCAAATACTTCACACATCAACACAGACTAATACCAGACCTTGAGGAGAACAAAGGATAATGTGTGCAAACCCCACCGTCCTTACTACATAACCATACTACGACAAACTCTGAACAGAGAAAGGCTGAAAGCCCGTAACTCCTCCAACACAGACAAAACACTCACCGCAGAAACACGGAACATCTAAAATCATTTACTTGCTGTGAAATTGCACGTCAGCTTTATTAGATAAAGGCAATAAAATGATGTTAGATTTGGTTTCCTTCGTCCTAACAAATCTATCCTGACAAAGTTAAGTGCAGGACTCTCTTGTTAACATGGCTGACACTGGCCTCGTGTTCACTGTCAATGTACCTGTTTAGCCTGTCAGCATTCCTGCACAATGACTTTAAGTACATGTAAGGATGTGTGTTGTCAGGAAGCCTTGAAGCACTAGCTGTCCAAGCTAACAGCCAAACTCACTCCCACCCAGGGGATCTGCTCTGGTCTTGCTCATCACCAGAAAAAGGAAATGTAACATGGCAGCTTCTTGTACATTACAACATTCAATGGGACTAGATATATCCGATTTCTGAACTTTCTCAACTCAGTCGATGGTGTCGATGACACTACATGTAGCTGGCCACTGGTCAGCTGAGATTATGTCACTCGGAGGAAATAAAATTTCAGCTATTAACAGAACGTAGATGTAATTGGGGTTTCTGGTGCCACTGCGGTGAATGATTTCTTTAGCTGTCCTCACATAATCACTCATTCAAGCTTTCTCTCTCTCTCTCTCTATCTGTGTCATCGAAGGCTCCTCTAAACATGTGTAACTATTCAGTTTGAGTGGTTGAGCAAGATGGTAAGCTGACCAAAAAACAAACATATCTGCATCGTGGTAGGTGACCGCAACGTTCCTGGTTTGAGTCAGACCACGAAACTCTGTTACATGTCATTGTTTGTTTGTCAGGCAACCAGTGGAAACGCCAGAAACTTACTGGGCATGGCCAAGAAATAGTCTGGTGAATTGGATTTTCTTTTTTACTTTTGCCGCACAAATTTAACAAACAAGATATAACGTGTCAATAAGAGCCCTAGGCTAGCTGGTTCCTTCTGTTACCAGACTTTGCGCTATGCTACCCAGCTGCTGGCTCCATTTATAAATATATTAACCATACACACATGCGAGTTGAATCAATCTTCCCCAAAATAATCAAATGATTCCTTTAAAAATATGTGTAGCATATGTTGCACTGTGGCCCACATTCCAAGTAATATGGCATAGTGGCGATGGAATGGTTACATTTATGACAAAAGAAACCGCTGATACATTATAACAATATTATTATTTTGGAAAATGACAAATTGTCAAAGAGGCTTGTTATTGGGTCAGTGCCCTTTGGGTTTTAACTTTTAAAGATGCCTCCTTCTTTCCTGCTTATCCAAAATGTTGCAAGAATGTGATAAAATAAGTGATGGACTGAACGTGATGAAGTGTTGCGCTGATAAGACTGTCTAAAGTGAACGCATCAAATCAAATGTGGTCTGTACAGGTATATGGTACAGTCAACAAAAAGTCTGAGACAAAGTGTGTATCTGTGCACACATGTCACACACTCTTGGCCCTGGATGGCGGCAGACAAGCTGCAGTCAGTCTCCTGGCAGACGACACGGGATCTGCGCCATACCGATGGGATTTCAGCACTTCCATTCATTTACACGCACACCCACACACACATACATGCAAACAAACACACAAACACACCCGTCTACCACCTAATGACAAGGATCAGGTTGTACACAGGAAACACTTGGTAATTCAATGTTGATTTTTTTTTTTCCTCCAATCCCCTTCTCCTCTTGTCTCTTCATCTCTTCTTTTCTCTAACATGGGAGGCCTTCTCTTCTGCTTCTCATGGAGACATCAATACCCTGAGCAGTCGGAGGATCCGTGCATGCGAGACCTCAGGTACTCTGGAAGGAGAGGCTATGGGAGTAGGGTAGGACAATGGCGAGGACTGGTAGAGGGAAGAAAGGCTCTTTTGTGACGAGCGGTGGATGGACAAGCCCTGAGGGAAGCTGCTTCTTGTAAGATGGGTGGTTCTTGGCTCGGACCCTCTTCTCTTGTGTCCTCCTTGGAAAGGGAGCCTCTGATCCAACACACAAGCTGTGATTTATAGATTGGTTCCTCTTTGATGCTGACATCTGTTTGATATTGCCTGACGGGGGGATTAAATGAGCCAACTGGCTCTCAGGGTGGCGGCGACCCTCATCGTTGCGGAGGGATGGGAAAGCAGACACTCGTTTGCAGTGACTCACGGGTAATTTCATGCCCCAGTGAGGGCAGGGATGAGATGATGTGAAAACATGGCCGCTCGTGAAAGGCGTTCACGTGGAGAGATGACCGTTTTGGTTTTGTGTAGGGTGCATGAAAATGGAACTGTGTGTGCATGTGTGCGAGGCTGTGTCTTACTGGAGGCGTGGGAGTGTGCCATTTCTTCTCAGTGCTTCAAAAGAAGACACGGTAGGATGGGATGTGACAAGGCAGGGTAGGGTAGGAGATGAGGCCAAACTTTTTCTAATGAGTTACACTGTAATGGACCCAATGGGCAAAAGGAGACCCATAGAGACATGTGTAATTCACACTTGGTCTCGGGCCATAGCATAGTGGCAGTGTGAGAGCATATTGCATGCAACACACTGAGGATGAAAGTGAATCTGGAGAGCCATCAGGGGTATGTGGGGGGAGAGAAAGGTATGTTACGGCAGGCGAGGGAGAAGATAATTGCATCAATGCAGCCTGGCCTTCGGACAGTTTGACATGGCATGGAAAGAAATGTGGCATGACTGATATGCCGAAGTAAAGAATAAAAACAATCAATTAACCGGAGGAAAAAAATGTTGGTCTGACCTGTTTCCACAGTCTTTCTCTCCACTTTTAAATTCTTTTTTTTTTTCATGCAGGAAAAGGCCAAACAAACCGAGCTTGACACATAAATCAAAAGTTGTGCAACAGGCAAAGCATCTCAACTGTGCACAGACGGTAAAAAAAAAAGACAAAGTGGAGAGAGGTTACTGATTTACTGCTCATCAGATGGCAATAATGAACAGCCAGTCTCCAGAATGACAGCGAGCAGAGGAGAGAAGTGTTTGGAGGACTGTGACTGTGGTCTGCTTTGAAAAAAACCCCCACCGCTGTCAGCTTCCAATTTGGAAGGGCTGAAAATGAAAGTGGCGTAATTGCTGACAGTGACAAAGACATGACAGATAATGAATCACATCAATCCACATTTAGCTGGCTGAAATTATAAATAGTACTTCCAGGAAGGATGGCCATGTCATGCTTTGATGCGCAAATGCGTTTTTTTTTTTGTTTTTTTTGGGGGAGGGTTAGACGGCTTTCCAGATAACTTTTCCAATGTTGTGTAAACTCTTATTAGCAAGCAAAGTCAACAGGCTGAGAAGAGACTCCCTCCCTTCCTTCCATCCTTGTCTCCATTTCCTCTCACCCCAATCCGCCTATCCCCCTAGCCTCAACACGCAACCGCCCTCTGTGTGATTTTTGGGAGTGATGGTAGGAGAGGTGGAAGGCAGGGAATCTGTGGAGGAAGGGAGGGGGCACGCAGAGTAAACTGAGCCTCCCTTGTTTTTGGCACCTTGCAGAGTGCAGTAGAAGAAGAGGGGGGCGACCAGGGAGTGAATATTGGATGAGTCAGCTGAGATATGGTGAAAGCCAAGGAGAACGGACCCAGCAGGTCATGTAAGGACAGAGCAGACTTCTTGGTGGATTTCGAAAAATGTTGGGGGCAGTGACTGTATTGGCTGGAAAAGCAGTGGTAGGATTCCCTGTAATGTCTAGAAGAATCTTGCAAGGCAAAACTAAAACCCTGAGCATGGTAGTTGACCCTTGTCTTATCCAGAACATGCCAGTGGCCAACAGTGGGAGATTAGAGCAGTATTGGGCAGCTCCCAGCTGCTGTTGGACTGCCAACGCTCTGTTGCAAAAAGCTTTGCACGGAGGCAGTCAATGAGAAAATGCTCTTACCGAAAATCATCACAGCAGAACAAACAAGCCGATGCAAAGGTGGCTTAAGGATTCATTTCCTCTAATGGTCACTCCATGCTGGGTGTTAAACAAACGAAGGATGTGCTGAGGTGAAAATGAAAATGGCATTTCCATAGCACTGAGCTTCAGTGTCACGTACACACTTCAGGAGTTACTGGAGCGCTCTCCTCCACATTTACTTAAGTTTTAGAAAGTGTATCCACAAAAGAGTCCTCTTTCACGCAGGAAAAGGCATCGTTTGATGCACAAACAATAGACGCAGTCAGAGTCAGACTTGGCACGGCATGTGGCAGTGATTGATAAAGAGTTAGAAAACGCAGCTCAGTCATGGTCGGATGCAGGTGTGTGACAAATAACTCACATGTGAGAGAGAGAGAGAGAGAGAGAGAGAGAGAGAGAGAGAGAGAGTACGCGCAGCACTGCTGATCAAGTACTGAATTTAAGTCATTTAAGCCTGAAAATCTCCAGCTGGAAACACTTTTCATGTAATACATTGAAATTAAGATAATTTGATGCTTGATACTGAACAGCTGGACTTGTATTTTAATGTCAGTTGCTCCGTATTGATTGCCTCCATGACTCAGAATCAGATGTTGTTTAAGAGAGGAGCAAAGGGCAACAGCGCTGCCTCTCTGTCTGCCCCTCAACAGGTGCTCGGAGACCACATCACATGACACTACGAGAACATACCAAACGTTAAAAGGCAGATTTTTTTTTTTTTTTTTTTTTTTTTACTCCTTTTGATTAGATTTAATCATGAATCATTGTGTTGACTGTGCAGGACCCAAAGGCAGACGTGCTGTCTTGGCTTCTTTGGGTGTGGGAGGGCGTCAGAAAGCAAACAGAAATGTTACAGATGTTCTTTTTTTTTTTTTTTTTTTTTTTAATAATTGTAGGATTCATAACTCCACTTATTTAATTTCCTAACACCTACATACCTTCACCAGTTTCATCTTTACAAACTTATATTGGTTATGATGTGTAGGCAAGCACAACTGTGCCCACAAAAATTGAATATGAATTCTTGTCCAGATCCCAAGGTACACATGTCATGTTGAATTACAGAGAGATTTTTTTTTTTCATGTAGCATTAAAGTAATACAAAAGAGTGTGTTAGGTGCGAATTATAAATACAGGTTTAGTTTAAACTCACCAAGAAATAATTTGAGGGCTCGTGTGTGCATTGGATTGCATTAAAGCGCACAGGCATACATAACAATCATCTATGTTTTCAAAAAGTGCAGAAATTAATGTTTTATCAAACTTTACAGCTAAAAATAAAAAGAGGAAATGTCAGTTGTTGAATACAGATTTAGAAAAAATGTCATCAGCCAATTTCATTTAGTTTCAGAGCTTCGCAGACAAGGCTGACTGCTGAAGGGAAGGAAACAATTTAGCACCTTATCAGCTGAGTCACCAGCACAGTCAGTGTGACCATGCCACTTAAACATGTACCGAAGTCGTACATGAGCTCAGGAACACTTTGAACTTAACACCATCAGAATTTCCACAAGCCTTAAAAGGTGGTAACCCATCGAAAACTTCCTGCGCACGTTTTTCTTTTTGACTCTCTTTACAGTAAGTGACTTCACTGTTGGGGAAATTAAGCAAATTTGGGTAAGCACGCATTTTGATGACTGTGAATCGAGTGCGTTATCAGCGTGACTCCGTCGTTTTTTGTAAGTCTCACCCAGTTCTCACTATTTTCATTCCCTCTGTGATTTGCAACATGAACATGACTAATAGGTCACAGTAGCCCCAATGATAATACCATTGCATGTGATACAATATCCTAACTCTGTCACATTTTCCTCACCTCAAAGTTGACAGATAAGTTCCTCTTAAGGGCAATTTCGTAGACCAGGCTGATCTCTGATTTGCTGGCATCGCTGCCTTCCTCCGTCTCCCCTTTTTCCTCTGGACTCTGAAGAGGAAGAAAAACAATCAATTGTTAAAAATGTTAAAAGAGGACATGCTGATGCTTATTTGTCATACTGTTTAATATGCCCCAACTTTTTTTTGTCAGCTGTTGACTGATTTTCGTAGAATTTTCAGGTCAGTCAAGTTCATATAACAAGAATGACTAGTATGGTGAACTGAAATGAGAAGCCAAAGCTGGAAGAGCGTCTGACATTATTTATATCTCCGTTTGCCAGCATTATGATATCCCAAACTGAAAAAAAAAAAAACAGAAGCGGATTAGACCACAAATAAATGTGGACACCTTTCAACCAACTATCAGGTAACATTTTTTTTTTTTTTGTCTGTGATGCAAACATTCATTTGAAAAGGCATCCTCCAAAGAATGGCTAAAACGGACTAAAGCGCAAGATGTTCTCTTCATGGCATTCTTGTCCAAAGCAATAACGAATCCCATAAGAATGCTACAGATATGAAATCATATTTAGTGGTAGAGAACACAAATTGCTTGAGGCCTGCTATAATGTTCCTTCCTGTGCAGACAGTTTTGTTATTAAGTTAGAGCGACGCTGAGATTTTGTTTTCTTTTCGATTACTTTACTGATCAGATGCAAGTGTCCTAAAATTTCAAGAGCAAGTATTGTGGCCAATGAGACACTGTGTAAAGTAGTTTTTCATGATAAACATTAAGAAAAAAAAATGCTTTACTGTAAGAAAAAAAAAAAACACCAAACAGTGACCCTAGCACTGTGGCACATATCAAACCAAGAATTACACGCCTACGGGGTGGATGGCGGCCAAGCTGCTGCAACGAGAAGCCTGTCTGTTTCTGGCTATGATCCTTATCTGATATGGGATTGCGAACTCAGTACTCCAGGACATGACTGGTGGTCCTCTGTCTGCACAGGAAGGTCTCTTAAAAAAAGGGGTGGTCCATTAAATATGAGAATTTGTGTATATTAACTCTGCTCTACGTGGTCAAATTGTTATTTGTGAATATCAAGAACTGTCTCTCCTTGAAAGAAGAAACTGGAGAACAAAGGAACAAATCCCGAGTTTCCATCAGGCATGAAAACAGGGAGCTGATACACCAAAAATTAATAAGGAAAAGGTCAGTGGGAAAGCACCAGCAGGTTTCATTGGGATGATAACCTTTTTTTTTTTTTTTTTTTTTTTTTTAAGGTCCAGACAGACCTAACAACATTGCTATGTTAAAAATTGTTCTCAATCCACAAAATTTACCGCCCATGAATGTATGAAGTAATTCTGGACTTAATACCAGATGACTCAGGTTTGTGTCTTGGGTCAGTTTAGATGTTTTTTTAATTACCAAGTTAGTTTCTTAAATATGGATCGGACCGACTGAATATTTTAGAAATTGATTACTATTCGGAATAGGCTTAAAGTCTTGCTCTTGGGACCCGTCTACAAATAAAGAAGCCTAGTTCACGCTATAGAGATCATATCATCAGCCATACAACGAGGGGCTTTTTGGTGCCAATTGTCTATGGGAAGGCAGAGTGCTGTCTCGATCTTTATCTTCTCATGTCCAGCTCTTTGTCTGATTAAGTCTGAATGGCTGCGGTGTTTCCCTTTGGGCTTCTTCCCTTCTCCTGCCTCATTGTGCGACCTGATACGACGCATGATTCATACTGTGAGATCTCTTGAATTTCACAGGAAACACAGTCACGTGGTACCCTGCAAACCCACCGCACCAGGCGAGGGACCTCACATCGGCGAGGGGTGCGCGTGCACACGTGCGCTGCGGTTTGTTTTGTGTCTGCCGAGACGTATGTTTTGTGCTTCTTGTATTATACGTAGACATGAGAGAAATGAGTCAGTCCGAAGAGAACTCACGCCTCCTTCTTCTCTTTCATTACAGCTCTAATATGTATTCACGGTTTACAGTTCCTTCTGCCACTATCCGTGGTGTGTGTGATTAATGGTGTGAATCCCCTCTCAAGGCTGCCTTAACAAGCCGCTGGGTGTCTGCGGGAGTGTATGGGCGTGCAAGCTGGAATGACCAAGCAGATCAGCAACCTTCCTGTGACAAAGACAAATAGAGGGCCCTCTCTGCTTCTACTTATAGACGCGCAGGACAGAGAGTCCTGGGAAAAAGGGTAAGCGAGTGAAGAACACATATAGTGCTCGGAGACGTTGACTCTGGCCCTGAAGGAGCTGCTGTGAATGAACAGTGACTGTGGGCGAACAGAAGGCTCCACATTCACATCTATGCTCATGGGCAATTGTTTCATCCTAGGGCGAAAGGTTTCTTGATCAAAAGGATGAAAAGAAGGGGCTTTATAACGGACAGAACAACATAAAAATTTTTTACAATTTTACAGTACTAATCATGAAACGAATGATGGAGATTTCCCCTCATGAATACCACTGAATGTCAGGCAAACAACTTCAAAACAGGAAGCCCACTTGTTCGCCATCAGAATTTTAATACTATCACCAAGTTAGTCAGCAGTTTCATTATATAATCTTTATTGCCTAAAGCTATGTAAAGTTGGCTTACGTTTTTTTTGTGTTTCCTAGGGTTACATATTGTTGCTCTACCGGTGTATAAACACAACACAATTAGAGCGTTACTGATATTTACCTGTGGTCTTCCTCAAACTCAAAGGGTTTGACAGCCCATGGTGACGAGGAACACTTTTCCCCCGAGGGCGTCCGCGCATTTACACACGCAAGAGCGCGCGCGCACTCAGAGCCGAGACAGAATGACAGACGTATACTGTAGACACAATGCGCCTCAATTTGTAAAGCAAGACTCAGAAGCAGCAGCAAACAAAGAGCACATTTATGGAGGCCGACGCCACAAGACAGCGAGTCAGGCGAGTGAGAGGAGCCAAAGCGTTTTGAATAACCACCAGCGATGCCAGCCGGTGAGGATATGGGGTAATTTGATTTCCGGTGGGAGATGATAACAACAGTTAACAGCTATGCCTGAAGGGAAACTCTGGAAAGGTACAGTGATATTGGGAGTAGGCAGAAAGAAAGGGGACCAAATTCGGAGAAAACACACTCCGCGCCAGGTGCAAGCTAAACTACGGGGCACTGCAGGGCTTAACTTATGCATTAGAGTAATTAGAGCTGAGGTGGATTTATATTCAATCTGATGAAAAAGCTGGTTGTGCATTCATCTTGGTATCTGCAAAACACGCCGCTTAACACTTTTTAACAGTCCGTGGAGAACATCAACACATCAGCAAATGTGCAAATCCTTTTCATTAGGGGAAGGGTTTTTCAAGTCGGAGGGGGCCGAGTAGGGAGACGGTTATCTGGCATGAAAGCAGTCACAAGGTGACAAAAATGCTGATGGGATGAGGCTGCAATAATCGGAGGGCAAATGACCTTTTTAGAAACAGAACGAATGACAGGACGCCGGGCTGGAATGGAGACAGCTTTGTGACTAGAGGTTAGATATGTGACAGCACTGCAACTGATCATGTAGAGTCAGTGATCGTTTTAAAATCTTTCCACATTAATAAATGTATAACGCAAGTTAATCTGCAACAAATGGCTTCATTTGTTCACAAATGTCCTAGCTAGATCAGGTAAGACTTCAATATTTAGTTAACAGCTTTGGGTTTATAATTTGGACAAAAGAAGCTTTTTTTTTAAAGATATCATCTCTAACTCTTGGGATTAATCCCAGATACATCAACACAAACACTATGACAAGAAATATAATCTGTGACCCATTTTCAAACATTTCCATCATGCTTGTTAAGTAACTATTGGTTAGTGAAAACCTTTCTGTTCGCAAATGTTTGCGTGTGTTTACCTGTGGTGGCCGTTCAGGGATGGGTTCATTGCGCAGGGCTTGCAGGGCCTTCATCGCAGCGCTGTGTCTGGCTGCTTGGCGAGTGCGTCCCTCTCCAATAAACTCATGACTTCCCACAGACAGCTGCACATAGAAGATCTTAGGAACAGGATAATGGTACCTGAAATGGAAACAAAACAACATGAGGAGAATATTTCTTAGAAGAACTCTTACGATTGTACACATATATTTTTTTCTTCTGTGGAAGGGAAGAGGCTCAGACATTATGAGCCAAGTTATCAATTCTCACCGCTTACACCGTTCCCAAATTAAAAGGCCCACCACTTCATCAGGGTCAATTACTACACAATAGCCTGTTGGCCAACCACTTGACTAATGTCTTGCTATTGAATCTCAGCTTAGGGATGCCAAACAAAGAACAAGGACATATATATCCTCTCCTCTTTCTTTTGGCCCCGAACATAGATTTTCCTCTCTTTCTTTGGGTCCTGACAGAGCGGGACTGAGCTGTCACCGAGCAGATTTAGAGGTCTGCGAGTCCGCGTGTGTGATACCCCCTCCTGGGTCAGGGGGAGAAGGGCTGAGAATGTCTGCCGGATTGAGGACAAAGAAAGAGAAATAGTGGGAAAGCTAACAAGAGAAGGGAGTAATCCAAACCTTTTAATATCCGCCCCCCCGTCCTCTTTCTTCTCTGATAGTATAGACTTATATTCACAGGACATACATCCAGCATATGTGGTAGACACACTTGGACAGCAGCAGCTGAGATTTATGGAACTTGGCTTGACTGTTGCCAAAAATGCATTCAGTGTTTTCTTGTTTGGTCAGAGCACTGGGCTTTTTAATGAGACGATGAAAATCAATAGTTTGTGAACGTCCCTGCGTTTATTTCACAACATGCTGAGGAAAATTAAAAACAAGCTTTACAGAAAAGCAAGTATCATTTTACTGTATACACATATATTCATTTTCACATATACCAAAATATCCTACTTGGCACTGCAGCAGGCCCGCGATGTGAGATTTAATACTTGATAGGAATTTGGGGAACCCAAGACGCTTGAATTTGTAGGGCAGGAAAACCTGCGTGCACTGTAAACTCTTGCAGCTTCTATCACAATTGCACACATGCACACCGTTAAATATGGCACTGTATTCGACAGCACTCCATGTTTTTGATATGTTTGGAGACTACAAACACGTGTATACGTCCATGTAGTTAATGACCATGATCAAACGCTTCAAGTTATTAATTTCTGTGTCATTTAACATACAAGTCCTTGTCTACAGGTATACGGATATTTTTGGAAACCTTTACACGCAAATGATCAACGCGAAAATGATTTTAAAAAAACAGCCTGTAGGTGGCGATACGGTCTACGTTATCAAATCTTATTTTGATAGTTTTGGACATCATTCCTGTCGACAATAATAAGGCTGTACTTAATTTAAAGGTTATAATTGATTAATGGGTTGACTGCTCAGATGAGGAAAGACACGTCAGACATTAAATTTCAGTGTTCTAAGAAAAAAAAAAACCAAAGGCAGCACTAATATTGATAACCAAACTGCGAGTGGGAACATTCATCAGAATTTACAGACTGACATCTGTGTGCTCACTTTCAATAACCACCAAAGAAATTAAAAGATGATATGACTGAACTGTTTGCTTGTTTGGAGATCATCTAAACCAGATTCTCAAACGGTGGTAACTGTAACACTGGCGGCATGTGATCTCCCTCTAGTGGGAGGTGGAGGAGTAGAAAATCTATATTTTTAATTAAATAAAACAATAAAAAAATATATTGTCTTATGAAGATAGTAAAACATTTTGAATGAAAATAAACAATGAGATTGCTGGAATGTGATATGAAATTTCATTTCTTGAATTATTTTGTTTCGACGTCAGCCTGCCACGTAGTCATGTTCATGCACGTAGCAGCGCATGATCGGTTACGAGCTAAAATGTGCCCTTTTCCCACCAAGATAGCTTCAGTTCTTCACAGGGTTTCTGTTCAGGGTTCGACAACAGTCAACAATAAATAATCTTATTGGCCTCTTGCATAAACTGTCGAATAAAGTCGCCCAATGCTATCATAAATGTCATAATGGTGATACTTGGAGAGTCAAATTATTCCTGAGGTGCTAAACGGTGTAAAAAGTTTAAGAGACACTGGTATCACACAGTGATCAGTGTTCAAAACTATGGCCAAAACTACGCAAACTTAGACCTTACACAACTCGATTAAGTTTTCTGGAACATAAATGTCAAAATTTTTGGCTTTTTTCCCCATCAAAATACCAGAAATACTGACTCTTCACTAACACTAACTCTTAACAACACATCTGTCCTTTCTCTTAACATCTCCTCCCCTTGCCCCCTCTCCTCACGTCTTCCCTCAGTCTCCTGCTCAACAGGCCTAACAATGAGTCAGCATTTTACTCCACAAATTCCAGCAGGTCTTTCTCCAGCCCACAGCCGTCCTCTCATCCGTCTGCTCTCAGCTCCTCCTGGCCACGGGAGCCTTGCCTGGGCGGGGGCCCGCCTGGCCCTCGCACGTCAAGTGTGGCCCCAGGGTCTCAGAGGACATGCCAAGTGCAACATGGGCTCCGGCCAACAGCGCTGAGCTGAGATGGGAGCAGCTGGGGCTGGAGTGCCGAGTACAGGTGCAGAGAGGAGGAGAGAGAGGGATAAGAAAGAGAGAGGAGGGAGACTGAAGCGGAGAGAGAGAGACGGGGAAGTAAAGAAAGAGAGGAGAGAGAGAGAGAGAGAGAGAGAGAGACATGGAGGGAGGCCTGTGGGAGACCTTACTCCACAACGTGGGAAAGTAGTGGCTTACACACAAGCAAGCCAGCCAAGAACACAAGCGAGTACACACACACATCAAAATCATGCAGACAAAAAAAAAAAAAAAAAAGGGCCAGGGAAAATCACGTCAGCGCTCTGTGGCCAGCACAGAAATCAGCACATGCTGGCTGGATCTGCCCGTACTGTGTTATCAATTATTATTTTTGTTATTATTATTACTACAGAGAGGGAATTGGACCAGAACACCTGTAGGGAGGGTGTGGAGACTGCTGACAGGGGAAGAAAAAATAAGAAACATAAAAACACCACTGTGTCTGTGTGATGACGGGAGTGTGTGAGTGTGGGTGTGTGCGTGCGTGTGTGTGTCTACTGTGACTCCGAGATGAGAAAGGAAAAACTTGATACCGCAACTCAATCAAATGATAACTCATCAGCATTTAGCAGTGAGTAATGACTTTGACTTTGAGGTCACACGCTTCCCTGCAGCCCTCTTTAATGTGGCCAACGTTAGTTAAGGTTACTATTTCATCTTAATCATTCAAAGACTCATGCGTGAACACACACACACATTCAAAAGGTGAGGCCACACACAGTCATACTGGGAAATGGGAGATATGGTATTGCAATTATTGCTATAAATGACAGGGTGACATTTCAGCTGGAAACTATTTCCTTTCTAAATGTCTGCGTAGAAAAAGAAAAACAGCTTATCCTCTCTCACTGCATGTGTGACACTTGTTCCTAAACCGAACGGCTCACCACTACAAAGACGTTTTTATTATTTCGCAGCATATTTACACTCACAGCAGTCAGTCATGCGCGGTATATATTACACTGAGTGACGTCAGGTGGATCATATTAATATTTATCTGTATAACGGCGAAAAAACCACAGCTCCCCACACCAGGTGGAGGAGCTTTTAAGTCATGGGACGGAGCCGACGAATCAAAAACAAGATGATGCAAACAAATAGTGACACGAGAGCTCCTAAGGAAGCCCGTAATTTTACGTGGACGTCATGTTACAGGCATGACGTTGTTGACCAGATGCAGGTGGCAGTGTGTGGTGAGGATTTCGACAGCTTTGGCTTTGGCTTTTGGTAAACAGTGCAATCAAAATCCAAACACAAGACTGTTAGTCATACATTTTGCCCATGAGAACACAAATCATCAAATTCATTTTTTTAGAATACACTGCAGCTCCTAATCAGCTCACTGACCTACAACATACTCCTCTTTAGTCATTTAACATCAAACAGGATACTCATGAAGCTAGGCGAGACAGCAGTTTAATGATTTTATAATGTAGCAAAACTATGTAGTAGTGGAGACTTATTTTGTTACTGATTTTTATATATATCTGATGATGGTATAGATTTGGTTGTGAGATGGTACTTGTGGTTATTTGGTTGGTCTGTCTTCAATGATCAAAATCCACTGAATCATTAAATCAGTTTAGTGCAACAAGCAAGACTTTTAATGAACGCAGTTCAGTTCATCGGCCATCCACATTCAAGATGGTCAAGCAGTCTAAGAACTGACATTTCTCTTAAGGATGGAAACATATGTATCGTACTGCAGCACAGAGCAGCAGACAGGAGAAAGTGGGCCAACCAAACACAGACAAATAACAAGACAGGAATGAGGGGGCGTACTGGCCCACTTCGTCTTCCAGCGTCACTGAGTTTGACCACCAAGACGTCTAGTGGCCACACATGCGAACACAAATGGTTGTATGCATTAAACCACAATTACACACACACACACACACACACACCACACACACCACACACATATAAACAGACAGAACTGAGTGAGAGACTTGTAAAGAGAAAGGGGCTGTGCTGGGAGCAAAAGGGTAACAGATTTTTTTTTTTTTTGGGGGGGGGGGGCGCAAAAACTTGGACAGGCTCACTCCTCCACCAGCTGCAGTTTCTTCCAGTCTCCTGTCAGACCCTTCCTTATTTTCCCTCCCTCCCAACTTCCATATTTCATTCCCTGCGTCCATCATTGATTGCTCTCCTTCCCCTACTGCCTCACGCGATTGCTAATGTAGAAAATAAATAGTGGTGTGAGAAAACAGTCCATGTAGTCACGTAAACTGTCACAGTGTTTGGGGTGTGCGTGTGTGTGTGTGTGTGTGTGTGTGTGTGTGTGTGTGTGTGTGTGTGTGTATGTGTGTATGTATGTATGTTTTTGGACCCTGTCTGAGGTTAGAAACCACTAATCCACATGGGAGAAGCCGTTTCAGCTTGATGGTAGAGCTGCGGTTTCACGTTAATTTTCTTTGTCAGTAATCACTCGTTAAGCAATATTTTTCCGTGTAGAACATGAAACATAAAAACACAAGTTTAAGGTTGATTCAGCCCACAAACGTCAATCTCAGAGCCTTCCTTCTTGCCTGATGACAACTGGTAGTCTTGAAATGCTGCCTAACAAAGTTTTGGGAGCTTTAATTCAGAGGGCAGATACTTTTCCCAAAAAGACTGTCAGTCAAAACAATGGACAAGCAATAGTGCACACACACACTTACGCAAAGTGAACTGTGAGAAAGTTGTATATAAACAAAAAACTGTAGCTTAAATCAGCGTTAACCTTCAGGTGGTAATTAGTCAGCAGTTTACAGAAGAGAAAGTGTGAAAAAAAGTGCATGAGGTGCAAACAAACAGGTTTTAAGTGATAATGAGAAATCGTGTGTGTGTGTGTGTGTGTGCGAGACCTGTCGTGGTCCAAGAGAAGCCACAATGAATGTTATTCAATCAGACGTCCCCCTAAGGCACCTCTGACTCAGACACTACACTCATTCACTGTGAAAATGAAGAATCAAAATGGTTTATGCGTTGTCAAACCAGCAGTGTTGGATTGCATTAGAACGGGAATCTTGCGGTGGAATAGAAACAGAATGTTCGAACGGACTCGGTTACCGACGAGTCAGGTGTAAAATGTGGCAATAAGTTCAAAAGTGAAGTCGATCGTATGTTGACTCACCATCCGAGGCTTTTAACCAGCCACTAATAACTCTCATTTTACAGTTTAATATAACCAAACCTTACATTCTATAGGCTTTCATTAAAGCCCGTCATGGGAGCAATGTATTTTCTTACCTCATATCCCTTCAGTGTAATGTACTGCTGTAGCAGCAGACAGCTGGTGTCTCTACTCATATCACTGCCTGTACCGGCAACAGCTATTTATCAAGAATTGCTAACAGATGCAGGGCATAAAACGGGGGGGTTTCATAACTTATTTTAATTAAATTGTCCAATCTGACAGTGTTCATTGTTTTTACTGTTTGTTGTGGTCTCAGTTTTGAACGGGAGATTAAAGCTCTCTTTGTGCGAGCTCTGTAATCAGTGTGCCTGTCTCCGTGCCCTCCTTCCATGCCTGGCTCACGAGAAGTCACAGCCCCGTGTAAACCGACCCCAGATCTCCTGTCACACTTTATTGCTGAGTCACGGCCGTACATCAAGTATTGTTTCCAAACATGATAGATTTACAGTGTTGTAACTGACAGGTAGCACGCTACAGGAAAAAAAAATGCAAATGGGCATCCTAGATTAAATAAAAGGGGGCTGATATCATTAGGGTGGTAATAAAAGCACCCTCTGGAAATATTTTCTCTAATCATCTGACCAAAAACAGGCATTGCGTGAAAAATCCTGTCTCCTTAAGCACAAAAAATATCAATGAGTAATAGAAGACATGCCAGCATGTGCAAAGTAATTACACCATGTGTGCATTTATGTGACAAGCTTCTTAACCCTCGTGCCCTTCTAGTGCCAATTGTTAAGACTTGGCTGACTGAGAGGAATGGCTGGCTGGGGATCAGTCTAAAATCAGACCCTGCTGTCCTCATTAAGAATGTTACATTGTGACCTGCTGTTATCATTAAGAAGAGAAAATGAATTGCTTCGTCAGAAAAAAAAAAACGCTCTCGTGCCATTTTCTAGAAAGAAATAATATATATGTTATTGCCAAACAGTTCTGACTTTGTTTCTATTTAAGCTTTTCTGCCTGCAAAAGATTTTCCTTTGTCTTTTCATGCAGACATCTCTCTGGGCAACATGCAACATATTTAGGGACTGATACGTGGTTTTCCTTAAAGGACCAGTTTGTGGAGTACACAGACAATTAATGCTGCAACAACAACGAGAAGTTGTTGCTGCAAGATCAAATGATTAATGCGAACCCTAATATTTTTATATGCTAGCGTTTATTGTTGTATAATCTTCTAAGGGTTACATTAGGACAGGATCCCTGCGCCATAATAACAGCATAGCATGGGGAAAATAATAAAAAAATGTAGGTACTTGCAACTAGCTGATTAGTTTATTCATTATTTTTTTTCCGTTCGGTTCAGTTTTGTTTACCCTCGGTTTGATTCATTCAAGGTCAGACGAGAACAGCGCTGTTCCAAACTCAGACGTTTAACAGACTATCACACTGAGACACCCTTAAAATGTGGATTTTTGAGCCGACGTGTGGTTTGCTCTTGCTGAGAATGTGACAAACCAATTACACGATGTAAAATACAGTTGCTCAGACTCCCCCTGTTTCCGCGTGAGCTCTCAACTGGTAGGGACCACCAGAGAAGAAGTGCAGCATCATTTAACAGAGCAAACTCTGTTTTGACTTTCACCACTCTGAAAAGTATTATATTGACGTAGGATGACAGTCCTCCTAACAGTAATATGGCAGTGTGAGCCCTAAAAAGTGTCCAGCAGCGAGTCTAGCACTGGGATGATCCAAACCAAAGGAAATTAGGTCAATTCTTGTAATAGATTTGCGAGATTTCTGTATTCCTCGTCATTTCTTCCAGTGAAACATCCAACCACAGGACTCGTGATTAGTGAACGGGATGCGGGCTGAATTAAAACCTTACTCTGCAGAGCTGGTGCACGACAATGCTGGGAAACAGGAGAATGCTGTGGCCTGACAAGTTGACGTGCGTCCTCTTGACAGCGCAGCTCTGATACTGCAGGGCTGCCCAGGAGGTGAGAAGAGAAATCACTTTGAGTACTACGGCAAAAGATGGGTCCAATTTCCTGGGAAAAGACACGAGTGAATGGTGTGTATTTGTACGGACGTAAAGATGTGAGAAAGCTGATTGTCGTCTGACTCACCCCTGGCAAGCAGACTGAAATGCAGAATTACGAAAGGTATTTCTACTGATGCAACTCGCTTCGTACGTAACGCTCACAGGTCTTTTTTTCTTTTTCTTTTTTTAATATTTAATACATCAAGGCAAAAAGAGGAGAGGAGGACACACAGGAATACACAAACACGAAACTCTGCTCAGAGGAGAGGAGATGAAAGGAGAGACCAGACTTCTGTGTCACTGAGTCTGTTGAGCACAAATCATTCTAAGCATTTGTTTATGTTGGACCTGTATTCCACTCCTCCACCCCCAGTCTCCTCAATAAAACACAGCTTTATGAGTTTACACCCATTTGTACAATTTGGACAGATTATCCTTTGTTCTGGCACGTCGCCCATTGTAATTTATGAACTATCTGAGTGAATGCATCTGATTTACTGATGTACGCTATGTGGGGATGTAAAAAAACAAAACAAAACAAAACAAAAACGTAATGCAATAAAAAGCTGTCCCTCTGAAGTCTCTACCTTGTGGGCTTTGGCAGCTCCCTTTTGTTTTTGGACAGCAGTGATGATGGGATGGATAAGACAAACCATATCTGTGGCATGCCTCAGTGGACGGAAGAGCACACAGTGTCCCGATTAGGCCATATGAGATTGTACACCCCAACGGGCCAGTAAGCTATATAAAAATATAGATATATATCTATATAATCGTGAATGGGAGAAAAAAAAAAAAACTGCATGTGTGAAGGGGACCTCGGAGGATATCCGATCCCTCCACATAGGAAGAGAGGAGATTTTGAATATAGAAAAGTGCTCATGGGCAGATTCAGTGAGCCAGGTTGACCTAATTAGACATATAGATGACAAAGTACACTTGTCTGTGTGTGTGTGTGTGTGTGTGTGTGTGTGTACTGCGGTTTTCCTGTCTGGTATTATTCTGATGTCCTGAATGCATCAGAAGGGTATTCATTTTTTTCAAGGATAAGTATCTTTCCATGGCAACTGTGTCTTTATATTTCTATACACAAGAATACACACACAGACACACACACGGTGTCATTAAGGCACATGTAAGGTTGTCATTGCTTTCACAAGGACACACACGTTTGAACCCTTCGATTCACAATCGAAAGCAACGCATATCTGTATTTAATGCTTTGCTTCGGTTTTTACTGCTTTTCAGTGAAACGTATATGAGCATTAAGGTTCGCATGATTGATTTCATGTTGCCATGCATCCAGAAATCATTTGGCTTACAATAAGATAATAATAAAAGCAGTTCTCTTGTGGTGAGGACAGCTCGTAAAATGTTTCTGGTAACTGACAGTATCAAAAAAAAGGTCAACGAGTTCATGGAATAATTAAGTAAGTAAATAATTTTGTTTCCTTTTGACTTTTTTACTTCATATTCAAAACCCTAGCAAGTGTTTAATTCCAAGATTTTCTTCATTATTTACTGCATTTTGATTTTTCTTGGCTAATCAGAGATTAGCACAATGAAGTGTAAGACAACACAGGCAAAGACTCTTAGAGTTATCCATGCTCGATTGAAACATAATCTATGGAGATTTAATAATTCAAATATTACTTGTTAAACCAACTAGGACACTTATTTAACATACTATACATAAATCTGAAGTCAAACCCAGTGTTCACTCTCCATTTAACTGTGCTTCGGTCGGGTGCCAGTTAGCTCAGTAGGTGTGTGAAGTGTGCGCCCCATGTACAAAGCTCAGTCCCGACCTGTGGCCATTTGCTGCACGTCGCGCCCCCCTTTCCTGTCACACTTCAAGCTGTATCAGTCAAATGAAGCTCAAAAAGCCTCTCTGCTTTGGTCTCCACCAACTCTCGAGGAAAATATCGGTCACTTCACCTTCTATGTGCTCCACTGCGATCACTAACAAGTCGCTAACTTTGTCTGTCTGCTCTTTGATGCTGGACAAGTAGCATACAGCTTTTTTTCCCTGTGAACAGCTGCCTGCTGTGACAGGAAATAAGAGCAGGTGATAATTCCATACTGTAGCGACCCCACACACACACACAACAAGCAGTAATTTCCCCCCTCAGTTAATATGAAAATATTGAATAGTGCAGCTTTAAAAACATATAAATATTTAAAAATAGGAGTCTTAGTTACACTCCTGTTGATGTAAAATTCTAGAGTGGCCAACACAACATCACTGTAGGTAGTGAATCCTCTGCAGCACAGGTGACCCACTCTTCCTCTCCGTTTCCTGCAGAGAAAGCAGCAACGGCCAGCTCGGTATCTGAACATCATCACAGGAGGAAATGTCACAGAGCAAAGCACCCCCAGTCATTCAGCCCACTATTCTTCCAGCTGACATAATGTTACGGTCATAACCAAATGAGGGCCCGGAGGAGGTGGGCGGCTTCTGACTGTTCTGCTTTGCTCGAACAGGGAAAGTCCTATCCAAATTCCAACTCTGACAGAATGCAGGATGCAGGCGCCCCCGCCCCCTTGGGATCGGAGTAGCAGGAGGAAAGCTGGGAGTGCCATGGATAGACTGGAGGGGCCCAGTATGACTCACTGGAATCAGGTGTTCCAATGATAACACGGGAGTCGGGGATTGTCCGTGAATAAAAAGGTTGATGTAACCACATTTGTTGATAAGGAAAATATGTTCCTGATTCGGTGATTATTTAGACGAACTATTTGGGCTGGATTTCCATACAATGTTTCACAGCAGCTCGGTAACTGATCGAATAAGCTGGAAAAACACGTATCATTCGAAGGTATGTTCAGTATTTGAGGATGAACAATGGTGTGGTCATGACTGCGGGATAACAGAGATGGATCGCTCATTTAAACACCGACTTGGATAGTAAGAAATTATGCACAGGCCCCTGGCCATAAATAAGATTCATTAAGACGCTGATAAATGCACATTTCATATTATCGCCATAGTTTCTCATCAGGGCACTTTCTGAACAAATCAATACTGGTCTAGGTGGTGATTAGAGCGCTGATGGATCAGAGACAAGCTGCCCTTTTAATGGTACGATTTTCCATCAACATGACTCCGGATCACTCTTATTCATCATAATAGGTAAGGACGTGGGCATATGGAAACCTTCGCTTCCCTGCAGCATCATTAAGATGACTGATTGTAGATATGGCCTGTCACTCCGCCACATAGTCAGTCGTCCGATGGAGAGAATTCATATTCAGAAGGTCTCGCTTTCATTAATCCGGGGCTCGACTACACTGAAAGAAAGAGACCTAATGAAAACATAAGTGACCTTGGGATAATATATACTCCTGTGTCTCTTCTGTTGCCGGCCCGCACAGTTCCCTCAGCCCCTTCTCTGCCTTACATAGTGGCATAAGAAAACAAAACAGACCATGAGGAACAGATCCAGCCTGTCTCTTAGAAACCCATCACTGTGACATATGACATTGACAGACAGATGCTGGAAAACAGATTTTCTCCTCTGCCCCACAGACATTTGTCTTTCACCCCCTGTTTGTTCCTGCATGGATCAAATAGTAGAAGATGTGAGCCAGATGCTAGACTGTCTGCTGACTAGACTCAGTTACCCAACACTGCAACTGATTCACTGACTCTTTCTGGCAATGTACCTACGTTTTAAAAATAAATCCCACACATTTGGCATCAGAACACCTTACCGTAGGGCTTTAATGAGCCAAAGTTTACATAAAAAGCAATCCAGACATGCAAGCTTCTCCGTTACGGTCTCCTGTGTTTAGTTCTTTAATAAGCAAAGCTTTCCATGTTAATACCACAGATTGGACTGCGGAGATTCATACTTTTGAGAGATTCAAATCACCATATTCCTACCTTGCCTGTTACAAAATGGGTGCTCAATCACCTTAAAAAAGCAGTGCAGTGCTATAGGATGTTTAAAATGAGGAAACACTGCCATCTGGAGGGAATCATAAAACAACTCCACGCATCTCAAACTAACCTAGATGAAAACTGGCTTTATGACATTGGCCGGTATGTGTTTCAGAGCTACATGACTCAGCTTCTGTAAACTGTATGCACAAGTTATGTCACTCTGTATAACATTTAGAAAACCAGTAACACCATAAACTACTACAATCAAATATTTATATTAAGCTGACATTTCGGTAAAAACATCACAAAAGGATAAGCCAACATTTGAAGACATAAAACTGCGACAACATTTATGTCTCGCCCCTTTAAAACACAGTCAAATTCTTAGTTTCTGATGTTCTTGATGTTGTGTACTCGACTCAAAACGCGGACACAGTGTACCTGGTGTCAAGCAAGTCAACAGATCCAAATTCCTAAATCGCATTCCTTCACTGAGGGAGGGGAGGGATCATTAATTGCACCTCTGTGGCATTTTTATGGAGTTTTGGAAATGGCTGGATGGCTCCGGTAAAGGGAAAAAAAAACGAAGGGAAGAAAGAAAGTTGACAGAGACTGAGTGCGAAGGGACCCCATGAGGGCACCGCGTTCATCAGTTTAGAAAACATATGGAGCGTAGGGCCGCGTCTGACACGCATCTGAGTCAGTGGGATCAAAGAAACAATGCAGTTTAAGGCCATCTCAAACGTATCAAGAGCATGTCCACACCACACTGGATGGATCTCAGAGCTCACAAAGCATGGCAGCTATCATTCACTCTTAGCCAGCTATCAGTTTACCACGAGGGCGGCATTTCAGGCATCCGAACTGAAGCTTTTGTGCATAAATTCAAAGGCCCAGTTACTCTTTTTAATAAAAGCTACTGCCAAACAATGAAATATGCCTCCATAGACACAATCATGTTTAGGTGTTGTCATTGTGAGCAACTAAACTGCGACATTGGCTCCATTAAAGGACAATTTAAGTGATCATGTACAGCAGGAGGCAACAGAATTGATGTTTAACCTGCTGAGCAACCAGGCTGTGCCTGTCCTAATTATTCATGGACGATGCTGTAGTGCAGAAACGTGTAGTTTGTCAGCCAAAAGATGAAAAACAAACCCCTGTTGTTGAAACAATGAGCCAGTCAACAGTTCAGAAAGCTGGGTGAATTCAGTTTTTTTGGAGCTCACCTTTGGTTGAACATCCCTCTGAAGTTGTAGTTAGCTCTGTAGTTGGGCATGGGCTTGGGATCCAAAGGCCTGTAAATAGCTGGCTCCCCTCTCTTCATAGCCAGACCATTCAGCTCGACTGTGGGTGTTATACTGCCTAGATTTGAGAATAAATAAAACATTAAAACCCAGCAAAGGATATATGTATTCAACATTAAATAATGTATGAAATATCACTGCCTGACATCAGCAAATTAAATTTTAAAAACTATGAAAAAAAAAAAATCTCCAAAACTCCAAATAAAGTTTCAGGATGTAACACGGGAGTTAAAATATGAGCATGTCTGTGTTCAACCTAAAAAAGTGTAAAACCTTTCTACCTGTCTGACTGTGTATGATGCATGCACTTCTAATCCCACAGCTCCCCGCTGATGTTGCATAACCTGTCACAGGGCTTTCTTAATCCCATTAAGAGGTTGACTATGAGGTCTTTCACTACAACAATGCCACAGAGGGCAGGTGAGGTAAGACAGGCCAGTGGTATTAATTTGACCGGAGACAAAACATAAGCTTGCACTTAGGCTTTATTGACAGGGGCTGTGCTGGCTTTGTTCTGAACATGGATTATCTAAATGTATCTAGAGGCTTGAGAGGTACACCTGGAAGCAAAAGTCCTCCAGGTGAAAATCCGCAATACTAAAGCCTTCCATTAACAATGGAGACATGGAAACACCATTACGACACAAAGGCTTTGCCCCATTTCACCCTTAACCTCAGCAGTCTTCTTCATGATTACGCTTGCACATGAAAAAGAGTGACGTCTCAAAACAAAAAGCTGTTTGATCTGAAGTGGCTTTGGAGGCCTCCCCACCTCCCTCCAATGAATACACCTCATTTCATCAATACACTCAAAAAAAATACAAAAAGTGAACAGTAGAGGGCACTGATGCAACCTTAGGAACAGTTCAGAACATGCATGGACCGGATAAATTATCAAATATTTTAAAGCACTTCATTTGAGAACAGTTTCAACCATCCACGAGAGAATTTAACGTCTTTCGAGAAATGTTGGTGCCGCTTTCTCGTAACGTTCTGCTTCAGTTGCTTTCTTGAACTATGCATGATACAGAGAGGTTGAATAAGAATAAAGCTTTACAACCACAATAAAAATGGCACATTCCTTGTTGAAATCTTAACCTCATTGAGCAAGATGTTTTGGTTAACTGGTCCAACACTGGGATATTTTTGCACTGGTGTCCGTGCGCTCATAGGACTACCAGTGGCAGCAGGAATCTGAACTACTTCTTTAAAGTGGATGCAATAGGTCTGGCAGTAGCTCAGTCTGTGGAGACTTAGCCTGGGAACCAGAAGGTGGCTAGTTCAAGTCCAGCGACAACCAGGTAGTACAGAGTGTCAACTGGCTGTGTGGCAGCCCCTCTCAACAAGCGGATGTATATGGCTCCCGTGTGTGCATATCTGGTGATGTGTGCGTGAACTAACAATGGAATGCAAAAAATGTTTTTTCCCCCAAAGGGATTAATAAAGTAAATCTTCAATTCAAACCACTTAACCACATAAGGAGGAGAAGAAAGAAAAATGTGTCCCTCCCTGCTTTCACTGCCATATTTTATATTGGCTTCTGTTACGCTGTCAGCTTTTGATTATCCATACACACTATGTAACCAGTAATGTGTCATTCCATAGATGACTTATTTTACCACTGCCACCACTTTCACACATTCTATTAATGCTACTGAGAAAGTCCCATGTTCAATTTGGAAAACAGTTACAAAACTAATGTTAGATGTCAGCAAGATGTCAACACGCTGAAGAATTTTACGAGCAGTTAGAGGGCTGAAGATATTAGCTAAGTATACCAATGAACAAATTAACAAACAAATGCATGGGAACTGCTTTTAATGCTTAAATTGAATTTATTGAGTGTGGAAATAGTAAAATGCATCATCAATAGTAGAGGGTGCAAACATCTTTCCTGCTCCTCCTTCATAATATTAGTTATTAGATGTAATCTTTAACAGACACACTCTCAGTAAACCCTACAGTGTCATTTCGTGGTGGTTACAGTACCTGGATTGCTGTTGATGTCCACTTTAGGGGAGCGGGGCGCTGGCCTGGGAAGGACGCTCTCGTCCAGTGCTTTGGCAGCTGTGGAGTGTTGGGCCTTTTTGATGCTGGTGCCCTCTGCCTCCCACACCTGCTCCCCAAGAGTCAGCTGCACCGTGAAGATCTAGAACAGTGACACCCAGAGGGAGAGACATTACCCGGCAGCAACTACATACGGTAGGCATGATGTGTTCTGCATGACAAATATTCGGTTGCTTAAAAACATGAGAGGAGATGCCATAAATAAGCATGTAATATCTCAGCAAGAAAGTAAACTTAACTTACTGATCATTTCAGATGATGAGTGTCTTCACTTACCTTAGCATGTGCAGGGCCTCTCTCATTGAGGAGCTTGTACTGTGGTTGGATTCTATTGAAACGGGCTAACTCATTCACCAAACACATTGGAGTTTTCTCTTTAGGGTTTGCCATGTTCTCCTGGGGCGGACCTAAAACACAGCACAGCAGAATACATAGTACACAGGTTACAGTATCAGACAGAGCAATATACACGAATGATAATAACGTATTGATATAATATACTTTATCATTCGATTCAGTGTGAGAATACATGACTGAAATGGGATAGAGTCGTATACCGTTGCCGATACCGATGCATCTTGTGCAGGAACGGCGGCGCATATAGACGCAGCAGCAGGTAGCTCCTTCACACTTTGACAGATTGACGTTTTAATCATTTTTTTAATTTGCAGCTTTACTGACAAAACATCACTGAATGATGTTTGATTGATTTTGAAGGACTACAAGTCAAAATTACTCAAATCGACTGGATCAGGAGATTTTCATTGTGGCAATGGTTGCACATGCAGATGCTGTAGCTGGTAGCTCTTCCTCTCTTCCTGGGTGTATATTAAATATAGATGTATTGTTTTAATTTATTAATTTTATGTTACCCTATTAAAACGTAAATGTAATTATCTGTCATGTTTGATGTGTGCAGCATGAAGGGACGACAAACTTTCATTTCCTTATGATACATACTGATGAAAAATTACGTCGACTCTGACACGGCGTAATTAACGTGTCTTATGCACAACATTCAGTAAACAAAACACTCATGAAAGAAATGAGCTAAATGTGGGAAAGACGCGGGCATTTGTTCAGGATATTTTCCCCCCTTCTACAGAGAGACAGGGGCTCAGGTGTGTTCTGATTTGTGTAAAAGCAACATGGTCTCACAGGCTAATGACTATGATTCAAAACTATGTGCCATCAGTTTAATGACGAGAAAGCAGGTCTGTAACGTGTACAGGGGGTCGCTGGTGAGTGCAGCTCTTCACCATCCAAAGCAGGTCAAGAGTTCAGTAACAGGAAAGGTTTGTGATAAGGTCTAATAATGCCACGGTCTATTCTGATACCATTTGTAGCCTAAATTCACATCATTCTTTCCTTGTTACACAATGAATATTTATGAAAACAAATGCTCTCACATTAACACTAACAGTTCATCTCTCTTACAACGCCTGTGGCAACTGAAAATGGAAATATCAGAAATCAAATAAAGCAACCATTATGGATAATAATTAGGACCACAAAGTACTACAAAATATTCACTTAATTTCCCCTGAGAAGAAAATATTCTGTTGGCGTTCTACCTGGCGATGTGGCAGACACAGGGGCGTCCCCATATCCGACTGCAGGAGCAGGGCAGGCGGGTGTGGGGGCCGGGCCTGTGCCGTTGACGGAGGGCTGCAGACCCAGGGATCCTGGGCTGGCCATGGCCGTCGGGGGAACTCCGGGGGAGAGGCCAGGACCAGCCGCCAGGGGTGCTGAGGTCTGTACTTTCACTTGAGCCATGCTCTATTCCTGGAACCAGACAACAAGTGACAACTTTAAAGTTTTTATTTAGAGACACACTGATCGTTACAGACTAATTACGTCACTTTCACGGCCAAGTGTCTCAGTAGTTTGATAAAAAAAAAAAGTTTTTGTACAATTTAAAACTGTTCACCGTCATTAGACACATTTCTGTGGGCCTGTTAGAGCGGACTTCAAACTGAGCAGCCCTCGGCCTATCTCACATTCTGATCCACTGGCAGCTAATACAGCCAGACAATGAAGCTTTATTTGAAGGAGCTTTGCTCACGTTACTGCTGCTAAGCTCCCCGGAAAAAGGAGAGAATCCTGTGATAGCAGCCTGAACAAGACAATGGACACTCAATCACATTTTATTCGAGCTATGAAACCAAAGGCCTGCACGAAGCAGACGTAGGTTAACGTGACACGGCAGCGAGGGTCCAACAATCCGGTAAAAGTTAACAAAACAAACCTTCCTTATCCTTTTGTGCATGCATGCAATATTTTGGTAATGACACACACACCTCCAGCCTAAGTCACAAACTGTGATGCCATGTGTTTTTAAATCAATGAAAGATGATGATAGAGTGGGTGTAAATCCATTAAAAATAAGGTACAAACTGTGTGACAACATGTTGCCAAGATGGCTACACTGTTGGTTCACATAAATATGTAGCAGGCGCCGAAGGGATATGAGGAAAATTCTTTTCACGTCCCCACAGAGGTCAGGGCATAGGGTCAGATGCAGAAGTGAACCCCTGGGGTGCCCAGAAAATTGCACTTGGACACTTTATACAAGGCCGGCTTTGAACCTGGCACCTGCAGCTGATGGAGCATATATAAATATATATATATATATCTTCAATCACCATAAGATCACAAAATTGATCTTACTCTTTAGTAAACAATATAAATGGGCACTGCTTTTAGATATCACCCAGATTTTCCTGATTACAGGTGTTATCATGATTACAGGTGGTACATATGTGCATTGTTTACAGATGAGCGCCATAACCGGGCTGGTGTAAACAACAGCAGCGGTGGCATGTCCATAAAACAAGTGCTATCGACTATATCCACAAAATAAAAGGCAGGTTTCCTTCATCTGTGACCTCAATTCATTGCATGCAATCGATTGCTTCTTGCTGTTTATATCTCGCCTGCCCTCCTGAGCTTCTCGGGGTCACTATCTATCTGTCTTGGTTTTTCTTTCCCCCTCTCTCTGTCTCTCTCTCTCTCTGCAACATGCACCAACACCAACCCCAGACAAGCAGCCCCCACAGTGCACGGCTGTGTTAAACAGTAAGTTGAGTATATGGAGGTGGTGTTGCGTTGAGGGTTGACTGACAGAGCTACAAGGGCTGTCTGCAACCCCTGAACCTACACTAACAGCTTCGGCTGTGTTCAGCTTAGCAGGAAGCTAACGTAACCAACGGGGAAAACGGCGTTTCCTGCAAATGTCAACTCCTCAAAACAAACCGACAGAACTGGCAAGCATGCATGCTGTCACCAACATGTCAGTGTGGTCTCCCCTAATGAATATACACCATCTAGCCACCTTCGGTAACGCTACTTTAGCCGGTTAACGCTCATCATGGCTGATCGGCCGAGCGCCCCTCTTGCTAGCATCTCCATACCGCCCCATCCTCCACGAAAGTCTGGGGGTTTTCAGTCCACCGCAACATCATATACGGACTGGCAACAGCGTGACGAATAATCCAGAGACTATCCGCCAACAAAGGGGCAAATATTTTAGGGTATTTTTTACCTTTGTCCAGGGCCAGACCCCAGTTACACCTCCGACATTGGCAAACACTAAAGAGAACTGGATGGAAGAGGGAACGGTCCACGTTATTTGTCTGGGTACAAAAAATTAAAACACGTCCCATTAGAGACAAATGACTGGTCATTTTGATATTTCACGTGTAAAGTTTGTGTTTTGTTTGCGTGGTCGGTGATAAGTATTGCGTAACGCTGTTACAGTTTGAGGTGAATCTTGAATGAATCAGCCACCCCCGCGGTGACGTGAATGGTTCAGTCCTGGTTTGCTACCTCAGAGTGTGGAACAGTGTTAACTTTGATTCAGAGCAAAGAAGAACATTTGAACTTGCTCTCTGCACACGCCATTCATCAGACTGAATAGTCTTCATCTTATATAGATATATATATTTTTAATTTATATTATTAACATTGACATGATGCATTTTACAGGTACAAGTGTCACTGAGACTTCACATAAAGATCTGAGTATAACTTAGAAAGAAAATGAACCACTTGGCTTATTTTTTCTCAGGTAATCTTCCTTATTGAGTGCGTTTTATTATAACAAGTTAAAATTTAAATAAAAAAGATTAATTATAAACTTTAAAACTATAAAGTTGGCCTGTTTTTTTGTTTCTTTTTTCAGGGCAGAGCTCCCCGCTGCTGGTAGGCTTCACTTCGTCTTTGCAAAGGTGTGAATGAAATGGCACTCGAGTGTCTCAGAACACTAAACCACCAGGTGTGAGTGACTGTGTCTGCTGTTTGTGCAAGAAACCGCAAGCAATCAGTGCTGTTCTTGCTAAGGATGATAGGTGGCAATGAGTCTGGGGTCCCACAGCAGGAGGAGGGCCCCACATAAATTCCACTTTATTAAGAAGTGTGGAAGGGACAGGGGGTAATAAATTGAATTGTGGCTCCTCAGAGATCTGCCAAGAGTGCTCATGGGACCACTAGATGGTGCCACTAAACCACTTTTTCTTGTGTTATGATGGCGAGCTCTAAGTCATAGGGGGATCAGTGTATCCTCTGCTTTACAAAGATGAAATGTTTGTCTCTTTCTGACCTCTCACACACATGCATGGTGACATAACATGAAGCAATCTGTTTGTTTTTTTTCATGTAGTAAAAAACCTGGCATAAAGGTCATGACTTTTATAGGAGCTTAGATTTTTAGCTTTTTTTTATAACAATATTTTCTGATTACTATTTATCAGATTTAACAACATTATGGGCAATATTTATGTGTTGCAGTGCAGAAGGAGACTGCTTAATAAATCTGATCATTCGACTTGTTTCTCTGTCTTCACAACACATGATCATCAGTGAGACTCAAACGCGTTGTTTGGATACTTTTGGCAAACACAACATGCAGAAAAAAACTCAGAAGCATTGTATATTCAAACGCTGTACAAACCAAAAGGTTGAATAAAAGAATGAATCTTTGCTTTTATTATTGATTATGAAAATGAACAGGCACCTATTACATGGAGCTTGCACATCCCAGAACAAAATTTCAAATATAAATAACACACCCTCATTAGTGTTGATCACTCACAACAACCTGCAAGCTAAGAGTTCAAACCACATTGAAAAAAAAAAAAAGGAGAAAAAAAAAAAAAAAAACATGTCACATCCAAACCTTTGTAACATATTCACTCGCAGGATTTTCAAATCTCTTCTGATCTTCTGCCCACCGAGTGAAGGCTTATTGTCCCCACACACGAACGCTGCCGTGACTGCATTTACACAATCATCTCAGTCCTATTGTTTTTTTTTTTCTGAAGGCAGACAAGATCATTAGAATGAAGCTAATAATAATAAAAAAACAACAAAACAAAACAAAAAAACATTGGTTAAATAGATGTCTTTAAGTTATCAATATAGTTTTTGAGATAGCGGTGTGCTGTGGTAATCTCCTCTACAGTATAGAGTATCACATTCACTCAAGTCCATTCAAGAAACTCAGCTAGACCCTGGAAACAAAAAAAAAAAAAAGCAAATGCAATACAAACAACCCAAGATGGAAAATTCAAGTATCTCTGACTGGATGGCGATAAACATTTCTTTAGGAATGGGGTGATTACAGTCTGAAATGACAAAGAGCCACACAGCCTCTGGAGGTGAGGTTTGTAATATCCATCCCATAAACCAATACCTAAGTTATGGAAAGACTAAAAGTTGTCACAATGTCTGATGCCAATAAGAAAAAGTAGGGTTAAAATTGCATGCACCCCCACTGTAAAACTACTAAACTTCTTTTTTTTTTTTTTTTCCATTTTTCTTTTTTACCAACAATAGTGTTTGTAGCTGTCTGTACACATCCTAATTAGCAAAAGATGCAGGCTAACGTCCAATGAAATAAAGCACTCCTATTATCATATCTGCTATAAAGTAAATGCATCCTCTGCTAATTTCTTTCACGTCATCCAGCAATTTAAAGACTTATGTACAATAGTTTCAGACATGTTATAAGTTTACAACATAACAGTCTCTTTTGGTGAAAATATAGTTAAATTCAAAATATCTGATAGGTATCTTTTTAGAGGTGATCTCTTTATTGAAAAAAGTACCTGAGCCAAAACTCTGACCAGGGGGAATCACAAAAGCCTCGTCTCTTAACGACTTCTAGAAAGACTCTCCATTTCGTCATTCATTACCATTATGGAAAACAAAGATTTAAATTAAATAACAAATACAAAAAAAAAAAAAAAGAAAGAAAGAAAAATAAAATCCAAAAAAAAAAAACATACTGACCCATCAAAACAACCCCCCTTTTCAAAGTATCAGCTAGTTGGGAAAAAAAAAAAAAAAACGGTACAAAAAAAAGAACAAGATATTTTAAAATCAAACATTTTAGAAGATTAAAGCATGAAATAAAAAATTATCGCACACATAAAAATGGATCATGCAACAATGTTCTCTTACAAACATTCTTTAAATGGAAGAGAAGCCGCTGCACATCTTCAACGCCGGACTAGTGAACGCTGCACGAGTTCAGCCCAACTTTACGAGGAGACGTACACTGTGAGGTCATCAGCTGACTGAGATCGAGCGTCCTATCTTTTTCTGTACCGACATTCTGTCCAACAGCAGGAAGAACTGCAGCCAGGTCTCAAGTTGGAAGATGAAGAAGAAAATTACGTCTACTCTTGATACAGTGTTGCAAACTAAAACCCTTTAACCTGATAAATAAGTGGAGGACTGCTTACAGTCCAACTGCAACTTGGGAATAACATACTAATAGTGCCTTTTTTTTAAACTAGATACTTTCACAGTGCATATAATTTAAAACAAACAAATGGATGAAGCATTTTCTTGGGGTTATGACGGTCAGATCCCTTCCAGAAAACGATTAGATTTGGATTTCTCTTTGTAGGCCCAAGCATGCATCCATCAGTTATTATTGCACAACACAAGGACCTTAAAATGCACCCACACACAAACAAAAAAGTAACAATAATAATCTTAAAACAGGAATTATAATCATCTCTGTCTGCTCGCTGCATCACTACCTTTCTGCAAAAGGAAAAAAAAAAAAAAAATAGATCCGTCTTGGGTGCATTTAAAAGTTCCATTATTTTCGTTCTCTATATTACAGCCAGACTAAAACATGCATCCAACTGTCCACGGGGGAAATGCAGTCAAGAGCCTCCAGCGCATGGTGTCCATTGTTCCAGTCAAAGGTCAGAGTTCAAAGACTGAATGATTAAAAAGTGCTTTACGTAGGTCAGTAGGACTTCTTTCTTCTACGATTATTACAAAGTTTGTACATTAGCATGTATCATCTGTGAAGGAAAACAAAAACGGTATCACGTACAATTACAAGCTATTACCTTTTTGACGCAAAGTTATAATCATAAATACTCACCATGATACCACCATTTTGTCTTCTTTGGATTTTTGTTACACGTTCTTACGTAAAAGGAGTTATCAGGCGGTCGTCTCTGCAGAAAAAGAACATTTCGATTTAAAATTTAGCAAGAAATGTATTAACGTGAATCGTTTTTCCCCTCACAGGCATCATTAGTCATACCTTTTCTTTGCAGCTGGACAACATGCTGATAATGCTAAGACAAACTGATTGCACTGACAGGGCTGGCGACCAATCTTCCGTTAGAATTGATAGACAGATGTGACCGTTACTATACACATGAGGGTGGACAGGTATATTCTCTCCTGTGAACATTACCTGCAGTGAAACAAAGAAAAACAAAAAATCAGTGAGAACTTCTGAAATGTTATAATAATAAGCTTATAAATATGGTGTGTATCTGACACCAAAAGACTTTAATAGTCTCTAATAATAATTTTATAAATAAACTTTCTGGAAAAAGTTGAGATTTATAAGTTCAGGCTTAGTCTTGTACCGCGACATGAAGCTCTGGGATTAGGACAGAGGGGCCGGGATGGGGTGAGAGAGAATGGGAGACTAAGATAAGAGACAAAGGGACATGTTTAACAAAAAAAAAAAAAAATAGAAGTGTTGTTTTATGAGAAGTAAAGAGGGGTATTAGCCGGTAAAAGGGTGCAAGAGTCACCACTGAAATGGAAGATACAGAAAGTGTGATGACTCGAGAGGAACTTAAATATTGAGGGGCTTAAAGCAGAGAGAAGGGGGGGGGGGGGGGGAGTCAGAATGGGTGAAGAGGCTAATGAAGGGTAACAATGGGCTGAGGCAGTCTGGCACCAGATAGGGCCTCACAGGAGAGTGCAGACTCCACAACACAGGGGCTGGAGGGGACTGACAGGATGAGCGGTAGAGATAGGAGCTGGCACTGCGCTCCAAATAACAAGACAACGGCGAGCTCCTCGCTTACAGAAAGTTAAAATATTTACTGAAACGCCTGATTCACATAGAGTTCAGAGGCCTGAGGATGAGATTAGAGCAGACAAGTGCTGTGGTGACTCGTGTAGCACTTGTGTTTCTATCCTGCTGTGTGCTGCTTTTGTTGAGGATTTGTCTATTTTCTGTCTTCGGTAAGCTTTTTTTTTTTTAAAAAAAACTACAATTATGCACAAGTATACTTGGAACAAAACTAATTTCAGCTCGTTCACACGGGCAAAATGGCAGCTCTGCGACCAAAAACAGGGTGCTGCATGCAGGTGGCTTTGACTGCCACCGTGTCACAGGGCAACGCCCAAAAAATACAGACCTTAAATGACCATTCAAGTTGCGACCAAACACATCACACTGTCAAAATATTGCAGACAAAAGCATGTTGGAAGGAGCTGGATGACGCTGTGTGAAAATTCAACAAGTAAATAAATAAATAAACAGAATATTTTGGTTTGCCTGTGTACATGAACAGTGACAGGACGGGAGCTACAGGTTTTTTTATGCAAATGTTGTCATCTTAGTTTAAGTGGGCCCGTGTTTTCCTTTTTTCCCCCCCAAGACAATAATAGCATTCTCAATGCACACGTAGTGTCACAATTACACATGTGTATACTGTAGATTTACCACTGAAGCTGCCCACACGACCAATAATGCACCACGGCAGTCAACAATGAAGTTCTCTCAGGATCTCCGTGAGGAGTCTAACACAGAGGGCCGCTTTTCGCAGCCGGTCATTCCTGTTTGAGAGGATGTACGGAGGAGCTAAGTGGCTAGGTTTATCTCATTTTCTGTACACCGACTCATTTGCTATTTTTAGGAGGCCATGCTCCTGATGAGTGAACGAAGATTGTTGAGTTAAACTAATCCCTTCAAACATGGCTTCAAGTGAGAGCTCTGTGCTGGTGCCTCTGTCAGTGATTCCTGGCCCCCGATGTTTCCACGCCGAGATTCATTCCATGAACAACTGCAGAGCCGATGAGTTTCATGTGATTATTGCAGGCATCCAGACAGTGGACACAGAGGACTGTTTACACAGGTCTTCAGTTTGTACTTTTGTTTGTACAGGGCACCTCTGTGCACTGTACCTGCACACCAGCAGCGTAAGAATCTGTTTTGGTAACCACCTCCATAATTAAGTACTTTGATTAAACTATCACAAAGACTGAATGTTGGATATTTAATTAGGGAAGCCAACAGTATAGCTGAAACTAAATGGAAACAGACCCCAGGTCTGTTCATTCAGCACGGCAGCTTGTGCGTCATGGTTGAAGCACACAGGACTTTCTGGGTCCTTGAGACAAGACAGCACTTAAATAGTGCTTTTCGAGCGGAAAGGAAGCTAACCACCTCACATTTCCCAGCACACAAACACACGGACACACAGTTACTTACCTGAGGTGAATCAAACGGATATCGACTACTAAATTTGAAAAGCAGCTGAAACTTCTCTCCTTCATACAGTGTGCCAGGTGCTCCCTCCATGTCTACAATCCACCTAAAAGAAAAGGCACAGTGTTGAGATATGTTAATCATTTCACCAAAGCAAAGACAGTAAAAGATTCATCTGACCATTCAACAATTAACCAAAACACCGGTGGTGGTCCAAAAACTTTTTGTTACTTATTTTCCCACACCCTGTGACTTTAAGGCTGATCTGTGGTAAAATATTTTTAAAAGGTAACAGAGCAGGTAACACCAGAGTTGTTAAATTCCTCACATCAGGTTAACACTTCCTTCAAAAACAAGCCTGTACTGTGCTCTGGGAAGATGTGGTCATTTTATATGAACCACTGAAGACAAGATAATGTGCCTTTTATTGTCTTAGAGAGGAAAACCGACTTGCGCAACAGTGTGACACACAGCTGCAATTAACTTCACAATATGTAAAAAACAAAACAGCAGTACACAGAGACACAAAGATAAATGACATAAAACTAAAGACATGTAAAGTACTGCACACTCCTTGTGAGATAAAAGTTATATATAAATACACGGACATTATAAAATTTGGTTTTATTGGGATGTGTGTCATCATCTGGATATGAAATTAATTATCATCCCCCTCAGCTGTACTTTGTGTTACCTGCTTAATGCTGTGCATGTAGTGTTTGAGGCTTGTAGATCTTTTCAAGAATATTCAAGCACTTTCAAGGTACCTAAACCCGAGATTTCCCAAGAAACCCAAGAGCACCCATCAGTCTAGATCTGCTCCAGACTGCAGGAGACAACAAACAAATATGATGACAGGAGTGCTTCATTTAAAATACTGAGCTCCAGATTATATTAAAAAATCTAGCATTTTTCAAGGGGTACATTCAAATTAAAGCATATTCCTAACCTTGAAAACATAACGGTTCTTTCAAGACTTTGTACGAACCCTGAATATTGAACATGTAAATGCCTCACAGAGCTGCTAACGTGGCTGCAGACTCTTGTTTTGCTAGCTAATGATCAATAACATACGCTACGCTCGATCTGATCATTCTGGAGTAGATTATCTACAAACATGCATGTAGTGACTTGCATGGATAATTTCATTATCATTAAAAACGAATCGTACAAAATGTGGCCTGCCGATGCTGGATTAAGTGTGTAATCAAAAGCTTTTAGTCTGACTCATTCCAGTGACATTCAATATTCAGCTGGGTTATGACAGTGGTTTAGTAATAATGTGATACTCCTATTGATTTAGTGGACAAAATCTATTTTTCGCTTCTGTAGCCTGACTACAAGACTGTGCTGACTGAGCTGTGAGGGATTCAATGTCTTGCTCCGAACGGGAGATGATTGCAAACACAGGCTTGATCCTGGTCTCTGGGATGAAGGACAGTCGGTCTTCTCAGTGTAACCCAGAGGGTAGATGTTGTTTCACTGGCTCCAAAGTCAAATATGTAAGTGCGGTGTAGAGCATTTATGGGTATTGCCTGCTCACGGTAGAAAGCTCAGAGGAGAAGAAAAAGGAACACTGATGGCAGCATCACAATCTCTGGCCTAATTTCTTTCAGGCGAGCAGCGCAGATAGGACACCAAGGTGACTTGTGGCTGTTGTTCGGGTTCATAGCCTTGTGTCTCTTTCGAATCTAGCCTCGGGCACATGATCATTTAGGCCTCCAAACAAGGTCAGTCCAGTTTAAAACTTCACCCTTACAAAGTCCAACTGTCAGAGCATCTGAAAAGAGCTCTTTTTTTTCTGTTTTTGTCCGGATGTAAAGCTTAGACGGAGGCAGTATCAGTACATGATGCTGAGTTACACCTGATGCAACCCACGCTGAGCACAGGCAAAGACCCCAAGGACATTATGCTCAACTTGCTCAAATTCCCCATAGCCTGGTGATTATATGATCCAGTAAACAAAAATAACACCAAGTGAAAGGGGAGGGGGTACACATAAGAGACTCTGCGGTGCTTTAAAGCAGCAATTTCCTTGTTTGCAATGGCTGACAGCATCAAGCTAAGCTATCTCCACTATCACACAGTCAGCTGAAAGACATCATTATCTAATGAGCAGCGCTGAGAGACACAGTGTACTATATAAACAGAAGCTCTAAAACTAAAAACACATGGGCATCTTATCGCTGTCACACGCACGCCATTGTCACTGGTGAGATTTTTTTTTTTTTTAAGGATAAGGTTAGCTTTAATGTCAAGCTAGGATAGATGCGATAAAACCAACAAACAACCCTACTACTGTCAAACACTACGAGGGAAAACTGACCTCGGGTTCAAGTCAACATGTCTTTCAGTTGGAGACAACAAGGCACACCCATACATGCCATCTCAAATATGGCATACATACCAAAAGCAGGAGCCAGCTGAACTGGTTCGAAAGCTTGTCACTCAGGTGAAACACAAAACATTCATTCAGTCTGGCCAGGTCTGATTGTTATCCAACATAATGGATCTTTCATAGTTACGAGTTTTCTAAAAATAACCACAAACACTGCAACATGGATTTCCTCTCTAAGATGGAAAAAAAATGCCAAGCGACGCTGTAAGACATTACAGCACAGCCAGGTAGTACGTTTCAAAGTCAGAGCTGCGAGCCCGCAGCTGAAAGACATCCGAATGACGGCCAGAAATTTGTTTCCATTCAACTCAGTTTGTCCTTACTGCATATCAGGCTCAATTTGTCTCACTCAGTTACAGTATTCAGAAGCATTTAAAGGAACACCAAGACACTCAGACAGAAAGGTCAGCCAAGCAGCCTCTGTTCCTTACTAACCTAGCCCAACTCCTGCATGCCAACCATTAAATATTTTATAAGGATGAATAGTGACAGTGTGCATTACAGACACTCTACTGAGGGGCCAGAGCTGCCAGTCACTGGAATGACCCCGATTCCTCCTCACAAGTCGCCGCTGAGGCTACAAGAGCTTTGTGCTTTAATACCTCCTACCACTTACTGCTGCAACAGTAACCTTTAATGCATGTGTGGTAACAGGCGTGCTCACCTTGCCGTGCCACAGTGATGAAACCTGACATTTTACCAAGCCACGATGGATTCCTGTCTATTCACCGATGCAAACCTTCTTTAAAGACCACTGTGGGTGTAAGGTGATGGTGTCCTGATGTGTACAAATGAATCACATGAAACAAAAATAACAAAATAAAAACACTTACTGTGTGATGGTGTTCTGTACACTTTTTTCGTTAAGAGTCATTCCCGGGGGTGGATCATTTTGCAGGGCTAATAATTCCTTTTGTAGCCTTTTCTGTTGGAGACAATTGAAATATGGCATGACGACAATATAAAAGACATAATAAAGAAATAGAAATGTAAAACAGCGTCTACTTGTTCTTTCATTCTATTAAGATATCCATAACCAGCGTAAAATATCAACTGTGTGTGGATGTATCATTTTAAAACGCAGCGGTTACAGCTAACGTTTTATAACGCTAAGCATGAATGTAGTAAAACTCCACCCTGACCTATGACCAGTTCACCCTGCATAACTCAAGCAATTTGTCTTAGACACAAGCCAGTTTATCGGTGGATTCATTTATGAAGTTGTCTTCACGGGTTTTGAGATACAGCTGTCTTGAGGAAAGCGATACACCTGTTCAGCTCAGGAGCAAACTGCAACTACTCAATCTGCGCACCGCCTCGTTTAGCTAGCTAACGTCAACGCCAACCAAACAGCAGCTCGTACTTCATATTTTTTTTTTTAAAAAACAGGCTGAATTTCAACTCCTAACATCACATTCCCTGAATTATTATCTAGGTGTCGGTGCGATTAAAATACATCGCCAACCATCTGTATATATATCCAGGAAGCTAGCCTTGACTTGGTGGTGGTGCTGCTGTTGATGATGATGGGCTAACGTTGGTTGTATTGCTAGCAAAGCCCCAAGCGCTAACCCTGAGCAGTTAATGATAAATCTCATCGCTTCTCCTTTAATGTCATCGCCACTTCGAACATATACGTGTGTCTAAATAACGTGGTTAACAAACTAACGGGAAAGACCAGGCTGAAGGTCAGCTAAATTCTAAATATTCGATCGCTGTCAATTGTATTCTTACCTGCATCGACGCCATGATGGAAACCCCCCTGCATCAGCGCAGAGTGGAGGACTGTACGTCAGGCAGTCACGTGACAGGAGAAGTTGTTTTGACAGAGGAAAACAATCCACTGATGGACGCGGACAGAGCCGATAGACCGGTCACCTCTCGCTCGTTTTTATGTCGTTAAAGCACCGTTTACAGGCTTTGCAACAGGAATTTCATTAAACTCAAGAATAAATGTCGATTTAAGAACCAGTGAAGTCACATCGGACATTGGGGGAGGAGGGCCGATGACTGAAGAAGAGAAGATTAGCCCGACATCTTTAAGCCACTTATACCAAATATTGTTCATTATTAGTTTATCTTTTACTTATTTAAATGTTATCACTTTAAGTAAAAATATTAAAACACTTTTAGTCAGCTAGATATCCATCTTTAATTACACTATAAATGGATTGCCTTTTATCATAGCATCACGTAATATCTTCTTCACTGTCACCTTGAGCTTATTAAAATGTTTGCCTTGTTAAAAAAAAAAAAAAAACGCCTACCTTTTTATTCCCCTTCGTATATAAAAGCACGAGATGTGCTGTATATTAATGTATGTGTCAGCAAAGTTCAGAGCATTTTTATTCAAGTCAAGTGTAATTTGACTAGGCCTCCTAAGGTTTCTGAAAAAAAAATAAAATAAAAAATAAAACCTTCACTTTATAGCCAGTGTTAACTGAAATGTGATAACTCACTCCCACCTGATATGGTTGACGCAACCAGCAACTTAATAAGCCAGATAAAGAGACTCTGCATTCAGTGTAAGCGTCACAGTATACTGTGGAGTAACATGTAACCACAACTGCAAATTTGCTGATATATGATTCAGGACATATACGTATGTTCAAAGCAACATTTATTCAGAATTATAACATCATGTCCATCAACTTGCACTTGTCTTTTTGCCTAAAATGATTGACTATACAACCATTTTTTCATTTTCTCTCATGTAAATCAGACACCTGTAACATCAAAACTGTCCATAGGTTTGTTCTGCAACTTGTAACTTCTGTTGCTACACCCACATTATTGACTACCACTTACCTACAGCTTCTAAAAGTATAAAACCACCACTCTGAGGTCTAATACTCTCATATGGCAACTTCAAGAGTGTCTCTCACAATTAAAACATAAACCACTTTCATAAAAACGTGATTTTCATTATGTTTCCCAGGTGTTATTACATAATTGTTTTAACAGAGAACCTCACACATCATCCGTTTAGGAATCCATCTTATCGTCCAAGCACCCCGATCATGTACAACACTGAATTATGTATTTTAGTGGATTTATCATCTATTAACTCTTTTTTGTGGTCTTTTTTTTTTTTTTTTTTACATTTTGTAATGTTCATTTAATCTGGATCAAAACACACATTTAAAGTTTGATGCAGGCTTTTTTTTTTTTTGAATGTGGCATTTAAGCCCAGATATACATCGTACAGAACAAGGGTAGCAACTGGCAACGAAGTTCTCACCAAACAGGTTTTTATTCAGCTGGAGAGGTGAGGAAATATGTTTCCGAGCAAGGGCACATTTGTCACATTCTGGGGCAAGTGATGCAGCCTGCCATATCCATTTATTACATTAAAACGAAATCCTTTAATACTAATAAAATTATGACAGAAAGCGAGGTGCAAAAAAAAAAAAAAAAGTTCCATATGATGTAAATTGCAAAACAGTTTAAATAGTCAAAAAAATCTAAAAGTGTTTTAAGCTGCTACATTATCTCTGTAACTTTAGCAATCCAAAAAGTTTGCAGCCATGAGCAGTTCCAGTGCGATCTCTGGAGCAATGGGGAATTCAGGGATTTCTGTGGAGCTGTTGGTGTACCGGACCTTGTAGGTGAAGTACATGCAGACCTTCGACAGGACATGAGAGGGAATCTCCCTGAAGTTCACTTCATTGGTTTCATTCTCAGCAAACTGGCCTGCAGGTGGAGGGTTACAGTACAAGTATAAGTAATTAAAACATACGTAACATACATTCAAAATAAAACTGCTGCATAGGGGAGGCATAGTGCCACCAGATGGACAGCAGAATTAACTTGACTAAATAAAAACCAACACGAGGCTCTGCCTATTTAAATCTAAAGCAGGTATAAGGAAGCAAAGCATCATCAAAGCACACATTTCACACATTAAACTAGGCCATCAAATGAGTAACAATCTTTATATTTAAGTAAAACCATGTTGATACATAATATATTTAACAAGAGGACATGTGGAGTGTTAACAGAGGAGCAGATCTTTTCTAATTGGGTTCTAGGTAGACAGGTCAGTAATTTTTACAGACTGCACCCTGCTGAATCAGTATCAGTAGAAGTCCAGTGCATCTGAGGTCATCTTTAAATGCCCAGTAAATAATCTCTACAGAGCATACACACATTGCTGAATCTTAACACAGTACCGTCTCAAACTACCCAGACAACCTTTTTTTGTTTATCAGTACCTTCATAGCTGTAATAACATTCAGTATTGGATCTACAGTTTCTAGTAGTATATCATCTGAGCAGCACTAATGACAAAGCATAATTCTCTGACACTTCTTTCCAGGCAAACTCTTTAGTTTGTTGTCCTGCCTTTCTTTAAAATTTTGGAAGAACAAACTGTGTATGACTGCCAACATTTGGCACATCTCATGGCACACAGAAGCTACTTTGCAGAAATATCAATCACAGTTTACATCCTGCTGCTGAAGTATATTTTCATGTCAAGTAAGCAGATCCATAAAAACCCTATTGTTGCTGATGTATCTTGTAGTGCATATGTCATGTATATTGTTTCAGAAAACTAAACAGGTGAAATGAATGGCAGCAGCCTGGATAGAAAATACCATGAGCAAATCCTCCATGTATTTCTGACCTCTTTGAGGAGTGTGCCAGATTGGTGCACTATAAATTATTTCAATTCCAAACTGGACAAGTGCTACCAAGTGTACGGATGATGATGATGGTTATGTATTGGTTTACCAGGAATACATATATTTCAGTCAAAGCAGCAAAATTGTATTTGGTCCATATGCATAAGTGTGCTTATTTTAACACGAAAAATAGACACAGCTGTTTGCAAAACTATAATATAATATGCCTGAATCCTCACCTGGCCCGCTTAACATAGCTTTGATGGTCCCAGATGTCAAAGCGTGTTCTCTTTTCACAATAAATTCATGGCCATCTGAAGAGATCAACTTCACATACATGGCATCTGGCCCTTCACAGCCACCGTAGGTTCTCTCTTCACCGTCTGTGAAGCAACACAAACTGACAGTCTCAAAACAGGTGTAAGCCAATTGCTTGTGTGTACACACACACACACACATTTGGCCAACTGTAATAGCACGAGAGTGGCTTTGGAAAACAGCCATTTTTTTTTCTAAGAAGAGACACGTTGACAAATGACACACCTCTGCCTTGATGTGAACAGACTTGTTATGAATTGGCAAATAACACTGAATTTCTGAGAAGCTAGATGACGTGCAGGTCAGTCCATTACTCACCCATCTTCTTACGATATATCCGTTAACCCTGAAATTGAACATAGAAACATTATTTAGGACAATCTCACACATGTAATATGAAGTCTCTCGGGCTGGACACTAGTTGTAACGCTGTTATGTAGCTTTAAACAGCCACTCTTAATGTCCAAGTGTCCGTTAGGCCTGACTTTACGTGAATTTGTGAAAATCACCGTGTAACGTTTCGCCGGATCTAACACACAGCTAACGTTTACGGTAATGTCAATAATCCGAATCACTCCAACTGTAACCGCTCGGCTGTAATCCAGTTTAAAGTTGGATTAAGACTCAAATGATGTTTTTAAGCGAGTTCGCAGCAGACTGCTAACGTCGGCTAGCATGCTAACGCCTTGCCAAACACACGATAACGGCTACATTTCTTTTTATCGGTTGTTCGGTGTTTAAAATTCATTTGGGATACAAACCGTCTGAAACACAATAACACGGGACATGATGCAATAATAATAATAATAATAATAACACACAACACTGTTTCTTACCACTCTACGGCTGAAATTGGAGTGGAGGCTGCGTTTCAGCTAGCTGTTAGCCACCAGGAACTACTTTGTAGGGACACACCGTCCGCGATAAATGTCTTCCGTGGGGTTTAAGTTGCAGAGAGAGAGAGAGAGAAACGGTCCGCTTTACAACATGAGCTGCTTATTGCAATAATGTCTATTTGAAAAAAAAAGTAAAATCCAGTTTATATTTTTAGTGAACGTCCTCCTTCAATTCCCCAAAGAGACCAAGCGTTTTATGAAAGTATATCTGTTGCAATCACATCATATGTAAATGAAAATACAAGGTGCAAAGCATGTGCTATTTCTGGATAATGCTGTGCAATATGATATAAATCAGTGACACTGGATAATAAGTTTAGATAAGAGAAGGGAAATAGAGATATTAATTTTTAATTTTAATGAAGCGCTGAGATGACTTGTCAAATTTACACTGGTTTAAAGGCCAACAAGCAAGGGGATGCCATTGTCCTGTGAAGCCTATAGGGGGCGCTTGTGTTTCAGGTTACCCTCCCTGACTGTCTCTACTGGCAGTGATGAGCAAGAACAGGTGCTGATTGGACATGACAGAGACATTTTGCAGGCCCATAAATCTGGATTCAAGAAAGAATGAGAGAGAGAAGGCATGCACTCTTCACTATCATATTATTTCCAAAGTCCAGTTTGTAGAAAAATCGCTGTAGTACTTTATTTTTTTAGTATAGCAGAACAATTAGATGAGTATTCACCTGTATGAATAGTGTTGTGATCATGCAGGGACACCTAAAATACTCACACTTTCTAAACTAGATAATTAATTTTGTATCAACAACCAACCACAACAGCTCATAAAGTCTCCTCTAATAGGTAAAAAAGAGGCATCTGTCACAGATCAGAGACAGTTGAGAAGCAGGCACATACTGTAGTCACGGTCAGGTTCAGAATGTGACTTTGCCCTGATCCTGCCTGGACTTCTTTCATGCAGGAAAAGTGATGACTTTTGAAATCTGAGGCTTCCAAATGGACGCGGAGTTATCTGAGCTGTGACACTAAGAGTAGGGCTACTCAGTGTGCCTGTAAATTGTGCTGTTTGACCCAGAGGTTGGGTGCTCTTTATGGCAGAGGGGGAGGAAATTTAATATGTTCATCCCCTTATATTGATGGTCATTTACACACAGATCTTAGGAATCCATAAGTGACTCACAGGTGGGACAAAGGACACCATTTTAGTCTTGTTTAATTGGCTGTGCTCATTGCTACCTCAGATGTCAACGGTGACTTCTGCAGAGGTGACACCTGACCTGGTATTTGTCTTACAGTAATGCCAGGCTTAGCTATGCTGTCAGTTTGTGTTCCAGAAAGTTCTAGTAGCGTCCTGCCTGTTCACTCACACACACACACACACACACACACACACACACTTACACACACTGACATGACACACACACACACACAACCAAAAACAATCACTGACCTTCCAGTCCCCCATTACACTATTAGTGCTTATGATCAGAGCGGGGCGGGCGGCGGCAGCCACTTTGATGTCCCTCTGATACGACCCACCCCGCTGCAGCTGCTCTCAGCTCTATTTTGGGGAGGCTGCTGTGGGCCCTTAGAACAGGGCTTCCTTAACACAGACAATATATGCAAACTCTCTTGTCATGCCAAGTGATATCATCCATCCCTTTAGCACACATAACCTCTATACTTTCTCAGATCACACTGTCTTGCCCACACCCAGAGCATTTTGGAAATGGTGGTATGCGGATAACCAGAAAAGACACTTATCCATCTTTTTGCAGTTATGTTAGTCTACATTCATTACATTCCATCTTTACAAGCTAGAAATGTGCAGATAGAATGATGTTCACTTGGTTCGTATATGTACCTCCCCCTCCCGTTTTCACTACCAGTTTCAATACCACAGAGTCGGTCAAATGTCAATACATAGGCTAATTTATGAACAGTACAATAGCTTAGCTGTAGAGGGCCTGAATGAAACCAGGTCAGAATTTTAGCCATGATAGCGAAACATGGGGGGGAGGAGCGTCTTTGGGCATTTCTTCTCTGTAAAGAGGGAAAGGCTTGTCACAATGAATTTGAGGGTGCTGTTCCTTTTGCCTGCAGGGAGTCACAGTGCCCTGCAATTCTCATGTTGGTCCTTATCTCATGAACCTTTGCCATAGAGAAGCATCACCAACCCATGGCGTGTCACAAGTAATTATGTCTCACTGGATAAAAAGGTCAAATAATCCGACACAAGTTAATTAATGATATGTATTTATTTTAATACTGTTTGTTAACAGTTGTGTTAATACACCAACGGAATAATATACATATTGTACCTAGGAGGTTTAGTTTGTGTAGCCTCATTATCAGGAAAATCATTGAAATGCAGCACATTGTGTAAGAAAGACATTTTAGCCTTTATTGGATGATTTTAAGCTCAGACACGGTGAAACGTATCAGCTCTGGTTGCCACCACAACTACAACACCACATACAGTAATATCATTTGGTGACAGTTTGAAGACTGACTCACGCAGCACACATCTGTCATGTGCGATTCTTGGACGTCTGGCAAATTGTTAAATCATTAGATTCCTCGGGAATCTTTATTACAAGCTGGTGGATGGATGACACTGGCGCCACAAATGCACTCAACCTAACAGAAAAAGTGTGGTCGCCGTGATTGTTGTCCTCCAACGTGATGCCCTGATGAACACAGTGGTGGAGTCTCTTAATCATGTGTTTCTTGGATAAATAGCAGAGCTGTTTACTAGACACAGAGTCAGAGACAGGAGACACTTTTATGTGTTTTTTTTTATCAAAAATGATTGTGCAGCAGTGAAAGTAGTAACACAACGCACCCTGAGTCACTGATCAAAAAGTGCACCCTGTAATGTAATAATGATTCAAAGCCACCAACTTATGCAACCGTAAAGACAAAGTAGTTTGCTCATAACTTAGGGGAGAGAATGAAAAAGGAAAAAAATCCTTTCAAAAGATGTTCCTGCTTTACATGTTTACTTTCTGCCAAATAATGTCGGTTTATTGCGCCTACTCCTCACATGATGAAAGCTTCAAATGGCATAACGGACAGATAAGTGGATGTGACAACCATTTACTTTCAATAGCCTGAGGCTAATGCACTGTGCCGAGGCTCTGCTTGTTTGACAGTGACTCACCCCACAGACCCCTCTGATAAAACCTTCACAATAACTCACATGTCATTAGAAAAACAGAACACAAAAAGTCTTTTGCTTAAATGTCATTCAAGTGAATTGTGTTTACTCTTTAGTTGTCGGCGTGCCATCCCGGCATGTGGGAACATTAGCGTGCAACGGAAAGATTCAAATGCTGTTTAACTAATACGACGCAGATAATAGTTTACTTCAGATGACAGTGATAGGTTTATGTTTTTAGAAGTGAGGTTTGTTTGTGTAAATAGAACAGATGAAGCAATGCTAAGCTAAGCTAGCTATGCGAGGCATGGAAAGGGGATCTGCTTAATACTGATGTCTTAGCAACAGTTTTTAAAAATGCTGGGCACTGATATCCCCTCACTGCTTACAAGCCTTAATCCAATTTTAGAAGCACAACCAAGTTGCTTTTCTGTCAGAAGGTGGAGGCTTGGTCTCAGAGAGAGAAGTTAAATATACACATGAGATTACATATTATTATTTCATTATGCCAAATCTGCAGCAGTCTATAAAACAGCTGACCCTGAACATTCATAAGCAACATCTGAATAAATAAAAGGTAATAAAGGTTTATAATCAACAGCAAGAAGATATAGATAAATATATGTAATTTAAAAATCATGACTCTTCCAATCAGGCATCTATGACTGGTGTATAACAATTAATTAATATTTAACAACAAATTATATCATAGGAGGGTTAGGGGCTGGGGGGGTTAGGTAATCATATGTAATGCTGTTTGACTCCACACATTAACAGATAAATTAAAAAAATATTTGTTTACAGTTTATTCACATGTATTCAGCATCAGATTTAAAACTTATGAAGATAAGTCATTATGCATGATAATAAGTATGTGATACTATATTGAAAAACATTTAACTGTTTATATGGAATGAGTTATGAATGGAGGAAATTTACAGTTAGTTAGTTACAGTTGTGGACAAGTACACTGGTGACTAAAATGTACTTATAATGGTTTACAACTATATTATTGTGCGTTATTATTTATTATTATCATCTAAAAGCATTAGATGTGGTTGTACAGTGGTTGTAGCTGTAAAATCTGGCCAATTAATACAGTATACAAAAACTGATATTTAAATGGGGAATAAAATAAATAATTATTAATACAATAACTTACAAATGAACACATGAATCAATTGATAAATAGGTCAATTTAAAAAGGGGTTAATAAAGACCATTGCAAAAAAAACAAAACAATAAATGCATAATTTAATAAATTATCACTGAAAAACTAAAATAAAATGTACATTTTCCTGCCTTTCCTTTTCTTCATTCATTCATTTAAATTGAATTTAATGAAGTACTTAGTAACTTAGTATCTTTATTTATGTAGTAATTTATTCATTTGTAAAATAATTTTCAGTTGTTTATTGCCTGGTTAACTATTAATTTATCAATTGTTTTAAAAACATTTTCATGACTCCTGTAATCCTCTCTAAATTTGACTTTTTTCTTCTGGCACCTTTGGTAGCTGTAAAAACTTCATAAACAATGTGAAGTGGCTGGTAAATTGGAAGCTTTCAACAGGCCGAGGTGCGAGTAACATGTAATATGTGCATGCCAGGTTCAGGTGGGCATGTGCTGTACCGTTCTGTTGTCGACCGCAGTCCCGAGTTTATTCCCTGGTCAAAGTCATAGCTGTCACTGGAATTAGTTAAATAGCCTTGATGAAGGTAGGATATGCTTATAAGGTTTTGGTTTATATTTGTCCAGGACTGCTTGAGCAACCAAATCTTGTCCAGCACGCAGTGCCCTATCAGAATAGTAACAGAGATATTCTATACTATTACTGACAAGTTCAGCTTCACATAAGGGTTTTAAGTGCCAGGATTACTTCAGAATATTCCTTCAGAGGCAATGATACTATAATTGTCAGTATCATCATCACACCTGACAATTTAATCTGTACGACACATGAAGTACACACACAAATAATTTAGTATGTTAAACAACTAGATAATAAATATCCTAAACCTTAACTTACATTCTGAATCAGTGTGAGGGTGAGAAAACCCTTTGCAGGTTTTGCAGTGTCTGGCGGCGTCAGGGCAGAGGGCACAGCAAGTGCATGACACAGAGTTGCAGATTCCAGGCAGGTGCCACTGCTGGTGTAACACTACACTAATCCAAGGCTGATCAGCAGTGGAAACAGTACAAACTGACCCCAGACAAAACTGGGGCACCTGCCTGCGCTTGCAACGTTAACGTGAGACCCTGATGAAGACACTTTGATTTCATGCCGACTATTTTTTCCCCCCGGATCTCATTATGAGAAGGTCACCATGAGGCCACTGTCGTGAGGAGGCTAAGCAGAGATGGGACGATGAACCACAGAGATACATACAAGTGAACATGAGAGTGGAATTTAACACGTTCTTATAAGACGAGAAATCCTTCTGTTCAAATCTGTAGATTCTAAGCCAATGTGACTGCTTTTGTTCCATTATTGTTTATTGTGTAGTATATTCTGAGCTGTGTTGTTTATGTTGAGTTTGTGTTGAGTGATGAGTATTTCATATACCAGAAAAATGCATATCAAATCACAACACGTAGAAGGTTAAAAGTTATGATCCTCGGAGAATCAAGAATATCAGAAACCAGCAAAATGCAGTTTAACAAGGCATAACATCTTTATTGTTATACACATAACTTCATCTCCAAAGACTTTGCACAAATCAGTGGGGTAACATGAACCTTGAGATATCAAAAGTCTCCCGCAGTTCCTCGTTATATCCTAAAATACTCAAACAAGTACATCTGCCTTTCACATCCCCAAATGGTACATACAGTACATCCAATTAGAAATAAAGTATTTATTTTTTTGTCACTGTCAAACATTATCATATGTGCATTACATTACCAATTACAAACAAGTTATATTCATTGTCAAAATACAGGTGTGCAAATTGTTAGAAAAATACCAACTCATACCAGATTCTGGATTGTGCTCTGTAAAAATCCTTACAAATAGTATATAATAATCTATATATAAATGACTCCAACATGCAATGTTGCATTTCAAAAAATATCCCATAAACAGGCTGTTCTGTTAAACCCTCTGGTCTTCACCATGCTCGTGTGAAGACAGTTAAAACAAGAAAAAGAGGGTGTAGCAAAAAAAAAAAAAAAAAAAAAAAAAAAGGGAGAAAATTGTTATTTTGTTATTGTTATTTGTAATACAACAACGTTTTTTTTTTTTTTTTGAATAATTTAGTTTCTTGGTCAACGTTTTCTGATCTATTCCAGATTTTGAATAGATTTTAAAGTTAGTTTCCAGGTGTTACACGGACAGTTTGCAAACATCTAACTGGCTGAAGCATTTTCCAAATGTAATGTGCTGCTGATTGTATATATATATATATATATCTATAACAGACAATATAGTCAAGTTGAACTTCAAAACTGAATTGCAGCAAAGAAAACCTAGCCATATTAAAGCCCTTTTTATGGTGACCAATGTCCACAAACACATCAGTTGTACAATGAATAAATAATTAATCTTGGTAGTGATGACAGTAAATGTCAACCATATAAATAATCACTTTTTTTTTCTTTTTTCTTTAAATCAAAGAAACACATGCCATACCTGCAACGAAGACTACAAACAGCTACGATGAGGCAAGTAAAAAGCATGATTCAGGTGATGACAACAGTCAAAGTATCCCCCACACGATAAAGTTAAGACAAGGATGGCATTGCTCTCCCGCCCCCCCGCCCCCCCCCCCCACACTCCTCCTCATCTTTTTTTCTGAGGTAAACAGTAGTACTGTTAAAGACATTTAAAGGCATCGCTCCTTCTCCCTGGCGCCACATTCCCCATGGCCTCAACCTGAATAAATTCAACTTCCACCGTCCACAAGACTGTCTTGATCCAGTCTCAAAAAAACACGCAAGCACTGCCGGGCCTACCAAAGCGGCTGTGTGAACAGCGTCTTTGCATTTTTTACACTGACACAATGAAAAGCAAAACTTAGAGTGAAGGAATACAAGCAAAATGGTCTAGGCGTGTACAATGAAATATAATTTTCCTTCTGATTTAATAAATAACATAAGACATTTGTTACTTCACTCTCACAGAGCTAGGTAGCTTTTAAAGTGTGAAACTTCTTCTTAAACGTGTCAACAATGTCGGCTGTTAAAGATCCAGTGTGTAGGATTTAGTAGCATCTAGCAGATTGCAACCTACTGAATAGCGCTCCCATATCCAAGTATGTAGGTGAATCTTCAGAGCTCACAAATAACTCTATCTAGAGCAAGTGTTTGGTTTGTCTCTTCTGGGCTACCGTAGAAACATGGCGGTAAAACATGGCAGACTCTGTGTAAGAGGACCCGCTTTGTTTGTAGGCTCATTCTAAGGTAAGAAAAACACAAACTATTTTATTTTACACCAATGAAAACATGAATATTTTATTCTGCCAATAGATCCTCCTCAATGTTACACACTGGACCTTTAATCAATATCTCTCAAAACCAGTCTGTTCAAATTATGAGTCTGACAAAATAAATGGAACATAGGATTTTTTATAATAATACAACCCCTCATTTTTTATTTTATTTTTTTGGCAAAATATCCTGTAAGCTTTCTTTTGAAAAAACAAAACAAACATATTGCACTTTCAGTAACGTGAATGTGTAATGTCAAATTACAACTCAGTTGTTAAAAATGAGTAAAATTTCAAGACAAAAAAAAAAAGGGAAAACAAATTGATTTACTCATTTTGAGAAGAGAAGAAATTTCCTTTTCAACTACAAGCATGTGACTGCAGGTAACCAACATTCAGAGAACAACAGTGAACAAAGAAAGCTACAATAAAACAGAAAACAAACAAAAAACAAAATGTTAAAACTGTTCCATGCACGGGGAGTGTTTCAAAGCAGTGTATCCTGGGTTACAATGGACGGGGCTTGAGAAAGCTGCTGTGATGATCGGGTAAACAGAGTAAGACTGGCTAGTGACCGTGCTAGCACTGACTGCTGGCAACGGCCGTGCCTAGTTTCCTGTTGCAAGAGTGGTGTGAATCCCAGAAAACACTCCGTACACCAGAGCACGCTCCCGCTGCGACTGTCGCCCCCTCCCCGGCCGCTGGGCTCACATCTCCCCATCAAAACGTCAGATGGCAAAATAGAAAGGCAGCTGTTTGCTCCCATCATCTAAAAGTGCATCTCCACACTCTTCCAGCAAAGTCCGTCAGCCCACCGCCATCTCTGCCAAGGCAGTGGGAGTGGGCTACAGAGACCAGTGCTTGGATCAGCACACGTGTGGGTTTCAATTACTTCTTTTTTCAGACTGTGTATGTTTGGTTGCATTTTTTCAAACTTTTTAAACATTTTTTTGTATTAAATCTCGCTAGACACGACATTTCACCTCAGCTTTTAGAGAAGCCAAAGGAGTGCTAATTCACGGGGCTGGCCCTAAGGAAGGCCCATGACAGGTCGGTGGTAGTGATGCCTTCCTCTTGATTCTCTTCGGTGTCACGTTGATTCCTAAACACCTACGGCCACCCCCGTGTCTCACTGGCGCCATTTTCATTTTTCAAGGCTGGCGATGCAACTGTACCGGTTGCCATGGTTTCACTGCAACATAAAGCAGTTTGTTGGGATTTAATTGGCTGCGTGACACATTTCAGACAGAAATTGTTGCAAAGAGGACACAGAAGACATGAATAAAAGGGCAGGTTCATCTTTAAAAATACACAGATTCATCTGATCATTAATTATTCTTGTTTATGAATAAAGGTGTCTGGAAAAAAAAAAAAAAAAAAAAAACTTACCTGAGAAACTGCATCATCATGTCAGAAAATGGACAAATATAATTGCAAGGCCAATATTCAACAGCATTACCATAGCAACAAGAATCGAGTTAGGACCCTGCAAAAAATGACATTATGATAAAGATTAGAAATCCTATATCTTCACAAAAAAAGCTTACTAAGAACCATTTGAACAGAAAGAAGTAGACAGTATTAAAGGAATAGTTCTAAATATGCTCATTTGCTTTCTTGCCAAACTTAGATGAGAAAATAGGAGGAGGGGGCAGCTAGCCTGGCACTGTCTAAAATCTGCCTAATCCACATAATTAAAGCGCTATATCATGTTTGCAACTGGGAAATTGCCAGGCAACCATTGGACACTCCAGGAAAATATAGTTTGGCACAAAATCCCTCGTGAAATGCAGATTGTCGTTTTTACACTTCGGGTTTTGGGTGGATTAAACAAACAAGATAAAGCACGTTAATTAATGAGCTTCAGAGCGGTAGCCAGATTTTGTTACCTTTGGAGGGTGCCAGGCTAGTTGTTTGCTCCTGTTTCCAGTCTTTGAGCTGAGCTAGGCTATCTGGCTGCTGGCTCCAGCTTTATATAAACCATAAAGACATCATCTAACTCTCTGCAAGAAAACAAATTTCTCAAAATGTCTTTAAAAAAACACTTTTCCTACTGATACTCACTGTTTCTTCCATGCTTTCTGCAATCTCCATACTGGCTTTCTTTGTGTCAGCGAGGCTCTTTGGCTTTAGGGAATCCTGCTTCCTGAGTTTCTGGTCACTCTTGCTCTCCCGTATGGAGGCTGGCTTAGGAGTGGGGGTACTATACGATTTAGGGGGTTGTGGGGGCATACGTGCCAGGGCCAGGGCACTAGGCTCTTCTTCTGGATCCTCCTCTGGTTCCGGGGGTGGAGCGACCCTTATAGGGGTTTTGACATAGTAACTGTGGTACTCACTGTGGAGCTCGCCATTGACTGGAATTGCAGGAGGCTGTGGAGGAGCAGCGGGCATGGTAGACTGCTGAACTTTAGCTGGTTTAGCTGGAGCCTCGATATGCACGTGAGAACTTTTAGGGCCATCAGTGACGGATGGCTTCTCCTCTTTACTCAGCTTTCTGTTAGACCGTTCATCCTTGCTGGTCTTATGACTTGACTTCTCTTCTTTGCTTATCTTGCGGGAAGGTTTTTCCTCTTTGCTGGTTTTGCGGCTGGTGCTGTTGGCGAGCTGACCTTTCTTCTTGCTAGAGTGAGGCGAGGGGGGAGGCGTGGCGACAGGGCTGGTCACAGGGGAGTGGGGAGGAGTGGTACCTTTGCGGTAAAAGTGGGGAGAATCTCTTGGGGACCTGTCATTTTTTTCTACAGGGACCTCTTTAATCTCCACGGGCTCCTTTGACTGTTGTTTTATGTAGTCAGGTCCTGCAGAGGTGAAAGAGAAACACATTAACTTATTAAATAATCTACAGATACAGATATGTCTCATGGTTTGGTTGCAACCTGGGACTAAACGTGGGTTTAAAAATGTTTTTTCATTGTGCAACTAGACACATTCTTTAACCTGAAGAATGCGTCTTTCAACAATACTGTAGTTTAACATTTTGGGAAAAAAACACACACTTTCTTACAGAGAATAGATGAGAAGATTGATATCACTCAAATTTATAAAATAAATATGTAGTTATTATCTGCAGCTGGTTAGCTTAGCTTAGCATGTAGCAGAAACGGGGGAAACAGCAGCTAGCATGGCTGCATTTAAAGATAACAAAGACAGCCTACCAGAACCTGGAAAGCTCACTAATGAACACATTATATCTTGTTGTTAAATAAACTTTTTGTACAGATTAAACAAATGAGATAAAATGTGTTCACTGGCAATCTTTTGAGATGCTTGTTGGTGGATTTTATTATCTTTGGGCAAAGCCAGGCTAACTGTTTCCAATCGTAGAGCTAAGCTAACCAGATGCTGGCTGTAGCGTCAGACTGGTATCAATTTTCTTCAACAAGAAAGCATTTTTCCAATGATTCAGTGGAAATACATGACAACCGTGTTAAGTGTAGCAAGACTAAAGATCATAGGAATTTACCTTGAAAAAAAGATGTTTAGCTCTCAAACTAAGGCTAACACCTGCCTAGCTTTTAGCACATTAACTGAGAATACAATATACAAGCCCACCAAGCTTCAAATGTCCCATTATCTGAGGTTCAGATATAGTCTGACAATGACACAGGAGATCTAACCAAACCCTGAACCAACACCAGTGCTATTCTAAAATTTCTGATACAGCCATTGTCCAAGAAGCGAGATTAGAAGAACAAAGCACTCTTAATTTGCCATCCTTCCTGTCTGACTGGAGCATTGCACCGTGAGCTAGATTTAAACCAGAGCTGGCCCTGAGCATAGTCGAAATTTCAAATAAAATATTCATGAATCAACATTATATATGCAATCATTCTGCAAAGGCAGACAGGGAAAAATAGACTTATTAATGCAGGGTCACAAACACCATTTCACAAAGGAAGCCTCCTCTGCAGGCTCCTCTTTATCATCAGTATGTTGTTTTCCTGGAAAGGTCTTTGTCACATCAGTTCTCAGCATCCAGCCAACACGGCTGTCCAGAAAAAGAGAATCAACCTTCTAGAAGTCTAGAGAAGCTCATACTGTTGCATACTTCCTTTATGGACTCACTTAGAGAACAGAGATGAGAGTGATACGACTGTATCTGGACCAAATATGCATTAATCTTTTAAAAATACATCTTTTGAATTTTCATTATGGACATTATGTCCTCTAATGTGTGGACAATGGGGCCTAAATCTAAATGAAAATGCCCTTTTTTTCATGTGAGAAAATGACACTTTATCTGTCCCTTTGTTCTGTGCTGAATTAATATTTATTAGAGACATCGGGCTCTTTGTTTGCCTGTTTTTCTTTTTGCACGTCGTCTAAATTAGATGGTGTCAGAGTGACTAACACAGGGACAATGCTGCTTTGTTTGAATACATCAGATGGCATGGGCAGAGAAGGATCCTCCACATCCCATATAGCCAATCTGAAAAAGAGAGAAGGAAAACGAGAAAATACAAAGACAATCGATTGTATATGTGTACGTACAAGGACTACTGAGTTGAACCTTTGGTTCCTGTTCACCTACACCACATCCTATATACTCAGTTAGTGTAAGGCGATGTGATCTAATGTGTGTTCATATAGTGTGTTTAGTATTGATTAGGTTATGGGGTTGGAAAATGGGTCAACCACGGCGATCAATCAACAAGATTTACAAGACGCCTGCCAGATGCATGCCACCTATTACATTTACACATCATAACTCAGTAAAAGAAGTTACATTGATTTATATCAACTCTAGGAACAATTGTGCAAACCTCAAATCCAGAAAGAAAACAAGTCCCATATCAGCATGAATGGCCTTCCTGCAGAATCTTTTGGTCCCTGTACTCATAAGCCTAAAGTATTTTTCTGCTGCATGGCATTCTTAATTTGTTTCATAACTGCCCCGACCAATAAGACCCACTACAAAGACATGAGGAGACATTTGAACATATGTGGGGCTTAATATATCTGCCAAGCTTAATTTCACACCATAACTCAATAAGAGTTAGGGCTTCATGGACGGGCCTGAGCAGATTCACTCTGTTTGGGGACAGATTCCTGCGAGGGGTTCCTGACATTTTCTGAATGGTTCTCTGCACTAAAGCGACCCCCCAGCCTTACACACACAGAGCATGCTTATTTTTCTGTTTCAACACTAGAAAGCCGGCTAAAGAATCTTTTTGGGAATTTTTACTTTAACGAATCGCATTACTCGCGACAGATATATTAGCATGTGTCGATCTCGTTGTGATGAGTGAGTGAAGATTTATTAGATGTACTCTACCAAGGAATCCTGCCAGGTCAGCTGGAACATGTACTAGGACTCAATTACCCAAATGGCTGTGGTGTTTCTTTCATCTGAACATTGATCAGCTGGGCTGAGTCTGCAGCCCTCTAAAGAGGGTCATTAAAATAGGCCACAGCCTTAGTCCTGACCGAGACAAAAATACTCAAAGACGCACAAATAAAGATCCGAATTAAAGCATTTGGAGGATTTTTCCACCTCAAATCGGAGATGTGTGTATGTCAAGATTTTTATTCCTTTCAAGAAAAGCTTAACTGTGTATATATATATAATGTGTCTTTTCCTACTAGCCTCATCGTTGTCTCTTTGAGATTATTAGAATACAAGCTTTTTGTATAAGCTGCGGCTGACAGATCTGTTCATGTTAATCCACAGCACATTTTCTGCTTTGGTGCTCTCTCAGCAAAACACACACGCTGAAACACACACACACACACACACACACACACATACGATCACACACTCATATAAAACATATCAGATTGGCTGTTTAAGACACGGCCTAACCCCTCCTGACCTTAATATGAGATGAACAGCAGTAGCTAGATGGGAGCTTCGGTATGTGTGTGCGTGCATGAATGTGCGTATGTAGAGGGGAATACAGTGGGTGCTGTTATCACATCTGTTGCCACTGTGCATCAGTCTGGGTGCAACGGAAGATTCATAGGAGAACAGTAACTTATAATCTAGTGTCATAAAGTCCAGAGTTGAGAGGCCATTCAGTAACTTAGGCCTGGAAGGATATATCTATTTTCACCATCTTGTTTTTCATGAAGCGCTGACAATCATTGGTGTTACATAAATGACAGGTCTTGGTCGCTGCCTTGCCTTTACATCCTTGTCAACAGGGACAGAAATATATATTTCTTGAGGCAAACTGTTTGCTTAAGTGTTCCACTGTGTCTATATGTCGAATATAATAACATGTCTTGTGTGATAGTAGAAGACATGTTCCTGGTACTTTGTTTATGATACGTTTGCTCATATTTATTTGATTCGCATTCTAGTATCGATATTTTATATGTCTTAATCTGTTCTGTGGGTTGTGATCTCATCGTGTTCTCTATACTGTTATATTTATCATTCATGACTCAATTTGTAGCGTTTTAGATTCTCTCGCTCTTCCTCCTACTCGCACTGGCAGATGGGCAAGGGGGAGCTGTCATTGTTTGGCCAGATTACTTCCACTACTGTTACATAGACCCACACATGCACACACACACACACTTACATTTGCACTCATATAAACACATGCAAATAAAGTGTACCCTATTGTCTGTGGCTATTGGTCGAGTATAATCAATGGCTTCCGGTGCTTTTGTTTGTAAGTGGCCACATACAAAGAAGAACATGGAAGGGCCTCATGTTCACATGAACTGACATGTGATTGATGGAGACATGGCATGCTGAAGACACCGCATGAAAAGACAAGAAGGGGGCTGGACTTTGCCTTTACTTTCCCATCCTAAGAACAAACGGCCATTGCTCTGAGAATACAAAACACAGCTTGGCGCTAAAGCATGTAATGCACAAGCCTGTGTCCTTTTTAATGCCATGGCGTGACAAAATGTGACACTAACATGGTGTGGTCAGATTGGGAATAATAAATATGCAACGTTATTTAGACTTTCAAAAATAGAGCTTGCTGAGAAACATTTCTGGTGATGGTTTAGGCACCAAAACTACCTGGTTAGATTGAGGAAAAGATAGTTTGGGTTAAAATAACTACCTCCAATTATAATCAGTGCTGACCATTGGTTTTACAAGGGGAAAGTGTGCATTTTGGAGCAGTGAGCCTTCGGCATTATGGCCATTTGATTGCAAGAATAACATGCTGTTGGACAAATGAGTTTCAGAATAATAAGCTGTGAACACAGATAAGTAATGGCAGCAAACCACACAGACTTTTTCCAAAACAAACACAAACTTTACATTTTCTGGATCCAAATACGTTTGCATGTTTGAGAAATGCCATCTTTTTTTAAAAAAAACAACAAAAAAAAAACTAATGTTTATTGGAGGTTTGCCTTTAATACAACTCTGATCTACTAATTTTCAGTCCCACATCCTCCCAGATTCCTCTCTATTCATGCTGTAAGACTTTAGGAGTAGACTTTACCTTTTTCATGAAGAGCTGACACAGTAATATATATCACTTAATGACTACCATTTTCACAGCTGGGACACAAATGGACAAAATGCTTTTGACATTTGTTCGGAAAAAGATCATCTTGTAAATATATGCTGTATCTCTGAAAGTCATAAGAAGTTTCTGCATGACTTTTGAAATTTCTGCTGAACTGATGTCTTGAAACTTATTCCACGACACCTGCTGCCGTGAATATAAAGCAACACCTGCTCATATCTGGTTTTCAGCCCTGACAGGTCCAGGCTTTTATGGTTCCACCTGGTCCAAGTGTACCTTGACTGGGTCAAACAGAGTGGAGTGGGATCACTGTTGGGGCCTCTAACCTTCAACCCCCTCCACCCCCACCCCTGGTGACCAGTTGAAGGAAGGGACAGCTGCTCTGCGTCAGCCCTTGAGAGGGGCGAGTGCACGGCAGAGCTCCTCTCAGTGCATAAGGATTTCAGCTATGTCTCCATTAGACCCCAGTGAGCACCAAATATAGCCCAATTAACGTCACGACACAGGCCACACCCAGCTAACCCTTACTACTCCCCCTCCAGGGTGCTGTATATGAACCAATCATAAAGGTCAGGGTCCTGTTCCTTGTGACCCTCTCTTCCCTTTTGAAGTACCCACTCCCAATCTGGGTGATAATCTGCTATGAGTCTGAAATGCCAATTACAAACAACAAGGGGTTTAGACGTCTGGTTGTTACCCTAGAGGACTTATTAGAAGTTGAGGGATGGGAGTAAGTGAGAATATTTCCACTGTAGAGGTAGACACTGAGGAAGCAAAGATTAGTTTGGGTAAGTCACACAAGTTCCTCCTAATACTAGGTACTCATATTGAGTGGCTTATTCTCACTATCACATTAGGATTGACAAGGTGAACTGGATTCTACACCCACTTGGTATATTCCTTTGAACCACTACATTTTTTCTTTGAGGTAACAACAGAGACACTGTGGCAAATAGGGGAAACTGTTTACACTCAAACATGATATACTGTAACCTGCCGTGAACCGTGAACAAACCTAAAAGTAATTCCCCACACTGCTACAAGGCGACGACTTTCTTAAACTAGAATTAAATCAATGCATGGAAAATGGGGTTTGGCTATTTGCAGGTGCGTGTTTGGCTTTCAGCTGGGCTTACCGGACATGCTTACGCAACTGATCATTTAAACACTGTGGCTCAGATGTCGCCCTGCGCTGCACATTATTATGACATCGACCACTTTCTCATTCATGATCTGACTTATAAGGCAAGGACACTCTCTACACAGACTTGCGAACCCGGAGATCACCCAGCCTGCCAAGCATGACCGCCGTTTTCCACAACACAAACAAGCCGCAGGATGTCTCTGGCCCAGGCTAGCCATTTCTGTGGCTTAGTGGAGGGACATGCTTGAATGGGTCCCATTGTCAATCTATTTGTCACCCACTATTTTGTGGTGGCTTTTGGCAAGGGTCCAAGGTCGGCTAGCTCATAGGCCTAAATATATTACACACAGTGGAAGAGGCGAGGCTAGTATAGATCTTACACTATAAATAAAAATAAACAAAAAAGGTATGACATAGCACTTCTGAATATGCTAGCATTTTCAAGCCATATTAATAGAACTGATCCATCCAGCTGATGGCTGTATTATTTCAATTTCTGAAATTCTTACAAAACAAAACCAACGTAACCAAATACTCGATACTGGTTAGTAGATTGATGCTTGCCTGGGGTTTTTTTTGTTAAGATGGAATTATTCCCCCAAATGGACATATAAAAGTTAAGCAAAGATAGTATTGGTCCAAATCTGCTTCCAATTGATTCACCCATTTCTGGTGTTGCCCTCTTTGTGCACTTTGTGCACTCTGAACTCACGTGCATCGCTCTTTGACATAAATTCTGTAACCCTCACTATTTATGTAGTATTATATGTCTGGCATTGCCTTGTAAAACTCAGCTTACCTTGTAAAGGAACTAAACAGAGTTGAGTCAACACCCTACACTGCAAGCTGCTGTACAGTATGGCAGATTGCCCGTTAAACCTTCAGGCAGTGGAAAGATGAGAACTGCTTGGTATTAGTAGCAGTAGGCTTCTTTGACCACCACTCATGTACCTGTGAGGCATTTCTACAAGTCTACAAGGTTGATATCATCTGAAAAGAAAAAGAAAAAGAAAAAAAACACTAAAAGAACAAAAGACATTTTGATTTTTCTCCCTTTTTTTTTATTGCTGCGAATTTTAGCGAGTATTTCCGAGCAGTTACAACAGGCCTTTGAGAACGAAGACAAGGCTTCCATCCAGAATACAGTGCCCTGCTTCAAGCTAGCTCTGCTTTGTCTAAGCACAAACACAGTCCTCCATTGTGGTGTTAGAAGTCATCCTCAATACCACTAGTCTTCGATTACAGTCCTGGAACACCAAACCCTACGCTTTTGTGCACCCAGAGCAAACTCATTACTGACTCAGACACAGCCTGTGTAAACAACTCTAAAACTGTGCAAACACTATTATTCATACAAAGTACCCATCCTCTTACCAATTCTGAAAAACATGGTTTGAATGCTCGAGGATTTGGTAGCTAAAAAGGAGATAGTAAAGGTGACGGGGGATCTCAGAATTGCTCGGGTAAATGTCCTACTGTTTGGTGTGAATCACTCGTGTGTTAAAGCCCTCCTCCAGGTCCCCCAGGACACTGTTAGCAAGGACTGCAACTTTATCTCTGAGTCAATCATGTCTAAAATGTCTGAAAACATTGCTACAACCTTGCTCACATGCATAACGCGACAATGAATCATGCAAATGAAGCCAAAGTATTTCATTAAGTGCAGTGCACACATGGGACCTCTCTAAAAGGAGCTCTCTCTTAGTGCACCTGCAGTCCAAGTGCTTCCTATTCAAACTGTGGGAGAGTAACTAGAGACACTAGGGGTTGATATTCCTGCTAAGGCTGAGTGATGTCCCCACTTTCTTCCCTTTCACTGCAGCACACTTTAAAATATCAGACGTGCGTATGACGGCTTGTTGTTAAAGGTTACCTGGTTGGTAGAAGTTAGGGGAGAGCTCCCTAGCAACCGCCCTGGCAATTTCAGAGTCGTGCACAGCGGAGAGGGCGGCCTGCTCTGCAGCCTCACTTTTTGTCCTGGCATGGGCCGTTCTGGAAAAACACAACAGATACAATAGAGAGTACATGGTAAGTCAGAGGTGAAGACATAAAGCAGGTGAAAACCAACATGGTTGAAGGATGTGTGTTAGATATAGCAACAAAAATGTAACACATATTTGACATTTTTCCATGATAACACATTAGTATGTGACTGCATGCTGCAGTGTCATCCGTGACATTTTTTGATCTAGATTGACACAACAGCTTTCCTCTACAATCTTTTTTCTCTTCTCTCCATGACCCTTCATTCCTCCATCTTTCTCCTCATCTTCGAGCTGCATCACTCAGCCTGTCCCTCTTGGGGATGACATAACACCTCCCCTTGTGCTTCTATCTCAAATCCAAATCCTGATTTTCCAAATGGAGCACAGCCACAACCAAGCAAGACTTTAATCCAGACCGGAGCACTATGCTGCTGCTGAACCGCAATGGAGCAAAGCTCAAAAGGCACACACACACACACACACATGTAACCACACATATGATCATATCACATCATGTATAAATACTAGGTGGTGTAGTGAAGGCTTAGGTTTGAGTCCCATGCCAAAAAAAAAAAAAAAAAAACATTATATAAAAATTTATTTCAATAATTCTTCTTCAACATCTGTAATAACAAAATCAGTATTTAGCAGCGCACGAGGAAATCTTGCACCTACATCTACTATGCTGTTGCTCAAAAACCAAAAGGCAGAAGAGTAATACGTTTTGGGATCAATGTGAGCTTAGCATTAGCACTGAGAGGTATTATGGGAGCGTATGATGGTTAGACAGACAGAGGCCGCGGGGTGACCTGCTTAACAAATCCCTTGAAAACTGTACCAAAAGACACTGTCCGCGTACACATGCTTGTGCACATGCAAACACGCAAATAACGAATATATTACAGGAGGATGTCAAGCACTGGTGAGGGAGGATGTTCCCCTTCGCTTCATGTAACAATATGAAATGCATAAATGAGTAAAAGCCAGTGAATCAGTCACCTACTGAATTCACAGATAGTGAATGGAGCTGACAAAACACAATACATGACAGTGCAACGTGGAATTCAAAGATCCAGATGGGATGTGGGATGTGGATGAAAGTATCACTGTATATTGACAGCTGTGCCCTGCTTAACCCCACTCATCCATCTTCCTCTCCCTTTCTTTCGCCATCCCGTCTCTCTTTCAATCAATGCTGTTGTTTTTGTTTTTTTTTCCGATCCTTCTTCATCTCCTCCTTGATGCTGCGTCCCCCTCCCCACATTCTCCTCTACTCGCCTCCCTCCCTCTGTCTTTCTGTCAAGAATGACCCCAACGGACAGATGTCTCTTTTTCATACTACTTCTCTGTCCTTGGACTCTAGGCTGTGCTGTTTTTGATGAGTTGGGACAGTAAGATATTAAAATGCATGAGGAGCCATATGCTGGCGGGAGAGATGGACCGTTTCCTTTCCAGAAATAAGTCCGTGCATCACCCACAGACAGAGGACACACTCAGGCTGTGTTTACAGGCAGCATAGCCTCTGGAAACCACTGACCAGCTGTGGATATAAATTCTGATTTAAGCCTTTTTTTTTAACTGTTACAAACAGTATAACACACAATGCTCAGCTTCTTGCAATGAGTGATGACAAACATGGAGGAATTTCACTGGCGTGGCTAAAAGCAGGTACAATATTAGCTTCATGGTCTTATTTAAGAGCATGTCACTGTTAAAAACTGACATTCCACTTACATCACACAACTGACATATATACTGTAGACGTCCACTTGGCACACATGTTACCACAAGGACATACATGCTTCTATTTCTGAAATGTGTGAAATGTGTGGCCAAGTGAAAGGAGGCATGAAGGCGTCATGAATGTATATGCAGCATGCCCATGACATATCCTATGGTTCTTAACAGTTCCTGTTAGGTAGTGCTGGCACAAAGTCACAGGCAGAGACAGGAAGCGATGCAGACTGTTCACAGACAGGATGTCTGGTGGCGGGAGGTGACAGGCAGAGAATGATGGGAGTGTGATAGAGCAGTGGGACAAGAGGAGAGTGAAATTAAAAGCGAGAAAACATGGACATGTGGAGTGTAGAGACGAAAGGGTTGTTTTTCTTCCTGGCATCGGTACATTTCATCTTAAAGACAGAGCACGGGCTGGTTAACCTGCAATCATCTTTTTTTTTGTCCACTTGGGGGCAGCACAACAAACATCTTACAGGTCCAGTGTCTAAGATTGGAGGCCCTTATTTTCAGAATAAGGCAAACATGGAATATAATATTCATAATTATGATTCCATGCATGTATAATTGCTTGAAAATAAGATTTTTTTTTGTTTTTGTTACTTAAAAATTCTCCTTTATATATCTACAGTGGAAGCAGGTCCTCTTCCATGGAAGCCACCATGTTGAAACACCATGTTTCTACAGTGGCCCAGAACAGACAAATTAAATACTGACTCTAGACAGGGCCTTTCAAGTGTTGTTTCTCCTTTACATTATGTAGATGAGGGTGATGTGAGGAGATTGCAATACGATTACGCCACTAGATGCAACTAAATTCTACACAATGGATCTTTAATTTGATACAATCAAACACAAATAAAGAGCAACATTAACATTAATTTAGAGTCATGTTTGCGTACACCCGATACATTTAAGTCCAATATAAATACGTGCTAACTTGCTGCATGTTGCTAACTTTGTCTGACTGCTATGGTGCTGGTGGCACTGGCATACAGTGGTTTTATCAGAGATGACAGCTGCCTCGACAGGTTAAAAACAACACCAATGAGAGTTGCGGTTGTAAAACCAAAACAACAAGCTGAAAGATAATACAATGCTTTGTGGCTAAGAGAAATTAATTGCAGAGTCAGATGATAATTCTCTGTGAATTTGTCACTGCAAGCAACCCCTTTTGTTGACCATAGATTTAAGGCAAAAAAAAAAGTCAAACAACAATATGCAAGCTCACAACTGACCTTTGAAAAAGTTTTAAGTTCTATAACTTGTCAGGCAGTCTGCAGCCTCTCTACTTGAAGCCGCTCTGTCTCTGAATATAAAGCAACACCTGTTCATGTTTAGTTTTGGACTCTGCGGGCGCTCCTGTCTGGTTGAATGCTCAGGATGGGTCCAAGCAGATCAAGGTATTTGAATCCATAAATTCACCTGCTGGCACAAATACAAATAACACACACACGCACATACACTGACAACAACAGTTTGTAGAAATTTGGACAAAAACGTAGAAAGGAACAAAGACTTCGAAGCAATTCGTTTTGGACTGAGGTTCCGTTTGAGAGATGATATTGATGAAGGCCTGCTGAGATCCACGGTCGTTTCATTACTGTGACAAATGAATTGTGTGAAAAGTGTTGAGTCAGTTTGGCAGGCAGTGCAGCGGATGTTCTTTCTCTCTGTGGAATGTGTGTCTTTGTGTGTATGTGTGTGTTTGAGATAGAGGATGAGGGTAGGAAAAGAGCGCACCAAGAAAAAGTGTAACAGAAAGGAGAGAAATACAATACAGAACTGGAGTGGGAGACAGAGACTGCCCCTCTAAAGACTCCTGGGTATTTAGAACTGCTGAGGTGTACATCTCAGCCCCTCTAATTTTACTGTAGGGTTAAATTTCAAACCCGAGTTCCCATGTGACACGGTGCATCCTCTTTTAAGATGGCTCATACCTCGGCCTCTCACAGAAAACAGTATGTGTGTATTATGTGCCTGTTGTGTGTGATTGCGTGTCCTGTGTGCACATTCCCCCTGAGTGAAGCTCCAGTCCATCACTCCCCAGGCTATGGCCTATTTGAGGAATCTCCCTCACATATGCTGACACAGTTTTGTCCCCCCCCCCCCCTTCGTCTATTGGTCCCCTCCACCCACCCCCATCACCTCTTTAGCTTCTTACAGTATGTCACCCTCCCCTTTCTCTTTTCCTCATCTTCCTTCCCTCCATCACACTGAGCCATTCCCCCTCCCCGTCAGTCCAAGCTTGGTAACTGGAATGCTGACTGGTACAGTATATAATAAGAAAGAAGATAAAGTTTTAACCTTGTCTGTCCGTGGCAAACATCAGCAATCAACAATCTTCCTTTCATCGCTTCCATGACCAAGAGTAAACTACTGCTATACAGCAAGAGTCATATTTCAAGACCATGCCTCTATTTAGGTAGCGATGCTCCTGTTCTAAAGATGAGTGCACAAATCTGCACATGAAAGGATATTATACATCAACAGCAATTACTGCCCTGTATCTCGCCCAAACAGTCCCCAGGTCCAAAGGAGCAGCACAGAACATCACAGAACGTCTGCACAAATTAGCACTTAGCTCGCCCTGCGCATATCTCTTATATCCATGCAGGGCTGCTATTGAATTCCTGACTGGTGCTAATTCAGCTTTACTCAAGCATGACTAACACCATTAGTGGTTAGCTAAAACCGACTCTGAAATTATTCAGGAATTATTCCTGGGCTGAGGTCTGGGCTCAAATTACCAGGGGCTGCAGTGGTGGTGGTGTGGGGGGGGGACAATGGCTATAGCAAATGAAGCTTTAAATGAGAGACAGAGTGGCTGTTATTATGCGATAAGCTAACTTTATCCTGATGAGAGAGCTGTAGTGCTGTATAATGAGAATATTTGGGCATGGCCATGTACTGTACTTGATGCATTTTTACATCTCAGGACATCCTGGTGGTTTGGCAGGGTGGGGGTCCGGACTCATTCTCCTTTTTTTCTCCTTCCAATCCTGTTTCGCTTTTCAGTAAAAGTAGAGATACACACATCCAAAATAGAACATCAAGCATCTAAGCTCAATTTAGCATATTAAATTTCCCCCAGTCTTATGACTGACCTGGCAAAATAATATGATTTCTGAAAATGTTTTCCTTCACAGTTCACCTAAACAAGGTTTGTTCAACTTAACACGGCATAGTATGCAAACACAAATACACAGCAGCAGCAGCAGCATAAAAAAACACAATGATAGATACAGGAACGTGAGTAGATGAAACATGGCATGACAATATAAAAAAAAATACTTGCGAAAGTTCAAGGCAGAGTGCAGAAAAATGGGACAATGCACAGAGAAACAACAAGACTGCGCCAAGTAATGAATAGACCTGTCAGACCGTAGAAGAAAAGGGTACAAGAGAAAGGACGAAGGCACACTGATCATTACATCTGGAGAATCGATGAAGTAAAACACAATGCAGAGGACTTTATATGACATATAAAGGATTAGACTATTTGGGAAATACACCTATTCGCCTTCTTGCTGGGAGTTAGATAAAATGCTATCATGTGTGACAGCTACAGGCAGCAGGTGGTTAGCATAGCGTAGCATAAAGACTGGAAGCAGAGGCAAACGGGAAGCTTGACTCTGTTTTACCAGCAGAACAAAAAACTTTTTTTTGACAGAGCCAGGCTAGCTAGACTTTCTAAGTTATGCTAATAATCTCCTGAACCTATATCTTCATATTCGGTGTACACACATGAAAGCAGTATCAGTCTTCTCATCTATTTAAGAAACTATTTAAAAAGGAATATTTTCAAATGTGTGACAACTAAATCATAATATCGTTCATGCCTTGGGGTAACATTAGATCCGTACCTTCATGACCTTCGTTCTTATTTACCCCCAAATAATGCACTGTGCTCATGATACAAAGGCTGAACTTGCAGGTAGAGACAGATTGAAATTCAGCTTCATTTCTGGGAAGAAGAATGAGTAGAATCAGTTTTTGATTAAACAGGAGTAAATCCCCAAACTCTACAGACCTTTTTGGCTGTGGATTATAAACAGGCCTAATCTCACGCTGGTGTTCTCTACTCAGGATCTCTGCACTGATACTTCACCTGGCCTTCACCCAAAACACGTGGTTACTGGTGTGTGTTTGTGCATCAGGATTTTATTGTGTGAGTGTGTACGGTGCGTCTCAGAAGCCACTGTTATACATCTACTGTATTATTGTGTTATAAGAAATACTGTACGAGTGGAAGTGCATATGGTTGCATGGTACACGTTTAGACCTCTGCTATGTCTGAAAGTCTGATACGTTCTCCTCTGAGCGCTGATGTGAGTCTGTTGAGGGAGTGACACAGAATCCCTTGCTGAGATGATCTCTGGTTTTGGTGAAGGGCAATGGCAGGGATTCAGACCTCAGCTCCGTGCTCTTTGTGTCAACACTGCGAGTGAAACATGGCCACAGCTGATACAGCTGATGACACAAAGGGGGAGGTGGGGGAGATGGTGGCTAAAGCGTACACTGAAGGAAGCTTGGAGGGATGAGGAAACCAACTATTGAAGATGAGGCACCTGTCATTCACGCCAACATGACCCGATATGTACCCTTTTTAAGCCTTAATATTATCTTAACAAAACTAAAATCACCAAAAAGCAACACATAGAAGACAACAATGACAACATGAGTTCACCTTGAGCGCTCCTAAAACTTTATAACATTTAACTGTAACTCTGAAATTAATATAATTGTTGCAATTCTGGTCGCGGAGTAATGTTTGTAGTTTACTTCAGTGCAAATTTACTGGTGAAAAGAAAAGGCCTGTGTGTATTAGATCCTAAGGATGGGAAATCAAAAATGATCAGTAAATTGAAGTAGGGTTGTAACTACTACTACTTTCATTATTATTTATCACATAGTTGTTTCCTTTAGGGTTTCTAAATTGGATATCGACCGGAAACCATGTAAAACCTGAAATTAAATTAATTAAAAATGTCAAAATTCAGTTCACGAAGAGAGATGAAGATTAGGAAGCAGCTGAGACAAAAAACTGGATCGCTAGAGTTGGATCAAAATAAAATCGAGGAAACGCTACCAGAAAAAAAAACGTCACTTAAGTCAATATTTTGAACTCAAGATGAATTTCAGTGCCGGATCTCCAGTTTTTGTGTTGCTGTCAGGCAGCATCTGTCTGTTTTCACACTCACAAGCTGCTCTTATCCACAGAGTCACAAAGTTGACATTTCAAGCAACTCTGCGCTGCAACACAAATCACCTACAGACACACACAAGACTCCAGCGATGCAAATCAGCACATGCTGTCACACGACTATGCAAACAATACAAACCTAAAATGTAAACGCGAGTCAACACTCATAGGCGAAAAGCTCGAAAAATGAGCTACCTCGCATGCAAATGACTCTCGCGCACACACATCAAACTTGCATGAGAAGTTGAAAAGGACCATTAGTGAGACGCGCCATAATGAGGCCTACTGGGAATCAGGGAGTTGGTGTGAATAAAGGACACACTGAGGTGACTTCACGCTGCTGTCTCCATGATAACAGTCATAAATCTTTTGTAAATCTCCAAGTGGAACCAGACATGTTAAACAAGCCTTAAAGGATGAATAAACACAATGTGAAACCAACAACGCCTCCTCACTCTACTACTTCATAAAGAAAATCAACAAATGGCTGACACCGCGATGACCACGGTGAGGCAGTAACCATAGCAACCACCAGAGACACTTGAGCAAGCCGTCCAACCAGGCATCTGGCCTGTATTAATGAATTTGCAAATGAAGAAACCCACACTACAGCCTAGTGTATGGGTATAATCTTTCGTATGCTACACATGCTACACGAACTATCACAGACATGAAACACATTTTTCAAAAGTGAAAAATTGAAGTGCGCTTTGACAAAGTAAATATACGGATAAATGTTAATAAAAGGTTTACAACTTGGCTAAAAATAAGACAACACAGGAACACGGAAACACACGCACACACACACATACACACACAAACAGCCACTCCATGGTGTGTCTCATTTAACTACAAGGCTCAACATCCGAAGCTGAACCTGTGTGAGTAAAGGTCACATTGCCTGGCAACCACTTGAGCTTAAGGAATAGTTTTAATTATGGTCTGTGCTCTCTCTCTCTCTCTCTCTCTCTCTCTCTCTCTCTCTGTCCTCCAATCTCCTGCCACACCACTGTCTACACACACACGCACAATCGTATACACACAACCATCAATTTCCTCTTCAGCGCATAGCCAAAAGGAGCATTAGCGTTAGGTTACATCTGCCCACAGCCGAAAAATTGTAATGCGACCTTCATACGATTTATCTTTAATGGAGGACAAGTGCATAGAAAGTCAACTATTATGAAAAATATTCAAAAAATTCAATAAGGTTTCACTATCACATCAACTACAACTGCTACTGATATGTGGGTCACATCATGTCTGTGTTATTTAAATGACATAATCCAGTGGATTATTGTGAAAAGGTGACAGCCACCTAAAGAAAATGCATCGGCCACACACATACAGCGTCATCTGTGCATGTGATTATCAGAGTGGCTGCATGCTTCACCAAGTGTTTCTGCGTGGAACAGCAATACTGTGAGTCAACCAGAACAAGAAGTGATGATTTTATAATCCAATCCGTGAACATCTGGGGTGAAAGCAGCCTAGCTAGCCAATCAGAGTGGCTGAACAGATTTAGCAGGGCACGTTAGTATCCAGAGGTTAAAGATTCACAGCGGAGCATGTAGAGAAACAGCAGATTTTGAGAAGAGTTGCTTCAGGCAACACAAACCGACACAGGCTCACTGTTCTTTGTGCTTCACATAAGCGAATGCCAAATATTATAACTAAATCTGGTGCTGCTACCATTCTGTATTCATTTTTTGAAAATTAAAATGCCAAAAGTTTCAGGTTCCACCTTCTAAATATTAATATTATCTTTGAGTTTTTGATATTATATATTACATGTTATTACGTTAACTTGTAGCTGACACAATACATGCAAGACTGAAAAAGTCATACTGAATATTCAGTAAAAAATGGAATTTTATTTAAAGATATTACAAACCTTCATTCACAAAAATGTCACATCTTGTAATTTATAACCCTACAACCATGTTTATGAAGTACTGATTTGTCAGATGAAGAAAGACACTGAAGATGGGCATTTCTGGACAAATCAAACAATGAAATGAGACGATTAATTAAAAAAAAAACTGAATTAATCAATAATAAAAACAAAGTAGTGCAGCACTACTGAAATGAAACAAAACAGCATTTGATTTTAGACTTAAAAGTAGCCTCTGCCTCTCCAGTGCAGATCTATTTATAGACACTGCCACAGTCACAGTCTGCACGCTTTGAGGAGTTAACAGGTTTATTCCCGATCAGCGATGGTGCCTCTGGTCCAGGTCAAGCATGTGTGCAAGTGTGCTTTGGGCCACAAGTCAGCACCTTTAGCATAACCCACAACTCATTTATAGTGTAATTGTTATAGACTTATATCAGTGACTTTTAGATCCACCTCACCAGCAGACTTTAGAGTCATTGGTCCTATCATGAGTATTACATACATACTGTACCTATGTGAAATAACGGCTTTTGAACAGGTGCAAAGAGCTAGACACGACCGCACATCGACATTTGGGATTTTTACATAATACCTTGTCATGTAATTCTCAGGAGGGTAGCACATACACATGAACACACACACGCGAGCGTGGTGGGAAATCCTTGGGGATCAAGCTTATTGAACAGAAACACTATTAACTTGCACTCATTATTTCTCTACCTCTCAAATCACAGTGTGTCTAATACAATATTTAACCCACACCGCTGACTGGAACTCTCATTAACCCCCGTTACATACCCAATTAAGGCAGACACGAGATGATACACAGAAAAAAAGCGATGCATCGTATTCACTGTTTTCATGGAGGGAGTTCAGTCTTCTAGGAAATTCTTCACAAACCAAGTCAAGTGAAGATTGTAGAGGAAATGGAGGCGTTGATAAACCATCTGCACAGGGAGTACTTTTACATTTTTTAATCACTGCAGGTGAACCACTAGATGATTTAACCTCTTGTAACAGCCTTGGTCTTATGACTTCCCCCTCTGCCCACCTGCCTGCCTTCCTTCCTGCCTGCCTGACTCATCCCAGTCTTTCTTGAGGAGCCGCAGAAATATGTGCCATTCTCAGAGAGATTACAAGCCTCAGCCACACAGTGTAATGGCATGTTGGTGAAACCCAATCCTATCAGCACTGCTGTCGACACAGCCCAGCGCTTCGCTCACATTTACAAAGCCATCTCCCACAGGCTATTCTCCTCGACTCCCCCAGGAACAGAGCTTTCATGAAGTGTAACTGTAAGTCAGAAGACTGAGTCTATTTAGTCTCAAACCTCTCTCTACATCATTCCTATTTACTGAAATGTAGTGTGGCATCAGAACATCTATCATCAGCAGCAGATGCATCAGATTTCCTGCTTTTGTCATTTCTTCGAAATGATGTTTATATCTTATTTGTACAAGAGATTTTTCAATGAGGACTCACTTTTTCTGGACTGCAATGAGCTACTTATCTGGCACATAATCTGATATGTAACGTTTTTTATGTTTTACAGTATATTTTAGATGTGAAGTAAATGTCTAAAGCCATGCCATGCTGTCAGCTTAATGTTAACACGCTCAGAAACAATTTCATGTTGTTGTTTGGCTCCATAAAATCACATGTCAATACTCGAGCTACAATGTTTGCCATGTTCACCATCTTAGCGTGCTTAGTGTTAGCGTGCTAACTAATTAGCACTGTACACAGCACAGCTGAGGTAGGTGGGAATGTCATTCGCCTTCACTGGCGGACTCTGTGTGAGGGCAGGACCGAACAGAATAAAAAGGGCACCAGCTGCATGCGGCGGGGCACCCTAGAGGGCACTTTATCGTGTTTTCTTGCAGGTTGCGCCGCAGTAAAAGGGCAGTTTGTCATGTTTTATCTAGAACAGGGGCATCCAAAGTTCAAGAAGATCATAAAAGTTATTACACAGGGAGAGGGACAAACGTCAACCCCGTGGTGGTGCTAGAGGAAAAGTCAGGGGGTCATCGGATTCAGATGGATATATCATCTGGGGACCATGAATGCTGAGATATTTCAGTCTGGACCAAAGTGGTCGACAGACCAATCAACATTACTATCGTTCTTCTTCATGTTACCACTAAAACTGCTTCGGTGGTTTCATGCAAGTCTCCTGACTATGACTTTATATGATGATAATGTGGTGTAAATACAGAATTACATTACACGCTGTAATTTGATTGCACTGTGGGTCATTTGGAAACCGCTCGACAAACTCATGATGCACACGCCCGTTGCATCAGCTACATTATTTATAGCTGTTTCGTACATACAAGCTGCCAATTACTACAGTCATTAATTATACTTATATAGATAATATGAAGCGCATGTGGCGGGTTATTTTATGTGTGTGTGTGTGTGTGCGCGTGTGGGTGAATAAGCATTTGAATCTGTCAGCAATAAATGTTGTGTTACCTCACACCATCGCATTGCCATAAATATGAGACATGTCTGGGGATAAATATACTGTATGATGTGGCTTGCTTTACTCTGACTCGTGATTCAGACGTCTGGAAGTTCTTCCCACAGTTACAGTTACTGTACGCTTCGTTCGTCATCGGCTACTGTACATTTTGTCACTCCATAAAGTGACAAACTTGACATGCTTTTGCGAGGTGTGCGACGCCACTTCATAAAAAACACTATAAGAGGTGGCATCAGCACCAAGACATGCGCAGACACCGAAGAAATTAACCCAGTTGCACCTCTGCCCCTATTTGAAGCAGAAGGAGTCATCACCATCGAGGACAGCCAAGATGGAATCTTACATGACGTGCTGCGTGTTGGGATTATTTTGTTGAGATTGTTGAAACAGAGGCTGATCTATAACTCTCTCCAAAAAGGGCAGGTGGTGAGTGGCTGAGGTCATCACACAGCAGGTGATAAACAAACACCCCTGGCCACAAACGTAGCACACTCACACCGCACACACTTTCTCTGTTCTCTTGCCAAACGATAGCAACCTTATCTCATCTCTCACATCCAAACAGACAGTTTCTCCCATTCTCTTAGAATCTTTTCCTCCCATTTCTATGGACACACACACACACACACATGCACACGCATACACACATTTAGAGATTTAGGAGAGATGATAGTGTGAGTGAGATGGCGGGCTGCTATATCAGTGGTGGGACGGGTATATATTCCTGGCTGGTGCTGATAAGCCAACTGATGCCTTGCCTTATTTAGTCAGTACTCACTGCTGACACACTAGCAGAGTAGCACACACTGCATGCACTCTCACTGTATGCATTTGTTGTGTGTGTGTGTGTGTGTGTGTGTGTGTGTGTATTTGAGCATATGTGTGTGAGATGTTCCTGTCTGGAGAGAGGTGAGCTCTGATTAGGTGAATGCATATAGACAGATGAGTGTTTATAAGTGTGTATGATGTATGTGAGTGTGAGAGCGAGAGTACAGGGATAGACGAACACACGTGCGCCTGAAGTTTTACTACTATCATATACGGTTGCTATAGCTTCCTATGTTGAGTACAGGCATTGTAAAAATATTCAACATGAGTAAACGTCTTAAATCAAATGGCAACTTTTACTGTCATTTAAAATATTCTCTATTTTCAGCCCAATTTCCCAATAAATTAAAATAACTGAACACTGTACTCATAAGACCATGAGGTAAGAAGGCATCTGAAACCAACAAAACTTCTTCCTTCCTACCACACACAATTTATATTTAATCAAATTTGTGATCCTGACGCATATTTTAAAGATTTGGGGTTATCTTTGCTGTTATTTTCACTAAGTCAAGCATGTAGTTTCAAGTATGGTTATAACTACACTTTGTTTTCATCAATAATTATAAGCATGCAAATGTTAATTGTCTGATTTTTTTTGATTGATTGTCATCAAATTATACTCAACACCCAAATCGAGGTAAAAAAAAAAAAGAGTTCTGAACTGTAAGACGAGCTGAATCAGGTGTGCAAAAGTTATACTTTTCCAAAAAATCCAGATTGGATCACTATCAGACTTATTAATCCATGTCCTATCTGCAAATTTAATTAAAAAATCTATCCCTGTATGTGACAGACAAACAAAACAGGCCAAAAACAGCCTCACCGGCCGAGGCAGACGTGACGATGATAAATACTCCAAACATTCCTGAATATCATTAGTCTCAACTTTTTGCTGATTGCTGTGAAGAAGAAAATAAGCATCATATAAATATCTTTCCTATATCTGGAGGACCTGCATATTAGGTGTTGCTTAACCTTTCACTAGAGCTTGCAGAGCAAACAGTGCTATCAAATGGAAACACACACTTGGCCTGCGTGCACGTACTGGCTTACTGTATGTTTGTTTTGGCATTTTAATCATTCTTAACGCTCTAGTGGCAGCGGCGGTGCTTAATAAACTTAACCTGAGAAGGAGGGAAGGTCAGATAAAACATGCCAGGAAATCAACAGATTATACATAGACATTTAAACTAATATACAACTTTTATGAGGTTTTACACTTTTAATACACTTCTCTCGAATACTTCTGCTTTTATGAGATAGCACAGCGAATTCTGGGAAAGTTTAGGTGTAACAAAGGCCATTAGAGTAGATTACACAGCGTGTAGTGGCACACCGCTGAGCCACCATGATACCTAAACTGCTGAGCTGTAACAAAAAGGCTTTATGGGAGAAGCACCATGAAATGGTCAACGTTTCAATGGCACAGTCACTTATCTCAGTTCGCAGGCCTTGGACTCACACACACACACACACACACACACCCACACACACACCCATGGACACAAGCGCACTGTGTGTAGAAGTCCATTTTAAATAGATAAGAGTGACAAAATAACTGTGAATGGGGGTCACAGACACAGAACTCCACTCCGCCTCATCACGCTAGCTCTCTATCGATTGGCTGATCGCGAGCATGAGATCATCAGCCCCACCCCAGAGGCTGATGGGATAGCTCTTTCTGTACAGTAATTCACAGGGGAGGGGAGGGTGTGTCCCCTATGCGCCCCCCCCCCCTTCTTTTTTTTAAATTTGATTCTCTCTTCATTTCCGTCCACTCCGGACTCTTCAGAAACCTCTTGCTCAGCAAAGTCTTTGCATCCCCCATCTTTTCCAATCAACATTTATCCCCTGGCTCTCTCACTTCAATCCATTTTTACCCTCTCTCTGTCTCCTCTACCGGCTCCGTCTCACTCCTATCATTCCCCTGTGGATCCACTGGGTATGCTCCACATTCAAAGACAGAGAGTCACGTGACCAGGACTGGATCAATACGAGCGCATCTTTTGCCATGTACTGTATAATGAGGCTTACATAACCTGCTTACACACACCCGTCACAGTCTGCCATTCGAGCTGTCTATTTCTAACACAAATAATGTCTTAATTTAAAAAATCTTGATTTCTGTCAGGAGATCCGAGGAGCGTGTTTTGAGATTTCCAGCGCCACATGACGGAGCGGCACATACCAGGCAGTAATTTGATCACTTACTACAGTACAGGGGACCTTGTTTACTGCCATAAACACTTTGAATCAGCATGAATGCTTTTACTGTTGTTGCTTTAGCACTATGCATCAGGTCATGTGCTTCCTCCTGCTGTAAACTGTTGCTAATGCACAGCCAAAGAGGAGGAATTTCTTTCAACACATTATCCATTTTTCTCTTCTCCGGTAGATTTATGTCAAGTGACACAGATACAGACTCATAATATTATGGCTCTTATCTGTGGAATAAACAGTATGCATGAGTTTTAATATCAGCGCTTATATAATCTTTATCTTATATCCTTGAAATCTGCAGAATAAAGCATTTTTTTTCCTCATCTACTCACTGGAATGTCTTTTTAGTCTGTCTTTTTTAAATACAGCCTGCCATTCATAGAGTCTGCTGTTACTGCTGTAAATGACTAGCTTCAGCTCTGAGTCAAAATACTCTTATTCAGTCTCTAGAGTGTTTTGTAATATTGAGTGTGTATGTTTTATTTCATCAGTTCAAATACAGCAGATTGTTGATTAATCATTTAGTCAAACAATCCTGAAATAATCATACACATTATAAATTACTGGAGCATAAAGTAATGATTTATTATTGTTTAGCTGGTCTGAACAGCAGCCAAAGAGTATAATTGTTCAGCCATTCTATAGCAAAGTTTGTTGGTTTTGTTCCAGATTGAAACAGACATTTCATGATCCCCAGAGGCTGAACCTTACTAGCACCACCATGAGGTTGACATTTTTCCTTTTAATCCAAATATCTCGACAATTACTGGATGGATTTCTATGAAATTTGGTACTGATATTCACGGAGGTCGCCTGACTCTTACTGTTGTGGCACCAGCAGCTCAAAGTTTTTTCTTCTCCTGCGAAACATCTCTACGCGATGGATTGCAAAATGAATTTCTTTGGTTTGTGACCCACAAACCTGCAAAATGTGCTTGATGCTAATTAGCAAATGTTAGCATGCTAACGTGGCAAAGGTTTTACCTGCTAAGCATCAGCATGTTGTCACTGTGAACATGTGTGCCTAACTACAGCCTCAAAGCCACACCACAGACGCGGCCGGTGACTCTTAATTTTGTATAATTATATAAAACATAAAAAAGAAATCAGCAAATTGGTCAAGCTGTGTTCTTTTTCTTAGTGTGTGAGACGGAAGTACAATTAACATATCTCTGCTTTTGCAAATTGTAAATGATTGTTCGTGTCTTTTCATGCATACATATTCATGCGCATCTCTGGAGAGACGCGTGATTGCATAGAGACCTTTTCACAGCTTGTACACATCCTCACAGTCTTCAGTCTAATAATTCCCTGATGCAATGAAACCAGAGGATGTCAAAGTGATGCTGCGTACGCTGAACTGTGTCCCAGTAGGAGGGAGGCTTTAATAGGAAAAGGTCACATCTCATCCACCTGTTAAAGAGCAGATGCCACATCAGAGCAATACTTGGCAGGAGGAGCAAGTATCGTTATTGGGCACACGAGACGCATTTGGCATGGACGCAGGTATGGCTATACTGCTCATGCACATGAACTCACAGACACACACTCGCAGACCAACACACAAACACACACACACACACACACACACACACAAGATGCCTAACCCCTCTCCCTGGGAATGAAAGATATGGGCAGAGAATAGAAACAGAACCTTTTCCAGGGATGATCACACAAGCTACACAAAAGCCTTGACTGTTGATGATGTATAAAGGTCGGAGCTGTTGTCATGGGACTCCACTTACACAAGACCGAGCCTTCAATCAGACCAGGAGATGTTTGTCAAACAGGCCACAGCTCTGACTCTTCAATGCTGAAAATAAACTCCTGAGAATGTTCACCCTGTCTTTTTTTTGTGTGTTTACACAGCATACATCCACATGCACACACGGAAGCATGAATGAACACACACATAAACAGTACCTGGATGCTGCTATTTCCACTTTACTCCTGGCAATGGCTGCAGCCCTCTGTGCCCCCTCCACAGCCCGATCCACCTTCTCTTTGGTTTTGGGGTTCTTAAGAGGAATCAACTGCTTCCTTATTCCACGCACCAGCACGTTATTTTTGTACTTCCCTTCTTCTTTGGTGCCATCTGGGAAAACCGTGCACCCGTAACCATGGCGCTTGTTGTTAAGCCATTCTCCCTCATACTTCATCCCGTTGGATCTCTCTGAAACACCAAATCCATTGCGCTTGTCGTTCTTCCATTCGCCCATGTAGGTCTCAGTCGTGGTGGCATCCACATGGTCCTCTAGAGGAAGGTCCTCATCTTGCAGCTCGCCGTCGCCGATGGATATGGTAGAGTTGGCATCACTGGAGCTGATGCGGCTCATGGTGGCATCGCTGCGTGCAGAGCTGCGCTTGCTGGAGATTGAGGTCCGAGAGTCAGACTTACGCAACTGCCGGAGGCTTCCGAAGAGTGACCCCCGGCGGAACAGGCCCTTCTTCTTGCCAGTGACGACCTCGCTGTCTGAGTGGAAGTTAAGGACGAAGCCGCCACGGCTGCCTGTCGGCGTGTCTGCAGGGGAGGAGAGGTCCTGGAGCACCGTGCCGTTACTCTGCTCGGAGCGCAGGGAGGCCAGAGATGTGCGAAGAGGTGAGCGGATAACGGTGGCCATGCCATAGGGAACACTCTGACGCACACCATAGCCATGCCGCATCCCACCCATCCACTGGCCTTGATAGGTACCTGTGGAACAGGTAGACAGGGGTCAGTGCTACTGTACTGTATGTATCTGACCCTAATGCAGAAGTTCCCAACCTCTTTATCTTATGACCCCTTCATCACATGTTGCACATGCACTTTTTATTTATAAGTAGCTCCATAGAAGAGTGAAATATTTTGTATTATTTTAGGAGGTTTATCTCACCAATTTTTGTGAGTAAATCATTATGAGACCACTCCACCCTCAGGCTGGCAACCACCAGCAATTTCTTTGGCATTACACAACAGAAGATACAGTATATTCTATTTTTACCATCTCAGGATGGTAAAATCTTACATTGAAAAGCACTATGTGGGCAAATTAAATTAGGCCTCACTCTTTGATCATTTTCTTTATTACCCATCAATTCCAGGAAGAGGTATTTGGCATTGGCTGGTATCGTAAAGCACAATCAGCTGCTGCCTCACAGTGATTTTAATAAGCAAATGTGTATTAAAAGTGCTACTTGGGTCTGTTTTTGCTTGTCTTTGCGCAGTCTCACCGGGCCATCTTCCAAAAACAGGGCTGTCTTTTATCTAAATCAACTGAAATAGTGTACAAGACTGGACATTGTCTGCAGTGGTGGATCCACAAACTATCTCAGAAAGACAAAGAACAAAACAAAGCAAACAAACGGTCTTCACGGTCGAGGCATTAAAGGGGAGAGTTTGCACCAACGCTGATGATAAAAACTGATTATTTGAAGATATATATGAAGTATAACCTGTTTTGTAAATGCTTTTAAATCATACCTGTGTAACATTTACCTTAAAAGGTTACATTTTGTACTTATTCTGCTATGTGTTGTGACATTCACAAGGTTTCTCTTGTCCCTCTGCTGTGCACCTTGCATTTTTGCTGGCTAGATATTCTCTAGATCAGCACTAAGTCGTTGAATCATCACTACATATGGGAACACAGAGGAGCCTTGCTGTAGGGGTACGGAGTATATCAGCCAATGAAATGTTTTCTCTCCTTCCTCTCAGATGTGGGACTGTGAGCATAACTTAACTCAATCACAGAGATTTGATTAAGGTACTGATAACCGAGGATCACTTGGGATGAATGTGAATCACTCAGCTAGGAGCCTATTTTCAGGCAGCCACTAACTCCCCCACTGACAGTAGGCACATTCACCACCATCCGTTTGTCTCTGACGGCAGGGAATTGCTATGAGTCACATAATGAGAGGAATACTTCATTAATCCCATTTGGTGCTGCTGAGCCCAATGAGCATGTGCTGGCCTACTGTAGCTTCTTCAGAGCATCATATTACAATCCTGATCCTCAATAATAAGAAAGGCTTTTTGATCTAGTGCCTGAATCTCATCGGCCAGTACAATGAAGTAAGCCATAATGGTCAGATTCTAACAGAAAATGATATACCAGCCCGGGCAGGAGTTTAGATGGATAAACAGTGTGAGATTAACAGGCTGGCTCCGCACTACAGTTCAAATCGGTCACCCTGCAGGATCAAGTTATCAGGATGTTGCAGGGTCAGACGGCCAGATGTTCTGTAGATCCTCTAGGATCAGCTGATTTCCAAAGCCCAGTCTCTCCCTAACCATCATATGTGAGGCATTTACTCTGCACCATAAGGCTTCCGTTAGTCGATATGATGCTCACAAATCACCCGGCGACTTGGATTTGTTTTATAACCAGAAAGGACTGTCTGTAACGAGCCTGCTATACACTGCCCCACGAGCAAATGTGCCTGCGGACCCGCTCAAGATGTTTCCTCCCTGATCACACAAGTCTCTAGACAATCTGTGAACACGCCACTGATTAGTGAGGTCAAAGCTCTGAGCTTGTACTTTGAGATTGTGGCATGTGTACAAAATAAGTGAATCCATAGATGACATATGATGACAGACGTGTGTTTTCAGCACTGTGGAAATCTCTAGAAGTTCAATACAATTTGAAATCTTCACAGCCTTTCACTGAAATTGCTGTTGTTTCTTTAGAAATGGGTTTCAGTGTCTTGGCATGCTGTACGCACTTGCATAATGACTTGACTTCCTCAAGAAAACGCGATTAAATAAGTTGATTTTAATGGGAAAGGTTGGCATTCACGCAGGAGGATACACTCTTGAAGAGGTGTGTTACCGCAGTGAAGGTTCAAATGTGAAAATGACAGAGAAGTGGGTGATAGTCTGGCTATAATTGGCTCCAAACACACTGATTTGCTGTGATTTCCAAACTCCTTCTTGCCGGGGGCATGTTGCCACTGAGCTGGCAACAGGACTTACTCTCCTCCCACTGTCATATGAGGAGCAACCGGTAGTTGCCAAATGAGTTGAAATAAGAGAGGAACCATTATGTTAAACTGCAGCAAGTTAACATTACCGGGATGATAAGTCATAGTTTTTTTTAGGGGGTAAATGATGTTGCGCTTGACCACGGTGCGCAGTGCGCAATCTCAGCTTCAACTCAGATCATATCAGACGGAGATTCATGCACTGTTGTGTTTCCATTCGCCTCCCTCAGATGGACTCTGAGCATCCTCACAAACGCGCACAGTACATAACACATCACCAGTCACAGCCATTAAAGCGACACACACGCAAAACAAACACTGGACCGTGGTTTCTTACCGCCATCGCCATAGGTTTCGATCCCATATCCATCCTGCAGCCCGTTGCTCCAGGTGCCGTCGTATCTAGCAGGTGTGTTGTGGCTTTGCCGGACCCCGTACCGACCCTTAAAACCGTGACTCCACTCTCCGCGGTACATCCACTTTCCTTTATTCTCCACGCCGAGCCCATGCCGCTTCCCCTGGGACCAGTAGCCCTTGTAAGTATTCCCGCTGGGCCAGGTGTACACCCCTACTATCTCAAAGCCGTGCGACCAGGACCCGGCGTACTCGCCCTGGCCCTTGGGTCCGGTGCAGATGCCGTGTCCGTGGGCTTTGCCATCCTCCCACCCCCCGCAGTAAGTGCCACCGTCGTCGAAGTCAAACCTTCCGCCCGTCATTCAGATATAGGCTGGAAATAAAGCAGATCGTGCGCTGCTGCAGACTCAGGCGTCTCCAGGACCGAGGTTTGGGGATCCAGGACCGGTGGTGAGATGAAAGGTTGAGCCAACAAGATGATGACTAAAGGTGCAAAAAATAGGAGGGTGAGGATAGAGGATGGCACTTCCAGACACTGACATGCAATACAAAAAGCATGCGTAACGCTAAGTGTAAAGGTATGAATGGTGGGCGTCATTTACCGGAGGCGCACGCCGGGTTCTCCGTTGTGTGTTGCTCGTCTCCCCCCTCTCACCCACTGATCACAGAGGGAGAGAGAGAGGCGTCGAGTCCCTGCTGAGGAAAGACACTGGGCCAATCGCAACGTCACACCACAGGGACCTCCCACTCTCCTCTCCTCTCCTCTCCTCTCCTCTCCTCTCTCTCTCCCCTCAGTGAAGCGCGTTAACCCCCCCTCCCTCCCAAAATATGGTGCTTGTATATCTTTGCCAAACCGCTCTATACATCTGACAGACACGCCTCACTTTACAGGTGTGAATGATACATAAGGCATAATAACAGTGAGTTTATTACTTATTATAGTTTGTTTATAAGTTACATAATATTAGTCCTATGGCCTATATTTGTGACTAAGAAGCTATGAATATAGCTCTATTTAGTTTTAGAGATATAGCATGCAGCATCACTAATACTCATATAAGACATTAATGTTGTATTCAGTACATTATTGTTTGAATGTATTTTCTAAGCCTATACGTTATAGATTTTGTTATATATTCTACTATAGAATATCTTATCTTATCAAATGTCTTTGTATCTCATTGGATTGTGTTATTGCTGCTATGAGAGCTAAATCAACAGTTTTTATTTGCAATGATTGGCTGCAAAATGTGTTGTAGCAAAGGCCATTTTGATTAAAAAATGACTCCATAAGAGTCAGCCCATTAGTCATCATCAGCATGCTTTAGTCGGTGCTTCATGTCAGCCTCTCTCTCTAAAACTTACATAAAATGAATTTCAAATGATTCAATTAGTTAAGAACAAGTAGCAGCAGTGTGACCACTGTTTGGATCAGGCTGGCTGACCACAGAGCAGTTAGTGTGGCTCACACATTGAATGGGTAGATAACAGCGACCTCTGCTGTCCAAATGCAATCACTGTACATACTAGGAAAGCGTTGAGCTGTGCAGAAGCAGAAGAACTTTTAAACTTACTTGCAGACTTACAAGCTTATTTAATAAAGCAAGTTTAGACTTATGGGTAACATGGTTAGGCCTACAACACCGAGCTTTTAAGTCTTGATCATCCTTCCTTTTACTTTTTTATCCCCTGTGCTTAGTCACCTTACAGGCTTGTTTTATTGTTGTAGTTTTTAAGTTTGTTAATTTGTTTGTTTGTTTTTTAATTTTTGTACAATTGTTAAACTTTTTTTTGGTTTTCTTACTGGCTTTTATTTATTATAACATTTTAATAATTGCATGGCCTTATCTATCTGTTTCTGCAGGACTCAACTATTCATTGTTGTCTTCACTTTGGGCTGCATGCTTGCATGAAACGTGCTATATAAATAGATAAATAAAGTCTGAGTTTGAGTCACTACAGGAACTATCATTATTATATTTCTTTTTTACAGTTTGTACTTCTATGAAATGAAGAGGATTAATGTTCCACTCCGAGCCAGTAGGAGGTGTATTTTGTCGGCTGCGATATTACGTGCTGTCCTCACTTGTCCCCTAAAACACTAACAGATAAAATGGCGTCCGAAAACAGCTCTGAATCCCAAGATGAGAAAGCAGCTCTTATAGAGACAGACTCGGAACAAGATGCGCAGCAGCAATGTGACACAGTTGCCAAACAAAGCGAGTCAAAGTTGACGCTGTATCACTGGACGCAGTCGTTCAACTCTCAGAAGGTGAGTGTCTACACGATTCAGCACCACGGCGCAGTGGACAGCTCCCCGTCACATGTCGAGTCAGATGTTTCTGAAAATTTCTCAGAAGATGATAAAACATCCGAGTTATCTGTGGACACTGCCTTTATTCTGTGAAGCCCACCAACCACACAGTCTGTACTCGATTACAAAAATAATGTCCAATGTGATCCAACACAACAACTCTGCCATAAAATCTGCTTTTACAAAGGTTATAATGTTTCAGTTTGTGTTGACACTGTCAGAGAGGTATTCATTTAACTATTATGTTTACTGTTGAGGTTGCGTTATATGTATGTAAATGGGGTGGCCAAAATATTAGAAACAGCTCTCGATATAATGCAGTCCAGGCGTAACACTACTGCAAACTACAACCTGAATAGTATCAGTGGTAGTTAAATTAATACCTCTCAGACACTGACAGTGAAAACCCAATAAATTATAAACTTCATAAAAGTATAGTTCACTGCAAAGTTGTTGTATTGGATTGTACTGAAGTGTTTTTTTTTGTTTGTTTGTTTTATGTGGTAAACATGAACTGAGAGGAAATATATCCTTAGATGGGATTTAGATTGATTTTGTGATGGGGGGGGGTTTGTTTTGTAGGTGCGTCTGGCCATAGCGGAGAAAGGTTTGCACTGTAAAGAATATGATGTGAGCCTACCGCTCAGTGAACACAACGAGCCCTGGTTCATGCGCCTTAATCCCACTGGTGAGGTGCCGGTCCTTGTCCACGATGACAACGTCATTTGTGATCCAACACAGATCATGGACTACTTGGAGCAGAATTTCAATGATGGTGAGACTGAAAAAAAATGCTATGTTTAAACTTCATTTTGAAAAACATAAGATTGCATCTTATGCCTGTTATAGTTATCTACCTATCCATCCTATCCATCTTGCATGTATCCTATCAGTTCAACTGTGGCCTTTGTTGAATTTAATTTTAAATTAAATGTCATTTTTATTTTAATTTGTTGTGCCTTTGTTTATTTTTCAACCATTCATCATTTTCTGTTAAATTTTCCATGTTCTGTTGGTTTGCTCTGATCCATAATACGGTCCCATCCAGTCACCAAAAATCCGGTAAGCATGAACCTATTTAAGCTCATTCAAAGGCCTTAACTGCTTTCCTGTATTCTAAGCTAGCCTTGCTTGCTTGTAATGATCAAAACACTTCTCAGTTGTCTGTGACAGAGGTCACTTTGATTCCCTTCTGTTTTATTTGGAGATAGAAAAGTAGCACCTTTACATTCATACATGTGTTGGTTGCTCCGTCCTTTCCACGGTTTGTTTGTCTCCAGAGGGCACTCCCAAGCTGATCCCTGAAGAGGGCAGTACATACTATCTCAGAGTGCAACACTACAGAGAGCTGCTGGACTCACTGCAGATGGATGCCTACACCCATGGCTGCATCCTCCACCCTGAGATCACAGTGGACTCCCACATACCTGCATATGCTGCCACATGTATACGAAGTAAGACACACTTAGTGATGCACTTGAGTGTTTTTTTTTAAAACAGGCACAACTACACATAATCTCCTCTATGCCAAGTACTAGATAAAACCCCTTGTTGCCAGGGGAACAGCCTTATATTTTCTAGGCATGCATTCAACAAATTTTTGGCAGCCTTCCACGAAGATCTCACTCAATCTGCTCAACCTACTCACATTTAAAATTTTCTCCCTAGTTGAACACCTTTAATTCTTGCCTGCATGCTTTATATCTATTGTTAAGGCCTGTTAATTAAAGGGAGACGTTGCATGAAAGGAAAGGTGTTTTCTATACAATATTATGAATTTTCAGACCAAAGTCTCTAACGTGACACTGTCTTTCTGTGTGACAGCACAGATCGGAAACACACAAACGGAGCTAAAGAAACTGGCAGAGCAGAACCCAGAGCTTAAAGATGCTTATATAGCCAAACAGCGACGCTTGAAAGTAAGTAAAGTTAGCAAAGTGCCAAATAAACAAACCTGTAGTTTATTGTTCTGTATTAAGCTGTGCTGCCCTAAAAGCCAAAACACAGCAACAAATGATACATATTTCTATGACTTTTTGGAGTCTGGTTTCCCATAATACTGAGTTACAGCTTTATATTGCTGTCCAGGCTGTAATAATTGGACTCGGCTTAGAGACTTTCTGGGCTCTAGAGGCCCTTGTCAGTCTTACTGCACACTCAGTGGTATGCACCCAGCTAACTGGACAGCTAAAGCAAGAGAGCATCAGATCAGATATCAACATTTAAAAATTATGATCCCTAAATCAAATGAAAATGAAGTTTATTTTCTCAGACGAGCAGCTGAAACAACACATTTGTTTATAGCTAATCTGGCAGAGGGCAGTATGTGCATTTTGGGCGGTAATATGAATAATAGGTATAATCAGTGTAGAAAGGTATTTATATGAAAATGTTTCTGTAGTCCAAGTTGTTTGACCATGACAACATGAAGTACCTGAAGAAGCTTCTGGATGAGCTGGAGAGTGTGATGGACCAGGTCGAGACAGAGCTCCAGAGGAGGGTGGAAGAAACACCTGGTGAGCGACCACAATGGCTTGTCACTTAGCAACCACTTTACCATTAACAGACACACAATAAAAGACACAGTTACATTTTTATGACTGTAATAACGTCGAAGTTTTGATGGCAGCAGCATTTTGAATGTCGTGTTATCTTTTTGTTATCTTACACTCTCTCTCTCTACCTTCTCCCACTCACAGAAGAAGGCAGTCAGTCCTGGCTTTGTGGTGATTTTTTCAGCATGGCTGACGTCTCTCTGGCAGTCACTTTACACCGCCTCAAGTTCCTCGGCCTCTCCCGCCGCTACTGGGGCAACGGTAACCGTGTGAACCTGGAAACATACTACGAGCGCGTGGTGGAGCGCCCGGCCTTTAGGAGAGTGCTGGGCCATGTCAACAACATCCTGATCTCCGCTGTCCTTCCCGTGGCGTTCCGTGTGGCCAGGAAGAATGCACCGGTGATTTTTGGCACCACTCTCTTGATAGGTGTTCTCGGGGGAGCTTCATACCTTGCTTTTCTATACATGAAGAAGAGGCTGACTCTCTCCAGCTGAGGGAGACCATGTGTGTTTTGAGTTGCTTTGGGACTGAATTAAGGGCTGCGAGGTACATAAACACAGAAATATGAGAAATGTCGCCTACGTCATCATTTAAATTGCGTAAAATTAAAGCAAAGAAAGAATCATTCAGCAGGCATAATATTTAATTGAAACAAACCTTAATTGTGTTGTTATCTCTGTTGCTGGTTGCACAAAATGCACTTTCAGTCTGTATCACACGCCAAAGGATTGACTTCAACAACCACACTGGTATCTTAACATGTTTTTGCCATCACATATACCACATCTCGTGTGATTTTGTAGCTCTGCAAATTAAGAGTCAGCTTCCAAACAGCACTGTACAATCCATACTGTACTTGCACATGAATGTACCATTCCTCTCTGACAGAACTGAATATATGTGTGTGCCACGCGATTCAGCATAACTTGATACAAATGCACAAAATACAAGTAGATTTTTTTTTACAGTGCCGAAAGTTGTCATGTAAGGCATACTTGATTTATACTAGTGTAAATGGCTAAAATGTGCAAAAACACTAGTATGGTCAGACGGCCTAAATATTAAGAGTCTAATATGTGTTGTCGTTGTAGCGTCCATATTTGCATGTTAGAAATTTTAAAAAGTATACTAGAAATCTTCAGCGTGCTTTCTGTGACCAAGTCTGCCAACCAACTCATCTTTCCAGCAGTCACCAAACTGCACAACTTCTGTCAACACTTCTGTGTCTTCATTTGACAGAGGCTCTGTAGGAACTCACTGTTCTCACGCCTGCACTCGTGTTTTACGGTACGACTGATGAATAATTGTTTGAAATATTCTCTATGTAACGATAGCTGATTGAATGAATGCTTCTCCAGCCTCATTTACATCTTCAGACCGTCATGTGCAACATCTGTCTGAAATTAAACTGCTCCCAAACAATCTACAGAGTTTCCTGTCGATCAGATATGATTGAGAATGGCATTAAAATTCACAATTCAGCATCATTAAACAGACTATCATATATCATAAAGGTCTTAAACATTTTTTTTTTTTTCAAAGGGAAACATCTAAAGGCTGCTAATTACATTCCCCAGAGTCTGGATGTAAGTCAACATCAACAGTAATTTGTTTGCCCAGTCAGGGCGAGCGCTGACATTTAACATATGCTCGGCTTTAACTTATACTCCTCCTCACGTGAGCTCGGTCTCACATAAAGCAGACACATGCGAGATCTTTCAACAGAGTCTGGCCTTTGTTTTCAGTGTCCAGAAGGCAGGAAAGTGTGGCTGTCAGAGAAATGCCTCACACGTGTTGGAGTCACATGCGAGCCAAACCTGTCAAATAAGCTCATACTTGTGTGTTAGCCCTGGAAAATCATAACCTGGCAAACGGCAACCAAGATGACATCATTTCTGTCATATCACACAGGTGTAATTTTAAGGGATAAGAGTCAAAGCCATAAATAAAGTGCAGATTTAGAGACAAAGTTACTTCTTAAGGTAAATAAACTAGTTAAAGGCCCACTTATTTTAGCTGGAAAATTCACAGTGATAAAAATAAGAGCAGAATAGTTTTTCTGAGCTCATGAAAAGTTGACTTTTTTGCAATATGTGATCCTCACGGGGCAGCAACACCACAAACATATGATGATCCTACACAGTATGTATGTATATCACATATCAAATATCATATATCATGTATTGCTGTAGATTAAACTAGACAACAGTATATAAAGTGGTTGAAATTAGTGCAACCGTAAATATCTACAGCAGTAAAATGCAACATACACATGAATGCAGCAGTAATATCAATGAATAAACATCAAATATACATGATGAAAATGCATATAATATGTGGCAGGTTTCTGTCTATTTCATATAAAAGAAATATACATGCATATCTATCCCAACTAGGGGGCAGTGTTTCCTCAAACACCACTCACCTCTGAATTATAGGGAGAATACCACTCACCCCATAATTCACAGGGAGGGGGGGGGGCGTATTCTCAATCTGGGTTTTTTTTCCTTCTCTTTCTTAGAAAATGACTGCTCTTTACACCACGCATGATATGCATGCATGACATTTAATAGATCTGTCCTTTGGATAAATGAATTTTTCTGTGGACTGTTATCTATTAGAGCTGCAGTCGTAGCCAAAAGCGATTCAGCCAGCTGACAAAATAAAGCTTGTGCTGGTGCTGGACATGGTCACATATTGTTTTACGATTAGTCCTGACATCTTGCTATTCTGTTGTTTAAAATTCAACAGGTGGTTCGCAATAATTGGACGGTGTTCTCCTCGCTCAGGCCATAAAACAATAGTGATGTTTTTCTTTGTTGTAGAGTCAATGTCGTGTAATATTAGACAAAGCTGTCAGCTTATTAACAGTCCTTAGCACTTTGGCCAGACACATACAACAAAATATTTGAATAGCTTTAAACAGCAGGTCAACTGTTTATAGTAGTTGCTGACAGGTTTGATTCATTTTCAAATACATTTAAAGGACTTGTTTCCAATATTTATAATAAAGGCTCATTTTCTTGGCCTTTACTAGTAAGTGGGTCATTGACCCGATCAGTCCGGCTAAATCTATAACTATGAGATTATTTGGAGAAATGTCATTTTCTTGATGAACCGTCAATCACATCAATCTTCCTGGTTCAGACTCAGGAAGGTTCAGATTCAAGATTACTGAAATTATTTGAGTTTTAATGCACGATTAAAAAAAAAACTAGCTAGCCAGATAGCCAGAGAGCAACAAAAGAGATGAAGGGAACAACGGGGAATCTTTTCAAGTTGTATTAGTAAACTATATATTATTAGCTATGAAGTTTTTGAATGCAGCGAGCAAGCGCTCTGTATGTCACAGAACGATGCCTTTAAAGGTCCGGTGTATAAGATTTAGGGGGCTCTATTTACAAAATATGCCAGAAATGGAATATAATATGCGTAACTATGTTTACATTAGTGTATAATCTCCTGGAAAGAATCGTTATATTTTTGTGACCTTGCAATGAGTCTTTAATATCCACAGACGCTGTGGGTTCTCTTCCATGGAGTCCACATTGTTTCTACAGTAGCCTAGAATGGACAAAACAAACACTTGCTCTGTATAGCGCTGTATGTTTTTTTTTTTTTTTTTTTTTTATGTATTTCACCACCACAATAGCTGAAGGGGAGGACAAGGCGAGGGGTTTGCATTCAGCAACTACACCCCTAGATGTCACTAAATCCTACACACTTGTCCTTTTAATGGTTGTGTAGCCATTATTTGAAGGATTAAGTGGAGCAGAGTTTGGCTGATTTCAGGTACACAAGCCATCTGTGCCCACAGAAGGCTTGCCAGGCAAGGTCTAAGGACTGTCAAAGGCTCTGCGATGAATGATACCGCAATGAATGATGAGAAAGCATGGCATGTCCTTGATGATGTGGCATTAGAGTTGAGTCACCTCTGTACCAAAGCTTCTGTTGTACCGTAATATGTAGTCCAACTGGTGGATTATTTGTATTCCCGTTTAGAGAGCCATTAAACCCCCCTGGTGTACATTAGAGATGGTGACTGGCGTCAAGTCAGACCACTAACAGAGAGTTGTATGCAGTTTCTTTGCTGCAATTCAAATAAACAAGATCAACTGCGTCTGAAGGCATCACAGACTCCCTCTATTACGTTCCCTCTCTTTCTCCCTTTAACCCTTTTACCCTGAACACAGTTCTTCTCATTTGCTTTTCCCAGTAGGGAGTACCTACGTCAGAGGTGGATGGGTGGGGTAGTGCAGGTGTCTGTTTTTGGAAAGGGAGAGGTGCATGGAAACCCCCAGCAGACATGCATGCCCACAGACAGACAAACAGAAAATGGAGAGGGCGAGAAAGATGGAGGCTTGTGGCAGAGTGTGGTAGGGACGGCTGGGAGTGATGGATGAAAATATGTCAGCGAAATGGGAGGAGTCGAGGGCAAAACTGATTTTGACTGACTGAGAAAAGTGGTTTGGACAAAAACTGTGCTGCAAAGTGTCAAATGGTCTGCAATGGAAGTGGAGCTTCTCATTTTGACTTTTACAACCCTAAAGTCAAATAAAATGATGCGTCTTTGAGAGGACAAAAAAAAATATCAAGCCCACGTGGAAAAAATATGATCTCTGAACCTTTTTGATTGGAACCACAATCCTCTGAGAAAAAAACACAGACGAGAACAGCCTCTAAAAATAATCAAGCTAGCTAATTTCCTTCTCATAGAGTAATAATCACTCTTTCAGAGCAGGGAACTCTCTGCTTTAAGGGAGTGAGGCAGGTGGACAGTGGTGATGATGTATGAGCTGTGCTGGAAGTCCACAGACTGGCAGGCTGGGTAAACAGAAACCCACGCAGCAGTAGCTGAGAACTACACTTGCTTGATGTGGCTCTTGCCCTAGTGACTGACTGAGTGGGACCATGGAAACTTCCACACTTCTTGCAATCCAAAGCTGTGAGCTGCATGGGTACTTGTAGATTTTTTTGGGGAAAAAAATGGAATAGTGTTGGGGATGCCATAGGCAGAAGGGAAACTGTGATAGAAACCAGAGGAACAGTGAAGCAATGAGGGGAGCGGAACAAGATGCATCACCGAATATTCTCCATCACATCTGTGAAACCAATAGCAAGCAATTCTCTTCGCCTTCTGACTGGTCAAAACAAATGGAAAAGATGTTTGAGAAGATAAAAGAGTGTCATTTGTTCCTGTGTCTACAGTGGCATTACGTAATGACACTGTAGACCTAGGAATGGCACGGTAAGATGAACTTCCTCTGTGAATGGAACAGCAGCTGTTTTGCTCTTTGTTACAGTGTCAACAGCACTTTTGTCACCATTGTCCAATGAGCATTTTTGTTGCATCAGACCCCATCCCTCTTAGTTTTCCTCTCATGGTTACTTTGGACACACTGCTGAGAACCAATGGGGGAACATGTCCAATGCATGTTGGCACCATCAAAGGCGTTCTGAGAAAACCACCAGGCCTTTCCGGAAAGCAGCCGTCACCGTCTTTCAGAGCATCTGCGATGTACTGTTTGCTGAGTCGACAGAGGTGGGATCTCACGATGTTGACACTACTGTTAAAATGACCCCCCGCTGGCTTGCCCTTCACAGCTTTATGATGAAATCCTGTGCCACCATTCATCCCCACATGTGCTCTTCAAATATTTAAACTTGGCCTACATAAACACCGCTACGCAGGAGAGATGATACCCAACGCCGTTTGGAGCAAACCCGCTGCATTATAAATCTCTGTTCAATTGGCCAGATGTGGCCAAGTCAAACACACCATCAGCTTTTTATTATGTTAATGAATTGTCTGTGTATGATAGGTGTGCCATTACCATGCAAATTAACCACAGCAATGTCAGCGGGGATCTGAGGTGATGGCAGGAATTGTTTTTCCAACTTTTGAAACTCGACTGTTTCTGCATGGAGAGTGTACAAATTTGACAGGTGGTGTTACATTTTGGTTGATTAAGAAGGATACTGTTCAATTTCAGCATAATTGAGTCTGATCTGATGAGAGTTATGCAGTTTAATGTGTTCAAGGGGTAAGGGGGTCAAGTGTGCGTCCGAGTTTGTATGTTCCTGCAACCATACATCATCTTGAGACAAATTAATGTCGTTGTTGCTCTAATTTATTGTCCGTCTCATCTCAGAGGTCACTGCGGGTCACTCCACCTACTGTGAAAGTCAGAGTTAACAGACCCTGTGAGGAGGCTGGGCGCAGCTGGGGCCATATAAATGGATAGCCTAATGTAAATACTGAACTCACCTCTCGCTTTGAAAACACTTCCTCTCCCACAACCTCCTAAAGCAACAAGGCCTGAGCTTCAAACATGTATAACACCTGTCATCTTCCAAAGAAGGGGAAGCTATGAGAAATATCCAAAGAACAAAAGTGATCATGAATTTGAACTTGGATGGGATTAGACCACATACTATAAGTATCTTTGGGTCTACCTGTAATTAAGGTACAGTAACTTATGAAGATTTAAAGAGACAGATGTGTACTGATCAGTGTTGAGCAAGTTACCAATCAGTTACTCATTACATTGCTTACTTTTCTAATTCTTAGCGGGAAAATTCATTTGTTACAATACTTGCATTGCACAGCTCAGATTCTTAAAGCTATCACACCCATGACTCATCTCCCTCCACAGCCGTCGGTTTCTGAATGCGGGTTTACGAATGATGTTAGCAAGACAGCTAACGCAAGCTAACACATATGGTCCATGTTGTGTCTCAGTTCACATACTCGCATTGTTAGATATGTCAAAATGCAGTACTTATAGCGGTCAAAAAGTTGAGTGTGGAACGTTGGACACTTCTCAACCTCAGCGGTCTCCGTTTTGGCTACGTAGCGGAAGGAGTGGGACCATCAGCATTGTGAAAATAACGGATGAGGAAGTTGTTGGAGTTGAATTGGTTGCGGTGAATACCGCAGTATACAAATGACTGACTGACTTGTACACATGTTTTCTATTTATATTTTGGCAGTCAAACGTAAGTGGTAAAATGTGCACAACAGCCACACTCGAACTGAGACAACACTACCCCGCCAAAATTAGCACAATATGACGGGAAGTACAAAGTGTGCACATTGTAGTACACGGAAACATACTAATGGAAGCATTCACATTGAGACATGTCATTATGTGTCAGTGTGTTCTTGATCTATCTAGCTTTGAGATTGAATATACTCATAATTTTATTCACAACATCATCAAAATCAGTTGTTAAAGTCAGTTGAGGTAGCACTCTCACTACCTGATAGGTGCAGCTTGGAGAAAAAGCAGTTGGCCACCACTGCAGAGACCTGTTTTCAATCAATCCCCATCTGCAGTTGGTGGTGGGAAGCCAGCGAGGAATCACTTTCTTGCCTTGTTGGTTGGTTGAGGCCCTGGTGTGGAAAGGTAGCATTGTACTGTCCAGACGTATTACGTCATTCTCGTGAAGCATCTTGCTTTCAGGTGAAAAGAAGCTACAGATGTCTTCAGTGTGTTGGAGGATTCATGTAGGGATTTATACTCGCCCGACACTGACTGTGGGTTACCAGAAACAGACCCTGAAAATGTCTGCACAGCTTCCTGACTGTCTCACATAGCTTGGTCAGATTTATGGATCCTTTGTTCAGTCCAGTTAGTGCTATTATATACTTTTCTTGCAACTAGGAAGACAAAGAGCATTTTAATATCAAAATATCAAAAAGGAGGGACAGAAGAATTTTGTAGTAGTAGTTTTTGTAGTGGCTTTACTGAGATATCAACTGCTTAGCTTGCCCCACTGTTTGGTACAGGCTTATTAGTAATGTACAGACATAAAGCAAAGCAAAAATGGTGTATTTTCTTTGATTGTTGGCAGGCTTAGGAAACACAACCAATATTGTCCAACATCCTATGAGATATTCAGGACACTCAATGAATGGTCTTTCTTGACGATTGATGCTTTAAAGACTTTGAGTCAGTTAGGATCATATAACACTTTCATTACTAAAATAGCACGCGTTGCGGTTTGATAAACGTCGGCATCTGCATTAATCGGTGCCTGTGAAGTTATCGCTGACAATTTGTATTTGGTTAAATCACATTATGTTTTGATTTTCATTTCTTAGAAGGAGGCCGTATTACCATTTACTGGAGAGAAAAAAAAAAAAAAAATTACATCTGGACTAATTGTAAGTGGTGTACCACGCCAATCAGATACGCCATTGTTGCATATGCAAGACACAAACATAGTAAAATGACTGATTCATTTGTTGCTGATTTTGGCTCCGCACAAGAGGAAATTCTCCTCAATCACAGATCAGTGAGCTAAAGCCAATCATAACATCAGCATATGGCTTGAGCATGCATGCAAACACTCACGCTGCCCGTTGGCTTTTGTTAACAGTGTTAATTCGGATTTTGTTCTGAAGAAAATGTATATTAGTTTTAGCCAAATTTTAGCCATTTGATTTTTGTTAGTCTTGTTTTTGTCAGCAAAAACTAAAAGCCATTTTTATCCAGCTAATGTCCTATAAACATTTTCAGACTTTAGCTGTCGTCATCTTTGTTGTGATACAGTTACCCCATGGTTACAGGTGTTGTTCTCATCTATTCCAAGTTAGTGGAAGAGGCACGGTTTACTTGTTCGCACACACACACACACACACACACACACACACACACACACACACACACACACACACACAATGTCCATGTCACTCTGGTCTGCAGTAATACAATAGACTGTGTCTCCCCGATAAAGTCTCTGGCTATTTGAAAGGAACCTGTAATGCTACCTGACCTATGGCATTACCTCAGCTACCTGTGCTCTCCACCACAGAGCAGTGAATCACCCAGAAGCTGGACTCACTCACTCTTGGTTTAGCTTGAGAGGCAAAGTCAAACAATGAATTATGTTGTGATATTTCTTCAGGGAACATCTTGAGGAAGATTTAGACGGTTGACAGCAGACATCAATCATATGGTCAGTCAGCAAACTGTCCGTAATGTTTTGTAGTTTGTTTCTGCTTCTTGTCTAACTATAATGTAGTGTAATACATTTTGTCATTGCTTTCAGATGAGATGTATTTAGTTTATGCTAAATGAACATTATTTGTTCTAATAATGAAACTCATTTCTGAGCTCTCTCAGGTGCTGTTATACTGGTGTGGTAATCTCTGTTAGAGCATATTAATGAAACCACTGTACAAATATAGAAATTCAAGATCAGGGCAGCAGAGAAAACTCGTGTCAGGAACCGAATTGATCAAAATCAGCTGAGTCATACTGTTAGTGCTCAACTAAACAGCGTGTCCTCTTTGCCCTTTTAAAGGCAGTGACTAAACACAATGATACAATCTGTCTATTGTTAGTTTCAAAATTGTTTTCCTGAGGGGAATTTCCTGTGACAATGTGAAGATTTGAAAATAAATCCACTTTGAGGAGGGTAATACATTGTTTGTGTGTAATGACATCTGATTCTTGCCGTCACTGGTGGACATGTGCCATATTTGAAACAATGCTGCAAAAGCAAAGGCAAAGTGCCCTCTTGGATGCCCCTGACTGCCCTCCAGGGTGCCCCATGACTTTTCTAGTGTACAAAACATGGTAAAGTGTCCTCTAGGGTGCAAGTACCTGTAAGGTGCTCTTTCACTGGAAAAAAATGTTATCACATGCCCTGTAGAGTGCCTATCCAGTGTACAAAACATGGTAAAATGCCCTCTAGGATTCTAACCTTGACAGATTCACTATAAATGCATCATGCCTTAGCTGATACCCTTTTTAGTTTTGGCTTTGTTGCCTGTGTGAGCAGAGATTTGAGATTTGGGGTCATTTTTTTTAGTCTGCAACCTTTGAACTGGTGGTATAGTTCTCTCCATGTCCACATATCTTCAAAGAGACATTCAATTTACAGAGATGGGTCAAAGCTGGAATACTCTCGTCAGTGTGTCACAAATTCCACGTCTCTGTTACAAACCAACATGCTAGTTTTAAGATGGCAGCCAGAAAAGAAACTCCAATGGGGGCAGAGCATTTATTATTGAAGATGAATATGAATCTTTAAGTCCAACTTCTTCCAACTTGCAACTTCATTTATTTTTAAATCATTGACATTGACTGCACACGCTGCTGCTGCTTTTTAAAACAGTATTACTAGATTAATTTTGATTAATTTTTGTTTATAGGGGCCTACGCTGCATTTCTAGCCAGCTCACAGCTATTTTCCAAAGTGCAAAATAAGGTGAAATAGTAGTATCTAGAGCGCTACCAACAAATTGTAAAGGTCACTAGAAACAAACCAAGAAGCTCAGAGAGGTATGATCTGAATCTGAACTTTGAAATAAATAACAAAAAGAACACTTGAAATTAAATTAACTATGCATGAAACAGTTTTTTTTTCACAGAATATCAGCCATAACATACTTCTAAAAACTTTTAAAAAAGACATGAAAACATGCTGACTGTGTGGATTATATCTGAGAATTGAGCAGGATAACAGGTGAAACTATATATGGTATTCTAAGCAGGCACTGGAAAGCAGATTTTACATTGGCAGGATTTCTGGGTCCTCTCTGCCAAGCACAATACTCGACATAATGAGAAACACTTGTTTCAAAATGAACAATCCACCAAGCCTCACAGCATTCAAAAGCAACCAAGGGAGCTCATATTTTACTGTATATCATTAACATTGATTATACTTGGTGGCCTTGGTTCAGAGCCATAGACATATCCATATACAACATCACCCGTAAAGATTAAAGGCCTGTCTGCTTTGTAGATACCTGAGAGGTGCAGATTATGCCTGGAGAAGAGGAGGTGTGCACAGTGGAGTATTTTGAGGAGAACACAAAGTTTGCAAAGGAAGTGAAAAGAGAGACACATTAACTTCACTTCTCAGGAAACCTACCTAACTCTAAGTTGTGAAAGGAGAAACAAATAAACAATACGATTGTGTATCTTCCAAGAACAAATGGAACATAAATCACTAGAAATAACAAGATAATAACTCCATCCTTCGAGCATAATGACCTCTGCGTGTTGAATATGACACAAAGTCACTTTGTCATCAGGTTTGCGTGACGCCAAAGATCAGTGTCACGCTTACCGTCTCTGAAACGGTTCTTTAATTATGACACTGCGCTTTCAAAGTTAATGCATCTGTGGGAAAGAGATGAGGAAATTCGCATGGTGACATCCCTTTGACCAGAAACAAAGAGATCCATACACAATCCTTCTGTGTTTGTTTATATGGTGCCAATTTCAATTCTGTTGACTTGTAAAAAAAAAAAAAAGAAAAGAAAAGATAGAATGCTGCCTCGACTAAAAAAATAAATAAAATGGCCTTTTAAAGTTTCTCGTTTGACTGCGTATCTCAGCAGTATTTCACTGTTACAAAGAGAGGCATTAAATGGCAGAGGGTTTTATTGACATGGCTGTATCCATGGAGGATTAGAGAGGTCTGTTTTCTCTGAGTAGCCTGAACCCATTAACACCAGCCAAGTGGAGAGAGACATTTTTTCCACTGCTTGGAGTTCTCAATCTTGAGGCTTCAGTCAGGGAAATGAAGTGCTAACTATGACCCTAGGGGGGCAAGGGAAGTTATAGTAATGGTTTCACAGTGAAAATCTTCCTGTAAGGTGCTTTCACACAGAGATTGTGCATGTTAGGCAAAAGTTTGTTGCATTTTTTTTTTTTAACATCCTTGGCTCGAAAGACAAGAGATGAAGGCTGAGTCTCTTTATCGGTTCATTTGAGAGAAAACACAAGTGCTAGCGAGAACTCACATAACGTTGCCAGATTAATCTAACTGGTTTTTGGGATCACTGTGCAGAAACCTGTAGTAGTCACAAGCCAAACTCTAGGGGGAGAGAGTGCCTGAGCCAAACTACATGGTGGTTTGGTCTGGACCAAAGCCTGCCGATTCTGATTTCAACCACAGAAGCTGACGTGTATTTATTTATGGTCGCTAATAGATCACCCGAGATTAGAACCACTGCTGCGGCCTCGAGAGAGCAGACTTCTTTGAGCTGTCAAGTTAACATCATCACGTCCTCATTTATAATGAAAAGGTGACATGCTGACAAACATCACACTTGCCTCTTATTTTACACATCTTCCAGCTCCAAAAGGTGCTGAGTGCTAAGTGAGAATCTTGAACTTTGGTAAGTCAGTGAACTCAATTTCTTTCATGCTATTGGTTTACACCATAGGATATTATAGGCTCCAAGAGGTGGTGTGATGTTGATACAGCTTCCAGCGAGGGGCATTTTGCTGCTGAGTAGAAATTATGTAGTAGCTTCTGCTGCACTGCCCTCCACTGGTCAAAATCTGTAAGCATGTTGCACTTTGACCTCACACAATTGATCTTGCAGGCAGAGGGAGGACGTTTTCCATCATCAAGACGGAGCATGTGCTGTGACATAATAATCTAGACGCAGCTTTCAGCCACGTGTAACTGGCTCAAGTGCCAGACGTAGTTGTGGAACATCACTCACATGATAAGTGGTCATAAATGGGGGTGGAGGGGGATTGTATGTAACCCCTGTCTTGGTTTTAAAAATATGACTTTTGGTGTTGTGTTTGCAGACAGATAAGGTTGTCTGCTTCCAGTGTAAAGGATTCTTGCCATTTTATACTGAGACTCCATATGTCATGTGATGACAACCCAGCAAGATGAAGGATCTAGGCTATGTTTGTGCGCAATTTGTTGTGTAGCCAGTAGTAACTACATCATCATTATCGTCAGACAGCAATAGTGTTTTTAAGTCTATCAGTCCTGTATCTTGGTGGATTGCATCTGTAGATCAGCCAGGATAGACATCGCCTATTTTGTCACATAGGTCAAGAACAAGCTTGCATGCTGAAAAGATCAGACTAACTTCTGAACTTTCATTATTATGCTTATCCTCTATAGCATAATCTATATTTATACAAGCAATCTTTCCACAGTCTACTCTTTAAATAGATAAACAGTGATGATATAATTAACAGTTTTTTAAGTTATTGTTTTTGAACCGCATCATCTGCTGAAAATCCTGTTTTTGCTGACCTCCAGTGGTTGAACTTGTTTTTCTCTTTGCTAAACTGTGTCAGGCAGGTAGAATATGAGGCAGCAGGGAAAGGACTCAAATGCAGAAAATCCAGGCAGACAGGAACAGCTCAGTAATTTATTGAGAAAGCAAAGATACAAAAGCTTACTGGCATGGGTAGAAAGTCCGAACAGAATTAACTGAGAATCCGTGGGTGAACGGTACAGGCAGACAAGCAGGTCGGTACAGATTAGGGTTCAGGTAAAGGTTCTAGGTTTGAGGGTAAAGGGTTCAGGCTTCAGGTTGCAGAGTACAGAGGCTGAAAAGCAAAGGCATTAGGCAACATAACAGCACTGATAATCTGGCAACTGACTGGGGAAGACTGAGACTGAGGCGCAGGTAAGCAGCAGGATGTTGGAGTCAGGTGGCCAGGATTAATAAGGGAAGTCAGAGGGTATCTGGAGAATGGCAGTAAAGCTGAATATAGACCTGGGGGCCAGTGGATGTGGGAAATAAACACAACTGAGACAGATGTTGTGACACAGTGATGTACAAGTGTACTCAAGGGTGTGTCAGTACACCATGACATCACTGGTGGGTGTGGTTAGCGGTGCAAGAGAGCACACTTCTGACCAAACCCAGATTTTCTCAGCGATGTTTAGTCACACACTTGAACACCAATCAGAGAGGGCACTGCTTTTCAACCTGGTGTTAAGTTACTCTTTAAAGAACATTATTTTATGTCAGACAGTATGGAGTTGGAAGCAAGAAAAGAGAATTATGTCCCAGGATGGACTTACATACGAGAATCACTTTATCCATGAGAACAAGCAGTCCACAAAGTGCTTTTAATCGCCCCATTCATCATATATTTGACATTGTGAAACAACACTCTCACAACTTTGAAGTCTTTATAGATCTCCCACGTTTTATAGCTCTCCTTTGTATTCCCCCAGAAAAAAAAAAATTAGCTGATCTTTGTCTCATTTCCACTCTTATCTGCCAGAACGCAGCATGGGATTCTCAAAGCTGTGAATCCTGATGGAGACGGCGGTGGGAAAGCTGTGTATGGGGCACAAATAGGCCTGTGTCACATGAAAAGTACGAAAGAATACAGTAATTTACGATGGATATGAAACGCAGCCCTGGAATGAAATGAAGCTTCAGTGTTTCCAGTTGAATCTGACTGTTTAGCTCGGGCCACACGAATGAACAAAAAGCAGATTAAAAAGTTGAAATGACAGTTTAATGTCTCGCAGAAATCCCTGTTCAGTGAAACGAATTTGCCATGTGTTCCTCTGTTTTATTACCATGGCATTCAAGGTGAGAAGTGGAAGGCTGCATCGGGGCCTTTATGCTTTTGGAGGTTTGGTGCGAGGGCTCCATTTCTGGATGGCAGTACTGTACTAACAAACATTTGCACTGATATGGAATTGTACTCAAACCAACAAACTGTAAATGCAGCGTTTCAGCCCTCTGAGTCAGACCACTCAGAAAATGATACACTGCTGCCATCTAAGTCATGCCTCCACACTGTTGTATTATTCTCTGTGCATTTGGCAAGATCAGCCTGACCTCAACACTGATGGAAACTGAAACTCGCTCTGAAATGATATTTAGAGAATGTAATGCTCTGGGATTTTTGCGGATAAATAACCAGAACACAGCTGTTAAGATTCAAATGAAGAGACGTAATTTATATTGTCTTTCAACAACACACATTTGAGCACAATGCTGTTCAAGTGTTGTGTTCAAGTAATCACATGTTTCCCACTCTTTAGGGTCAGAAGGGACTAAACACAAACTCTCTCTACACTCACCTTGGGACAGAGAAAGCAAGAGAAATAGGGATCATGGACATTAGAGTGTAAAAGATATCAGTAATGTGAACCACTGTCCTCTCCTTCACCAGTCTCAGAGGCCATCTCATTTGGTGATTGTGCATGATTAAAAAGGGGAGTGGCTGGTGCCTCGGGATGTGAATAAACTTTACTGTTTTATAGCTGCCCCAGTGTTCAAATCAAACCGATTGCTTGTGTACATTATTGTTTGAGTCGTACACTTCCCTACAATATAAAAGTATCAACATTATCTGAAGGCTTTTCAGTCAATCAACTCTATCCTCAATTGGTCTCCACATTAACTGTTGACAGGCTCGGCCGGTCGGTCTGTCCAACACTGGAGCCCAAACATAAAAATCTGGACAAGTGCCATGCCATGCTTTCTTGCAGTGGCCTTTCTAAAATGAGCAGTGGTAAAAGCCATGCCATATTCTGTTATATAAAGGAGGCGATAAGCAGGCAGCAGTTGCCAGCATAGCGAGTTGAAAAGTTGTTAAATTATAGCTCAACACATAATTCAATCCCATCATCCAGCAATAAGGTTGGAGTTTTACTGCTCGCTTGCGCAGACGGTGCTCATCAGTCACTTTCATTTTTTGGCAGCTCTTCCGAGCACTCACTGCAAAAAAGATCTGACATTACATAAGATGTAATAAAAAAATCAGGCTAACCTCGGAGCTACATTGAGTGACAAGCTAACGTCACTAATACACTGAGGTAATCATCAAAACATGATAAATCAAGCTAACTCTGAAAGGTGACGTTAAGTAAATGATTTAACGTTACTGTAGACTTGACAGGAAGTCAACAGACAAGGATAATATGTGATATTGAGAAAATACCTGCACAACTAATACATTACCATCATATTTATCAACCGGTAGCATGCTAAGATGCTAAACTCAGAGGGTGACTAGGTAAACATATTTTAATTTTGTTGGCAAGAGTAACTTAACACCCCTGAAACTTGGTGTTGCTGACATCCAGTGGTCTAACTGCCATCACTGTTGCGTGTCATTACAGGTGCACTAGCATCACTGATGAGTGAAACTGGCTTTAAACTTTCATTTAGAGAAGGCAGCGAAAAAAACTGCTTTCTAGGCTCAGTATTTGAGGGGCCATGAGGAGACAACTCTGGTTGTTCTGACTGAGAGAAATAGTGCTTTCGTATGGAAAAGTTTAAAAAAAGAGTTTTGCAATGAGTCAAAAATAAACCCACATGCAGGTAGAAGAGTAAAGAAATGGGGATAAAGCCACTCTCATCGCACCTCATGCTCTGGTTTTTAAGTTGAGGCATGCAGTCAACTTTTTGACCGCTGCTTGTTCCAGCCCTGCCCTGTTCTGACCATCCCAGACCAATCCGGTCTAGACTCAACCTAGCGTAGGCTGTGACCGCTGCCAGCACAGGTCTCGTGTCCTGAAACTCACTTAGATTGCAGCGACAGGCTAACCAACTGCAGGAACTGTGCCCATAGCGGTGGTTCAGGGCACGAGCTAAAGCAAAATAAATCTCATCATCAACAGAACGAGGATGGAACTCAAACGCTCCAAAATATACAAAAGGAAACACCTACACAGTTGAACAGTATTTGTGTATTGGAGGTGGAATCCGCATCTTATTGAGGAAAGTAAAACTGGACATACGAGGGGTAAAATGAGGTAAAGGGGGGATTGTATATCAGGCAATTAAATTTGTGTTTGGCTTTATTTGGCCTAAAATGTGGCTAACCATTATTTTGATTTTGGCTTGGATGATGTATTGTGCTGGATAATTTTATTTCCATTCCACTCAGGCATACTGGCTTAGTGAATGGATTATTGCTGTACAAATCTAACCATATCCTCAACCTGCTTCCTGAGTTTCACTTTCTCTCGAGGGAGAGTTCAGAGGGGTCACATTATGTAAAGCAGCTGCCAAATTATTAAGAAGCATTGCGGGTTCCAGTGAAAAGTTTGTGACACATTGGGTTGTTGCAATAATGACTGTATAATTAAACAAATCCAAATGTTTTCCCTAACAGCAAATAACATGATGTGAGTACTTTCAGTTTTGGATTGCGCTGCAGCCAAACGTCATGAATATGCAATAAACCAGTTTGAGCTGTAAACAGAACCATGATGTCATTCATTCTGGTTTGAACGCCAAAAGGATGATGGTGAGATGATGACACTGAACCTCTCCAAGTGATGAGTCATGCGACAGTGTATGCAAAATACAAACAGGATGTTTTTACTAGTAGTGCTATACCAAGAATACTTCCAACCCCTTCAACTTCTGAAGGGTCTTTTTTGCTACTAGAAAATGTAAAGGCAATTCTGACATTTCTTTCAAAACACATTCAATATGTTGGAATAGTTGCTGAAAACACGTAAAAAGAATTGGATGATATATTACTGAAATGTGGAGATAGACGTTAAAATTGTTTTTCACCAGTTTTCAGTCCAGGTTTTTTGTGGGCGGTCCTTAAAGGGTAGCTCGATGACATTTGCACCCCGAGCAGAGAGATAGAGATTAATTCATCTCGCTCAGAGTGTTTCAAACTTAGTCATGTCATTTTCTGAACTCATCTGACACGTTTCAGTCGCTTCAAAATTGCTGCAAGACTGCTCCCATAAGGGAATACTGCTCTTTTTTTTCTTTTTTTTTACCTGATTTTGACACCTATTTTAAGACTTTAAGGTAGATGTAGCAACCTACATTGAGAACATACAGTTATACATCTCAGAACCAGTTTCCAAAACTAAATTATCTATCTCAGTGCACAACATAAAATCTCACCTATGAAATATATTCTAACTTTGCTAGCAACAAAGACCTGTCTTTGTAAGGTTATAGCGCTATTGTGCAAGACAATTACCTTAAACTGGGGAAATAATAAAGGAGGGGTGACTTAGAAATCAGCACACAGCTGGTGAGAGACGGAAAGGAGCCCTGAGGTATTAACAACAGATCGACACATAATTAACCCGTACGGACAAGGATCCACTTCAACTGTTTGCATTAATGGCACATCACATAAACTGTTACAATAACTAAATGATCTGTTATTAATATGGGATACAACATAAACATGACTGCGATAATAAGTTCCTTTTTTTTATCTGACACGATTACATCTTTAACCACTAATTCATTCCATAGAATTAGTTATTTCCTAAACCTGCACAGTAGTCTATGTATGGGCACACACACCTATCCATCTGTATGTAATCCATTTTTTACTCCACTTCTGCTTTTGGGAGTTCTGCTAACAACTCCTCTGTGAACTGCATGTATTTTACTACACCAGCCTTTGTGCCAGGCTGCGTCATCTCTCTAATGGCTCTTTGCAATAACACTGGCAAAGTTACGTCAGTTACATCCATGGGGAATTGCAGAGATTCGGGAAAAGAACCAGTCATGGACACACTTGGTTTCAATAAAGGCTCACCAACCAGATGAGTGAAGCAGTTGTTGTGCTTAACATTCAGAACCATTTTCTGTGCCGGCTATCAAAATATTGTTCTTATGGGAAAATGATAAAAACTTGGCCAAGGCCTGTGTGCAGAATTTGTATTGTTGACCTATGTGATGTGGTATACTGGAAAGAAACGTCACAGTGACCTGAGGTGAGCACTGTTTCACATCCGTGACATCCATCCTGTTAAGCTTCTCTGAGCCATTTCCCTGAAGCAAATGCAAAAACACAAGAGTAGCCAACACATCCACCATTGAGCAAACTGAACAGAAAGGATACAAATCCCGATGTACTAATATTCTTCACATGTCAGCTAACCCAAACATACATAAACCATCTTTTATTGACATTTAGAAGTACTTGAAAATATTTTATGCTTAAAATGCCTCCTGACATGTCGAACCTGCCAGGCTGGGATGAGAGGGAAAGCAGAGAAGAAGGGAATGTTGTTTGGGGGTCTTAATAGTATGTTCTTTGAGCTTGTTTTACGTCACTACCACCCACTGCTTTTCCTCCACATATGGTTGAGTTCCAGGAATGTGTTTCCTTAGCCTGTTCTTGATGACATGGGTCACCTCACTGACACTGCACATGCTGGGGTGAGATGGACCAACAAGTCAGTCTTAGAACACTTGAGAGATGGGATTCTGTTTTCACTGTTGTTGGATGATAACCTTGAATTTCCAGAAATGTGATTGATTTTCTGATTGGTTATGTTTGTCTTGGTTTTAGTGTTGTTATTGTACTCTAACAGTTTCAAAGGGAAAAGCCCTGGCAGAAATAACTGATGCAAAACAATGCATTATGATATGTACTTGTAAATGCAGTGAATCATTATTAATTACTTTAAATTGACTCTAGAGATAATGCATCATAATTACTAAAGACATTTTTGAGGGGATCTGTCCGTTTAAAGGAATAGTTTGACATTTTTCGGAACTACGCTTGTTAACTTTTCTACCTTGAGTTAGATGTGAAGATCAATAGCAATCCTGTGAATGTCTGTTGTGAATGTATGTTAAGTAAATGATGCGGGCAGGAGCCGATTAGCTCAGCTTAGCACAAAAACTGGAAATGTTTAGCCTAGCTAGCTCTGTCCAAATGTAACAAAAAGTCCTCTAGCTCATGAATGAACAGGTTTTATATACATGTTTGTTTAATCCATACAAAAACTTGAAAGTGAAAAGCAAAAAGTTGTGGTTTGAATTCGTCGTCACTGTCAGGCTGCCAAGCCGACCAGCATAGACTTCAGGAATTCATTGCCCCCGGCCAAGAAATAGTCCCCGTTAAACCCCCATTAAATCACAACTTGAATTTTTACACATGGTTTGCTGTACAAATTAAACAAATGAGATATAACATGCTGATTAGTGAGCTTTAGAGGAGTTGATAAGTAGATTTTACCGTCCAACAGATTCCAGTCCCCATATTTAGTGTACAAACATGAGTGACATCAATCTTATCTAACTTGGGTTAAGAAAGCAAATCAACCATTTCCTAAAAATGTCAAATAATTCCTATAAACTATTCAAGATGAAAAAAAAATAAACAGCAAAACTGGAATTTCATTCAATTCTTTATCTTGGGCAGTAGCTGTAAGGTAGTTCTTGGGCTGAAACAGATTTACCATTTCATTTTTTTTTCATATGACAGTTCAATAAATGAGAGTGATGGAAAAAGACCAGGCCAGGTCTCTCTTCTGCAGGCTTTTGTTGGCTCGGCATCTCACTTTTCTTCACTCCATATGATGAATATGTTACACTCTGTAAAAATTACTGAAAGTCCCAGAATGAGGGACGCTAACATAATAAAACTCACGAATTTCAGAAGGCTGGAAATCCCCAATTTGGTGTACTTTAAACCAAATCCAAACAAGCCATTAGACAGCATCTGACTTTTTCCCATATTACAACATTATCTCTGAGCCTGGAAGAATCTTGGATAGAAAGCATATGTAAAGTAAAGAAAGCTTTATTAAATGATCCATTTCACACCCGGTGGTGCTTGGTGTAAAGGCTGCCTCTGTGTCTAGCTGGAGGGGATTTGAGGCGAGTCTGGAGCTCAAAGTCTTTCAGTTAAAACAGACTGTGGCAGCCCATGGATTCCCACTTAGATGCCACTTGGATGCAGCTGAATGCTAAATTGAGATATTTATGTAGCCTACAGTTGGCCTGTGTTTACATACTGTGGTGTCTGCACTTTCCATATTTTGCACCACATTTGTAGGATCAACTAATACAAGGGGGACGTGTTAAATAATTACTTCTTACTAGTAGAAAATAGACAGTTTGGACAATGCTTTTACAGTATATCTGTATTATCTAATTGCAGAGACTGAAGCTTAGTGTGAGCAATAATTAAGCAGTGATTTAGGATGGATTTAAATAATGTGAAGCTCAAAACTAAGATCCAAATATATAGGTTTTCCAAATTGTGGGCCAGTGTTCCTCGGTTTATTAATTTCCATTTTTTAGCTATGCTAACAAGCTGACTATTTTGCTCAGTTGGGTGGTTGATCATTTTTTCCCAGGTTACTCCTGCATTTCAAGGCCATTTCCAGACACCCTCCCATTTTGTTGGTAACGTAACATAATTTGCATGGCCCTTTATGTCATGTGATAATCGTCCTACAACCTGTTGGTGGATGAGTTACACCTGCAAATCTCAGCAGAGCTGGACTTGGACAGTTGGAAGCCACACATGCGTACTCATGGACCGGAAGCAGAGAGAGGAAGAGCTCATGTGGATGAGAGAGAGAAGTGTTGACATTTCAATCCAGCCTTTGATTTTGAGGTGAAGTGAAGTGTATTAAGTATTCTGCAGACTCTGTTAACAGTGACAAAAAATGTTTGCAGTGTTCAAAGGTTTCTAGAAACTCCACAGTCTAACTTTAAATGAATAGCTCAAGCTCATTTTGGAAAACACACTTACTTGCTTTATTTTCAAGAGTCACAGAACATTGATACCATTCATAATACAGTAAATATGTAGCTAAAGCCAGTAGCGATTATCTTAGCTTAGCATAACGACTGGAAACAGTTAACCTGGCTCAGTCCAAAGATGACAAAATCCGACTAAGCTAAGCTGGCTGGCTGTAGCTTGATATGAGATATGAGCGTCATACTGATCATCTCATCTGACACTTGTCAACTTCTGCCTCAAATATATACCCCAATCTAGCCAGTTCAGCCCGCCCAGAAGCAAAAAGTAATCCAGCTGGTGTCTGATTCATGGAAATGTTGGTGACTCAGAGTCTTAAGAAAAGCCATTGAAAAAGAAAAGGGTATTTTGCCAACCGATCTCATTGACGAATTTTAAGAGTAGGTAATATTACATAATTTGTTGAGCATATGCGTCCTCACAGCAGTTGACACCATTTGAATCTGTGTCCAAAAAAGACCACCTTTTCCCGGCGGTTTCTCCAGCCAAACATTACGGAATGACGGAGAGAAAGAGAAAGTGATTGCTTCAGATTGAATGATCACCGATGAGACCGTTTGTTTTGTATTTTTTTCACAGTGACTAAAGTTTTTTTGGATATGTCTCTTCCTCCCAAAGGTCACTAGGGTTGGGACCACCTCTTTCTCCGACCGACCGCAATCATGGCAGCTGAAGCGTATCCTGACATGTGAGTGGAGAGAGTTTTGAGAGCGCACCTGTTTTTCTTATTGATGGCCTTGTTTATACCATTAGCGTATCCACACTTGTTGGACTGGATTTTGAGGAAAGTTCACAGACTGTGTTATTGGCACAGGGGAAATGTAACTGGGTGAGAAGTCATTTGATAGTGTGGACTCACTACCCTTCCTTAAACACACACACACACTGCATTGCATATTGATTGAAATGACTTTCACAGAAGCTATAAAGCTTTGAGAGAGGAAAAGAAATATCAGCTCTCTTACATATAACACCTGGGACTGTTTTAGGTAATGGATTTAATTGTCTCCAAGTCTGCATCAATCAAACAGGTCACAATGAAATATGTAAACCACTTAAGTAGAAACTGTTAAAGGCAAGTTAGGGCATAACACTCCAAAGCTCTGAATCCATAACTTCTTTGGTCACTGGTTTTACCGGGATTGGCCAACCCCGGAATGTGATTGAAACCTGAAATTGTGGTGATGAAGCACTAACAGTGACGCCTTTCCTACCACAGACTCCCTCCATCTGGAATCATTCTGCTACTGTGTGTCTGGGGGACTGAACTCTGTGGGTCAGAGGGCAGAGAAAGGTTTGTCATTACAGCAGTGCTGAGAAATGCCTCAGAAGGACACTGTTACTCCGCTGAACCATGGTCCATCCAGTCATAACAATAGGCAGCCAATGGGAACGGCAGTCGTTGTCAATAATATGTTAGAATAAAAAAAAAAAAAACATGACCCTTTGTTAAGAACGGTTTGGAGAGTTTGAGATGAGAGATGTTTTCACGCCATCATCCTCAGAATTAATGCGAAGGAGACAAATACAGGTCTCACAGATGAATATCTGCCTGCTTAAAAGCGAGCTTTGGAGTTTTCTTGGAAACAAAAGTTATTTTTCTCACTGGGTGTATCCTTGAGGTCCAGCAAATGTACTGAATACATTTCCTTCCTCAAAAACATGCGCCCAAAATCCATGTTTACTTGCTAACTGACTGACTTCATTGCTGCTGCTGGTGCATTGCAGCATCTTGGCCTTTTCTGTGAAACCATTGGCAGAAATGTGTATCACGGCGTTTACAAGCAGACCTGAAGGAGAAATTTGGAGTCCCCCAAAACTAGTGGGGCTTTCACGCTGCCAAACAGTAACTCGCCACCTGCAGTCATTTCACTGAGGGGAAGGCAGCAGAGGGGAAGAGGTAGTGATATGGAGTATGAAGCAGTTGCTGCACCTTTCAAGGTGCTTTGCAACGCTTGTCAAGGTAGGCGGTTGTCATCATGAGTTGCCATCTACATCTTTAGAGAACTTCTAATGAAGTTTGCGACGCGCTAGTTACAATAGATACGTGAAACAATTTGAATGCTACGCAAACAAACACGAGTCACTTCATTTCCTGCCATCAAAACACTGTCTCTTTAAAGTCTCTTCCTTGCACAGGAAAAAAATATTTGGACTTGTCATGCCGCTGAGAATGCTTTGTTTGGAGAGGTCTGTCTAATTTGATTAGCTTAAAGTTCTCATTACTGAGCGCTCAGCGTCACCTTAGCCAGAGAGCGCAAACACATTTTCAGGTCCACTTTTGCGAGAGGACAGACCTCAGCATCTGAGTCGAACAGACCGGTGTAGCAAAAAATAGAAGAGTACGTGCATTGTACGTAATTTTCCGAATTTAAATAGGAGAGCATCGTCTTTTCTTCACTGCGCTCGGCCAAGAAATAGTCCAACCATGGATTATAGTGATTACTGTGCAAGCTGTCTACAAAGATGAGGACAACCTTTTTAAAAACACTTGATGAAAGAAAGCACTGGAAAGCACTGCTGAGTGTATCATCCTGGTGAAATAAAGTAACCTGAAACTGACTGAGCACATGGGGAAAAAAGGGAAGAAACCTAAGGAGAGGAAATTCAAAAAGAGATCCCCTAAATCCAGTATTAAAAAGTCCAATAAAACACATCCAATGAACAGTCACTTCTTCACATTGTACTGAGTCCAACGTGCCAGGTAGGTTGGATAGGGGTTAGAGGGAAGGGTCAGTGCACTGGGAAGCCTGGAGGATGTGTTGTGAGACTTTGGGTCAATATGAAATATGGAGGAGGCCCAGCTATTCCAGACACAGAAAGAGGAGCAGCGCAGGGTCCTTTAACCTGAGGAGAAGGAGCCAGCAGGGCACATGGCAGACAGCGGTAGACCAGCAGACCGCACCTCAGGCCACAGCTGAACTTCACTACCTTGATATACACTTTACGACATCCTGAGGTGACATCTGGTGTGTCCCGGGAAAAGAATAGAGAGAGTAAATACATTTTTGAATTCAGATTTAAAGGACCAGCGTGTAGGATTTAGTCGCAATTTAGTGGCTTATTCTAAGGTAGCAATGATAATTAAATTCCTGCTATATTCTCTAAATATATCCCCCTTAATCTTACATACTGGACCTTTAAAGATCATACATGAGCCAGCTTCTCAAATAAGGGTTTATTCCAAAGAGGGCACTGTTCATTATGTGTAGCAGAGTAAGATACTGTAATATTTGACATAAAATTGGCTTTTGCGTGTATGGGAAGCAGAGTTCAAGCTCATTTCCAAACATAAGGGCGGCAGTGCAAAATAAATAATGCGGGACAAAGACATGCAAATGTAAACTGGTTTCTAAAGTGTGTGTATATGTGTTGTAGGGTGGGGCAAGTGCAGTCATAGCATCAGACTCTGTGATGAGCTGTGAGGACAGTTGTGGATATTTTGGCTGGAAGGAAAGGAAATCACTGTTTCACATCTGTCAACGAAATCACCATAATTTTTTTTTTCTCTTTCTTTTTTGGACAAATATCAGCTTACAAAATGACAGACACGGCTTGATTTAGTGCAGTGAAAAATGAGCATGGCTTTGAATTCTCTGCCTTTTCACATTTTGTTGAATCCTACTACTGTGAATTTGCTCTCATGGAACTGACAGCTGTAGGTTTTTCAATACATCCACACTGCCGTTCCAAGGGCTACAAATTCTTGGGTTTCCTCCGCCAGCAATCCCAGAAAGCAAAGTATGTGCAGTTTAGGTTTGCTGTATTTTCATTCCTCCTGCGGCCTCAATTTCAGTCTTATATTCGGAGATGATGCTCATCTGGTTAAAGGCAATAAAAACAGACAATAAGACGAGAAAAGACCTTGCACTAATTGTAACCATGTGCGGCTCGTGGGAACACTGACCACTTGTGCAGCAGCAGTGTCTCTTGATGAGTCTCTATAGCACTTTGATATTCAACAGGAAACAGGGACAGGAAATGTGCACTGGCTTGGGGATGCTGGGATACATCTTATGCACTCAGTGCCGGACAAACCAGAGCAGAAATCCAGCACCTGGTTGGATTTGTTTTGGCCCAGGGCTGACCAATCCTAGGTCTAGAAAGACCCAGACAAATTTCCTGGTTGATAACAAGCAATTTCTGTCACAACAAGCGGCACGGCTTTGGGAAGATAGAAGATGAATGCTATTTAAACTTTTAGAGGAGTGTGTGAAGGAAAATTCCACCCTTAAACACTCATAATGTTACAAACAGCTGTAGAAGGAGACAAATACACGAATGTGACTTTTCAGCAACTACTTTTTTTTTTTTACTCTTTGGAGCTTTAGTGTCGGTTGAACTTTTGGATTTAATGGCTTTTAACTGTATGCTGCCCGCCCAACACCAAACAAAGGCCAGACAGCACAGGCTGGTCAAGAGGGCCAGCTCTGTCTTGTACTGCCCCTAGACTTAATAGAGGAAGTGGGGGAGAGGAGCTGACATCAATCATGAACAACTCCTTAAACAGCAGCAACAGACTGCTACTCCCACCATGTAAGACGGAGCGCTACCACAGGTCCTTCGTTCCAGCAGCTGTCAGCCCCTTTAACACCAGCATGACTTAATGACTTTCTTCAGCTTGACTTTGCTCTATGTATTTCTTATTAACGTTGTGCATACAAGCTACCGTGACAAGTGAATTTCCCCCCTGTGGGATCATTAAAGTCTATCTTATCTTATCTTGTGGACAGATAGTATATGCAGAGGAGGATTTAGCTGCTAAAGACTGAGCCAGACAAATGTTCACCAGCTAGTCTCTAACGTTACTCAAAAAAAGAACTGTGCAACTCTGTACCTGCACAAGCTCACTCCTGGGCGTGTCAATAAGCAGCTGTTTCCTAACTAGTTCACTAGATTGTGTGCAAGTGTACGTTAATTAAATAATTTGTCACGTCGGGGAGCAGAACAGCTACAGCGGTCTAGCAAGATAGGTCAATGTTGCATCTAACGTTTTATCATGTCGAAAAATAGATATTTTTTCTGCATGGGATCTCTCTGGGTACAGCTTATTCCCACAGTCCGAAGACATGCAGGTTAATCGGTGATCTAAATGGCCTATACAGTAGGTTTGAATGTGAGAATGGATGATTGCTTGTCTCTGTGATGGACTGGCGACTTGTTTAGGGTGTACCCCGCCTCTCGGCCAATGTCAGCTGGGACAGGCTTCAGCCACCCGTGACCCCAATAACGAGAAGCAGTTCCAGTAATCAATAGATGGATGGATGGTTATTGGTGGTTTTGTGCTATGTCCACTAATGTGGTTTTCCAAACATGTACGTTTCTACAGCTTAATTGTACACTGTGGGCTGTCACAATTAATTCTTGGGCAAAGTACATTCTATGGCCAATAACATTGAAGACAAGACAGGTTAAAGGACAGTAGGTAAAATATAAATACTAAATCACACCAATTCACAGAATGACTCCCATCACATTGTGAGGACCTCAAAATCTAAAAGGCTAACAGAGTCTGGGACTTTCCTTTAACAGTAATATCTCACACTCACAAAAATTAAGTTAAACCTCTTGCCAAACACATCAAAGGCAAAATCTGACACATTAACCATAAGCGAACACACTGTTCAGGTCAGGTACAGGGCTAAATTATAGGACTGGTTTTCAGTAATACAACACAGACGTGAAAAATAAGGATGACCCTTGGCTGGTCCTCTTAGTAATCTGGCTTATTTTTCCTCTCAACTGATATGACGAACTTTGGATGTGCAGTACTACTGCAAGGAAACATGTGAATATCTGCCGCCTACCTAATAAATAGGTCAAAAACTGGGACAGCTTGACAGGAAATAAAGTAATAGTGTGTTGTTTTCTAGAAACAAAGATCATTTGCATGCACCGCAGACTGTGTGCCAGTGGAAGGGTCAATCATCTGATAATCTATACATGTGCATGCACAGGACAATTTAGGATTGGCCCTTTGTTTTCAGCCAATTACACTTCAGTCAACAGTGTGTGTGAGAAATTATTTGGCAGATCGTATTACCATTAGAATCAATGCCAGTAGAAAGAAATGAATGGGAACGCCACCAACGTCAGAGAAGAGTCAAAACACTTGCTGATGCAAAGCAGGTTAAAAAACCACCACAACAGTCTACAACAGCCAGACACACACTCCCATATTTACACCACATGGGTCAAAGGTTTACGGAAACAAAGAAAGTTTACTATGTAGGAATATTCAACAGGATACAATTACAAAACATTCCTCATTTCCTGTAAGGTTTTGAATGAAAGTTTGACAGAGTTCATTAATATTAGAAATTTTAACCTGAGTTCAGGACGCTGGTGATTATATTCCACTCTAGTTCACATTCCTGTAAACAATAGAAATGGGAAAAGGGAAAGAACCCATCTATACAAACATGACAAATGAAAGGGATGATTGATATTTCATGAGGAAGGGAAATAAATACTATACGCTATGAATTTCCATCACTCTCCTGTAGACTCTCAATATTCTGTGCCACAGACCTCCGTTGTTGTCCAAAAACTATTTGGAACACATCAGTGAGCCAAGGCCAATCTATTTAGACTCAAATATACCTCCAAGGGCATTAAATACTACACAAAATGTGGATTAATCCACAGCAGAAAATAGTCCCCTACAAATGGACCATTTTTCCAGATTAGGGAAATTGTCTACATGCATCTACATGCAATGTGTGTTCAGTCGAAATCAACGTTTTTTAGAGTTGGTGAAGGTAAGCTGATGGACTACAGCATTGTTGGTTTTAGTCTTCTCAGAGAACTTGTATTGGATGTAGCCCGAAAAACAACAAAAGGCAACACAAATTCACATCACTGCTTCACACAGAATACTGGTATAATATTGGTGAACTTTGACCAGCGAAGTTGCTGCCTCGACCAAAGGCAAATGCATGCATATGGCCGACCCCTAAAATGGACTACGAACCAGCAAACTGTGGCACCTCCTGCACTGCCCACCTGCATTCATGTACGTGTGACTGTAGCTGTGTGATTTATTTTTGACACACAGTAAAATCAAGGCACAGAGAGCAACACGGTGTCATCCAGCCAAAAACAGCAGTGGCTATAACAACCCTAAAATGACAAATTAGAAAACCAGTTAGTATGTATGGAATAAAGCTTGCATATAACTCACAGTTCAGGTTATTTAGCACAAATAATGGAGCAGAATACAGCAGCCGAATGACAAAACGGAAGGTAACTTTTACCTCATTAGGAAATTTACTCCCAGTGCCTTTTTTTGTAGTGAATTCCAGCACAACAGCTACCTATACACGCATAAAATGTGTGTGCCAAAGTGTTAAATCACCAAATGACATGGGTCAGTAACCCTCTAGACTGCAGCACAATTGTAAAAACAAATGAATGTTGCTGCTGTTCACCGTTCTGTTCTGTTTTTTTTTTAGACTGAGTTAGGTTCAACACATTAAAAACAAGGGCAAAACAATAAATATCATTAAAACTGGATTTACGTGGAAAAGTCAACACAACCTAGCCAGTCCTCCCTACATACTCTTCAGGGCACTCCTCACAAGAAAACAGCCCCCGTCTGATTTACAAGAGGGAACCCGTGGAAAAAGTTCCACTTATTTATGACAACTTTAATTATCTAAAATGTGCAGGACTTTATTTTCCATGTTTTGATACACTGGGAATGATTTTTAAATGACAAGCACTCCGGGGTGCTATGTGATCCAGAAAGTTAAGACAAACCACTCATACATATTATACACCCTGCAGGGCCTGGACAACAGGTTGCTTTAAAGCGCCTGGACTGAAAAAAGTACACTGGTCAATAAAAGTTTTTAAGGGTGTTCATTAGCCATTCATCAGCTTTAACCTACCTTCTATGAGACTAGCCTGTTCTACAGCCACATTGGACAGCATACATTAAGACTGAGATACTCAATGCTACCTTGTACATATCAGCTCCTGAGCCAGTCGTTTTCAGGTGTGTGCTGCCAGTCAGAGAGGGAGAAAGGGTGGAGCTTCTTAGCAGAGGGGCAGCTGAGAAGGAGGCTGTAATGTTGTAGTAGGAAATCTTTATCCTGACCTATTTTTGCATTCCTTCACAAGATGTTTTTGCTCCCAGTTAATGTGTTGGTCCAGTCTAGTTATATAATACACTTTCAGTTTAGGGCTCTGCAGATACTACAGAAAGGAAGAATTATTTGACATTATATGCATTTATCGCTCATTACTCCTTCAAAAGACCGTGCCCCGACAATATACAGCCACTGTGAGCACAGCAGAGAGACCTGTAGCATGACTAGCTTGCTAGATATTTATCTCGCACTCATGATACAGACTGAGCCAACGAGCTAAGGGTGCATTCGCTAATCCACATATTACATAATACTATGTCATAATACAGCTCAGTCTTTCTTTGGGGTTCAATATTACAATAAGGTAACACAAAAGAATTTCAGAAAAACACTCAAACCATAAACTTTCAGGGACTCATCAATATTGGCTTTGGGTTTAAATGTAATATTGTAAATGAGGGGAAATATGTAAATAGACATGATTGATTTTCATGATGCCATAAAATGCCTGGAAAACTAAATGCAGCCATGTTTCTCTGTCATGGTACAATCAAACCGCAGGACCACGACCTCTCAGTATTTGCTCCATAAAACTTGGTTTGTTTGCATTGAACCAGAAGAACCAAGCTGTAAATTCTTACAAGGGATGCCACCTGCCGCAGAGGGTTCAAGCCTCACAAAGAGGGGTGCAAAACATCTGAGGTCACCTTGTTTGGACCGAAACAGTCTGTGAGAGAGCAAAAACTGTGAGTATGAAGTCTTAAACCACCCCATATCCCCTAAATGGCTATTTTCAATAACTCCAACCGAACAAATAAACACCATTGGAGATTATGACCATGTCTCCAGGCTTGACCCTAAACAACAAGTGGATTCTGGCCCAGTATTTGGGAAATATTCAATGAAAGTATGGGACAGTTTGACCAGTCCCTTCAACTGCAGTTGGAAAAACTTGGGAAAACCTAGAAACTGCACGAAACCAACTGCTAGGATGACGAAAACGAGAGGCCAAAAGGGGACTCCCAGAAACCCACAGAGACTTTGCTTCATCTCAACTTAAAATCCATCACTTCCATGGAACACAGTGCGCATGAAAGCTCAGACTTTTCTGATAAGCCGGATCCAACCAAAACACTGATGTCATCATAAATATGGGCCTGGGCAAGAGCCTGCTAATGACAGATCACTGATTATTCATTTGACGTCTTCAACCCTAACTCAAGTGAGATAAACGCTCAACAAGTCTGTGATTTGCAACATCATAAATTTCTTTTATGATATCGTATTACTCGCAAATCACAAGTGAGAAGTCGTAATGCCAGCATTAAGGATGTTTTAGTAGACGCAGTCTTCTGAGCTCTGCCTGGACTCTGAGGCTTGATTCCCAGTTTTCTGTCATGCCTAAGGCCAAAATCCAGAGAGCAAACAACAACAACTATTGACGGTTGGTAGAAATAGAGAACAAAATCTGAATAAACCTTTAAGTTTTTACTGTGTTTCAGGTCTAATGGCCTCATCTGCTTCTGAGCTAATACAAAATATTAGCACACAGTGTCACACCCAGCAGTACTGTAAGGACCATTTATTTCCATCACTTTGCACAATATTTTGAAACATGTTGGAACTGGAATTTGTCCCAGTTGGGTTTGGCATATCCAATCAACTTACGACATGCTTAACACACCAAAGATTAAGCTTTAGTAACATCTTGAATCTACTATACCAAATCCATAGCACAGAAATCCACTTTTAAACCTAACTACTGTAACATGAAGGTTTCTCTAACAATAGTATCTACTTAGATCATGAAAGGAGCAACCATGAGTGTAACAATGGTATCACTTGTGTTATTGTACTTTGTTGCATGGCTTTCTGGCAGGTAGCTGCTTGAACGGGCTCTAATAGGATCAAGGAAGAAAAGCTGACATAAAAATAATCCAACATAACAATTTGCATATTCTTTAACGATGAATGGTACAGTTCACCAGATGTCACCGCTGCACTCTGGACGCAAATTCTGCAAGTTGCCCGTGCTTTCCAGCCACACAAAAGCTCTTACCAGGTGCCAAGTAAGCAAGGATCAAGTCTTAAACCACCCACATAGGGAACGGGACTGAAGCTTTTCTTTCACTTTGTGATCATGACCACTTTTTTGGGAGGAGTGATAAAAAAAAAAAAAAACTTTGGTCAAATCAAAAATGCTGGACATTATTATTATTTCAGCTAATGATTTCACAACAGGGATCAAAAGGTGAAGGTATAAAATAACCGAGGCAAAGGCAATAGCTAATTTATGATCGGTTTTATTTTTGTAATCATGTCATCAATTAGAAGTATCTATTAGAATTACAAAGGCTAGGGTGTATCAACTACAGAATAGTCCAGTGCATGTATTATTTCTGGAGTCCCAAAGGCCCTGCCCTACTCAACAGAGTCCCAGCCACATATCTTGTCTGCCAGGGCCCAACTCATTGCTCATCTGCTGTCTAGACTGCCTCCAGGCCTACCCAGCCACAGCCTGATCCAGTCAGCCAGCATGCATCTAACCATCCCTTTTGATCCCAACTGGCCGAGGCAGGTCACAAAGAAATCCACCTTCATCTGAGGAAACGGCAACCAATCTGCATTCAGTGGACAGATTTGATTTGTTTCAAGGGTGCTAAATTTGTGCCTGGACTTTTGGTAGAGCAGACTGCAGGACAGCTTAAAGAAATATTGAACATTTCCCCGTTTCCAGTTTTGTTCATTTTTCGCTAAGCTAAGCATCTCCTTGCTGTCGCTTCGTAACTAGTATGCATATTGATCTTCTCATCTACAAGAAAGTGAATAGCATATTTCTCAAAAATATTCCTATAAGATGTCAGACATAATAACAATCAGTAAATGGGGTTTTAAAAAACATATGGGCTGTAACAAAAGGCTAAACTTGACTCTCTTGTTTAAAATTCTGCATCTTTGTACAATATGTGCAAACCATAAATACAGCTTTTCAGAAAATCTCTGTATAGGTTGTTTTGGTTTTGGCAGCTCACTCCTGAGCCCCAAGTGATATTTTTTGTTACCTGCTGTCATGAAGATACATCATAAAACGTTTCAACTCTAACTTTAGGTCCCTGCTGGATTTTTCATGTTTGCCTGTCTCTCTCTCAGCTGACATATGAACCTCTTGAGAAATGTTTGTGTGCGACCACAGCCACGTCTCTGTCCAGTCTTACAAGGCCTAAGCATCAAAGATGGTTGTAAATGTCTTATAGATGAGTGAGAATATCTCGGGGCAAAGGAATGTAACATGTCAAAAATAGATACACAAACTGAGCGACTTATTTCTGAAGAAAAGGTCCCTCCTCTATAATCCTTCAGGTTTTTCCCACAGTCTAAAACAGTGTTTCGGAGAAAAGGGGTGTTTAATTGTGTATGTTCTGCTGACACAGGCTAATGTTTGTCAAGATTGTTTGAAGCACTTTAAAGGCCCTTGCATAAAGCTAATGGTGCAGAGGCTTGCTGGTTCTTCCATTTTCCCTAATGTCTCTTACTTAGAACTTATCGTAGGAACTATCCACATCATCAGGACAAAAGGGGACATTGTTCTTCCTAATTTAGCTGAATCTGGACCTCAGTGGCTCTCACTGTCATTCGCTGTTTACTCTTTATGTTCCCCTAATGTTTTTTACAGTCTGTTTCCTTCCTGTGACCGAGGATGGGGACAAAGTCACCTTAGATTCCACTGAGCGGTCAAACAACAGCCAGACTTGTATCTAGACAACAGGGGAAAAACATCCAATCTGGAACAGACTCTCTGTGGTCATGTTTGTGGAGGTCGCGCTTCAGTAAATAGAAGTATGTGACTTTGGGTTATATTGGGTGATCTTTCGGCAATAAGTACTGTAGTTACAGTACCAGCTGGCATCGTAGGCAGCCAGCTGGATTCTATGAAAAAAAAGTTACTTTATCAGTAATTTTATATTAGCACCTTTGTGTATACACAGTCTAAACACAGCAGGAATTTCATTTTGAATTAAACTGAAGCTCAGCAAGGGCCTCGCTTTGATCAGATGACCCAGATATTTATTGATTTAATTACTGTGCTTGTTACTCTTTGGACAAGGGAGGAGTAATAATCCACTCCTGAACTTCTGACGGGGACACTGGGTTGAAGCGTTCTCACCCGCAGGTTTTCTCACTGTCAACAAGCCTTCACCCCGTTAGCAGTTAGTAGACTGTGTGAAACATATAGTATTTGCTATGTAACTGCATATTCCACTGATACAATGTTTAACAGCTGTGTGTGGAAGAAAGCAGCCTGGACAGCTTGAAGTTAGAGACTGGGCTTCTTACCAATGTAAACCACTCTTGAAATGTCACTATTTCTTTTTGCCCCCTTGCCAACACAAACCAACTCATGACATCACAACTTCCCAACCCCAAAGCTGCCCCAATACAAATGCCTTTCGAAAAGCCGAAATACAGTATAAAACATATTTTTGTAGTAATAAATACTCTCTCTTTTGTCAAACTCCTGTTATTTATATTAGGCCTACTTGGCAAGGCTGATTAAAGAGAATAGTTCAACAGTTTGGGAAATATAATTTGCTTCCTCGCCGAGAGCTAGATGAGAAGGTTGATAGTGCTTTTCATGTCTGTACGGAAAGTATGAAGGTCTCACTAGAAATTTATTAGCTTAGCTTAGCTTAGCATAGAGACAGGAAACAGGGCAAAAGCTAGCCTAACTCTGTCCAAAAGCTGCTTCCTAGTGCAGTAATTAACCCATTATATGTCATTTGTTTAATCTCTCCAAAAAAAAGTGTTAAAAAAGTATTTCGTGGATTTACGGGGGTTGAGTGTCAGATTTCCTGGAATCTTGTCACTCAGCCAGGCTAGCCGCTCCCCCTGCTTACAGTCCGTCTGCGAAGACAACTGTCTTCTGGCGCTAGTTTTCTGTTCTCTGTACAGAAAGCCGAGGAACGTATTCCACAAAATATTGAACTATCCCTTTAAATTAAATTTACAGAATAAGTACACATCCAGATCACAACAGCCCGGAAAACAACTTACTCTCTCATCTTTCAGATTATTTTTTTTTTTTTGATGGTTTTGGGCTTTCAAGTCATATCAGACCTCTTTTTCAATCCATCCATTCACATGCTGCCGATCTCTAAGTGACTTTCCCATGCACGGTGGATTCTGCCAGCGCAGTAACAATAGCCTTGGGTGGAGTGCACAGCTGAGCTGGAGTCTACAGCGTGTGCTTTGATTGCTGGAAAAATGGACAGAGTGAGGAACCATCCTTAGGAGATTTTGTTACTTATTGAATTGTCGAGGTCAGTACACTATGCTCCAGACACAAGTCAGAAACTGTCCAATAACATTCATTTTGTTCTTGACCTGCATGGAACACAGATAATTGTCTGTTTTGGTTCTTTATTACAAAAATGTACATGACGCTCCATACTAGTCAAAACCACGCAAATTCTATTGAGTGAAAATGTCTTCCTGCAAAGGAGTTTTGTATTTTACTGGCTTGATTGGATGCATTTAGAAAGATAACCAAAGCAACACTTGTTGAGTCTGTCTATGGCCTGTAGGCAATTCCTCTTTCTTGCTTTCCCTCTTGCTCACCACTGCACCTCATTCTCTCTGCTGTACTGGCATCAACACTGGGCTTCGAGAGGCCTCCGGAGAGGGGGGAAGCATTGGGGAAACTTGGAACAATATATTGTAGGTAAATAAATGCTCTGTCTGAAAAAGAATGCCTTTCCAAAACAGACCCAAGGCCCCTCAGAGCAGCATGTGCCCCAAATAATGCCCTAATTACCCCTGTGATAATATGATAATAATGCTTCGACCTCTTTAGAAGTCACTGGGTTCACTGCGCAAACAAGGACCAGCACTCTGAGACTGAGGGAATATCATCTGGGGCCTTGAGGAGACTGCATGTGAAGAAACTGTGTTTGTGTGTGTGAGGGAGAGAGGGAGAGACATACAGTGGAAGTACAGTATTCTATCGAGCTTTTCCACAGTGAAACCAAACGTCTGCCTTGATTGTTTAGTCTTGGATCAGAAGATGGCCAAACAAACACGAAGATGGCGTGAAATGCCGCGAAGCAGGTGTATGTCAAGCTAATCTGATGATATGGACAATAATATGGCTATCATCTTAAGGATAGAATCTCAGCGTTGATGTCGATCAGAATCTTTGGCTGTCAGCCCGTGCTGGCTGCGGAGTGGCCTGACTATTGATACCAGATGAGAGGATGAGTCAAAATACTGAGCAGATGTGATGGTGCATAGTCATGACCCAAAAAAAAAAAAAAAAGAAAAAAAAAAAAAAAGAAAACACAATAGCATCATAGCTCAAAATATATTGAATGAGCTGGATAAACATATAGTTTTTCTTGGGCGTAGCTCTGTGGAGATGGTTCGAAAATATTTGCAGAAAAAGCAAGTTTTTACAAAATAAAATGCTCCTTTTCCTGCAAGTGCTCAGAGTTCACTCAGAGGTAGCTGATGATAGCTGATTTGGGTTTAAAAATAGGCTAACATGCTGTATTTTCCTCGTTGTGTACCAGCTTTTCCTCTCAGGTGTCAACAAAAAAAGCCAACATCACATCATGCTGAAGGCATCTTTAAACATTAAAATTTTTTTTTTTCCTGTTACATTCATGAGTTAACAGGAAAAATGCATTTCTGCTTAGTGTCCTGGCCTTAAGCAGAGCACTGGATCAGGTCTAGGAAGTCGAAGTATTCAACTAATCTGTCGTGATTTATCGTCTACCTCTGACAACTTTCCATCCCCGTGGAACCTTCAGTATATTGAGGAAGAGCGAGAGTGGAGAGAGTAGGAGCTGAAATGTATGGACGGAGTGAAATGGAGGAGAAAATCTTTGCTGTGTACGGCCCATGAGTGATATATCCCTTCCACCAATTCCAGCACCTGAAAAGGCCATCACTTCCAAGAAGATTTTTTTTGGGAAAGCACCAGTTGTCGGCAACAAGAGAGGAGGAGAGAAAGAGTGAGAGGGAGAGAGAGGAAAAAGGGGGGAGGAAAATTGTTCCTGCGTCACGTTTCTTTAATTTGTTCACCAGCTGCCAATGAAAATGATGACCTGCAGAAGTTTTTTTTTTTTTTTTTTTTCCTCCTCCTTGGCTCTGCATCTGCTCTAGCAAACCACACAGCTGGATCCACACACTGAACAAGTGTAATCTTTATAGTATAATGAATACGACAAAGAAGACTGATAGGACACATGGACTCGGCTCTTACACTGATATGAGCTTATGTGGATGTCCTGATCAGTGACCAGTGGGGCACGTGGGAGGTGAAAATTGAATCAGCTGCATATGGAGCTGATGTGATGCGACAGCTTTGATTGTTAAGAACCATTAAAAAGTTCAGGTTAATTCAACATATATATATATATATATATATATATATATATATATATATATATATATTTAAAATCACATCAATATTTAATTTTGCATACATCATACCAACTTCAGTCTTCATCATGCATGATGACCTTGATGCCATGATGAAGACTTGTACCATAATTCTTTTGTTTCCTTGTGTGAATCCCCCCCAAAAAGTAATTAGTCATTTAATATGTTCCATCTTCCTTGGTGCACTTTATTAATCAAATGTTGTCTTTCCAGATCCTGCAGCTGCACAAACTTAAAGCAGATGTCATGATGAAATTGGGGAAGATTTGCCGGGAATTGGTTTAGGAGAGACCAAACATATCCAAATTATGCAGTGTGTTTCAGGTGTCAAGGAGGGGCTGTGCGTCTACCTCCGAGGCAGGCTTCACTTCCTGCATCGTCCACTGCAATATATAAAAACCCTCAAAGACGGACTTCTCCCGAAGCAGTCCCAAAGTTTGCAAAGCGCACAAACTCCTCACTTTTGCAGCAGCCCTCCCTCTCTCCAAAGCATTACTGAGGCTTTAGAAGTGATACAGCCTTGGCAACAGCAGGCACCGGTACCGCTGCGCAAGACAAGGTAGGACACGGGGAAGTTTGAAGCTTGGTTAAAGCATGTCTGAATTGTAATACACTATATACGTGCGCAATCCGCGGCAATACTTTTTTAAAGATTTGTCTTCTTGCTTTCTTTTCAGATCAGTCCAACACGCGGGATATTCCGTCTTCCTTCAAACATAAAAAAAAAAAAACACAAACAAACATGAAACCTCAGTTATTTGCCGTAGACTTAATCCTTCTGTGCATATCATGCGGAGCAAGTGCACTGGCAACGAGCATTCCTGCTGTGTCCACGTCCAATTTCACCAATCTTGGCGCAGCGCACGGCTACGGAACAGACACCACGACTAAAATCAGGAGGAAGCGTTATATTAGTCAGAATGACATGCTTGCTATTCTTGATTACCATAATAAAGTAAGAGGGAAGGTGTTTCCCCCAGCATCCAACATGGAATACATGGTAAGTGAAAGCTTTCATTTTCATTCATTTTTATCGAGTGTTTCCACTCAGTGCATGATATCCGTAGAGCTCTGTTGAATATGTTACCAGACTGCATGCATCGAGTAAACTGATTTCTCATTGGAAGTGACTGTGTGACAGATACAGTTTTGCAAGGAAATAATGTGACAAATGTCTTCAAGTTTCTTGGGACCTTCAGCTGTTCAGCAAATTTCACTGCACTAGACCACCAAAGTAGTCACTTCCAATGAAAGAGGGGTCATGCATGGTGCCAGTAGCCTGCCGGCAGTGTAGTGTGGACAGAGCTGTAGTGGTCACTCGGTCACTGATGGGAAATTGCTGTAAAGGTTGAGTCCAAACATGCCTGCATCAGACTTTTAATCTTATCTATAGCTTATATTTTCAACTGCAGAGTAAAAATCAGTTTTTAAATGGAGAGAAGAAGTTTACTACTTTGAAAAGTTGCAGCAAAATCAGCAGCCAAGCTCAAGTGTTTCCTTTAAAATTGGCAGCGCCTTCATTTTCTAGTTGCGCTGGTAATAAGGTGCAAGCAAAGGTGGGTAAGGTTTCCTTGATAAAAGCTAATGGACTGTGACTGTTGACAAGTTTGGTTTCTGGTATTCTTAAAGCTATCTGACCCTCCTGTCTATTCAGAGAAAGTTACAGGGCAACTAACTTTGTCCGCTTATGTAACCGGTTTGATGGATGACTTTTGCATCCTTCCATGGTAACACCTGTATCAGTGCTATGAGCTCAGAAAGCGCCGACTCTTATCTCACGTCTCACTGCTGAATGAAAATCTGGTGCTTAGATTTTTCCATCCAGTTATGTAATGAGTTTCCATGTTCCCACCATGTCTCTGTGTATTTTTAGGTGTGGGATGACACCCTGGCCAAGACAGCCGAAGACTGGGCTCATGCGTGCCTGTGGGAGCACGGGCCACCTAACCTCCTCAGGTTCCTGGGTCAAAACCTCTCCGTCAGGACAGGACGGTGAGTGACCTTTGACTCCCCTCCCCCTCCCCAACATCTGCTGCTCCTCTCAGGGATGACTCTCTCTTCGCAGTCATGGTCGTTGCCTTGCAGCCCCCTTCTTCTTTCTCCTAAAAGTTTTTGCACTGTGACCCGGTGACTGCTTGAGGAATGCTCCTGTGACCCTTCAAATAAACAAAAGTTGTGTTTTCAGCCATGACCCATGAGGACAAAGGCGCATCCCTTTAGTGGGTTTTGACTTTCCATTTGGAAAAACAGGGCACCTTCATGTGTTCCTACACTTTAAGATTTTATTGAGGAACAACATGGGACTCATGGGGATAGAGTTTATTCTAGCTATTTCTTGTGATTTGCAGAGAGTTTTATAGTCTGGTTATTTTCTGAAAAAAAAAAAAAAAAAGAACACAAGACCAAAGCCGAAATACTATTCTGTTGTCATGATGCAACCAAATGATCCAAGCTGCCTTTAAACCTTGAGTTAGACAGGCACAGAAAACATTACGTACATATTTTGTACACTTATTGACATTCACAGTCTGGAGCCATTTGACTGCCAGGCCAATGTTCATCTGTGTGTACTTTGCAAAGGCAAGTCAGCATTTTGCCGTGCAGAATATGTCTTCCAAATAAACCTGGCCATTGTGAAAACAAAACAAACGCTGAAGCTCTGAAATGTGGCCAGTTTGTCAACTGTGAATGTGGTTTTAGGACGGTGTATATTATATTTCAGCACCTCAGGTTGCTTCATAGTTTTTTGTGGTCTTCTTTTGTGGTCACAGTGGCCACAAATCAAATTCGTATAGAAAAATTTGGTGGCAACGTAATGGATTTCAAAAACCGAGGGGGGAAACCAGAGCATGTGGAGAGAACTCACACAAATAATTGAAAACTGTGAATGCCCCGCACATAAAAGAGGCAGAATTGAGGTTCGAACCCAGGAGCTTCTCGCTGTGAACCAAAAGCTCTAACCATTTAGCCTACATTCTGCCCCATAGATACTATTTTTAAGTGTTTCTCACATCCAAGTCAGCGCCCTAAATGTTTCTGTGTTCATTTTTCCCCCTAAAATCAGACATAACCAAGGTTGATTGCTGTGATATGTACTGTGTCGTTAACTAAACATGTCTGTCTTCTGTTCACAGCTATCGATCCATCCTTCAGCTGGTAAAGCCATGGTACGATGAGGTCAAAGATTACTCTTTTCCATACCCCCGTGACTGCAATCCTCGATGCCCTCTCAGATGCTATGGACCCATGTGCACCCATTATACACAGGTATGTAGAGAACAATCAGTATTACCCTTGCCACTTTTTAAATGGTCTAACGGTGGCATTAATCGGGTGCTGATCTGCCTTTTTTTGCAGATGGTGTGGGCAACATCCAACAAAGTAGGCTGTGCTGTTCATACGTGCCATAACATGAACGTATGGGGTTCCGTGTGGAAGCGGGCAACGTATTTAGTTTGCAACTACTCACCTAAGTAAGTACACTGGGTAAACTGTATAGTTTGCTAATTACATGCCGTAAAGAAGCCTGTTAATTCCAGTGAACTTGGTAACCTGATGACGATGGGGTGACGACAGGCTTAATGCTGACACAGACCACTCTGTTCTGTGCTGAGTTGTGAAATGCCACCCATGTTGCTGGGAGATTCAGATAACCTCGATACAAGGCTGTGACGCGGTACTGCATTACCAAAGCTCCGGAGACCCGCGAAACAGAAGAAAAGATCTCTAGAAAATTTCAAGAATCAAAGCCTGTTTGGACTCGTGACTGACTTGTGACCTCGGTACTTTAATCCCATTGGTTTGAGACATATATAAGAGTAAAAGATTCAAGACGCGGATGACCTATTTTAGCTTGTTAATTAAAAACATGGCCACCATTTTTCAGAAACAAGCCTTTTCAGACATCTTAAATCTGGATGATGGCACAACATGTGACAACATGTAACTCCTCAGAGCAGCTACTAAACGGAAATCAAGTTGTCAATTGCAGTTTCCAATGTTCGGAAGGATATACTGATCCAAAGACAGACTCTATTAACACTCTGTATGTTTCTGTCTTCCAGGGGTAACTGGATTGGAGAGGCGCCCTACAAAGTAGGCGTACCCTGCTCCGCCTGCCCTCCCAGCTACGGGGGCTCCTGCAGCAACAACATGTGCTTCCCTGCTCTCAAGACAAACTACCTGCACTGGTTCAAATAAACACAGGTTTCCTCTCGACATAAGCTGACAACCTACAGTACCACAGAGACATTATTTTAATCCCGTAAGGATTTGCACAACATTCATGGACCACACTATTTTGTATATATGGGCTTATTTAAAAGACTCAAACATACATTTGAAGGCAGCAGACGATTTAGCGTTGATGATTTGTAAATAAACTGTAAATTAATTTCATTTGTATCAGAATTGCTATTACTATTTTAATTAATGAAATATAATTTATGTGTAAGAGTGGGTCCTTAAACACAGTATATACTGTATGTGGTGCTGCATACCCATTTGTTCTGACTATATTCGTTTTACCATTGACAATGTGGTAATTAAGGACATAACAAGATCATAGCTGCTTATACCTGGTCACTTTGGTGCTATGGGCATCACACCTTCGTGTTGCCTTCACAGGAATGTTGTGATGTAAAGATCAAAGCTTTTGACCTCAGAGGGTAAAACCTACACTGGCAGTGTCAGCTTTGTAGCTGTGTTAGCTAGAAGAGACTTCATACTCAACTCTGTTGCCATTTTCACTTGTGTCCTGCAACAAATTGGCAAATGTTTGTTGACAAAAGTGCACTTACTGTAAACTGAAAAAATATATGACTAAAGCAACTTACATCAGATCCAACATATACAACAGATTGGGAGGTCTTCATTTGAAGGCCTCGTATCAGCATGAATGACGCCTCTGTTGTTAAAAGCCATGTTTGTTTCGATATTTACACAGTGCATTTGCAGTTTCAATCTGCACTGATTTTCACGTCGGATGTTTCATACCTCAAGGTATTTCATAGGCTTCATTTTTCATATTTCCTGTAATGTTTATGCTAAAGAGAGCACATACAATAACTCTGACCCACATATCTGTTTTATAATCATTTGTACACGGTATATTGGTATATTATATACCAATATATTGATATATTGGACAAATCCATTGTTTATATTTTGTTATGATCACTGATGTAGTTTGTTTTTTGGAGTTAGGCACTCTAGTGCACCTTAATTGTTTGTAAATTTCCAAAATAGCAGGAAATTATTATTTTTTTGTACATGTAGATAATCATCATACCTAGACTATCTTAAAACAAGTATACTATAAGTTATTCATTTTTGTATGGGGAAAAAAAATATTTAATTCATAGTAATTTTGTACTGTTTTGTAAAAGGACTGTAAATACATCCAAACGATTAAAAAGACTGAATATGGTTCATTTGCATGTCAACTTTTATAATGAAAATTGGTAGCACTAGCATAATATTTGCAAGCCTTTGCAATTGCCTCAATAGTTTGAACTTTGTTCAAAAGGTATCAGAAAATTGGGACAGTTTCTCCTTACTATTCAACACAGAGAAGACCGTATCATCAGCATAAGGGAGACACTTGCAAAACAAGAAAGACACAAAAAATGTTGCCATTGATTCAAACTTTGGTGGGAAATAATGCATCAAAAATGGGAAAACATTTTCCGCACTGACTGTATTTAAATCAACATAAACAACAAGCTATTTATGCAATGAACTGCGCTTTTCCTGTTGTGTTTTGTATTTGCAATAAAATGATCTATTTTAACTGTGTTATTATTATTTTGTACAACTCAACACATGTCTTGCCTCAGGCCAAAACAGTATCATTGTCCATTGTCTGTGCTGTGTTGTCTGAGCTCTTCCTCGTGTCTGATATTGATTAGTTTCTGCCCCAAGTATCAATCTGGCTCTTTGATTCTCAGCTTTCACTTTCAATTAAAACAGTGCCATTTGTGAAGTCCCACATCCTGTGTATCAAAGCCTGAGAGGGAGAAGAAAAAACATGCTGGGGCTACATCTGAATCCTAATAAGAGATGGTTGACTTTGGCCCCATCTGTCTATGTCTACACAAATGAACAGACAACTGATAGGGTTTCAGGGGACCTTCTTGTTTGAGTTTGTCCAATGAAACCGTTGACCTTACTGAGAGGGAAAGACAGGGAGCAGAGTGGAATGCTAGTAGCCCAAAGAGAGGGAATGGGTGTCACCGCCAGACATACAGACTAAATCTAAAGAGTGCTTATGGAAAAGGACATTTTCTTGCTCTACAGGTTTAACATTTTGTATAGAAGATGATAGAGAAAGTAAGAGAGAGTTGGTAAGAGGTAGAGACAAACATAGAGGAGGAGAGAGCCATAAATGTTCTGATGTGTTGGGCAGATGTTGCTTTTTTTTCTCCAGCTGGGATTGCAGGATATGGTTCCGGGCCAGCCTGCATTAAATATATGTTTATGGGATTGACAGGCTATCAAACAAACAAACAAACAAACAAGATTATAACATGTTTTATTTGTTAGATAAACATCTGTGTTTGTTCAAGTGTAAACCGGGGCTGCGGAAAACATCTTTCCGTGCCGAAACTTTTGCTTGCACTCCAATGCGCTGCGCTTGGCAGGTAGGGTATATAACGCCTCATATTTTCATGCTAAACTTTGCATAGCGTGAGGTTTTAAAACCACTTCCTGCACTTTATTAAGAGAGCTTCATCTACGCAGCCAGCCTTAACGGACCAGCACACTCCCTGGAACCAACCAGAGAGTTTTCAAGGAACACATTAGTATGCATGGGAAAAAATGCTTCTGTCTGAGCAAATGCCTAACCCAGAGCCAAACAGATGATTGGTGGATGTTTAAAAAGGCACATCAGTGGGATGAAGAGCAAAAGCCGATGATGAGTTAGACAACCTGCTGCCGTCATTTACCTGGCTTAACAATTTGTCAAAGAGGCTAAAGCAAAGGTTAAGGATTTGTATTTGGGTTAGGATGAAAGCAGTCTCAGACGGCTCAGGCTTAAGAACAAAAAACAAATGGAGAGTGTAAATTGGAAAGGAATAATAGTGCACCATAACTCAATTATTAGTGTCCTCACAATTCATATTACACTGATGTTCTTGTATGTTTTAACTTTATTATAATTCTTGGACGCCTCTCCTGAACATCATTCAAACTTCAAAATGTTCAACGTTCCTCGTGACACTTCAGCTGCTTTTACCCATCACCTTGACCCATTTTTCTCCTTTAACTGACACTTCAACTGCATCCAGATGTTACACTTCACTAAAGTCAACTAAATTATCAGCTATTTTTAGCACTTACACTCACCTCGCATCTGCTTTCATGTCTTAATCTCCAAATCACATTTCAACTGTTTTTATCACTCCGATGTCAGCTGACATCAGTATTTCACCTTTCCACATACTTTCACATATCAAGATCACACTTTTTTATTCTTTTATTGACAGTACAACTACTTTAGACATTACACCGCAAAGGTAACTTCTTTCACCGCTTACAAGTCAACTGTCATTTTGAGTGATCCCATCTCTTACTCTTTCGACTGACATTTCAGCTGCTTTATTCTCTTACTCTTTAACTGACAGCTGAACTGCTTCCACCGCTTACACACCAGCATGACATTTCAACTGCGTTCATCGCCATCTTCAACTGGCATTTCAACTCCTTTCAGTACTGTGTCATCTCGAACCCATCCACGTCTCAGGTCTTCACCTTTAAACTCATTCAGGTCCTCTAACTCAGAGTTTCCACTGTTTACACGCCATTTACTTTGACGGCAATCGGAAATCCACTAACTGGCATTCATTCTTTCCATGTCTTTCACTTTCAGCTATCTATCATCCACGCATTTATTTTCAGCGCTTTCATTTAAACTGATACTTCTATTTTGTCTTTGCTTGTTTGCCTTTATTATGCTTGGTCTGATGGTACTCTGTTGTGCTTTAGCTCATGAATTCCTCATCCAACCGAGGGGAGTTAAGCAAGAAGGATAAAATCTTTGGAGCTCAGTTTCAGCCCAATATGAGAGGAGATAAAAACACAATCAGAAAGGCAGAAAGAAGAAACACGGATTTTCAGTCTCCAGTTGTTGCAGCAATAAATCTGTCTAACTGGCTTATGCTATCAGCCGGTGCCAACACCGAGTGAGGCCACGATGACGCATCTATAAACTCATCCGAAGGTGCACCACTTTTCCTAATAACACACGTGAATTACTGACCTGTCAGATAAATTGTTATTGCTAAAACTGCTTCGTCTCCCTCAAGTGTGAAAGTGGTGAAACGTTTATTTGGAAAGAAGATGGAGACTTCATAGGGACCACGGCAGAGTGATAGATTATTAACAGGGAGCGTGTGAGGCTGAGGTTCCAAAATGTGCAAGCAGCCATCCAACTCCAATAATGGGGAGAAGTATGAGAAAGCGTTTGAGTGAGTACGATACCGAAAAAGGGAGATAATTCTTTTGTGAAGAGAGCTGGTTGGTTTGCTGGTGTTTGTTGTTGTGCAGCTGCAGAAAATCTTCTCTCCTCTCCACTCTTCTCCTTCCTTTATCGTCTCTGTACTCCACAACCTCTCTGCCCTCCCTGACTTCAAGCACTGAATGGTTGAAAACTTGGCTTCTCTGTGCCTCGAGGGGGATATTGGGAGAGGATTCCTTCTAATCCATTGTATTTTTTCCCCCTTTTTCTTCTGTCTCTGCTGGAAGCACAACAACTGTGTTTATTTTGCTCCCCTTGCAGTTCAACCATCGGAAATGCAGCCCGTGCCCGGCTCCAAACCTCGCTCTGTCCTCAAACCTCCTCAAAATCCTCGCTGCCCTGCTCAGTGTAGCGAAACAGTGCTGAAAAATCAGATTCTGGATGATATCATTATTCACCTCGTTATCCAAGCACAAATAGTTTAGCTGAAAGTGACTGTAGATGGGCCTGCAGAGTGTCCCAGCATCCAGCCAGGTTTTTACTACCTGTGTCTAGAGGAGCAGAATTTAAATGAGACGGAGTCCCCTCGTTGCCAAACATCTCTTCCTCAGCAGTTGGGATGTTTGAATGCTGAAGGTTTGAATAAATATCATCATCATTACTGAACAAATTATCTTGACAAAGTGATCTCAACTCAAGGTCCGCTTACTCATTCCTTCTGCTGCTTTCGGCCATGTGACACACTCAGTTTCCCGTTTTTGCTCGCTCTCGATATCGAAACTCGTCATTATTCGGTGAATTTGTAGACTTCCAGCTGATCTCGACCGTTCGTTCTTGATCTGAGAAACAGCAGTACACAGCATCACATGTGCCAAAACTGCTCAACTGCGTTTTAGTGTTTACACTTCTGTGACAAGAGATCAAATCCTGTCTACTGATGAAGACTGGGCGACACTGTCAAAAGGTCCAGAACAAGCCAGTAAGAGGATCTTGAGCTGAGTTGTACTGTGTAAGGCAACAAATGACATCAGATTTATTGGAGATTTGCCTGAAAGTGGAAAAAAGGGGGATGCTCATTTAATATTGTATATATTGTATGTAATGTTTATACATAAGGATCTTTACTATGGCCACATTTTCACGAATTTCATAGAAAACAGCCACAGATATTAGCAATACAACTTTTAAACTAAGGCAAACTAGCTGTATTCATATCTCTGACATGTGCGTAGGTCATGGGAGAGTATGTTGACATATGTGTTTGCCAGAGACTGATGTCATCTACTTGAAGCATGTTTTGGGATCTCCTCAAATGTTGGCATGTACATGTTAAAACCCTTTCACTACCATAAATCTCTCAGGGCAACGGAGTTAACTGCAGGGCACGGTTTTGCACTCCCTCTTTTGAGTTGGATGCCCTTACTTCAAACAAGGAGTAAAAAATAAAGCCTTTCCAGGTACACAAATCATTTGCGGTGTCTCACTTGTCTATTTTGGTCTGTTTGTTTAGGATAGTGCCACCAAAACGCGGGGAAATGTTTCATTTCTCACCGTTTTTCGTGGCTGAATTTACCTGTACTCCCTACGCTAGCAATACAAGCAAGCTGTGCTTATGATTCATACATGAAATAAGACACCATTTGGGTTTGAGCGGAATGGCTTATGTTATGGTCACTTTTCTCGTCTAGTGACTTTTCCTTGGCAAAGTAAGCTCCTTACATGGTCTAGTAAAACATAAATAAAGCATATCTGGCATACCTCAGTATAGATATTCCATTTTATGACGAAGAACATAAGCTGGTGTTATGTCATAAAACTGTATAGTCTATATTCACCTCATATGTGACATTAAAAGTAATCACATGTTGTCTGTCAGACCCCGGTTGTTCTCTACCGCAGCGGCCATTAGAATAAATCTAGAGTATGTCCAACCCCGAGACAGACTAGACTTGACCCTTCTGGTTCAGTCAGAGAACATAAACTGAGGCAAAGGTGGGCCGTGTTCTGTGTTTGCCCTACATATCCTACTGTAGTCTTTGTCTTGGACGAAGCCACTGCGGGGCCTAGCAGGGACTTCAGACGAGCGACATCCTGAAGCTGCAAGACACGGGCCAAAATCAATGTCCTCTGAGAAGCACAGCGCTGGGAAAGTGCAGCATAATCAGATGGGCTTTCCTCCTATGCTCTAAACTTTCTTTTATACCTGTAGTCACAGAGGCTTTGATTATTATACTGGCTTATAGTTCATTTACCTATTTTGGTTTCAACATATTGTAGCATTATGCAATTCCTTCTAATGGGATGGCCTGTGCAAAACACAAGACGTTTGACGAATGTCTCATTTATTACCCCAACTCATAAAAGCAACTCTTGCAAAGTTCATTTTCATATTTATGACTCAGTCAAAGAGAAAGTGTTTGGATATCCTATGTGGCAAACCAACCCACGTATCAAATCCAAGAAAATGCATGGTAATTGCATTCTCTCCAGAAGATGATATTCAATGACACTACACTGAACTACACTTGGCATCGTTGTGAAATTTCTTGGTTTCAACTGGTCTGTACCACAAGCAGCAATCCATGAAACATTCAGGACAGAGAAGCAAAACACACTCTGAAACAGCGTAATAGGAGTTTCTGGTAGAATTACTTAATTGGAGGCTTCATGAAATTTGACATAAAACAAAGGGAATTTGGGTACCCACAATTCCCCAGCTCTCTGTGCCTCCACATGATCAGTTTACCAAGATTTTAGTCTTTCTGCTTGGTCAAGATCTTACTGTAACAGACTAGGGGACGGATGATTGCCTCAGCAAAGGAATGCCAAAAGTTGCCTTTGTGGTGCAAAAGTGGGTAAGCTGAAGTATTTTCGTTTGTCATCATGAACTAGTTTTATGTTTTTTTTTTTGTTTTCTTTACTTTTCCAACCTGATCTCTTGAGGGATGCACTTTGTTTGAAAGTCAAACACTGACACCTGGTGGAGGACTGTCACACGCCACGTGCTTTTCAAACTTATTCACCTTTGGATAGAAGTTTCTGATGATGAATTACTGATATTTTACGGATCACAAATAAAGAATAAAGTATATTAACTGGATATTGAGTTTTTTTCCAAGATGCGACAAACACTGGAAAACACACAGAAGTATACATGCTAAGAAAGGATAGCAGGTAGATGTTCTGTGAGGAGGATAATAGGTTGAATGAAAGAGAAAGTAAGTACAGTACAATACTACTTACACATTAATGCATCAGTAAAGAAATATAAACTCTCATGAGGGCCATTTTCCACATATTGAGTACCTTCACTTTTCATACTTGAAAAAAAACTTGTGTACTTTCAGTTAAGTATAATTATTTCAAGACTTTTACTTGTAGTAGTTTTTATAGGAGTATTTTTAGATTGTTTACTTGCATCACTGTGAAGCTTGGCTATGTGAGTTAAACATCAACACAACATGTTGTGCATGAAAATGTAGCGAAAAAGAGGGAAGGAGAGACACAGAAAATACAGTTATCCTACTTAATGATGATCTGTGTGAATGTTACAGGTTGTAAGGACAAGCACGGGGCGGTAACGCAGTTTAATCATTTATTTTGAACGTTAAAGTGTGTGTAAACCTCTCCAATGACACCTGTGTTCAACACTGTGTTCAGTGCTTACTGATGCATTGGCATCCCATCGCCACAAGGGGGTAGAGGCAGACAAACTAAGCCAAACTGACCTGAAGTGGATATCTGAGGCAGCCTTCTGCTGAACACTGCTGATAATGTCACAAAAGCAATGATGTAGAACGCCTGCCAAATGACCTTGATGCTCTTTACTCCCATTCTCACCCCGACGCCGTTCCAACGCTCTGACCTCAATTCAGCTCAACCAGAACCATTAGGGAGCAATGTGCCAGATAACATGGGCCAACAAAAAGTGTTCTTCGAGAGTGTTTGTGTGGCTTTCTGTTGTGTCCAGAGGCTACTGTTGTGTGGATGCAGGGTCTGGCACGGCTGATGCATTCTGCTGGGTTCATGGGATTTCTCGCAAGACCACATGCTGAATGGAGGTGGTACCGAATGGAGCATCTGGACCCGTGGTTTAACAATGACTGTGTGGGTGAGATAGAAAGAGGGAAAAACAGAGAGAGAGAAAAGCAGAGGAATGGAAAGTGAATGTTTGTGTGCGTGTGTGTGTGAGGGAGAGAGAGCGTGCGCGTGCACCCACCAGACAGAAACACACAGGTAGAGAGGAGGTCTGATGTGAAAGAAAAGGAAAGATGTGAAATATTGAGACAGACAGCACAGCAGGAAGCAGTGCAATAAAAAAAAAAGACGGGGATGATAGAGCTGCTACCACAAGAAGCCCAAGCATGAAATCATTTATATTGCTCTACCGCAGGCGAAAATAGTGTATATTTACTGGCAGGCATTGTAATAAACATTAATCAGAGAATGTCTCATCTGTTACAGATGACTTGACCTAAATTACCACACTGTAAATCTTATAAATCCCTCAGCAGTTGGTAAATATTTCCTTTATCCACACAATTTCATTTTCATAGTCAGGGTCAGAGACATGCTCTTACAGTCAGTCTGTATATTTCAGCCATAGCCTTAATGTAACATCAGTCACTTTGCAGCCCAACCCCATAAAACATATTTTGAGTGTTTAAAATGATTGCATGTTTTATGTATCGACTCATATTTACGTTATAAAAGGCATGCGCACCAAAACACACCCACCCTGTCACTCCTTCGCTGCCTCACCTCTCACTCTCGAGCAGGGACACACATACGCATTTCTCTTCCTCCCCTGTCACACACACACCTAAATGTAGAGCAACATTAATTCTATAGCAGATGAATGAGCGTTTTTGGCGGCACTTCCCTCCTGGGAGTTGTGGGCAAAGCGAGAGCGTTGCTATTTCAGCTGCGGTGTGAGAGAGGGGGAGCCTGCCGGGTCTGACCGCAGATAGAAGGCTGCTGCTGGAGCTGTGGCCGAGGCCCCTGCTACTGACCCAGGGAACAGACAGTAAACTCTGGGTTTATGGAAGTTCAGAATGCGGTGGGTCCCCAGTGTGAGAGCTCTTGTATCACATTCTGCACATATACAGAAGTAGGTTAGACGACAGGGGCACCCTGTGGAGGGTTTTTTTTTTTTTTTACATCTATGGTGTTTAGTAGATGTGGTGCATCTTAACAAAGTCCAGTGGTTGACTGTAACTAAGTACATTTACTCAGGTATTCTACTGCAGTACAATTCTGAGGTACTTCACATTCCCGTTTCTGTTACTTTATCCCTTGATTCACTACATTTCAGCGGATAATATTGGAGTTTTTACTCTACTGCATCAATCTAAGTGGTTTTTTTTTTTTTAGTTTTGCAGTAGCTGTGACCACTTACTCCGGGTATCGACACAGACGCACACAACTTCAAAGCAGAAAATTGTATTTGCCACAGGGTGACACACTGCCATTGCCATGTCCCCATTTTAACCGTGGTCTTGTAAATGTCATGAGAAGTCACCGGGGCAGGTTAGAAGGGCGCAGTGCAATGTAACTGAAAAAAAAAATCAGGCAAAGATAGAAGATGATGTTTCATTCTCCGGGAAGCAGGTAAACCCAGGTAATTTCTTCTTCAATCGAAATCAAAGTCAAACACAACATCCTGGAGGAGAAAGGTTCTGTGAACTTTAAACAGAATTACCTAAATGTAGGCAGTCAGTCTTCAAAGTCTTCAAGTTTTCCCAGTGCGTCCCACCCATGTGCTCTGTGTCCTCCTGCTTTCTTTGTTCTTCCTTGGTGGTGGTCTCCATGGAGCTTCCCTGTACTCCCTCAATCAGGTGGCTTCAGCAGCTACACCTGTCTGAGTAATGAGGCCCCCTGGGAGATGTAGTCTGCCAAAGGTGACCATTTTGTGATGCAGCCAGGCAGTCAGTCTTGAATGGTAAATGTACAATGCTAGTCCGTTACTACATGCTACTACAGCATTAACACAAATACATAAAACACCCAGAACCTCCATGCTAAATTTCAACCTCCTTGGATGAAAAGGCTGAGTAAATTTTGTGGACTGACCGACACAGTGACCTAAAGGGGTGCTGGTTGTAGCTATAGCATCTGATGCAATTATAAAATTCAATGCAATACAAACATTGTTAAAGATTGAACCAGTGGTTTCTACTTTTTAGCAACCCCATGAGACATTTCCCCTCCACACTCCTCAGGATGTTTCATTTACGTAAGGTCCATTATTGAGGCCCAAACTTGTCAAATGATCAAATGATCCACTATTTAAAGGCAAAGATTAGAGAATAGCAGAATCTACATTTGATGCATACGTATTAACAGCCACGGGTGACATTTTCCTGCAGAATAAATACTTCCACTGTTGATGCTTTTGTTGATAATTTCCCTCTACTTTTACTTTGGTAGGATTGTAAATGCAGAGATATTCTGTATTGTGTACTTTTACTGAACCAGTCATGTCTTTCCCAGCTTCCAGCAACCATGCTGAATCTGAAACTTGACAGATTATGAGTCTTACAAAGCTCAAATATATCCACGATTGAGAGTCATAGCTGTCCATTCAGTCCCTGACTCACCTGACAGCTAAGTGCCAAAAAAAAAAAAAAAAAAAAAAAAAAACATTAGGGAGTCATGGAAACAAGGGGATTAACTGAAAAAGACAGAGCAAAATCACTACTGGCACATGGCCCACTTGGCCAAAGTTTGGTTTATTATGTTTGTCAGGTAAAATACAAGAGGGTTGTGTCTCCCCTTGTGGAAAAGTAAGTCTGTATAGGGGGCAACCACATAGAGACCTGGTGATTAGCTACTGTTTCCACATGTGCCACAGCTACCAGTGAAAATGACCAGATGACAAAAGACAAAACCTGCCTGTTTCCATTATGGAATTTGCACTGTGTTACAGCAGGAGGGGAAACAGTGACGACAAGTTCAGGCTTTGGAATTAACAGAGAGTTGGTTTGTGTTTTAATCCCCCAAAGGAGTCACCTGTGAACAGTTAGACCCGAGAGAATGGGGCCACTTTTGCTGCAGGCCCCTCATATGAGGCAGATCTGGTTTAAATTAATGTTTTGTTTTGTTTTGTTTTTTTCAAAACAATTAGTTACCAGATAAGAAGGAGACAGACAGTCAACAGTTTTTGAGTGTGTGATACTGTTCTGAGGATAAAATAACAGAAATCCTACATAAAACACACATATCACAGGAAAATTAGCAGATTAGCAGAACCATAATAAATAAATGCAATTAGGTCACTGTTAACTCACAGTTCAACACAGTAAAGATAGGAATGTTATAGAAATGTGACTTTCTGTGACTTTTTAACTTGCTGAGCACAACGGCTGCAGAAAGTCTACTTGTATTATAAGCTACTGTATACACGCACGACTTGCACAGAGGTCTTGGCATGAACGAGGGGGCCGTTTCCAACCTTTGGAGAGAGGCGTGGTCAGGGGCGGCACTCCCCAAGCGCAGCCAAGTTGAGGATAAAATGTGGATAAGTGATGCTTTAGCGGCTTTGGCGCAAGTATCCCGAAAGAAGAAAGAGCGACTCTTCCATTTTCCCCCTGAACAGATGAAAACGGAGCGAAGCCACCGCATCAGAACTCTTTGATTTATGTCATATGGCAGCCGGCGGCACACTCATCCTCGTTCCTCCACCTGAACTCTGCAACTTACTTTGATTTCTTTGGATTTTTTTTTTTTTTTTTTGTGTCTTCTACTTGCTGCTGAAGTTTCCTCACAGCCAGATCTCTGTCAGGAGCTCAAGAGAGCGGGCTGCGTTCCAACTCATTTAAGGTAAATGATATCTAAAGTCTACATTAAATCACACCGCTCCATTTCTGTTTCAAAATCCATTACTCTTCATATTTTCCATTAGGTATTGGCACGTTTAATCAGCCTCTGTCAGCATTGCAGCATGCATACCAAGAAAAAGTTAATCTTAGAGTGTATACATACAGAATTGTGAATGCATTAGCTACATTATGCATCATTCTGTGCATATTTATTACAGCTGTGCTGCGTAATGTGATTTGAAATGCAGTATGTACTTTGAATTGCTCCCAAGCTGTCTTTTTTTTTATTATTATTATTTATTTATTTAGGAGAAAAGTTGTAAAATCTTCAAGGAAGTTCAACACTAGTAGTGATTTCTCTAATCCACACACTGACTAGTCATCCCCAGTCTGCCAGTGTACCCCTAGTGAACCTCATGAGGTTTCCCAGTGGCACTGCACCAGACCAAGTGTCTGCAAGCCAATACGCTCTGCTCACCAAGTTCAATATTGACCCAAGATATTCAGCAAATTTGATACAGAACACCAATTCCAATCCTTCCAATAATCCTGTTTTGCTCTCTGCTCTCGGCTCCTCTGCCAGCTTACACTGTAGACGGAGAAGAGTGTCTCTCTGTGCTGGCCCACACACACACACACACACACACACACACACACACACGTCTCCACTCCCATCCGTCCTGTCTCGAGTGTTAGAGGATCACCGCCATCGCTATCTGCAGCACCTAACAGGATGAGGCACGTTCTGCGCTGGCTGAGGGGCGTGTCCCTGCTCATGCTCCTCCAGAAGGCCACCTCTATGGTGATGCTCCCTAACTCCACAGGCTGGGAGCAGATTCTGGACAAGTATCTGGACGAGGAGGGGGACTGGTGGGAGGCCAAGCACAGGGGGAAGAGGGCCATTACCGACAGTGACGCTCAGCTCATCCTGGACCTTCACAACAAGCTCCGAGGCCAGGTTTACCCTCCCGCTTCCAACATGGAGTACATGGTAGGTGGATGGAGGATTCCCAGAAGAAATGCACACACACTTTATATTTGTTAAAATGCTTTGACCCCATTCTGAACTCTATAAGAGTCTTGTACACTTTTGGACCCTATAGCTTAGTGAAATGACCCAGTCACCAGACCGGCTGGCGCTTGTCCCACTTGGCTCACATACGAGCAGCATGCCAGCATCTAAGCACCTTCACACTTGAGCCCCCCCACCCCTCATATGCACACACATGCAATCTGTACCCATGTGACTTTGATTGTTTTACCAGAAGAGAAGAATTCCACCGACTTGCCAATGATCACATTACTACTGCGTTGTTGTTTTTTTTTCTTTCTTGTGCTAAGAGATTTGTTTGACTTTATCCTTTGGCCATCACGTGTGTGTACAGCGCCAGATCACTTTTCACAGGGCAATTAGAATCAGAGCACGGCACCAGGCCTTGTTTTACCAGCTGTCTACCCCCCACTAAACACACGCATACACACACACACACAGGCGCACCACACCTTCTGAAAGCCTGCACTCCACAGATCTGGAACTTTTCCAAATACACTACATGTGTAAGGCACCGCTCGCCCGCCACAGAGCATTGCTACCAACAGCACTAAGGAGGTTAAAAATCAATACAGTGTGCAGAAGGTAATGATGTTTTATCATCCTTTCATCTCCACTTAAGGAGCTACAGAACAAAAGGCAGTATTATTCTTGGTAAAGGCAAATAAACAGTTCCTGCTGGGGGCAATTGCTGGACTGTGTAATTGTATAATTGAGAGGCTGGACTTCAGGACCCCTTTTGTGTGTGTGTGTGTGTGTGTGTGTGTGTGTGTGTGTGTGTGTGTGTGTACATGTACGTGTGTGAAAGCACCACTCTGCCTGGCAGGCTTCTGGTTGAGGCACACTCTAGTGGAGAAATGCTGAGCCAGCAGCGCACAGCTCCTTTCTACTGTCTCCTGTTACAGTTGGCTGTTTTTTTTTTTTTTTTTTTTTTTTTTTTAGCTCCAGGGGCACCCAGGGGTGAAATATAGAGAGGCATGCAACAAGAGGACGTGAGGTGAGAGGAAGAAGAGTGAAAGTTAGCAAGGAATACGGCGGGTAAATAAAAATAGAGGTGCGAAAATGACGTGGGGAGATTTGTGCATTGAAAAGGAGAGGCGACGAGAGGCAGATGGGGGGGCCGGAAAATAGCAAAAGAGGAGTCAACCTAATTGAAAAGAAGGTGAAAGAGGTTGAAAAAGGAGTGAGGCGAGAGGAAATGAAAACATTTAGAAGGGGCGTGAGGTAAAAGACGATGACTTGTAAAGATACGTGCCGGATTCTTGTTTACAGCTCTGTACATGTCAGTGACATTTTTCAGGCCGCATGTTAAGTGGATTTGAATGACTTTCGGCGCTTTATTTTGAAAGGTGCTCCACATTGTCCTGATTTTCCCGCTGTCTGTGTTGAACCGCTGTCACCTTTCAGAAACCTCACAGCGTCAATGTACTGGAAGACTTCATAGACATGCTCCCCTGCCCTTCCCTCCCTCCCTACACACCCATGCATGCAGATGCGCACAAATAGCCTCGCACACACGCACAGCTATTCGCCCATCAGCTCTGTTATTGTCTGCTATTGTATTAAATCACAACCCAACTGACCCTCTGTGGCAATCATCACAGAGACTCAGAGATAACATCAATTCAAATCCCCCTCTTTCCTCCCCCTTCATCTGTTTCCTTTCCTTGCCCTCTCTCTCTCTCTCTCTCTCTCTCTCTCTCTCTCTCTCTCTCTCTGCCTCCTCTCCCCTTATCCCTGTGGCTCCGTTCCCATTCTGTCATTATCCAACACAGAGGCCCAAAAAATTCCCCGGATAAGCATTCACACTCCGTAGCGATCCACAAAGCTTCAATGCGTCTTCAGTAGGGGCGACAGCGGCTCTGCCTCTCACTCAAATGTTGACCCACAGGTATAAACAGAGAAGTGTCAGTGTTTGAAGCGCCGCAAGACAAACAGATGGCATCATGGGAGAAAAAAGGCTCCCCACCTGCCTTGATGTTTAACTTGGCTTTGCCGGGCTGCACTCAGGTCTGAGGTGGCGGTGATGTTAGCGGTTCAAGATAAAGCCGTATTGACGGTTTTCTGTTTGGGGATGTGTCAGAGTTGTGCTGCAAGTGTCGGACGCTTTAATTTATTGCTGGATTATGTGGCTGTTCAATCAGAATTAATTATTAACAGTAATTAATGTCTAGACTAATAAATATGCCCTGAATTAACTTCAGCCAAGATGTTTGATTATAATAATGTGGACAGGCATTAGAAAATACTGGTTTAGATGAACAAAATTGACAAATACATGAATTTAAAAAAGTCATTATTAGATTCTAGTGGCACAACATTAATCAGAGCGTCCTGTAGCTTCTCCTGGAGATTGCCTCAGACCTCACAGGCCTTCTGGGAGATTGAGTCTCTCCCGTGTGTCCTGGGGTTTTCCTCCACGATTGGTCAGCTGGTTACACCCAGAAAACATCCCTTCAATGGAAAGGGAAGTCCACTGTCTCCTCTAGATGTAAAGGGCAGTAGCTGATAGCATGAAAAATACCTTGATCCTCCAAAAAATCTCTTACCCTAGCTCCTAAGAGTGTTTCAGTCAAGGTCATGCTCCAGTGAAGCCAAGAGAACATTATCCCAAAATAGCAGAGATGCCACCTTAATATCACAAAACAGGAGACTCTCTGGGCCTCACCTGCACAGGCTGCATCCTGTCCACAAATATCACAAACTGGAGCGGCAACAAGGTGTACCCTTGTGGGAGTGCGGTGCCCACACTGAACCTGCTTGTTGTAATGCCAAGAATGTAAACATAGCTCGTGCTCCAAATGCACCCAAAAACGAAAAGCTCACAATAGCACCATCCACAAATACTTCAGGGAACGTGGTCATAAAACTTTGAGGTGCTACGAGCCAAAATGAATTCTAAAGATGCTACAGTTTTCTGTAAAGTCCCCTCAGGCTTGAGGCTTGATACTTTCCTACTTTCCACCTTGCTTGTCCTTGTCTTACCTTCACTCCTGGAATGCATCTTCTGGTTTTAATGTGTGCCAAAGACACACCCCTGTATGCCATAGATCAGATCTGAATATTACAGTCAGGTTTAGGAGTTCCTTATAGTTTTGTCTCACCAGCTTTCTCTCTTTCTCATACCTGGTTTTTCTGTGATTCCTGTTTTGCAGCTGCAGCCTCTTTGGACCGTTGATGATTCTGTGCTGCTTTCGTGCAGTTGTTCTCTGGAGGAATTGTTCATCAATGATAATATCGATAATGAGACTTACAAGATATTGTAAAGCCCTGATCAGACCATGTCAAAATATCAGGCTGACCTTATCATTTAGCTGTCGGGTTCACTCATAATGTGCATTAAGTCAGGCAGCTTCCTGTTCAAGTTAAGCCTACAATAACTGCTTGTGCTGTTCTGGTCGAACTATGTTCCTGTTATAACAGATCATGATATAGATCATGGTATTCTCTGGTTGACAAAATTCAGACAATGGTCAGCCTCAGGACCTCTATTGTGAGTTGATGTGGGCTGGAATGCTATGAACATTCATGTATGCTTTACATTTACACATACACTCGTTGAAACAAATAGCACATACTCACTTTACTTTACTTTACTTTTTTTTTTTTTTTTTTTTTTTTACTTCTGTTCACTTTTCCTACCTTTAAGTTTATTAAATCAGCATCCCGGCACATCTTCTCTTCTGTTCTCTGTCAGGTTTTTTTTTTTATTTAACTACTACTAAGTTCACTTTCTCCAAGTCTCATATTTCTCTCCTGCTTTTTTAGAACGTCTCTGCATGCACCATTGATTATGAACACAAAACCCAATCTTGCAAAGGAAGAACCCTTTGGAATGCAACCAGATGACCGAGGAAGAAAGAAAAAACAAAAACAAATCAGGCCGCAAATGAAGTGTTAAGCGAAATACACAATGCCGTGTGCACGGTGCTGAAAGACTTTAGCAGGGGAGGTGTATTTCTTTACGGGCCCCAGCAGAAGTGTGGCTAGGGTGGGTGGTGGATGGTGTGTGTGTGTATGTATGTGTGTGTGTGTGTGTGTGGAGGGGGGGGTCTTGGTTACAAGGTCTCCCCTGCTGGGATAACTGTGCAAACAATAGCAGCTTGACAAGCCGGCTGCACTCTGTACCAGATTCAACAGCTGAAAAATATGTGTCTTGGTCGACACTTTCAGGGCCTGCTGTCTCTGCAAGTTTGAGTTCCTCAGCTGGAAGGGTGCTGCTTCTATTTATTATTATATAACAGAACATCATAAATCATGTCTTTGTGATAGAAACCATAATCAACCACATTCCCCTACAAGACACCGTAGCCAGAGTTTTGGTCGTTTTTGGCTTGAGACTTTCTATAGTTGTGGCCACAGCTAAATGTTTTCCGACCCATAGCCATTCATAAATTGTCAAAAACTTTGTGTTGACCCCGCTCAAGTACAGAATGTCCTACGTGCTGTGGTTTGCAGATTGTTACCACAACTCAATGCAATGCGTTTTCGTCTTATCAGTGTACGCATTGATTATATTTTTTGTGCAAGGAGGTCACTTGCTGAGAAAATCGAAGGAGTGAATGACGTAGATGGAAATCAAGTTTATGGCTGAACGACTTCCTCCTGCATTCTTCCACTTCTGAGGATGACCAAGCTTAAATCTTTCCACTATTTCTCTTCATTGTAAGCTATAAAAAAAGGAGATAACCAGGGATTACAAAAGAGATATGACAATACTGACATTTATTTGCAGCTCAGTGCCAACAGGGGTAATTTCTGAGCAGAGATAGAGTTTCAGGTAAACAAATCCTCATTCCTGTTTTAGCCCTGACTCTGTCAGTCATCATTTGGCCTTATTGTGCAAGACAGACCACCAGGCAACTACAGATGAGGTTGCTGTAACACTGATACGCTCCCTCTTCGCAGGTGTAGAGATGAATGAAACATATTTGCCACACCTCCAACAGTTTATTTTTCTACATGCCATTTATGTAACATTTCTGCACGGCTTTGTGTTGAAATCTGACACATCACACTGTGTATTCACTGCTAATATGACCATAGCGCTGTCGATTTAAACAAACATGTCCTCTCAATATCCAACAAGCTTCCCAGAAACTGCTCAGAGTTAAGAGTTAATTTGCAGCGCTGCCAGACATCCTGTTGTTAGTTAGGTGTGTGTTTCGGGAATAATGCAAAGAACAGCAGCTGTTTCTGGTGGTACTGAAAGTGGGTGACGGACGATGGAGGAGGAAGGTGGTGGAAGCGGGGGAGTTATTTGAGTGTCTGTTATTGGATGAGATTTCATTGAGCGTAAGCTATGACTTCCAGGGCCCAACGTGTGAAACGTGAAAACCTCTGACACCTCCGCTAGTATACTAATGCGCGCGCTCACACACACAGTCATACATTTATGCACACACACACACACACACACACACGCACACAACTAATTGACTTTCTCGTAGAAACCTGTTACATTAGATATCCCACGCTGAAGGTGTGCAATTAAAGGAACATACAGTGTCCTTCAGAGGACTTACAGCTGGTGTTATTCTAAGGTTTTTTTTTATGGTAGAATGTAGGTCAGCAGAGAGGAAGGACACTCTTTGCATTCCCAGAAACCCCAGAATGGGAATATGATCCCTTAGTATCCAACCAGAGCCAAACTTAACTGAGAGGGCAATTCAGAGAAGAGGTAAAATGAAACAAAAGCTTGCACCCAGACATCTCACCAGAGACATATGGAAGGTATTACTTAAGGAAAAACAGCTTTTGCATTTTTTGAATAACACCCAATCCTACGGGAAAACCCATCTGGGAAAAGTCAGCTGAGCGGCAATAAGAAAGTCTAAAAGCTCTTTATGCAGCAGCAGCAGCAGCAGCAGCAACACATCAACATACTTCTGCATTTAGTTTGGAGATTAGTGCAGTTACTTAGCCGGAGCAGCTCCTAGTCCCTATGACTTATCATAACATATGATAAGTAATCCTTGTACAGTGTGTGTTTTGAATACAGCTTCAAATCACACCAGTGACAGCTGAACAAACCCCGCAGTAAGGCAATGAATATCTCTAGTTACTCACTCGCTGTTCTATGATCTGATACTGCTATATCTTATTGCCCATTAGTAGCGATGTTTTGTGTCGCAGTGGACTGGTTTATTTCCATTTCTTACTAAATATAATCAAGAAAAATACTTCATGCTGTTTTCCTATCTCACATCCTGCACAGGAGTGGGACACAGAGTTGGAGCGTACAGCAGAGGAGTGGGCAGAGACCTGTCTGTGGGAGCACGGTCCTGCCAGTTTGCTGCCACAGATCGGACAGAACCTGGGAGCACACTGGGGAAGGTAAACAATAACTCAGGACGCACAGTTTCTGCGTATATAGACTTTTATTTTCTCAAATGGTTGAGGGTAAAAATTGCCCTGCATAAGGTCTTGCCCAGCTGAATAAGGCCTTTAAAGTCAGCCTTTTGTGCTTATGACAAAACTGTGCCTAGTTGGGTTGAGTTGAGTTACTAACACTTCCGGAAATAAGAGATTTCCCCTCTAAACGTGTCAAATAGCTTCATTTAATCAGCTGACACAAAAATGGTCCCATTATTATTACAAGATTAGAGAAAAGGTTGAAAAATTAATAAAAATCTGTTCAGTGGAATGTTGTTTTTCTTATTTCTTGACCCCTTAATCATCTCTGAACCCCTTTGGACTTATCTTATTTTAGCAAGCTTTAGTTTAGCACAACTGCCAGCTAGCTTGCTTGCCGGTAAAATAAAACGGTGCACTGTCATCTAACATATTCAGCACCATAAAATGCCTTACATGTTCTCATTACATTCTGTAGCAGCGTTCTGATTTTCAGTCCCAGCGCTCACATTAATATATGAGTACGGAGCGCTAAACGACGTACCACTGGCACATTTCTCACGAAAACAACGTTCCATGCTACCAGAAGCATTTACAGCACAAAAAACCAGAAGAGATGTGAAACTATTTGGTACTTAAAAATTCAAATAAATCTGTATGGATATCAAAAATTCAAACAGAAAAGCCTACAGTACATTTTTAAGGACAGGAACTGATTTGTTTTTACTTGTAAAGTGAATTATTTAAATGTATTCCAGCACCGAAAGGTCACCTACTGTATGGGTATCATGTGCATGCCTGTGGGTTCTTGGAAGAGGACTAGCAATAAGCAGAAAACAGCTTTGATGCATAATACCAACTCCCACACAAACAGAGACACGGGATAATCAGGTATGCTTACTCATCTCTCCAGGTATCGTCCACCCACGTTCCATGTCCAGGCCTGGTATGATGAAGTGAAAGACTACTCCTTCCCTTACCCTCAGGAGTGTAACCCCTATTGCCCATTCAGATGCTCCGGCCCAGTTTGTACTCATTATACACAGGTATATTTTATTTTGAAGACCTTATCCTGTTGTGATTGAAGACTTTATAATCATTTTTTTTCACTGTTTGTCTGGTCGTCCTCTTACAGCTGGTATGGGCCACAAGCAGTCGGATTGGCTGTGCCATCAACTTGTGTTACGACATGAATGTGTGGGGACAGATTTGGGCCAAAGCCGTCTATCTTGTCTGCAACTATTCACCAAAGTAAGCACATTTGTTGTGATGTTCTTTCACAGCTGCATGATTGATATGTGGACTGCAAGACAACAAGAATCTTAAATGTGCTCTCCTGTCATTTTTCAAAATGGTCACGCACGCGCACACACATACAGATTGTGCTTAAATAGTGTGCTGCTCAGTAAGCCTTGGTTATTATATGACCTAAACAGGGGAAACTGGTGGGGGCATTCGCCTTACAAACATGGGACCCCGTGCTCTGCCTGTCCTCCCAGCTATGGAGGAGGCTGCAAGGACAACCTCTGCTACAAAGGTATGCTTGGAGAAAAATAGAGAAAGACATAGGAAGAAAGCCTGAGGTATAATCTGCCTAATATACCCTGTTTTTTTGACTTTACTTAAAGATGACAGCCCCAACCGTCCACAAGAGGAAACGGAAGAAAACAACTTCATCGAGCCAGAGGCCCCCCGTACTCCACAGAAGCCCCGGCCCAGGCCCTCCAAGCCTGAACCTCCCAATCTCCCTGCTCCAGCCCCCACGAAGCCCCCCACAGAGGACCTGCAGAAGAATGAAGTGGTCAACACACAGCAGATGTGTAAGCTGCCATTTAAGTGTTTATTTTGGATCTCATTTCATGTCAAAATAGGGGGTGTAGGACCTGTTTTAGGGTTGGGACGTGCACAGAAATATAGGAGATGATCTAAAAGAAATTGGGACAAAACCAGAGAATTCGCAAATAGTTGCCTGCAAAGCGTTCAGCAGGTAATAATGGATAACAAGCGCAAAAAATAGATCTTGACTGGAAATATTTTTCTTGCAATTTATCTTAAATTGCCTTGATGTTCTGTACCCTTTATCTGTCATCTCTCTGATTAACTTTGACAGTTTCAGAAGTGTACTTAATATTGCAAGTCACTCTTTAGAGCAGGGAGGGGAGGTCTATTTTAGCACGATCCCCCGTGTGCGTGTTTGCTTTTGGCCGGCTGAGAGGGGTTGAGGGGTGAGAGGGGCTCGCTGTGGTTTTTAAATGGCTTCCTCTCTGCAGTGCAAGGGGCCTGTGCTTGTAAGCCGAGACGCTTCCTCTAGTATTGCTGACCACCCTGAACCTTGTTGCAGGAATTCTTCTCTTTGGTGCTTGAAGCATCACAACAATAGCCTTCAATGGATTTCACTCAACTCCGGCTTTTAGAAATGAGTCGGAGCAGGCAGTTCAAGCATGTTGGTTCCTGCAAGAGCACTGAAAAGCCTTTATGTTTATGTTTTTCAGCACAGCTTGTGACCTGTGACACTAAGCTTCGAGATCAGTGCAAAGGAACACCATGTAATAGGTACAGCTGAGATTAAATATTATAAAAACAACAAGACGAAATGTACACAGTGTATTTCACCTTATTTTTCTTGTATTTATCTACAGATATGAGTGCCCAGCTGGGTGCCTGGATGCTACAGGAAAGGTAGTTGGCACAGTATACTATGAAATGGTGAGTACACAAGTTGTATAAATATGTATAAATCATCCTAATGTTACATTGCTACATTGGTTAATATTATGCCAACTACCAGCTGTTATATCTAAGTGTCCTTGACAGTGAAGTGCTACTTGATTACAGCAGCGCCAGCAAATGTTACATTTAAATGTAAATCATGTCGGAAATAAATGCTCTTTTTGCAGCAATCCAGTGTGTGCAGAGCCGGTCTACACGCTGGAGTCATAGATAATGACGGAGGATGGATGGATGTAGCACGACAAGGCAGAAAGGACTATTTCATCAAATCCAACAAGAATGGAGTCCAGTCTGTGGGGTGAGTCGATAGCATTGGAAAACAATGTCATCATGGATTTCTACTGATAACATTTGATAGCAAGATTGGTAAAACATACTCAAATAATGTGAATGTGAAAATAATGTAGTCTCACGCCCGTGTTGTGTTTTTCATCCTGACAGAAAATATCAAAGTGCTAATTCCTTCACAGTTTCCAGAGTAGCAGGTTAGTCTGACGATAATGTGACACTGTAATTATAAATGTGTCACATTTTGTATTAAATTACTCATTATAGCAAGCTGTTTGTTGACACTTGCTGTAATTATTTCTCGCAGTCAAAGCCATCACATGCGAAACTACAGTTGCACAGCTGTGTCCATATCAAAAGCCTGCAACACATTGTCCGAGGTATGAGCCTGGTTTCATCTCTGCTTTCCATATCAGTATAAGTTTAGTTTAGCCTTATGAAAGTGAAAGTTATTAACTATGTTCAACTTTTCACCTTTCAGGTTATACTGCCCAAGAAACTGTTTAGAAGAAAATCCTCACATATCCAGAGTAATTGGTACCAGAATATACTCTGATGTAAGTTTTTTTAGGCTGACTACAGATGTAGAGATCGAATTGAATGAGTTAACTTTTTTTTTTTTTTTACATAACCTTTCCTCTTGCATACTTCTGCAGAAGTCCAGTATATGCCGAGCAGCAGTCCATGCTGGAGTATTCAGAAATGATGTGGGTGGTTATATCGACGTGATGCCAGTAGACAAGCGGAAACACTACATCGCCTCATACCAAAATGGCATTTTCTCAGAGAGGTATGGTATGCCTTAAGTAGCCAAGCTGGAGTGGGTAGTATGTGTGTGTAATGCATGAGTTAATTGTTCACCAAAAACTTGACATTTCTCTTCACCTAAACCTGCCAGACTGTAAAAACCAAACACCAGAGGTGTCTAGTCTGCTATCATGGTATTATTTATTTAAGTAGATTACTGATTCTGTGTCAGCATTCAGTTTTACAGCTTGGTTTGAGAGTGAAGGGGTTAATTTTCTGGGGCTGAGAGAGGAGGAATGAGAAATCAATGGCTCTCAGGTAGAGAGAAATTTATCCACTCTGCCCTCCCATGTGGACCTAATCTTTTCGAGATCGAGAGGCAATTCATTGCATCTCTCATGCAGTGCACATGGGAGGGTGATTAGCATGCGTCTTGTTTAAAATAATTAATTGCATGGCGGTTAGGGTAGAAAGGGTGAGAGCATCTTAATGTAGTTCCAGGAGGAGTTTGTTTTTGGGGAGTAAATCAAAAAGGGAACTCAATGGACAAGGGTCTAAAGTTTAACATAGTGGCAGTGAAAAGCCCAGGCATATCCTAGCACAGTGTAAGGTTGAGCTTAGAGCTTAGTAGCTTAGTATGGTGTATATGGTGTATTTAAAGGTTAGTATGGGTATATATATGGCGCATAAATTTAAGCTGGATAAGATCTAAAATCTAAAAAGAATGGCCCCTCTTCTGATTCTTTTTTCTTCTGTCTCACCAAACATGGTGGAGATGGAAGTGAAAAGCAGGTCATGCAGGATAGAGGAAACTTTTTACATGGACATTATAGTCTGAGCATTGTCAAGTTACCTTTAGGCAGGATTTGTAAATAATAATAAAAGTTGTTCTCATCATCATCAGAAATGTCTAAAGTTATCTGGTCTCATAAGATCTGTTTTAAGATGTGATCAACAAATGATCAGGTTATGCTTTAACATAAGGTGACTAGGTGAATTATTTCTAAATTGTTTCCAGGTTTTTAATTGTTGTAATACAGTAAGAATTAGTCAATGATAGTGAACAGTGGGTACTTTCTGCTTTCTGAGTCCATACAAGGATCAGATCAATGAGATAACCGTCTAGATAATTTAAGTAAGATGTAAGCAAGTGACATTTGCAAGTAAACTCAAGATACCTGATAGACAGAGAGGGTTCATCACAAGATAAAATATATGTTACATCGACCATTGACATAACAGCAAATTGACATGATGATAAAGACAACATGAGTCATACTCACAGGATAAAAGACCTCAGTTAGGAAATAGTCTGCAAACAGAGCATTGCATCGTCAGCATATAGGTATATTCCTTATATCGACATTTTTTTCTGGTTCTGCTCTGAATCGATGGGTGAAAATAGACAATCTGGTTCGGCACCACCAAGTAGGAAACAAGAGACATCATTGGTTTGTACGTTGGCTATTGGAATGTTAAGAAGCTTAATCCAAGGAAAAAACATAAACAGTTGTAGTCTATACAGTGTAAAACGTACTTCTCAGAAACCTCGCCTGCATCGAGAAGACTGACAAGGTATGACTTTTTGAATTAGGACAGATTAATAATGTTCAATGCCTCTCTGATATTGTGTAATATAATCCTGTGCTCCATGTGAACTGTTTCTGGCAGGCTGGAATTAGATTCACGAGCCAAGATTTGGTGATGTCTGTCTTTGACATTATTGGGGCGAAGACTAGAGGGCCTATTATTCTCACTGTCAGATAGATGTTTGTCACCATCTTCCTACATAATGAGTCCTCAGTGACAGAAACATTCAACTGTTAACAAAGAAGGGAGCTGGTGACTGCGTAGGATAAAGACTTTGCTGAAGCGAATAAAGTGAAAACATGTGTTGAACCCATGCTGTACCACTTTGCAACAGCATTAAGGTCACAGGTCCGTACCAGCCCCTGTTTAAAGCTTAACTGACCCACATACAGTATAGCCTGTTCTACTTTTTTTATAGATATTAAATTGCACCACCTTTGGAGTGTTCTGTCGTCTGCAGAATGACTATTGTTAACATGACCTGTGTAGAGGACAAACACATACCCTGTCTCATTTATTCTGTGGTCTTCCCTTTCTTTTTCTGCCCTCTCCCTCTCCTCTCCTCATCTCTCTCCACCACATTTATCTTTGTCATGTCTGCTGAAATGCCTGACGTCTGTTAGTATCTGCCCATCATTTATCTGTCTCCTTTAACTTCACAACATGTCTGTCTTTGTTGGATTAACACACGAAGTCCCCCGTGTTTGTGTAAAAATGGGTGGTTTATCTGTTTTCACAGGGAGCTTCAACCTCTATCTGTTTGTGTCCCATCTGTCATCAGAGTGTCAAACAACACTCTGACGTAGATATTTCTCCGTAAAACCTGGAGTCTATCTGTTTGTGTGTGTATGTCATCTACGTCTTTCTGCAAAAAGCCTGGGACATGTTCTGCATCTGACACATGCCGCACCCAGACTGACTCTCCCTCTTGTTTCTCCCTTCCCTGCAGCCTTCAAAACCCTCCTGGAGGGAAGGCATTCCGGGTGTTCGCTGTGATTTGAGTGGCCCCAGAGGGCGGCTTCACCAAACAGAAAGCGCACTTGGGCTGCCGAATAGGTGGTAATCAAGCCCCGTTGTCAAACTCAATGACTGAAATGTTTCTGGCTTTGCTACACTTCAGGGGTTAGAGGTCGTCTCCATGACAGCGTAAAACCCAGCAACAAAAACTTGACACATACACAATGAGAAACTGTCAGTACTCACTCGCACGGAGCTTTCATTTTGTCATCTTTAGCAGGAAATTTTATGAACTGTAAATATTTTTTTTGTACATATTTGTTAATAGTATTACACTTGTTTTGTCTTTGTGCCATTGCCATGCCTTTTTAACAAATAGCTGTGTACTGATTATAGAAGTCCTTTGATACAACATTATAATGGCACTTAAGGATGAATATCGTTTTTATTGTATTAAGTCTGGCACATTTTTACTGGTGCTCTGGAGAGGTATCTTATATCTTCTCATATTTTGTACTTTTGTAATGATTGGGGAAGAAATTGTTATGCATTTATTTTTATATGATTATGCTTTATATCAATATGATTTATAAAGGATGCTGCTATATGTTTTTTTTCGTATTGTTACTGTAATTGTCAGTGTGATGGGTTTTATTTGTTTGCTTATTTTTTCCAGATAATCTGGTTCAGTTAAAGCTCCCTGCAGGTCGGGAAGTACACTCATCCCTCAGAGTTGTCATTCTTTAAACAAAACCTCTGCGCCCGACTTCATCATGCATCGCTTTTTTACTAGATGTTGTTAGCCCAAAGATGTTTTCAGGTCATATCTATTCATCTACCTTTGACATTGATAAACATAAGTAATACCATGAAACCGTTTTATTTCATACAGTATGCAGGGGAATGGAGAGTTTAGATCAAATATATTTGTTCATATTTTACCAGCTCTCAGCTTTTTTTTTTTTTTAAGCTGCAGTCAGTATAATGGGCAATTAATTATATTGTTCTCACTGTTGCTCTGTGCATTATATGTATTTTCCTACCTCAAGATGTTAGGAAAAGTCCATTTTGCAATAAAATATTACAACTACCACAGTTCTCTTTCATTTAAAGTCAATGTGCCATTTCTCAGACGCTTCTGCAAAGGCATTTTTACATTTTGTCTATAGACGACTGTATATAACTGAATATATTAGGCTTTATTATCATATTCAATATGGAAAGTTTTGCATTTCAGCTTGTCTTTGAGATTCAAGCATCACTTGTGCTATAGTTCAGAAAATAGTTGAAAACACTTCAAGTAACTGCTTTTGAGCCAATGTTCCAAGACTGGCAATTCCATGAAATGTCAAATTTTGCTAAGAAATTGACAAAGGTCTCCTTCAAACTTATGTTAGTATTGGATTTCTTGCTGTAATTCTGTGGCGGCTGTGGTGATAGGGTGGCGCTCCATATGTATTCCTATTCTTGAAGATTTCTTGTAAGTAACTCAGACACATGTTTACTTGTGCTGATTTATCCCAGCCTCAAACGCCACACTGCCTCAGATTCATTTCACCTCAAGCACAGTCGAAGATAAATCTGAGATGAGCATTTTGAAGTTCCAGACTTTGACAGGAAATGTTCTCTGAATAGTCTACAAATAAAAAAAAAAGACACACATAACATATCTTAAAATGATCAAATATTGGCACGCTGAAGCTAGAAAACCATGTTCACAGAAGGCTGTCGGTGGTCCTTGAACAGCTCATCTTATATGGGTCATAATACCCTCGTATTAAAGCTGACAATCTGCTCTTAAACCTCATTGGCAATGAGTCATTTTACATTTGCTCCAACCCAGTGGATAAGCATGCAGAGCCAAAACAGCAAAGATCAAAGTACCTCAGGGAAGCACTGAAGTGGTAGGTTTTGTGGGTTGGATGAAGACTGAACCCAATCCCCCAGACCTCCAGGTTCATTGCTTCATTTGAGGAAGAAGCCTGCAATACTGATGTGAAACACTGCCCTGCCCTCCCCAGTATCCATACCGTTTATTCATTCAAACCTTGGAGAGCGGAAGCATTTGATTTGAAATGTCCCAGCTTTCCTCCTAGAGTTCGTCACTGGGGAGTGGAGTCGTCACTCCTCATTTGCTTCCGAGCAGCATGGAGTGAAATGACCAATCCGTAATGGGTTGCACCATATCTGTGTCCGACAGTGTTATGATGTCTGGAGAGCTGCAATAGGTTGTGACTCAAGCTGCCAGTCTTTGTTATTCCCTAGACAAGTGCTGCTAAATCTTACATGATGGGTTGAATATACAGCTCCTGGCCTGGTGACACCATTGTGACACAATACAAAACTCTATGTTGTTAAATGAACTTTCTATGGGCTTAGCAGGTGCACACGTGTGGGAATAGTTATTAAATTTTTACAACTGCACATGTGGGAGTGTACATGTTACATGCACACTAACCTTCACAACATGTGGAACTTATTGGTCATGAGCCACGGGGAGATAACTGTGTGTGTGTGTCTGCAGGAGATTGACAACTTCTATTAGCTCCGTACAGTAGACCGTACAGTATCATGTTCAAATACGTGTGCATGTACACGCCTTCATGCACACACACTCATTTACGCTCTGACACATCATGTGAGATTATACCCAATCACTCGTGATTGGCTGAGCTGGGCAGGAGACGGCGCTGCAAAGTGATTGATAGGCTGTCCATGTGCACCCAGGTCCTGTGAGAGAAAAGAGAGGCATACATCAGACAGGTGTCAAAATTCACAGCGGGGTGTGGTGATAGGTGGCGTTCGGGGGCTCAGAAGAATGAAGAGGCAAGACACGGGGAGGATAGCGAAAGGGAGAAAATAGGGGACAGAGGAAAGGCAGAGAAATAACCCGAAGGGTAAAGAAAACAGTGTGGAGTTTTGATTCTATGACACCTCCGTGAGCATGACACCGGGCTGCCATTTGCAGAATTTATCAACTTTCAGTTCTTAGAAAGAAGACTAAATTCAAATGTCACAAAATAAAGATTTCCAGGAGCGGTTTTTACCACATGGCTGGACACTGTTAGTTAAAAGAAAATCTGGCATGTCTACAAATAATTAAGGAAGAGGTGCAACACATCAGTTGATGGTGATAGATTGCTGTGTGCTTTTATATGCAAGCCACCAGACAGACAAGGGTGCATCAGGGGCAAACTGACAGAGCGACAACCATAGGCCCATTAGGACCAAGGAGACTGAGTGCCGTGAAGACAGATGGGATGAAAGACAAGCTTGCAGCTAGTAGGGTCTGCATGGTGCCACCAGTGTTTTCAGACTGTCGTTTAAAATAAGGAAGGCCATTAATAACCTCCTCACTGTGCTCTGCTCAGCTGCAGTCTGGCGCTTCTTGCAGAGCTAAATGTGGCGCTGCATGGCAGCAGACTGGCAGACTGTGTCAAAGAGGCTATATACACCTGAGGAGAGGGAAAGAGAGAGAGAGAGAGAGTTTGTATGTGCTTCTGTATGTGTATATATATGTGTGTGTGCTGTATATTTGGGTTTAATTGTATTTTTTCACTCGCTCACCTGTTTGTTTATGTGCTATGTCTGCGCCGGCTATCCTTCTATGGTTGGATGGGAATCAGATAACAGTGATGCAGTCAGGGAAGCCGTCAGCACCGAGGTGAAAAGTTATGGTTGCCAGTGGTAATGACTGTGTTCCTTCTTGTCAAACCTTTACTTTGGCAGATGAACAAAACATAAAATTTGACAGGGAGTGGGTTTTTTCCCCTCATGATCCAAAAATATTACATGTACATAGCCACACTGTGAATGTGTTTTTGCAAAGATGGAGTGGGTACTTTGGTGGAGAAAAAAAATGAGCTTTTCCTGAGTGGCAAGGTGACTCATATAATTATTGAGTTATTTTAGGACTCTGTGCTTTTAAAACAACCCTCTGACAAATCTTAGACATTTGATTTATAATAACCATTCATTACCAACTGGCTCTCCTGTGACCAACCCACCCAACTACTTGACTAAAACTGAAAATCTTATAGCATGGATTGAAATTGGTCCTCAAGTCCATTCAGCCTGGAATACAAGATATTTAAATTGACGTGCCAATCAGGGGCTAAAAATGGATGCCTGGGTGGTTCTTCCTCAAAAAGTGAATTATTCCTCAATTAAACCTCAATGAAACCTTCAAACTTGAGCAGAGTATTTCCATCCTCACCTCCTAAACGGATACATGGTTCCCTTACTGGGCTGTTTTACTGAGCAGTTATGTGAGCAGTGTGACGTAATACTGTCAAACCAATGGATACCTTCATGTGAAGGCTTATGGTATACTGGTATAATCTTATAATCTGTAATGTGAGTTTAAGTGGTGCACTAAAACAGTGCCTTTGAAGAGATACAAGGTCTTCAACTGAGACTTGTGTGTAAAAGTTAATTGCTGGAAGTTTTAAAGGTATATAAGACTGAGATATTCCAGAATTTGGCATCGATGGAATATATGTTTCCATTAGTGTATAATCACCTGGTCTTGTGAGATTACTTTGTTCAGGTGAGTAGAAAACCCAATTAGGAACATCTGTCAGAGTTACTCCTCACTCCTCCTTATGCAAAACACAATAATGTGCATCTACATATTTACATGTTAGCTCTCTTCCTCCTACACAGACATCTCTGTAGGCGCACAGTGATGAAACTATATCCATCTTACTTCTGTCATGACAGGCAGGACTACAGGCGATTTCAAATCCTTTTATTTAATGAAAACAACCGCACGTCAGATGATTTATTGTTAACAATTTGCACGCGTAAGACACCAACGCTGACATTTGTTCCTGTATAAATGGGTGTCAGAAGAAGCAGTTTTTTTTTTATGCTCTGGATGCAGATGTGAGCCACATGTAAAAAGCCTTTCCTAAAACAAGCACTGTGGAATAAGGAAAGTTGTGCTTACGGTACTCTCCAGGAGGGGTTGGCTGCCTCCCAGACTGCACTGCTGTTAGAGCTACCCCTCAGAATAAATAATGACAAATCCACATCATCTGGACACTTACAGAAACCAATCTGTAAGTTTCTGCCTGGACCAGATTTTGAGCCGGCCAGTTTTCTTTGGATAATCGATTAATGTTTCATAGCGATCCTACTTACTGACCGTGCTGTCTAAATGGGCAGAGGTTTCCTGTTTATGCTCCAGATGTAATGACCAGATGAGATTGAATTAAGGATAACAATAGTAACAGAACTATAGCTGAGGAATGTGGCATCAGTCTTCACACACAAAGCCATGGATAACAGAGGAAACGGATTGAGTTTCAAAGGGCCCTGCTTATCCAAGGCGCAATCAGGCGACCTGCATGTGAAACAAACACTTGTTTGCAAAGGGAAGCAAAATAAATGTCGAGAACGAGCTGGAACAGAGTGTAAGATGCCTGGCAAGACAACAAGGAGCAGTCTGAAAAGTCTACATACAGAACAGTTGAGGTTCATGGCCAAGAAATAAGGCCATGCATGGCAGATGGCGCACACACTCCTTTGCAGTCAGTCATAATACAAGAAAAAGGAAGTGGGAGAGTTTTGGGCCAAGGGCTAGAGGGCCCAGGGGTAATGGAAGAAGAGCACAGCATGAAGAATGAAAATCTCATGAAAAACTACAGTTCATAGTAAACTACATCAAAAGGAATCCCTGAATAAGTTTGTTTTCAAGTTTTTGTCCCGAGTCAGCAAAAATTATTCCTTTTGTAGCTGCCTGCAACACATGCTACCATAGACATACTTATGAGCTGTGGGCGATATACCAAACACAATTCTATGACAGGAGTGTACGAGTGTGTTTATATTGGGATCATGGTCAGGGAGCACAGAGTGCAAAATATAAAGAACTGCAACGAATCAGGCGCCGGCGATGGGCCGCAAAATCACGGAGGAGGCCGTCCCTGGACTCCGACGTCATCACTGACCTTTCGTGTATTTACAGAGGAGGTTTGATTTCCACTCTTTTTCCATGCTCACACATGAGCCGTTGTGAAGCGGGCCCCGGAGGTAAAAGAGTAGCTTTGTCCCAACCTGGACGGTGAGCACTGGAGTCATATGCTTCTGCCAATCCTGAAGAAGGACCCACAAGCCACGGCCATTGAGACAAACACAAGCATCACCTGTTTTATATTAAATCTGTCAGATTAAATAAGGAAGGCCAATAACCTGCAGCTCTCCAAGTGCAGTTTTAGCCAGATTTGACCCTCTGATCATACTTGTTAAGGTTTGTTTTTCAAGCTGTGTTGAGGGACAGGACAGAGACCTTTTGGAAAGAAACCTGTGAATCTGCACCATTTGGTGCATTGTGTCATTACTGAAAACGACGTCTGCTTTCTATTTGGTGTAATGCAGCTTGTGTGGATTTAATATGATGATGACAAAGCCACTTGCATTGCAACTGACTGATTTTTGTTTTCGTGCAGCAAGACGAGCCTTCTGTTCGTCATTCATCAGTAGCACAAGTATAGAGATCTCATTATCATACAGTGGAAACATGAAGACATTTAAACAGCTCTTTCCAAGTAGTCCTCCTGACGCAGCAGACAATATTGCCCTCTACAGGGCATACATATTAGTCACGCTTGTCTGTCTCCACTCTTTTTTTTTTTTTTGGCTGTGATGAGTTAAAGAGACACAGCACCACATGTCTTCAAAAATGAATAATTACATTTTGTTTTGAGCGCTCGGGGATAAGGTGCTGCAGGGTGTCACAGTGAGGCCATGGCTCCCTGCAAGACCCCGCATTACATCCCCTTCACATTTAGCATCTGCCTTGCTGTCCTTCTGCACGAATCCTTACCAGCCTCATGTCTGCTCTTCTGCAGTCGACCCTGTTCTTAGAGAAAGAGAAGTGAAGGCAGTATGGAAGTTAACAAATCTAAAATATTAACAGAGGTGACTGAGGATATCGACACGATGCCAGTCTTCAAATGAATGTGCCGACAACAAAATAATGTTTTAATAATGTGAAATTGAAAAAATGATGAAGATGAATCCAAGGTGAACGGGAGCTAATTCATCAAACGTCTCTGAGTGTGAAAGACGATTAAAATGAATGAGATGGTCACATGAAGGACCTGGTCAGTGATCCAAGACCAGCCAGTCCTTCACTGAGAAAGTTGATGAATTCAGCCTCTGGTCTCCAAATTAGAGGAAAAAACAGGCGTCTCATCACTCTTGTGTGGGTGGAGGGGGGCACCTATTTTACTCCTCTATCTTCCACCACAAGCTGAATGTGATGAACTGTGGATTCAGCCTCCCCCGGCTGTTTTCAACGAGAAATGCCACAACAGCAAGAACAGCTCCGTCTCCAGAGATTCAGCCCAGGGTTCATCCTCGCTGTGACACAAGATGGACCCCAATTTAGGACACAAAGACCGGGTCAGACCAGTAGGAGGTATAGCCTTTCTCTGAGAATGATCCATTCCTTTTCTATTCACTGTGATCGAGCTCGTGACTCTCCTCTTCCTATTTTTGGTATTTTCCCCTCTGCTACACCCTCATACGTCTGCATCTCTTACCTCCCCCTCTCTCTCCATTCATCCTTCTCACCATTACCCTAATGATCATTAGTCTATCTACATGTTTAACTTCTGGCGTTCTTTTTCTAAATCAGGCGCATATTTACAGTTACAATTATAAATCTTCTCTGAATGTACATGTTATCTCCTCTCAGACGGCCAGACTATCGTGCTAGATTGCTTTCAAAAATTAATTTGCACAGGCAGATGTGCAAATTAAATCTTATCCTCTGCTCATCTGATAATATTTTTGGTTAATTTGGTAATCTGAGGAACCCTTACACTAGGCTTATATGCTCTGCTCATACACTCGTCTATGATTGAAGTAAAGGACCCTCTCGAATCGCCCACTCTCACGACTCACCTTCTAGAGAAGGACAGAGAGGCCCTCCAACCACTTCTACTTCTAACTGTTATGGAGTAAATCACAAACATGTCATGGCCTGATCCTCTGGGACTGCACACAACCTTAGCTGTCCTATATTATGTGACTAACCAATGTCCTCCTTGGACCCACTCAGCTCAGAACAGCCCACATCTCTTATTCTGAGAAATCTGCTTTTTTTTTCTCTTTCTTTTCTCCTTCCACACTAGCCTTTTTTTTTTCCTCCAGGCATTGACATTTAATCAAACCCAAATCCCTTTGTGCCTATTAACATATCAGGCTGATACGGGTTGCTGTAAAAAGCTTGAGTACAGGAACCCGGAGCAGAACATTACCATAACTCTGCCTGTGTGATCTCTATTTTCTCTCCTCCGCCCACATGTAAAAATGCTTACCTGGCAAACAACTAAGCATGAGAGAGGCTCTCTCTCACTCTCCCCCTCTTCCACTCGTTCACCCCTGCTTATCTTTTTAGAATGTGTTAATTATTTAGCTGCTTGTGCTTGTGAACGTTCGCCAAATAGCACTGTAGACAAACTAAGAATCTAATGCAGAAGTAGTTTTAATATTTCACCAGACCATCAAAAACATTTAGTTTGCCTTTTTTTGCCTCAGTTGTGACTAAATAAACAATTCACTGGTACTTTTTAGGGATGCTTAAGTGCTTTAATGGATGCCACGGTTTCTCTGTTAGCCCTCCCTATATTAATCATCATGGACGTGAAAGGACTTGGATAAGTGATGTGGAACTTGTATGAAAAATGGTGATGATTATAAGCTCAATACCTGATAAATTGCCATACTGGACAAGAGTTGTTTTCTACAGCTCAGCAGATATCAGCCACTTTGCTCATGACCTTGCTGAAGGTCTCTCTGCTCTTGAATGACTCTCAACACATCTGACCCTGCTGGCAGCCGTTCATGTATGTCAGGCCCATATGTTTGCTTGTGTGGCGGCCTGCACGCTGAGCCTCTCTACATGCAACTGACTGAGGCCAAACCGGTTGTCGGTCTTGTATCACGGCAGGCAATTACTTCCCCAAAAACTAGGACAGTTCTTGGTAATAACAGCTACTAGAGCACAATATTTAGTGCAATGAAAAGACATTGTTGCTGTCAGGATTGTTTTCTTAGAGAGAGGCTGACGAGGCGGTGGAAATGGAACGAGGCCATGTTGTACAAAGAGGATTATAAAGACAAAACAACTTTGACAAGTCTGAAATTTGAGGACACTTCCAGGGAGACATGAAGACTATCAAAGTCATGCTGTTTGTTGAAGGGGGTGGCAGCTTGCTGTATTGTGCGCCCTTGTGAATGTGATGAACGGGACAGAAAATACAGACAGAGTTTTACCTGGACTCGAAAAGCTGACACTTGACAGAAAAGCTCTTCTCAAAGTGGCAGCCATCGGTGCGCACAGAACAAACCCTCCATCGCTTTCTCTGCTTGTTTCAGAGCAACACAACAAATAAATAAATTAGCTTGAGCGATAATATTGCGCGGAGCTAGAAAAGACTCTTGTGTCTTCATTTATAAAAGGAAATCTGTTTTCCGATGCTGCCACATTAATCTACGGTGCCTTCCAATTGTCAGATTGAAGAGTGTAAAATAAAGGAATCTATTAAGAGGTAAGACTCTGATCTGCACTTCATCATATAGTTGTTTATATAACTCAGTGTTACATAAGCTGCTCTCTTCTCCACGTTTTAATCAACCTAAGTAATGGCAGCCCCTCATATCAATATACCTGAGCCATCTGCTCCCTAATACCAAGGATTTGTCTCTCTGTGATTGCACAACGCCTCTCACTACATCCCGATCAGGATTATAGCTTTGGCAGGGATCAAAATTGGTTTCTGTGCTTTTATTTTCTGAGCTTTTTGATCGCCATTCTGCAGCATTGTACGTACACTGTACAGGCTGCAGGTGGTGGTTGTATGCTTTGTACTGTGCAGTTCACTTACAATTTATTTGATCCTTTAATAGGGCACTGGACTATCTGGTTTTATTATTCAGCAAATCAAACAACATCAATTCAAAGCCAGCTAATAATGACAAAACATGGTGCTCGCACACTGGCAATCTCGAATTGTATTTCCTTATTAGCCAGCTGTCTGGTGAAAAACATGGAAATGATATTCATGCTCAGAAAGGTAATAACCAAAAGGCAAGGTACAAAGTGTGTTGCAAATTAGTCTGAACGCTAAGCCCAGTTGTACATTTGCATACGTTCTTTGAACATATCATTGTGGGAGGCCAGAATTTAAAATGGTTACTTCAGATTTCAAAAGTATATCAAAATTCACTGAACATGTAGACTTATTAAACGTGTTGTGTGTTATAAATAATCAAGAAGAATACCTTGATCTTGACCTTGAGCACTTGCTCATGCATGATTTTAGTGATCAAAGGGATGAGTGCCCAAATTCATTTGTTGCTTGATTAATCTATTAATTGAATTAATTGTTTCAGCTCAAAAATATAAACATAAGATTTAAGTAAATATATCAATGACACTGTCTCGGCATGTCAGATGACAAAATACAATGGGTCATGTCACTAAGTGTCTAATAAAGAAACCTTTCTATGGTAACATTATTCAACACTATTTAAAACTAATAGGCTAACTAAATATGTCAATGACAGAAAAGATCTTTTGAGCCTAAACTTTGCTAAACAGCAGCGTCATAGTATATGGGATAATGTCAGAGTAGTACAGATAGAGAAGAGTCACAAAGTCAACAAACCTCATGTAGTACCCCACTACTGTAGATAAGTAAAATTCGAGGTACTTGTACTGTACTTGAGCATTTATACTCACTCCAGTTAATACTAACTCAACTCCATCTCAGAGTCAAACATTGAGTTACCAGTTACTTTTCAGATTACAATTTTCATACCATCCTGACCAACAATGAGTTTTTAAGTTGGATGAATTGTTCCTTTATGGGTTGAGGACATTATAAAATCAATGGCTAACATATAATAGCAATAACATTAACGGTGACCATTCCTCTGCATAATGAGCATTTTACTTTTGATTGTTGTGTTTAGTTTGTCCATTCTGGGCTACTGTAGAAACATGGAAGCCTCTGTAGAAGAGGACCATTGAAAACACAAACACAAAAACATTCCTAATTTTAGGTGATTATACACTAATGAAAACTAAGTAGGGTTTTGAATGGAGGACTTGTACTTGTAGTGCACTTGTAGTGCAGTATTTCTAGTGTTGTGTTTGTACTTTAAACACTTTAAAGTAAATGAGTGGAACATTGCTAGCATTAGCTAACAGTAGCTACCATAACTAGCTATATAGTAAGGCTGAAAAATTCAAAACCTAAAAATTAGCTTTAAAATTATTTTTTCAATATGTTTAATATGTTGGAAACCATAATTAAAGTTTACACTTTAATTCTTGGATGTAAAGAGTAGTTATCACTCTAGACTCACTAATGTCAATTTTAGAGTAATAAAAAATATATATACATATTTAAGTTAGAGGAGCATTTTTGTATTAAGTGGTAGCTTAATATTAAAAAAAAATCCAGGCACCCCCCTCTTGAATGAAAGATACCCCCTCCCACCCTCCGCAGCAGTCATCCCCCACCCCCCTCACTGTCTCGGGGATGGTGTGGTCCAGGAAGCGCGCCTCTTCTCTGCTCTCTCTGCTTCTCTCCTCCTCTCCGCTCTCCTCCTCTCTCCGGCTCCGGTGAATCAGCTGACGAATAGTATCTCCCTCCTCTCCCCGGATGGATCGCGCCGCTGAAGCCGGGCAGCCTGAGCGCTGACACAGGAGCAGGTTGCCCACCGTGAGCGCTTTCCTGCTGCTTGGATGTCACAACGACCGACTCTCGAATAACCCAAAATTACAAAAAAAAAATAAGAGAGCTTACTTTATTGAATTTTTTTTCCACCTCGGACAGGAAGCTACTCGCTTCCCCTCACTACCATGGCTTCCAACTTCAACGACATAGTCAAACAGGGATACGTGAGGATACGGAGTAAGAAACTGGGGGTGAGTACTGTTGCACTTGCTGTCTAGCGCGGTGGAGGAGAAGGAGGAGATGGTGTTGGTGTAGGAGGGAGACGAGGAGGAGGTGGTGGTGGTGGAGGAGGAGGAGGAGGAAGAGGAGGAGGAGGAAGAGGAGTTCCAGTTGTTTCAGGGGGGGCGGCTGGATTAAGAAAGAGGCTTTAATTGCTCCATAGGCAGCCGACCTGCTGTGAGCTCTTCAAGAGGAAAAACAGATTAGAGCAGCACGAACAGCGGCCAAGTTTCTCTCAGTGCATTGTACAGAAAAAAAAAATAAAAAATACTTCAGCACATAGTGAAATGTTGGTAAACTATAAATGATTGACGGCTGGTGTCATGTGGATGTAGTTTTAGAACCAGTCTCAGTCAGAAAGTTGGGCTACGTCTGTTTTTAAGATGGTGTTAGGTTGTAAAAACACCTTTCATCCCCCCCAACAGAGCTGTATTTATATGAGAAAAATGGGAAATCCCCATGAAGACATAAACATTAACCACACTATGACATATTAAGTCTAATAAGGTCACACATAATTGAGCACCGCAGGCTATAAGTCTCTATGATAGTGCAAATTAACGCCGTGTTTTATGGATTCTCGGATGGAAAACATAATAGGGATGCCGTTCATCACTGTGCAAATTGTCGTCGGCCGCATGATGAATTGTTCCCCCGGTTTGGAAAAGTCTCATTGAAATCCAGCTGATTCGGTGCGATGGCAGCTCTTCAGTGCCTTGATAATGGATTTCCATTGAGGATACAACAAGGGTTGGAAAAAATGGCTTCACTGCTTAAATGGAAATGAATGATATATATTCAATTAAGGGCGCCTTATTGTCTGACTCATGAAGCCATCTGCTTTTGTTCATACTTCCAGCTCATTATGCTAACAGAGCGGGCACACTCCCTCTCCTCTGATGAAGTGTGATGATGGAGGCTAATGATGTCCGCCTCCTCACATCATCACCTGGCTTCATCAATACTGTTGTTTGCTGTCACCGAGGCCATCTTTGACCACTCTTTAAGGGCGATTGTTGAGTGAGACGAACCTTTCCTGCCCCCAAATTACTCGCACAACACACTCCTGGTATGACAAATGGAAGCGCGAGGCATTTTGTTGTTGTTAACATGCAAATGATGTTGCTCACGTACAGTTGGCTCAGTTTGTTTACTTCTTGCATGTGCTATTAGCTGGATGCGTTCAGTAAAAAAGTGCGTGTGCATGTGTGTGTGTGTGGAGAGTGTATGACTTTGCAAAGCGAGTGAGGACGCATGCTGTGTTGGCTTTGCTTGAGGTATGGATGTCATATCTCTGCCAGCTCCACATCTCATCCTGCTGTTTGTGGAGAAAAAACAGTTTGTGTCCTGATCGCCCACTCCCTCAGCCCTCCACCGCTCGCTGCTGTTTCATCATAGAAAAGCCATGCTGCGATGGCCTCAGAGGAACCCGGTGTGGGTAGATAGAAAGTATTTATCTGTCCACGCTGGGGTTAGTTATTCCAGGCCGATTCGCGTTCTGAATCAGTTAGAGGAAAAGGGAAAAAAGTAGGAACGGGTATCTGTTTGTCTGGATCAACAGGCACTGATTCATTACATCTCTGTGATCTTTTGCTGGGGGAAAAAAAAACACCTCATCAGTGGTAAATGGCATAATTTCAAGTGTTCCGTGTTGTGTTTTCGAGAGAGATGAAAATCCGAATGTGTGACAGATACACACACGCGTGGGCTGACTGGAAAGGACCACATCTCAGTGGAGGTGGAGTAACTTTGGCTAAAATCCATAAAAAGTGTCATTTTACAGCATGATTTCAAGCATCATATCATATCCAATGTGAAACATCAGTTATGTTTTACAGTCAGATTTATCTAAATATATAAAACATATTTATTCTCCTGAGTTTAGTTACTGGTACCAAAACAATACTTTTATGGACACTTCTTGGATATCTTTGTCTACAAATATTGTTTTTCCTCTGACAAAATAATCCAAATAGAGTCTAAATTAGGGAATAAGAGGAAAATGAACATCACAACTTCCCAAAGCCCAGAGTGACATCTTTAAATTGTTTGTTTTGTCCAAATAATTTAAATATAATCTCACATGAGGCAAATCTTCCCATCTCACGAGCTGGAATCGGTAGATTTTAGGCATTTTTGATGAAGAAATTACTAATTGATCATCAGAATCATTGCAGATACATTTTCCGTCAATCTACTAATCAACTTATCGACTAATCTGTTCAGCTCTAAAAGCCAAAGCTCTCCAGTTTTAAATATATAGTAAACACAAGCAGACGTATGAGAATGTTGCCAAAAATGAAAAGGAGTCAATTTATTTTGATTCAAATCAGGAGCCATCTCCTCAAAGGACGAGTAAACAAGATCATAAATCTGTCCAAAAGATTTGACGCCACTAGAGCCGAAAGTAACAATTTATTACAGATGAATCCGTGGATTTTGTCTCATGATTAACTGATTCGTCATTTCTTTTATATAATGTCTGAAAAATAGTGGATCATCACAGTTGTTTACTTGTTGTTACCATTTCTCTTCACGGAAAATGACACGAGATGAAGAAAAGCACAAGCAGTGGAGAAGCTTGATCCAGACAATCTCTGGCTCGAAAAACAATTAAGAAGAGATCCGTGTTAATTGAATTAATTGTTTTAAAAACAGATAAGGTTTGAGTCCGGCATGCCTTGTCAGATAAGCTGGATGTTACCCTCTTAGTTGGAGTTTTAGGTCAGGGAAGGTCCTGCGTGTTTTTGTCCTCGTGTGATGGCTTTTTAATGTTCTCTCTCTTTTTTTTTCCCCCACAGTGCTTTAAAGGTCTCCCAAATATCACATATCAAGACTTTGCATCACAGTTGACCTTCTAACGCTCCCACCTCGCTCTCCATTGTAACGCTGCGCCTTTGTAAAAATGTATTATACATTATTTTTCATTAGAAAGCAGTACAGTCGAATGCTCCTCTTTATGCGATATGTATTAAAGTGGCCACGCCAACACCGACGGCTCCGGCTGAACTCATCAGCATCCGTCAGTATGATTGGCTCATTTCCAAACCCCATCATGTGTGAAGGTTGAGGCCATGAGGTCAGATCTGTGTTTCTGCCGAGTGATCAAAATTACCAACCGGTGCACTTTCTTTTCTGTTTTTTTTTTTTCTTTTCTTTACTTTTTCCCGGGACATTTGTTTTCTTCTTCCACTGACATGAATGGCAACGATTTCCTACATTAGCCAACTTCTTTGTCTCTTTGTTGGCTGTGTAGACAACGGTGCAGTGTTCTTGAATGCACAAGTAGTCTCTCTCTCTCCTCTCTCTCTCTCTCTCTCTCTCCTCTCTCTCCTTTCTCACATTCCCCTCCTCTTCCTCACCTCTCCACCCATTCTCTCACCTCGCGCTCCCCCTCCGCCGCGACCCCGTCCTGCGTCTCACCTGCGCTCCCCACACTTCACAGTGTCTCTCTCATCTCCTCTCCCCCTTATTTTATCTCTCTTCCTCTTTTCTTCCCCTTTATCTGGCTATCTCCCCTCACCTCATGGCCCTTTCTCTCTCACCTTTCTCTCCTTCGCTGGTTTGCAGACAGCAGAGAGACTGAGCACAAAAGCATCCTATTCATCACCCCACGCTGCACCCTCCATAACCCCAACAGGCTATTCCCCCTGACATAGTGCAAAGGCGCACACACACACGCACGCACACACACACACACACACACACAAATTTGCTCGGTTCAACATTGAAGAATTGGCACACACATGCACCCGGCAAACAAGTAAACAATCTGCTGCCAGAGAACAGTGTGCGGATTCTCAATTAATTTTAATCCCGTGGCTTTGTACCATACAGTATTTTTTTCGACGACATGAAGGCAAACTAAATACGCACAAAGAGCCAAAAACAAGTGAAATGTCGCACTGAGAAAAAAAAAGACAAAACTTGCACTCGTCTATGAAACACCAGCAGAGATGTTGCACTCATCCGTGGAGCCGTCTCCTTCTCCATTTCAGTGAAAAACGGCCGATGCCGTCGGTGAGATGGACTCCTCGTGACGACCTTTGAGTAACTTTTGTGTCAATCTCAGCAGAGCTACATGTTTCCGGGTTAAGGATTGCTGTGGTAAATAGGAAAGGTCAGCTGCTGAAGCCCTCCCCTCCCCTCCTCCTCCTCTGCCACGCATGCACACACACACACACCACCCTGCCTGCCCCAACTTTTCTTCAAGCCCTAACAAAAATGGTCAATTTAAGTTTGCTGCGGGTGAGTCAGCCTGCCATTCAGTCTCCCCATTCACAAACATGTTTTGACACTTCAAAGGAGCTGTAGATCAGATGTTTGCCCAGAGGTAGATATGTAATATTTTAAGAGAACGCAGAGCACTTCACACATAGACTTCACACTTAGATCAGATTTTATTTCCCCCCACAGTAACGCTTTCACCAAAAGAGAGAAAGAGAAATAATACAGGCGATAAACACATTAACTTGTTTTGCATGCAAACAAATCTAGTCTTGTAAGAATAGGACCGGATGATATTAAAAGTGGCTGTAATTAATATTAACAATAAGTTTCTTATGTGAATGGGGTCACATATGGTGACAAACCCACACATTTCTTACCACCCAACACATGCATAGTTTAATGGCCCGTAACTGCTATTTTGCGTCACTCTCACTGCTCTCTCGGAGTTGCTTTCAGACACAGCAAGCAGCTGTTTTTGGTTAAAAAAAAAAAAAATCCCCAAAAACTAAAAGACTAAAAAAAGCCTAAAGATTCACTGTGTACTACCTGCCCAGCACCAAACAACAGACAGACAGAGTTGGCATTTAGCTGGTGATGAGAGTGGAGGATTTAGCAGCTCAAAGATCCAGATATTTCCCTCAGGAGTTGGTAGAGACCAAAATCAAAGCCTAGAAGGAGGAGTGAATATTGGACTTAGATTCATCAGGTGGACACAGACGCAACCCCCGATGAATGCTAATGTCGCTGATATAACGTCTTAGCTTACTGTTGTCTTTTTACACCTCCAGCAGATGCAGAGGAACATTCACGACAGCAAATGAATGATTTCTGCATTCCAGTCAGAGACCGTCCTGCTATTTTATGTGCTGGTTCGCTGCCACTGTTACTGGGACACTTAATGGAACTGAGCAGTCATTATTGTTAAAAGTCCACCTGTGTTTTTTCCTGCTGTGACAATTCAAAACATCTACCGTGCAGCTAGTCTATTAACTAAAAGACGCTATTAAGCTCCATAGAGCTGAGGGCCACTGCGGAGCTAGGTGATAACTCTGTGGGATACTGACAACATTTAACACCTTCCACATCTACAGTCGTTTGATCAAATGTTATTATAGGGATAATGCTTATAGCAGCTTTAAAAACATTATGACCGTCATATTTTCTGAGGCTAAAGCACCTTACCTTGTGCTCACCAAGATATTGTTTTGGTGCCCAATAGAACACCAAACCCCAAATTCCCCTCTAAGCTCACTGTTGATATTTTGGCTGTGAGCTGTGTTGATTTTTTGGTTTAGGCATCAACAGTGAGGTAGAATACATTTTTGAGATTTGGAAGGGCTGTTGGGCATCTTAAAGTCAGTGTACCTTCATTGTGCTGGTCTAACTTTAAGATTAACTTTAAGGTCGATAAAAAAAAAATAACTAGGGTCTTCAAAATATACTTATACTAATATACTAATATAGCATTAACTACTAATGTAAATCATAAGCAAGGATAAAACTGAAAGGGACAAAGTTTGTACTCTATTGCCATCTAAATGCAGTTATGAGCGCGCCTTGGTCAAACCCAAAATGTCAAAGCAGAAAACGCATTAAAAATGCATTACGTCTGGTCCAGAATGAGGAGGAGTGAAAATACAATCAGCCTGAAAGCGTGGATGTAAACAAATAATCAGTAAACCAATAATCATGGCTGCAGACTGAGAGTTTAAGTTATTCATCATCCAAACACAAGGATATCATTTGCAAAAAGATGGGCTACTCTCCTGTTTATAGATTTACAGAAGTGATTTGGGGGTTTAAAATTACTTTTTTTTTTTTTTTTTTTTTTTACGAGTGAGCCATTTTACAATCTTGGGGCATGCATACAGTTTGTTTTTTTTGGGCAAATATCCCTCTGTAATTTAAGGACTGAAAAAGCGAGTGACAGCTACGGTAGCTCAGTACTTACTGGATTCTTTCTGCCTTTAGTCTTGGTCTGGAGGACGTTGAATGTAGGACAGAAGGTTCAGTCTGCAGTAGTTTTTCTACGATATAGCAGAAACTGACATAAGAAGTCCTGATAATCTATCATGACTAAACACATCTAATTACATAGTGTAATACTGGCTCTGTGGGTAAGCACTAATTATGACTGTTTACTCATGAGATAAATGTGAAATCTTCTAATCTTTGTTCTAGTGATGAAGAAATGAAATGTGTACATAAAGAAGCATATTTAATCAATTCAGATTTGAATTTAGAAATTCTGCAATTGTTGTTTCCGACTTCTCAAACGTGAGGGTCTGCTGTTTTTCTCTGTATTATATCATTGGTAACTGAATAGATGAGTATACAATATGATGCAATACGATCATTTGTATCATGCGTACAACATTGATGCTTGTTCAGTTACAATCACTTTCAGGCATCAAACAACTTTCAAGACTTTTCAGTAAGGGCGCCTCGAGTTGGACTTTAGGTATTTAGAAACTTTTAATTTATAGGGGTGGAAAAAAAGAATGTTTTTAGAGACCTGAGCTTGATGATAAGTTTGCAATTTACAGTGGGTACTGATAAAGACATTAATGGTGCAAATAAAGCATTTTCTAGCCATTTAAAATGAGGACAAAATCAAGAGTTATTACTATTAAAGTACTTGTCTGGAGCCAGTGGTGCTCTCCTCCCATTTATGTCTCCAGATAAAACAGTTATTAATTGTTTTTTTTCCCTCTTTTGTCTAACTCAGCTGTTTTTGACCTACAAGTGGGTATTTGTGCTCAGTGACCAGTGGCCTTTACGTGGACTGCATGTATTGTAATGGTGTGTGGGTATGTTCCCCCTTGTTGGGCGCACAAGCACCCACCAAAGAAGTGGAGAACAATGTGCCTATTGTCCAAGATGGCACGGCCATTTAAGATAGGATCTTACCACTTCCATGCACTCACTATTAACAATGACAGGTCGTCCAGAATGGTGGATGTCTGGAGATTTTTCACCCCGGGAAACTGTACTTGTCAGTGGAGCGTGGAAAAGACACAGTCAGCTGTGTTAGACTTGTAGCAATTGAGATTTCCAAACAACGTGGATAAATGTGACCGGGCTCGCGCAAAAGAAATCAGATTATATCAATTAGCAAATCATTAGATTCTTACATCAAGTGGCCACAATTAGCCATGTTCTCCACTTCATCTTTCTGATTGCCAAAATAGAAATTGAAACCATAACAGATAGAGGGGTTTTGTTTATGATTTTATTTCTGCTTTGCGGGTTCACGGTTGCATACTTTCATACCCTTCTTTTGTGATTGATGTTTTTGGACTCGGTGCATTAATTCACAGATATGCAGGACTATACATTGTGTGGTCATTTCCTTTGGTTTTCATCAGCTTCCTCCATCAGACAAAGACCTGAAGACAAATTACCAGCTCTTATTGGCCCTGATGAATTGCATCTCTAGCAGGATATGGGAACAACAGCCCAACAGTCGTTATTCATGGTGAAAAATGTGCTTCTATTATATAGTCGCTTTCATAAATAAATCTCTGGCTGGACCCCATGAACATTTCACATCATTGATTCCCGTTGTTCCTAATTATCAAAAAAGCTTTTTGTTGTGAACAGGGACAAATGTTGTCATTAGTAGTTAGTAATGTCTGAAACTCAATTGATTAAGTAATGCACCATAAAAAAAGACTGGTGGCTAATAATGGCCTGCTGTATCAACACTCTCTTTTACCCACACTCAGTGCCATGCTCTCAAAATACCAGACAGGATTCTTCTTGTTGTCCAAGCCACTTTTTCTCTCTTGCTTCTGTCTCTGTGCCTGAAATCCGTCCGCAAACACGTTACACCAAGCTGGCACTGTCCATAACGGCTTTGCGTTCCCAATGTTTTCTGATGAGCTGCTTTGTAAAGTGCAAAGTTCTCTAATCCCATTGCGACAGAAGTCACAGCTCAGTAGGAGAGGACTCTCTTCATGGCTATTTAATCTTTCCAATCCCCTGCAGACCCCGGACACTGACAACAGACTAGACACTTTTAACAACATGAACTGGAGCAGAAGTAGAGAGAACAACAATGTTATCGCAGCCACATTTTAATTTCTGTTATTTATTAGGTATAATTTAAAGCAGCTATAACTATATTTTTTATAGCAATGAATAATCACGATATGCATGTGAAAGGGGTCACTTTATGGCGACTTTCAGCTCATTGTTTAGGTTTTAAGCCTCTCTCTCATCGCACTCATCAGGGAAAAACCTAAAAGAAATTGACTGTGCGCTACCTGCCCTGCGCTATTTGACAGACAAAGTTAGCAACTAGCTACTGTACACAGCGCAAATCTGCAAGACCGTATCTGCAGGACACTGTATGCTAACAAATTTGTTGTATCAAATGAAGACTTGATGATATGTTGTCTGTTTCTGTTGCCAAAACATCATTGTAGATTTAAAAAAAACTACAAGTAATTAATAGGTGAACGATTAGCTATTTAGGAAAAACAGTTTCTATGTTTCAGGACTATCTGTAATATAATGTCACTGAGAGATTTTCCTCCACCTGCTTTCCTGACAACAAACTAAAGACAGACTGTTGACTCAGAATATTTATTCAAGCTGTTAAATGTTAAATTTCAGCGATTTGACAGTCATGAACAAATTGGACATTGGTGTACAATCGCTGTGAGTGCCGTCACTGTTATGTCACAAAGTTATCTTGTGGAAAAAAAACAACAAATGACAGTGTTCAAATAACATTCACACACAGTTAAATCCGTCCCTTTAAGAATGCTAGCCGTGGGATTGTGAAAGGTGAATGCGTTTTGCTCCATATTCAAGTCCATCTGATCCACATATTTCACCTCCCACGCGGTGCTCGGGCTGTATACTTCTGCATGTTAGTGTATTGCTACATTGTGCAGATACACTGGAGACTCACCTATAAAACACCAGGCCTAGAGGAATCTATCATAGCTCCATTAACACTTCTGCTTCATCCTCCTCTCCTCGCCTTCCTCCCCTCATTAATCAACAGACCGGCCCTCGGGGCTCTACTCTGCAGCTAAGCTCACTTTCCGTTTGTGTGTCTCGCGCGTGTTTGTGGGCATTGTGTTTGTGTGTATCTGCATATGCGCGCACGCATAGTGTCCACACGCGTGTGTGTGTGCAGATATGCGAGATATGTGTATCCAGTCTTGAGTTTTCTCTATTAATCTGTGAAATTTAGGACTTAAAAAAAAGCGTTCTTATCAGTGTATACAGTGCAGTCTTATCATAAAAGTCAGTCATCCCATCTCAAACTGTTTCCAAATTCAATTAAGCCATTATGTGATCATTCAGATTTGTAAATAACGTTTCAAAACGGGACCAGAAGAAGTTATTCTTCGGCAAAAAAAAAAATAGTCCCACCTACCTTTTTATATTTGAATCACTATCTATAATGAGTTCCACTCCCGCTGTTACCTTTCATCAGCCTGCTTGCCAAGCACATTCAGTACAGTGTGCAGCCAAAGATAGCCTCAGCTGTGTGTCTATGTGTGTTAAGGGGCTTGTCTTCGTGTCTGTGTTCTTAATTTACTCAATGCGGCGCATAGGTAAACATTATTAGGGTCTTGCTAAAAATAAATTAAAAAAAATAAATAAAATACCCCACCTGATCTGATTTGAATGCAAGCAAATAGCCTTGTTGAATAATGCAAATTTGCACGAGCTGTCGACCAAACAAGGCTGTTTAATGTGGCGCTAATTGTAAGGCCCTGTATTATTAATGTGTTGTTAAAAAAAAACCTTGACCTTGGAGTGTTGTGCGAGTAGAGAAAAAAAAAAAAAAAAAGGCAGGCAGTTCACGCCAGCCGTCTGAGTGGGGGCTGTGTTTGTTTCTGTTTGTTTGGAGATGAGTTTGTGCACCCCGCTCTCCTCCCCCCACCTCCCTCTTTCTTTCTCAGGGGAGTTCTTTTAATAGTAAGGAGGTGACAGTTTACCTCTCACTGAGCACCGGGGTGACAGTTTGTTACCTGCCCGGCTCGGCATGAGACGCTCCGGTCCAACTCGCTCGCGTTGCAATGCAAAGCTGTCGTCTTTTTTTTAAAAATTCGCACTCCCTTCTAACGAGCCGAAATGACCTCAAATGTAGGCCGAGGCAATCTGATCCCCTTTCTATGAAACAGCTTTTAATATTTCTCCCAAGAATTATTGTTCAGGGAATGAATTTTGGATAAGGCCTGCCAAGGGAAATGGAGCACACAATAGTCGCCTTGGCAGTGGCACTTTGAGCTGATTATTTAAAGGTCATAATGGAGAAAATAATGGTTCTTAAGAGTCATAAAACAATTGAAAACATGAGGTTGTTGGACACAGTGTTGGAGTGAAACATATAAAAGAAGAAAGAGGCCTTAATGTGGCAAACTTTTGACCCCTTCGTAAATCATAAGTATGCCAGCAGATTAGGGTTTAGCTAATTTAACTAAAGGAAGTTTGAAGTTGAGAGCACACATTAGGGTCAACATTAACTGGTGTTACTCTGCACACACACACACACACACACACACACCTCCCTCCCTCCCTCCCTCCCTCTCACTCCCCTCTCATGTTTCCAGTTATTCGCTCACATTTCAGAGAAATGTCTGTTGGGCGAAGTGATAATTGCATTCCTCAATGATTTCATGCTGAGACACACACGGCGACACCGAATCACAGCCCACTTCTTCCAACGGAGTGTGTTCTTTGGGAGGAAGTGAGACAAAAAAAAACAAAACAAAAAAAACAATACGGCCCAACTCCCTCGGATCACGTTCGTGGCAGAAAAGTACACTTCCACGTTTCCTCCACGCGTGCGCGCACGCGCACGTGTTTATTCCCCCAGCGTCCTCTTTGATTTGCAGACCAAATGTGGCTGAGTCAAGTTAGTTCCAGTGAACACAAATCTCTGCTTTCTTGGTTGGGAGGGAGTAGTTGTTGCACAGACACAGAGCTCCCAGCTAACCGTATCAGAGAAGAGACCTGAACATCAGTGAGCGAGTACCTCTTTAGAATTAATCCTCGGGCTGGGTGGAGGGGGGGGGGAGTGACTGCACCAATGCATGAGGATTACTGCTTTTAGGGCTTCTGATGAAATTCAAATAACAAACGGTTGCACATAGTGTCCTGGGAAACACTCTAGGTTTCATAATATCCTGCTAAACATGCAAATATTTGCCGGAGCACAGCACAGTGGGTCTGTGCCTCATTCGATTTCACAGTCTTTATTGATATGATAATCAAGTGGTCAGCTAATGGTAATTAAGCTAGTCAATTGGTGGAGTTGCATCATGGTTGAGGGCCAGAGCTCCTTTCATCCTCTTACTTTATATTCTCTTCCCACAGAGGCTGGTCGGTCACTTGTGAGGCACTGTATTTGGTTTCCATGTGACAGCCCCTCACCTGTTGGCCTAGATGCTAATTTTTAGCTGGAAGCCGGCGGTGGTGCGAGCACCAACATGCTAAAGTGAAAAAAAAAAAATATATAAGGCTCTGCCTACATTACAGCAAGACCTAAATGGAGTTTTGTGCTTTTGTGTATTCGGAGCATATTCCTCTTCATTTATGGATTTAGTTCAGTTTAACATTCAGCCTGGACGACTCCATTCCAGTCTTAGGGAGAAAATAACACTGCTCTGCATTGTTGCCTTCTGTCTATGGGGGTCTCAGTGTGCTTGTCGGCGAGGGTATTCTCCCATAGTCAAATCCGTCTTTGTCTGCGCGTTATTGTCTGTGAATGCTTCAGCCTTGTACATGGATTAAATGGAAATTGCTGTGTGTGTTTGGGTGTGTTTGTGTGTGCAGAGGATTGCTGACTAAAGCTGCAGTACATAAAGAGGCTCAGATGAGAGATGGGTTAAAGAGCAGGCAATTGTCATAATGATGACTAAAAGTAAAACTGCCCCACTGTAAAAATGTTTTACACATGCACGCGAGTGCACCGCTGCCTTATATATATATATATATATATTGTAGCCAAGCAGTTGCTTGCCAACCTTAGTGTCACGAGAATCAATAGCGGCTAAAATATACGATGGAACAACTTTACCGCACTGAAGTAAGCAACATTATAAAACCGTATTGCTAGATTATGGGATTATGATTGTGGGGTAATCCTTTCTCCTCTTTTCTCCTGTAAAAACTGTGATTTTTTCTTCTAGCATTTGTCAGTTTGAATCTCCATTATACCCAGCACCCCAGGGTGGATGCCGGCGAAGCCAAAGTCTAAGCCGACACGAGCAATATGCCGCCCTGTTTACACCATAAAAAAAAAAAAAACTCCTCTCCGCTCCCACACACCTGAGAGAGAAACTTCAATATTGACCTACATCTCCTTCAGAATAATTTGGCTGCTATTTTTGTGCCGCGCTTAAAAAGGAGAGAAAAGAGAGAGAGAGAAAAAAGAAACTGCTCAGCTACAGTAGCCGCGACGGCCGGATCTGCACGGCGTGTGACATTTTAACTAATGTTTCCCCTGCTCAAGGCTGCGCTGCCCAACACGGGTCAAACATCTCCCTTGTCTCACCCGCAGTAATAAGAAACAACAGTAGAAACACTCTCCCTGCACTCAAATGTGTTATTTGCATGAGAATTGGAAGCAGGGGTGGCACGAAAAGACTCGTGGCTTGTGGCTTTCCGAGGTTTGAAGAACAGCAGTGTGTGTTCTTATGCCTGAAGTTTGGAGTTAGAGGGATTCTTATGAATGATACAGAAAGAAGTAGTCACCGTGATTTGCCCTCAGTGTTCTGACCACAAGTCCTATTTAAAAGCATAATATATCATGGATTATAATGGAGGGCTAGAGCCAGTCGCCTCCATGGACTATTCTGAAACTCCACTTTTTCAGCGGCAGCTGCTCTCACCACCTCATGATCAGCTTCACTTCTCCAACCTTTACTTTGAAGCCAACTTTCTTTCTTTATGGCCTCTTATTTCAGTTCCTTTCTTGCATGCTCTTGTTTATTTTTCATCCTTCCTTGCGTTCTCTCGATCTTTGGATGGCCCTCTCACATTTCTGTCCGTTACATGGTCATTTTAATACCACTTGCCCTTGCAGTCTTTGTCGTATTGGATAGGAAGGGCTCTTTGCTTTTTGGGGCTTGAGGAATCAGCTGGAAACTGTTGTCCTTCATATTTCATGCCACATTGTGACCGGGATCCAGCTTTCAGCTATGAATACTCAACTGTAATGCCACAGCCAAGTCACAGCCAAGGCCTTAACAAGTCAAAATAAGGGTTACTAATACTATGATATTACATTTCGGGACCAGTTTGGCTCATGAATGTTTGATGAGAATGTCCAATCATGCATAGACACATAGAAGAATGAGATGAGGAATGGGAGAGGGAAAATTTTAGAAGAGAGGGGGTGACGACAGAAGGGCAGGAGGCGAGACAGAGACGAATCAGGCTTGGAGAGAAAGTGAGTAGGGGGAGTGTACGCGTGTGTGTGTATGTGTGTTTGGAATGGAGTGGGGGGGGGCAGTGATTACTTGCTGCTGAGGTAGCACTGCATTACACATGAGGATTTGGAATGGCCCAGATAAAGTAATCTATGATTAACTGGGGCGCGGCTGGCTCGCCACCCTGCCAACAGCTGTAGTCAGGGGCGAATTATAAAATTATGAGATGTCCAAACATTTTAGATGCGGCGGGAAATATATTTCGGTTACAGGGTGGGGGAGAAGGTTGGGTGGGATAAGAGTTATGTATCGAGTCAAAGGTGACAGCCGACGGCAAGGGAAGTGAGTGACAGAGGAAGCAGCGGTGCAGTTAAGACAAACTTTTGTAGTTGTCGCATTTTGGCAGAGGATTGTTGAAATGCTGGAACAGTCCATGGAGGTTCTGGGGGGAGAGGAGTTTAAGGTCGTAGCTGCCGGAGTGATCGCTGCAATGATTGCTGTAACAACTGACCTGATAACAAATCAAATTATAAAGATGGACACCGTGGCACAGACCCTGCCGCTGTCTGAAATTGATTGCCAGCACCAGGAGCTGATATTGCCGGGCCTGGTCTGTCATAGTCCATCAGGCGTCATTATCACCAGGGGAGCACTAAACCTTATGCAGAGCTGAATGAGAAGACTTCATCTGCACTACTGCTCAGAGTTTGACAGAAAAAAAAAAAAACACAACCACAGATAAAACTGTGTATCAGATGGTTGCTTTGTCTTTTGAAGTTGTCCTTAGTTTCGGATATACAGTATACTGTAAATAGTGGTGGCCAAATGGAGGCAAAAGTGTAAACATAAGTTCAGATTTCTGCACTGAATGCGACATTTTCAGAAACATCGGAAACATTTCAGCATTTCTAAAGTCTGTCGTTCCAATGTCGGCTTGTCATCCGCTACGGGACCAGAGCAGTTTTTATTTTTCAGGGGTACTTTTTTCACTGCCAGTACTTGTTTCAATGCCAATGTTTACTTTTTCAGTTCAGGTTTTATTTTCAAATGCCAACATTTAAAGTCTCTTCTCCATAATTCACTCACTAAATTATTCGAGCACTCTGCTCCGAACTACTCTTAAAATTTTTCTATGCCTCGCAGAAAGTGCCTTTTTCAACTGTGAGGGAAAGTTACATATTTTCTGGTTTTTGCTGTCATGTCCTTACTGCTAACTGCTAACGGACTGGGATTCGAAGCACCAGAACTCTTGGCCGTCAGTACTCCTGTACTAAAGATAGAATGCTAAAACACCAACACTCCACTGGTGCTCTGAGCTCCCAATCAAGGGAGAGTCAGTAAATACGGCCGCTAAGTTAGCTTTACAGCTAACTAGCTAAGAGCAGCTACAGTTAGCGGGCTAGAGAGGATAACTGCCTCAACTTGCCTCATATCCTGACAGTCCAAGCTAAGTTATGAAGAATTGGTGTTCACAAGCACTAGTGCTGCCTCCCCTTATTGCTGCATCAGAATAAATTAGGATGTTTTTGTAGAGTGAATCATACAAAGCTACTCTATGGTGGAGTGTCAGGCTAAAAATATAGAGCCGGAAATGAGCATAATGGGTCCCTTTTCTTTGTGAATACAAGGTTAGAAATTCATTTCTTTTGTTCAGACTCCTGTTAAAACATAGCTCACGCTAAGTACCAGGTAAATCTGATCTGTTATCATCGTGCCTGAGTGTTGCATGGCTCCGTTGATTGAAGTGCTCTTGTGTCTTGTATTGCCAGTAAGTGCAGCTGTAATCATCTTTAAATCATAGTTTGTAGGACACATCGTCGAGAGCGTACCAAACCCATCCCACATTCGTCCTGTTTTTTTTTTTTTTTATTTTTTTTTTTATGAAATATCTGAGGAATAATAAATGCATTTGCGCCTCTGAGGTATTACGATTGTGTTTCAATATTCACTAGACTCCTGAGAATCTAACAGGCGGCTATTTTTACTCTGCCTTGTGATTAGTCATTTACCTGAAGCAGGCTGTCATTGGAAATCATTTTCATGTCTTTAGACAGTTCCTCAGTTCATCCAAATGACAAGTGATTTTGCCTGTGGGGGAAATAGGGCTCATATTTTATTGAGAGGCTAGACAGTTCTTTAATAATACCAGAAGTTTGATAATGCTCTGAGTGAAAGTGAATGGACTTTGTGTTTGAGGCCACTTACGGAAAATGACTAAGACTTCAAAGATGGCTCATTACTGAGACCCGTGAGGTGTCTGACTTCTTAAATTCTTTACCAGACCTCTCAGTCACAGTTTTATACACTCTCTCATCTGACAATAATACATGTTAGGATCCAGAGTTTAAAAAAAAAAACTCTCTCCACTATTTTCATTTTAGGAGATTTCATCAGACAGTCTGCTTCCATCTGTCTGTCTGGCTCGAACTTTGGATGCCGGTTGCCTCAAACAACAGTCTCAGTGTGGTTTTTGTAGTGGAGCTGGTGTTGATGAACTTGCTGTACCTTGCCAAGTGCCTCCTGAAGTGTTTTCCTTGCCACAGACAGACCTCCCTAAAAGTGAAGGGATTGCCCTTGAAATGTTCTCTACAGTTTGTTGCTTTTTCTGCCGCCACCTATTTTTACACCCTGCCTTGCTATGTGTGGCGGTGTACTTATTGTTTTTTGATAGTGTAGAGTCATACAGAGATGCATTTCAGAGAGTATCTTACTCACATCTGGAACAATGTTTCCACAGTGTGTTGAACCCTGTTGACTTTCTTTTTTTTGTACTGTTGCAGGTTGAATCCAAAATAGATTTGACATTTTTAGAAAGAGTCACAAAATACGACACAATGACAAAATAAAAACTTGCTCTTAGAAGTTTTCTTGGTATTTTTCCCAGATTTCAGATTTACACATTTCCTCAAGGTCAGTCGAATTGAATGGATAGTGCTTGTGAAAACCAATTTCAAAGCTATTCCATTATACATATTTTCAGTGGAATTGAAATTTTGACTTTGGCTGGGCCGCTCTACAACCATTTCAGTGTTGATTTCACTTGAAGCTGTAAGTCATTGGAATCATTGGATCTTGAGCACTTTGAAGCAGGTTCCCATCGACTGTTTGCATTCTTCCTTTCCTGCATCCTTAGAAGCCCTCCAGTTTCTACAACTGATGTCACCACCACTGTTCGTCATGGAAGAGAGCTTACATGGATTATGAGCTTAGCTTGGGTTTTTCTAGATACAGAGTTTTGCATGGGAACTGAAGTGTTCGGCCTTTGTTTTATCTGACCTCAGAACATTTACTTTGGGAATCCTTCACGTGCCTTTTATGCAAACTCTTGGCATGTTGTCATGTGGCTTCCCTCTGGCCTCTCACACATACCAGCCTGGATTCGACTGGTGCTTTAGTGATTATTGTCCTGCAACCAACTTCACCCACTGCAGCAAAATGGATTAAATAAATAAAGACAAATAAAAAAGGTAAAGGTCATGATTGCCTGGCTGCTCAGTTTGGGACAATTGCTGGAGGATAATTAATAATTTGGGGGGATTTTTTTTTCCCTTTATCACACAAAAGGACAGAACACAAGGACCCCAGTGAGACTCACATCAGGGACATTGCGATTACATAGTCAGCACCTTTATCCCCCATGCCACCTGGATGCCATTTGTTTTAAGTTCTTAAAGTTCTATTTTTAAACTAATACTTAAATATATTTATAATGTATATTTTGTTTTGTAATACACACAAATCTACACTCACCGTACTGCATGTTGTGGCTGGATGCTCTCCATAATCTGCTGTTGAAAATTGCAGATCCCCTTGTCACACCTGTCCTGGTTGACAGTACTAATGCATAATAGAGATGATGGTTTTGATCCATGCTGTCATGATTCATAAAAGCGTGTTTCCTTATGTCCAATCAGTTGTACAAGACACAGGTTAAACCCAAGGTTTAAATTCAAAGGTACCTATAAATAAACCACATCATGTATTGCTGCATTAATTCACGTACAAACAACATACACACAGACATACGGGACATTTTAAACCATGAAGAGAAGGCAGAGGATTTTTGTTTGTTTTCCTCATATTCATTTCTGTTTTTGGCCTGTTTACTTATTAATGAAGAGGACAGAGACACACATGCACACACCACCCACAACCACAGTGGTTGGCAACTAGTGCTGGAAAAATAATTTTCTTTAATAAATCATTCTAAGATTGTGTTAATGAAGTGTTAAATTTTAATGACCCAATCTCATTTGGATTCCAGTGGCCCTGTGGGTTCATCCCACCTCCCAGAATTGAAATGAGTACACAATATAGTATTACTTCTTTAAATCTTGATGTTCTGGTGTGTTGTGATCCTCGTGACCTGCTGAATTTTGCTGTTCATTCAAGTACCATTTCAATCAGCGTGTAAGATGAATAACTGTTTCCAAGAGACTTACATATGGAGGCTATATTTGACCTACCATTATGGAAAAGTGTGGAGATGGTGGTGATTATGTGTGAGTGTGTTTCTCGGCAGGTATGTATTGAGTGAGAGTATGCGCGGACAGATGAGACAGTCTTTTCTGACTAACTTTTAATGACAAGCCTTTCACACATTAATCACACTTTGAGGTTGAGATCTGACAATCAGGCCTACAGGGAAAGACTTCAGAGTTCATATTTAGTCTTTAAGAGGATCCCCGTTGAGAAGCTGCTTAAATCGGGTAAAAAAAAGAACTTGTTGCGCAAATGGATTCATTCAGAATTACTCAAAGCAAAGGCAAGGTGCTCAATCATTTTGAGCCACTTTGACCCAGAAACACATTTTTATAATGTAGATATTGCTATAAATCTGAGACTTTCCTCTTCAGAGACACTTAAAACTCAAAATGTGTTTCTGGGTCAAAGTGACTCAAATGGATGGAGCAAGTCACAATATTAGTAGTCAGTGTGACTTCAGGTAAATTAATGTTGTTTATACCAGACAGAGGAGCTTGTGCCAACAAATTTAGTTCTGGCACTTAATCATGATCATCAAATTCTGGGCAAAGACTGGGCTGAAGAGTTCCTCACGAATGTAATTTGATACCAATATTTTTATATTGGTATCAGTATTTTTATATTGGCATTTTATCTATAGACTACAGTACTGCTTGATGGAGTCGTGGCATCTATGTCCATATGCTGATGACACAATACTTAATGTGGATAAATCTCCTGAGAGGAATTTATGTTTTATTTACTTCTTTTATGATTTGATTGAATTGTTTTTGGTCAAATTAAATTCACGTTTTTATTTCTAGCAGATTTGACTATTGCTGGTGGGCTGTTGCTTCACTGCTGTTGTTGAAGTCTTGTTGTTTTGTTGCTTTGCCACTTTATGCTTTTACCACCTGACCACCTTTCTGCCATCACTGGGTCAGAGGACCTAAACAATCCAGCCTATCATGTGACATTGTCAATTAGTTGCTTTTTGGTTACAGGCACGCCATTTTACCGATGTACATATATACATACATACATTATCTGGAGCGGGCGCCTATCCCAGGTGACATTGGTCGAGAGGCGGGGTACTCCCTGGACAAGTTGCCAGTTCATCGCAAGGCACATAGAGACGACCATTCACGCCTAGAGACAATTTAGAGTCATTTTACCAACGTTAACATGCCAAATTAAATTGTGTTATGTAGTAAAAGCTTTGCCACTCCTGCTTTGTGTAAATGACCAAAGGTATAACACAGGGTGGGTGGAGGAGGAACTGCTTCCACCACAGCGATCCTCTTCATCATGACTCTATTTTTCTCTGCGGCTGGTGACTTGGTTTTCAGCGCCAGCCAAGCAGTGTATTTTGCTCTGTTCTGGCATTAAATGAGTTGCCAGCCAAACCAGCGGAGAGTCTCATTCACGTCTGTGTAATTACAATCAGTGTAAGAGTGTCTCTGAATAAGAACCACCAGCAGCTCGAGAATAGGACTGCCTTGACAAAGCAGTGACAACTGTGGAACAGGCAAAATTAAGCCCTCTCCATTCATACCCCCTAGTTCTTATTATGCAGAAGCTATCTCACTGAGCTTGCTTTTGTGCTGGTATAATTACTTAATCTGAGCACTCCTAGGGTGAATTACTTGTGTGTGGCAAGCAGGCAGCATTGCTTTGATTCAAGCTCCCAAAGGGGAATTGAGGCTAGCTATTTTACTGTTTAGAAGTCGCAAATGTGATAACGGCCATTGTCGGAAGGGATCCACATCTATGCTTGTCTTTCTGTCAAAGCTGCAGTTTTTGTTTTATTTGTACAGGCATGATTATGAAAATAAATACAGCATGTTCAATTTTAAGTGTGATTTTTTATCACGCCTTAGTTTCCATACTTCTTTAAAGCGTTTTATGGATGGTGTAGAGAGTGATCCACAGTGCATTAGAGAGTGTGTAGTGCACTTTTTGTGTTGTTTGCTGTTTATAATGGGCCTGGGTAACACTTAACTAGAATGGAGGCCCATCAAGGCAGACCGATAAGGACCTAGGGATCCACTCTAGTCAATTACCGCAAAGTGCCAAGTTCAACTCAGTGGGCCTTTTATGAAGTACACCAGCTGAGTAAACAAATTAATCGTACATCCATGGTTCCCCAACACAACCATGCGGCCCAGGGCAATCATACATCAGGCAGAGTGATAGCGGCTGTCTCCACTAGGAAATAGAAGGGTCCCACTATTAAAGATAGGCAACCACATAGGACTCATAAGCTATTGGCCATCACACTTAATCTGCCTCTCAACTGCACTGTTGTGGCTATATTGGATTTTTTTTTTTTTACATTGTGACACTGGTTTTGTAAAGAGGAAGGTGATGTTTTGAAATTCTTGCTTTACAAGAATTGCTGTGGGGTGATACAGTGGATCAGATGGAATAATAATAACCCTTTTTATGGATCCTCAGAGACGTTGCTATCCAAAGAAGTTCACGCGTTTTCCAAATTTTGTGGGGATGAAGTTCTTTATGGGGTGAGAAAATGTCGTGCTTCTTAATCTGAGTAAGCGGCTTAAAAACCGAGCTCACGATGGCTACATGGTTTGCCACAATATATATAGAACATATATAGAGAACGAAGAAATGTCGTATTTCGCAGTAGTTTCTTTGAGTTCACATAAATATGCATGTATATTTGCATATCCCTTTTCATGATTTGACCTTGAATATACAACAGCAAGTATTTGTGTCATCTTCAGCTGGTGTGTGGGCCAGACTGGTCCAGAAATCAATACAATGTACAATAATCTGCTGCACCAGAGAAAGAGAGAGAGAGACTTTGTGTGTGTGCGTTCACATTGTGTGGCGAGAAAGTGAAGCGGAGCGTGTGCTTCGCAGCCTTTCATAAGTGGAAGCACATTACTTCAGGTTGAAACTAAGTTACAAAGTTGTTAAGCTTGTGCAGTTGCAGAGTGCAGTTTGTTCAAAGCTCTCGGGAACACAAAGTTATTTGGTGAATTTGAAATGTTCAGCGCTTGCTCTAATTTCAATTCTGGAACAATATTTGTTTGTGTATGCACGTATTCTGAAATGCACTTTAATGCCTGCAGTTGTAGCCCACGTCTGCTATATTACCATTAAAAATAAACCAGTCACTTCACTGAGAAACTGGGGGTGAAATAAATAAATGAATCACAGATTTAATAAAATATCCAGAATTAGGACGTTAATTTTTGAACTAAAAACAGTGAATAAATTAAATGATTTTTTTTTTACTAACCTACATTCGTTCATAGCAAAACATTTTACCTTTTATTTTTTATATTCCTTCAGCTGTAAGGCAGTTTTGGTGGGTGTAGCTTTTGCCATAGAAAGACATTTTCAGGAAATCAAACTGAGCCAGTACCTACAATGCCAACGCCTCCGTGTAAACTGCAAACCAGCATGCTGGCTGTCTTGGTGTTATTGCTTCGCCTTGCATGTGAGCTATTCATTCCTCCCACTGTCAGACATAACAGGTTGACTCCACTTCCACTATCACTCTCAGTTATAGCCTGTGGACCTTTAAGACCTTTAGTTTAGGCAGTGGGATCGCAATACACTGACCTTACCATATTGGACAATCAAATGAATCCTACTTCTTTCACTGGCCTGTCAAATGGAAAATGATTTCTTGAAAAGACCGGGAACCCCAAAAACTTTGACATAAGCATGCAACCAGTGAATTGGTTTTTCCTAATCCTTCATCTCATCAAAGTTTGGAGGACTGAGATTAACAAATTCTTTAAAGTACTGTAGTATAAGCCTGAATGTCTGCATGGCCTGTAAGCTCATAATACTTCAGCATTACTCGCCCCATGCATACAATTAAGGGAATTGGAGATGCCGTTGACCAAAATGAAAGAATTTACAGGGAGTCTTGAAACTCAGATAATGCACAACTGATTAGTGCATTATCTAAATGCATTAATAATAAATGAGATGCATTCCAAAAACTATTTTCAGGAGTGTTTGATTCATGAGGCGTAATGCTTAAATTTCCTTTCCCCAAGTCTTGTGTTTGGCGCCTTTCCTCTCATCGTGACATCAGTTTGCTTAAGTATATAATCAGAAGAAGAAGAAGAAGAAGAAGAATCAGCTTTCTGTGCTTTATGTCGCTGCTTTCCAGTGGTAAACGAGATGAACGGACCCGAGGCGAATCTATATTTTGATCAATGAAAAAAAAAAAACAGCATTCATAGCTGCTTTAAAGTGTTGAATTGCTTTGATGTTTGGAGATCTTGCTGAGGTGGATTTTAGTGGTTAACAGTAAGGTTGATTTCTAGGATGGAAGCCTGCATTGATTTCTCTGCTCTGTGCTTTGGTATATAGCAACTGTTGATTTTTCTGTCCTGTTAATATGATGTCAGGTTGAGTTTTCCTGGTCTATTATTTTGTGGTCAGAAGGAATCGACCTATCTGGACAGTCAGTTTGTGTTTTGCTGTAGTCTATATCTCCTGTTACCTTAATGTATTTTCTTTGCTCTGGGAGAATTGTGGTTCAGTAACGGGGCTGCCATCGTTCTCTGTTGTCAGATCTTCCGGAGGTGTTGGCTGGTGTTCAAGAAGGCCTCCAGTAAAGGCCCCCGACGGTTAGAGAAGTACCCAGACGAGAAGGCGGCCTACTTCAGGAGCTTCCACAAGGTAAACACACATGACACATGACCGAAGCACATTACAAGTTACATTCTGATGAGTCTGATTTTCTATTTCTATTTCTCTTATTTTCTCTATTAGTTCATATATATATATATATATATATATATATATATATATATATATAATGTCAGACATATTAAAAGACAAACGATAGCTTCCAGAAATGTTCAGTTTTCAGACATTTTGGACCAAAGATTAATATGATTATTTGTGAAATTAATCATGTGTCACAACCCTAAAGCAGTTTTATTAAGGTGTAAGCATTTATGGATATTTATTTCTGTGTGGTACACAAGCCATGCTTCAAACAAAGGGTTTAATTTTACATTTTTGTTGCCTGATGTCACTCAGCCCTGTGGTCAGTCAGAATAATGTGACATGAAGTGACCAGATGGCCATGAAATTAGGAATCAATATTCCTAATCATACAGAGTATGAACACCCTGACCTTTTGTCTAATGCCACCATCACACAAATATCGATGGTTTGACACAACCAAAGTCTGATCTGTTGGCGATATTTGTCGTCCCCAGAGGATCAGAAATGTTAAAGTACTTCTTTTGTCTTTTTTGAAGTCCAAAAGGAGATTAAACCTGGTGCGTCAGTCTCCAGGGAACAGTCTCTGGCCGAGACTAAATGCTACTGCTGCATCGGCATGCCGAGCACATTCATCACACAACAGCCAAGGGTTTCATTTTGCAATTTGGCCAACTGGTGGAATTAATTAGCTTTAGCTGATAAAATCTGATGCCAGTGATCGCCCACCAAAAAGTGAGAAATTGGGATTGAATTTAGGCATAAAATCTATTCTCTGAAATCAACAGAAAGAATGTTTTTTTTTTTTTCATAACGTGACTCAAGGTGAGTGTTTTTACAGTGTACACATTAAACCGATGAAGTAAATGCTACTGTAGCACTGAGCACTCAGCTGTATCGTACCGAGAACCTTGTTTATATCTTTATATAGAAAGTTCTGTCCATTGGCCCCAGGTGATGGAGTTAAAGATCCATTAAGACACATTCTGTAACTTAATCTTCTCCTCTGGGGCCTTTTCCCTCCCTTTTCAAAGTAATAATCCAAAGTATAATATCTCTCTCCCCACCTCTTAAGCCCTTTGAAATACTCAATTATGGCTCATTATCATGGTGAGGGGAGATGATGTTAAAGGAGTATCACCGTGAACGCTGTTTTATAGTAATGAGAGGAGATAACAGCAGATGATAGGGGACTCTTGACACCAGGTTTCCTACGTGGCTCCAGTCTGAGAACTGATTCAGTCGTCTGTAAGAGGCTGTCTGCTGCTGTGTAATTATGAATTAAACTGGGGATTTCTCAAACACAGTGGAAGTCATTCGAGTTTTCACTCAATTTCCCCGAAATCATGCAACGTATATGTTTTGATCCACTTTGTTAACGTCCCTCGCTGCCGGAGTTATCAGCCATGTATTGTGAATGAAGCGTCTGTCTACCCACTGCATCATGCTGTCACACAGGGCGTCCTGTGCGACTGTAACCCCCCCCACCACCACCCCCCTCTCCCAGAAGGCATCTCATACACCCACCGCTGGAGTGAGCGATGAGTGCACACATGCACCAGTGCACCTGGTAATGCATCGCCACAAAGATCAAGAAAGGTCCCGTCTGAGGGCTTCATTCAACGCTGCAGTGCTTTGGGAGGAAATAGGCAGCACTGGTGGCTGATTTACAGAATCACCACAAAGGGGATTGGCTTTCTTTCCCGCTTTTTTCTTTTCCTCACTCTATATATTCCCCCCCTACTCCCACACACTCTCTCTCTCTATCTCTCTCTCTCCCCCGTTTCTCTGTCTGAGTGCTGGTCCACACAGTAAAACAATCCATGAATATTTTTAGAAATATTTTTAGCCCTGTGAAAAGTTGTTTTTTTTCTGTGTGCTACTTTTCTCGAGCTCTCCTGAGCTCCTGACAGAAGCAGCTAAAGTGGAAAGATGGAGCTGTATTTAAATGCCTAAATACCGTATGCGCGTACGGAAGAGGAAATAACCAGCGAAGCAAAGAGGAGTGATTGGTTCTAAGCACACTAGCACGCTGCTAGTTGGTTGGTTCCACCGCTTGAAATATATGTGAAATATCTCAACAACTATTGGATCGATTGCCGTGACATTTTGGAGAGACATTGATGGTCCCCAGAGGATGAACCTCACTGACTTTAGTGATCCAAAAACTTGTCTTCTAGCACCATCAGCTTTTAGTGACATACATGAACAACCATTCCAGTAATTGGCATGAAATTTGGGAAATTCATGCCCCTATTTGACTGTATTATAATCACTTTCTTGATGCTGTAACCTCACATGTAGCGCCACCACAAATCAATACTTTGATTTATGACATTTTCATCAGTGCCAGTTGTATTTTGTGTTTTATGCTGCCAAGTGCCAATCGCCAGCGTGCCAACACACTGAACTAAGACAGGAAACCTCATTTGCTACACATCAGCATGTTAGCATCGATGCAAGCTGTAAGCATATAACTCTATATAAGTAGAGCCGGTCAGAGCTGCTATAGCATGGCTGTAGAGCCTTCTTAACATGAGATTTACACCTACACACAGACTAAAACATGCACAGTTACACACTGAGCACAAACAAAAAGAGATGAGAGGGTGGTGGAATTCACGGCTCAGAAATTCCCACTGTTGATGCTTGCTTCGTGGCAGTTATGTGTATGAATAACCTGCCCGAGGACAAATACATACTGTATCTTCAGAGGGGGGGAAAAGAAATCACCTCATATAAAATATTTAGATACTATCTTTGAAGGGGATAAGAAATAACAAATGAAAAATATCTGCTATCTCTCAATATCCATCGCCTAGTCGCCGTTTCTTTTTTTTTTTTTTGCATTTCCTTGCTTCGTCATTGAAATTCTTGAATGTTCAGCAGTGGATGACTGACATCAGAGGGGGGAATTTATTATATGTGATGTTATCGAGCAAAGAAATCTGTAGTCCACATATGTTGTGTGTGTTATTAGGTCTGGTCTTTTAACCTTAAACAGTCAAGCTTTACTATACGGGCAGTGAGCCCAGCTAATTCATTCCCAACAGCCTGGCAAAGGGCCCACGGTTAGCACACAATGGACTACAATAATGTAATGGGCCTTATCTCCCAGGCAGAGTGAACACAGAGAAGACTGTTGAACAAAATGGCCTGTAAATGCGGGTGATATTCAATTAAATGTAATCTTCTCTCTCTTTTTTTTTTTCATTCGTGATCAATCTCCCGGTAAAGTGATTTAGATGCTTTTGATCGCACTGACTGAAAAAGCGGTTTCAAGGAGAGGCACTTGAGCAGTGGATGCACGGTGTGTATACGGAATAAACATCGGGTCACATTTATTCATAAAGTGCTTTTAAAATAAATAGCAGTGCATTAGGCTACATGCTACACACCGTACCGCTGCAGAGAGCTGACATCGCGGATGATTTCTTCCCTTAAGATCGCCCGCATTCCTATTTTACTTAGCCATCCTTTATATGCTAAGCCTCTAACAACTATTGCACTTTCAGCGAAGCAGTGCACGACGGCAATTAAGGCTCGCTGCTGCTTGCTGCTCGCTTGCTTGCTTGCTGTGTTCATTCAAGGTAATGTGCTGCTGCCATTCTCTCCTTCCTCTTTAGATCACTGAGCTCCATAACATCAAGAACATTACCCGGATGCCGCGGGAGACAAAAAAGCACGCTGTTGCGATCATCTTCTGTGATGACACATCCAAGACATTTTCCTGTGAATCAGGTAAGTGCCTTCCCTCCACATTCAAAATTCAAATTAGTTCCCCCGCCCCCCACTTTTTTTTTTTTTTCCCAGCCACGGTAGCGAATGGGAGGGGAGGAAAGGAGCACACCGGGGTGTTTGTTTTTTGGGGGGGTTTTTTTGCATGCAAAGACGTTGCATGGATGTGTTGGATGAGAAGTTGGAGGGTTGGGTTGGGCGGAAAAAAAGTTTGTCAGGAAGCGGAGGAAGAATCAGAAGTGAGAGGCAGAAAGAGAAAGCGAGAGAGGTGATAGAAGCAGCGGAGAATTGGAGTGGAGCCAAGTGATGCTCATTTGCCGCTATATTAAGAAGTGGGAGGATCTGTTCCAGAAATATTGATTTTCATACTGCAGGTATGAAAAACGATATTGGGCATCATTTGCAGTGTGTTTCAGCCCAATTATGGAGTGTAACAATAGAGATTGTCTCTAATACGTGGACAGGAAGCCAAAGAGGCATACTAGCTGCACATGGTTGGTCGTGCTCTTTAGCTGCAAATAAATGGAGCTGGCTGAAGAGGAAGCCAGGGGGGCTAGATAAGGTGGATGCGCTTTAATGTGCTACCACTAAACAGACAAGGATGAACATTTCAATCTTATCTCCATCCTTGTGGAATGCGTGTGCACGTGTGTGCAACAATCGAATACCTCATTGATGTAGCAGTAAACCTCAGGGGAAATAATATTGAACTTGGAGCGGTGAACTCTCTGTTGCCTTTACGCTGTGTCCCATGATCACTCATTCTTTCTCCCCCCCTCTCTCTCTCTCTCTCTCTCTCGGCTCATTTCCACGCCAAGAGCCCTCCCCCCTCGCACCGCCATATGGATGTCTCTATCACCGCGTGTCCACCGACCTCCCGTAGTCCTTCGTTTCCTGAAACCCCCTTACGTTTTCACCCCTCACTTGCATTTGGAATACATTATATTTCTCTTCTTTGTGACATGTATTCATTTTGGAAGTCATTTTAGTCCATCGCCATCGATTTTAGGACTAAAATTACACACTTTGCTGCTTTCTATGGTGAAAGAAAAAAGTAAAATGTGTTCCAGAGCTGATTTTTCCAAATCCCGCTGGGTCAGGTTACATGAGAGCTTACCTACATTAGACGCTAATTTGGCATGTCGATTTTCCACTACAGCGCGATATCAGTGGAGAGTTTGGATCTGGAAACTCATCCCGGCAGTTAGAAAGCAAGCATCAAACTTATTTGAGGGCCTTCATCCAAAGAAGTTAGACCATTTTGAAGAGTTGCCTGTAAGAAAAAAAAAAAAAAAAAAAAAATTAAGCCTCACGATGATCGCCTCATATCTTATTTTTAAAAATAACCTTCTGATACCTCCACCCGACGCTGTCACCGAAACAAGGAGCTGAACAAAAAGATAGTAACAGATCTTACACGTTTTGACGGTTGTGTGCGTCTGTCAAATATGCGCCATAAAAAGATGAAGAGCGTGACCTACAGATCGGATAATGCTTCAGCTCCTGATATCCCACGGTGGAAATAGCTTCAAAGGAATTGTGCTTACAATATCATCTCTTGTATTAGTCGTCCGTATAACCACAGCCTGCTGCTGAAATCACAAAACACAAAGGATCCTGACACACTGCATCTTCACACCCTCTCCGCTAACTCAAAACACTTCTCCATCCTACACCGCCCCACACACACGCACAGACATCCTCCCACCATATTTCTTCATGCGTGGCACATGGACCAGCGAGGCGGCCTCCGTGCTGATGAAGTGTTTGTTTAGCCGATTTTCCACTCAGTGGCCTTAAAAGTGTGGGAGTTTAGAGGTACTTAAAGGCCATAGTAACTCTGAATAAGAATCCGGGGAGGAATGAGTGCAGAGCTGCTGTCTGAGTGTGTGTGTGTGTGTGTGTCTGTTTTCAGTTGTGTGTGAATGAAGTGCTTCAGGCAGCAGCAGACCTTTCTTTCACCCTGCAAAGTTGTGTAGATCTGTGCCATTGGACACCGGAGTTAATCTGACAAACAGGCTGTCAGCTGGTAACAAGCTAGTTTAAAATGAATAAAGTGTTACCACCGCCAATGTTACACAATCACAGGTCGACTTCTGATTAATATATACATGGAAACACTGCGGCGTTCCCGCACTGCCACATGTGTCTCTGTACACATCACTGGTCATAGTTACATATCCCAGAATTCCACAGGGCGTGGAGTTAAGGAGCTTCAGAATGATAACTAACTCCAGCATTTGCCTCATTTCATCCTTGAGTAACTCTCAGCAAAAGCTCACATAAGACAATTGGAAATCTTCCGCATTGTAAACACTATATATTTTTTTTTTTTATGACTTAACAGGAAGGAAAATTGGTATTCACAAACAACAGACTGCCAGCAAACTTCCAAAATTGATTTGTGAAATCATTTGTCTCCACTTAGCCTCCAAATTAAAAAAAAAATCAGTCTTACAATGAATGCCCTCCTCCCCCCCTTAAGGTGCCAGCTGTCACATGTTGTAGATACAACTTTCTACACAGAGTCATAATAATTCTCTTATTCCAGAATGACTATAAGCTTAAATTCCTAAAAAAAGCAAACTCATTTTAGTTCATTGTCCACATACAGCCCAATATGATTTTAAACCATCTCATATTAACCTATAAAGAACCAGGTCTCCAAAAATGTTCACAATTAATGAAGAAACATTTTATAAAATGATAATGATAATGATAAATGATGATAAAGCTCCAATAATATATCTCTACATTCAGCCAGTCTACTGTCACCCAACACATGTCACAACGGCACAACATGTCAAGTAATTTTGGGACTGAACAAGTGACTTCTTTGTGATACAAACAACTTGTAAAGATCTAGAAAACTCTTAATTTTACACACAACTCCACTCCTGTGCAAGCTAGCATCCCTGTGGCCTTTATTCCATTAGCAATACGGTGGCTAGCTTTCACAGTGAATTTTCACACTGCAAAATCATGCAGTGGGTCAGATTCAGGCCTGTGGACTCATGTTTGACACCTGTGTCTTAAAAGCAGACATCGAAGATAATATTTACTTGTGCTTTTAGCATGCTAATTTGTGCGCTGATGATGGCAGGCTTGCTGTAGCTTCCACCCCGTTTCCAGCCTTTGTGCTATGCTAAGCTAGCACGCCGATGGCGCTAGCTCCATCTTTAATGTGCAGACGTGGCATCAGTTTTCTCATCGAATTCCCTCCTACATTCCTTTAACCATCTCATTCTGTTGAAATATTCTCTTTTTATTCTTATTCATTTTCCTTCCAATTAACGAACCGGAGCTTAAAGCCCTCCTTTAATTTGGAAAATAGCTTATTGATTGTCTGAATAGATGATCACCGGTTTCAGTTTCTGTGACTGTGGCCATATTGTTCTAGCAGAGCTGCTTATATTGTACAGACTTGGAACTGAGTATTGGCAAAGGAGGGAGGAGAAAGCTAGCATTCATCTGTCGTCGGCCTCCTCTTTTAATCTCCCCCAAATCGATCATATAGATTTTTCTCCCCCCTGGTTACTGTTCGCTGCACTCATGTCCTGTACATGCAGCGTTTTATTCTGAAATTCCTTGTTTGATTTATGTGCATGTGCACGTTTAAACACACTAAAAGGAGGCACAGTTGTGGCAGTATAAATCTGGACGGCGTGTTTTATTGTGTCTGCGGTGTTAGATATGGAGGAGGTGTTGTGTGTGTGTGTGTGTGTGTGTGTGTGTGTGTGTGTTTGATGGTTGACATGCCTTAACGCCGTGCTGCTGTGCTGCTGTGTGCAGAGCTGGATGCAGAGGAATGGTGTAAGCTGCTGTGCGTGGAGTGCCTGGGAAGCCGTCTCAACGACATCAGCCTGGGAGAGCCAGACCTGTTAGCAGCGGGGGTGCAGCGAGAGCAGAACGGTGAGTGCCCAATTAGTCCCTGCTAACACAGACAGCCATTCAGGGTCAATCTCTCTCACTCCACCCGCCACCAAGTAGTTACTGGCTGCAGTTCGGGCCTGTATGTGTTAATGCAACTGAGCGCTCAGAGGGTAAGGGGAGCAGAACAGGCACTGTCCAATTAGGCCTGGCTAATAAGGGCCATTTTTTGTCAATACCTGATCCGAAGTCAACCTGTAACAGCCTTTAGTTACATTAGCACATGTTGGTTCAACTTCAGAAGTACGTTTGGGTGTGTGTGTGTTGAAGGAAACCTGTGTGTGTGTGTGTGTGTGTGTGTGTGTGTGTGTGTGTGTGTGTGTGTGTGTGTGAGTTACAGCACAGGTCACAGGCTGTGGTCGGGGCTCTGTTCCAGCCCTAATGAGAAGTGCTGTGCATCACTGGCTTCCCTCATAATGAAGCTTGTCACAGAGATGGATGAGATTATGGCTCCTAAAGCCATGTGAAATAAATGTGCTTTCCCACATATTCCACTCACAGGAAATGGAAATGGAAAAGAGAGGAGACAACAGGGCGCTGCTATCACAGTGGAGCTCATTCTCTGTGTAATTTGTAAACTCGCGGAGGAAATTGAAAAGGCAACAGGCAAAGAAGAGCAGTTTAAAGTTGTAAAAGGGCGAGTAATTGAAAAGAATCTGCCATCATTTCAGCCCATTTCATTTCACTGCTGCCGTAAAGTGAAATTGTATTCTTCAACATAACTTGTCCCCCATTTATTAAAGATATCAATACACAAGGTTTGGCTGCGCTGCGATGAAGCAACTGAACTGTAACAATACAATTCCTCTCCCTTCTCTTGTGGCAGAAGTCCTGCTGTTTGGTGCTCATACCAAAGTCTGCAGCAGTGTGTTACGGAGACAAGCTGAGCCAGCGCGTCTCTCCTGCCTGTACTGTACGAGTGAATGAAACAAGAGGCCTGGGCCTGCAACCATGTTTCAATTAGTAGCCCTCCCCAAACAGCGGGGGCCGATAATTAGATCAGAGTTCATTTTCACTGTCCCTAAAAATACGCCACACTATGACATCGCCATTTTCTATCCACTGCAGACACATGGCTTATTTTGAATCATTAAACGTAATTAGTGAGAACTAATTTAGATTATGGAGAACTCTCTCTCCCGCTCTGTCTCCCGTCCTCCTCCTCTGTCTGCCTCAGAGTTAGTTTGATGTGAACGGGCGTACTTGGCCGGAGTGCAGCTCAGTGGTCGGCTTGTTAGACACACTGTAGGTGAAGTCAGGTAAATTTTAAATAACTTTTTTAAAGGGTTGTTTTACTCAACATTTGTAACATCAGATAAAAAACACAGGGAATCAGTGGTAAGTGGAATAGGTGTATTGTTAGAATTTATTTGTATACTGCAGTTTACTCTGATCTACTCCACTTTACCTGCGACACCAGCCAGCCTTCACCCAAGTGCCTTTAGTGTTCTTGAAACAAACTCCTTAAAACTGCGCTGGCTCTGTCCGAAAAACAAAAAAAACGAAAATGTAACAGAAACTAAAGTAAAAGAAGAAGAAGATAACTTAGATTCCCAGAGCAGAGAGTGAAGAATAATCCATCACCTGATAAGAACTGATCTTTTATCTTAATCAGGCTTTTAAACAAAGCTGCACTCGGAGCTATTCAATTCTGTTCAGTTCAGTTTTTACAAATGCGACTGAATTTCGTGAAAATCTTTCCTTCTGCGAGCTGGTCTGGTTGCTGTTCCAGTAGATAACACGGGATGATTTACAGCTCCAGTAAGGAAGAATAATCTATATGTTTTGTCTTGCAAACAGTAGATATTTGGAAGTTCTTACAAATGTCAATATTTGGACACCCTCAAAACTGAAATTCTGTCTCTGTAAGAGAATAGTTTTTTTTTTTTTACATTTTAAAGAAACAAGCTGTTTTCTTGCTGAGGGTTAGATGAGAAGATTATCCAGCTGGGCTAGCTGTTTCCCTTCTGTTTCCAGTCTTTATGCTAAGCTTAGCTATGCTAATTTGCTGCTGCGTAAAGAAAAATAGTGAGTTTCCCAAATATGTCTTAAAATGTTTATTTATATATGAAATTATGCACCAGAGATCCCATGAAAACAATTCACAGTTTGTCCTGTGGATTATCCGGCATGACAGGGGCGACGTGTCTAGAAAAGGACGATGCTTTTGAATCTTTCATGTCACCTTCTCGTAAGTGAAAAGCTATTCACCATCCGTTGCACAAAGGCAGAGGTAAACATTTCTAAACATAGACAAAGCTATCTGCACTGTTACCAGAGATGCTCCTAGATGTTTGTACCGTTTTTTTAAAAAAAAGTTTTTTTGTCAATCTTTCCAGAACGTTTCAACGTGTATCTAATGCCGACCCCAAACCTGGATATCTACGGGGAGTGCACCATGCAGATCACCCATGAAAACATCTACCTGTGGGACATCCACAACGCTCGCCTCAAACTCGTCATGTGGCCTCTGAGCTCCCTGCGCAGATACGGGCGAGACTCCACCTGGTTTACTTTTGAGTCTGGAAGGTGTGTGGGCACGAAGATAAGTGTGTTGTCTTGTGGGTGTGATTGAAATGTTGGTGGTTCAGAAGGGGAAAAAAAAAACAACTTTTTGGAAGTGTCATAAAAACTTCAACAAAGCAAATTTTGAATATCCAAAACATCCCAGGATATCAACGTTTGCTGCAGAGCCCTTCAGGCACTGATGTGACAGGTGCCTCTTTGAATGTGTGTACTGTATCTGCTCACACGCACGCACGCGTGTGCGTGTGTGTTTGACTTCAGTTGGCTATCATATCAGTGCGCCCCCTCTGCAAAATGCACATTCAACCACATGCATGTTTGTAAATCAGCAATCCGAGAGTGAGCGCGATCAAAGCGTGTGCACTTCTCTCTGTCTCTGTGTGTGTGTTCCTGGCGCAGGATGTGTGACACAGGAGAGGGTTTGTTCACGTTCCAGACGCGGGAGGGGGAGATGATCTACCAGCGGGTCCACTCGGCCACGCTGGCCATTGCCCAGCAGCATGAGAGGATGATGGAGGAGATGGAGAAGAGCTCCCAGGTACATTTTTACATTTATCTGATACCCACAGCAGCTCGAAGCCGAGCCAACCGGTTTTTATTTTAGCTTCTGCCAACATCACAAGCAGCTAATCATGAGAGCAAGCGTCTGGAATACTTATTTATGCGTGCATAGAGTGCGTCACGTTCATAGAGTTGCTAATATATCCTGTTACCCCTACTGCTAAAAAAAACACAGAGCAAGAAAGATATTTTGAAAAATGTGCTTTAAGGAGGAAAAAAACAGTTATTTCAATGCTTTCTTCGCTGTCTGTTTGATTTAGGCTGATCAATTGAGCCCGTTCACGGAATTATTTTTAGAAACCACTGAACACAACAGCAATAAATCATGATTTTCACTCAAGATGTTCACACACACACACACACATGGAATACACATTTGTTTGTAGGTATTGCTGCGTGGTCACTCCTCCAAAGTGCTGCCTTGGACCAGGAGCCCTCTGACACCCCACTGCCTTGGCCTCCGCTCCCTCCTTCCATCACAACAACCGGTCCTTCCTCCTTCCTCCCCTCCTTCCATTCTCACCCTCCTCCCAAGCCGCTATCATCTGTATTCCTTATTTATGTAGGCCTGCCTAGTGTTTGATGAGCCTTGACCATATGGCCGTGCTCTTGGACCCCACCATTTGGGAACATTTCCAAATGCAGCATTTATCCTCAGCTCTATAAATCACACGGATAGCTACAGAAAACTGACCACTCACGGTTGCAGGATGGTTGAAATATTATGTTTACCACTGAGTAAATGCTAAATATTGATGCATTTAATATATTTTAAGCCGTAGTCTGTCTCTAAGATGAAGCCTTTAGCTCTAAGCTGCAAATAAAAATTTAAAACACATCATCCAGTGGCACGACGATACCGTAATCCCAAATGAATCCTCATCTCGCCTGCCAAACAGCCATTCAGAGTTGTCATTCAACCAGCAATACACCGTACTACGCGCGCTCTTTGTTTACTGACATACCCGGAGCAATTCCCCCCTGCTGTGAGCGAGTGACTGAGAGTGACAGGAAGCGAGAGACATTATAATCTCTCTCTGTCTGTTTCAGATCCACTCCAGAGAGACGCTAACCAAGTCCATCTCCCTGCCACGCAGCGCCTACTGGCAGCACATCACGCGTCAGAACAGCGTGGGAGATCTCTACAGTTACCAAGGTACAGGCATGAAGTTACTAATTATCACACGCAAGGTGTTGCTTTTTCCTCACCTGCTCGTGTCAGCGGTGATGTGTGTGGAGCGCTCCGGTGAGGTGACGCAAAGACGGAGACAGAGGGGATATTGAACCCGGCGACGGAGGGGTCGTCACTTTACGTGGCTGCAAATATCTGCCGTTATTTACGTCAGGAATCTGTCAGGATCACACCTTGTTTTTTTTTTAATTCATACATAATGTATGCAGTAATACACACAGAGCGATAAATACAAGACACAGACGTGACATAACGTAGCATAAAATCTGCTTTCGCTATCATATAACTGTCAGCCATTACTCAACCAATGAGTTACAAATTACTTATTTTCCAGACATTAAACTGACTCCACATTTCCAAAGATTATTTTTCCTAACAGTCATAGAAAAGGGTGACTAATGGGGCTTTTTTCATGTTTGGCCTGCGGTAAGTCTCGTGTGTCGGTGACCTCTGTCCTCTGACATCTGTAAATCATCATCATCATCATCGTGTCTAACATCTCGTCTTCAGTGTCTGCCCTATATGTTTGGATATTTACTCTTGGGACAGATGTATATTTCCTTTTTTTTTATACACGTTTTCCAGTTTTTCTAATTGGATTTTTATCCTTTATATATTTTTTTTCTGACCTTTATTTTTCACACTGAGCTCCACATTGTATATCACAACCTCTTTGAATCCTCGACCTTCATTAGGCGACAACAAATTAATACTAGAGCCACAGGCTGCAGCAAGCAATCAAACAGGAGGCAAAATCTTTATAATTGATATTAGATTTTTTTGTCCAGCCTCCATTTATACCTAATTTGAGCTTATTTTGTTGATAAAAATCACCTATTTTGCATTAGCTTCTTAACCTTTCTTCTCCTTTTTCTGTTTTCATTTTTAGCCTATGAATATTGACACATATTATATAGTTGCTCCGTGTGTTTGTGATTTGACCTTTTGATTGGCTGTTGCAGTCTGCGTCTCAGATATTAAGATGTTTCATTCTGTGGCTATGTCACAGATCCATCACGGAAACATTGTATTGCTAAGGCACTACTATGAGCGGGAATTCACATTTCTCTCACTTATGCTTGTTGAATTATAGTACCATAGTACCATTACACCAGAGCAGGGCATTAAATAACTAAGAAAAGAGCACTAGATGCAGTTTTGAACTTTGCATCCACGAATAAGCTTCCGAATACGAAATGTGTCATTCATACAAGAATAACATCAAAAGTGAATTCTAAATGAACTGTGTTTAGTTCGGCTCAGCCCATTAGAGACAAGTGCAGATTCTTACTGTCAGTCTTCAGTTTAATCATAAACAGCTAGCTTTGAACTGACTTGGTTTGATTTTTTTTTCATTTCTGTCTTTAACCTTTTTTTTCTGTGATGAAACAGAGACGCAGACGTACAGACGCATAATCTAAATTAGATTATGAGCGGACGGGAGACATAAAAACAAACAAACAAACAAACATTTGTGTGCATTCTTGAAAGTAAATGAGCTCATGTCTGTGTGTGTTTGCGTGAGGGAGAGAGAGATAAATGTCATCCCAAGTACATTAATATTGCAGCGGCTTCTTCTCTGTAGCATCCAGACTCAGCACTGTATGCCCCCTGTGTGCACTTAATGTACGCACAGAAAGGGTGTGCGTTTGTGCGTTTGTGCCTAGATGTCGAGGCAGAAAGGTGATTAGCGCGCTGATGAGATTACGCTCTGTCTACGGTATTAGTTGATTAGTAGACTTATCTGAGGATTATGGGCCTTTTTGCTTTCACTGATGGAGCCGAGCAGAAACCCAGGAGAAGATGAAAGTCGCTCTGACGTCATCTTTTTTCTTCTGAGAAGCCGAGGCTGGATTCTGTTTTGAGTTTTCATTATCATTTAATTGTGGCCTGATAAGCTTAAAAGCAAAATATGAGTCCTCCGTTTTTTTTTCCACATACAGTAAACAGAGAAGCTTCCACCTCAGGTTCATTATTTATAGGCCCAGTGTCTGTAAACTCTCCTTCTTAAACTCAGCAGAGGAGCTTCTCTCTCATCCATCAGCCTGGCATCTCCACTGGTCCTCCCACACTTTCCTCCGCATATCTGTCCGATTCAGAACAAACCTCCACCTTCTCCCGCTCAGACGTATTCAGCCCCTTCCGTGTGTCAACCCCTCTTTTTCCCCATGAATAAACTGAATCGCATCAGTGTGTTTGAGGACGCGGCGAGGAGGACGGCAAGGTGATTCCGTTTGTTTGGATTCACGCTGGCGCTGGTGCTGCTTTTAACATGGCTGCGAGCTGTCTCGGAGAAGGAGAGCCACGTACAGTAATTGCATTGATTCCTCATTGGCAGAAGGTCTCCACCTCCCCTGGAGCTCTGTTGCATCATCTGCTCGCCGTCCTGCAACAGAGAGCTCACAGAATAACACAGTGTATGCTGCAACAATTTGGCTGCCGTATCCGTGAGAGCAAAACACGCACAGACACACATCACATCATTAGCTCACTCTTTAGTGTTCTCGGAGGATAAAAAAAAGCAGCGTGACTGTCGTGACTCAAAAATGAAAACAAATATGTGGCTAAAACACAGAGGTGTGAATGATTTCATGTTCAGTATTCAGGCGTTCAGTGAGGTTCATCCTCAATAACTTTTCGTCAGTTTTCAGCATGGGTGCAGGACGAAGCTAGCTGATCTGATATTGAAGCTTAGTGCGACTTAACGCAAATGGGAGTTAGGGGCCGTCTAAAAAGTGCAGAGCTTTTCAGAGTGTTAGCGTCGTCCTTGTTTTCATGGAAACTGCAGATCCACAACTTTACATTCATCTGGACCTCCTCCTGTTATATACAAAACCTCCCGATATGCATCGACGCAATGCAGTTCAGAGTAATTATAATTTCCTACTGTCAAAACCATCTGTTCTGTTTTGACTGTTCATTAACAGCAGCGCTCCGTTTGTTTAGGCTCACTTTACTTTCTTACTTTTTCATTTTTTTTTTTTTGGATTCATTACAACTTCAGATCCACACTAAATACATAAAACAGACACTCAGGCAGACAACGCGGATATTAGCTTAGTCTTCAACCCTCCGAGCAATCACCCACGATTGCAAAAGCAATTGATGAGGCCACGATAGGACCCCAGAGAGTTAAATTCATGTACATAACGAGCACACAGTGGTCCTGGCTGCAGGTTAACTGTGTTAAAGTGCCAAAGCCACAGCCAGTTCTAGCAGATCTCTTCTAGGAAATACAGCTTAAATGAACACCTCATGTGAAAATGTAATATTTCCAGTTTATAGATACGTCCATTTATTTCCCCGTAATAATGATAATATTAGCAAAAATCGATGCAAATAGAGGTAAGAAATCAAGGAATTTGGACCATGATGGCTGGCTGCGTTTGCTCCTTGGCTGTATCGCTGCGTGCATGATGAATATCCAATCAGCACAGTCAATTTGCTGAGTCATGCTCGGGTTGCTTTCAAATACCCTGCGGGTCCGGGGGAATAATTAAGGAACACAGTTTCCTGTCCCGTTGAGGTTTATTCACCTATTTGTTTATTTCTCTGCCTCAGTTAACAGGGGAGCTGGCGGTGGAGTACAGTAAATGTATTATATTAATAGATTTCACATCTGATTTTTATTTATAGCTGGAAATGTCTCAAATATACGTCCCAAAAGCCTTGTTCGCCGTAATTGAAAGTAATAATTGTCAAATGTGTTTTATCTGAAGAAACTTAAGGATGTGGTGTAGGAAAAAGAAGAAGAAGAAAAAAGACCTGATCACCTTGCAAAACAGCATGAAAAACAATTCAGCTTGCAAAGTTTCAGTAAAAGCCAAGATAGATGTTTTAATCATCAGAGACGATACGCTAAGACAATGTATCTACTATGTACCGCGTTCCACCTCCACTCTTCTAATGTTATTCACTCTTTTGCATTTCAGTGAAACTGCTGTGTTCTGCCGAGTTTGCTGATGCATACAAATAAGTGCACTTTAAAGTTTTTCGAGTTGAAAAAGCAAGGCGCCATGCCTGTCGGAAATAGTTCAATTACCAGCTCTAATAGTGGAATGGAAAAGGGACAAGAATGCTTGTATTTTTTTTTTTCTTGGACCCATTTTTCTGTAATTTTTTTTTCCCATTTCTCTCTCTCTCTCTCTCTCACACACACACACACATACACACACACTGTCTCCCCGTGTATTGCATTGTGCTCCACAGTTTAGTGTCGTAACATTAGCAATTCAAATGGGATGGAGCGCTGTTCTTAGTTTGATCGGGCCGGGAGTGATACGAGGGGATTTTTACAAAGAGGGAGCGAGTATCAAAGGAGCTGGGACAAGATGATAGGAGAGCAGGATGATAACACTATCTTATCTGCAACAGGCGACAAGGAATATGGTAGATGTAGATGCATAAAAAAAAAATGAAAAAAAATGAAAACGAATCCCATGAAAAATTCATTACAGCCAGGTAAATCTGAGTTCAACTGTTTTGCTCCTTCCGGTGGACGCCTGGAGAGTTTCAGTCATCAGCGCGGGTCATTTGAATCCAAACTGAAATGAGCTGAGCCGATCTTTAGGCCGCATCGGGTCGATCTTTTTATTTGTTCCAGTGCGCTGTTGCTCCCGTGACTGGTTTACTACACAAAAGACACAAAGCTGGATGTCAGCAGCCTTGCATAATCCGGAGTTTGCGGTCCACGCAGTCTCTCTTTCTCTGGTTACAGCTGTTACTAGGATGCCATCTGGGTTATCGCACTGCGAGGAAGGAAGGTGCAGACAGGTGTGTGTGTGTGTGTGTGTGTGTGTTTGTGTGTGTGTGTCTCTACATACATGCATGAATAGCTGCTTGTGTGTCCAGGTCCGCCATTGTATCTGTCAGTGTGTGTGTGTGTGTGTGTGTGTCCTCCCTGCCTGTCCTGTCTGCTCCGGCCCAGCAGCTGCCACCCCAGGCCAGATAGGATGACATGACCTTCCCTGGTAATGAAAAGGCACTGACAAATCACTGTCTGCTTCTCATAGGGATAGGAGAGGAGGCGGAGGAGGAGGAGGAGGAGGAGGAGGAGGAGGGATGCTGACACCATCTTCTCTCTGTGTTTTTACAACTATTTTTTTTTTTTTTTTTTGTTGCGTGCGTGCGTGCGTGCGTGTCTAAGTGTGTCTGCATCCGTGTCTCCTGTCCAAAAGCGCGGCTCTCGTCGGGGGTCTGGCATCACACGGCAAACACCGCTGTTTATGACCGAGGAGATGATGAGATCTGCTTCGCCCTCTCTGTCTGCACCGGGCTTCCTGCCTCTTTTTTTTTTTTTTTTTTCAGCCCAAATTGGCCTTGGTTGAGGGAGGGATTGTCTTGGCAAAGAAAGGGAAAGGGATATGCCTGGTTGCGCACCAGTCATTTCAGCAATCTATTAAGTACAACGGAGGAAGAGAGAGAGAGAGAGAGAGAGAGAGAGAGAGAGAGAAAGTGTCCCCCTTTTTTTTAACCTGCAGTGGGCTCTTTTTCTAGAACATGGACTGAGCTGCGTTTAAAACCTTAATCCGGAGCCTTATCTCATTTTTCTTTATTTCAGGGGAGTGGTGGAAGGGAAAGACTAGCGGACAGAGGTGTGTAAGTGTGTGTGTGTGTGTGTGTGCGTGTGTCTATGACTCACCTGTTATGGCTGCTACTGTTTTTGGTCTCGTCCTCACACCCACCACCAGCCCCTCTGTGCTTCCTCCTGCAAGCTGTTCCCTTAACTCACACAGGAAAGTGCTTCTTCTTGTGTTTTTCCCTCATTGTCCTTCTTTACTTGCACATCATCTTCCTCTTCACACACATTTCTGTTTTTAACTCTCTCTCTCTCTCTCTCTCCCTCTTTCCGGCTCTGACACATTCAGCCACTTGACATTGATTTCCAGGCTGACTGGGTCATGTTTTATATTCCACATCGTGGTGAGTTGGCAGTGCGTCTCGCGGTCTGAGCCGATTCCCTTTGGTGGCAGCATGACGGGCGCTGTTGGCTACACACACAGAAAAAGCTGTGTATATATATATATATATGTGTGTGTGTTTGTGTGTGTGTGTTCACTATATCATGAATGGTTTGCACAACTTTAAAATCATATTTGGGAATCAGCAGCAGAGAGAAAGATCTCTTCTCTATTTTGTCGACGTGGCTGTGGAGGCTTATAGAACACAAATTCAATTTTTAATTTGTTAATCAAATTTCAATTAACCTCAGGAGTGAAATTGATCTGAAATGTATTGACGTGCAGCAGCCCCTCCTTGCCTGTATTAGTAGGTACCATAAAAGGCTATAGGTTAGAGTTGATTACAGCGTAGCGCCTCCTGAAATATTCATCGGTGGCCACTTCCTCCTTGTTCGCTGCAGGATCAGCACGACGCCAGCAACTTTATCCTCAGCCTACCTCGCCACGCACATCTCCAAACAGCGTTCTAATATATTATTAATGGTCTCACGGTTGCACAGAACAGCCCCCTCCACCCGCAAGTATCCATTACTCCCTCCCGGTGCAGTTAACCAATGTGAACTGCAGAACAAATTGGCCCCAATTAATTTAAATTAAGGTGGAGAGCGGGCGAAGAGAGAGGACAGTTGGAAAAGATGAGACAGGGCGGATCACCCTGAAATCAAGTTGCTCGTCCGAGGTGAAAGGTTGATTTTCAGTTGCATCTTGTTGGGTTTGTATTTTTGTATCATCTGAGAACCACCTACATCAGAGACGTTTAAGAATGCCAGGATTATTCCTGTACTCTTCATTTGTATATAAAGATATCAGCGTGGACAGTAGCTAAGCAACAGTTGTACCATGAATATATTGTCTGAAAAAAAACAGGACACATTGTTTTTGGTGTAAGGTCCAGTTCAATGAAACATAAATGAAGAGAAAAGAAGTGCTCTATTGATCGCCTCTGCTTTTTTTCTTCCCCGCAGGAAGTGGCCTGACAATGACTTTCATCCCCCGAGCACAGACGTTCCCCAGCTTTCTGTCTGACGAGCCAGAGCGGGAGGAGAGCCAACACCAGGAAGAGGCACCATCACCCTCTAGTGGCTGTGAATCCAGTTGCAGCCTGAGACCCCTTCAATGACAGAGAATTGCTCCACCAAAACTGGACACTTTACCCACTACTGTAGAAAGGATGTAGAAATATGTATAGTGACATGTGTAATATATCATTTCCTGGTGAACAATAGTGTCAACTGTAGAGCGGGTGGTACACGAAAAAGGATGTTTTCTTTTTGTATGTTGTGTGACAGCAGCAGTAGCTACAAAGATTGCACCAAAAATCCTCCTAAGTGTAGTTTTCAAAGTGTTTTATGTTGTCATTAAGCCGTTAAAGCCAGCAGGACCTCCCCACAGTTTTTTATTTTGAAATCACTGCACTACACTTTACAAGAAGTTTGAGGTACTAACACACCAAGTTTCACTGTAAAACAATCTTTAAAAAAAAAAAAAAAGTCTTTTGTTCTGAAATTGATGAAATCACACCGGGCTCATTCCAACAATGTGCCGCCTCAGCAACCATTTCCAGAGAAACTCCACCATCTTTGACACATAATCCTCCCATACTTACTGTACTTCGCTCCCGTTCAAGAATGTAAAATTGATCAATGCCTTACACAAAAACCGTTTGACTTTGATGGCAGTGATGAATCAGCTAAAGCCCTTAAATCGGTTACAACCAGCAAAAAGGGGGAAAAAAAAAAAAAAAGTCATTCAGAAATGTGCTTCAAGGATATAAGAGTGGACTGTCACGTCAGAAATGATAGAATGCAACCTTCTCACAGCCTCTACTTTAAACTGCCAACCCTACATTACAACTAGAAGAGCAATTTGGTTTTAATAGCTTCCTCGCTCTTCTCTGGCCCCATATACGGTATATACGATAACTGGTTCATTAGCAAAAGATGTTGGCGACCTGATGTGGTGACTTATAAAAGGGAGAAGTAAAGTCTTATGTTCCCACAGTAAAACAACTTTAAAGTATTAGCTTCAGTGTATTTCACTGAGGAAATTGGTGCTCTTTAAAATATACTGAAACTTGCAAAGACAGTTTTGGGAATTAAACTCAAACTTCTTGCTGAGAGGTAGATGAGGAGATGAATGCCACTTTTATGTCTGTATGATAATTATGATGCTACAGCCGGCGGTTAGCTTAGCTTAGCACAAAGCCTGGAAACAGCTAGCCTGACTTGCCTAGCCTACCCGCACCTGTAAAACCACAACCTGTTGTTTTTACACTTTATTTTTTTGTATAGAATGAATATATAACATACATTGATTAATTAGTGAGCTTTAGAGGTGCTGGTAGGTGGTTATCATATTTTTTTGTTTGTTTTAGCGATTTAAGCTAGGCAGCTGTTGGTGGTAGCTTCATATTTAGCATACAGACATGAGAGTGATATCAGTGTCTTCATCTAAATCTTGTCAACAAAACAACAAAAAAGTATAAAATGTCAAACTATTTATTTAAAAATGAGTAAAAAGATTGATCCCACCACAATTTTAATGCATAATTTCTGGCCCAGTAGTCTGATAACTACCTTATTTTTAGTGTTGGATGCTTTATAATGTCTTCTTTTCAATCCATTAGCAAAAGTATCAATTAGGGAGAAATATTAGTGGTCGTTCGCACTAGAACCTTCCTGTAGCATGTGAGTTTTAAAATTTGTCACTGAGTGTACGATCGCTGTGACGATAATGTTCTCTGCATTGTCCTCCTCGAGTAAGAAGTGCCTTCCGACACAGACCGCAGAGTGTGAGACCTAACCAAAGCGTCGTCTTCGGGCTTTGCGTTTACCATTGTGGACAGAAGTTACAGAAGCTCTGTACCTTAAAAACCTTCAGAAGAGTCTTAAATTTTTTTATTACGTTAGCTGTGAGATGCCACGCCGCACCTGAAATACTTCTAACCCAACCTAACCAGAACTCTTAGAAAGTTGAGAATAACACTTGTTGCGTGTTGGTTGGCTGTCAGCAGACACTTATTTGTCTCTTTAAGTATGTGGCAAGAGTGGTCGTGCTTTTTGTTACATGTTTAAATTAAAGGAAAGACACGAATCTATGAAATCCAATAAATCCAGCAACATCTCTGAAATAAAAAAGGAAAGGGGAAAAAGGATTTTTATGACAATCAGTGTGAGGCAGCAAAGCAGTCCTTTAATGTCACTTATTTTATTTTGAAATCCACGAGTACTTGAGATACAAGCACTTACTTTGTGTTGAAGTTCAGTCAATCGCTTTATTTTTGATATTGTATTTAAAAGAGCTCGACCTTCATATTTAATTGAGCCTCAAACAAAAGTGCCCATCTACAAATGTGTCTGCATCACCGAGCCCGTAGTGACAGTGTGTAGACAGACGCTGGCCATATTTCCGCCCTAGTTGTTTTGAGTGTTAGCTCAAGTGTGGTTGATAAATATATGTACCGTAGCTCCACTACACCTGGACCATTAGAACTGTACTAACTGGGAAGACTGGAGAAAGTTCTAGTTGACTGTGTGTGTCATTTTCAGTTTTCGTTGTTTACCGTAGCCATTCGCTCGTTTGTAACTATGACGTGTCGTCATGATTTCTGTTGACTGTTGCTATATGATTGTGTATGTGTCCACCATGTTTTGTGTTCTGTTACCGTCAGATTATATGTTAATAGCACTTTGAATACATTGAGTGTAGGACTACAGTTTTCACTAAATGTACATATGTAATGTTTTTGATGAGAAAAAGGTAATAAATTGAATGTTCTATCACGTGCCAGTGGATTTTATCAATGTTGAATGGAAGGTAAGTAGCATTCAGTAAAAGGACCTTTTTCACGGCAGCCATTTTGACATGAAGTGGTAGGGTACACAGGTGTTTCCAATAAGACTAATTAAGGCTCCGTTCCAATCAGGTTAAACAGAGTCACGGTGCTGCTGTGGTGCAGGTTTGCTCACTGAAAAGACTAACTTGAAAGCACCCGTGTTGTCCCAACTATTTGATTTCAAAATGGCTGCTGTGAAAACGGACTTTTCTTTGACATTCTTTGGAAATAAGATTCATTTTTACCAAGAGATGCATTAGATTTGTTGTAGCCGAAGCCAGACCAGCAGCTGTTAGCTTAGCTTTAGCACAAAGTCTAATATAAGGAGACAACAGCTAGCCTGGCTCTTAAAGGTCCAGTGTGTAAGATTTGGGAGAATTTCTTTGCAGAAATTAAATATAATATTTATTGGTATGTTTTCAGTAGTGTATAATAACCTGAATATATTAATTGTTGTGTTTTGTTGTCTTAAAATGAGATCTTTATATAGGGGTACAGTAGGGGCGGGTGCTCTTGCATGGAGTCCGTCATTTTTGTACAGTAGCTCAGAACAGACAAACTACAACTGATCTAGATATCATCTTTATGAATTTATCTGCAGCTTCACTGCTAGGTGCCACTAAATCTTTCACACTGGTCCTTTGAAGGTAACAAACTCTACCTACAACATAAAAAAAGCGGGGTTATTGCTAGACTTTCGTCTGCTTACAGTAACTTCCTGTAATTGCTGCTGTGTTTTCCCCCAGGTAGTTACTGCTCTCAGACCAAGACTTGCACAAAAACCCCCCAAAACACACGTCTATAAATGTCTTTTATAGACTCAGTTTGTAAAGATTAAACGATATAACGTGTTAATCAATGAGCTTTAGCCGTGGAACCAGGCTAGCCGTTTCCAGTCTTTGTTGTTAAGTTAACAAAGCTAGCAGCATCTATCAATCTTTTTGTTTCACTCTTCAAGAAAACAAAACTATTCTCACGAGAACTGACACACTCCCTCAGGGATGTGTGTTTTCCTCGAAAAGATTTATGGTCGATGATTCTTTCTGTTTCCCCCATCACACCACAGGAAATCACCCAAGTAGTGGTTTTGACACAGTTTTATTTGAGCCTCAGTCATTAACAGACACACATCAGTTTCAGTATGGCTTGGTCACCCACACAATATCGCAGTCAACTGCAGATGAGAGAGTGAAGGCAAAAACGTGTGATTCCAAACAATATATTGTCCCTTTATGTTCCACATTTTCTAGCTTGTCCACATTTGTCTTGTTTTCTAGCAGGATAGCCTGCATATCCATTACTGCCTCTGCCACTGCCTCCATTTCTATGGAGATAAATGAATCAGATTACACATAAACAACACACACAGCTTCACATAAACCTTAAATATTGATTTACAGTAAGTAGCATATGGGCAAGCGTAAAAAACAAAAAAATCTTAGAAGTACAACTTGTAAAACTAAAAAAAAAAAAAAAAAGAACAAACAAACACTGCATTCATCAATAAACAGGAGATAGACAAAGTATGAGGAGCACAGGATTAGCTAATTAGAGTTTAGCTTTCATAATAAGAGCGCGCTGTAACTAGAATGCAGCCATCCTAGACGGAGAGCCCTTTGGGGGAAAGCAACAGTCTCTAGCGATGGTACAGTGCTGAGTGACTGCTTTTCTTTTCCGTTAGATGATTAGACACCATTGTCAAGCTTTGAATAGAGGAACCAGGAGGGATGAAAGTAAAAGGAGAGCAATTACACAGGCTTTTGTCAATCGTTTTACTCAGGGGTTAGGCAAGTGAAAAGAATGATTATACAGGCCTTTGTCTGCTCTGCGTGCATGACAGTTACTGTCAAATATTGTTTTGCCCAAAACAAATATTTCCTCAACAGTAATTATGAAGTACATACTACATTTAATTAGCGGGAGCAGAGCTCGACTCAAACGGCTTCCTGAGACGTACATGAGCACCAAGCTTGTCAACTCATTCCAGACCACGGTATGAATATTCATCAGCGTCAGTGTGATCCCTGTATCTTATTAAAAACCTCAAATAAATAATCATGATCAGCGCTCGTCAGTGTACGTTTATTTTTTGCTCGTATACATATATATATATATATATTAATCTGAGAAAAACTGAGGGCCTGCTGACAGCTGTGACAGATAAAAAAAAAAAAAAACTACGTTGCGTTCACATTATGCAGTACATCACATTTATGTCTGCTCATTTATCATGGAGCTGACGCTTGGTTTTGTGTGATCGCACAGTCTGGAGGTTGGCATAGACCGGGCAATTTCTTATCTGCCTAGACTTCTTCCTGGGACACACGGAGATGTTCTCATAGAAGTTTGGCTGTGAAATGTGTGGTAGATTTGATTAGTACATGAGGTGTTAGACAAGGACACGTGACAGATGACAGTGTAATGACTGGCGCAGTAGCTTGGCAAAAAAGGTATTAAAACGTCCCTTTAAATGGGCTCAGTCTGAAATCCGCTTTTTATGACAAAGCTGTTATTGTTACAACAAGGGTAACACATTTTATACAATTAAGTTACACTGAGATCAAATATATTCTCAACCAATTTGGCTTCATTTCGACAAGCTACTCTTATCCATCATTTAAAAGCCGTGAGTTCTTGTAAAGCAGCATTAGTTCAGTGAGTGAGCGTACATATACATACAATGTGTCAGGGTATATGATGAGAGGAAGTGCTGTATCAACGAGATTAAGAGTGAAGTGAAACGCTTTTATAATTAAGTGCATGTCTAAAGAGAAGGTAAGGAAGTGTGGTAAAAGTGTCGAGTGTCAGGACAAACGTAGATATGATGAATAACGTGACGCTCACCTGTCTATGAGATGGGTGCAGTTTGACTCTGTACTCCTCTCTCTTGTTCTTCTTCCTGTGGTGATTATTGGGGGGAAAAAAGGTGTTTTTTTTTTTTAGCATCAGTGGGCAATTTCAGATCCAACCGTACCTTAACTTTTCTGATCGTCTCCTACATGTGCATTTCTTCTGAAAGCAGCAATAATCAAAGAGTTACACTTTTGGCCATGCTAGTTAGCGGCTTGTTGCTGATGCTTGACGGCTATGTCGTTCTGTCAGAACAACTACTGTATTGGATGGATTACCAGGAAAAATTCGACAGACCCCCCCGAAGGCATGAATCATAGCGATCCACTTAGTTTTCCATCAAGTGCACTGCTTCTAAACCGCCGTAAGGGGTTGCAAAATTTTAGAAAAGTAGAACCACAAAAAAGTTTTATTTTTTTTAGATTTCCATTTAATCTTTGTTTTTTTTTCTTTTATGACTCAACAATTTAATTTGTTTCAATAAAACAAGAGAAATACATTGTTCTCTGTGCAGAGGGCAACTACTGGATGGATTGCCATGACATGTGGTGGTAGAACCTTCTAGAACCAACACTGATTTGGATAATATTTCGCTTCACGACAAAACATTTGCAAAAATAATGACATTTCCATCAGCATCATTTGTACTGTTTGGTATTAACATGCTAAATTAAGATTAACACAGGAAGTATAGCTTGTTAGCAAGCTGACGTTAACATTCAGCTCAAAGCGGCTGCAGACACGTCAATATATTAAAATACTCACTCAGTTATATTTCATTATGATACTTAACCCTTTGTTTCAAACTGCAAAGACCCAAACACTTTGCGTCAGTGAACATGAGATTAGTCTTTGATAAAGACGTATGAAAATATATCATGGGGTCTCACCTGTGCCTCACTGCGAGTATGATGATGACAGTGAGCAGAATAAACCCAGCAGCTCCAGCCCCGATGTAAATATACATCATGTACACGGATAGGCTGAATCCACCTGGATGGGACAATGAAACTTTACTTCAGCAGAACAAAAGAACGACATGGTTTTATGTGTTTGCGGTCGATGGTGGTGTGCAATTCAGATCGCTTATGACTCGAGATAGCCATCACATTAAAGAAGAAGTGTAGTGTGCAACACACACTGACAGACAGCTTCTTAGTAATAGTATTCAGAGACCTGCACAAGCATTATTTTCACATTGTTTCATCAGTCACTGTTCTCTGAGGCATTCATGAATAATTTTAAGTATGATAAACAATTTATCAGAAGAGTACATATGTACTGTATATGTGTGTGTTTCCTGCTGCATACTCCTCGTCTTTGTACCTGGAGGGTTTACAGTGAGCACCACCGTGGTGGTGTGTACCCCTGCATCTGTGCTGAAGGTACAGCGGTAGAAACCACTATCTTCCGGCACCACGCCCGTCAGGTGCAGACTGACATCCAAGGTGTCTGTACAGCTGACCCTGCCCCTGTCGCTGTAGTCTTCGCTCACCAGGCCGTTTTCCACCTCCTTACACACTCCGATAATGTCCCAGGAATGGCCACGAGGCATCTTCTCCAAGATAACCTGGTAGATGGTGCCGTTGTGCTCGTGGTTACAGCTGATGGTCAGATTGTTGTTCAGCTCCGTCACCAGCTCCGTGTCAGTCTTGATCACCTCTGGGGTTGGGGGCTCCGTGATGTCGTCGTCTTCTGGGGGCTCATCTGTAAATACAAGGGGGTGGGGGGTACACAGAAAATGAAATAAGTCGAAACGTGTGATGGAAATGAAAGGATGGTAAATGCGATAAGTTTCATTTCCAACAGTTTGTTAGTCATACTCAGCGGGGGCTGAAACCCCTCAGTATTTTCCCCCTTAGCTTTTACCTAAATCTTCCACCTGAATGCTCCTCGTCCAGGGGCCTTGAGGGAAGGTCTGAACAGAACAGTGGTAAAGCCCGATATCCTGGTGAGTGACGTTGCTCATAGAAATACTCCCATCCATAGGCGTGGTCCTCAGGAACTCTATCCTCTCCCGATACTGGTGAGAAAAGACCTTTCCGTATTCCGGATGGAAAATGGCCACGGGATTCTTGTCTGGTACTTTGGTCCAGGACACCATGCTGAGGTTGCCGTTCCAGGGGCACAAACATTCAAGAATCATCCCTTCCTCCAGGGAAACTGTAACAGGTTCTTTCTGCTGGACAGCAACTGGATCAGAGGGCATTTTTCTATTTATTCAACTCATCAAGAGCAAATCCAAAAAAATCATGATTCTATAAAAAGTGAAAACACTAAAATCACTAAATGAACCAATAAATCTAACTTACATACATGTATATGCTGCTTTTAGGATTATAACTAATTATATTTAAGATTTTACATTAATCACAAACTCATGAAACATTTTTTACACATACGTAATGTGGCAAAAAAAAAGAAGTCACGTTTGTTCAGCTAAATATCCTCCGCTTAAAGTTTAACACAGCTATTCACAGTTTCGAAGCCGTCCCTCGGGTAATGGTAATTAGGCTAATTTGAGCCAGTACACATACACAAAACTGACTGAATAGTTGGTGATCAAGCTTCCAAGTTTTCAAAGTCTTTTATCCAAGCTGAATGACAACTGATTTCAAGTCCAGTAACGCCCCCGGGAGAGCTCTGGCAGGTTTTGAATAATAATGTCTTGTAAAACTAACAACAACAAGCTTTCCTACCGTCTTCCCAGCCAATTTAACTAAAAAGAAACTGTTTAGTTTGATTATGAATTAAAGATTATAAAACAGATGAAACTAGATCAAAAAAGTATTGGAGTAATTACACTTCTAGACAATAAATGCAACTTTCAACACTGTCAAAAAGTGTCAAACGACACATCATGAAAAATAAACTCATAAAATATACATCAACTCCATACCTTTAAGAAAAGGAAGAAAGATGAGTACCACGAAGTACCAGTGGTCCTTTTGTACAGCTTCCATGTTGCCCCACCGAGGGAGAATGAAAGCTGCATTGATGAGACGAGTGGAGAGGCACACGAGCTGCACTTCCTGCTCGCTCTCTGGCTACAGACACACTTCAGCTTCTGGGGAACACTTCATGGTAGCCCACTGTTAGCTCACTCTACGCAGAGAGGAACTTGATCACTAGTACTAGGAACAGCAATGGCATAACGGTGTATGGTGGGATCCGAACTGAAGTTTTATAAAATTGTGTCAACATGGAGCTCAGCTAGATGCAAACTAAAAATGATTTATATCTTATACAGACTTATTTTTATCTTTATTTTATCTTTAAATAAAATTTGGTTTGTGAGAAGTTGTTGGTCCACCACTGTCAGACCAGACAACTCTCAGAAACTATTGAATAGATTTTCATTGATGGTGCCCAGAGGATGAACCCTACAAATGTTCGAGGTCCCCTGACTTTTCCTCTAGCACCACCATGAAGTTGACATTGGTGTTTTTTTTTGATATCTCAACTACAGAATGCTATAACATTTAGTACATACTTTCATTGTCCCCAGATGATTAACTGACTCTACTTCTTTAACAGATGCAAAAGCGTTAATGATAAGCCTAAGTTTGGATTTGGTGTGAAAATGTGACGATTTCAGACGAAAGATACTTGGTGACTCGTTGTGCAGAGACCTTTCCTGTAAACAATGTTTTCACTGTCTGTGAGAAATAAAACTAACCCACAGTGTCATAGTGTGGAACAGCAGCCACAACCACAATAGCGGTATTTGAAGCCACAACTTAACACTCTTAGAGAAGAAAAAAGTTTGATGTATGATGTTTGTATGATTATCGTTGGTACAATGTGTTTGAGTGAAATCAAGATCAAGACAGCGACTAAAAATCCACCATGTGGCACTTTAATATCAAAATTAGAAATTCATATTTGACGTTTAAAACATGATACAAAACAAGCAACATAAATAAAATCAGTTTTTTAGCAGCTGGGAAAGATTTTCAAGGCACTTCAGCAGATAGCTGTTCATAGGTTGCTGCTTGTTCTCTGCATCTGCATTTTATAGAGAAAAACACAGTTGTAAACAATGAGACACGGATAATGTTACGATGTAATGATGTTCAGTGCCGGGACATGTGAATAAATGCATACCCTTCTTCGAGATGGCATGTGCCTCCTCAATTCTCAGTCGGACAGAGGGACACTTCAAAGTAGTCTTGGCCTTTGATGGGAAATTAAAAATACAGATGAGGACGAGCTGTGTTCATTAGGAGAAATCCTTTTTTTCAGCTTCTAATCGAGGGATAAAAGGGTTGATCTCTTCTGTTATGTGAGAGCGCAATGAAACTTTTATTCACAGCAGACAAGAGTGAAGACACCTCCGGCTTTAATACGACATATACCACCAATAAACTCCAGTCAGTAAACGCACTGTCGCTAAAATAAAGCTTTAATGTGTGGTTGCATGTGTGTGTTTGTACCCTCTGATTGTTATGGAGCAATGCCCAAAGTGCAGAAGCTCCCATACAGCGCGTGTCCGCCTCTTTACTGTCCAGACAGCACAGCAAAACCTTCATGGCTTTGTCTGCAAGAAAGATATGCACATAATCATTCATGCTAATAATAAAAAAAAGTAATAACAGTAATGTATTAGTCTATAAAAACAGTTCCCTAGATAAAACAACATGTTAATATTTTAGGTGCAAATAACTGATGAACTATACATAGAAAACAAGCCTGAGAAAGTCCCACCGCACTGCCATTAACTGGGTCACTTCCTTGTATTAACAGGTGTTGTGTTTTAACTTATACATTCAGAAATTATGATAATAGCAATGTGGTCATACACCTCTACAACCCTGATCACACTGTATGCACGGTGCACACAGGAAATGTGATCTTTCCACAGGAAACAAAAATACTGTCACATGACATACTTACACCCACCTGGTCCTACGTCTCCCACCCTGCAGCTTGCACTGCAATGAAAGGGGGGGACCGATCTGCCTCTAAGTCGTCTCAGCGACTTCCTTTTTCGTTGTTTAGGATCAATCGTCTTCGACACACCTGCTGCCTTCTTCAGACTTTCTTAAATCTGAATGTCACTCTACAACATACTAAACTTAAACTATACTGAGAAATTCTGTCGTGATTTTTTTTTTTTTTACTTTTTTATCTTTAGAACTGTCTGCACTTTTCCTGTGCTCGTCCAGCAGACACAGAACTTACATATGAACTTAATTTTCTGCCCATTCAGTGAATTTTAGTCCAACAGTCACTCTCTGTTTGTCTCTAGTTTAGTGCTCCTAACTTAAAATACTGCTCTTAGACTTGCCAGATGCTTGACTTTGTTCACGAGCCACTTGTTTACTTTGCTCACTTACATACCTCTGCCGTTTCATGCTGTGCAGACAGTGTACAGTCGACCTGTCTGAGTGGCTACGGTTTTAATATGAAAAGATTTGTGGGACATCAGTCAGAAACCACATAGCAAAGCAGCTCAGAGATTTTAACTGTTCATTTTCTTTGGGTCAGGCAGTACCGGCGGCCTTTTTTAAGTTAAAGTTGGACATGTTGGATAATAACTCTCATTTGCTTGCTCACCGAGAGATTGAACGAGAAGATCTATACCACTTGTACGTCTGTGTTTTTAGCACTGAGTTGGAGCCAGGAGGTGGTTAGCTTAGCATAAAGACTGGAAGGAGGGAGTGGTCCTCTCTCAGATTCCAGTCGAGTTAACTAATCGCCATCTGGATCCCGCTCGACATTAAAGCACGCGCGAGAGAGCAGTGTCGATCTTCTTATCTGACTCACGAATATTTCAAACCGTTTGTTTAATTGTGTTAAATGTTTTAAATGTTTGTAGATTCAGACGGAGTGATCGGAGAGCAGCTGGACCAGATGACAAAAATACTATTTCATATATGATAAGATGATTGAGCTGGTGCCAATGCCAGCAATTTGTCTGGACTTCTAATAGAGATACAGTCACATGCTGTGGTGCTGTGGTGTCTCTTGCCACTATACTGTGGACGTGAAACACTGATACATGCAAAAAACAAACCAGCTTTCTACCATTTCTCTTTTCATATTCTGCTGTTTTAACACTTTCATATCCCCGTGTGAGATTATGAAATTCAACCACTGCGACCTTTCCCCACCTACCGTTGGCAATGACGTGGGGCTTGTTGGCAGGGCAGAAGCAGAGGTTGTGGAGGGTGAGCAGCGCGTGGCGCCGGTGCCGCGCCAGGTCTGCCAACAGTTCCAGGGCTCCGGTCACCCTCAGGATACTCTGCTGGCCGTCCTCCGCGAACGAGACATTGACCAGCAGCTTCAGCCACAGGCCCAGTAGGCAACCAGTGGACGTGGCCTTAACACCACCCGCCTTCTTGGGCATTGGCACCGACGGGAAGGCCTGCAGAAAATTATTCTGAGAACGACAGCAAAGGATGTGAACATGCGATCAGATAAAGTAGTGCTGATCCCCAGTTTAGAAAATATTCCCAGGGAGCATGGTGTAAGTGTGATGACACCATTTTGGCTTAAATTTCTGTAACACCGCATATCTCACTTATGTTATATTTATTTGACTTGTTTTTCACAGCCACTTAAAATGAACAGAAACTGTTGGATTGGCTCATCTGAGCAGATTTATTCTAAAACATTCTCATTTAGGGAAAAGGCTGCTGCTTATCACACTCTGACAAAATAACTTGTGTATTACTGTCTTTCACTTTATGCACACTATATCTTTTTCCACACTGTCGTGTACACTGTGTACCAGGCTTATACCTTGTGCAGAAGGCCTCGGCAGTCACGGGACATAGCAAGGTTAGCCAAGAGAGAGAAGGCGAGCCTCTGGATAGGGCTGTTATCTGGGGCCACCCCTGAGGCCAGCTTCATGACAGAGTGCATCAGAGAGTTGCTAAGGGTGCATTTAGATCCTGGTGCAACACCGGGGCCACCGCCACAAAGAGAACTGCACGCTGAATGGATAAAAAGACACGAGACAACCACAAACAGTTTTTAAACAGAGCTTGATTAGACTGCCACAGGTTTCACAAATATTGTGGCTGTGTGTAAGTCATTTTACCAGCAACCACGTCTCACACACAGAACAGAAACATGCTCTGCATTATGTAATATGTGCACCTTGACCCTGCATCTAAAATGGTAAGAGCAATAATCAATCCATAAGCATGCTTATGCCAACTGAATAAAATGTTTGTGCTGACATCGTCTTCTGCTAAGTGCAATAATAGAGCAGTGGATTGTGGGAGCCGCTAATATGACTTTCATCCCAATAATACATCATTCTAATGTTTGTGCTGGGCAAGTGTTTCTTCCCGAAAAACACATTATTGCACTGTAGTTTTGCATGGCAGCTGTGGTAGCCGCTTTTATCAACAAGAAAAAGTCCAATGCAAACACGGTGCACACTCGGCGATGCTCTCCTCTGCTTCTTGTTGTTGGAACTCTTCGCTTCTTTCTGTTTACCTTAAAGCTAGCTAGCTGTCCAGCCGGGCAGCGCCACTAGCCACAAAAATAAAGAGCGACGCGTCGGGCTGCACGGCTGTCCACCCACAGTACCACAACATCTCTGCACGGCTGCATGCACGGCTTGAACGAACAAAAAAGAAAAAAAAAAGAAGAAGAAGCTGTCTAGCCAAATGAGAAGAGTGGATCTCTTGTGCAAAGACAGAACAAACCGCCACATTACGATAAAGAAGCAGCTTCTGAGAAAGACAACCAGTCATCATAAAACAGTGACCACAATGAATACAGCTTTAAAATAATTTTAGCCTTTAACTGGGTGAAAGCGCTCTGACTCGTGATGAAAAGTCTTCTAAATCTGGGAAAGGGGGCAAATTATTTGGCCTCAGGCTGTGGCTACGATTTATTCTACTACAAGGCCATTCAGAAATGTAAACGCAAATAGATATCACACACACACACACACACACAAAAAAGAACTGAAGTGAATAAAATATACACCTCCTTTGGCACCACACGCACATCAGTATAACTGACATGACTAATTGCCGCAGCTGTAGATTACACACGAAATACAGAAATTAACAAGCTTGAGACAGAGAGCGTTGACGAGACATAGTCTGACACTGATTGATGTTGCTTATTGGAGAACATGACAGCTTGTTGGTTAGACTAATCCTGGAATGGTTAACATACAGCAACAGGCGTATGCTGATGTTAGCCTGAGGTTATCTCAATACCTGTCAAGAAAGCCGGTCTATAACAGAATTGACAAGGGATCTCTGCTTCATAATGGATCTACTTCACTGATGTGAGTCATCGGCGTTCCCCACCGCTGCTACAAATCTCATTAAGTTTCTTCGCAACCATGTAGGATTGATCCTTCCATAGAAGTATGATAAAAAAAAGATGATTTTTTTTGTTTGTTTGTTTCTGTGAGCAAATTTTGGGGCTGCCACAAAAATATCGTCAGGAACGCGTGTGGCACAAATGAGAGCAACAATCTGGCAATGCAAACAAAAGCTTTGGATGAAGGAGGAAGACTTGAGATGAAACGTTCAGTAGAAAATGTGGCGGTCTCAGGGGACAAAATGGTAGCCTGAGGGCGGATGGTGTAATACTAAGCCCGGCTGCATGCAGCCTGAACACAACCTGCTGTTCGCTTAACCTTCAGGGAAATGCTGCGCCCGACTTCACTGATTTCTGGTGCCTCGCAGCCTGAGCGTATGAGAGGTCTAAAGCGAGGGAGTTTAGATCAGAGCAGAAGCACCCACTCAGGAACAGGTGCCAATCAAACAGAGATGCACATAAAGACACACACAGAGAAACGTTCATGCACATGAAACTTCCTCTCCTTTCACTGATGAAACTGATTTCCACTGCGCAACAACGCCAGCCACAGATGCATGCACGTACACGCGAACACATCAAAAGGACCACAAGTCGTTACCTCTCCTCTAAGTCCAAAGAGCTTTCGCTTTCTGATTTCAACATACACAATTTCTTCAATGTGCATGATGGAATACCAATATCTCAGGCAACACAGGGATGCTCTGTGCTCCTCCACATGATCTCCTACTAGTCTGAAACCCGCTGCCATACATACAAGGAGACGGCCATGCAGCCTGATCCCTGGATCCTGACACTGTGCCCATTGTGGCTGGCACGCAAGCAGGCGCTGGTCTTATACAGTGAGACACAATGTTGTTCAGTGCTCACTGGAGAGGACAATGGGGTCCTTAGTGTGAAGTGTGCGTGACTCAGTCAGATTGCTACCCGCAGACAGAGGCGACGGGCAGGCACGGGCCAGGCACAGTGCCTGCACAAACACATACGACATGCAGACAGACGCGCGCACACAAACAGACCTGCGGTGCAGTTGGCCGTGTAGACGCACAGAAGCTCCAGCGCCGCCTCCATAGCGGGGTCGTCCAATAGGAGCCAAGGCCAAAGAGCATAGAGTGCCAGTGTTAGGCGAGCATCTGTGGCCACCACCTACACAAAAATACAAAAGATTATACACACACACACACATACAAAGCCCACACCTACAGGCATGTATATGATTTATACCACAGCACAAACACAGTTGGCAGTAATCAACATAAAATGCTTCAATATTTCCCTAAGTGTGCATGAGAGGGAGGAGAAGAATGGCAGGGCGAACGCCACAGCAGAGCGTCTGTGGCTTTTTAGTTCAAGGTAACCACCAGTGACAGAAAGGCCACTTAGAAAATGAAAACCAGCTAATACACTCCATAAGTAATGCCATTACAGGGTCTAAGAAGCTAAACTCGCCGAGATGCTAGCAGGACCGTGCACATTTAGGTGAATCTCATTTACAGGCACAGCATTCATACTCAGAGGTTCCATTAAAAACCAATTAGCAGTGGGGAATTAAAAGGCAGACACGGAGGCTCACTTTGCATTCATCGTTGCGGTAAAGAGCGCTGCGCAGTATCTCCACAGTCAGCTTGACTTCCTTTAAATAGCCTTCTTCCTGATAAGACAGAACGACAAAACAAAGAGTTGTTTAAATGTTGAAAACGACCTCTACGGCATCTTCACCGCTCCAGAACAGCACAGGAGACCAACTACAACGGATATTCATAATATTTATCCAAATACTCATTTCATGTTGGATTCAGATTGTTATTATATCCACCAGGCGCACCGTGACTGGAAATTTCCAGCCGGTCTCCACTCACCTTTTTGCGGTGAGAAGCCTTGCCGGGTCGGACCGACTCCAGGTGGAGCTGGGAGTGAGTTTGCTTCATTTGCTCCACACAGCTGTCAATTAGACCAGCTGGGGGAAAAAAAAGCAGAGTCCAGAATGGGACATAATCTTGTTAACTTTACATTAAATGAAGATGTTGTTATAATAAGATATCCACAATAAATGAGGTCTTCTAGCAATAATTGACTTTACAGAGGATGAGATTTAAAATTTTAGGTTAACGTGAAGAACAGACAACAAGCTAGTGACCCATTTAAATTAGGTTAAGTACGTGACGGCCCAACTCTAGCCTGAGGTTTGGGAAGTTACCTTTAGCTGCATAGTTTTGAGCTGTGGGACTGCAGGCTAGCAGTGTCATCAGCGCTCTGGCTGTTAGCTTCTTGAAAGGATCCTGAAGGGTCCTCTTCTCAAAACTCTGGCATCAACAGTCAAAGAGGAATACATAATCACACACACTCTGCGAAGTAAAGTTTTTATGATCTTGAAATTTTACCACGAGCATTTATATTATAGTGTATAAAAAAAACCATCAGGTAAATCAGTTTTAATTCCCGCTGTGTACCAAGGACTAGACAGACCACCACATGCTCCACCGCCACCTCCTCTTCCTCCTCCACGTACCTGCAGTAACATTTCACACAGCTGGCTGGCCGACGGACCATTCACAATGTCAGACAAAGCGGTAGCGTTTGTAGAGTTTGCGGTCGTGACCTCTAGACCCAGTCTCTTTGTCTCCTCTGTGAAGACTGTACAGAGAAACCGCAGAGCCACTGCATGAAGAAGAGGCTCTGCGAGTTTCCCATTCACACACACTGATAATGTTCCTGCAGACACACGGGAGAAGAAAAAAGAGAAAAAAAAGAGTTGGGGAGGAGAATAGCTTTCTTTTAATGAATGACACAACAATACATGCTGAATCACGGCAAGACAAAAAGGCAAATCCATTGTTCAAACCCCTCGACAGTGAGATATTTGTCCATGACTGAGGCAGAATGCACCGGTGAGGGACACACTAATCATTTGGATGTGTACGCAGACACCTAGATACCATAAACATATACACACAGACATAAATACGCGCACAAAGGCTCAGCATTCATCTTTTACTGGACTCATCAGATTTCCCTGCTGCGCCATTAATCACAGAGGAAGATGAGTAGGAGGAGTAGAGGTAGTCTAAGGACAGGATGCAATTATCGTATCCTAGCATCTGTTCAGGGAAGTTAATACACTCAGTAATGATGCAATGAACGTGTTAATATGGCAGGATCTTATTCTGTCCCAGAATTAAAGCTTCACAATTATACCTAAAATGCTAATCCTGATTATTTAGTGAGTTCCTGCAATCAGCATAATTACCCTCATCATTATTATCAGTCTTTATGATTGTGAAAAAATTGATTTTACAGCCCGATTTCATCATGTATCAAGAGCTCGACTCTTAAACCGCAGAGGGCTACTTAAATTAAATAAAACACCAAGATGTTTCCAATAATCTACTGTTATGAATTCTGAGAAATGATCCATAATAGATGATAATAGAGCTCATTCAGAGGCCTAAACCGGAATAATTAATTTTGTCACTTTTACTCACTTTAGTACGCACGCAGGCAAACACACAAACGGAGCAGAGTATCTGTGTACCTGCAAATGTCCGCCAGCGTCTCCCCAGCGCAGCAGAGACAGATGGGTACGCTGCTGAGCTGTCCCTCCTCACCAGAGTAGCCAGGAGCATAAACACGTCTGCCCAGCACACACAAACCGCGGCCTGGGTACCTGCATCTGAAGAGGGAAAGAGTGAGTCACAAATTTTTATGACACAAGACAGCCACAAAGCCACACACAGATACACACCAGAACACACTGTACAGAGAGTCAGATAAATGTAGCAATAGGGTTTGCATTTGAGGCGTAGTATGCGTGTTTTTTTTTAAAACAGATCAGTAATGATGACATACGTCATGGTACATAAAGACTATGGAAAGCATTTGGAAATGTTTCTGGACTTTACTAACTTTATTTGCAAAAAATAATGACTTTCATTTGAATTTGACAGAAGGTGACAGACCTAATCCTTTGGTATCCAGCATGAGCACTGCCACCAGAGTAGTCAACAGATGTTTCAGGAAGTCCATCTGGCCAATCAGCTCCTGGCTCACCACGACACATGACTGCAGCAGTTTGGAGAAGCTGGACAGGAACTGAAGTAGGGTGACGAGCTAAAAACCCACAGTCACACGCACACACACGGGAAGACAGATTAATCACTCGTGCGTGCAAACAGACCGCACACATGTAATGAGCAACGACGTTTAGAGAAAGTGGAAATGAACATAAAGTGAGGAGTGAGTTTCTAATTTTTCAAGCTGCAAAAAACAATGGTGTGCTTTGAGTTTAAGCTTGTTGAGTATTCCACCCACACTAAAAATCTGGAGGTGCCCTCAGACAACCTAGCGCTGCACTGAAGCTGGTACTGTACTGTACCAACCCACGTTTTTTTTTTTTTTCCGGTGGTAAGTCATAATAAAAAAATCTTCTGAACTGTCGATCACAGTGTTCCTCACCTGGCCCTTGATGTCTTCTCTCTCTCCTGGTAGGATGTTGGGTGTCTTCAGCTCAGTCAGACATTTCTCGATGGGCCCGATATCCAGCAGACTGAGGAAGAAAAGAAACATGATGGAAAATGTGTGTTTTTGAAATAAACTAACTAGAGTGGATTAAGGGCTACAATTAAATTTAATTATCTACTGAATAAACACATATATTATCTCTAATTATGACAAAATATGTTGATTTAATGACTTTTATTTAGACTGCAAAATGTCTCTGCAACAGAGCGCTGATTGTTAGTAACACCACTACTTTTTCCATCAACTGACTTCAGCTCAACACTGACTGTTTCAGCACCAGACTGAAGAACACAAATAAGGAATTTATACTGTTAAAACTGTGATACTGCATTGATATTTTAATATTTCCTTAAATATGATTACATGATTAACACATTGTGCCCACGAGGCGTGTGACCTCTTACCCGGCCAGCGCCTGGAGGAGCTGGTTGTGTCGGATGGCAGTCAGGGTGAAATCTGGCAGGATGGCCAGCAGGTTAGTCAGCAGGCCGCAGTGGGCCGTCATGAGGTCCGGAGTTACCATGACAACGGGCTCCACTGTCGAGGGCTCGCCCTGTCGGGAGTCTTGGGAGGTAACTGAATCGCTGGTGTCTGTGTCACTCTGGCCTGTGAGAGACATCAATAGACATCTAATAGAGACGCCGCCTCCCCCAACGGTTCACGCGCTGTGTGAATCACGTCTGTCTGGAGCTAGAGATGCCGTGACCACATAATCAAAAACATCAAACTATGATGGTGAAATACCAGAGAACAATGTTCTACTTCTTATGTTGGATATGTAAGATAGAAACATAAATACACAAATGTGGGGACTGGTTTTAGTTTACAATCATCACTGACCACAATGAGGTTCTAAAGGAAAATAAAGTGAAGGTTTATACGCTATGAAGAACTAAACCATGATGTGTTACTATTACTGTGAATGCACGTGTGCGCACACACACACACACACACACAGACACACACTCTCTGCAGTACCTTGAGCCATCAGTCTGCTGGCAGGAGTATCTTCTGTGATGTTCAATGGAGAGGGACCCTTTGGGGTGTGTGACCCTGAACCTCTAATCTGTAACGGACAACATGAAGATGTGAGGATGCACTCGACTGAATGCAGCAGTTTATTTCCAATATGCTGCTGCTGTGTGTGTGTGTGTGTGTGTGTGTGTGTGTGTGGGTGTCTGAAGGCGCAAAAGCATTGCTGACCACAGTGCTGGACGTGGAGAGGGAGCTGGAAGGTCTGCTAGAGTTAATAACGGGCGCCTGTGGGTCGCTTCGCCAAAGCCACAGAGAGTTCTCAGAATCTAGACAAACATAATGACACATTACACTGGAAGAAAAGAAAAAAAAAAGAAAAAACAGTGCTTTGGTGCGATCACTTCAGACTTCAGACTTCAGACTTACGTGATCAGATAAAACCTACCCAGTGAATTGCTCTTGCGTCTTGGCCCGCTGGTGGCGTCAGCACGAGGTTGCAGGTGGAAAGTGTACCTGCCTTGGTAACAGTTCGAGGCAGAGAGAGCCACGTGTTGGAAGTACTGACAGTGGTAAAGCAGAGCCTGCAGCGCTGGAAGACCCACCAAAGATACACCAGATTCCTCATCATGCACGCATGGGTGCTGGAAGAGGAGAGAGTTAATGAGGGAAAGATGCAGAGAGATGCACATCAAGTTGTTATAAGACTTCCACTGAGAATTCACCGATAAGAAGTAGGGCAAAGGGAATAGAGTTTTAACCTCATCTATATTTTCAACATTCAACATTAAAGCAAAATCTACTGTTATCTAAGTTTAGTTGCGGCAGGGATTTAAGACATTTTGTGACAGATTTTTGTTTGTTTTGCCGGTTTATCTATTTCATTTTTCTCTGTATGTCGCTCTTGATAAACTTTTTTCTGCCAATTACAAAAAAAAACTTTGCTAAAAGCCTTGCTTTTAAAATATAAGACAGATAATATTTTGCTTTTCCCCTGTAATATCCAGCTCCCTTCACAAGTCATGACACTCCAAATTAAGATGCAGTCGGCGTTTTGACAGAGATTTAAACTTAATTATTTTGGATGTGATTAGAGGCTTGCACACCAGTACAGTTTCAATTCTAGCAACACCCCTGGTCTGAACCCTGCAGGGCTCAACAAGAGGGGAGAGTAATGAATGGGAGGGAGAGATGGAGAGGGGACAGAAACAAAGACAAACTGAAAGAGAGGGGGAGAGAGTAAACAGTTCATGGACTATTAATGCGTTTTAAACTGGCTGGCAGAGCTGCTGACCTGCCAGTGGGAGTCCTTTGCCTCCTCTGCGTTGGCAGGCATCGGCATCACCAGCAAGTTCTGCAGGATAAATGCAGCCTGGACACACAAACCAAAACAAGAGAGAGAGAGAGAGAGCGGGTCAAGAATGCATCAGCAACAGTGCCATCTACCTGCATTTGGCTGGTAATACATCAAAGTCGAGCCACATTTTCTGCTCATAGATGAAATTTACCCTGTTCTTACTAGTTTTGATTATGTGTAGGAGTCATTCAAGGACAAAGCAACAGCTGTTCTAGACCTTGACCCAGGAATCTTCAGAGGAAGTTACAGTGTAGCAATAATCTGGGTTGTACAGACAGACGAGCAGAGTTGCCTTTCTACCATCGTACCTCTCTGCGGACCATGCTGCTCTCCTGCTGATCCAAAAGGATGTTGAGCAACGTGCCCCACAAACCTCCGCTGATGTTCTGACAGCTGGCACAGAGAGCCTGGCACCCGCTGGGCACCGAGGACAGAGCTGCACCTAAACCCAAACTGGCAAATCTCACCTGACGTGAGAGGGGGAGACACGGATTTGGGGCGCATGTTTGGAGAGAAAAGGAGAAATAAGGAAAAGAAAGATGCTGTGTAAACGTCGACAGACTAAAAGAAAGAAATCTCCAAAAACTTAAAAAGGTCCAGTGTGTAAGATTTAGGGGCCTCTATTTACAGAATATGGCAGGTATACATAACTATATTTTCATTAGTGTATAATAACCTGAAGATAAGTTTCTCCTTCACACTAAGAAGGAGAGGATGAGGCGAGGGTTGCAATCAGCAGCTGGAATACTTGACTGCACAAACTCCTACACACTGGTCCTTTAAATTTAAATACGACTGTGCTGACTAGCATTTAAATTGATGATGGCAAAGACTCTGAGTCTACCTTGTCAAGGGAGCCTCTTAGACTGACATGTATAGGAACCTATTTTTAGAGACAGATGGAAAATTTGGTGCGACTGGCTGTCATTTGCTTCCTTTTGTCTGTGAGTTCTTGCGTAACTCTTATGGGTTTCATTTTGTCCCAAAAGTCAAGCATCTAGAAACTTCAGTCTTTGACAGAAGGGGTTTATGATGTGTGAGCCGAAGACTGAATAATGAACAGCTAAATATTGAAGACAGGAGTGACATATGCTATATATAGCTTACAGACGCTGTAATGCATTTAAGAAAATGGACTGTCCGTACCTCTTGATCTCTGTCCACCCATAGTGGGATGAGCCAGGCCAAACCAAGCTGAGAGGCGCTAGCCTCCTCAGCTGCCGCCTCGTTCCCCAAAGACCACTGGGATATGAAGTCCTGATGCAGACAAAGTAGAAAGACGTGTTTTCGGTTGCCTTTGGAAATCTTTTAACACGGCGCCCTCACAGCAGTATAAACACTGTTGACACTTGCCTTGTCCTTGCTCTCTGCCATCATCTCATGGGACAGGTGAAGCAAAGAGATGACAGCATTCTTGGTCACACCTTTCCCCATGAACGACAGAGAGTTGCCTCCCCACTCTACATAAAATGAGGAGATCACCTGTGTAGAGGGCACAGATAAAACTGAATATTAAGTTGAACTGCTGTGAAACTGTGTGATTTATTGTTTCCCGTCCAGATTTCTCACCCTGCAAAGACACAACTGGCAGAAATGCACGTTATTAAGTAGTTGTGTTATCACACAGAAGGCGTACTTGTTTCTGAGTTAGTGATCACTGTATGCTTGTCATGCAACTCACTGCATCCTAAGCTAAATGCAGCTGAGACTAATTATTTTGCTTTGATGTGCCATCAGGATGTGGGACTGCACTGAAGAGCATAGATGAGCACAGCCCAAGGTCTGCCGAGCTTTAGGGCCCTACAGTGCCAGGAGTATCGGGTGAGAGGTGGGTCGGAGCGGTTGAGAAGACAGGGGGTGAAAGAGTTAGGTATCTGTCTGGTATCAGGGAGATGGAAGTAGCCACCAGAGATCTTGACTGAGAAAGGAGATTAACCTTCAGTCTTCAACTTAATCTTAATTCATGTCCATGAAAGATGCACATTAAAACAAACCAACTGAAGGCCAGGTATTGTGTAAACATAGCGTATTCCACAGGGGTCTTCATTCACAATCAAAAATAAAAGTTTGGACACCTCTGTGCTGAGGACTGCTGCGCAAGCTGGTCCACACTGTGTTACGCTATTGTTTTATGGACTGTTGAACAGCTGAACAGATGGAATAAGCAAGGTTGATTAATCTCATCAGTATCTTCACAGTGTGGCATATCTAATCAATGAGATTTTTTTTACCTATTACAATTCATGTCCCGTAACCATATCCTGCTTAATTTTAATTAATTCCTCAGAAAGTACTGTGCTTTGCCTTTTCTCCTGTTCTGTAGGCAGTCTCAGCTCTGATGAGCGGGTAGGAGGCTCGCATATGCCCGTGCAACACATGAACATATGTGCACATGCTAAGCACAGAGCTTCACACATGTCGCATACAAAACACACACACACACACACTCACGCGCAAACACTCACCTCTAATAGCCCACTGAGATATTTGGAGCAGAGGGGGGTGGGCTCCAGATCAGGGCAGTGGGAGCTCCAGCCAGGCTGGGCAGTCAGGGTGACCATGCCCTGCAGTGTCCTCTCCAGGCTGGGAAGGCCATAGAAACGCGGAGCGTCAGACACCCGCAGGCTCTGAAGCAAACGGACTGCCAGCTGGCTCTTGAAGGGCCCTGCTAATGCCAGACATAGCCTGGACAGACAGGAAAGGACAGTGAGTGAGAAAGAGCGAGAAACGAGCAAGGCAGACAGACAGGAGGGGAGACGAGAGGGAGGAAAGAGAGGCCGAAAAGACAGTAAGACAAAAATATTGACAAATACCATATCAGTTCTTTATAATAAGCCTGTTTGGCATTCATTTTTTAAATGACAAAGCTAGCACAATTTCCAACACAGTGATAAACAGTGGAAGAACACGTCAGTGTCTTTTTTTTCTTCTTGACGATATTAATCAATATTCTAAACCCACAGGAAGACTGAATAGCATTACATGAGTACACTCACCTTTCACATACACAAACAGAGAAATAATTGCAGCTCTTTCATTTATTTTTGATTAAGAATTCATTAGGAAAGATTGTGGCATATTGCTAGCAGAAACAAACAGTCTTGAAAGGTCAACTGCACGTCTGCAGCCCTGAGCTGTGTATCAACTATAGTTGATGTATTTTACTGTATGTCTGACAAGCAAAAGTCTACTACTTAAATGAAATTATCTTTCAAAATTAGAAACAGCTTATGACACAGTTGTTCTATTTAAAACGTTATGAATTATATTTAAACTGCAATAAAACACACAAAGATCTAAAAAGTGGAGGACTGTGTCCGTCTGCCTGTCTTTTTGTGTGAAATCATCCAACCTGTCCGTGGTGTGTGTCAGTCGGAGGAGCAAGAGGTTAAAGAAGCTGGTGAGTTCTCTCTGCAGTCTCTGGCTGACATGGTTCTTCAGTTCTTCCGGTTCTCCTGGGCTCTGGGTTGAGGTCTGGGTCTCCACGCCGAGCAGCAAATTAAGAAGGGACTCTGTCTCCTGGATGATTGACAGATTGGTTTGTTTTTAATTTTATGGATTGTTTTGAACTAAACCAAATTTTAATGTGTCTTTCGCTCTTTTTACTTAATTATCTTTTTAATGTTTGTTCTGACAACTTCTTATAGTCAGACACAGCTTAAAGGAGCATTAAGTTGTTCAGAAGGATGATTAACTTTAGTGGATTATGTAGCATTAACAGTAAAACTAAATCAATCTGCAGACCTTTCTAAATTCAAACAAACTGACTCATGTGGGGGCGATGTAGTTGATGCTGACAGGTGGATTTGAGCTAGCACCTGCTTCCTGACACCACCCATCATTTCCTTGCAAAATTCAGATCTAGGAGTGCCAAACATGCAGAATGTCTTATTGAGCAGTGCACATAGAGTAGATAGTTAATGCAAGAGTAGGGAGCGACAGATGTTCCTGAAACAGCTCAGTAATTACAGAAAAGTCGGAGCAGAGCAGAGCTGCTCACCCCTACCAGGCATTCAATCTGAGTCTGCTTTAGCTGCCAAGGGAGGGCTTATTGTTTACACACACATTAATGAGAAAGCCAAGGTGAGACTGATTAAATCCTAAAAGTAGCTCTCCTCTAAAACACTGTGGTTATTCTTTTCCTCGGGCAAAAATATGACTCCAACTTTGTGTTAAGAGCTCAGGAAATAACCTCTGCTGCAGGTCTGCGGTGGTTCGCTGTGATACTGTTTTTCTGTCGTTATGAGAGAGTAATATGTTAGGCTTGACTGACAGCATGTGATTTATTCATGCTTTGATTACAGGTATATAACCCTCTGTGTTAGTGAGGAGAGGCCCTAACCAGATTACTAGCTAACAGAGACGTACACACACTTGTTTTACAAGCACATAGATACACACACGCACCACAACGCAAGCCACACACAGTAGTACATCACAGTATATGCATCTACGCCACAACCACGCTGTGACTTAAATCAATTTGTATTCAAAAAAAATTCTCAACTATTCCTTAAAGGCGAAATCTTACAGGGCTATTAGTGAGGTTTTATTTTGCGGCTTGTCCATAAAGTGTAAATTATTTGTACCTGGTTGAGAAGTAGCTCCAGCATCCAGCGCAGGTCCTTGTCCTCTGGGTCAGATTCAGACTCGCTGTGCATCTGTTTGAAGTAGGCATTCAAAAATGCAACAATGCCCACCAGCAACCTCTCATCCTCCACACAGGCTGGACGCACCTGGAGAAACCTGCAGGGACGGAGACCAAACAAGAGGAAGAAAAAGGAAGACAGTCAGTGATAATCTAAAAGTCATTATTTGTCTAATTGGTGAAGTAAAAAGATCATTGTACACTGGAGATATGAATTATTAGACATATGCTGCTACAGTAGGTGGGAAAACCTTGAATTTGGCAGAAGGGTGGTGATAAACTGACAAAATTAACTGATATACTTGAATTTTTAGGTTTAGCTTTAGTATTAGAGAGGAGTGAGAGGAAGCAAAGAGATTTCTAAAAATAAGAATTGTAATAAATAAAGATGTTTATCCTCCGATGAAGAGGGGGTTTTGGAGGTGTTTTAAAAGAAATCAGTAAAACTTTCAGCAAAAAAAAAAAAAAGAAGTAAAATAAGTATGATTGATGCCAAGCACGAAAACAAAACAAACTTGCTCCAACTTTTTATCAAAAGATATCATAAGTTTGTCACACTACCTCGGGGAAGCTTTAATACTCATATCAGGCATGCGAGGCTATTAATTCATGTCAATCCTTCAACATAAGACAAAAAGATGAAGACATACTGTGCTCACTGAGCCATGGAAAAACACTTGGTTCACAGTGAGTAGTGTTTTGTTCGACAGCAGCAGTAATACTAATGTATACTACATGGAAATGTCAAAAAAAAAACTTGCATAATTTGCTTAATTCATAAACTTTAAAGACATATTTACTGACTTGGCCATTAGCATGTGATCCTAATGACACAAATCTTTGATTTAATTTGCATGCACTGTACCTGGTCACTGCTGTCTGCCAGCTGAGGGAGTGAAGGGTGTCCCTGCAGCTGTGCGTAGGGATGTGAGGGAGGGCCAGTCTGTCAATTAGTAAATAGAGGCTGAGCCTGGAGAGGGCAGAGGTCACTGAACTATGTCCTGATGCCGTGACGATGGCCTGGATGCAGTCCTGCAGCGCAGCGGGAAGGTGCGCTGCCCGCAGTGACAGAATCTGTGCTTCTGACAGCTTTAAGTCCGGGTGAAATCTGCAGAGGACCAAATGCAAATGGTTAAAAATAAATAAGTCTGAAATCAGATTACATGACTACTGATGTGCTGACGAGTGTGTTGCATAAGTAGCGTCCTCAGAAGCATACTAATGACTGCATTAACAAACATATTTGATCACCAATCTGGAGGGATGAGACATTTATGAGTCATCCAAAGAGAGATGTTTTCTGAGAATTGCTTGCATCTGAATCAAGCAGGAGCCGTGGCTGGCGACATACTAGCAATACTCAGAACTGTCAAAACAATATGTGAAAAGAAAGGTTTTGTCATGTGTTTGTAACTAATTTTGTAACTTTATAATAAGACACAACTATATCCGCAAAGGTCCAGTACTTAGCTTAAGATACCTCTGAATTTTCATTGACTAATCCATCTTAAACAAGTACTCTTCTCCCCATCATAACACACCGTATGAAATTTAGTTTCTGGTGGATTGATCCATCTATGGTGTGCTTTAAACGTCTTTGCTGTAATCAAGCTGGTTAAAACGGCGTGAGAGACATTCTCATCTGTCTGAATTAGGTCACATTAGAAGTAAATGAAGACAGATGAAACACAAGATGCCGAGCGTCTGAAACCAATTCTTTACTGCAATTCTCTGCTACAGAAAACATTGTGTAAGAGTGATGTGTAGCAGGATTTTTCTGATTAAAACTTCCTGCTATGGAAGTTCTGGTCAGTTTACCCAAAATCCAGGATTTCATAATATTGCACTGCATCATTGCATCTAAAAACAATGCAAAAAAAGTTCTTGCAAAACAAGACACTTTAACAGATAAATGAATATGCCATATAGGAATGAATAACTACAAATAGTTGCCCTATTTCTTTCTTCAGTGAAGTACAACTTACTTTCTCTTGATACAAACCACTTGGTCTCCATTTTTGCCATGACATTTTAAACACAAGAACAAATTACAAGAGACTCTAGTAATAATTTATGACTATGCTGGATACTGAATGTGCTGGAATAAGAAACGTTGCTTGTAATGCTACTTACTCTTGAACATCGGGCGAGATGCCATGCAGCTCATCGAGGAGGTTGTCTATCCCGGAATGCCATGCAGTGTTCCAGGCCACCTGCAGGGCTCGACGGGCGGGTGCCAGGGTCAGGAGGTCAGAGGAAGGCGGCAGGACGCAGCAGTAAGGGCTGACTGCGTGATGAGACGCTGCCTGGAATGGGATGTTGTACCTGGGAGAAGATTTAGGAAATATTACTCCGTGAAGTGCGGTTGGAGGAGAACTTTAAAAGGAAACCATAAGCCAAGTAGAATATTAACTGTTTACAGATCAGTTTACCTGCGTATTACTGACAGTGGCAGGGAGAACGGCACGAGGATCACATCCGTGTTAGGTTTGTCTGACCTGATGTGACACAGAAAAAACAGGTAGTTCAACAAAATATCAAATGGATGCAGGTTTATTTTGGAGGTAAAGGAAGCTCAAAGAGAGGCAAAATGAACTCACCATATTTCAATGCTGGCAATCTCATCAAATAACAGTAAACACATCAAGATGGCAATCTCACTTCCACTGCCTTTGTTATCCTTCAATATCAAGGATGCTATGGAAGACACAACATGGACAATTTACATAATAACCACATCCTGAACCATATCGCTCGACCTCATGAATATATTTATAAGAATTTTGAATTTTAAATTCCATTAGAGGGACAAACTTCAAAATCAAAGTTTGGAAACCCCTAGTGAGAGCGACACATCAGGCTTTACTTACATTACATGACAGCTCTGAAATTTGGCATTTGAAGTGCCTTAAACTGAGTTATACCAACTTATTATTACTATTATTACTTTTCCATAAAACCTCTCGATAAACTCCTAAAAGTATATTTCTGTCCAAATCAGACTGTGCAATAACAATCTACAAATATACAGGCAGCCACAATCAAGATGTTATCGTTGAAATTAACTGAGTTGAATGAATTTCTGATAATTGAGCTACAAATTATGCAACAAAAATACAAAAGCACTGCAGTCAGAGCTCTGAACAATGTGCTGGTGTGAAGCTGAGCTCCATAGCAACAAGTTGCATCATACTAATATGACACTTACTGCAGTGTGACAACATGGTTAAAAGCTATGCATCAACGGGTGACTTGTCTTTTTTTTTTTTTTTTTGAGAATGTGCCCCCGGGCTACACAACACAACGCGTATAGCTGTTACTTAATGAGTTGTCTTGTGAACGTACCCCTGAGCAGTGTGATGAGCAGGAGGTTGCGCTGTGCCAGGCTGTGCCTCAGAGATGGATCTGCATACACCAGCTTCCTCAGGATACATACACAAGGCTCCAGCAGGCAATCTAAGCTCTGGGGAGAACAGCAACACACGCACTCAGTGTTTAATTGCAGGGAAAACACAAACACACATACTCTCTTTCTGTCTCCTCCTGCTTGTGTGTCTCCCAAAACAAATGCACAGGGCCTCTTTATTGTCTCTTCACATAAGCTAAACCCAAATGCTGTGACAGCACAGGTCGCAGGCAATGCAGGGATGGGACAAATACAACCTGCAGGCATTCCTCTTATACACACTTGTTAGCTGAGACAAGTTATTCTCTGTGGCTGTGCTCCTCCACCTCCATGCAGCCAGGCATGCTGGACGATTAGCCCTGTTAGCAGCTTCTGATTCAAGGACTGGGAAAGATCTGCAGACCGCGGTAACTGGAGGGCAAAAATCACTGCTGACCAGGGCCTGTCCGACACTATTAACACAGGCCATTTCATCCTTCCATCATGCACGCCTCAGTGGGTTTTCCTCCACATCCGCTGGCAACACATGTACCCATATGAACACGTATAAACGAGGATATCTACACAACTGCGAGCACACAGAGCTGCACTTGTAAGATGCAGGGCTCGTTTTATTCGACTTTCAACTGCAATTCGTTCGGCGCACATCTATTTATCACTTTGCCAAAGCAAGTTTGTTTTTACCTTGTCGCCGTTGACGCTCTCCACGATGGAAGAAATGACTTTGTCTGTTATTCCGAGATTCTTCAGCACTGGGTGCATTGTCGTGTCTGCGGGGAAGTACGAAAACAATTCAATATACTGACAATAAAGATTTGCATAATCTTCAACTATTTGCTTTTCGTGCTTGTCTAAAACATATGGTGGTGGGAAGTCACAAACTCTGCTGCACTCGGTTTCAAATTGTCGTTCTCACAAGGGGAAAGCGCTCACTCATCACAAACTTTTAAAGTTTGTTTTTTATCAAGGGCATACGAAACTCTGTTTTCATTTCAACCCTCTTTTTATGTGGCTGATGATTCAGACTTTTTCATTATATTAAACTCAATATCATCCTCCAATCAACTATTAGAGGGATGTGAATTATTAGCGACTGTGTGTACTGCTCGTACACACTCCAGTAAGACTCTCCCTTTACAGATGTTGAGTGGAACAATGAAAAGTGGAGAGCTTTGTGGAGGAATAACAAGAAGCCCAAAGTCTGAAACAGTGAGTTTGCCATTAAAATATGCCCCTACATGATCACCCTGATCTGAAGCGACTCGGCTATCAGTGTGTAAGAGGAAGAGAAAGACTTAAATGGTGGTTTAAAAGTATTAGTCTGCCAGAGCCGATATTCAGCACAGAAATGTATTAAGGACAACACAATCCAGGAGTTTTTATCCTCTACAAACAACTCACCTTGTAGCACTACAGACAGCTGCTCTGCCGCTGATCTTCTCAGGGAGATGTCAACAGTGTCTGAGGACAGGATACAAAACAGCTTCTCCACTGACTCCACCTGGCCAGCATTAAACACATCCAGTAAGCGCTTCTATCTGCTATCTAAGTTCTTCTTTCTGTGTGTGTGGATTTATACCTTAAGGACGGACTTGTTGCTGGTGTCCAGAGTGATGTCTATCGGGTTTCTGAGGCAGTAGAGATTGGGGAATGAGGAGCTCACTGCTTGATCCAGGTCCGGTCTGGCTGTGTTTGCGTCATTATCGCTGGTGATGTGGGGCAGGATTTGTTGCACTGCTGCTATTCTCACACTGTTAATCATGAGCAGAATTTATGCAAAACTCGGATTGAAATATTTAATTCAGAATCACACAGTTTTACACAGATTAAACGCTACATGAAACAGCTCTATTTGGGTGATAAAGAAAGACTCCTTTGCGTCCTGGAGTAATAATACAGGGTTAAATAAGTGCTTTTTGTGTTTGCTTGTTTTTTTGTTTTTTTTTTCCAAATGGTGATTGGTTGTCAGAAAATGGCAGGCATGGCAGACAAATCTATTAGGTGTTGCCAAAATTTACCAGGGCCCGTCTCCTGGCCAGTGTTAATTTCCATCTCCATCAATATTCATAGACTGGGACTGGATGGCTGTTTTACATGGGCCTCACAGAGCATTTAGATGACTTGATGAGCACATCAGCTGACAGCAACAGACAGAGGTAATATTTCCATCACATTACATGTTGTAGAGCAGAATATTTTAAACTCTCTGGAGTTTGTCTGGTTTGACAAAAAAAAAAACCCTGAGACCGCAACGTCAAGCAAGTTCACACGGCACACCGTTATAGACGTATACACAAGCACACACTCTGATGTATGCACACACATCTGAGCAGGTACATAACACCCAAACAAGACACAAATACAAACACTGACAAAAGAAAAGACCCAGGGCTCATACTCACGTGGGCTGTTTAGTGAAAAGGAGTCGGAGCGCTGCTTTTAGCTTGGCTGTGGATGTAAACACAACGTCTCTTGCCACGTCCGACATGTCACTTATCAGCAGGACACAGTTTCCCAGTGACTCTTCAGTGCTGGCATAACCCTGCCACACACACACACACAAATTCTTAGACTGCCTTGGCAGACAATGGAGTGAACAAGGGGGAATTCCAGCTAAGCAACAAACAGTAAATAAAATATGCATCGCTTTGATTACGGCTGGTTTCATTTCATCTCTTGTTGACATGGTGGGCCCATCTCTGAATGGCCTCCTTGAATTAAATCACACTTGACAGCCTAGTCAAAGTCTCATGTATATTCATGAAGAATTTCCCGGCTTTCTGTTGCCTGAAACTGAACAATTAATAAAAGCTTGTGGGTTTTTTTCCGCCCGAAAAGGAAACAATATCGCACAGAATATGTAAATGAGAGAATAACTAAATTTCTCTCACTGGCAGCTCAATATGCAGTGTTTTGTGGTCCAAGAGTGCTAAAATTGCACTTTTGATCATAGTTGTTTTGATTGTAGAGAACATATACCACTTCCCCTCCCGTTCCATAAATATTACATAATAAGTTCCAAACATGATGCCGCTTTATGAGTTCTGCAGTACAAATACAACACAGCCTCCATAGAGAGCACAGCACCTGTAATATGGGCATGACCGGGTAAAGCGCCTCATTGAATCTGTCCCAGGTTGATGCTGTCATCATCAATCGTCCCTTGAGCAGGAATAGCAGCATATCCTTGGCAGCAACATTCACCTATAGATCACAGGTAAACTGCTGAGTTCACAAAGGCACCACTGATAAAACATTTACAAGCAACTACTGTAAGTGACAGACTTTTAAACGGATAAATTACACGACACTGGTGAACCATGGCAGTTTAACATGGCCTTAAAGTAATGTACAATAACTTTAAAAACACATACAGCACACAGAAATCCCTTTATTTGGTACCGGTGTTGATGATGTTTAATCCATATAACCCTGACATGAACTAACATATTAAAAAAAAAGACCCAGAATGACCTCACTCAGAAGGTTTAAATTGATTCTAACATAAATAACATGTAACATAAGTACACACACGTGTTTGCTTACCTTCGCTGCAGAATCCTGGAGTCCAAAAGCGCTTATTTCATAGAGCACTCTGTGGTGGAGAAGGAAGTTGACTCCATCGCAGGCTCCTGGTTCCTGTCGTGACACATTCTGGATGCCAAGGCAGTCCTAGGGGTGTGTGTAATCACACCAAAGCACGTCATAAATTATCAGTATCCTCTCGCTTGTGCTCGCATACAAGAGCTCCAATTCACTTTAAATGTAGCCATGTACTCTAGACAGCGGTTAGTAAAACTGAAAAGGAAGACTGATTTCAAATGTCAAGTGGGTTTTTAATAGCGCACTGTCAAAGATCTGTGCTTCATCCGTCTTCATTCTACTTATTTACATATGGGTGCCCCACCAAACAGACCCACATTATGATTTAGTAGCTATAATTTTAGCCATGAACCCGCACACTCTCATTTAAACACTGACTGCCTGTAGGAGATGGCTTGCTCTGACCTTGACCAGGTTTAAAGAATGTTCGTATGTTTCCGTCCTGACAGGTAGTAAGGGATGGGACAGCAGCTTGAGGAGGAGTTTCTGGCTTTCTGTCTGGAGGAGCGGACTGGGCTGATCAAACTTCCACCTGATGGACAACCAACCAAAAACAGTTAAAGCTAGCGTAAAAAAAATACTTGCAGCAGAATAAGCGACTGACTTCAAATGGCAAGAAACTATGGTCTTTATCACACAGATACATACAGGTAGGAGCAGATGTGAACACATTCCTTGACGATGGGTAAGTGCTGGTGAAACGGGAGGCCGTCTATGGCTTGATCTGCCAGCTCCAGTAACTCCAACCAGTTTTTTTCTCCCTTAAAGAATGAAATAAATCAGTCAGTGAACAGAAACATGCAGATATGAGTAACAGGCTAAATAGGTGTTGCTGAGGCCCACAGCTAGTGGAAATATAGGTTGTATATGTGTAAAAAAAAAAAAAAACTATACTGCAGAGCTACTATTGGCTGTAATTACATGACAAGCTGCTCATACCTCAGCGTGTGCTTCCTTGAGAAAGTTGCAAGTGGATTCCATCCAAAGGGCAGCACGGGTCACCCTCCTGTAGAGATCGTGGCTGTCTGAGTTCACCTGCTCCAAATAGGCCACTGCTGTCTCTTGCATGCTGGGTAATAAACCTCCCAATGACGTGTCCAAGCACAGGTGGAAAATGGCTGTTGCTGCGCTTTCTGGGAGATTCTCACTAGCCTGTGCGAGGTTAAGAAACCTTTATTTTCTACCACTTCTGGTAACGTGATTACAGAAGACTGCGAAGAAAGCACTGTGGATTTCGTCACACGAGCAGGTACGCACCTTCTCAGGAGGGAGGATGGTCTGTAGGAGTTTAATGGTGAATATAGCGGTGCCTGTGTAAGCCATTCTGTGATGAACCTGAGAGCTGTGTGGAATGTCTGCTAAATAGCTCTCGTGGTAGCTCAGGATATCCCCCAGTAGTTCCATACAGGCTTGTAGCTTCTCCTTCTGAAATACACACACACGCACACAGAAATGTAGACAAAAGCACACAAGCGACACAAGCACAGCAACACACACGTTCACAGACGCACGCACACGCCGACGCACAGCCGCTGGCTGTGAGCCAAAAGAAAAATTGTTCGTTCCAGGGGTTAGGAATTGAATGTAATCAGATTTCAGGGTTATTTTGGGACGAGATACAGATCCACCCTATCTCAGTATGAATAAATTGGAACAATCTATTCTCAGCCACTTTGTTCTGGGGAGTGGAAATTAAACAGTAGAAGCTACGCACCAGCAGGGGGCAGTAGATGCCCTGTGCATTGCCGTGGCTGGCATGAACAGTTCGGCCCATTCCCATAGGAAAAACCTAGAGGTCTGGCACACAAAAGCTGCTTTCCACATAAAGATGACAAAACAGTTCTCAGGCTGCGAGGCTCTGGGCATGTATTAAACAGCAGAGGGCCAGAGGGGCCTGGGCTTGACAAGTGTATAAGTCCCCCTGCATAGGAACATACCCTTTAAACAGTCAGGAGGATAACAAATGATTCTGCATGGTCAAAAAAAAAACCCACACTGATTTAACACAATGCATTGTACGGACTTGATACACATAATAAATGAAGACGTTTACTAACCCAACAATTGTGTGCTTGGATGAACCCAGGGGTACAGAGACCAAAGGTGTGCATGTATGCACGCGAGGCTCTTTGTAACCAGCAGAAACCCTTTGTAACCTTATATAATTCATTCAGCTCAATCACATGCCTACAGTTCTCCTTGACAGTTGAGTACCGTATGCTCGTGTGTCTGTGGCAAATTGTCTGGTGGCCAACCCAGTTCCCCCCCTTTTTTTCACTGAAGTGTATCCATTCATCTACATAAGAGCCTGTCATGAGTCGTGTTTTGACTTGCCAGCTCCATCCCCACCAGGCTGCGATCGTCCCAGACCAGCTCACAAATGCTGTCCCCGAGCAGGAGGACGGCGTCGCACAGCAGCTCCAGAACACGGTGGAACACATGCAAGCCCTCTGAGAACGAGGAGAGGGAGAGAGAAACAGAGCGAGAGCAAGGAGAGATTTTTTTTTTTTTTTTTTTTTGACAAGATGAAATGATGATAGAATACAGTCAATGTAGTGAAACAGGTGAGGGGATATTTGCAATATCTGATCTTTACTCAAGCAAAAAAAAACAGATGGTGATACTTGATTAATATATATTCTAATAATTACTATATTCTCCCATTCCTGTTTGCCTAAAACACTACAATGAGTCCTACCTGTCTTGAGCAGTGGTATGGCATGTTCCATGGTGGCAACAGTGAACTGAGCCAAAGTGAGCTGCTGTAACTGCAGCTCCAGGACATCTTCTACACCAATGTCAGGAAGTGCCAAATGGGTTACATCTGCGGGTGACTGGGGCGTCTGCCTGGGGGCCTGAGCCGCTGCTCCACCTCTGTGCGAGCTGCCACTGCATGAATCGCAGACAAGGAGAGGGAGACAACTGTAAATGCATGATCTGTACTCGGGCCGCTCAAATACGAGGAGTGACGTATCAGCTGTATAGGGATAAACTGAATATGCTATCACAGGAGTCAGAAACTGATTTTAACAGCCGCTAGAGGGCTCCTGGTGTTATTTATATTTAAGAAGAAGAAGAAAATCCCACAGTCTTTCTCACGTCATTTTATTTTCATGGGCGGGTTGCCGGTGTCACTACCAATTGTGTTATTATCAAAGCCACAAAAAAAATCCCACTGTGCACAAATTTCTAAAAAGTAGCTCTCTTGTTACGTGTAAGGTCTGATGAACAGAACTGACAACAATGCTGAATCATATCAAAAAGTTATTTCTACAAGCAAAGCAGACAGATTAATATAATACCATATATGCCTTAGACGTGTGACTGAAGACAAAGTGAGTAAATCTTTGCCCTCATTGCCCACGATTGCTAAACGGTACCTCAGAGAGCAAGAACTGATGTACAGAAAGTGATGCAGTGTTAATTAAACTCCCTTTAGACTTTATTTAAAATGCAGGTGACACATGAATGTAGAACAGCCTGTGTGCACTGCACACACACACACCTGTTGGACACTGCATCTCCGTCTTGGCCGTCTCCCCTAGCTCTCTGGCCTGTGCGTCCCACTACGGAGGGCCGTGGAGAGCACTCTGCCCCCGGGGATGAAGCCTGGGAACGCTGGGTCCGCACCTCATGGGAGTAGGAAAAGGACGAGTTCTGGGACACTGGATCTGTCAGACCAAAGAACAAAAAAAGGACATAACTATGTATTAGTTGCACACAAACCCTGTATGATAAATGAAGATTGAGGTAGTGGTGGAAGATATTATATAGCAGGATTAGAATTTGAAGACTGTTTATCACTTAGATAGTTCGGTTTGCAGTCTGTACTTGAAAAATTTGAAACAACAGGGAATCATTGTGAAGTATATGATTAAAAATCCTCATTGTTATCAGGTTATAAATACATTTGTTTAAAAATGCATATTATAATGATGAAATATATGTAAAATAACATAAGTATGCAGAAACTATTAATCACCACCCGAAACCACTTCTATCAGCATTTGAAAACATCTGTAAAAAGATGTGAACATCGGGTTAACACATAAGCTGTGCCACCTTGCTTTGTAGAGTAGAAGCTTGGATGTTGATGAAAGCGAAGCCTCCTCCTCAGACCCACACAAAGCTGCCGCAGGCAGGATACACCCTGCAAGTGGAGGTAGCTCGCTTCACCTTTACCCGAACCCAACCTCAGCAGAGACAGAAGGTTCTGAAAACAGAAGGAGGATATCAGTGCAGTCTTGTCGCTGTGAAGCAGAGTTATTGAAATTAACAACCCGTGAGAACCAATGAGGATTAGGGATGCATTTTATAGAAAAACTGGAAACTTTCCATGGGACTTAACAGGAATTTATGGGAATTAACAGGAATAAACAAGGAATTTACAAAAACTGAAGGTTGGCTCTTGAATATCTGCTATTCCTCCATCACATGCAGCACACAGCACACTGCTTACTGCAGGGCTATTTAGACCACGCCCCCTACACGCACTATGCATCCCTCCATCACATGCACAGATGATTTCTAGAACCCTGGACCACACTTTAGAGCCCAGAGTACAAGACTATTGTAGCCACGCATTTGAGTCACATGGACTACATAAAGTGAAAACATTTGGATAATATTATGGGGTAAATAATTCATGTAAGGTATTAAAGTTTGACTTGCAAATAGCACATGAGTAGAAAGCTAGCTGATTAGATGCTAAATAAGCTATGGCTAGCATTATTTCATTGACCATTTATGATCTTATCATGATGCTAGCTTACCCCCAATTACTAAATTACTCCAAATTTCCAGTTATTTCCCATAAAGTCCCACAAATTTCCATAGTTCTGAGTGCAAAGTCTCTGTTTTGATCACTTTCAAAATTCCCCAGCTTAACTTCCCATGGAAAGTTCCTGGACATTTACCAGAAATGTTCCACCCCTTTGCAACCTCAATAAGGATATTACTGTAATTGAGCAAATATATTGGATTTCGATTGTGTTAACAGAGAAAACAGAGCACAAGCTGAGACAAACAATGTGCAAAGAGTGTGTAAAAACAGGACCTGAACCCCGACAGTGACAGAAAAGTCATAATAAAGTTTGCTAAATAAAAAGGGCCAAGCAGAATTGAATTATTGAAACAGCAATTTGTTCCAAGTTCACATTGCCTGCCCTCTGTAGCTAATGATGTCATGTTTCTAAATCCAAGTCTTTTAATTTAGCTTAATAGCTCTAGTAACTCAAAGGAGGACAAGTAAAGCCACATGAAGAAAAGTACTTTCCCATAATGATTTCTTCTTGATGATGAGACTTCTGGGTGACAGTATGCTAATACTGCCTTGAGACCGATGTAATGTAATACACCACTTTATTAGCAAAATAGTAATGTTCACTCACAGTGGCTCATCAGGGCAAAATGATGCTTCCTCCAACACTCTGTCTATGACAATAAAATGAAGAGCTTAGATAACAGATGCACTTTGTTGCTGACGTAGTACTGGAACATACGTCAAGTGCAGGTTTTGTTTGTTTGTTTGCTTTTTTTTTTTTTTTTTTTTTTTTTTTTTTAAACAGAGATGGCGAGAGAGCATATCTCTTGAATTCAGAACAAACAGATAAGGTCCACTGTAGATTTCAGGGACTCACCCCATGCATCAGCTGGCCCCCATTTGAATAATTCAGTTACAGTACATACTAACTAAGCACATTCGCATTTACAACATAGCACAGGTGAGATACTTCCAAAGACTAGGATCAGTTTTACAGGATGTCAGATATTCCAGGAGGCTTTAAGAAAAAAAAAAAGAGGCAAAATATTCCACCAAGGACTTTCAACCCCTGCCAGAGGTACATCATGACCAAACTACATCCTCACAGCAATCTAGTGCCTGCTCAAGCAAAGTAAGCCTCCAGGGGCCTCCACAACCTCCTACAAGATCAGGGACACTGAATTATAAATTGCTGTTTTGTTCAAGGACACTACTTGACAGGTTATTATTTTGACAGTAGCTGGAGTGACCACACTATAAATTTCATTACGAGTTGGTCACACTAGCCACTCAAAACTACGTGTCATCTAACTGACTACTAAACTAAATATTATGAACAACACTTGGCCGACAACCAGCAGGAAAATGAATAAGCAAATGTATTTCTTCAGTAACATCTTTCATTTTGTCTCTTTGGACACCGATATTGAATGAAGCGTGGAGAGATTTTACGGTCAGCGCCAAGCCACCATTTTTCAGCTATAAGAGCAAATTCTCTATCAAAGACAAGCTTTTGTTTTCAGCACTGACAAACATAATGCATCCTTGAAAGCAGAAGTGATGGCATCGACAGACGCTCGAATGCCCTGCTTCAAGGTGAAGAAACAATTGATTAAGTTAACTATTAAGTCCTGTTTTAATTATATATTCTAAGATTGTTATGAATAAGATAAGGGATCATATTTATGTACCAATACCTTTACAATACTGGGCCTTTGCAGGAAGATCTCAGCAGGAAAGTCTTGCATAATAACATCACGCAAAAGTTCGCATGTGGTCCGCACCAAGTTGGGGTTGCTGCTCCTTAGAGAACTGTTTAAATTTCAAGCAGATATATTTAATACTCAGTAGTCACTGTAGATTTTTGAGTCTGGATAACTTTTCCTCCATTAAACTCTTTCCAGCAATTAAATCATAATTTGTTCATCCCACACAGCATTTTAATGAGGCATATATTTCTTGTTATATAAATGTGTTGTCTCACACCTCTCATTGGACGAAAGTATGTGTCTGTCCGTGTTTGTCAGAGTCAGCCATGGAAACACGGAAAACTTCAGACATCTCACAGACTCGTGCACTGCACAACACAAGGGGGGTAAAAACGTGTAAATGAAGTCATTTAGAGATAATAAATCCCGTTCATCACGTGATCAAAATACTGGTACCTGCTATCCTCTGAGGAGGTACATCTGTATGGGTTGGCATGCTCTTGTGGAAATACCCCTTTTTAGGAAAATGCTCTTCGGGTGGAACAACTGCAGGTGCTACAGCAGAGACACCAGACTTGTTAAAATATAATTTTGCATCTGGAGGCATTTGATCAAACTGTTACGAGGCCTGTGCAAAGCAAAAAGAGAACTCACACCGTCTTCCCCCACCTCTCCTACGTAGGATTATGAACATTTAGCAGTTTGTAGAAGACAGAATCAAAACAAACAATTATTTGGCTTTAACTTGCAACACCTGTTGGAGCTGTAGTACGCTGTCCATGCGAGTAGACCATTGCATGACTAGGGAGTAGCTCAGGTAGCTGGAACAGCTGGTCCAAGGTACTGTCGATGACAGCTCGCAGTCTGGGTTCCACATTCGGAGACAGTTGGGTGAGGAAGTCCACCGCCCCAACGTCTCTTAGCATCTGGGCTGCACTAGGATGCTTAAAAGACAAGATAAATAGTCATGAAATGAGAAATGAGAATAGGACTGTACAAGCACTTTCATAGAAAACAGATTTTATATATGAGGCGGTGGCTGCCATGAGATCAAAATATATAGTGACGAAGGCTAATGTTGCTCCTACTGCAATTAACTGTTTAAAGTCTGGTTAGCCTTGTTAAAGGTACAGTGTGTGATATTTAGTTGCATCTAATGGTGCGATTGCAGATTGCATCAACTCAATCATCCCACTGTTTACTCCTCGATAGTGTGTAGGAGAAGGCCTTCATGTGCCAAAGAGGTTTAGTATTCAGTATTATTTGTGGTTTAGATCAAACTAGAACGTTGTTGTATTCCTTTATTTGTTTACTAAGCCAATTCTAGTGTAACAATAGATTTGCTTCTTCATGTTTTCATGTTTTTTTAGAAGCAAAGATTGCTTCTCCCTCGACTTTTCTCATGCTAAATAATAAGTGTGACCCTCCATTTGTTTGTATCTCAAACTTCTAACATCTATGTCTTTTTTTTCTGCTACGCGCTAACTGTTGGCGACTGAGATGGCAGACTCTGTAGATAGAAAAGGCCAACTCTAAGGTGATAAAACAAGTTACACACTGAACCTTAAAAATAATAAAGTTTAGCAGTATATTTTTACAGCTGGCTCTGAGCTACTGTCCTCTAGAGCAGGGGTCTTCAATCAGGGGTCTGCAGAAGTACTGCAGGGGGTCCACCAATTTTTATCATAATAATTGACAATTTTCCAACCAAAATAATGGTGAATGTGGGGGTGCGAATAATCGAGAAACTAGAGGACTTAGATGAATCAGTGGACGTGTCCAAAGACGCATAGCTCTGGGCATTTAATAACTAATAATAATTATACATGAACTTTTTATCAATCATAAACACATATAGGCTAACAACCCAGTATACAAATAGGTTAATAAGGTGAAATAAAAGTTAAATAAAGTGAATATAAAAGTTAGTACAGGCCAGGCTTAAAATGTGATACATTTTTTAAAAATAATTACATGTGGCGGTCTCTGTTCTGTTTGTCTCTCGTCCAGGGGGTCCTTGGGCTGAAAAAGGTTGAAGACCCCTGCTCTGGAGGACTCACCATCTAACTTTATACGTACCTTTGATAACGTAGAGAGCAACTCAAGGACCTCTTCCTGCATTGGCACCTCTGGGAAGTTGAACCATTCAAGAAGATACACAAACAGCATCTTCTCTTGGACGATGTCACAAACGGAAATCAGGGAATGGTCCAGTTTGGATATGATGCTCTTTAAAGCTCGAACTCTTATCTCCACCAAAGAGTGACCTAAGATTTGCAAAAAAAACAAAACAACAATATTAAGTCAAGAAAATACATTACAGCCGAGCTAGCTGAGCTAGCTAACGTTCAGAAAGTTTTACTGACTTAGTTTTACGAAGCTAACGTTAGCGTTGACATCATATGAGTATCGTTACACCAACAGCTACATGTCCACACAGAGAGCGTTTCTATTGTTAGCTCACGTTAGCATGCAAGCGGCTGAGTTTTGTCAACAACAGTTCAGGTAAAGTCCCCTAAAGCTACACTAGCTCAGCTAATAAGTTAGCCTAACTCACCTATTTTCTTTATAAGTGGGGATAACTCCATGTTTAGAGTGCTGTGTCTCTTTGCAGGTACAGTAGCGTCATCAACAGTCGATGTTTTGTCTGTTACAGTGAGTGGTTGTCTGTCAGTGTCATGTCAACAACGTCTGCCCGGGTCTGTTTTCAACGACCGCGCCAGCGTCACTCCACTTCCTGTGGAGGACCGGGGTGCGTTCACGGGGGCACAACCGTGTGGGATAAACTAAATCAAGACACTGGAGATTAGATGGTGTACTTACACACACATGCACACACACACACACTCATACACACACACAAAATGTACATAGTGTAGATAAGGTAAGCACCTAAAGGGAAATTATTCTTATGTAACTTAATCATATTTATAACCGGTGCAGCATTTTTCAGAGAGATCTGCTAATCAGCACTTTAAAGTGCAGCAATAAAGGTCCAAAGAGACCACAAATTATATACTGTATAATATAATAAAACAAAAACAAAAAAAAAGCCAAACACTGACAAAGCAGAACAGCAGTTCTGGTTCAAAACCAGCCAAAAGGATACAATAGTTGAAAGTAATTGACAACCTGATCATTCACAACACAGGTATCAATTCACCTTTGTAACAGTAAGATGTGTATTATTTTGTCTACCACCTTTACTCAGTCACTGACAGTCCACAGAAGATCACAAACAGTCAGATGATGTCCCATGGGTGTGCCTTTCTGTCACCAGTCCTTGTGACATGACGCAATTCATCGAGTGTCTTTCTCATGTGATCTTTTGAAATGTTATGCAAACATGTTCAAGCTATTTTTTTTTTTCCTTGCCGGGATCATCAGTGTTTCAAGGCATGTCCCAAAATCATTGAAGGCTTTTGCATTGTTTAAATATTGAATGAAGTTTTGACAGCAGCCACATTATCCCGTCATTAAATTAATCTCCTCAAACACTGACGCTCTCAAAAAATCAAAGTTGATGCGCGTCGCCTCTTCTCCTCACAACTGCAGGCATGAATTCTTTTCTGTGCATACGTTAATCCAGCTGCATGAGATCTCACACTTGGGATGTGATGGGGATGTGATCAGCAGACAGGGTGATAATTAACAAACTTAGCAAATGATAATTTGATATGATAATAATATAATCACACAGCTTTTGAAAATTCCAGAAGGATTTAAGCCCATAATTAATTAGGCTGCGTGCCATATAGTCTACTGTCACCTTTGAATAGTTTAAGCGGGTAGAAGGACTGTTTTACTTAAGCACAGTATTTTTAGGCAAACGTCACACATATCAATACTTGTTCCAGAGATTTTCACACTGAACTAATTCAAGATGCTGTCGCACTAAAAGGAAAATTATTTTATGTACACATCACATTAATTTTGGTAACATATCTTTTTAAACCTTTGCATTACTTCCTGACCGGAATTTGAAACAAAATTTTCTGGTCTGTAACGGAGCTTGTCTGCACAACATGACTCATATTGATGGACCTGCCAAAGGGTCCATTGACCTGAGGAGGATAAAAAATGTATTCCAGTTTCCCCCAGCCTCTGATACAATATATAGGACTGAGTTTGGCATTCAACAGATGTACAATGAGAATACAGAGTGAGACACATTCAAACAGCTGAGGAAGTATTCTTTACCTAGTGGAAAAATATATCGCCCTAGGTCACACCAGAAGCTCTCAGTAGCTGTTAAGTCTGCTCCAAACAGTACATCACATCATTTCTGTTTGACAACCACAGTGTGTCTCGGATCATTTGTTAGTACAGGCTGCAGACAGGAAGCAAAACTTCACTTTAAATAAATGAAAACATGGGGTAAGGCGTGTGTCGTTCAACATTGTATTTTTGACCAGACATGAGGTATGTTTATCTCCCAGATGTCTTTTCAGATTGTCGTCACTTACCCCTTCATTCACATTCCCTGTACGCATTCTACTACATGTTTAGTTTGAAGATATATTTTGTGTTTATTAACCTTTAATTGCCCGTGTTTGCAAAAGCATTTATTATACATCAGGCTAAATTACTCAAACGTCAGAAACCACCTCTGACTGTTGATTGTAAGCTTGATCTCTGAATGGAAATCATGCCAACTGAAATACTATGAAGCCAGGTTTACTCTCGAAGCATTGCAGTCTCTGGACGCTGACCCACAGTTAAAGCTGATCATGAGTCATCATGTACCTGACCATATGGTCCAGCCTGAACAGAAGTCGTGGGGTACCACACTGCTGATGTTTATTTCATTGCGGAGATAACTGGTAGAGACTACATATTGTATACAGCTGAGAAAGTATAACTGTCTAAATGCCAAAGAAAATCACAACAAATAAGGGACTGCATGAAAATTATTTGGGTGAAGAGGTGTTTGAATCTTATATTTCACTTTTTGAAGCCCCTCTGCAGCATTATTAATTTTTTTTTTTTTTTTTTTTTGGTTGCTCATAACTGACATATTTTCCCTTAATTAAGGCCAAAAACATTCAAAGAAGTTTAGCTTGCTCACAAACGAAGGCCAAAATATAAATTTGCCGTTAATAAAACACTCTCCTGTGTGCAGGAGTCAAACTACCCTTCAGCTAAAAATTAAAAAAAAACTTTACCGCTCTCCCCACCTGATCATTTTCATACAGGACCTTTTAGCACATTCAAGACCCTAAAAGTGACTGTAAATGTGACGATGTCATGTACAGTAAGTCTGTCCCCGAATGATTCAGGCCGGGCAAAAGGATCGGCTGTCCTCCTTCCAGCATTTCATGCAAGGTCATATTAGCTAATTAATCATACCATTACTGTAATTGTCCAAAATTCAGCGCCCCATATGGCAACAGAGCACAAGGAGTCACTTCAAGAATCAATAATGTGAAATCAAGGGTGATGCAGTTGGTGTAACAGTAATTAATGTGTATTTTTGAAGACCACATAAGGAAGGAAAAAGTGACTCATGGATTTTTTAATATTTCCGTAAAAAAAAAAAATGGGGGGGAAGGAACACAAATCTGCTGAAATCACAGTGAGGCACAAAAACAATGAGGCAGAGGCTAACAATAAATGCTCAGGTTGTATTTTGAGGCTATGTTCTTCCACAGTCATTCCTGAAACACAACCCAAGTGGTCCCACTGGCCCCGTCACTGTTTGACATGCCTGCTGTACCCGTCTTCCGCTCCACTGCAAGTGTTGAGGATATGAGGGGTGGGCGCAGAGGGGGCCCCCCTCCGACAATCCCCCCATCGGCAAAGGAGTCGAGTCAAAGGACTGAGTCAAACTGAAGCAAGCGCAAGACATATTGTGCAAATAATTTATGGCTGATGCAGCGTTCATTTGAAATTAAGATGAAAGGCGAGGCGCTTCCCCACATGTAGAGGTGTTTCACTAAACAGTCTGGCATACTCCGTGTGTACAATGTTCCATCCTGACTTGAGGCTCAGTGATTTGAGTCATGCTTATACATAAATTCAAGTTCTTTTAGAAGTATTGATCTTGAGGGAGAGACACTCCAGACGCCCTCAAATGTTGTGCTCTGTGGTATTTGGCTACTCCATTCCTATCAAACTGTTAAAGCAAGATTTAATTTATCTAAAAACTAAACAGCCTGCTATTAGCAACTTTATGATCTGTTTATCCTTGCATGACAAAACAGACTGGGTTATGCCCACAGCTGAATATTTACTTGTTTTTACTGTCTGGCAACAAATATCAACCAGACTAAAGTTTGTTTGTCAGGTCTAATTTAGCTTGTAGAAACAGTGCATCCTTGCTTCGCAGTGTCCTTGGTGCTATATCTAAGAGCTGCCACCCCACCTTCCCTTCCCCCTCCGCCAGCCCTCCCCTCCTGTGCCAACACATCAAGTGAAGGCAGCCTGATCAACCCTAATAGGGCCTGGTAATTAGAGTCTTTGCATAGAGCCTGTCTGCACACAGCTGCCCTAAGCAGGTTGGCGAAGGACTGCCATACACTTGACAGTGTGGAAAAAACAATGTAATGTTCAGTATATGGACCAAATTAGCCTGGCAGTGGTAAACACAATCTACTTTAAAACAATACTGACACTAATTAGGCAACCAATGTATCATTTCAGAGTTCAAGTTTTAGTTGCTGTATCAAATACATGAAAAATACTTTGGAGAGCCAACTTGATGTTTCTGGAATACAAATTAGAGAGACCTTCCTGCATAAAGGCTAAGCGCAGCCGGCTTTAGGGGGAATAAATGTAGTGGTTGAGATTTCGACAGTTATCTGATATCTGTAGAAATGGAATATTACACCGGGGGAAAGTTATATTATTTAAACTGTATGGTGTGAATCACAAGCAAACCAACAGAAAACAACAATAAGAAAAAAAATTTGCTGTAACCTAAATCAAATAAGCAAGCTTCTGTATATACTGCAATAATCGCTGCAATAATAGACTAATATACAAAACAGACAGAATTACATGATAGCTGTGATTTCAGTGTCATGTCCCTCAACATAAAAACACTCCAGACGTGACATGTTGGATGAAAAACTGGACTACATAGTAAGATAAGATAAGATACAAAAGGTTCATAAGAAACTACTCATAAATAAGAAATATATTGTAAAAAGTCATGCTGGTGTTAAAAAAGTCTGACAGCAGTTTGAATGAAGGACCTGCGGCAGCTCTCCTCCTTACTTGACTGGATTAGTCTTTGCTTAGACATTCAAGAAAGACTCTGTAATATTGATTTACACTGTGTGTCTGATTTATTTCTTTAGTTTTCAAACTCAGTATGTTTCTTTTGGAAGTTCTCAGAGCAATAATGCTTTCTGCAACATCTTGCCTCACAAATGAGACCTGCCCATCTTAACCACATCCTTCTACTTTTGATGATAGAGTGGTTGTAGTAAAATGCTCAAAAGCGATGAGTGGTGGCCCCAATTTTTGTGCTTTGGATGATCAGATGATCACATCATGCTTTCTATTTTTTTATGCAACATATTGTATTTTTCCACATTATACAAGCATGATTAGACAGATTAAGTCTGTGTTTTTGTGTGTGTGTGTGTTTTTCCATTCATTCAGTGTAAATGTGCTCATGTTTCCTGAGTGTTTGGGTCGCCTCTGCCTCTGGGATGTGCAAACTTGCTGCTGTGGCTGCTGTGAGTGAGTCCTGCTTGATCCGCTCCATCCGAGTCTCTGCTTGATCCGCTCCATCCGAGTCTCTGCTCCCACAATTCAACAGGCAACAAAGGAAGAAAGGAAGAGGCCGTGAGCTACAAAGTGTTAGCCAACCTAAGACAGAAAGATGTCACCTTATTGTGTCATTCCTGTCGGCTGTGTGAACCCGCACATTTAGAGGAGAACCGACCACCGGCTATTGTTTCGTTTTATACCTCGGTTTGGACGCGGACGCTTACTAAAGAGGAGCTGACGGTGATGTTTTCGACAGCAAACGTTAACAAAGCTAGAGCTGATTGGCTTAGGTGGTGAGCTAACATTAGCCGAGCTAACATTAGCCAACAATCGTTAAGGAGCGAGCCTTTCATTGACAGATGGCAACACCTCCGGGTTATTTCACCTTGTAAGACGAGCAGGAGTGACCGGGTAAGACACAAAATAATGTGCATATTTTTATGTTTTTGTATATGAATATGTGTGTATATAAATGTTTGTAAATAACGGATCCACTCTGAAAGATGTGCTAACAAACTAACTGGGTGGTTAGCTATTTGATGTTAGCATACAAGCAAAGCAGCTTCTGTTAAATTGACAGTTCATGTCGCGTCATCTCTTTTTTTCTTTTTTCTTTTTTTTTTTTTAGTGGTTTTAGTGTCAAAAATGTATTATTAAATCGTAGCTGGAGCGTACGGTTTCATAATATAGCCATTAAGGTCACAAACTAACACTCGTAGCTAAGCTAAAGGCATGCTGTTGTGTTAAGTAGGCCTTGCCAGGTCAGGACAGACCATGCTAACGTTTGCTTTATTTAACATACTGTTTGTTTTATGTGGCTTCATGGGTACGTGTTCCGTTTTTTGTTCCCTTTTATAAAACCGTGCATTGGTCACATATGTGGAAGTTCTCATACGAGCTGGGTTTGTGTTTTCTTTTTTTTTTTTTTTTTTGTTTTTGTTTTTTTAACAGCATCAAATGAAAGGTGGTGGAAGTGGAACTTGACCCATCCAACTGAGTCACCATTTTCCTGCACATAATGGTGAGTAATCAGATTGCAGCTGTCTTGATTATCAAGCAGCTTTAGGTGCTTTTAAGTGTCTGTAGATACTGTCTGAGTGTTGCTTTGTCAGAGCTTCTTTTTTTTGACTGATGAAAGGAAAGGCAGCGATTGTTGTTCACATCTTAAAAAAAAAAAAAAAAAAACACACACACATTGTGGCTTTACAGTGTGGCCAGTGACCATCTGTACGGGTGACACATTTTCTGTTGTTTGGCACTTTGCATTTGAAATGAAATCACGACCGTGCGGCGTGAGTGCACACGTTCACGTCTCTATTTGTGTGTGTGTGTGTGTGTGGGGGGGGGTTAGGGTTAGCTGTGTAGGAACTGTAGCAGTGTCTATAATAAACAATGCAGCAGGGAAGTGATACCAAGCACACAATGAAAACAGACCGAGGAGTTTTAAAGGTAAAAAAGAAAAAGTAGAAGTAGTACAGGCTCAGCAGAGCGTGACCGAGCATCTGTTCATATCTGTGGACCCGTAGACTTAAAGCAGTCAATGAAACAAAGCATTTGCGGTCAGATATTCAACATAATTATGGTGTTATTTGTCCGATTGCAAACTTTGATCGCTTAGTCATTGTTTTGTTTCAGATCGGTTGGCGCTGGGAGTTCAGAGCTGGATCTATTAGTCAGCTGAAAAATAGATTTTAATACTTTAATTGTTGTATTTTTCAAGCCAAAGTGCCAAACATTTTCAGGTTTCAGCGTCTCAGCTGTGAGGATTTGCTGCTTTGCTTTGTCTTATGTGATTAGAAACTGACTTTTTGACTGATTTTATTGGCCGTTCGATCAGATCAGTGTTTATTAATCCACAACCAAAGCCTTGAAGAATGAATGAAGAATGAATTGAAGAATGAAAAATATTAAGCTCTGTTGTTGAATTAAATCTCTTCAGTGTGCTGTGATACGTGCGTTACTCTCTGATAATGTTGTCTAATTTTCTTTCTGCAGGGTTCGATGGCTCCACTGTATGCATGACTTGTTTCGTGTGGCCTGATGGGAGGACACTGTGGATAGTACTTTCATCAGGATACCCGGAGAGCCATCCCATGCCCCCACTTTGGAGGGCCTGTCAGAATGAAGAAGATAAGCCTTAAGACCATCCGCAAGTCCCTCAGCATAAAGGGCAAAGAGGAGGGTGACTTTGTCATGCTCCAGCAGCCCTCGGTGACGACAGAGTTTTCGAAGGAAGAGTCACTTTTTGGGGGCTGCTACACCAAAGAGCTTTCTGGCTGCGACCTTGGTGGCGAAGAGGACAAAGGCGGCCAGAATAAGGGCCGTTCAAAGAGCGAGGGCCTGATGGGATCACTAAAGAGGAGGCTGTCCACAAAGCAGAAGGCGAAGGGGAAAGGCAGCTCCTCTGCCATAGGCTCGGTGGATGACGATGACACCTTCTCATCCTCGTCCGTGCCCATCAGCTTCAACGAGGTGAAAGCCCAGAGACCCCTTCGATCTGCATCACTACGGAGTCACCATTATAGCCCTTCACCATGGCCTCTGCGGTCAGTCAACTCTGATGAGGCGTGTATCAAGATGGAGGTAAAAGTTAAAGCCATGGTTCACTCTCCCAGCCCGAGTCCCAACTTAAACGGTGTCCGGAAAGAGTTTCATGATTTCCAGATGGAAGGGCTCTTTCAGGACCAAGCAGAATCCTTAAAGAATCTCCAGCAGCCACAAAACGGTGAGCTGCATCTAAATATTGATGAAAATGACGTGCCTGTGGTGCTGGGGTTGACTCCCCAGGACTACATCCAGTATACAATGCCTTTAGATGAGGGAATGTACCCAGAAGGGTCCCACTCCTTCTGCCTGGACAGCTCCTCTCCTATGGAGGTGGTGACTGAAGCGGACACTGGGTCCCTCCACGCAGACCAGGGACAGGAGGAACATGAACTGGTTAGTGGGATGCCTCCGGATCTCTTCATGGAAACCTCAGTTAATAGTCTTCTCATCAGTTCTGCTGGTGTGATGCTCCAAAGCTCTAGAGTAGAGGTCCCACCTCCCCTCTCTCCACTCCTGCCGCCCATAACAAGTAATGGACATATTCCCAGGACTTTTTCAGGGTTCAGCTCTTCAGACAGCCAGGTAGCTGAGAGGGTAAGACACCACCTCAACTTCGACCCAAATTCAGCTCCCGGTGTGAGTCGGGTGTACGACTCGGTCCAGAGCAGCGGCCCCATGGTCGTCACCAGCCTGACGGAGGAGCTGAAGAAGCTGGCGAGGCAGGGCTGGTACTGGGGCCCCATCACACGCTGGGAGGCGGAGGAAAAGCTGGTCAACTTGGCTGACGGCTCATTCCTGGTCCGAGACAGCTCAGACGACAGGTACCTGCTCAGCCTGAGTTTCAGGTCACAGGGCAAAACCCTCCACACCCGCATTGAACACTCCAACGGACGCTTCAGCTTCTACGAGCAGCCCGACGTGGAGGGACACACGTCCATTGTCGACTTAATCGAACACTCTATCAAAGACTCAGAGAATGGAGCTTTTTGCTATTCCAGGTCTCGCTTACCAGGGTCTGCAACCTACCCTGTCAGACTAACCAACCCAGTATCTCGGTTTATGCAAGTGCGCTCCCTGCAGTACCTTTGTCGCTTTGTCATTAGACAATACACGAGGATAGACCTGATCCAGAAACTGCCCTTACCTAACAAAATGAAAGATTATCTGCAGGAGAAGCACTACTGAGGACAAAGAGATAAGACAGTGGTAGCAATTTGCACTTTTGTGTTCAGTTAAGAGATTTAAACAAGGTTTACAGACAACCACGGTTTTGAGATGATTGGTTCTGGTGGCTCTTGATTCGTGTCCAGGTGACTCTGTCACTGTTAAGTCCTCCATTCCACTGGTCTGGGTTCCCCCCCCCCCCCTCGCTGGTTTTGGGAGGCTCCACGTCCAGAAACATAGGCCAGCATATAATCTACTGCAAAAAAAAACAAAACAAAAACAGCAGAGGTATACAGCCAAGTTATCTTAGTCGTATACATTAGACATGCATTGTGATGTACGGTAAAGTGTAACATCCAGCTGTGCAAGTAAAGCAGATGTTCCTAAACTTGCTATCTGCGTTCTAAGAAAACTAAAAGTGCAGTCTGAGTTTGAAGATTCTTTGAAATGTTGTCCACGAAATTGTACATTTAAGAGATGGAACAGTGTTACTACAGCGTAGTTTGTAAGTCAGATATGAGGCTTTCTGCAGACTGACCAATTTTGATCATCTTTTGCATCTTATTACTCATCAGATTGTGCAGCGTTACCGTGTTTTTCAGCACAGTCTCGACCGCAAAGGAGAACATTTCACATTTATACTATGCAACGAGTCAAATAGCGAGGATTTACTGTTAAACAGCCTGTGACTTTCATGTTAACCAAAATGTTTTGCTAATTTACAAACTTAAACCTGCAGCGCGAAACATCCGTCTCTCACAAAAGCTTGATGCTTGCTTATGATCTCCTCCTAACCCAACGTTACATAACACTAACAGCTCTGCAAAGTCCCAGGTTCATATTCAGTATTAGCCGCAAAAAGACAGAGACAGAGCCTGTCAGAGAGCACTAGCATCTGCGTCTGACCTCGGCCCCTTCTCTCTTCGCGGTGCTCCCCGACTAGTTAAAGTTACACCAGTGGTTATCCATGTTTTGACCTCACTACTTCATCTTTGCCGGTTGACGTAAAACACATCACTACAACACAGGACACGTCACAGTCAGCAGTTTTTTTAAAAAAAACTCCAGCATACTGTGAAATGCAGAGAGATGTACCTGGCGGTGATAGGCTTAATCAGCATTGTGTGAACTCGTTTGGCAAGCTCGAACGTAACAGACGTTCGTTTCTTTGTCGAAGCCCCGCACTGCAGGTTTAACGGCTTATCCGGTGGATGTTTCTTCCTCAAATATTATGACTGTCGTGACGTGGTACTAGCTAAGGGCTAGGGCTTTATTCTGGAGCTTATCAGGTTTATCTGACGTTCACTTGTATTGGTGTACAGACATGAAAATACCTTTCCGAATCACTGGATTTAATAACGTTTTGTTGCAAAAGATGTCCAAAATTTGCTGGTCTGTGCGAGGGCTTAAACAGTTTGGTCAGAGAAGTAGCCTTAAATTGCGTGGCTGCATGTAGTCATTATATATGCGAGCCTGAAGGTACTGACAATGCTGGATTTTAAACGTGCCGTTTGTAGAAACGGTATCGAGTCGATGTATAGATCTTTTAGAAACATGTTAATATTAAAAAGTGAACTCTTTCTGCATTTGGAATGTTACAAAAACTGCACCGCAGCTCAGGCCTAACAACTCTGTCACTATCTGTAATGCTTGTATCTGCATGTAGTAAAGGCTTTAAGACTGTCAATTAATGGCACTGTAGAGTTACTCCAAACGAGACAAGATGTCACGGTAAAAGGGTCAAAGATTTCGGCTGTGTTGTTTAAGCTCAGCTGAGTAAAAAGCTGTTTAATGCACAATTGCATTTACCTTTAGGCAGTTTAGAAGTAAGGAAAATTGCCCTCTATTAACCTACAAGTGAAAAACAGACCTCTAGTCGATTGACCTGAATCTGTATGTAGGGATGGCTGTTTCTTAGTCTCTTAACGCCAGCACTGAGCTGGACCCAGATCAAAGGAATCCCAAAAAACGGTGTGAGCTTAGGTAAAAGGACTCGGGGAAAGCCAGGGCGACGTCCTCCTCGCCATCTTGGAGCGACGCCAGGGTCTCGGCAATATGACGAAAGTTCCATCGCGGCTGCACAGCGGCAGCATTCGTGTCATATGTGTCTTCACAGGACATGTAAACAAAAGAAAGCATAGAGTTTTTTGCCATCGCTTCTTCTTCACGTTGTCCCCACGGAGCTGCACTACCCCTCCCCACAGATTGTCTCTACTTGGCTGTCCGTGCCAGAGTAAAGGGAAGAGCACACAGTATGCTACGCAAGTGCTTTATATATGGATACTTTGACAGGGAATTGTGTTTTCACGTTATGAATGAGCATCTTTTTTTTTTTTTTTTTTTTTTCGACATCAGTGTCCTTAAAAGTATTTGGTAAACGGTCTCTCGGACAACTTTGGTAGGTTGTTAGCGCATAGTTCTAGTTTTAGTTAGCTGGAGATGTTGGTGTCTGAGGAAGTTACCGTGAGTCTAGCACAGCAGAAAAATTAGATAGGAACTTTGGATGGTGTTGCATGTTTTAAAGACTTAGCATTTTAAAGCTTTGAGTTGTATAGGAATGAAGGATCTAGGTCGTGCGTTTGGCTGTGTAGAGGGATGTTTTTATCTGTCACAAACATTGGCTGGACATTCTGCGTACAAGAAATGTATTTTTTCTTTTTTAGAATCGTTATGTGAGTTTTATTTTTTATTTGTGACATTTGCCATCTGGGGGACGGGGCTGTACAAAAGGAATGTACGCTTGTTTGAGGTATCCATTTTATCTGCCTGCAAGACCAGTTTCAGAAAGCATGAGAATCATAAAAAAAAACAAAAACATTGAAACATTTTTGCACTTGAATATTCTCCATTGACATGCTTGGATCCTCTCCTGTCTAGAGTTCTCCTTCAGATGGCAGTTGTTTAAAAAGAAATACAGTCACACATTTTGTCCTTCTGTGTTCATATAACTGTTTTAGATTAAAAATCTCGATTGTTTTTGTTCATGTCATATCTGCGGGATATAAAGGGTAAGGCACCAGCATCATATCAAAGCCTCTGCTTATGCTCACAGGCTGTCACAGGAATGGGATCACGGCAAGAATGTGGATGTAAATTAGATTTTACTTTTGGGAGTGTGTGCGTGCGTGCGTGTGTGTATGTGTTTCAGTTGAAATGTGAAAGTAAAATGTTAGTCTTTTTTTTTTTTTTTTTAACATGACGCTCTTTTAATTGTATTTCCATTTTTAATTTGCGTTTTGTCATCAAACTTAGACGAGCGGGAGCTAGTTTCATACGGCGTCGCTGCTGTGAGTGTTCTAAATACTTTTATTTAGTTTATTATGAAGCATTATTGCCTTCAATGTTTGATTCCAGAGGTTGATGCTTGTTCAGACTGCTGAAGCATTTTGAATTAATAACAGCTGTTTAGCACTTAACAAGCTCCAACATTTTTTTTTTTTGTTTGTTTTCTCGTGCATCTCGGTGAGTGAAGGTGATTGTTTACAGCATTATGTTTGGAATACCCCCAACCCCCCTTCCATCCTTTCCTCCTCTTTATTTGTTTACCCTGACTCACACGAACATCTTGGTACAATTTGAATTTCATTTTAATGTGTTATACACATTTGTGCTGCTTTATGGATATGATTGCCTTTCTTGTATTTAACAATGGGGAAATAGAATGTCACCAATGTAAATGTATGTACACATAAATGACTTTGGTTATCATCTTGGGAGAGCAAAAAGCAGATTTGCGATTTGTTAACAAGCTGTAGTCAGTTAAAAGAGCATTAGTAGCGATTAGTTAAACCCTCCGTAGAATTCCAGTTCACTCCAGTTTACATTGGTTGTCAGCTGTCAACTTTCCAAAGTAGATGGTCTTTTTGTATTTTTCTTTTGGAAAAAAAAAAAAATCAAGTGATTTTATTGCACACTTTGGATACAGTTCAAGAGTTTTTTGTATCTGCCAATTATAAATTATAAATAAAAAACTATATTCTAAAAAAAAACAAAAAACAAATCTGTTCTTTATGTGACGTGGAACAAGAATTGCCATCATGCCTTGATTAAGCACCTCACACACACAGAGTTCGATGAATATCAACATAGCTTTGAGTCGGTGATAGACCCGACGAGAGCCCGATTGTGCTTGAAGTTGTGCTAATAGATAAAATCATGGAGGTCTCAAGGAGTTTCTTTCCACAGTGGGTACAAATTGGCAGCTAATCCCAGAGCTCTGGTTGTCTGATACACAAAGGCGATCCAGGCGGTCTTTAAATACGACCAAGTGAAGCTTAGACTCTTGGGAAAGATTAGCAGCATTGCTACCATCCTTAACTTTAACTTCACTTTAAGTCTGCTCTGGAGAGTGAGTTCTTGCATTGTAAAGGAGGGGGTGGGGGGTGGGAGACGGGAGTAGGGTAATGGTGTCAGGTTTGGACTTGGATCTGCTGAAACATGGTCCGCATGATGATGAGGAGGTAGGCTTTGTTAACTGCTGTGTCTGACAGGCCTCTCCAGGCATCTGAGGTGAAGATACACAACTGTTTACTCTCCCTGCCCGGTTCAGGATGATTTATTCATTGCACACACTGGTGGTCACATGTCATATGGAGATGCCTCCATCATAAAAGGACTCCTCTCTGCCTTCCACTGTTACCTTTTTTTTTTTTTTTTTTTAATTTGCAGTTTTTTTTTTTATATTCAGAATTTAGCGGGAGAGGTTTTTTTTTTTTTTGCTTTGCTCAGAGTGCAACTTGTCACAATGTGACACACCATCTCAGTGGGTTTGGATTTGTCTGCAAACATTGTGATATTCAATCTGCTGACTTTGCCACCTCATACCCAGGATGTTGCCTACTTACCCAGAGTGCTTTTCTTGTCTTTGAAGGGAAGCTGTCTGTTGACAAAATGTCAAAATCTGTTGCTGTTTCAGCAAACATTAAAATGATATAAGGCTAAACAAAAACTTTTGACAAAGTCATCATAAGATTCAACATATTTTGTGCCCTCGGTTTAACTTTTAGTGGAGCTCTTTGCTAATTGTGACGTTCATATTTTTATTAATATACAGAAGAATATGACAAGGTCTTGGGTTCATGTGTCAGTTTGTTTTGGAAACAGTGGAATTTGAATAGAAAAGTGCACCAAGGTAGACTGGGCTATATAGGAGACTGCATTTTAATTTGAAGGAACAGGTTAACATTTGGGGAAATATGCTTACAGAATTTCTTGCAGTTAGTTTTGAAAGAGATTCTGGTAAATATGAAGCTGCAGCAAGTGGGCCACTTAGCTTAGCTTAGCACAGCGAGCTAGCTAGCTAGCCTGGCTCTATGCAAAGCTAACAACCGGATCTTCTAAAACTCACTAATTAAAAACATATATCTTGTTTGCTTAATCCATTCCTTGTGGTGTTACTGGGTGACAGCAGGGCTTCAGGAAGTCCCTGCACCCTGATAAGAAACAGTCTGGTAGGTCTACATAACCCCCGAAGCTAAGCTAAGCTCACAGGCTGCTAACTTTCGCCTCATGTTTAGGGGCTTCATTTCAGAGCTGACAAACAGCCGCCTGCTGCAGCAGAAAACCACTCATCATTACGGATTCAGCATTAGCGAACCCTTTCCAATTATTTTCACATTGTCATTTGGTAAATTGTTGTTATAAAAAATACTGATTAGAGCTACTTCAAGCCATTGTTTCAGCTGCATTTGACCTGCTTGTTGACTGGAAAATTTTTACCTTTTAAAACTTTTTGCCGTTGGGACTTCCTTTTTATTTGAATTATGCATCATGCCTGTAAATTATAAGTCGCAAACGTGAACAGTCACAGACGGTACTTTCTTTCAGTGCATAACGTCGACACAAAAGTGCTCATTTGTGAGCAAATTTCTTCTCAGTGTGGTTCTTAGTTTGAAACTGTTTACTCTGGAGAATCCATCCATCACATGTCTGCTGTCTCAGATTGATGATCCATTTCTGCCATCTGGTGCGCTGCGTGGTGCACCCATTTTTCACCTACAAACAGGGATGATGTTGACAGCTTGAATTAGCCAGCAAACATATACATCGCTTTAAATTGTCATGCCAGGAAAACATCGGTGGGTCTAGCTGGTAATGATAAAGCCGAGGTTACCTGCTGGCAACAGATGTCTTTCAGCCCAGAGTGAAAGGTTCAGCTCTATTAATGCTTGTGATCTCGTGCCAGCAGTGCCATACACCACTGAGACCCTCTCCTTTTCCATCTATCATGCATTAGACGCCTCTGAACCCCAATTAGCCCTGTTAGAGAAGGGACTGCCTTCATCATTATCAGGTCCCCACTGAAACAACAGCTCATCGTGGCATTCATTGTGATCATTCTTCACAGTTTCCTATGTATCCGTGGAGTGCGTGTTTGTTGAAGTTCAGCTTGGTAGCTACCACTTTGTGTGCCTCGCACTGTTGTGCTGTATGCCTCCAAGATCAAAACGCCTTTCATCATGGTCCTCTTCCAAAAGCAGTATCTCTGCAACGCCGAGCAAAGACAGAATTTAGCAAACAAAGTGGCTCAAACTGTGTGCACGGAGTTGTCAAGCCTCTGTTGCTCTTTTAGGAGAGAGCAAGTACTTCAGGATTCTTAAGAAGCGAGCACGGTTAATGACCAGAAAACGGCTCGATCCAGATGGCCTCAGCTCCGGGGTATCAGCAAAGAAGAAGCTGGCCAATTTGATATTTGATTGATAATCTGTCAAGAAAATCAGTCTTTTTTTTATGACAGTCATTCATGCACCAGATTTTTATATGATATATAATTTTCTTTCAACTATCATGCTGTTCTTTGTGATATTATTTGAGCCGTACGTTGAGCTTCCCGAGGTAGTGATAAACTGTCTCTCAGAAATACATCTTTATAATCTCAAGTAGCATGTGCGCACGGGCTTTGAATAATAATAACATGCTTATGTGTGTTCATTTGCGTGTGCGGCTTGCATAGCTTCCAGTACAGACTGAAGGCCAAGGGGAGTCGTGAGACGCTCGTAATTATGTCATTAAAAAGAGTGACATCTGGAACTTGGGGGCCATCGAGTAACACAGAGTACCCACCTCCTTTCCTCCTTTGCCCCCTGTGACAGTGACAATCCACTCTTATGCCCCAACAATCTGCCCATCCCTCATGCGGGAGCGAGGTGTGGTGCATGTGTGTGTGTGTGTGTGTGGATGTGGTCGTGGTGGTGGTAAAAGGGAGGGGGAGGATGAACAGGTGGCAGCCATCAGGAAATGGATGGGGAATGTTTTGAATGGGAAACTTGCCTTCATTCCTCACGGAGTACCTGGGTGTCTGCCCTTCACCAGTGGTCCAAGAGGCACAGCGAGGACGGGAGAGATGAAATGAGAACAGGTGGTGGTTTGTCATTTAACGAGGAATGGAGTTCCCCTGTAGATCTGTGAAAGCGCAGCCGACAGAGCGGTATGGACTACACCTTCACAACAGGATCCCCACCCTACTGCTCGCAGTTCTCATTGGGCTTCACACCGTATCCAAAAACAAGAGAGCTTTCCACTTAAAGCTCACACTGTACAGCGCTCCCTCATCATTCTGGAACATCTCCATTCCATATTACCTACGAACAAAAAGTGCACTGACAGAAGAAGAATGTCTAATTAATGACATACCTGCCTCCAATCTGTTTTTGGTCAAGGGCCAAACTGCCATCATTTTGTACTTTGATTGAACTGCAGCCGCACTCCCCTTTCTTTGAACTGCCAGCGTCCCACAAGTGCTCCCTCAGCTGAGATGTTGCATGGCAATTAACAGCTCCCCTCACCTCAGAGCGTGCATTACTCAGCAGGGCCCCACCCCCTCCTCTGCAGTCATATCATGCTAATATTCTCAAACCCCCCCACCCTCCACCCTCCACCCTCTCTCTCCTGCAGGCTTAATGCATTGGCTATGCAGAAGCTCGGGGCCTTTTGAGCCTCTGGTGCAATGATGAGCTTCATCTCTCAGTCCAACACACCTCTGGTACATGGCACCTGTCTGCCACACAGCAAGCATGGTGGATGCGCTTTGTGACTTTCAAATTGAGCCTCAGTCTATTGTAGCGGTAAGAAAGGCATCCTAATTCCCTTTGCGTGCTGCCATCCGTTCTTTATTTGGTAACATTTACCAGACAATTAAGCCTGAGTTGCAATGCCTCTTCCTGCAGATGATATTTTCTCAAGTAAAGTGGATATTCATCATTTTTACTCCTCGTTTTTAAGGCTCCTTAGTCACAGCTTCAGGACAGCTGCATTAAGTCTAATCACTGAGATGTATGCTAATAGTGCTGCTTTACATCAGTGGTTTATATTCGTCAAAATATCAAATCAAAATAAATTCTTAAGAGAAATATTAAGAGTATACTGTCTGTAGCTGTTAATGTAAATGTTTATATTTATATATATTATGTTTTAGTATTGATCTTTACAACTTTATGCCCTCCTGACTGTCTCATTGACACATACTCAAGACATGAGTGCCATGCATAGAAACATAGCAGTACATTAAAAGCACCTCACCATCTCTAGAAATAATACTACTGCTGTAGCCTTGCCTCCCACCTGAGTTCTACAGTATATTAAAGCAGAATGATCTGAACAGTTCCTGAAATGTCTGTGATTTCAGTGCAAGTAGGTTTCCTACAGGATGTTCTGTATGCTCTGGCATTGCTTTTATAAGACGATGTTGAAAACACGCACGATGCCTACCCTACCTCTCTTTCACTGCTTCAACTGTTCACTCAAAATAGTAGTTTTTCCATACTAATGACTTGGGATAATCCCTTGACTTTTCCATTTGTGAATTTTTTTTTTTTTTTTTTTTACTAAAATATCTTAACTAATCTAACTAAGAATTGAATTATTGTACAAATATTGATGAATTACCGTGCAGGTATTCATGGTCCCCAGAAGATGAATTGTACTTTTCTATCTATTTTCAGGTCAAAAGCTTCTCTAATAAATGACTAAATATCTGCAAAACTAATAAGATTCCCATGCATGTATATGCATGTATATTATGGCATGCCGTTCAGGAAATTAAACCTTTGAATATATGGAATGAAACTATATATATATATAAATATATGTGTGTGTGTGTGTCTAACATCAGCATGCTAATGTGATGTGACGCCTACGTTTTCAAAGAGGCACTAGCATGGCTGTAGATCAGCCTTGTTACAGTAACTATATAGATGCAAAGAAATAGTTCATAGTGAGGTCTATCAACTAGATACCACTGGATCAGAGGTTTTCAGAGTCGGGGGCGGGCCTCCCCAGGGGGGCTTCAAACAGTTTCAGAGAAGGCTCAGTGAATGGAAGTGAAGAAATATTAGTTATTACATTACTTATCAAAACGGGGTGATATGGTTAACGACACTTAGAGGGGTCATGTCAAACAGCAATAGTAGGCTATCTTACTACTGTCATCATAACATGATGATGATGCTGATTTGAAGAAAATGAGGGTCTTTGTTCATGCTTTTTGGAGGCCCATATTCTGAGACTTTGAAAATCCCTGAACTAGAAGTAACAGAGAAAAATCTGTATTTTTGTGTTATTTGGATGCACCAGACCTTTAAAATATAGTGTTTATCCTCTGTATACACGGTTTTCTCCCCTCTGATGGAGAAGATCAGAGAAGCGGCCTCTATCTCTAACATTGATGTAAATCTGAACCAGCACACACGGGCAGCCGGCTTGAAAGTGGGCCTGGAGGGAAGTCTTTTAGAATTAGATCCAAACTGGAGGAATTGTGAGGAATATTGGCCAGTGCCTACCACTTGTAGATACATACAGCATGAGCACATCTCCTCACCAGCTGCTTTCTCGTTATTCCCGTCTCCTGTTTGGTTATTAATTAGCACTTTAATGCCAGATACCAGGATGATGCAGAGTCGAACAAAAGTTCATCGCAGGTAATGATGTGATTTTCATTTATTGTACAGGATCACATTGTGAAGGACGACCCCCTTTATTACCTGAATGTGAACCGTGACTCAGGTCGTTTGAGTTAACTTGGCCCCCCACACTGGTTATATCAGCTAATCTTACTGACGTTGTCTCCAGCCGGCCATTTATTGAGTCTGTCTGTCTGTCAGCGCATCCCTGTTTTTTTTTTTTGAGCTCCCTGCAGCCATGTAGACTCTGCTTGAAATCCTTCAATCCCATTAGGCTTTGTAAGTATTTCTTTGCCCAACGTCTTCCCAGAACAAGTCAAATAGAGAATTCTTGTCCTGAATCTGTCCTTTTCTCGTCTTCCAAAACCAAACAACAGCCTGAAAGAAGGGCAGGTCCCTTAAATACACCTTCACCATGTGAAGACACTTAAAGTAACATGGCGTACTAGATGAAATAGTCATTCATAATTGAGGATTAAGTCTTTAATGGGTGACTCCCTGTCCTGTAATACAGTGCTCCTTCAATTGTTTCCAGTTTGTAAATAATGTAATGCAGTCCTGATGAGTAAAAGTGGCCATGGGCCATGCAATAGTAATGAACACTGGGAGCGGACTCAAGCAGAACTGAGATAATTCTGTTTGAGGAGGACGGTTAAATATCCACAGCTGTCATTAGACGGATCTACAGGGATGTGCTCGGATAAAAGAGCGTGTTCCTTTATTTATTCATCTCACAAACTGTCGAGTGCTCTAAAGACTTTGTAGTTTGTTTAACGTCAGCGCGCAAAATTAAGAGAAAACCCCTTGAGTGAGGTTTGATCAGAAACATAATTTGCTAAAAGACAGTTCAAAGATTATTTTTTTGATGTACAGTACATATTTGTGCAAAAAAAAGGGAAAAAAAACTGACAGCATTTACAAACCTCAGGATCAAATTCTTTCAATTTAATGCGCACAAAGCCAGAGAGATAGTTGAACCATTTTATCCAACATTTGATATTATTATCTTTAGAAGCCCTTCATCTTTCTTAGCTTGGGTCTCAAAGGTCAAAGTGACCTCTCGAATCAAAATCAAAAGCACTAGACGTTGTGCTGATTGAGCATGATGAGGAAAATGAATGTTCCTGAGAAGGGTGCCTTAATGTTTCCTGTTGGAGCGAAGGGAAGTGGTTTTTGTGGCGTGTGTGTGATGTAATTTCTAAACAGACAAGCAAAAAAATCCAAAAACAAACAAACAAAAAAACACAAAGGAAAAGCATCCTTTGGCATCTTATGAGACTTAACTGCATCAAAAAAAAAAACATTTCTCAGTGTGTCAGTTTGACTAAGTAGCTTTAGCCCATGCATGTCCGCTCCTCCTACTGAAGTGTGCCATTCAATTTTAAGTAATAAAATCCTTCCAAATCCCCTCGAGAAAAACAGCAGCTTAAGTTAAGGTTAATGTTCACTATCCTTGCTTCCTCCACTCTCCACTGTGCAAGATTATACCGGGGGATGTGAATCGTTTCGATCAAACAAGCTGTGAGCCATAAGGACATGAGCGGAAGGGACAGCCGTACCTGACCTATATGCATGCAAGCTTTTATTCTGACAGGTACAATTTGTTATACATGTCCTTAACATGCATTTGCATTATTTAGACGATCACAGCCAGATCATTAATGTGATGCATGAATAGCATTAAAAAGGCTCCGCAGATGTGACTGATTTTGTGTTTATTATTTAAAAGAAATTAATATTATTATAAATTTATATTGGTAAAATTGCGCCTCTATATTACTGTAATTTATCAAACACAGGGAGGTACAATCAACACTCATGTCATGATTTTTGCATTATCCTATATGACCCATAGATGTCCTTGTTCAGCAAGTCATTCTGCTCCGATCCTGCTCTGCTCCATAAATGAGTTACCTCTGTTTCAAAGAATAAGATGAAAGTAATGTATACATTTTCTTTAATGAGACAATATACAGATATAATATTACATCCATATCTGAAATGAATACGTCAAGGTTGTTTTTCCTTTTCCTTCTGTTTACATCTCTTTGTTTCCTTCCTCCAAACTAAAGATTTTATATATGTATTTGAATAAACATGAAGATGATCCGTGGTTAGGTCTAATTTAAATAGTACAGCTTCTCTGCTGTGTTATTTGTGTTTCTTGCAGTTCTAAATAAGGCTGAGTTGCAGAGGGAAGCCTTTTTGGAAGCTGCAGTGCAGACTCATCTCCTCTGTAGCCTCTATAGAGGTTTCCATGGTTCAGCAACAAGACATAAGTTGATCCAAGAAAGTGCAGGCAACTGTCTGACTCTAATTCACACATTATATAAACAAAACATGTTTAATCACAAATATAATCCACGCTTTCTTATTTTTAGATGAATCCAACCAGACTGTCTGTAACAGACTTATCTTGCAGGTATGATTATCTATCATGATTATTCATCGTTTTCACTGCAGCTCAGCAGAGTGCCGGTCTGGGTCTTTTTTTAAATAGAACTTAACGGTTTAAAACTTTGTGTTACTGCGTGTGAAAAATTAGAAATATCTCACCCAGCTCTTAAAGCCTCTAACAGCTTTCTGAATCTCCCAAAGGCATTATGAAAAGACTCAACGCTGGTTGCTAATGACAAATTATAAATGACCAAATGGAGTTCTGAAGTCCCCATTTGACACCGATCACAATATCACAACCTGTGTCGTTTTTGTTCATTTCAGAAACCAAGAAATCGTCACATTTATACACAAACCCTCTGTCAGGGCTAAAATGTCTCTAAACCCACATTTAGAGGAGTAAATATGCAGTATGTAAGGCTTTTGGATCTATGAATCACAAAGGTAAAAGACTGTCAGCTCCGGTGCTGCAGTGCCTAGATCTTAACGAGTCAGGAGACAAGAGGAATGTGGAGCAGACGTGGGTGGTATTTAAAACTACATATAAATAAATAAAAGGTGAAAATAAATAAATAAATCCTACCTACATCACTGAGCTGATAGCTATCTCTTGCGAGATGAATCCAAATAGAGAAAATGGAGGACAGGCTGCTTAATTTTTCCTTGGTCTAGCCTTGAATCTACTGCGCGCCGACGGCTTGTTATTCCACACATGTTTACACGTGTTCTTAACCTGGTAGAACGGTCGCCGCATTGAGCGTGATTGCGCCTGTGACTCATGCAGGAGTGTGTTTTTGTACAGTGTGTCTGAGTCAAAGAAGAAGAGTGGTTTTAAGTGGTAACGCCTCCTTAGACATTTAAGTCTCTTTTCCTCCGTCACGTTAAGAGAGAATGGATACTATGGATGTCAGCCATAAAAGAGCACTTTTCAGCTTATTATTCAAATTGAGCTTTCAAAAAATATAAAAGAACTCCAAAAGTTTGGATTCGTGAGACTGCTATTGCGTGCCACTCCTACGAGGACAGGAAAGAGCTTTTTCATTGTTCGTTTTGCAGCAGTTACAAAGACTTTCCTTCTGAGAAGTGGCTACCCTGGTATTCACCTGCACAGTTCAAGTGAATGGGCACTCCTGAGAGACGGTAGTTACAGAAGCTGGTGAAAGAATAACATCTTCCCCATCACTGAGAGTTAAAAGAAGGTTATATATGAGACAAGACAGCAACAATAAGGATCATTTAATAACTTAATTTCAACTCATCTCAGGTAGAAAACCCATGTGCTTCAGTGTATAAAAATATCAGGGTAATGGATAAAATATGTAAGAAGTGGGAGACGTAAAAGTTCAAGCTCTCTGTCTACCTTTCATCCCCCCCTTTTTTTTTTTGTCTGCCTCACCTCCTCCCTCCATCTTCCCTATGAAGCCATGATGGACAGGGAGGAGCAGGGTAGGCCCGCTCCACAGACATCGCATCCATCCAGAGTCTTGTCCAGCCCTGGGTTCTTATAGATCTCCTTTCATCCACCATCACCCTCCGCCCTTCCCTCTCTCCTTTAAACCAATCCACTCAGCGCACCATCGTGCCTTTCAGTTTCACCCACATCCTTCACTGAGTCACCAGTAAATCTTTCACCCTATTGGACGAGTTGTGGTCTCATGGAGAAGTACATATGGTAGAAAACAGAGAGGGTGGTAGCATGTCTGACTTTAACATAATTAATTCAGTTTTTTTGTGCAGAAATTGTCCATTTTGATAAGATATTTTTATTTGCCTACTGAAATGAATCGTCTTTTAAGGCAGGTATCTTTATAAAGAAAGGATCACATGATCACAGGTGATCTTAAAGGTGTTGCTTGTAGTGATGATCCCACAGGAAATGACTGCCAAACTCCGCAGTTTTCATTAGCTCTACTGCGTTTTATTATCTTTTAGCTCATTGTTTTGGTTCTCCGGGCCTAAACATGGCTCTCGTAGCTCTCATCAGCGTGGCAGCTGTTTTCAGCAAAGTCTAAAAACCCCACTGTACATTACCTACTTATCACCACACAGCAGACAGACAAAATTAGCGACTAGCTGGTGAACATATGGTAGCATTTAACAGCTAAAGAGTGAGATACGTCCCTCAGGAGTTGACAGAGAATAAAAAGTACTAGAATAAAAGCGAATATGGGACTTAATGTAAGTTTATCAGGTGGCCAGAAGCGCAAATGAATACTAATGTTGTGCCATAGCGCTCAAAAAGTGATAATAATATTGTGTTTACAGCATGTTTCTGCTGCCACCAAGTGAAACATTAGTTATTAAAGGTGTAACGTCTAATACATAATCATAATTACGTGAGCTACTTCCAAACACATCATTGTTAGTCTGCTACTGGAGAGAAGAGTGTTACAGAGATAGGACAGGGCGGCATCAAGCCCATATTTAACCAGCACAGCTATTGATTAACTCATTCTCAGCTCAAATATCACACTCCTCAGGAATGTTACTTTCTTAACTCAAAATTTGTGCTTGTTTATCTTTTTTTTCCTCTCTTCACTTTTTTTTTTGTGTCTCTGTGTGGCACACAGATGTGGAACTTTGCCTGTGAGTTTCACAAGAAAGCAGGTGTGTAAAATATTGATCACACCACCCCCGTTCACTCCTGACTGGTCAAACTGACAGCGCTACAACCATCCTCCGTCTCCTCTGCATCTTCCGTCGGGAGCTTCTCTTTTTTGGTTGCCCACTTCCTCACAGCGGGGCAGAATGCAGGGTCAGCAACACAGCAGTGCCCATGGAGCTGGCAGAGATTCAAAGTCTTGCTCAGGGACACTTCAACATCACTTGGACTACAGTGGGGCATGAATCCTGCTTCTCCAGCCTAAGGACATTTCTCTATTCACTGTCACCCCGCTACAGTAGGCCAAATACAAAAGGTGTTAGCAATTCTTTTACTTACTGCAGAAGAAAGCATACGTCCACATTAGAAACATTATAATTACAAAGTTCAGTCACTGCTTCTCATTGCTTCCAGGGCTCTGTAATACGTCCACTCCACCCTGATCAGATGTGACCTTTATCACATGAATATATGAAACAGACACGTATGTCATAGGTCATGTTTTCTACATTGCTTTTCACCGTTTGTAGTTCGACTTTAATGCCGCCATGTTGTTGCGCCCTCTTTTTCCAATTCGGCACCATCTACTGCTTATCTTGATGAAGGTAATGGATGGAAAGAAACATTCATTTGAAGTATCTTCTGCCACTTTTCTCAGAATTTGTTTATATATTTGCGATACAGCTGGAGGAAACGTTGCTAGTGACTACTTTAGAGAGAGAGAAAGAACAACATTTCTATGTGTAGCAATTTGAGATAAAATCAGGTTTCCAGCTGCTAGTGGCTTAACATTTTCAGTCGGTGTGCTAGATAGCATAACAAAAAGAGAGTGCGTCAATATTAAAATGGAGAGCCGCTAAATTAGAACTACAAGGTTCCATTTGATTTCTTCTAGTTAGAAATTTAGTTATTCACCTGCAAAGCCAATCAAATGCCTCCTCTTTACAGTGTTGTGTTGCTTCTAGATTCAGTTTTCATTTGTCATGTAGATTAACGTGGGCTCAACAGTACAATAAAATGTACTGGATGAGAAAAGCAGGTCAGCTTTAAGAGCACTAGCTGCAATAACAGCACTAGACGTAGACTGTAAAAACAAGCTAGAGAAACAAAATACAATAAAATAAAATTTTAAGTAATAACTGGAGTGAAATAAATAAAATATGGCAAAATAAAATAAAATATGTATAAGTGTACCATTTAAGTGTGTGTAAGTGTATAAATGAGAAAAGTTATTATGTATAGAAATGACACGGTGTATACAAAGTATTGGAGAAGTATCACTGTATGAATAAAAATGAATGTACTATATAAATACATACAAAACTGTACAATTGTACCTCATGCAATGTGAGGATTGAGAGTAAGAGTAAAGTGATAGGTGCACATATCAGTCCTGGTAGAGTAGCAGCAGTCATGGCTGATGTATTTTGTAGAAGGCAGTCATATTAAATTATGAGTAAAGACGTCTCGGCCTGGTGGTAAAAAACTGTTCTTCAGTCTGTTTGTCTGTTGCAGACATACAGTGCAATGATGGCAGTCACTAGTGACAGTGACAGAGCTCAGACCACAGCTCAGTCACTAACAATGCAGTGACCAGCTTGTCCGGGTAAAAAAAAAAAAACAAGATGCTAATTTGGGAGCAAAAAAGAGAAGTAGGAAAAGAAGTGGAACAAAGAGAGAAGACACCAGCAGACAGATGCATTGAATTTTTAATAAATCATTATTAATTATATTGCTGGTGAGTGAACATTTTATTCATTAACACATCTCCCCTTGAGCCGAAATCTTAAAACTGAACTCCATTCATTGATTTTGTGTATTAACCCTTTATCGGGCGAGGAACCATATATGGTGAAATGGTAAATGTCTCTCGTCTCTCAATGAAGGAGCAGAATCGCAAGACTTTCTCGAGACAATCAGCAAAGGTCAGGCTACGAGCCAGAGCACTTCAAACTTTCTTATTCATCCAGAAGTGCCTCTACTAGATCCCACACTAACCCTAACTAAGTGTCATTAGACATATGTCTGATTGTTAATTTGAAAATAAGTGTTCCTTCATCTTTGCATATATATATATTTTTTTTTACAATATTTTATCCAAATATTTTTGTAGCTTTTACGAAAATGTCTTCTTATATGCACCAATAACACTCCAGGGTTAAAATTTAGTAGTTCAATGAGTGGCCTATAGACTAAACTGTTTGGCCTATTGACATATCTTCTCAGCAGAACCTAATTAAAACTAAATTAACTTTATTCTATGTCTGTTTTACAACCTGCCTATGTATCAAGAATGTGAAGACTTTGATCTTCAATATCTCCAAAGTACCCAGATCACAGATGGAACCTCACACTTTCAAGGTCATATCATCTCTTCTCTATCTTAATAAACCAGGAATGTTTGGTGCACCCACGGCTCCTTTTTGGACCAGCCCTGATGACTCAGTATGAATGTACAATTTCAATGGATTTTCCGTAGATAATTCAATTTCAGACTGGGACTTAAGGGAGAATCCCAGCCAACTGACTGTGTCTTTGTGCCAGTATACATTTCCTGGCAGGAGTGATGTGCCCAGAGCTGTGCTCTTATTTGTACAGGTGTGGTGATAGACATCCAGTGCGAGGAGAGCAGAAAAGGGAAATAATAAGCCATATTCATCCAACTCACACTGGGCTTCTTGGAGACAGGAAATAGTAGCCTAAATATAGGAGAAGATGTAGCATGTCATGCTGTTATTATATGTAAGCTTACTGAATCATGATTCAGGTACAGGGATGCTCATTTAAATAGAAAGCTATATTTAGGACAGAGCTCTTCCAAGTACAGGTGCATGTAGTGCAGAGATATATTCATTTTTATAATGGGATCTACTGCTTGAATACTATCAATTTTGTTAGAAAAGTCAAGTAAAATAAGTTCATTTATATCATTTCAGTTCCTATAAAGCTGTGACACAAAGTCAAAAAAAGCTGCTAAAAGCAGCTCAAACAAAAACAGCCACTTTCTACCTGCCTGTTCCTTCCTGTTACTCATCTTTGTCGCTAACAAACCTGCTAATCCTTTGACCTGCACAGAGCTACGTCAGTCGCGGTGCCGCGGGAATCCGAGGTATTCTCCACGGTACCAGCTGGTGCACCACTTGTGCCTGTTTGATCCCTTGGCAGGCTCCCCATCCTGTTTAAAGTATATTTTTGGGATATTAGAAAAGCGTAGAAGCGATGTTGCCCACAGTAATGCTGTGTGGATGTGTCATTTTGCTCCTGCAAGTTGTCATGTCACTCCTCGTTTGTTTCTCACAAAATGTTTGCAGAGTCAAACACATGCTTTGGGGGTCAAGGAAAGGATTTGCCTGGTCAAGCTGTGTTGTTTATTTGTGTGCGGTATGTTCCTGGTTACACCTTAGTGGGTAGCCAATAATAAGAAGCTACAAGCTGAGGTAGTTTGTCCCCAAAATATGCAAGAATTTTCACACCCCTGACATGAGGTTAGGTTTTGTGATTTACTTGAGCACAAAATGACAGAAATCTTCTCATCCATGTTAGCAGTGGTTGGTTGGTCAATCACTTTTGTCCAGCAAGTGGATTGCCATGAAATCATGGCATCATGACACCCAGACAATGAAGTCTGCTGACTTTGTTGTTCTTCTATAGCAACACCATGAGGATGTCAGAGTTTGAGGCAGTGACGAACAAAGATGGCTGACTGTTCGTTATTTTTATATTTATGTATTACGCAGCGGCAGTGGGGACTGTGGCTTCCCTTGGAGGCACCACCGGGTGTGTCAGGTAACATGCTGCAAACTTTTGACAAACTTGAGCCACCAAATGCAACCGTGATGTATTGAATGGAGATGGGATAGAGTTTTTAGTTAGAGATTTGGTTTTTGAAATCCTCAGATTTGGATTCTGCAAGAACACAGGGCGATCTTTTTCTCTCTGCTAACGTTGTACAGTATTGAAGAATGCTTGGCATCAACATCAGTGTTGTATTCCGTCAGAACGGACTTAGCGATGAAATCTGATCGCGATGTATGTCGCCATCTCGGGCTTTCTCTTTCTCTCCCTCCATCTCAATATTTCTTTCAATTTTTTCCTCCTCTGTTCCCCGCCCTTTCACTCTCAGGCTTTGGAATTTTTCCGGTGTTCCTGCTGTGGTATTGTGGCACCTCATTCACGTTACCTGTGTCACAGTCTTGACTTCCCTTCCCTTTGTTAATCGGCAGTAAACAACATGGCTGTCTGGGGACTCTGCATGGCGTAGGGACATATTTTTACCCTGGCAAAAAAAAAAGAGAAGAAAACAAAACAAAACAACAACACATGATTAAAGATGATGCCTCTCACACTCCACACTGTGCTCAATGATAAAAGGTGCTCAGATATCCTGGTGACAGGTCAAAGCAATGCACACAGCTAATTGATGCTGCCTCAGAATCTCAGCGCAGTATCAGAAACATTTGGCAGTTTCACACCGTTAGCGTGTATATTTATTCGGCTGGGTGTAACATCATTTCTCTTATAATACTTTCAGTCAAGCAATCACTTCCATTTACTGCGTGCCTTAAAACAATGAAAATGTGTTAATTTCCAGGTGATATTGTCACGTCTGTTGCTTCATGCCGTCTAAAGCGGCTCCTATTTTCAGTTGTGTCAACCACATTTGCGAATCTTGAGGAGTAAATTAAGGGAAACACATTTTTAAACCCACTGCAGGCACAGATTAATAACACGAGAGAAAAAAAAAAGTATCGGTAGTTGTGATTCAAATTGTCTCTCTAATGATTCATGAAAATGGCAGGATCATTCACTGCTCAGGTAACACTGCTAATGTAAAGAAGAGATCTGCAGTTGCCGGGCCAATGTAAAGCCGAACGTGTTACAGAATAAAATAGAAATTTGATCATTCATGCTCCTGCCGAATATACTTTCAGTGTGGCGCATATTGCAGGATATGTTTACATGAAGTAAATGAAAAGACAAAGATCTACAAAACTCTAATGGTTAACAAAATCTCATAAATTGGGCAACCATAAACCTTAATCACAATATAAATATTTTTCTTGCAAGCACACCCTGCAGCACAGCCTTCCCATGAAGCCGACTTACCAGAGCAATGTGTGTCTAGGCAAGAGTGTGTGCGTGAGTTTTTTTTTTTTCTTTTAGCAGTGTGTCTATGTGTTGTGAGAGCCCTTTGAGCTGATTAAATATGTGAATATTTAAAAATGACAATTCTCAGCACAGCTGCAGATAGTCGGCAGGTCTGCTCCTGAGAGACCCGCCAAGCTGTTCTTCCTGCATTCAGCACCACGCACCATGCTGCACGAGGAGGCTCCAGCGCCATTGGAGGGGACTCCATATCATTTGTAGAATCTGATATTTCCCCATAAATACGGAGCACTCAGCACGTCCCATGTACCAAAAAGACGATCCCAGAGGACTGTGGAGTGTTTGGCTTTCAATTAGCTTTGCCCTCCCACTTCTGGCTCTACCATTTGCCTCTGTTTGATTGTGGCGAACGTGGCGAAGCGTCCTTGGCTAGCTCTGCCGTGATCATCTGTGGAGGATGGCAAACTGGTGACACTGTTAGGCTGCATGCAAACATGTAGTTCTTATCAGATCTGTTCGAATTTGCAAAGTAACGGATGGTAGGGCAAAGGAAGAGGGCGTTCTATGTCAACATGAGGGGTCAGGGTCATGCTCTTTCTTTGAATAACGCACTAACAACCTGTGTTGGGTACTGCAAAGTTGACTTCATTTTTTTCCCCTATTTAAGTGCTCCTCTCTCTCCCCTTGTGCCATTTATTTGCTTGAGTCATTGCAGATATGAGGCATCGTGCCAAGCCTACTTTTGCTGTCTCTTATTATTACGAGTAAAAAAGATGGGGACCTGGCCCTGAGCACTCTATTTGTATCTCCAACAAAATGAAACAGACAGATGCCATTTACATTAAGAGCAAATACGATCTGGATGTATCCTTGATTGTTGTACATGGGAAAAGGCTAACCATGTGAAAGCATACATTTTCCACTTTTCCACACTGACGTTAGCCCCATGTGTACTGTAAGCAAAGTGGCACGAAAACACGGTAATACACACAAACAAACATGGATGTGCTGTTTTCTTCTAATCATTTACTTTTCAGTTTCTTACTGAGCAGGAAATGTTGCTATGCCTATATACTTCCTTGAGGGGTCATTGTCACGCACACACACATGCAAATTTTCGCATTTATGTGCTCAAACAAAATGGTTGTCTTGAAATCTAAAATCATATTGGAATTAATAGAAGATTTGGAGAATAAGTGTCTTCCCCTGCTACGCATGAAAAGTGTCCTGAGATAACTACCTGTTATGATTTGATGCCATATAAATAAAAATAAGCTGAAATGAATATTTGTGTTTGGGTATTAATGCATTGGTGTGTGTGTTACCAGTGGCAGTGAATGCTAATGACAGAATATGTGTGTATCAATAACTAATGATGTATCGTATCATATACATCATTAAACGTCTTTGAAGCATGCTGGGCAAAATATTTATGTGTATTAATATTAAGTCTCATTAATCATTACTAAACAGGCTAACCTACATCTCACCTTAAAGCGATACTTTGACATTTTGGAATATTTGCGCATCTGCGTCCTTGTTGAGCGTTAAACAAGATCGACACCGACCATGTCTGTTCAATATGAAGATGGTTAGCTTAGCTTAGCATAAAAGCTGGAAACAGTCAACGAAATCTGCCCATCAGCGCCCATCATTATACCTTGTTTGTTGAATCTATGTGCGGTTTCCTGTAAAACAGCTTTAGAGGTAGGTATAGATATATATAATATATTTACCTTTGAATAGAGCCAGGTTAACTGTTTTACCCTGCTTCCAGTTTTTATGCTAAGCTAAGCTAAGCTAATCAGCTGCTGGCTTTAGCTTTATACAGGCTATATATACAGGCTCACATGGTGGTTTCAATATTCTTCCGGCAAGGAAAGCTAATAAACTCGATACCTAAAATGTTGCACTATTCCTGTAAAACACTGACGACAATATTCACCTACGCTTTTGCACGATCGCGGCCTGATACCTCACATCTCCGGCTCACTAGAGCTCATTTGCACATTGAGCGCTGAGATATCTGCTGCTGAGTGGGCCTCCTACCTTTGAGGCACACTGGAGCCGTGCTTCAGAGTACTCAGCTCTCCCACTGCTCACACACACTCCCCTGTCGAGCCCATCTGCAAGCCAACAGCAGCCCCCCCCCCAACCCCCCACCCCGTCCCCACCACTCATTGGCCCCCTCCACTTGCGTCAGGCGTGCCCCTGAATCGCCCCACTCACTCTTTCCTTGAGTGTATCTTAGAGCTCTGCCAGCCCCCCCCCCCCCGCATCACACTTCAGACACACAGATCCAGGCTGCCGTGTCCACACTCACACTCATGGGGAGACGAGAGAGAGGAAAGAGGTCAGTGGGTCTCCTCAAACACAAAGAACCTCTCGAGGAGCGCTGACTAGTTTACACTGCAGTCAATTACCCGTATTTGATTATTGGCTTCTCTGACGACTGGTTTGTGGAAGTACTGTTAAGACACTGTATCCACAGACTCTTTCTTCCGAATCAGCCGTTCTCCTTCCTCGTGTTTTGTCTTTGCCACCATCCGCATTATTCCATATCAGTCTGGGTTTCTCATCTTTTCCTCTTTTTCATCTTTTAGCGTGTCATTATTACCTAGCAACAGTCATCCATTTCCTCCCCTTCTCTCTAGCTTTACTTCTTTTCATCTGCTTCTTTCTATTTTCCTCCCTCCCTTGCCACCTCTAATATCTGGCACATAATCTGGCGCACACTCAAGGAGCGAGTTTTATGTAGAAATAGGAAAAGAAAATACATCATAGATAAGACGTAAGCAGTCTCTGAAATATTCCCTGCACTTACCCACATATATTTCTTTGTCAGTGTATAGTAAAGTGACACACTGTAGTTATTAATATAACACAGTATTGTATAGAATAAGTAAGCCCTTCCTTAAACCACACTCATCCAAAGGACTGAATGCACTGAAGAACCTTTTAGCATTAGGGTTTTCATCTCCTCACGCTAACGTTTCATAATGAGCAGGCTGAGCAGTGCTCAGTCCACAGCTAAGCACTGCTCTCAGGAGTTTACCCAGGAGTTCCATGGTTGACAGATTTGTAGGTGTCAGACCAAGAATAAATGGTGAAAGAGGAATAAAACACTGGGGTAAAAATTTACAGTTTGGAAAACACTATGGTGCTATATCTTTATGAAAGCTGTTAATGCTTTACCAGCTGCCAGTGCCTAATAGCCTGTAAATCCTGGCCTGATTTTGTGACTTAAATAAACTTCAAATCTGGACTGGGAGGCTGCTTTTATTTTTATTTTGTTTTTATTAATACAAAGGTGACATTACGAAGAGAGACGTCTCTTTTTATTACACGTTGGTTCAAACTTCTATTTCCAAAAAACTTAACCCATTTTAAAGGATATAATACGATTTTAATCACAGAAAAAACGCTGTGTTTACATGTTGCGCGCTTAATAAATGATTGAAATATCCAGATATAATTGAAAATTGAATTCATTCACAAGAATCCTGCGAATTACATTCTTCTTGCCTTGCTAGCCTCTGATAAGTAGGGGGTAGGGCAAAGTGTAGCACGTCTCCTTCCTCATGAATTATAATCTATTTGACAGCTACACACTAACACTGAAGACGGTGTGAATCTGCCAGGTTCTCAGCATATTTTCATACCAAATGAAATTATATCGCTGAAGCGTTAGATGGCAGTTAGAGGCCCATGCTTTATTAAAATCCTACAAAATGGTGGTTAAAAAAAAAAAAAACATGCATCTTGCAAGGGAAGAAGTGAAGCTATGTTTCAATACACAGTTTCTTCATCTATTATTCATCATCAGACTAAGGTATATTTATCTAAATGATTCCTCCTGTCTTGCTTTCGCTATGCATCCATCCATACCTGTCTATGCGTCCATGCTAAAACCGGTCTGACGCTGTAACGCACGCACATAGTTTTGCTTCATCTTAATGAGGAGCAAAGTTCACCTAATTAGCTTCAAACCCAGCTGAGCTCCCCTCTGACAGGGGTGTGGCACCATCACAGACACAACATCATCTTCACTATATTTTGGGGTGGCAAAAAAAAAAAAAAAAAATGAGCCACATCACATGCCTGACAGACCAGGCTTCCACCCCTACCCCCGTTTTTCTTGTCTTCTCCACCCTCTGTATGTCTCTGTGTCTGTCACTCTGTCACGTCCTTTTCTCCTCTCCAAACCCCCTTCTTGCTTCCTTTTCCTCCCCTCTCTTCTTGTCACCTGCCTTCACCGCCTACACTGCAAGTCGGCTGTACATAGCAGCACCAAGATAACACAGCGGCCCGGACAGTCAGACACCTCATTTATCAGCTCATAGTTACTCGGTGTAAAGCCACAAAAAAAAAATCCTGCAAAAGGCTTTTTTTTTTTTTTGACAACACGTTTTGATCAGCTCGCACAAATTAGGATATGAAATCTGCTGGAGAGTCATCACAACTTATTACAACAAAAAAATGTTTTGGCATTTAAATAACAAAAAAATACTTCCGGCCAAATATGACTCAGGTGCCAGACATACTGTATGTTTTTGGGGGAAAGACAAATACGCTGCGGTGCTCTTCTCATATTTACGTCAGTGCAATGATTCGCCAGTGAAGTTAAAAAGTGAAGAAATGTGAATGCATCATTTCACTTTTGATATACTGATCTGAAAGCTAAGCTGGTTGGAAAACAAAGGATGCTGGAAAATCAAATAATCTCATTTCTCTTCCCTCCCTCCCTCCCTCGCGATATTCTCTTGATATTCAAATAAAGCCTGTTACAAGGGAGATTTTTACCATCTCGTCCTCATTAGAGGTGCATGCACTGCATTCTATCAGTATGCAAATCTTCCAGTTCAGAGGACCCATAGTGTCATTACTGTAACCTCTTATGTAAAAAGTGTTACCTGTGTGAAGAACAGCCGCTTGCATCTGACATTCCTCTCTGTGGAGTAATGCAGTTGGTTGGATGTGCAATTACTGGTGATAATATGTGTAGGGATAATGTATGCCGTGTTGTGCAAATCAACCTCTCTAATTTGTGGCTAAATTGGCACAGGTTCAGATTCACACAACACTGGTCTCCACTGAAATGTTTTCTGTACTCGCTGTCTTAAAAAAAAAAAAAAAAAAGAAAAAAGCCTTTTATTTCGCTGGAGGGGAAATAAAAAGCGTTCATCTCTTTTGATGAGCTCAGTTCGTGTCTCATAATCTTTCATAAGTAAAAGATTACTTGAATAGTCATACCTTATTATTATCTCATATGACCTGCTGTAGTTCTCTCACTGGATCACCTCTTTCATACTTCACATTAATGTGTCTTGGTGCCTTTAATCTCCTGGATGTTCCTCACATGATTACATGTAGTATCCTATAGAGTCCACATTAAAGGGCCAGTTCGTCCAAATAACAAAGTGTAACTTGTTCACATTCCCCCAGTCGTTTCTGGCCAAGCTGATCATTTTGATTCTGTTTGCTGAGGTTTGGAGGTATCTCTGAAACAGGAGAGGTGACTTGACTATATCGTCGGTAGAAGGTAGCGCCAATTAAAATGGTTCCCTGCAGGATCTGAGAGTAACAGGGACCTTATTTCTGAAAAGACAATTTATTCACCCCCACTGGAATACAGTGCCAAATTTAAGATATTTCAAATCTTACATATCTTTTTTAGCTTATCACAGATAATAAACACGTCGGTATCCGTACATGTCACCCAGTAAATAGCAACAAATTGCAGCGCAGAGACTTTAAAGATACGTCTGTTGTAACATAGAAACTGAAAGTTCCTTTTTCATGTGTAAAAACGTGTTCGCACATATTGGACTCGCAATTCTTCATTAACCAGAACAAAAACATTTGTGTATGTCATGCATTCATTATCTTTATCTATGCTGTTATTATAGTGGGCGCAAAAACAAATCCTCTTCATACTATGAACTGCTATTTTATATCATTTAAAGGTGCCCTGTGGAGTTTTCTTGTAAACAAATAAAAGTTCTGTTTACAGTCGGTGTTAGTGAGCTGACCCTTTAAGATGAGATCTATGCTGACTGTGAATGTGCATTCGCTGTGTGAGTATCGCTTTTTAATATGTATATTACAGCTAACCAGCGACAAATATGTATTCAAAACATCTATTTTTGCTTAATGACAAAGGTAAAGATGACCTCCCTAATGAAGAAAGCTACTAGGGAGGTAATTAGTAAATGTAAATACATTCAGTGGCTACAACAAACAGAATAGAAAATGGGGTTTGATTTGATGAAAATTTTATGGAACTTCATGGGAGAAAATTTTCAGATCATAACACTTAATTCTAATCCTTTACTGACCAGCAGTTCCCACAAAACAGCTTCATCCTGCAGTGAATTACTCTTTCATTTATGTGGATTGAACGTAGCTGCTGGGTTAATTGCATTCAAGTTCTCTTAATGTCATCCAGACTTGGCGTTATTAGTATGTATGTAAGTGTTATAACGCAGTTACACTTGTGTTTTTATGTTTGGTTCCACTCACACATTAATGTCAGGTGTAACTGCTGTGGCATCCAGCCCCTCTACGTGTGGTGTGGACACGGACAGGAAACAGGAGGAACCTGCGCCTATCACAGACTTATTGTGTTCTGCAGCACCACCCCGACACCCTCAGTCATCTCGGTCGACTTCTTCCACGTTCTCAGTCCCACCCTCTGCTGCACCGCCTTGTCCATCCATCCATCTGATTGACAGGTTATGAGCCAATCCCCGCATAAATGACTCTGACACACTAGGAATCCAGACCAGCTGGGTTCAATCAATCTCACTTAAACTATTCTCCATCGCGACCACGTGCTTTAATACTGAGACAGCAGAGAGGGCAGTTCCACAGTAATATTATCAAATCTTTTCTGCAGGGGGATGGGGCGATCACTCTCCCGCAGAATAAAAGGAAAGTGGAGGGGAAGGACAATTTGTATGTGAGGGGGAGAGAGAAGACAAAGGTAATTGAGCTTTTTATTTTTGTGTTTGGACAGTGAAGGCAATAATGGACAAGTCATGAAAAAGATACAGTAGGTACAGTGTCAGACATCAGTTAGGTATACGGAAAAGCTCATAACAGCAGCTATGATTCTCTTAATGGGGGTGATAAAACTGAACGGACACAGCAATCTGTGTTTGGGGCGAGCGACGTGGCATTGCGAAACCCCTAAGGCTCACGTCATAACGAACGCTGTGAGGACAAACACTTGTAAAGAGTCACTCAGATTGTACTGACACTGCTGCCTGACACTGCCGAGGGTTTCGTTCCCTTTTCTTCCAGGCCTGGTGTCAGGAGGAAAGTAAATTTACCCACAAACCCTCAGTGGTGAACAAGTGAACTTTCATTATTGCCGATTCTGTCGACCCACAAATAACTTCACACAAGAGACAGAATGATTGATACTCTTCATCATCTCTGCCTCCCCTCCCCAACCCCCCTAATTCAATTCCAAATAACTGCGAAGCTGTGTCACCCATACCAAGGAACTCACCAATGGAGCAACACTATTGATCCACAAACACCACAGAACCTTGTGCATTTTTTTTTTCCCAGGCCGAATGAAAAAAACAACAGACCGCCATCCTTGCAATCTTTGCACAAGGCTAGAAAACAGAAAGACGTTGGAGGTACAGCGTTACATCCGGGTGGGGAATTGGCACACGTGCGACTTGCCTTTCACGTCTCGCGAAGGAAAACATCATCCCAGATGAATGTTCTTAATTTTGGCCTCTCATTATAATGAATATGACCCACCAGCCCCTACTGCTGCACCTCCTTCTTCACAGCGCGCACGCACAGATTCCCAGGCTTCATTTCACTGTCCTTTTCCTGAGGTTACTACCAGTCAGCATCCTTCTCTACTCCTGAATAGTCATCATTTTTTTGTAGCCACAGCGGTATAATCGGCCCCGATCAGGAAGCCCCCGGACTCTGAACGAAGCACTTTTATGCAGAAAAGCCCAACAGCTACAGTCTCATCTTTCTGTTTTCAGGATGGAAGGGGAGGTGGAAGCAGGTGGGGGGGAGGATACACTCATATAGCACAACAGCATTGATGGTTGCTCACAGACCCTCTAGCCTGTGTACATTTCAGTAGGGCTTCAAATTTATCACATCAAAGCCGCGGTAAATTGCTACATAATTCAGTTTAGGACGATTCTGCTAAGGCTGCACAAAATAAGGTGAGGCGGGAAAAAAAAAATAATATCGTCTTAATTTTGTGAGAAAATGAAGCATTTATTGCACAAGATTATTCAAGGTCTTTTTTTTTTGTCCACAGGAACAAAAGTTTTGAAGCGTTTAGGGCAAATTTTCGGTTATCCCCCCCCCTCTGCGCGATGACCACCTGATTTCATCTGCTGCTCGGCGGAGATGACTGTTCCCACGATGCTTTGCTCAAACAGCTTAGCTCAGCAACCGGGAGAAACCGAGGCGAGGCTCCAAAGACGCAACCAGGAATACAACATCTGGCTTAGCCTCTGTTTCCTTATCTGTCCCATCGTATTCATCCACACAGACATTCAACCCCACAATTTGGACTTTGTTTTCAAATTCAATCTCCCTTGACATTTGGGTACAAACTTAGTTTATGATGCAGCAGTATGTGATTTAATATTACCGGATGACAAAATGCATTTAACAATGCACCCGGGTAAATATTATCAGTGAGGAATGGCTCATAAAGTATCATCAGTCTGCGGTAGGGACGCACAAGTGTGAGATTAGGTGACGTCAGAGATGAGTAACTGACCTGATTAGACCACTTTGATAAACACTGAGAGGATTGTCTCGCGTACTCACCTCCTCTCTCTACCTTGCATTACCTCGCTCGTTATCTGCCTGAATGGCACTGCATGAGAACATTTGCTTAAATTTGAAATCATCCCCACCTTCACACAGATTGAATTAGTGCCAGAAGAAGAAAACAGCCTGATAGAAACAACAGATGCACTGCATTTTCATACAGTCCTCCTGGATTCATCTAATTTCTAACCTCTGTGTTTGCGCATCCCGCCATCTCTTAATGCCCCTAACATACTGTTGGATGAGGGTGAATGTTAATGAAAAATACATTATTCATATTCCCACAAAGCCATCTAAGAGTGTGGTTGTTGTGCCAGGATGCCTCACCCGCAGACAGAAAGGCAAAGAAAGACAAAGCACGCCTACACAATTTATTATCAGTTTTATTGATTTTTCTCTTTTTGGGGGGGCTGGCTGAGGACGTCTGCAACTATATTGTACCCAGAATCTATTTTTTCCGCTTCCAAAATAAGTTATGTGTAGCAAGTCAAAAGCCCGACTTAGGCAGCCAATGTTTTTCCACCTTTTCTTTTTAAAAGGATGCACTTGAATAACAATGAGGGAAAAAAATGACGGCAGCGAGGAGTCAAATTTAAAAATGTAGTGAGAAACAAAAGAGAGAGAGAGCGAGAGAAGAAGAAGAAAAAAGAGCATTACCTCCTCCTTCCATCCCAATATGATTTATGACTCAGCTGGAGAATTACATGTAATGATTCAGCATGTTGATCAAGGGGTTATACAACGGTACGCGATCCAGAAATATTGCAGTGAAACCTAGAATAGACAGCAATGCAGATCAATTACTCTGCAGCTCCACATTGTGTGCATTCTGGCATTCTACCTGCGGCTACAGTCTTTCCCCTCACTACATCACGGCACAATCACTCACTACAACATGCAATGAAAATATGCATTCTAGTCAGATACACTTTACTCACTTTTATTGTCTTTAAAAAAATGAAAAAAGAAAATCAATTCATGTGCATTCTCAAATACGTCTCAGAGGGGAAAAGAAGGGAGTTTATCAACCTCACTGTCATATTTCAATATCACCGTGCGATTCATAGGAAAGGCCCAGCAGGAAGACATATAAATAATTAAGTAGTGACTTGGTCACAAGGTGTTGTATCTACAAAATGAGCAATTACTTTCTTCCTCCTGGGACGGGGAGGCCGTTTATGGCGTTAGGTCAAAGGGGAAGACGAGCTCCACGGGGCAAACTAGCATCAAATCTCTCCATTACTGATTTATCATACAGCGTAGGACGATACGAGATGGGGAAACCTTTGTATGGATAGTGTGATGTTATTACACATAGCCATGGGCATCCATCATAACACTCCACGGAGAGCTAATGTGCTTCATGATATAACCAAAAATTGTTTTCTGGTTATGAACATCATTGACCCAAATAATCTTGAATTTTTCATGTTTTGAAAAGCTGACCGGTCAACAGCGTGTTGACCACTGTGGTGGCCAAGATTGTCCTCCTCTCTTATTTTCCCCCACCTCTCTTATTTTGACACTCAACACAACTGATTACAGGTAGGAGCTGGGAAAGGTCACTTGTTTGTCTGTGGTGAGCAGAGTTGATGGAGAGGAATGACATTTACTTTTGGACAGGTCAAAGGAATGGAGGCGATGCTGATTTTAAATCACCGACACCGTCATCCACCCGTTAACACGCGTTTTTTCAGGTTTTCTGTAGGTCATTTTAAAATAATAATAAGTGTCGGTGTTGTGGGTTATGTACAGTGAATGAAATGATAATATCGGGGGGAAAAAGTGTCAGCAATTCTCACTCAGTTCCCCAAGATAACCGCTTTGTCAGTGGGTTAGAACTGGAAATCCAAACAAAGCCATAATGTTTGCACAAATTCAGCATCTAAAATGGAGGGGGGGGGGGGGTGGAGTAATCCAGACATATGGTGCTATTTAATCCATCTTGTTATAGCAAACCTTGTAAAATCTGGCATCTGTTTCTTTAATAGGCTTAAAGAGGAAAGACCTTGCCCCAACCATATCCACCCACCTCCCTCCACTAACCTCAGGTGTTTTGTGCATGTCAATGTGTCTGCAGCGACAACGATCTGCTCCCTTAATCAGAAGCAAATCTTGTTTTCAATAATTAGCTGACAGACAAAAAGGAGAGAAACCTCATTTTCCTACGAGACTCGACGATGCTGCAAGATCAATGTAATGAATGTCTAATGGCAAGCCTGTTTGGCTCCGCCAGGAAGATGTTAATGTGGAATTAAAAACATGTCAGACCTATCACATGTTCTGGTTCCATCTTGGTATAAATCCATATAGGCTGTCAGGTTTCACGCTAATAAACACAAGCTCTGCAGAGGTGTTAAGTGATGTGCTGTAAACAATTCAAAGGGGAGTTTTATGCAGTCTTTCTTGTAAATGTTTAGTTATTAATATAATTAAAATCATACAAATGTCAACTGAAGAAAGAAGAAGCCACGGGAGGCCAAATGTTGGCATCACACCAAAGAATTTATTTAAAGGCAAGCACATTGCCTCCTGATGGTCATCTTTTGCACAACACAAAAACTTTCACAGGCTTTGTATTGATGTTCATTTCTTCTGCTATTCACTGCTTGTCCTCTCGCTGTTGTTGCCTGTTTCTTTATTCCATTGAACGCAGTATCAGCTCCACAGTATCTACTGCACTTTGCCCGTGATGACAATGCTGAGTGTAGATAACCCACAGCGACAGAAACCCCTGGAATCCAGTGTGTGAGACACATTGTAAATGCTTATGCATCTTTGGGGGATATCAACCTCTGATTAATGCAGTCGTCTCACAGCATGCTGACAGGAGTATATTGGGCCTGGAGTTGACATCCTGGAAAAACAGCAGTGATAAAGAACTAATTAAAGGTGGTAAAAGGTGAATATGATTTTGGGGATCTGTCAGTAATTGGGCACATGAAAGATACTGGCGGGGTGCAGAAGCCGGCACTGCTCTCCCTTATTAGACTCTAATGTGAAAGTTAATGTATTTCAAGCTGGTGCCCAGACGCCTGGAGGAGGGCTGTGGCATGGCCTGTGATGCCCCTCGCAGGGTGGGAGCCCCACAGGGCGGTTTGTAAGTGTTGCGAACATCGCTTCCTCTCTTTAGTTTTAATTCGGTGCAACAGCTCAGAGAGACAAAGACCAAGTTCACAGGAAATCGATTGGTGTAAGGCATTCTTGCAAGAGAGCTGGAAAGACTCGATATTTTGGGAAGTATGCTTATCTACATTCTTCACTGAAGTCAAGTGAAAACTTGAAAAAAATGATACCACTCTCTCAGATGCAAAATATTAAGCTAGAGCTGGCAAGCGGTTAGCCTAGCTTAGCACAAAGAAGCAGAAGAAACAGATGACAGATAATGGATGGATGGAAGTTACGTCACTGGCTTTCTAAAACGTGATTGGTGAGTCAAGTCAAAGATCTCAGCTAAGACTGACTTCTTTTAGACGTTTTATGCCTTTATTAGACGGAGCGAGAGGAGAGATGACCAGAATGATGGAAGGCCAAAGTGCAATCCCCAGCCAGACTCAGAACTTGTGCTTCATGGTTGGCATTTTGGAGGCGCCCAGCTGACTTACTTTACTGAAAATGTTCTCATATCACATAATCACCCACAACTAATTGGAAGTAGAGGGAATACATTGGCTCGATAGACACATCATGTGGTACCAGCCGGCAGAAGTTGCTATACCGACATCTTCCATCCCATTGGCTGCATCTTACACTATATTCCCTTTGGGAAGCAAGTCGGTATGTAGGGGTGCCAAGAGATTTAATGTAACGCCTCTGAATACATTGCATATACTACGCTATACACTATCTTTCCAGTTTGCCAGTTGTACTAAAACAGCTGCACTGTAGCTGAGTAAAACTCACCAGTGATAGCAGAATATTTGTGCATCATGCCGCAGCAGCATGAAAGTCTCTAATATAAATCTATTGCCTAATTAACTGTCGTGCTTGAATTAATGAAGTGAGCTGAACAATATATTTAAAGAGGCATTGCACCATTCAAACATGAAAGGCATGTATTACATGTTTGATAGCGTTTTTCTCCGACCTGCTTTGCTCCTGTTCACCACGATCTATCGGTCCTGAGACCTGTCAATCACAGAAACAGACCTTAGCGGCTTAGTTAAAGTTTAAATTGGACTTTTCCACGAATAGATGCTGTAGTAACGATGCTTCCCAACTAAAAACAGCAGGATTTCAGCCCAGGTTAACACTGAATAAAATCGTTTTTTTTTTTGCCAAACACGACAGCTTTTACCTTAATTGAAGCTCAGACTATTGAGGCTAATGGCAGCTTTTATGGGTTCTTGAAATACCCTCAAGTCTTATTAGCTTTTTAGTCCTTTTTCACTCCTATCCTGTGGTTTATTTTTACTTTTCACTTACCAAGACACAGATAGTAAGTTTACAAAGTTTCAGAGGATTCATTCATTGTTTAATCGCTCCCTGGGGAGACAGGTGTCACCCCGGATCTTATCAGCTCTTGCATAATGAGTAAAAATGATGGAGCTGGGTTGGATTCTGCAAAGGTCACACAATCACACCCTTTTACAGAAACAAATGGAATTAATGAAAGCAGTTTGTCTGGAAAACCCCTTGACTCTCCCACTCCCCTCCTCTGTGTTGCGCTCCTTTTAGCCCCTTATTATTCTTTCTCCCTCTCCGTCTTCGTGACACATCGCATTCGCTGTCGTCGTCTCTCTTCACCAGATCGTCTAACTGTGCAACTTTAAGATCACTGCAAGCACATTGCCATATTTATAAGCTGCTTCAGCAGTGTCTCTGTCCCTCTTTCCCAGCTTAGTTTCATAAAATCATTATAATAAAGCCAGACATCATCTTGGAACGAAAAAAAAAATGAAATTAATGGGTTTGTATACAAGGAAACAAAAGATAACAATAAAACGCACCACAGAAATGGAACATGATTGGATTTATTTCCTGCAAATGTGTTCTCAGAGTGGGGTAAGATATTGCAGCCTTTAATATAAACAAGAATTCAGCAAAGTTTGAACTCCTGGGTGTTTCACTGCAGATGGCAAAGAACAAAGGTAGCAAACAGCTTTGAGGCAGTGGAGAGGGCATGACAGCTCAAACATCGTCTTTCCTGCCCAAAGTTTTTCATCTAATGTACTGCATCCTTAAAGGTGTTGAAAACAAGGCTCGGGGAAGTGTCTGACATGGATGGTGAGCACATCGGGGTCGCACAGAGACACACACAATTCAGTGCTTATCAAAAATTTCCCTCTGGTCCAGCATGAAAGGAATGTACACCTCATGGCGTAGCGTGAGTTTTTCTTAGCATGTGGTAGCCTTCCTCTACAGATCAAAAGACTGTCTCCAAACCTGGACAGAGGGACAGAGGGAAACCTTGAGGCCATGCCACCCTCAAGCTGTTTGCTAGATGGGAATCAGATACTAAGGTTTTCTCAATGGACTCCGCACTGTTATCATCCATGCACAATGAATATGTGCTGCCATAGAGGGGATTATTTCAGCTGAGAAAGGGAGGATATCTGAGCGAAGGTTTTTCATTGGGTGTTTACAAAAGATATGGAAAAAAAAGAGAAAGCCTAACGACTCTAAAGAGTTGAATCATCCAGTCGATATTCTGGGATTTCACCTGGGGGGTCCTCTGCCGTTGTGTTTTGCACTACTGACTCACAGTATGTGTATGGAACACTGCTAAGTTTAGACTTGTGTGTGTTTTCTCCACAAACGAATCTAGTTCGTAATTGGCAGATGCAAGGGGTGAAATATTGACTGTGTTTGTGTGCGCCTGCTCGTGTGTGTGTGTGTGTGTGTGTGTGCGACTGTATTCTGTGTGTGAGTGTCTGCGTGTGTGTCTCTGTGTGTTTGGTTTTGGCTGCCATCCTGGTTTCATCTCAGTGTGCTACCAAGGAGACATAAGCCACTTCCATCTGCCTCGTGTTCCAAGTTTCTTTGTGTTCCTAATAAAAGATAGGAAGTTGAATTTAAATCAAATTTTTATCACCACACCGGTCTCTAATTAAAGGATAAAGGCGGCATAAGAAAAGAACTTTTTCACAACTTCACTGACTGACGTAAATCATGCAAGGTGAGAACATGAAAAAATTAACATACTGTACTGTACAGACTGACCACGCTACAGGTGTGAATCAAAAAAGACACAACGCAAATTTGATATTTTCTTGTACTATTTGTGTTCGATGTGTTTTTAATTTGATTTTATCCGTCGCCTGTTTTGTAATTTGTTGCTTTTACAACTTCACTGTTTGTGCCCTAGTTTCATTTGTCCTCACAGGTGCTCAAACATATTGGCAGACAAATGTGTGAGGTCTAATGGGAAGTGACTATGAGCCTGAGGATAGGATAGGACATTCAGGATAGGATGACGGCAATGCTAACAGTTGGAGAAACCAGCAGCTGATGTGAACACACCTCCTGTACGAATTCTACACATCAAAGCCTATTTATAGATCTTAGGGATACGATTGCACGTGTGAAAAGGGTTGTACAAAGCCTTTAGTGATGTCACTTGAGGATAAAGACTACAAATCTGAAAATGAAACAAAACCAGCTGTGTGGAGTTAGAAGGAAGTGGTGTTAACAGACCTCTGAAGCCCACTCATCATCTCTTTTTTGGGGATAACAGCTCAAAGCTACATTAGCTGCTACTAGCATAGTACACCTGAATCGCAGACTGAACTGTTGGCTGTTGAGTTGCATTGTGGATAATGTAAGCTCCGGGTTTTGACAAGGCAGAAAAATGCATTGAACGAAACAGATCTCTGGTTCCCACAAACCAACAATGTCATCATGCATTGACAGAAATGTTGTGAATTCCACTCATCAAACTCAGACCAGTGAAAAGCAGAAAAACCCCAAAAAACTCAATATGAAATTTAAAAAAAAACTATTTTGACTTTGGCAGAAATGTTTGTGTTAACGTTGGATACAAGTTCTTTAGTTAACAAGGAAAAGGGCAGCGGTGGGTCGCTGCATTGCAGTCTCCTCACATCAGCCTCACCTTCCTAGTGTAGAGGAGAAACAACACTTGAAAGGCCCTATCTAGAGTCAGTATTTAATTTGTCTGTTCTGGGCTACTGTAGAAACACAGTGTTTCAAAATGGCAGCCTCAATGGAATAGGACCCACTCTATATAGATATGAAAGGTCATTTTGAGGTAACAAAAATAGATTCTTACGTTCAGGTGATTATACATTCATGAAAATATAGTTATGTCCATGTTGGCTTATTCTGAAAATAAAAGCCCCAAATCTTATGTACAGCACCTTTAATATTAGGAGTGTAGGGGAATAAATCCCTGGTGGTGATGGTGTGTTCCCTGTATCTCAAATAACTTCACTTCTGTCCAGTTGCAAACAATTCATCCACTTACTGTGACTAAAGTGGCTGTAGGTGGAGCTCTCTCCTACACCAGGGTTTGAGATTGTTTAGTCAGAATATGCAATCACCATTCTGTGGTTATTTCGCTCTCAACGCACTGATGGAGTAGAATGGGTCACTGATCAGATAAACAAACATAAACAAATGGATAAGATCAGGCTTTAGGTCTGCATTCAGGTCTATCTAATTACGACTGAAGTGAAAGCATGAAACATGGAAAAGATATGAACAAGAAAGGAACACCTGCACTTACATTTGCTGTTATTTGATGGAAAATAATCTTACTATGTCATAAACGTGTTATCACTCCATGTACCTGGCCAAACACCTTCCAACCAAGTCATCACTGGTGTCCTCACCATCTGTATTATTAACTGAGGAAACAACGCTCTCTGTCGACACCAGTGTTTAACAGCCACATGGGGAGAAATCTATCGCAGGAGAGTCAGAGATCAGTTTCTACGCTGAAAGCCTGGGGTTAAGTGTCAAAAGGAATTTTGGTAAAACCACGAATTCTCAAAATCAAAGAGAAGTAAATGAAGCAGGTGCAGCGACTGTCAGACAGAGTGATGTCTAACAATGTGATGGTATTTTTTTTGGGTGGAAGAAGTGGGGCAGTGATCACTAAAAGAGGCCTATTATGAGAAAAGATGGTAGAATCCATGTATCCACTGGGAATACTGGGATAAGGCGTGGTGAGAGCGTTTATTGAATTTAACAGCAAGCGGCAAAAAAAAAAAGATTTTTATGGCTGTGAGGGGCCATTTGTAGATAAATAATGAAAAATAATGATAAATAATTAAAAAATATAATTGACTGACGGCCACTGTTTTAGGAGCATTATAAACGATTGCAAATATAGAAATACTTGGCTGACAGTTTTGTTGGCCTGGTATCATGTGGCAAGTGTGGTTCATATTGACTATTGAAAAAAATAAAAAAAGAACAGTGTTAATTGGACTTAAAACCATCTCAAATATGGCCTTTGAATTTTTTGGAAATGTCACCACTCAGTTCTTCACTCAGTCCAAATTGCACAAAATTTGGCAGGCATGTTGGAAATGATTTCCAAGACACTACTGCCATGTTTGATGCTGATTTTTTCAAAAGCAGCTCATTTTACAATCAACACTGAGAAAGGATCAGAACTGACCAAATTTAATCCTTGTGTCCTAGACTCGGGGGCGCCCCCTGCTGCTGTGGAGATGTTCCTGCAGGTTCAGTGAATAGTTTCCTGAACTGAGCTCAAACAAATGGGCGCTAACCTCTCGACCATATCCATTTCATTCCAGAGAGGGGAGGTGAACACAGTTCATTCTCAATCACTTTGCCTGTTTCTGAGCAGCAAACGCTGCCAAATCTACACATCTGTGGTGCCGTGAAAACAATTTGATGGGAGGGCAGCAACATAAGAAGGTACCAAGGTATTATGCAGTTGCCCCGGGAAAACTCTGTTTGGATTTGTGTGACTGCATGAGAAACGTTTTAGTTATATATATGAGACTCTGAATCTACAGCAGTGGTGTGACAGAAGTCCACATCTTGGTTTAGGAGTCACGGTTTAGTGGATGTCCAGTAAACCGGAAAAAACCCAAATGCATAAGCATATGTTTATTTACTTCTGGGTTATGCTAATCAGTGTGCTTTAGCATGTTTCGTGCAATTTCACTGACAACCCTACAATGATGGAGTGGCACTGATGCACCGTCTTTGTCTCATCTACAAATCTCTCTGCTATGGCAGACCAGGAACCAGAATTGTCTCTGGTGGTGTAGTGCAACGTATACACAGGTATAGGGAGTAAACCTACTTATTTATCAGTCGACCCACTTCTGAATCTCCTCTGATGTAAATCATTCAGTTGTGTTCTGCAAGCTAATTTTTTTTCCATGGATCTCAACACAATCAACTGAAACATCTGTATTTGTGTCGGTGTCCAAATTAGAATGAAAGCAGGATATGTCTCAGGTACAGTATTTAGGTATTAGGCAGTGAGACCTTGAACACTCTATTGAACTTAATCAAACCTAGACTTCAAAAAGAAAGCAAAAAGCTCTTTGGAGGACTTGTAATTACACCAATGTGAAATTAAATATATGGCAAAGGAGGCCCAACTGGTTCATATAAAACAATTAAACAACATAGCAAAGACAAGAGACATTTTACTTTGCACTTCTACATGGTTAATGCTATTATGGGGGAGTAGCTTTATCACAGATCCCATAACACCATGGGGAGTGTTTCCATGTTTTAATCAGGTGCTAAGTGGCTACAGCTCAGCAGCGCATGCCTGTACCTGGAAAGAGCCTCGGCTGCTGTCTAATGAGGAATCATATTTAGCTCTGCTTCCAAGTGTGAATATCAAACAACGCAACTCAAAAAATATCTTCTTCTTCTTCTTCTTCTTCTTCTTCTTCTTCTTCTTCTTCTTCTTCTTCACCCCTTCGTTATTTAAGCTTTGAGGTTTTCATTTCAGATTAAGGTGCCGTGAGAAGACAGTCATGGATGGAGTCTGGCTAAGATTTGTGTGTACTGTTAAAAGTGTGTGTGTGTGTGTGTGTGTGTCTGTGTGTATAACAGCTTCAGACACATCTTCGCTCATCATGTAAATGTTCCCATTAGCTGTTTGCGGTTGTTTTGACAGACTGAAAATGAGAGTAGCAACCAAACGATTATTCCATGCTTGTGTTGGAAGTATGAAATTAGATTCGTGTTAAAAAGGGTTTTTCCCCCTCAGCAAGTACAGTATATCTGGCTCCTTCCATTAATAATCATTAACTATGGATCTCGACACAACCAGTTTATAAATGTGTATTTGTGTCAGTGTCCACATTAGAGTATGGACGCTAACAAAGTCACTTTGAATTGAGTTTTTTTTCCACACTTCTTGTGGAATATGGAGCAGAATGCTTGTATTAATACGGTATTAGTACATATTAACATGGGATTTGTTTTCAGTTCTGTATTATGAAAATATCACTGGGTCCTTCAGTGATATCTCAGTTTAACGGTCTTGTTTTTTTTTTCTACATGTGTTGCAACAGATAATTGTGCAGATTTTGGATAACCTTTGCTAAACAGCAATGTGTTCAGTAATGATGATGTCGACACAATAACCTCTGCTGATATGCAGGCCAGATGGCCAGCCAAGTTGCCCTTTCAGAACCCTGCTATGCTCAGTGAGGGATGGTGACAGCCTGCGTGTGTGTGTATGTGGGTCTGTGTGTGTATTTGCACGTGGAAATGCATATGGATGAGCGTACACTACTACTAATGTATCTGGATATTTCTTATCTACAGTAGCGTAATGTAATACCAAATCACATTACTCACATTACTATTTAACAGACCGGACTGGCGTCATTCTGTATTTTAGTGTTGTCAATAAATCCTATAAAAGACCAGAAGTGTTAAACTGTGTTCACTTACACTATATCACAACATGATTGGATTTACTGTTGGACTGATAGCAATGCTAACTATGTACATGAACGGCTAACTTTGGATTTAATCTGGCTGAGCCAAGCTAGCCCTTGTTTCCAGTCTTTATGCTAAGCTAAGCTAAGCTAAACTAAGCTAACCTCTGCTGTCTGAAGCTTCATATTGAATGGACATACATGAGAGTGGTATCAATATTCACAACTAAGCCTTACAAGAAAGTAAACATGCTTTTCTAACTATTTTTTTTAGGATTTTATTCAGGCAGCATCACTTCATGCTCCCTCAAAGAAACGCAGTGTTTTCGCACAACACTGCAGAACCTAGCAATTTTTGGCATGGCACTTTCTTGGCCAATCAAATACATGAAAACTGCAGTAAGAAAAAAAAAAAATTAAATCACCGTGATGACTTTCCAAAGGTGTAAATTCCTGTCTCATGGTGATAAACCTGTGTGCAGGTTTTTAGCATCTGGCATCTGAATTGATCTGTTACTCAAACTGGATTGTAATTCATGTCTCACTGGGGCTTTGAAACAACAATCCCCATGCCAATGCAACAAAGGTCTATTCCATTAATACACATTTGGCGCGCTAATGCAGACTGTTTATGTAGAATTGACTCTCAATAAACTTCAGCATTCATTGTGATGAAAGCGTGGCTCATTAATGTGTTTTTAATACATTACAGCGGAGACAGAGGAATAAAGTATAGTATATGAACTTTGGCTACAGAGAAAATGCTTAATAGAAGGGTCAATTCATCTAATTAATTTAATTTAGATATAATGGAATGATCCATTTTCGGGGTGAACGCACGATATAAGGCTTTATAAAAACAGACAAAAAGAAAGAGAGGAAGAAATGCCCACGCTGTGTGAGCAGGCAAAGAGAGCTCTGGAAAGCTTGTTGGGTTCTTAACTTGTCAGAGTAATCCAGGTCCACCCCTAAGGGTGAGCTGGCTACTGGCATTTTCCCTGCAATTTGTTATAAGAGTGAGTTTACATTTTGATTTAATAAGGCCCATAGGCATGGCCCCAAACAAGAATCAATCATCAGGCTGGAGCAAACAAGGCTCTGGTCGGTGAGAGAACAAGTTGACTGGCTGGGATCAGTACAGCAAGAGCTCACTCACTCACTCACTCACTCTCTCTCTTCTCTGCCTTTCTCTCCTTTCTTTCTTCTTTGTGCCAGTCCATATCGGTCCTAAAAGACACGTTTTCATCTAACGGAGAATCAAAGACTTTGTCTCCCCGCATGATTGTTAGAGGCACATGAAGGAAGGTGTTTCACTTTAATAAAATATGGACTTCTTACGAATTGAATGAATGCAAATGTATTTAAACCACTGAATCACATGCTGCCTGGAGACTTTCGAGCCTGCAGGGCCATACTTCTCTGTGTTCCATTTCTCATTACTGTCTAATACCTGGCTCCCTTGGTATGGCCCCACAGCCTCCTGATGGAACATTCATAATTGATTCTGATTTGAGTCCCTCATTACCAACAAGTGACTCTGTATTGGTGTGTGCACATTCAGCTCCAGAGGGCACGTCCTTTGGAGTGTGAGTTTTAGCTTCACTCTCACGCTCAGGCGTCCGCGCGCGCGTCTGCCCACACACACACACACACACACACACACACACACACTAGGAAAAAGAGTTTGTGGAAGTGAAGAAGGCTTGACATCCTTTGTGAGTGTGTGTTTCTTTCTATCATCCGCTCCTGTCTCATTTCCTTTGTGGCACACGTGTCCACACATGCGCCGGTAAATGTGCGCGCGCTCACACACACACACACACACAGGCACCTGTCTTCTACTCTGTTCTTTTTTTCTGCATCTCACACAAAACAGAAGCAGCAGGATGGTCTGTTTTGCAGATGGAGGCAAAACGGTAATGATATCAAAACTGCCGGGGTGACATTTACCGAGGCAAAGTATTTGCACTCTTTTACAAAGAAAAAAACAAAAACCCCAAACAGATACAACAAATAAACCGCCAAAAAAAAGGGACTAGTGGCACAATGAACAATGTTTCCTGTGCAATTTGGTCTCTTTGCTTGTGTAATGATTAAGACACAACATCTCCTCGGGAGTAGTCTGTCTTGAAAATAAATTGTTATCATTCCTTTAGCAGGTTAAGGGGCCAGGGACTGGCGCGCTCGACACTGAAAACACTACACCGATGCGATGAGATAACAAGCTTAGCGGCCCTGACCTTGTCTAATGGCACCTTCGTCATATTTACCAAATGGTATTTGAAGCAATCACCGCCGTTGCGATGAGATGGATAGATTGACAAGAAAGCAATCAGATCCGCAAGGGTGTGTGTTCCCACGGCGGCTTATCCCGACTACAACCTGTTCATAATGCAGGGCAAACAAGAAGGATTTCATCACTGACACGCCGAGCTCCCCCTCTCCTTTGTCAGGGCAAGGGCACCGTCAGAGCTTTGTTCTACACTCTGATTTCACCACACGTGATCAAGTCAGAGAGTGAATATTTAAACAACAGGTTGCACCCTCTCCACCTTTTTTTTTTTTTCCTCTTTCCTACCCCCCTCCGCTCCCCTCCCTTGCTTTTGTTAAATGCATGAATGCCTGAATGTGAATGAAGTCTCTGAGCAACATTTTCATCTCCATCTCTGATGTCTCCCCCTCCCACGCCACAGACGGGAGCGGCATGGTAGCAGCAGCAACAGCAGCAGCAAGGAGAGCCCATCAAAATTCAGCAGGAATCATCCAGGACTGTCCCTTGTGGACTACCCTCCTTGGAGGACGGTCTGGAAATGGCTCCTGGTCTTTGTCAGCCATGGTAATACAGTGCAAGACACTGCAGGGATAAATACCTAGGTGACAAATAAATGTGTTGTAAAAGGGGCATTAATCGCCAGCTTTGTGAGACGTGTGTCCTTATGACAAAGGAGGGAGACATTTGTCAGTCTGTTCCACAGATGGCCCCACGGAGCCCTTGATGAATCACCTCCACCTTGCTTTAACTGGCCGCAAAGGCGACGACACAGCCGCTCAATCTGCGACTACCTGTCACTTAATCTACTACCTAAATCCACTGCTGCGGCCCTCACCCAGTCTATGTCTGCTTTTATCTTAAATTAATAGCTTGACATTTTAGGAAAATATACTTATTTGGTTTCCTGCCAAGAATTACATGAGGGGGATCAATATCAATCTAATATTTGTCTGCTAAGTAAGCCAGAGCCAAGAGGCTATTAATTTACCATGAGGACTTGAAGCATGGGGAAACAACAAGCCCGGATTAGTCAAAAGTTGAAAAAAATCCATCTATCCGCACTCCTGAAGCTCAATAATAATAAGCGCTTATTTTGTTTGTTTAATCACGAATGCACAAATAGAAATGTAAAAAAAAAAAAAAAAGTTACATTTAGATTTCCGCCTCTCTCATGGCAGTTTTTTTCCACATTGCCTTTGGGACCAAGTGGCAGACAGATGCAGGTGAACATGTTGGAGTATTTCCCTCAGGAGTTGGTGGAGCCTAAAAAACAGCTGAAAGCGAGTCAATACTGAACTTATATTCATCAGGTGGCCAGAAACACGACTTCAGATGAATAATAACGTCGGTCACGTAACTGCTGGATGCGTAAATAAGCATTGGTTTCCCGTAACAGCTTAAAACTGTGATCAACTCAGAGGTTGGTTTAGACTTCCTTTTAAACTGCCGTTTACAATGTTACTATTGTAGCAGGCTGGAGGTTCACAGTGACTAGAAGTCAAGCAGAGAGATGGCCTCTGCTGCAATCGCAATTTCTGTGCTGTGCGACCTCAGAAAAATGCCCTTTATTAACATCTGAATACACACACAGATGCCGCCCCTCAAAGGGGTTTATTAATCATGCACGTAACTTCACTCATGGTGCAAAATCCAGCCTTTCGCAACAGCAACTGTAAGCTACGAGAACATTGTAGAACCAGAACAATAAGACAAGTTCACTTAAACTTTGTCCATAACACAGTGTCTCATGGCACGCTTACCCCAAAACACTACGCTATCATTTAAAGGCAAAACTACAAAAATGAAATCCGAGTTGAGAGATAAAAAAAAATTAAGCTTTAATGACCTTTAGGAAATGTTTATTATTCATATCCAGTTCCGTGGCAAGTCGTTTAACCCTAATAACTAATTAGACCTCAAATGGTTGCCCACTGCTTTGCCTGCCTGTGAATATTTTATGTTAAAGTTGTTGTTTAAAATCCTCTTTGACGTACTGCGGCGTGGCTCCGGCGGCAACGTTCCGTCTGAGTAAACCCAGCGTTGTCTAATCTCACTCTGCTCCCTCTCAGGTCACCGGCACTATTTTCCAAAAAGCGGAACGAGCCACAGTCTTACGTAACTCCACCTGATGTTTTTTTGTGGTCCGAGACATTTCATTGACGGACCCGGGAAGTGAACCACACTCACAGTTAGGGAGCAGAGTGGCCCTGGCTCCCTTAATTGGTCATGCAGTTCACAGTGGATGTGATTAATCACTGACCAATTAGCCACTGGCACCTGTGCCAACACTGGACGAGGCCTCGAGTGCGGGCAACTCAAGCGAGAGTCAGTACCACTCTACTCGCTACTTCTCTAAAACTGTTTTAATGACTTTCCCACTTCATGTTTTATTTTTATGTCTTCAGTGCTCAGCGTATACTGCAGAGGACTCCCTGCGAGCAAAAACGATCAATTATGCATGCCATTAAATATGTATATCTGTGCCTTTGTTTATTCGATTGGAGTACACTGATATTCCTTTTTCTCCTCCCAATGATTTACAAAGAAAATTAAAGCGGCCTATCTTCCTTACTCGCAACCGCGCCTGACGCTGTTTGGGTTGTGCTATGTTGGCGAACGTGACCCACGGATGACTTCCTGTGTGACATCACCGCAAATCTCCTTTCCCCCACCCGCCTGTCAGCCAATCAATACGGCACACCTCCTCCTACCAAATCTACGGGGATACTTCCTTTGGCACCTCGGAGTACCTAAATCCTTTTACAGTGAAGCCTTCTGGCCGTCTCACAGCTGACTGATGATCCTGTATTACACGTTGAACTGACACAGAGAATAGGCACTTGGTGGAAATCCTCCATCCTGAGAGAGCGAGCGAGAGAGAGGAGTACGAGAGCGAGAGAGAGAGAGAGAGAGTGAGAGAGAGAGTCTAAATGCTGGCTTGGGACAGACGCCTAGTCTACTCATGACTCAAAGACATGTGTTGGGCTGGAGGTTGGAGGGATTAGAGTGCATAATAGATTTCAGAGCGAGGGAGCACTGATGCAGCCCCAATTCAAACACTGCCTGGGGCCTGTAAGCTTTTCTCACCAAAGATTTCAGGAGAAATAATGGTACGTTGTTTTTTTTTTTTTTTTTTGCGAGTGGGGAGGCACTAATAGCCTCTTAAGAAAATCCCAGACTGGTGTCAGGCAGCCCGGCTTCATTTCAGTGGCAAAGCCGCCACTGAAACGTTCAAAGGGCTCTCCTCGACCATCGTGGCCTCGCCGGCATCTCGTTTTTCAGATCTCCGAGAGTCCCCTCTCGAAGATGTCTGCAAGAGGACGAGAAAATGTTTCTCTGCAGCCTTAAAAAAAAATAAAAAATAGACGCCCATCTGTTCTGAGCTTGTATCCAAACTAAAAGTGAAGTCATAGATGAAAGACCTACTGTTATTTTTTTAATGATGCAAATTAAAGTGATCCAATGTTGTTGTTGCCGTCGTTGTTTAAGAGACCTTTTGTTTATCTCAATGTTGAGGATCTGTGGTGTGTTAATGTGATCTGAGCAGAAAGATTAGGCCCTGACCACTGACCCTAGACACCACCAAGCCACATAGAGACAGATAGGGCTATTAAAGTACCATAATGGAGGGAGAAAAGTGACACCAATTAGATTAAATGTGCTAGATATTCACCAGGCCTTTTCCCTTCTAATTTCTCTTGGCAGAGAACCAGAGAGCAACTCAGACTGGATAACAGAAGATAATGATCTCATTACAGTGCACACTTTTTCTAGAACCTGCCCGAGAGAGGAGGGGTGGGGGGGCATCAGCCATGACTGACACACAAATACTCACATCGGTCAAACAATACACTCAGCGGAGGTAAAAAAAAAAAAAAAAGCCATCCTCTCCAGCCTTGTGTGATATCTGAGTGAATATTTAATCCAAGGCCAGAGAGACTATGTGAAAAAAAGCAGAACATGCTACAGCGTGTGCTCCTTGAATTATTAAACGTTTTAAAATCTTCTCCATCCACAGAAGTTCCCACTGCATTAATTAAAGTAGTTCAGTTGGTAAAGCTATGTAACGTCCCCCTTGATGAAGGTAGACAAGCTACAACCATTACATTGCACTCCGGAGAGCGTTTATGCTTGCCAGAGCTCTGTGTGGCTCTCTTGCCATGTGTATATATACTTGAATATGAAAGGAAAGAAGGCTACAAGCAGGACTACGCAAAAGAGTACTACCCTGTTGCCACAGTCACACACTGACTGTGAAACGTCCTAAGGCGGTGGGTTTTAAATTTTAGCGGAGCAATTTTTGTGTGTGTGTCAAATGTTTGACAATATGTGTCATAAACGCCTTGTGTGTAATTATAATGAAAATGATGAAACATGAGTAGAAATTTAGGTTCTTGCTGAGCGTTAGACAAGAAGATTGATGTCGCTCTTAAAGCCGTGTGAGTCATTTTAAAGCTACTGCCAGGATGTAGATTAGCTTAGCTTTGCAAAAAAAAAAAAAAAAAAACAACGGGAAGCTAGCTGGGCTGAGACGCTGGGATACACTCGCTCTTAAATTAAACTTAGTGTTAAATAATGTTCAATCATTTAGAACAAAACCAAAGAAGGCGCTACCGGGATTAACAATGGGGATTAGTGATCGCTCATTAGGTACACACATTCACAGCTCATTTGCGTTATTGTCTGGCTGATGATTGGTCGGTTCCTCTCCTCCACTCAGTGAACACGGTCAGTCCAGAGAGCCATAGCCACATTCCTGCTCACAGTGTTTAACAGCGGTAGCTTCGTTTTTAGCTTCAGAGTTGTGAAAGAATCTAACTAAGCAAGAGCAAATGTGCGTTTTTCTTTAAATCATGTTTTCATTAATTTATTTGATAAGTACAATACATGTTGGCATTGTTGTATTCAAATATAATTCAACCAATACCGAGTTAACAGGAGTAAAAGCTGTGGCTAAGTTGCAGTCCTTTACCAGTTCCTGGTAAACCGTAAAACACAGAATATGAGCACACAGAACGCTCTGATACAGGAATAAAAGACAAAACACAACAACTAACTCTAATACAGACATAGAGACTAATAATAAAAGACAAACAAGAACTATAAACAATGACTAAAAACTGTAACTGAAAAGAACAATCGAAAGTGTTTGCTATATAAACCCATCATCTCAGTGTTCACAGATTAGCCTTTGTTTAACCCTTTGCCCTCGTATCGAAAGCTTTAAAATGACTTAATATTTTTTATTTCTGATGGCGCAGTATTTCAGACCTGTGGGCCTTTAACTGAAAAGGAGGATTAACTGAATGCTGATTTGCTAGTTTGCAGTCTCCACTTAACTGCTCCCCTCGTAATTTGTTATTATATCTTGAAATCATTTGACTGACTAGCTCTGGGCAAGGCCGTGCATACACATAAAAATCAATTTAATAAATGAGAGGTTTACAAAATTCTCAAACCCTAATAAATTCCACGTGTTCTGTATTCTACAATGGTGCCATTTTTATTGGCTAATGAAGCTTGTTTTGTGTTATGACATTATCAGGTTAAGCTGCTGATTGAGACGCAGAGAGAGACACAATAAGAAAAAATGTGAATATACAGTTGGGTGGCCTTTATGGGTAGATAATATCTTGTAAGTTAAGGTTTATTTTGACGGTCATTACTAATATGTGGTTTGAATCCAAGACCACACATTTGAACTCAATTACTTTCTCTATAAACTTCTGATTGATAGTTATTGCAAAGCACTCAAATATATTTTGTTTTATTGAAAAGCAAATTGAAACAGTTAACAAATATGTTGACGTACGAAAAATGTGAATCAGAACGAAACCTTCTGCCTTGACTAGCAGCCATTTGGTCTGACATAATGTGTAACTCACTCAGATTCGGCTTTTATGAAAGTTCCATCTTGCAAATGTTGAACTTCCTGGGTCAGACATTGTGGTGAGACATTTGTGTTTACAGCCCGCCAGACTTTGAATAGTTCAGACTTTGAAGCAGATGCCACAAGTTAAAAGGCAGGCGTCATGAGTTGCATTTGGTCTGACGAGTTACTGGGGCACCGTGGTCCATCTGCTCTCAAAAGACACTGGCACTGGTTGCCAGCCTCCCACCAGTCTGACTACACTCTGTTGTAGTGTTGTTTAGAGTGCACTCATTAGGGTTGAGAGGAGCACATTACAATAATTTAAGACAATCTTGAGCAATGCAGTTCACTCTTTCCATTCCAGCTAAACCAATTTGGATATCACGATCATGAACAAATGACTAGATCATTTATTTCAATGGGGAACACTGCAAATTTTACACTGAAATTAAACTTTAAAAACCATCAGCAGAAGAGACGACAAGGCAAAAAATATTACATTCTCATAGGAAGAAGCTTCAGCTCCAAATGATATACCCCGTATCACGCAGCAGCAAAGATAAATAGATTTATAGAAAATCCTGAGTTAGCTCTTTTGTGTGTTTCTTGCTGAATATGAGCTTAATAAAGAATCTTCCATCAAATTCTTAATACTTGAGTCAATAAATTCGGGTTGAAATATAACATATACTCACAATGCTGACAAGTGATTGGCTGAATTTGAATGATGCCACATAATGAAACTGACGGGCAAGCTGTTCAGCTTCTGCTGTAAAATATGAAAGATTGTATATGCTTTGGTTTGATGATATCTTGCTGATATTTGCTGAACATCCAGTCGACCAAAAATAACTCCCTGTCTCTTGAAGAGAATGTATTTTTCAACTTCATTTTGTGCCCAACTTTAACTCGAATTGCCATGATTATGTACATAATTCAAGGAGTAGAAGGAGAAATTCCTGAAGCCTTAACAAGAACTTAAAGGTAACTACATCCAGCTCATGGCACCATTTCACCCCGTTGACTTTAAATGGGGATGTGGATATCCATTGACAGTATTAAGAATGGACGTCACTTCCCTCACGTCATCCATAGGTGCCCGAAGAGCTCAGAATACGGTGGCTCTGGCCACCGCCATGTCGCTGATCTAAAAATCGGCGAACATGTGGATCATCGGTGGACGTGAGGTGGGCTGAATGAAGCCCGGGTGCTCAAACAAGCCACCTGTGACAGCATCCACCTCAATCAAAGCGGCCGTGCTGTTAATTATGCATAGCTTGAAGCCTTAATATAATTTTAATGTGTGAGTTATCTAGAAATTCAGCCTGCAGTTGTCACGAATGGAAAAATTAGAGACTAAAACCTTTCTTTTTGTACTAGGCTGTACATATTTTTTTTCCGCTGTGAAGTTGGACATTTTAACATGGGGTCTTATGGAGAATTACTTGTTCTGTAGCCAGCCTCAAGTGTTCATTAAAGGAACTGCAGTTTTTGGCACTTGTGCATAGGCGTCACTTCACGAAGGTGGTTTTTCCTCAACAACAGTGAATCACTCTTGTACTTATTTCTCCACTTTCTCAGGAATATTCTGGAAATTAGACAAAGTTAATGTATCTGTAATAACTTGCTAACATATTGAGAGTAATTAGACAATGCTTCTGTAACAGGAAGTTAGAGTTAAGTTTTGCTGAGAAGTGTGTGTGCGGGTCTCCGCAAAGCGCAGCCTCCAGATTGTGTCAACTCTGAATTCACATGTACACATGTAGCAGTATATTTTGCACTGTTGTCTGCACATAATGTATCACACACTACAATTTTGTGAATTTAAATTAAAATTTTCTGAGTTTAAACTATGTTTTGAGCTTGACAGTTAGACACTAGAAAATGTGTTATTTCAGGTAAAACTGGTATATACGGGTAAATACTTACTGATATATATATATATATATATATAAACATTAGTGCAATTAGTGCAACTTGTGGTATACACAACATAGTCTCCTGTAGATCTGTCTGTAATGTGTATATTTATGAGAGTACAGTTCTCGCTGTGGAAACAACACTGCATCACTCAACACAATGTCAAAATTTTGGGAGCGTAAAGACACAAACTCACAGCTGGTATAATAAACATTGAAAACTCAGATTTGAATGCTTAAAACAAAGTTTGTTGGAAGAGATCTACGAAAATTTTGACAGATTTAAAATTCCATATGTTAGAGACTTTACAGTTACTAAAAATATATGGATTAGTCTTCAACTTTGGGGATAAAACACTCATGATTGCTATGACAGTGTCATTGCAAAATGAAACATTAATTAGATCTTATCTTCTGTACAGAAGCTGGCTTTGTGTTTAAAATTGTAGATATATTTGACTTGACTATTCTCTCTGATATCAGGTCTTAGATAAGCACAGCCGCTCACATAAAACACAAAGGCATGACTTTGATTGGCACATTGGTAGGACGCAAAGTGCAGATACAAAGTTCTCATATATTACAGTAGCTCAATTCTGGAAAATGTTGCTATCAATTTTTCTTTCCTTCTTTCAATCACATAAAGTGGTCCTATCATTAGGAAGTCACTGCTTCATTCATTTGCTTTAGACTTTCTCCCTCTCACTGCCCTTTTCTCCTTTCTTCTGCACTCACTCGCTACTTTTCTCTTTCTCTCACCACTGCCTTCAGAATGGAAGCGAAAAAGGGGATAAGTGCAAGGCTGCAGTTGGTTTCAGTGCTCCAACATCATGCTAATCATGGCAGGGGAAAAATGATGGTAGGGGAAAAAAATATGATTCAGACCTAATCTTGCGACTTGCTGTGGCAGCTTACCGGTGAGTTATTGTGCCCCAAGGGCGGATTTGGCTTCTAGTTCTTTCCCTCTCCTTCATCTTCATCACAGTCTACACTTTATGTGTGAGTGTGAGTATATGTGTGTGTTTCTTCACGTATGGGGCTTGCCCTTGTGTGAAGATATTGACACTAATGTCAATGTGTCAGTCACATCTTTTCGCTCGTGTGCATCATGTGTACAGTATTGCTGTTTTATTGACGCAGTTGTGGCCGTCATTCCGTTCTCTGCTTTTTGCCCACCCAAATAACTGCTTAACAAGATTTTTTAATAACATTTGGTGGCATTCATGTTCGGACAGAAGGTCAGCTGCAAAACGTGGCCTCCGTCACAATAAAAGCACTTTTCTTGCGTCGAGAAAGGTTTCAGTCCATGTGAGATTTGATAAAAGGTGACACATGCACGAAAGAAAATACACAAAAGCTACTTTTATTGGTTGGTTAAATTACAACATTTTTACAACCAAAATTTTGAAGATATTGAAGGATAAACCCCAGGTAATCAGAGCACTTCATCTGTCGCTGTCCTTGCCACAGGGAATGAATTGAATGCAGTTGCCAAAGATAATAACGACTTTCTCTAACAATGACTGAAAGGACTGTAAAGGAAAAAAAAAAAAAAAGAAACTGGCTTTCCCAGGCTATAATCAAAGGAGAGAAAAATAACCTCCATGTTTGGCTGAACTGTTAGATCGCCACATCATGTACGATGGGAAGGAGGGCAGAAGGAGTGTCTCCATGATAGCCCTTCTCAGGGTTTGTTTCTCAGCGAGGCCAGATGGCATCAACCTCCTCCTCTCTCGTCTGTGTGTAAACAACTGTTCACAGCTTGGTCCTGCTAACCCAAACTCAATTCTGTCGGGCAATAGCAAGAGTGCAAAGATTCCTGTAATCAAGTCTTTTTCCCTGCAATTGAAACACACCGGGCACAAAGGGCGACATACTGTAGGACTGAAGCTGGAGAAAAGGCTGGAATAAAGAATGGGATTGTTGTTGGGCATGTGTGCAATTTGTAATGTCTTGGTTCTTTTTTGTTTTTGTCATATTCTTACTCAAGTGCATTGTGTTTAGGAGATCATGTAATCCCGAGTAAAAAAAAAAAAAGGACTTACCAATAAAGACTAAGGTCGCACAGTAAATCTAGAGCCACTCTAGTCAGCCAGAATCATTCTCAGCTTCCTCTCTCTTTTTTTGTTTTCAATGTCTTTATCTCTAGACGCCAGCTTTCCAAATGAAAAAAAGGGGCCTTAGTCTCCAAGTTAAAGCCAAATACAGAGGGAAGGTAAAATAGAGTGAGAGCATATTACTGTGAAGTGTTCCATGGATACATAAAAGGGAGGGAAAAAAATCATCCATCTCATTTCCCTGTTGAGGGCCTCTATGAATTTTCTGAATGATGCTGGAAGCAGATTCACTCCCTCCAATCGTCCCACTGTGAATGTGCTCTGAGGATGACCATAATAGGAGGGGCGGGATCTGAAAGCCATCAAATCCTCTGGAGTGCATTGATAAGGACTGTGTGTGCATGTGTTGTGTGTGTGTGTGTGTGTGTGTACTGAGGGTTTGGTCAGTGGATGAACTCATATGTGTGTTGGTGATGCCAGCAGGAAATAATCAAAATTACGTTACTAATACCTTTTACTTTCCAACTTCAACTTCTTTCTTTCTTTTTTTTCTGTCCACCACTTTGGCCCAGACAGAAATATCTCAACAACTGAATTTGAATGAATTTACAGATTTGGTACAGATATTCATGGTCCCCAGAGGATAAAACTTACTTACCTTTAGTATCTCTTGAGTTTTCGTCCCATGGTTGCCCTCTGTGATTTCTAGCGAAATGTCTCAACAACTACCAGAGAAATTTGGGACCGATATTCATGGTCACCAGAGGATGATCCGTAATTACTAATCCAGATTCCTTGACTTTTCATCTAGTTCCACTAGCAGCTGTTCATTTATCCTGTGGCTTTTGGTGAGTCAACATCAACTGGCTGGATGGATACAACATTTTGTGCAGACATTCATGGTCCCTGAAGGATGAATTCCTGACCTTTCTTCTAGCATCCCTAATGATGTTTAAATTTCATTTTTAGCGGTCCTATCAATAGGAAGTCACTTTTATTTTTATATTTATTCATTATTGTTTATGTGTTGTATGTGTTTTGTTCCTTGTTGTATGTTTTTTTCTTTATTCTTTTCATCTAGGGGCAGGCATTGCAAATAGATGAAAAAAAGGTCATATACTAAGTTTTCCTCTTGTGCCATATTGAATCAAAATTTCAGTTCATGACTGAATAGCTGTGATTCTGAGTCTCTTTGTGTTCAGTCGATTTTTAGCAGTGGCATTATGCGCATATTAGCAGGCTGACGTTAGCATTTAGCTCAAAGCACCACTGTGCATAAATACAGCCTAACAGCACAGACTATTGTTTTCTTTTTCTCTTCTCACTTCTACTTTTTCATTCTCTCACACAGCTTTCACCGTGCTGAAGTTATGTCACTGTGCTGCAATGAAAGTGTCTTGCCATCGGCCAATCACAAATTAGAAGAAACCCACACACACAAAAAAAAAACTTAATTGCCTTTGCCATCTGCATTGATTTGATGAAGACTATGCACCATTATCCCACAGGAAAAATCTGCCTTAGTTTAGATTATATACTTCAGAAATACATTTGGTTCTCTACTTGCCTTTCTTCTCAGACACAACATCAACACAAAGAATCACTGCACACGAAAACAATTTTCGACTCCGTACTGCCAGAAAAGTTGGAAGTACACTTTGTGATATGTAGCTCTTGCCCATATTTCAAAATGATGACTATCACTTCGAGTCTACAGTAATCAGACAAGAACTACATTGTAAATCTAATAAAACCAAAACACAATTAATCACTTCAGACTGCGCGTATCTGAATGAAGTTTTACCTCCATATTGACAGACTTTAGGCTTATTGCATATCTCAAAATCCATAGGGATCATTATTCAATTCTCATTTCATTTCTTCTGTCTGGTGATATACGACTCTTTGCTTTTCGTCCCTTTTTGCACATATTTTCACAACTTTATGCAATCAAAAGGAAAGTAAACTGTGTTGACTCAGAGCACCGCTGTAACCCAGTGACTGAAGAAGCGAGTAACATTTTGATTATCACTTTATTCAAAGCTAAAATTGCGCTCTAAGCTGAACTGTCACTCTGAGCAGCACTTTGCAGACCAGACATAATGCTTGGACCTGTGTTTGCTCGTGTAAAATAAACCTCTAAAGCATATTTTGAAAATAATTTGTTCTTACCACAATGGATCACTTTACTCCTTATTTCTCTTTTTCAATAATTATTAATAAGGCTGCGATTGTAATGTTTTCCTCACAAATCATTCATACCCATTAGATGTGTCAAGTATAATTAATGGTTTTTAATAAAGAAAAAGAGATTCCTCATAAGGCAGCAGGGGCAGGAAAAGGTGCAGTGCAACACTGTATTAAAACATATTGCAATGCTGAGAAAGGGGAAAATAGTCATTCATCATGCCATGGTAATGTCCATGCTTCAGTATCCACAAATTCACTGCTATTGCTTGTGTGTGTGTGTATGTGAGAGTGGTTGTGCATGCACATAGACATGCACGTGTGCTTTGGTGCTATCTGAGTCACTGGTGTGTGGTTATCTATGATGTAGTTCCTCATTACCACATAATTGGCCTGGTGATAAAATGATCATGGTTAGGGTAAATCACTCTGTCCATACACGCTGAGAGATAGACTCTGCTTTGTGAAGCTATTACCGTCACCGACTGCGGGCTCTTCATGCAGAAATACACAAACTGTAAGTCCTGCATGTGGTGCTCATGTTTAAAAAGAGTTTGCATCCATGATAGAGAGCTGTTACTTTGATTTTAATACCTTTGGCTTGTTTATAATCGGGCATTTTTTTTTTTTTTGTAAATGTGTTAATTAAAAGATCCTATCTTTAAATCTTTATTTTCATGTTCATTTGGAAAGTTCTGGTGCCATCTGGCAACTCAAGAAAATCAGACCAGATTTAGATAGAAAGTCTCTAGTCAAAAATCAATGCATCTTCATTGAAGCAGCAACATGAAACATTTTGCTCTGAAAAAGAAAGTATATTTCTAGCTTCAACCCCCCCCTCCTTCACAGTTGGTAAGTTTTCCAACCCCCCCAAAACTTGACACTTGTCTTGATGAGCTGCAAAGACATCTACCATGAGGCATCTGTGAAGCTCCCAACAAACATTTATCAAGCAGATGCCGAATGCAGCTAGTTTGCAATAGAAAATGTAACTGCGATCATTGTTCTCTGCCATCTTTCAGCTGCAGTACATTATTGTCTTGTTGATGTGCCGTTGTTGATGCCTCTTAACTCAACTTTACAGCTTACCATCGGCCTCAACCACACAGTATATGCCCAGAAATGTTTTAATGGTCCAGTGTGGAGAGTTTAGGCAGCTCTATTTACAGACATTAAATGTAATTTGTACAATCACCTAAAAATAACAATGATTATATTTTTGTCACCTTAGAATGAGACTTTGGTATTTACAGACACTGTGGGTCCTCTTCCACGGAGTCCGCCATGTTGAATTGCTAAGTTTCTATATGATGTTCTGCATTTCAACAGAAGCTACTGTGACAACACGTGAGAAGTCATGACAAAGGCTTCTGTTTATTTGATCCTGATCGGATGTCATATCTGCAGACACCGGTCTGATACTTCTATGTGCCTGAATGTTGACACGTTGAAATAAAAGGTTTAGTTTTAAATTCATTTTTCACAAGCTTCTTGATCCAAATACTGAAGGTCCTTAATCAAAACTATGCTGGTTACATTATTGAGTTAACTAGAGGAATGTCACTCAAGAACCAATTTGCTCTGTTGGAGTTGTTACTCATGGTTGTACAGAGGTGTTCCAGAGTTTGCAGACAGCATGTAAACTACTCAAAAATGAGAAGCTTCTAACTGTGTTTATGTACACTGATCTCCGCTAATAAGAGAGGACAGTTTTTGCCAACCCATGTGTCAGCACATTGTTTTGTTTTTTTTACACTCATACACTCTTACACTCTCATACGCTCACAGTACAGCCTGGCTGTCAGTATGGATACTAGCAGGCCGAGGTGGACGAAACAACATAACATAAAGCAACAATTTGATTAAGATGTTTCGTGTGAAAGTGTGTGTAGCTATGTGTATTGACTCAGGGGATGGTGGTTGGAGAACAGCGAGGAATGGGTTTCTCTGTACGCGTATAGCCATATGATTAAGATTCCTAACAGCGGGGATGGTTTTATTACATAACAAAGGAGATAAGAAAATGTAAAAGACACTTAAATTTGCTTGCTGGCACATATGGGTGCATCCTCAAGTATGAAAACATCACAAGCAAACAGTGTTTGCACCAGGTGCTCCTGGTCCTTTTGAATAGCCTCATATTCCTTGGCTGCTGTGCGACCTTGCAGACGTGTCATCAAACCTAATGACCACCACAAGGTGAACACCATTATGGATCCCCCTCTATGTTTAACAGCTGGCAGCACTCATTGTGGACTGAAGCTCTATAAACTGGCTGAAGTAAACCGGTCAGGATGGAGAACAGAGAATAGAGAGAGCGCATGACTTTGTTGCAAGTTTTGCTCCTAAACCAGTTGAAGCGTCTTTATATGCTTTGCATAAAAGGAGTTTTTTTTTTTTTTTTTTGCAGCCGCAAATTTGCCACAAATTCCAACTTTGTGGAGCTCACAACCCACAATTTAGGCTGTGACCGGGTGACAGAGGCGCTAATTAAATTCTGCGACATTTCTCTAAGCTTTTACTGTTATAGCATTTAACCACCATCCTGTTAAATGTTTATTTGTGTCACTGATCTGCAACTTGCTCTTTTTTTGCGGCAGTGTGTCTGTATTTGGCATTCTGTCAGAATTTTTATGACTGCAAACAAAACAAACTCCATGATAATTATATATTTTTTAAAAAGTGTCTTTTGACTTATTTTTGTGAAAGTGAAATTGCTGTTATCAGGGTACATTACCGTTTGAATATGAAATACCCCCTCAACAACGCTTTGGGCTTAAATAAAAACTCAAATAAATCGTCTAAACATCAGCTGTTATTTTGAAGTGCCCCACCATCCCTTAGACCATCATAATAATTCTGAAAATATGAAACACGCATACAATAGCTGTCTACATATGGTGAAGTGGCCTTCCTGAGCTCTTTAAATACACTGAAGTAGACAGTAATTCTGACACAATGGCCGTGTGTTACCGGTCATCTCATCCTTCCCTGTCCCTCAATAAGCCTCCCCTTGGTGCTGAACCCCTTGTGAAAGAGCAGACTCCATCTGCAGCAGGTGCAGGCCTAATGATGCTTTGATGCCATATGTCAAATCTCATCACTTGCTGAGTCGACTGACATTTCCGTTGATGGCTCCTAGCAACAGCATTACAAGCGGTTGATGCTCACCCCTCACACACGAAGAAGCAATGGCTAAGTGCTAACAGAAACAAACAAACAAACAACAAAAAAAATCAGTTTGTACACACGTGACAACACCTCGCTCCTTTGAGAACATATGGTGGTTCACAAATCGTTTTAAGAAGTCTGTTGGCATGTTTTACTGTCTCTTTCTCATTGATTATACATGGGAAGATTTAAACGCGTGTACGCGCGTGCAATCTGCTTACGCCGGTGTCTGTTGTCTCATGTCCTCAGCAGACAACTTCTGATTATTGCATCAACAGCAGTCATGTCTTTAATGTCCCCCTAAATTGTGCTTTTTTTTTTGTCAAATCATAGCTCCACAGCCTACACTTGGCGGGCTGACTAACTAGTAATCATTCCACTTCTGTTTGATGTGTGGGGCGCTGTCTAGTCACAGGCAGCCCATCAGAGTCAAGTGGTATGGAGTGATTGCCTGCATTGTGTCAGTGATGGAGATAGAAGACACTGTTTGTCCTTGTGTGCGTGAAAAAAAAACAAAAAAACAACAACAACAAAGACAATATAAAAACTGAGCGGTGCCATGCGTATGTGTGCATTCAAGGCTGTCTTTGTCCTGTATGGTGATATTGTTGCCAGAAAATACATGACTTTACTAGCAGAAATGATGAAACCGCCAACCAAGTCACAACAGTACGAAGGCTGCTGTTCTTTTCCCCCTTTATTATATTACAAAAAGTCTATGGGCTCGTTTTGAATTAAATTAAAAAAAGGGAGCTTTTTTCTCTCACAGTGTATAATCTTACATTCAGTTTAATTAAATAAACTCATCCTTCATAACTCGGCTTATTTGCAGAAATATTTTAGATTCAAATCAGGAAAGAAACCTAATGCTTTCTTTATCACACCCATACAGTGTCAGTAGTTTTGGTTACATGCGCCCTTTTTTTTTTTTTTCTTCTTCATTCTGATTGAAATCAACCGGATTAAAGATTACAGGTCAACTGTTTTCATGGGATGTGCTGCTCCGGTGTTTGCGTGCACTGAGGCATTTAATCAGAACAGCTGTGCGACATGTGCAACGGTGATGAATACATCATGCGTTTGTCTTCCTCAATGGCCTTTCACCTAGCTTGAAGGGGTCGGATCCACTTTTGTTGCTTAGAGATTTAGCTTTGTAACAGACGGCCCTTCAAGGTTTTTCCTGTAGCTCTTAATTTGTTTGGCGCTTTGGTTGACGCCGGCTTTGGTTATTTTTTCATGAACTTGTTTGAACAGGTTATTTTTTTCTACTGTCTATGTGTCCGATAATATAAGACCAGTTCAAGCCACCACTCCTTGAAAGTGGAGGTGCATTATGGAAACTGCAGCTCCTCAAACGGCCACATGAGGCTGGCTGCAGATCATGTCAATCTCCATAAGCGGCCATACTAAAATGTCCAACTTCATAGCAGAAATACACATGTTTACAGCCTGGTACAAAACAACCTGCTTTGGTCTCTATAACTAATTTCCCCATTCATGACAACTGTCCTGAGTCTGAACTGTTTTAACTCACCTGTTCAAATTATATTAAGGCTTGAAAGTAGCTCAATTTTTAGATTAGCGAAAAGGCGGCCAGAATGGCAATGGTCAGTCCCCACATCGCGGCTCTCCAGAAACCTATTGGTCAGCATGGGTACGATGTCCATGTTTTATATTGTCTAAGGTTAAGTCATAATTGTCTAATTTTCCGTTTCTACCTGTGTTAAATACAGAAAAAGGATGTGAAATTTAGTTTAAAGGCCCCTTTTACAAACCTGAAAGTAATTTGAGTGATCAACAGCTTTACTAGTGAAATAAATTGAAGTGTAAATGGGAAAACCAGCATATCGTTGTACACTGTATCCGATCATTTGTTAGCTGAAACGTATTTAAAAAGTGAAACATAGTTTCTATCAAGTTGGCTCATTAGAGTCACAAATCTGATGAACGATTTAAAGGACAAATCCCTGCTACAGGAGTTCAGTTCACTCAAAAAGGCTGCTAAGATAGTCATGTTTTAGTGTTCTTTGTACAGTGCAGATCTTCCACATTTGTTACAGCGGTTCGTCTTTGTGAGCGATAATTGGGACTGTCATGGTGTGGTGTTATTTATCAAAGGTAAGAGGAATATCAAAGGAGCAAGTAGGAGTAACAATATTTTACTGTTACCGCTGCTCTTTAATTGACTGCTAAACTGTTTCCCCTCAAACAAATACAGTGATCTACATGGCCCATAGCTTAGATGTATGCTAATATAGCTCCTCTCTGAGCGGCAGCATCGATGTTGTTAAAGGTGTATTCTCTCCTCTGATTGCCTCTAATCAGCTCCGCTCAGCCAAGCTTACTCCACCTGGAGGACCGGGCTACTGATTTTCTGTCAGAAGGAAAAGCACACCATAATTATGCTGCCATTTGAAATTCCATCACTCTCCTTTTGCAACAGAAATAAGATGCATCTCATTGAAATGTATGTGGAAACGCTGGAGGGATATTTTCTCGGGTAAACCTTGTCTTTTTAATTAAACACACGGTGGCCTTGGTGGATTGCTTGTGACACAGGGAATGATCGGGGCACTTAGAGGGCTGTAGTTCAGGTAAATATGCCTTTAATGTCCCAGAGGGGAGCAGGAGGGGTATGACTTGGCATGTTTATGGAACTTTGGAGTTTGGAAAGCATATTTGAAACAGGCAGAGTACAATAAAACACTAACCTTTTCACCCTGAAGTTAAACTGCACAGCCCAACTAAATGAAAAATAAGCACTGCCAAAAGCTTTTGCTGATATTTTCTCAGTATTCATATCTTCACCAGGAATATCTTGTCTAAAAAAAAAAAACAAACAAAAAAAAAACGGACTGCATGTGGCTGCTCACACATATCCATCACATATTAAACCTGTGGGTAGATGATGAGAGGCCTAGTCTTTATGATATATGCAGATTATGAAGAATGATACAGGATCACGTTCTCCCAGGTCCCATTACTGGCATCCCACTAGCATTTACAAATCCCAAACAAAGCCTGTTTGCAACAAGCTCTGCCCTCTCCCCCAGACATGACTCTGCTGCTTCTCCGTCTCAAAGAACAGTGCGCGCTCATTCGTCTGGATTATCTTATTAATCTTTTCTTCTTCTGATTAAAAAAGAAAAGAAAAAAAAAAAAAACGCGGGTACAGGTTCTCACATGCAGAGAGAAGAGATGACACCCAGATCAGTAATTCTGGAGAGACAAAGTCGAATGACCTTGACATTTCACTTCGCCGAAATGCCAGTAGATTATTCAGTCAACTGAAGAATGAGAGAGAGACAGACAGGAGAAGAGAGGAAAAAACAAAAATGTAATTATTCTGAGAGGGAAACATACATTTGTATTCACGGTCATGTGCCAAGTGTATCTTTAGCGGCGTTCGCTGCATTTCATAGTTGTTGCCACACCTGAGAGAAAATACAGCATGTGATGACAATTATTACCATATATCTTAATGAGTACTACAATTCTGGCTCACCGTCAAAAACTTGTTTCCATATGTGCACGAATACAGTACGTGTGTATTTGCTGGAGGGATGTGGAGAGGCGTGGAGGCGTTCGCTGTGGGCTCTCTCTGAGTCAGCCGTTGCCCCCTCGCTCTCCTCTCGCTCCACTGCCTCTCACCTCTCACCTGCCCCATGGCCTGCCGCCTGCAGACAGGCGCTGGCTAATCTCACCCTCCTCCCTTCCTCTTCTTCCTCTTTTTTTTTTTCTCCCTGGTTCTCCTTCACTCTCTCCTCAGTGGCCTCTCGCAAACAGGACAACAAGGTCTGACTGCTAACCTCGCAGTCTGACCGCATCATTCACCTTAGAGGACCTCGGAGAACGTGCCTGTTCCGCTTTTATAGTGGCGGTAAATAACCTTGAACAATTGCCATGGTGAAACGTCACAACAGAAACTACTTTTATAGTAATATTAATTTCTGCTCTTTATGATGAGGCGCGTGAAGGGTACATTTGTTTGTGCGTTGCTCACTTGTGATTCCACATTGCACAGGCAGGGTTTAAATAACATCGTATTCCAGTGTTGTGGATGCTACGTCGCCATGTTAAACTGATCTCCGCTCATTGTAGTCCGTGTCCCTGTCTTGTCTAATAAATGCAACGTGCGGCCCTCCGCCTTCCCTCCTGTCCACATTGTTTTGCCAGCAGTACTGTGTCGCTCCGGCTCGGCTCTCTGAAAATGTGCATCTGCATCACCTGTCACTCACGGGGAGGCATGCCATGTGCCGTTTGATTGACGTCTGGATCTGCTTGAGGAGAGGGGGACTGTCTCTCACACGGTTCAGTGCGCCAAAATATGTGTGAACAGAAATGAGGACATTGAGGGAAAATGAGAAGCTGTGAAGAAAAAAAAAAGACGATAGAAGAAGAAGAAGAAGAAGAAGAAGAAATAATAATGATAAAATGATACGATCGTGTTTTAGGCGAATTCTGGATCCCCTGTGCGCGTTGTGTGTTTATTTAACAGAACGCGAGTGGTTGCTTGTGTGTGTCTTGGTGTGTATTCCTGAGTGTATTGTATGCATAGCCGTGTGAAGGCGAGACTGTGAGATCTTTCTCTTTTGTGCCTCATCTGATGTTTCCCAGCCAAGCCAAGTGCCCCGGCAGAAAGTGACAGGTACACAGGTGTGGTTTGACAGGGCTCATCTGCAGGCCGTACATGCTGTACGGGACCGCAGGGTGCATTTACACCCTGAGGTCAGACTGAGGAGCACCGAGACATACACACACACACACACATACGTCTTCTCTCTACAGAGGGTTAGTATGTGTTAGGCTTTGATGTTCTTCTATCCTTCACTGTCCTCTTTGGTCACATTTAACTCCTTGCAAGGCAATGATTCTTAAACCAGAGCACAAATCAAAGCACTGTGTGCCCTACTGGTGGCAGCTAAGGTCAGCACAGCAATTTTTAAAAATCAAATTTTGGGCCAGTTCATGGTGTGTCGGGTGTGTCGCATCGAGACTAAATTAGAAAATGACGTTTCCTGTGATCTAATCCGTAAGCTAAAGTTTGCTCAGCTCAATATGTTGTCATGTTAATTGTAGCATTCTGGGTCATGTTTTGCAGTGTAAGTCTTAGAAAGCCTCGCAGAAAAACCAAACGACAAGTTAACAACGGCTCAGCTGCTTATGTGTTTTATTTATCAGTGCGCCGGCATTCTTCGACACAGCGAGACTGTGTGTGTTTTGATAAAAGAACTCACAAAAAAAAAAAAACGGCTGAATTCGCCAAAAAAAATGAAAGGTTCTCACCTTTGAAAGAAGCGATGTGCCGTTTGAAAAAACGTCTCTGACAGTTGCAGAACACCCCCCACAAGATTTTTTTGAAAGAGTGGAAACTTGACAGTTTTGTGACTGTCTCCATGGAAACGGTGAGAGGGTCTCATTAGGGTAGTACCAGAAAAATCTGTTTTGGAGGAACAAAACCCCTGACAAAAAAAAAAAAAAAAAGAAAGCTGAGACTGGCTTGATTTTAAAAAGAAGCTAAATGACAAAAAAAAAAAAAACACAAAGGAGTGATACATTTTGTTTGGAAATCTGAACTTCAAAAAAAAAAAAAAAAACAGAGGACAGCAGAGGACTGCGGTTATTAAACATATTTGCAGAGCTGCAGATTCAAAATGGCTCTTGACACAGACTATGAGTTTGCTGTTGCATCAGACAAAGCTAGATTTCAAGGGCAATCCTTCTGTAGCTGACGGGGTTTGGCAACAATTTCAATGGCATCACTATCATCGAGACTATTTTGTCTGCATCTTCCCTTCAGTTTCGCTGTGTATTTTCTCGCGCTTAAATTTTACACCTCATAATATTTTCACGCCCACATACAGATGTAACTGGCATCGAAATTTTTACAGGAGACTTTTTTTTTTCTTCTTCTTCTTCTTTCCCCCACCCTGAAAGCAGGACACCTAATAGATATCTCTGCGGCGTAGAAAGAAAACTGTTTGGAGTTTCATATTCTTCTTAGCTGACACATTAAAGTGTAACGCGTTTCCCTTAAACATTTCAAAGACGCTCGGCGACAGCGTGATGTAAGCCGCGCCGTCCGCAGCGTTATTTAATGCAGAACACGCAGGATAAATTCATCACTGACTTGTGAATCGCTGTCATTTATTCTCAGATGATAGAGACGACTGAATCAGGAGGAATGGATGGCTGTATTTACTGTGGCTTTTGGCTTCTCATAATTAATTTCCTATGATGCTTGTATCTAAAATGCAATCTTATGCAAATTGTGTCATGCTTTTTATATTTATATCATTATCCCCAGCAGAATGTACAATAATACGTGCTTTAATTCGGGAATCAATGTTACTAAATAATGAACTAATATTCAACATGCATTGCATATTTCTTTTTTATCTCCATGAAATGCCCCGAGGACATAGCATAATGTAAAATAATGACAAAGCTGCGCCAGAGGAAGACGTGTGGAACAACTTAAACTCATCATAATGAAATATTTCACTTATTTCATTTATGGAAGTCAGAGGTAACTTTTCACCCAGTCTGAGCTTTAATGGAGCAGATGGTCCTAATGAGTTGACAGAGAAATGCATCAGAAGTTACTTGTCATTACGACTACTAGTGCTGTGCCTTTTCAGAATGAGACGACTGCTTGGAGCTCCCTTAATATCATTGACCTGCGGTTTTAAATTTGCACATGCACAGGGGCGTATAAATATAGACACCACAGGCTGGTATCATTGGGGCCTGTTGACTAGGGGGCCCTGCAGAGAGAACCGGCATGCCAATGATGATGTTGGGCGGAGGAGAAGCCCTTGCAAGTGATTCAGATTACCACCCAAGCAGCAACGTCCATGGCTGTGAAATGAAGCCAATGCGGAAGTGCTAAGTGGCTGCTTGAGGCTGGCTGCTGAGAGGAGTCAGTCTCCATAAGCCCCCATGTTAAAATGTCCAACTTCATAACAGTTTTGGTCTCTATGGCTAATTTCCTCGATCATGACAACTGTGCTGAGTCTGACTTCTATTTGTAACTGATACATTCAAATGACATTAAGTTTTAAAGGTCCAGCGTGTAAGATAGGAGAAGGTGAGGCGTGGGAGAGAGTATTCATTTGGTTGCAATGTGCCACTTCACTGCTAGGTGACACTAAATCCTACGTACTGGCAGTGCGGCGACCTTGATTGACAGGTAGGTGCTGTTACAGATGGTTTATTAGAGCACCCAGGAGTCATTCGGCCCGCCTTTGGTGGAAGACGCAGTAGAGCCAACATGGCGGCAGCCAGTGGCACATATGTTCGGCTTCAAAACGGCACTTTGGTAACCCGCAGGTGACGTCACCTGTGCTTTGTCCATTCTTTATACTGTCATTGTTACCGCCTCAGAAATACATGTGGTCAAAGAAGAAATCAGGTGAAATAAAAAATGGTGTGATTTGCTACATGACGTGGAAAACCCATCTCTGTCATAGTTTCTGGTGATGAAAGGGTGGCGGAAAATTATATAATTATTCTACAAAGGATAAAAACTATAACAGTTTCTTTTCTTTTTATTTTGTCATATATAGATAGTAGTAATGATTTCTGTGTAATATGTTTGTTAATATTGCCCAGTGTAAAGTGTATTTGATCATGTGACAATACAATAGGGCCTGTCATATTAACTTGTCATAACTACCAGTCAAGTTTTTATTTCCTTTTTTTATTATTAACAACACATTAATGTTCCACCACCAGTTTTCGACAGTTTATTGAGGTGTTGCTACATTTAAATGATCGTTAATTATGATTATTGTTACTTTTGCTCCTAGCATTTAAATGGCAAGCAGAGAAGGTAGAGGCGACTTCTGGGACTCACTGTGTTTATTTCCTGAGAGTGAATAAAAACAGCAGGATGCTGAGATGCTTCCTGTGTCTTTTCGGAGGTCTTCAGCCTTGAATGTAAATGACCACTGCGTTTGCATTTTCAGCCCGTGCCACGTTTATTCGCTAATGGAGATATAAACAGTGGTAGCATTTATAACCATTACTATGTTTATTACATATCATAAAATTGTGATTATCAATAATAAGAAAGTGACTGCTCGGTTATTGCCTTTTCTCAAATATTTTAAATGAACGCACAAAGGCCATTTATGAGTACTCATTAAAAGACTACTTTGCACACATCTTTCATCCTCATGCCTCTGTGTGCAACAACATCATTAATGTTAAATTGAAAGTAAGTGAAAGGGTGAAACGTTTGCAATTTTTGCATCCGGCGCAGGAAGCTTACTACAGCTAAGCACAGAGCTGGTGTAAGGGCCACAGCATGCCTCGTGGAAAGCTGGGAATTAAGATACATTATGCCAGGAAGAGAGGGCTTTATTTATGGGAGCATCCGGAGTAAGCAGGAGGAAATATCGTAGCAATACCTGGGGACAGTGCTAAATAGTGTGAGACCATTCCCAGGACAGGGATACTGCAGAAAAAGCAGGGGAAGAACTGTATGTGGCTAATGAGAGCATCAACATGCGCACAATACTTTATGCAAAGGCAGCAAAACATAACTAAAATAAATGAAAAGTTGACGGTTATAGCTGTCTTTGTCACATCATTACGCGCCTTTATGTCAGCTGGCAACATGTGTGTGCCGCTATGCCTCTTACCTCACATTTTCTATTAATTACAGTTAACACCGAAGCAGTCAAGCTTGCATCTCATTATCAAGACACTACACACACAGCGGCTCGCTGCAGGAGCTCCGGAAACACAGTGGAAAAGCATATATATATATATATATATATATATATATATATATATATATATATATATATATATATATATGTATATATTTGTGCATTTTGTGTTTTTATGTTAATATGTGTAGCATGTGCATTTATCACATGTGACTATTTCTGGACGGAGATGATGCAGTGTCAGTGTTTGGAAGGTAGCCACTTATATGAAAGAGAAAAGTGTGTGAATGCTGAGAGCCAAGAGAGGGAAGGGGAGGGAGGGTGGCTGACAGGAGGGGTGCTGCACAGTGAAGGCAAGGCTATTGTGAGACAAGTCCAAGAAAGAAAGAACCATACCCCAATTTGGCAATCCGTTCCTGTCTTTTTTTTTTCTTCTTCTTCTTTTTTTTTTTTTTGCCTTTTGACATGGCCTTCACCCCTGTGTGTTGGCCCTGATGGCCTGCAGTGTGTAGGGAGGAGGCAAGCTTGTTTCCCCCCTCCCCGCGCCTCCCTGCCCAGCCTCTGCCTCCGCCTTAGCCTCTCCTGAGAGCACATGACAGAGACCGTCGAGCGAAGCAACTAGCCTTCCTGAGTGAGCCAAATTCCCTTGCCTGCCAGAGACCGCCAAACCAGCTCTCTACTACCCCTTTCCACTGTCTGTTCCAGACAATTTACAATCAGCAGAGAGACAGACAAAATATTTACTAATCTTCACAGCTGAACTGTAAGAAGGAGGGGGGGGGTGGGTAGCTGGTGGTAAAAAAAAAAAAAAAAAAAAAAAAAAAAAGTATAGTATGAGTCTTGACAGCAAATTAGTGCCCTGCCGTGACACATGCGGTGGTGTGGTTCGACAGGTCCCCTCTTTTCCCATTTTTGTTATCATCCATGCTTGAATTATTCAGTGGCAGCCATTAGCATAACACCAGCCATTTTATATTTAGCTCTCCCTATGTTGACTGCGTCAACATTTCACTCCAAATATTCCGCTAACATCCCTGACAAGAGGGAAGAGGCAGCGGCTCAGAACCGAGCGTAATTAGTGACCAAGAAGAATGAAAAGATGATTTTTTTTTTTTTTTTTTTACCCCCCCGCCCCCCTTTCCTCTCTGTCTTTCGATTCTCAAATCAAAAGACTAATGTCTTTTCAGCTCCTAACAGGAAAAAAAGGGAAACAGTCCATAATTTTGATTAGCATGGCAAACTGGCAGATTCCAATGGCATTTGCCAAAAAGGAACTGCCACACATTTATAGATGTGCTGTAGCTATCACCCAGTCTCATTTGTCACTATTAACTGTAATATGAAAGATCCCTCATCTCATCTTGGAGGTCTAATTTGTTGGCTTGCAATGGGAGCAGACTGGAGCTTCAGTGATGAAAGAGCTCAATGCTCCTCTCCCTTACTGAGTGTGAAATTAAAATCTTTGCATAGCAGTTAAGGTTGATCTGTATGAGCCACTCTGCACTGACATTTGTAAAGTATATTTAATTGAATAGCATTTAATTTCTGGGTATGATATTTGCAGGGTCACGTAGGCATGCAATTATAGATGTGTGTGTGTGTGTGTGTGTGTGTGCGTGTCTGAAAGCATGCGCGACTCTATGTCCGCAATATGCTTGTGACTGGCATGTGATCCCATCTCTCCGCTGCGTTTTGTGCTCTCCTCATCCCCACCAGCTGTACACTTTGACCTCCCACTCATCTTTGATCCACTGTCAAAGAGCTCGCTCTCTGCCGTCGCTCAGCTTCACTCTGCAAACCTTCACTTCTTGCTCCAGATTTAGGCCTGGAGTCACTCAGTGTGAGCTTCTGACAGTCTGTTTGAGGCAGCTCCCTGGTTAAGCCCCCCCTCAGAAGAGAGAAGATCTATTTGTAATTCACTCCCGAACCAGAAAACCAGCTCGTACAGCCAAGGCCTCACAATATATGCAGTTTGTTAACTTAATTAAACCACAAAATGTTATGGAATCAGGGGAAATAAAGCTGTCACCTTCCCCCTATGCACACACACACACACACACACACACACACACACACACACACACCAACGCAGCTGGTTTGACAGACATGAAGCCCAAGCTGGTGATTTCATTTAAACCTTTTCATACAGTGTCATATGTTGTGTCTTAAAGTCAGTATTGATCAAATACATTTAGAGATTAGAACTTATTTTTTTTTATTGATTTTTGATTGAGAGCTTTCCTGTCTTCATCTATAAATCATAGCAAGTGTTTCTGACTTGAACGCATATATACAGTAAAATAATAAATAAGCTACGTTATTTATGCGCTATTTGAATGCAGCTCATAATTCATCACTCATGTTGACCATGTTGATTTTACATTAATCATAGTGAGATGAAATGAGCAGTCTGGCCCCAACAGAGGAGAAACACCGGGAGAGCGTTGTAGCCTAAACAGTGTTTTATCCTCTTCTCTCTGTTGGTAGCAGATAAAATAGTTTGTAGATTTATGGGAAACTGCACAATATACTGATACACAGGCCGGTGCAGCATCTGATGGCATGAAAATAAATGTTTTTTTAGGAAGCGTAAGAAACGTGTTCAGCTTTGACGACATTTTCAAGAGTCAAGACCCTTCAATCTCCAATGTAATTTACATCTAACTCAGTGTAACTCTTTAATTAATGATGATTGTTTTTCGGGCCCATTGTTCTTACTGTTTGATGTGTCAAAATGTCTTCTTGAAAATTGTCCAAGAGAAATATTGTGCTGCTCTCTGGTGTTTAGAAATGTATAAAACGCGGATAAACTAAAGAGACCTCAGTCAGCAAACCTGCCATTTGTGCGCTAACCGAATAAAAATCGCCTTTCTATCATAACTGCGGATGAACAATGCAATCACTGCCGTCCTCCTCTTCAGCGAGAGCTCGGCGGTGGCTCTTGTGCGGAGGCCTTTGTGCAGAGTCGGACAGCTTTGATACCCCAATGGTCTCACACTGATCCCTTGGTATATGAGCGGTATATTTCCCTTCTCCATGGAACAAGGCTAAGTTTTTCTGTCTTTCTTTGAACTTCTTGAATTTGATTTGCCGCACGCTCAATACTGGTGCAGGGCCTGCTTCTCACTCCCTCCCTTTACTTCCCCGCCGAATTAGCATAGGAACGTACCGCGTGCCGGATTCCTCACTTCCTTGCACCGACTCTGCAAGGTAAAAGTTTTGCGGAAAAGTAAACACCTTAAACTTTTTAACACCTGTGTCACGCCGTTACAGGCTTGTTTCCTCGGCGTCTGACACGGTGGAAAGTTCTTTGCTGCAGATTGTATGCAGCGCACATATTTGTGAATTGTAAAACAAACAGCACATGCAGCTTAATATTGACAGTCACATCCTGAATGTAGTCTGATGAAACCTTGCCTGTGCCGGAGATTGAGGGGATACGTGTCAGTGTTCCTCAGCCTGTGACACATGTCTTGTTGGGCCGGCAAAGCTCCTCTCTGCTCCCCCACCCCAGCCCCCACCGCCACCCACCCACCCACCCACCTACCTCACTTTATCTCACAGTGCGAGAGAGGAACATGCTCTCTTTCTATGCGCTCCACAGCCTCCTTGTTCTCTCCTCTCACTGTAACACTGCAGTATTTCAGCATACCAATAACTGGGACTGTGGGGGATCCTCTCCTCCTCACTGTGCTGCCAGCCACCCAGGTGTGACTACATGTCAGGGAACAGTCTCACTACGTCCACAATTACACTTTCCTCCTGACTTTGCTATGCCAGCCCCCTTCTTATTAATCCACGAGCCACAGAAACCTGCTGTTCAACATATATATACATTTGCTGTCATGAATTATGTACCTGCACTCACAGGTGCATCGACTGCTATGTGTACCTGCGCATTTAAGTGTATAATTTTATGCTGTAGAGATAACAGAGGTCTGGTTTATGCGAAGGGCTGGGGTATCGGGTGTAGGTGTGAAGGTGAGGACAGGTTTAATGGACAGAAGAGAATAGGTTTAAATGAGAATATTGGTGTCATTTACAGCTATGGCCCATTTACAGCCTGCCTCCTCGTTTGTGCTTCATGCCATATGTAATGTCTTTCCAGCATTTCTCGTGTCGTTTTCAACACACATGCGACACAAACGGCATCAAATCTATCCTCAGATTACCTGCTGACAAAGACATCATAAATAATGTTGTTTTTTTTTTTTTTTAAAGGGATCATTTCCTGATAGAGACCTGCATTTTTTTCCCCCCCTGTGGGCGTCATGTGTTTGACAGTAAGAAGAGTGTAATGCAACGTGTGCGCCGACACACACACACACACAAAAAAACACTCATCTCAGTCACAACAGAACGGCAAAGAAACGGAGATGAAATGAAATTATGACTTCATACAGACTATGATGGATTATCCCACTTGAGGGAAGCATGTATGTAAATGGCAGCCTCTGCATTTAGGAGAGTGGGCCTTGATATCTGCGACTATACGAGGGCGGGTAACCTTGATTAATTGGATGGTACGAATTTAAAACACACATACAGAGAGAGAGAGAGAGAGAGAGAGAGAGAGAGCTACTGTTTTGTATTAATGAATTCAATTATTATTACACTGAGCCCATGTGTAAACCCTAAAAAGGGCAAACAAAACAAACTGATTAGATGATGATTAGATGTTAAACGGTATAAGAAAATCTGTGCAAACAACTGTTTTTAACTACCGTACACAGCTCTGTGACTGTCTCTTTCAGGCACTCCAACGGGGTTTTAAATGGTTTATTTAACTTGAGTAGGAGTTATCTTAACCCGGGAAAAGGAACAATTCAGTTGATCTAAACAAAACCACCAAATTGTGGAGATATTGTTCACTGGACAGCGACAATGTACTAATATACTAATGTTTAATGTATAGTACTTTGTGACAGACTTCACCATTTTACACGAACCGGAAATAAAATGTGTTTTTACTGACACTTCTGAGAATTTGGACACTTTTCCAGTGTGAGCAGGCTACATATTCAAAGCCTGCGTCTTAGTCCGTCAATACTGAACTGTGTTTGACCCGCGCTGCCTGTGCAAGCCCCTCCTCTTCTACCCACAGTGCATTTCTGGCCAGAGTGGCTGTCGAATTTCAAACTGTGAGTGTCACAGGCCAGCCGAGCACTGCAGGTCAGGGCGATAGGTCATAATAACTGTTTAAGATTTGCAGTGTGGAGTGAGTACGGGTTTATTTGAACACAAAATGGGTGCAGAAATTAGTTTTTTGGGGGCGGCTCTGCACTCAACTGGTCGTGTGCCCAAATATAGGCCACACGGTACCACAAGGATTTGATCTGCTGCTGGTGAAACATTAAAAAACACTCTTCATTTAGGTTAATTTTTTACCAGGAGAACTGGTGTGTGTTGCTCAGCTTGTGGTGTTCAGCTTCATCTGTGATGCTGGGAAGTCCCCTCGGAGCTGGAGCAGGTAGGCATTTACTGACCTGCTCAAGGGTGGGTGCTTGTTGAGACGTGCAGAACTGAAGGGTGGTCCTCCTTACTCACTACTTCTCCATCGGGATGCCCACACCATAATTTATGAGAAAGATACAGAAGAGAGTAAGAGGTAAAAAAAAAAAACAATAGGTGGAGGTTAAAATGCAAATGAGGGCACAGAGATCGCAGACATGAAGGTAAATAAAGGAGGCATGGAGAGGAGGGGTTGGCTGCTGGGGGAGGAGGAGGAAGGAGGCGAGGTGGTGATGGTTGGTAGGGCGTCTGACATCGCCCCCACGGTCATAACAGCAAGGTCTGCATATGGGAGCAGCTGCTGTGCCCTCTGCTTCCTCCCTGGAAAATATGGCCGGAATATTAATTGCGCTGCTAATTCTGCTTATCGCAGCTTTTTCGTGACGCTCAGAAGGTCCAGTGAGCCCCCGTTACGTTTGCCTGTTAGCGATGATGACTGTCTCGCCCAAGCGTGGCTTAGACTTACCTTGGAAAATCAAAGCTTTATCTCTGGAATCAGGATACTTTATTGGAGCAGACAGCAACAAAAAGATCAGCTTGTTGGAAGATTTAACAGTTTGTTTCTCCTCTGTGAGGAAAAATCGTTTTAAAATAATAATAATAATAATAATGAAAAAAGGATTCCCATCACATTACTTTGATGCAATCAGTTTCAGTTCCTACCTTTGGCATCACCTCCGTTTCTGTCTCACGTTGTCAGCTCGTCGTCTGACATGAGACCAGCTTGATTGGCTGCGATCTGCTTAAACAGGAGTCGGGCTAATTTGAAGTAAACTCTGCACAAGTGGCTGAGTCGTTGTTTTGTGACCCTGTTTGTGTTGGATGAGCACACCGTGCTCCTCTTGGGAGAAGCCTACAGGCATCCCACAGATCTGACACGCTGCTCCGCACGCTCAGAAAGAAAGAGAGAGGAAGGGAAGAAAAAAAAAGAAAAAGAAAATACAGTTCCTCAAGAATCCTGGCTGAATACATTACAGAGAAATAAAAACTTTATGAAGTTTTTTTTTTCTTTTTACCAAATCTGGGGTCAAAATAAGAAAAGATGAAACACGTAATATACTTCAGAGCAACCAATAATTGTAAATTGTAGCCGTTTTGTGAGAGAACTACACAGCAGCATTTTGTTATCTCCCCTTCTTAGCAACAACTCTGCAATTTATCTTTGGAATATCAGAAAATATTCAGGACCTTTGTGAGCGTATACATTAGGGCCTGCAGGGATCTTTGGGCTCCCTCCCCCCTTGTACCAGTGAAGCACCTCAGTGCATCAGCACCTCAGCACACAGCGGGACCTCTCAGATGACAGAAGGAGCTGAAATGTCAAAAGAAGGATAGAAGGAGAGGTGCTGGCGAAGATAGAGGGGATCGGAGAGGTGGTGGGGACCCTTGGGATCCCGGTTTGGGGTGGTATATACACAGGGAGGGGCCCCGAGAGGTCAGAATCATTGCGTACTAGTTTAATCTGATAGGAGTTCATCCATGCAGAGGAGCTGGAGAACCATGCAGAGAAGCAACAGTGATATGCACAAATTATCCACCGGTGAGAGAAGACAGACAGGGGGAAAATATATGGACGTGTGTGTGGAATGTAGATGATTTGTGACAGAGGAGGCAAGACGGAGAAAGGAGGCATCACGCTGCGCTTTGAAAACACGACAGCTGGAGTCATGCACAGGCAAATGTGTATGGCACATCTCGGTTGCTTAACAAATCTACTTATTGGATGTATAGCTCGGCATGTGACGGAAACGGGAAGAGAGGAGGAAGAGGCACCACGACAGGCAGGGACAAAGTAGTCCGTCATTTGTGATCGATACAGGTGAACACGCAGTTCCCCCACCCCCCCCTCCTTCCTCAACCCTCGCCAAACAGCGAGGGTCACCCCTACTTTCCTCTCTGCTTCCGCTTCACTGCATCCCCTCGTCATGCACTGTAATTAAAACCACAGGTGGGACCCGTAACACTGCCTGGCTGCTCCCAGCGTGCAACAGGCACCATCTGGTTCACAGGAGGGGCGTTTTTTTTTTTTTTTTTTTTTTTTTTTATCCAAACAGCCAGGGGTTAAAACATCAAAGGCTTGGATCTTTGATCGGACCTCAGCGGGGTCGAGAGCAGAGGGAATAATATCCACTGTCTTTTGAATCATTCTGCAACATAAAGCGTGAAATGGGAACGCGAGCTCGAGCTTGCCAGGTCAGGTCAGCTACCCGCCATCCCTACGGGGACCTTTCTGTCGTCACCTATACCTCCTTTTCCTGGCATCATGTCCCTCCTAAAATATCTGCCTGCTAACCTGTTAGAGAGTATTCTCCAAAGACCCCCATAGTGCTGATTACTTTTGCTCCGGTGCATGCTTCGCCGAGGCGAACATGCTCACTACTCCTTGAAACATGGCAAGAAGTCATAATAAAACATGCAGTGTCTAGGTCACGGCACATCACAGGGCTTAGAATGATGAAATCTCTGGCGTATTTGTATGTTTTGCAGTGTTTGTTTTTCGGAGCCTCCCCCAGTTTTTTCCAGCGCCTGTGAAATTTAATATTCATTTTTTTTTCTGTAAGGTAAGACTGCATGGTAAGCTGTTGTTAAAAGAATTTTGCTTGGCAAGTGGGGGGGAAAAAAATGTCTTTGGAATCAATATCTGAAATGAAAAGTTATGAGGAAGACAAAATCATCTCTCAAAGCCCTCGCTCTCCCTGCCAGTGTAATAGAGCCTTTAAACAAAGCATTATGCAGCTGTCCCTAGACGCAAGATGACAGACCGGTTTTGAATTATTTTCACTGACAGGAAAGTGTTACGGCACAGGATGGAAAAGCTCATTTGAGATCAGCACAGAGAAGGACAGAGTTTTACCTGGGGCGTTGGCAGATTGCAGATGTCTGCCTCTGTTCACTCCACTATGCATGTGGCAAGCGCCATTCATGGAAAAGCCCCCCTGGTGGTGAAATTCACTTAAAGTTCGGTCTCTGAGGAACAATAAAGACCCCAAACAGCGTGCCTAAATTTAAGCTAGCATGAAATTCCCCCTCTGCTCCTGGGTGGCTGGTTTGCTTCCTCTCACCCCCCCCCCCCCCCCCCTTTCAGTGATGTGACACGTTTCAGATGTCGCTACGCAATTTGTATTTGCATGTTAGTTTTATGTACTGGGAAGGTTTTAGAGCAACAAAAACACCAGCTACGGTGTGTGTGTGTGTGTGTGAGTGTGAGAGAGTTAACTGAACGTGTCCACAGCATCTGTTGTAAAAGAAAAAAAAAAGGGACCTAATAGAGGTGGGTTTAGAGCTGACTAGAAACAAGGCTAGCAATGGTGCATTATATGGCACGCTGAAGTTTTACGGCTGTGAGTGATTGGAATTAGTGATTGAAAAGACTCGGTCAATGGCTTGTGATACATCTTAACAACAGTGTAATAAAGCATTAGGTGTGGTAATAGCGTGAATGCCAATTTAAACTAATTGTTTTTAAGCATCAATATAAACATTTGACATTATTAGCAACCGTAACTAGGCACAGCAGGCTAGTAAAGCTTTGGCTAGGGCATATAAAGAGTTTAGATTTTTTTTTTTTTTTTTTTTTTTAACCTCACCATACTGCAAAAATACAAACGCAAAGATGTAAGGACTTGATTAAACACTGTGAACAATGCCTGTGGATTTTACGGTAAAAAACTGTCAAAACATGACAGTAAAAGACCGTAAAATAGGCCATGATGTATGACAGTGTTCTAATGTATACAGAAGTCTTTTCATGGTTTGGCAGTTTTTCCACTGTAAAATCTACAGACATTTTGAAATATGGACTAAAACACCATTCTTACACCTGAAATTAACAGTACAGATGTCCTTTTACTGTAGTACAGTAAGGTTATACCGTATTTATTACAGTAAAATTCTGGCAACCGCAGCTGCCAGTTTTTTACCGTAAAAAAACGGTTTCTTTTTTTTTTATAGTGCACAGTGTGTTTACGTGCTCTAACGTAAGCTGCAAACATTAGCATGTCTGAATACATACAGTAGTAATCCAGTGTTACATCAGAGGGGAAGGTTCATTCCATAATCCATTATTGTGCGAGGTTACAGATTATGTAAAAAAAAAAAAAAAAAAATGACACTCATGAATCAACACTCCAATATCCTGGATGCTACAATTTCAAATGTAGGCTAACATTAGAGGCTCTGTCCTGCTCATTATTGGATTTGGGAATGTTTGTGCTCTGCCAACATCAGCCAAATACATTTTTTCAAGGCAGCTTTACATTTACCAAACATGTTAATCTCCTTCACCGAGCCCCCCTGGGGTCAGCTGAGGGAAAGAAAGAGCCAAGTGCAAATCTGCACTCACGGTACGGTTTATAAACCGTGCCCGTAGTTTTGCAATCCATGCCCAAGGATTTGTAAACCGTGCGTATGGATTTGCCCATGGGCATACTGGGATAGTAGCCAGCAGCACTAGGCCTATAAAGGCTATATGCCAGAAGATATACATTACAATATAATAAACAAGCTTAGTCATAGACATTTAATACCCACATGCTTTTTATATCTATATCTGACATAACATATCATTTATACATCAGCCCAGTGTGCCTGTATGTATTATAAATTTGTACACATGGATTATGAATCTGAGGTCACAGTGTTTTATTTTATTTTATTTACACATTTTTTTGAGGAAATAGGAAAAACATCAACCAAGCACGAGTCCAGCATAGACCAGCATCATTTATAAGCTGGTCTATGCTGGTCTTTCAGGCAGGGCAGCTAGCTGAAAATGATAAAATCTTCATGTGAACAAAATCGTTTGTTACCAACACGAACGGAGAAGTGTTTTTGTCAACCTCTTTCAGCTTAGCAACAGTAACTAAGGTGGGGGTGGGGTGGGGTGTAGTGAACAGTAACAGTAGCAAAAGTTTGTGTTAAATTATCTCCGAGCAAAGAGCCCTACGTTTCCAAAGGCAGTGTTCTTGTTAATATGTAAGTGCAACACTGTATGGAAGTTGCAATTCAGCCTAAGGATTTTTGAATTATAGAACGCGTGATACACCTGTGGGAAATCTGTGGAAATTATTTAGAAATGGCGAGCCTTTTCTGACTCAAAGAGCACTCAGACAGAGCATATATGGCGAGAGAGAGAGAGAGAGAGGGGGGGGGGGCACTATTACTTTTGATGTGATCACTGACCTTGATCCAGATCTCTTTGTGGAGTGGAGCCCATTCTCTCTCTGGTATTTCAGGGGAAGAGTAAAAGTGACGTATTCAGCAGCACACCGTCCATTAAGACCGTGCACAGCAGGGGTATTTTTATCAAAATGCAGCGCTTATTGGCAGATTGAGATTCATGTCTCGTTGTTCAGATATGATAACCCACGCTACTTGGCCTTCAATTCACATCTCTTTTTTTTGCTTCTCAATTCACCCTCTCCTCTCTCTCTCTCTATCTTCACTTGTCCCCCCCCCCTCCACACTTTCACTCTCACTCCATCACCCATCTGTTCTTTACCCCGTGTGTCATACAGTATCTCTTTGCCCCCCCTGCTACCTACCCGCTCCTCCACCCTCATCTCTAGCTATTCTCCTGCTCCTCTCTTCACTCTCCACCATTTCTTCACCTCTCCGTCTGTGCCCAGCGAGAAACTGTTGGAACTGGCAGCTCCAGAATTCTGATCAGCCACTTTGTGGTCTAAGAAGGCTTGCAAAACTGCCTTTCCGATTAATCAATAGTTCCATTGGCTGCGGTTAACACCTGTAACCTCTGCATTACATGGAAGGAAATTTTCAGTCCTGGAGCAGAATAGCAAACATCTAACTTATCCTGGCTAGAGTCTAATCCTGCTTGTTGCAAAACATTTTACCCACTGAGCAGATAAGTTCTCCAGGATTAGAAACATGGAGATCTCTTATATATATATATATATATATATATATATATATATATATATATATATTTTCCCCGTCTTTCATTTATTTTGAGATTGAGAGTGAAGGGCTGAGTGAGTGAAGGAGTGAGTGAGAGTGAGTAAACGCTGATCAAAAAAAGCTTACCTGTGGGCTGTTTTTGTATCCGCTCCAGCTCCGCGGTTGCCATATGGATGCGTAAGGAAAGTGAGGTACACTTAGATGCTGCGATAGAGGTAAATGAAATTCATACTGCAGTATCTAGGTCATTTGTAAGGCCCAAAGCAACATCTCCTTCCCTGCCTGCCTGCCTTTTCCGCGTGTTGCTCGAGTCTGTGGAACATCAAGGAGATGAAAACACTCCACATCCTGTATATGCAACAGCTCACACACAAGAATTGTGTGCTGCAAGCATGCCAACATGGCCCTCAGAGTTTCTTTTGAAAGCTAGGTAGCTAGAGTGAGTTATTATTGTATCAATAAAAGCACATCATTTGTTGCAATGATATGCAAAACTAAATCAGTGGAAGCTAGAGCTCTGCTGATGAAGAGTCGTTTGTCTGATTAAATCATTGAATTCACTAAAACTATTTCAGTTATTTGCTTGCAAGACATATTTTTAGTCGACAACATCGTTACTGAAATATGCACACTCTAAAAGACACAATAACTACCTGTTGATTTTAACCTACATTAACCGTTTTTTTGGGCCACCTACAGGCAGTGGAAACATGCTGGGAAGACAGCACACATCATGTCATCCCCTTGTAAAGTTGGTACACGGAACATTCTAGCCAACAGTAGCCACATCCAGCAGTTACAGAGCCACGTCTGTGTTCATTTGGAGCCATGTTTCTGTCCACTTGACAAATGTAAAGCCAATAGTGACTCTCCTTTTAACTTTGTTTTGATCTTCACCAATTCCTGAGTAAGCGGGACACTTTGGCTGTTAAATGCAAGCTGTGTTCACCAGCTGGTCACTAACTTTGTCCAACTCAAAACATCACTTACGAGAAGCTTTAGGAGTGAACCAAATAAGTTATGGGCCGTAAAACTGGGATAATTAGTAAAGGACTGGGAGTGACACCTTTCATATATGCAGTTGTGTGTTAGCTTGTTAACAGAAAGAAACACCTATTTAAATGAATTCAAAGCTGGAAACCATATTTTATTTATTATTATTATTATTGATTTGAGTGACTGAAATGTGTTAAAATGAAAGCCAACATGCAAGTGCCAGAAGGTTCAGTGCAGTTCCTCAAATGGCCACTTGAAGCTAGCTCCAAGAGTAAGTCAATCTCCCCATAAGTCCCCATGTTAAAATGCTTAAGTTAATATAGCTGAAATAAACATGTTTACAGCCTGGTACTAAAAACCGTTTTGTCTTTAGAGCTAAATCCCCCTTTTGTGACAACTGTTTGGGGGGGGTTATGCAAAGTTATGCATAATTAAGGATGTGGCCACTTTGACTGACAGATGCTGTGTTCTACCAGTCAGTCACTGCTAAGCTGGCCCGAGCCAGCACCCTCTGCTTCATAATGACTACGGGTGACCTCACATACACTATGTCCATATTTTATACAGCATATTGACACTATACATGTTTCCATCGACTACCTTTATTCAAATATATTCAAAATGCTGAGACACATAATCACCTCTGGTATATCCTGGAATTTCATTGCTGATTCCCACCTATGACATTTCGTTTTCTTTTTTTTTTAATAAATGAATTTCTCTCTTCAACATGAACTCCCTTTGGTGTTTTTTTTTATTTTTTATCAGGCTCTATGTGATAGGCAGGGAGTAAAGAGACACATTCAAACAATTGGATGGAATCGAACCTCCTGAAACAATGTTTAGATGACAAGAAGATCACAGAGTTGCTGGGTAAGTTTGTTTAGGAGCCTTCTGTTGAAACCTCAAAGATGTGCCAGCTCACAGTGTGATGTTGTTAAAGTAACAGCTTGCACAATGTAACTTTTATTTCACAGCCTGTTTATGGTTTTGAATATATATATTTTGGTTTTCTTTGTGGATAACTGGCCAAGATATTTCAGTTACACCTGTGCAGTGTGAAACAATTTTCAATAGAAACGTGGTTGTTGGCATTTGCTAATAGTGAAGTCCAGTCTACAAACAGTACAGTACAGTCTTCTTTACGAGCTCAATAGACCAGCACGCACTGCAGCCACACAACATGTTATGCCATTTTTAACATGACATGTAAATCTTTGCTGGATTCAACAAGTCTAGGCAACTTTCTTTTTTTTTTTTTTTTTAATGAAAAGCATATTCTTGGAAAGTTGTAAGTAAATTGATGCGTACAATGGAAAACTAAATTACGGCACTTCATCATAAAGATGCACACAAGCTTATGATATACAGTGTGAGTGAATCTGGGGGTGGAATTCAGTGGCATAAACATTGTGGCTCTCATCCATTTAACTGCATCCTGGCTGTTTTCACTGCTCGTAGATCACTGTTGCCTTTCTTCGTAGCTCCTCAGCTACTCTGTCTGGATGAATTCCTGCCAGATTAAGTAGGGTTTCGCAACTCTACCCCCACATCTTCCTCCTCAGCATCGCTCCTCCCTGCCTATGCACCCATGTGCCCCCCCCACCACGTCCACACACTCTCCATCCATCCCTCTATACGTGAATCTCCAGATCCCAGGAGTATATACACCCTGCCACCTCCTTCACACATCACTCAGCGCTGACCCTCACACGCTCGCAGCCCCCGTCGCTCATAAATACACACAAACATGCTCCATACAAAAACAGACCATGAAGTTGGCTTCGCGGAGCTCCTGGTGCACATCTCAGCATCACACCTCAGCAGCATTTAGTCCTTGGTTGGTTGATTACGACGCTGTGAGGTTCGCCTTTGATGAAGGACGTAAAATGATCAGCATGGAGCTCACAATTCCACATTGCGTGCGTTCTACTATAACGCATTAATTATGTTAAACAGCACAAGCAGTCACACTGGGGACTGAAGGTTTGCACCATGTTTTTTTTTTTTTTTGTATCATGCCCTTTGCAGTGACTTTATTCCTACAGAGACATTTCCCCGCCTCTTGATGTTATTTTTATTAGCATTCAGTAAATAATGCAACACTGGAAAAAAAAAAAAAAAATCACAACCAAACTTACTTCACAGTGTTTTTCATTTCCCAAACATACTTGACAATAGCTCAGTATCAGGTAACTCAGTGTGGGAAGCAGATTTCCAGCCCAGACAGAGATGGTAGCTAGAAATAAAAACAGATTGTGGCAGTTGACAGGTGGAATGAAAAGTGGGTAGTTTCCTTGATGTCGAAAAGGCTCAGAAGCACTCAGATCAAAGTTCCAAGTGACTTTTAATATTTATCCAAGAAAAATATTTCTGAAAACATCAGTAGTTGTTTTTCTTCTTTCACTTGAACTGTTTACTTTGCAAAAAGGCCAAAAAAAAAATATGTGGCATAATTTTAATCAGTGTAGTGGTTCTTCTGAACAACCCAGTCAGAGGAGTGTCTAACCGTCCCACTTAAGTGTTTAGAAATGATCTTTTTAAATAATGTGAAAAATGGGCTGCTTCTTGAGCTTCTTCTGTGTGAGTTTTATATATATATGTATATACACACACATCTCACTCATAAAAATCACTCGTCTTCGTTCAAGTTGACCAGGAAACAACGTGAATTCAGAACATAGAGAAGATGGAGATGAGCTAAAATCATTCGGACAGTTTATTGACTTTCTGGAGTTCGATTATGGCTGCGGTGGGGGTTGGGACGGCTGGTGAGCTTCAAGTGAAACTTCATAGCATTTACATTTCTCCCTCATTAGTTACATATTTTACCCAAACCTTGAGAATTAATTATCGGGGCCCTGCTGCCAACTAAATCTCATTGATTTTCTCCCTTTTCTCTGAAATGATATAAATTATATCACTCAAGCATAATGCAGGGGCATACAAGTCTCGGCAGACACGGATTCACAATGCATATTTTAGAGGAAGAGGTGATTTTGTGTGTGTGTGTGTGTGGATTGTGTGTGAGAGAGGGAGATCGATAGTTTTGTTTGTCTGCGGTTTCGTTTCTGAAACTATAAAAGAGAGAGATGAGATGCTTCTGGAACAGATGCCTAATGTTTTAACAGTAGAAAATATGATCGCCATCAGTTTGAATCAATTGATGATCCATCTATAATCAGTGCCAAAAAGGGAGAAAAAAATATCGTGGTTAATGTTATTCTGGAGTATTCTGTAGTAGAATGCAAACGAGGAGTGTAAAGAAGAGATATTTTGATGTACTAATATGACAGGTTTGCCTGTCAATATTTCAAATTGAAGTGCAATATTTGGGATTTTATTCCCAGCCCTTGCGGTGTATTCTTCTCTTGTTTTTTCTCCTTCCCTCACTGCTTTCCATTTCAAGTCGCAGGTGATATTCCCTCGTTCCCTGTTGGATTGTCATCAACTGTCATCAACGGCAGCGGACCTTGAACCAGATACAAGATGAGGGATTTCTCTGCCCTGCGTAAGTGTGTGCGTGGCAGCCAGACTGAGAATGAGTCTGGGCCGAGGAAGGGAAACACAGAGTGCCGTGTCTAAGGCCTATCAGGAGACCTCCGATAGCCAGCGCACCGTGTCTTAAACCTCTACCCTAGTGTCATCTCCCCTCATGTTCCCCACACACAGACTGGCCCAAAGAGTAGCGTATAGAGAGTCGAGAAGCAGATGGTGGGTTACAGAACATGCGCTTTATGCTTCATCTGAAACAGTGTTTTTCCTCAGCTGCCCCTCATTTTTATTTTAGATTTACCAAGGTTTCAGCAACTTCTGCAGTTGGTTACTATTGGCAGAAAAGTCATTCAGCCTATTTAAGATTCACGAGGCCAGACTCATCTGCTCAACGTTATTTTATCAACTTGACACTTAAGAAATAGTTTTACGAGAATTACTCAGTTGTCAGAAAATGATGCATTTCTTCTGCTATTAGTCCTAACTGTAAAATATAGTAGGGTAGGGTCCGAGCCTAACAATGTTTGGGTCAGGTTTGTCCGTCATTTGTTTCAGCCTACCGTCCACAGGACAAAGAACATAAAAAAAAACAACTCATCTTAACTCTTCACGTCATCCTAAAGCCACACGTGATATAGATATATCACAAACAAATCATACTCCAAGAACAGGTTGTAAGACCAAAGGATATAAATGTATTTCACGCAAAGAAAATAGTTTATTCCAGCAAACTAAACAAAGTCCAGTTTGGGTTGGAAAACCAGCAGCACAAACTAAAACACCACAAATCACCAGATTTCCGGGCGGTTCATTAGATCTCTCTGACCCCAAACATACAGCGTCGGTGAAAAATGTTTGGCTTTTTTGGTGAACTTACTGGTGAATTATCAGCGGTGTAGCCAATTGAATTTAGAGGTCACATGATTGGTTAAACAGCGATCGCCTGCAGCGTTTCAACAGACCTTTTTCACAGTGACTTATTTCACATGAAATAGTCGGGTCAGTGATACTAATTAAGCTTCAGTTCCATGTACTGCAGCACAGACTCTCCGGTGAGGCCAACATGCACCACAGCAGCACCCTGACTCTGTTTGACCTGAATGGAACGGAACCTTAATTAGTATCATTGGCAACGCCTGTGTTTACCGTGCTATTTCATGTCAACATGGCTGCTGTGAAAAAGGTCTATTGATTGTGGCGTAAACACACCCGACTGCTGCCAAAACCTTCAGCAAACTTGGGCGACTACTGGAAGAAAAGTAAGTACCAATCCATACTGCTGAGTGTCATTGAACTCTACAAGAATTGCCATTGGGAGAAGAGGAAACCCCCCTCCAATGTAATCACAATGAAGTATGTAAAGCTGCAGCGTGACCTCTCAGGCAAAAGTATGAGGTGGCGTTCACTGTCCTGAAGGCGGTGACAAGAAGTCTTGGATGTGTTCATCAGTGTCGGTGTTTTCGCTGCACCTTCCAGCCTCTGTCTACGCTCAGCCTGCTCCCCGAGCGCTGCACAGCTGTGGGTGTCGATGGTGACAGGTCAGCTAATTAGAGCAGTGCTGTGTCTGTCTGAGGCTGCGACAGGAAGCTGCCGGGCACATGACTCCGCGCGCGCTCATCCTGGCCTCTGGCTCCACTTAGGCGACCGTTCGTGGACACACTGATGCATGCAGAAATGTTCTGACATGTAGGTGTTAACCGTGCGTTAAATACAGTGGTCATTAAAAGCCGTGACTTGTTTTTTTCCTTATGCTACAGGAGGGTAGATTTGTGATTTTGTTTTTCTCAGTGTGAGCTGAAAATTCATGACATTTTTGGACTTTTTTTTAAAAGTTTGCCATAGAAGGAAAAAAAATCGTAGTAATCTGTATTTGGGTTTAAAATTAGATTCAAGTGAATTTTTTTTCTGGATTGAAACGTTCCAAAGATAAATGATGAGGCAGAAAACATTTACATCATAATGAAAATATCGCCTAAATTAAACAACAAAAAAAAAAAAAAAATAAAACAATAAGCTGTTTAAAAAGTCAAACATGTTATAGCAGTTGCAGAACTTACAAAGCTCAGCGCTGACCTTGAAGGTTTATTCATAGTAAATCATTTGTATCCCGGACAACCGTTAGCCAGCTTGACCTTCAGCAACACAGCGTCACCAAGACAACCACCACCACTTCCATCATTCCCAGCTTGTCTGACCTCCCCGAGCTATGACGTATGCTTCGTCATAACCTGACGCCTCCCCGTGACAGACAGTTTGACCCTTCGCCCCAAAGCAACTGTAGAAGCAGATGGAAGCACACACACACACACACACACACACACACACACACAGCAACACATGTAAATGCTCACACGATTGCATCTTCAACTCCAGAGGCAAACTGAATGTGGACATCTAGAAGATGCGCCCATCTTCTATGATAACAGGACACGACTCGACTATCAGACCTTCACAAGCTTCATTTGGTGTGAACTATCGCTTTAATATTGTCAAGTATGCCACTGAACGTAGACCATTTGACAGTGGTGTGTCTATATTGCTGCAGTATCCAGCGCTTTCTGAGTTGTTGCCAAGGGAGGTCTTAGAGGTGAGCTTCCTTTCTCTTGGATAAATTGCTTATTTTTCCTCTTCCTTCCTCCATGAACTGGACCTTTTGCCCCGGTCGGCCCTTTGGTGGCTTCGGAGTCATCTACTTTTATTGCAGTTAATGCACCAAGGTACAAAACAGCAGTGATGCACGGGGAGTTTCTAGTCCTGGCACCCAAACGTAAGTGCCAATCAATTTTTAATCACAGCTGAATCAATAGTAGCAGGTTATTTTTGAATAAGAAGAAGAACTGATGGAAAAAAATGGAGGGCAAATATAAAATCTGATCTGATTGTATTGTCTTTAACTGAATTTGGTCAGCGGTTATCTGCATACTCCAGACACCTGATCTCCAGTCTGCTGCTGCTGTGGTTCCTGGCAGCGGCACAAGCCGGGGTCATATACCAAACAATGCAAAAACACATTTAATGGCCACCTTATGTGAAATATTTAAATATTCATTTGTGCATTTTTATTTGATATATGCTGCAGCAATAAAGTGAGATTAAAAGGCCCATTTGAGAGTTTTTTTTTTTCACTTGTGCTTAATGGATTGGGGAACTTTTATGACCTACACTTTGTCCCTGTTGTAGTAATAGCGATGTTGCCCATTTTCTATTCCCCAGTTCATAAAAATCATACTTGAATGCTTAACAGAGTAAATCCTGAACAGGCTGGAAGCCTGATTGCGTAAATCAAAAACATGCATGTCAGAACACACCTAACGTCATGAGATAAATACACAACATCTGCGTGAAAATGCTCTACACTTTTCAAACCCAGACGGTCATGTGTCGGTAAATCTGTGTTAACACAAAAGAAACGAAAAAAAAACAAAACAAAAAAAAAAACCACACTGCGTTCCTGCCGACAAAAGGTGCGGGGTGTTGATATACGACTGCACATCCCGAAAGAGACGTGATCAACAATTTGTCTCGCATGCAAATATGTAAATGATAAGGCTGCATCTAAGTGGCTGTGAAAAAAAAAAACACTGCAATAAATGAGTGGCATATGGTTCCAGTCGTCTCTTTGTTGGCAATTCCTATACACAAGGCAATATATATAGGTGGAACTGCAGAGGCAGCAGAAACCTTAACTGGAGCCTTCTGCTGTCTTCCTGTAATGACAAAATGAAGTTTTGAGTTTGGAAGTTTTGCCCCAGTGTGTGTTTTTTATTTGACAGAAGAAAAAAAAAAAAGATAAAGAAACAATATTTCAAAAATGATTGCATACTCTGTAAATAGTCATAATCTGTGTTTGTCATGCTGCAGCACGCTATTCAGCGTCTAATATTAAATTAATGTAATCCTTATTTTGTTTGTCTCCTAAAGTGTACTAAGCTCCATTATTGCTGTATCTCGATCATAACCTGAGAGGCTGCAGCCTGCTGAGTGCCAAGATGTAAAAAGCTGTCCGATGAGTCTCTACGATATGCAAAGCTCCCCTGTTAATAATTCATGTCTGAGTTTACAAATGGCACTGTTGCGCAGAGACGAATCAGTCGAGTCGTTGAAATGCTGTTTGGAGGAGATGAAAGTTTAATTCCTGTCCTAGATTACTCCTCCTCATATCTAAGCAGGCCCATTATTTTGCCTCCACCAACGTTTTCCCACCCGCTGTAATGGGAAATGAAGGGAGACGTAGGCTGCAGTGGTGGGACACGGCCGGTTATGTACTCACCGAGGATCCTCCCTGATAGGTGACAGCTGGGGCGGCTATTTGCATCACTGTTTGAGGGAGCATCCTGTTAGGCCACAAGCTGCTGCTGGAGAGAAAACAGGGCCAGTACTGTATATTTTGCATGTTAATATGTGCATGTGGCACTATTGTATGTGACCATGGGGAGAGGTAAAGAGAAAGACTGAGTGGGAGACAGGTGAAAAAGGAAATTTGTTGGAGGAACAGCGAGGCCAAGCAGAAATACAGTGGGAAGATCACTGTGCTGTGTTTACTCGCCAAGTTGCAACTAACTACACTGCACTGTTTGTACACCTGTCAGGGTTTCTGCACATATACATCAAGAGAGCTACATTTATCACTCAAAATCTAAAATAGAAAATAAAATTGCCGCTTTCAGGCTCCATCAGCTGTAGGGAGCTAGCTCAAATAAGCTAATGTTAGCTTCATGGATCAGTTGCTGACCGTACCTGGCTGAGATTTTAAAGTTTTAAAACAAGAATCTTGTGGAAGGTGTCTTAAACACGTGTTGGACGGACTGAACTTGAAAGATTAACACACGTAGGCCGAGTATCGCAAAATAAAGAAAGAGCATACGTTTTTCAAATAGTATTTTTTTTCATCTCTTACCATTACAAGAATAAAAGCACTTTGGATGAGGATAAATGCTTTTCATTAAAGTGTCTTTACCTCAAATGTTGAGTGTTCGCTTGTGTTTTCCCTAAATCCAATACAGGACAAAGCAAACTAACTCTGTCTCCTAGACATGATGCTTTTATATTACTAAATTGTTTTCATAATTATGTTCACATATATATACATATAACATTTTTAAACATTTACTCATTAGAACTTAAATTAAAATGTTTGAATTAGCTTCTTACCTTGAATAGCTTTGGGTTCTGGCTGTTGGACAGACAAAAAAAAAAAAAAAAAAAGGCATTTCAAGATGTCACCATGTGATGCTCATTTTACAGGATTTTCTAACTAATCACGAAAAACAATCAGCATGATAGTTTGAATCTGAATCAATTATAGAAACAATCTTTAGTTGCAGCTCTACTTATCTGCTCCCCAGCTAAGCCATTTTTGCTTAAGTACTAAAAAGCTCTGTTTGGCATTACACACATCACCCAAACCTTGGAGAGATCTCGGTGCCTCTGCGTGGGCTCCTGTAGATCAGTATGCAGCCTTGGTAAGTGAGGAAACGTTGTCAAAGGCTTTGAAAAGCTCTTTGATAAACGCTGAGGGCCACCACCCCAACTCTCTCTATATCTACCTACCTCTTGATTCCCCCTCTCTCTCTCTCTCTCTCTCTCAGCTTGCAGACCTAGAGAACGTCACGTCATCAGACGCAAACAAAGTTATGTTCGAATCGTTTCTTTGCCTCCTGGTCTGAGGTCAAAACATTTCTTGTGTTTCAGATAAGAGAGCATGAGGTGAATCAAAGCACTTGCAACCCCCCCTGAATTGACCAGTTTTCTTCCTACAACTCTCTGATACTGAATATTACTGAACATACTGTGTGTGTGTGCGCACTGAGACGCACACACACACACACACACACACACACACACACACACACGCCTCACGACTACTTGAAACAGTGTTAAAGTGAAACTTTAGAGCAAATATGAGGCAGTACTTCACACATCGAAGTGCTACTGAATACACACATACAAGCTTGGCTGCACAGGCACATGCACACTCACACCCTCTCGCTGTAACGCAAATGGGATCTAATTTGGTAGTTCATCTAGATTGGGGGGTTTTAGTGTCAGATGACACTAAAAACAACAACTTGTTCATCATGTATATCATAAGTGACGCACCATTAACACATGAGTATATTCTTAGTCTGATTTCATGCTTCATGCTTCATGTAATTCCTGTCTGTGCCAACTGATAGCACGTCCAGCAACTGATTAAACTGAACACGATGGGCGGTATATAAAAAAAAAAAAACAACAACCACAATCTAAGATTATGTAATACTAATGAAATAATCAATACATAAATAATACATATTGTACCAATATTTTATTATGCCATCGCTAGAAGTACAGTATGTTTACACTTACACATATTAATATAGACAGAGCGAAACAGCACACCGCTGTGATGAACACGACAGAAAACAAAGACGGCTAATGTAATTTCAAAACAGACCTTATTTACAGAGAAGTGTTAACATTGTGTACCGTGTGACTGTAGAAAATAGAACATGTAACAAGTGGTTACACAATGTATAATGTTTTGTTCATCAGAGAAAGTTTTGACTGCAGTCTTGCAGATTATCTCTTATTTTATCATTCTCAGCTCTTTTCTTACAAACATCGCACAGTCTTACTCGTTTGATCAGATGTTTACAGCGAGTTCTACTAACTGAACTGTAGGTAACCACAAACAGGCATGTCGTACCCGATGTGTTAAAGAGTGTTGTGACAGCTACACTTTCACCGAAAAAAAACATGATTTTCATCCCGGTACTTTTTCCTGACACAGTTGATGATGTAACTAGACTTAATTAAAACATCAGAGAATGAGATCCCCGTACATGAAACCTATGGGTCAGGTTAGACTGAATAACCAAGGCCTTGAGCTATTAATAGTTGTATTACATTTTAACAGTTCATCATAATATGTTTCTGAAAACAGTTGGGCAAAACGACAATTCATAATTTTGATAATGACATCATTTTGACTATTTATATTTGATCAGCACTGCCTGGTTTGAAAATTGAATCTGAGTTTCATGAGCACAGTGTGTTGCACTCACTAAGATTTGATTTGTTAATCATAAGGTAGCCACACCACTAGCATTCAGTGCTTTATTGTCTAAACAATTTACAGAATTAACATCATGCTGTGTGGAAGAAGACCTCGACGTAGTGACCATAAACCCATGAGGTGATAAATAATAAATTTACTAAAGTAGTAAACTGAGAAGGTCATTTCTCCCTAAAGCTCAATACAAAATTCAATTGTTGTATCCAGTTGAGCTGCCCCCCTGTGCCATTAGAAAGAATGCAGGTTTAACGTTGCACATTGGCTTCACTTCGCAGATTCTGTCAACTAACTATATACCGCCAGCGTTCCAGAAAAATGAAAAGAAAAAGAATCTTTCTGTAAATCCCATTTTACCTTACAGCTACTACAAGTTCAAAGTCTTTAACTATCCTAGATAAAGTATGCCTCAATGGTGACAGGGACGATACCAAAAGCTGCAGGGAAAACCAATCCAAGCTCGTGTGTTCCAGTTATCGCGCCAAAAACTTTCACAGCACTTCTAGCGACTTTGGAAAAGGAAATTCAAAAGGACGACGCAGCTCAGCAACATCTATAGAATATGTGAGTTGGATGTTTCCTCAGTGAAAACCTCACAAGCTGAAGTTAGCTTGGGTATTGCTGCTAAATCTGAACGAGCGGAGCAGGCAGATGGTCGAGCAGTGGATCTAGAGAATGAGAACGGTCACTTAAGTGCTCAGCTGCTAAGGAGATCGAAACAGTGTGATGAGCTAGAACAAGCAGTGCAAGATGCAGCGAACCAGGACAGACGACACAACCTGCAGTTAATTGGAGTTAAAGAGCGACTGGGGGCCAGTAAGCTGCAGGAGTATGTCAGGCAGCTGGTCGCAGAAGTGCTCGGGAACGGGACTAGCTAAGAATGAGCTTCAGTCGCTGGCTATCGTCCCGGATGAAGGTCGTCCTTCGAGACCTATCATCAGAAGATTTTAGACGTCTATACACATTTGCAAACTTGTCATGGCAGCAGTGAGCAAGAAATATGAGAATAAAAAAAGAGATAACGTGGCAAGGCAGAAATTTTTTGTTTTTCCCCCCAGACCTGACCAAAGATGTGGCCAACGGAAGGAGGAAGGAGTTTACCAAATTCTGGAAGAAACTAGACACAGCGGATCGCTTCATGCTGGCCTTCCCCGAGGATGAGTTTTGACGAACATTGCAAAACATTGGAATTCATCACAAAGTCCACACATAGCCTAGAGTGAGCACATCCATTGTGTGGTGAGAGTGGAGTAGTATACCTAACAGCAGTGAATCTGACGGGGCGGTGACTTCTGAACTTGTAACCCTCCTTATCATATCATGATACGACAGCTTTGACCTCCCTTGCATATTTTTGCTCATATTTTAGCAGAGTATCTGGACTTTTTTAAGAGTTTAAGTGCTTCATTCAGACCAGCAGATATATATATATATATATTATATGTTCACAGAGAGTCTGAATACAGGTTTTGATTTATTTTTTTTAGGTTGGTTTTGGTTGGTTTCTTCCAAATTTTCATCTTTATTTCATCATGTTCAACATGTTTCTAAGGTAGATTATTTTTAATATCCACAAGGTCCAATTGAATCTGTCATTGGGAGTGCAGGATAGAGGTAACAGCGTTAACAGACTATGCAACAGCTGAGCTGGACACACCAGCAAGAAGTGCTTCTTCTTTTTTTTTCGAGACCCCAAATTTAAGCAGTTTTTATTGGAAGAATATTTTTTCCAAATAAATGTTGAATCTACTGAAAACACACTGCCTGGGAGGCCTCCGAGGGCATTTATTAGGGGTAAAGTCTGAAAAAAGCTGAAGAGAGAAAATAGGGAGAAAGTTTGTACACTGGAAAAAGAGCTCAAACAAAAAGGAAAATGCTGCATCTGACAACGATAGTGAGGCTCTATTAAAACAGATATGTGATATTAAGAAATGAGTTAAAGGAGACATATATAGTATCGGTGACTACACATCAGGACATTAACCAAATCTTTAAAAACTACTTTTTTTCCCTTTTACTTACGTTTACTTATATCTGTATATCTCAGATACTCTTGGAAATATGAAGAAAATTAATGCATGGTTTTCAAGAAATGATCTTCACAGCCTGTCACCTCATCATACTGAATTTTTTTTTTTTTTTTTTGCTCCAATTACAGAGGATAGAGTTAGAAAAGCTATTAAATTAATGAAATCAGAGAAGGATCCTGGGTTACAGGATGGGGATACAGCAGTTATTTCAGTGATCCTCAAAATAGGAAAGGACCCGCTTAAACCAACCAGCTTATTAGTTTGGGATGACAGGGCGCCGTTAACCTCAGCTCTTTTGGCATGCCAAACTAATAAGGTGTTGACTACACGGCATTATACCATAGATACTGTTTCTATATCTATATAGCGCTTTCTGTGTGCAATAAGGGCCTTCTGCCTGACGTTATACACACAGATCAGGATGGATTTGTAAGAGGAAGGTCGAGCTTTGATAACCTCAGAAAAATGCTTCAGTTCACTAGTAAGGAGAACTACATGATCGCTGCCTCACTGAATGTGGAGAAGGCTTTTGATCAGATGGAGTGGAGTAGCGTTGGGAAGTTTGAGTCTTGGATCTCTTACTCTCGGACGGTAAATTGAAGAAGTAATTTTGTTCATTTCGTTCATTTTTACAGCGGGTGGCGCTGTAGCTGTCTTGTGGCCGTTGTAAAAAAAGACCGCGGTTCTCAAACACTTAACACTGAGGGCAACATGGTTTGCTTCAGTACCATGCACAAAATGCCACAAACAATTCTAACCATGTGAAAATCTAGGAAAGCAAATAGACACCACAATAATGGGACTTGTGCCCTGTAATCCTGCCTGCCATTGTTGTTTAACGGCACGACAGTGACTAGGTAGCTGTCAGGTGACAAATGAACGAGAGACCGATCCGTATGAACGAACATACTGCTCGTCACACAGCCTGAGCCGCCAGTCACGTGACAGCTGGTATAGGATGAGTGAATGAAAAACTCACACTCATTTTGACAATTCATTTATGACGAGTTTGAAGTCCCAAGTAAGTTCCCTAAAATGTTTAAATGTTGCATTTACTGTCCAAACGGGACATTATTATTATTATTATTATTACATTTGTTGTATAAGTGTAAATAAGAGTATAACACAAAATCAAGTCATGTTGATATAATTTTCAAAAGTATTTATTCGTAAACACACATCTACAAGAACCGATGACTACTAATTAATTTCATGAATGAATAATGTATGTTTGTTATGCAGCTGCCTGCCATGCAGCGAGTGGAGGTACTGCATGAACATGAACGAATCACTCACTGAGACGACTCATTCCTCCCGAGTCATATAAAAGATTTGTTCGTATTGAACGAATCGTTCACAACTGGCACATCACTAGAGTGGAGGTTTTTTTTTTACTACTACCATTACTTTACAATATTTGATATAATAATAATAGACATATGTTATATTACAGAAATTTAGATAGATGGAAACTAATACATTTTAGTTTAAAGGTAATTTCATGGAATATCATTTAAAATGAGAAGATTGGCTAAACATTGTTATAGTGGTAATGGTAATTATGGTGGACACAGATAGAAACCGAGCCTTCAGACATTTTACGATCTTTTCAAGAGCTTAAAGACCATTTCGGCTGAACGGATAAGAGGGATTGCTACTGTTATTAAACAATTATCATATTTTAATTTGCCAAGTAATGCACTATCAACGTTAGCTTTTTTAGATGAGAGTGTGAGCATTTAAGAACATTTGGAAGAGCGATCTTAATGCAAACAGGATATATAGACAAAAAAATGTGTCTGATTCCTTGTTTTATTGGTTTGGCTCATTTTCTCTACTGTGTGCCCAGACTCTATTTGCTTTGTTGCCTGTTGTTCGTTGATTTATGTCGTCTTATGTTGCATTGTTCTTTTTTTTATTTCTCATGTAGTGGAAAACTTGATTAAGCTGGGATAAAACCCCCAGTCCTCTTTGATAATGAGCTAATCATCCGTCCAAATGAGCGAAATAAAGTGGATATCTTACAAACTTTCTGCTCCTTTTTAGTGCATAAATCCCTCTTTGTGCTGCTACTCCGTCACTGCAGCTCAAAAACACTGTCCTGGGGAGCACAAAAAAGCAATTTTATACTTACTTAATGTGACAAACTCAGACTGCTGCAGCTCCATATTAACGTTACAACACATTCTTGCACGGACTGTGTTGATTCTCTCCCACATTCACATTTTAGGTGTATTAGAAATGGACAGAGAAACTTTTTACAGCTAACAAAACCTATTTTCATTCATACAGGCACCTAATTATTGTTTAAGATAGACTTGAAACTGTTGATGGTCAATAAAAATTGAATATATAACTGAATATATGGTAATTGCATATATTTTTTCAAGGAATTTGCCCAACAGTGATGATAATATGCTAATTATTTTACGCTTCACTCCATCTACATAATGCGCTAATATTCTGTTTGAATGGAAAATACTGTACATCAGCAGCACAACAGCTTCCAGTTTTGTTTCATTTCATTTACTCACATTTTGAAACTTCATATGAGGCAAGCTGATAAAAAAGCACGTCCCATATTATCTTACCCGCCTGGGGGGTGTTTTCCACACAAAGCAGACAGTCAGTCTCATTTGGTGGGAGCTGCCAGCATTACCAGAGAATTGCCACTGGATCATTTGGAAGCTCGCTGCCTTACATATGGGCACTTCAGCAGCAGTTGTTGATGGCAGGGAGGGAGTGTTTCTCATTCACCTCCCCCGTCTCACATATTCCCAGATGGTCTGGGGAGTCAAACTGGCAACCTTGCAGTCACAAACCCTCCTCACAAGCCTTCAGGCCACAGCTGCCCTCCGTGTTGATTGGTAATTTCTTCCCGTGGAAAACTGGATGCTTCAAAACATAAAGTGCACTCCAGATGTTGTGAAGTGTCATAACATAACAATGCAGGTGGTAGACTGACAGCGAGGTAGATTCCGCTCCACACCACTGCCAACAAGCATCTTTTGTCAAGTCTCCCACACGAGGAAAACGAGGCTTTTTTTTTTTTTTCATTTGGCGGTCGGTTAGAAAATCACAGAAGAGAGGAGAGAAGATTTGTGCACATGTCCTATTTATTTCCTCATATACCTGCCACCGTTGTCATAGTGACCACATGTTTTATGCCGTGGTATGATTTTGCGAATCTTTTCATAAAGCTGCCGTCGAGAATGACCACCGAAAAAGATTGATGCACAAGACACGCTCTCCTCTGCCCTCATCTCCCTTTACTGTTTGTCAGCCGCTTGCTTCCCCGTCCTCCCCCCCCTATGCACGGTAGGTGCCATGACAACATTACACACACACACACACACACACACACACACACACACACACACACACAGTAAAGGCAAATCATTGCAACCGTGCACTGAATCAACACATCTAATGTTGTTCCATGTCAAGTGTGGCTGTCAATGTCAGGGAGATAACCAGAGGGAATACAAGGTATTTATCAGAGATATGCTGTCTCTTGTCTCTTTAACAAGTGGGTCACTTTCACCCAAGAGCTCGGACACACTAGCAGCCCCCACCCATGTATCTTGCAGCAAAACATTAACCCCAGGACACCATCAATTACTAACTAATTAATCTACTTAAATTGGCAAATTTGCATTTATTGCCATCTGGCAATTCTGGTAATGAACACAAACAATGTACTAATTGATCATCACTTTGTTTGCACATGAAAATATATAGCCACATTGGCTTGCACACGCGTGTTACCGTATGATTGTGCTGGCAGTGCTTTAAAGCAGGTCTTTTGGGCGTGCTATGAAGATGTCTTACTTCTTTATATTAAGTTCTAGCTGGCATAACAAAGCGGCCCTTGAATAAGATCTTACTTTCAAGGAGGTCCGATGGCTGATGATGGATGGCAAATAAATAATAATGTACTTCACACAGTGATCAAAAGCAGAACGATCGTGCCGCGTGCAGGTGTTGAAACTATAATTGGCCTGCTATTGTACAGTACGGTCTTTCATCACTGAAGGATCAATAATCCCATAGAGGAAGCCTGAGAAATTATTCCGGAGATCGGCCTGGACGATTCAGAGCCGGTGATGCTACGAGGCGAACGCGGGCGAAGCACAGCAGCCTTGAATTTGATGAAAAGTTTTCACTCAGACCACAAATATTACCACGTTTTAGCATATAACGAGCCCTTGAAAGACAGCACACCCTCTGTGTGCTTGAGGAATACACTGCTTTGTCTAGACATGTTAAAATTTTATGCCTCAAAATAAAATTCATGCTCTGCCCTGGGAATAAATATTCTTGTGTATTTGTGTGAGTAAGAGAGCGAGAGAGGTTTAACTGTGCTTTAAGAATAATAGCCAGGCCATATCATTTTAACAGTTTGTTTTTATTAATATCCACAAGGAAAGATTAAATTTACGGGGTGAATATGAAACTTAAACTTTGGAGGGCTCACAGGACATGGGCAAATAGCTGACAAGCTATATGACTTCACAGCCTGATGCCATGATGTAGTGTTCTGTGGTGTTTTTTTATCTTGTTGACAGTGCCGGTGTTACTCAGTGAATCTTTCTTTGGATGCATTTGTATCTTTTAACAACCTCACAGGCCAGATTCATAAATGTGGATTAAAGCAAAATCCTTTGTTTTTAAATGGAGGTCTCGACTGGGGGGAAGAGAAAAAAGAACAGTGTAAGCTGTATTCATGTCTGTGAAGACTGAGGACTCAGTTTAACGTGATTATCATGTTTCAGAACAACAACACATCACCTACAGTATCTCATGAACCCAGATAGGAAGCCCCTTGTGCTCCCTCTGCACAAGCAAACTAGTATTTCAAAACATCTGCGCCTTATTTCTGATGAAAACTCGTGTCAAAACAACCAAGCCGCACTTAGTACATGAAGGCAACCGAGTTTGGTGATTGATAACAGTCGAATTCGGACATACAGCTTGAGTTTTTTCTCTCCTTTTTTTTCCCCATGGCAGAAATGGTTACGTTTCTCCAATAAAAATCCTGCACAGACCAAATTGTTGAAGGGAGTAATTTCATTGGTTCAAGGTGGAGGATATTGATATAGTCACACTATATGTGGATTCTAATCGAACAAAGTGGACATGACAAAGCCGAAATTAGAAAACCGGGGAGATTGATGGCGGCGAAAAGAAATGAAAAAGATCTTTTAATAGGTCAGGCTTGTGGACGAGTTCGTTTTTTGACACAAAACACCAAAAGTCTTTTATTCATTTCAAACCATTTGCTCAGTGTCTTATCAGGATTAAATATCTTTGCCCCGGGGTTATGCTTTCCTACGTGTTAATTCCAAAAGCAATTTTTCATATCGTCATCAGTGCTTAAGTTTTTGTTGGAATTATTAAAATGTCAAAATATCCACAGGAGCTCGTTTCTTCATGAAAAATATTACGCCGCCGATCTGCTTTCGCAAAAGAGTGATTGAAATGGACTCGAGTAATCTTGTCCTCAACCTAAGGTGAAATGCTGACTATGATGCATGACTTGACAGTTTCCTCATCTCTCAAATCTATTGTTTTAAATCGACTGCGCTTTCACACGATTCAATTATACAGTCAATATTGCAGGGCTGGCTTCCTACTGCAAAATATTTGACGATATGAGAACCTTGTGTGACCCATTTATTTTGATTTGGGAAAACAATTGTATCTCATCCCTAATGCCTGTCGTGGGCAGGGTTCATACATCACTCTGCCGGCTGTGTACAAATGTACGGTAGGTGCTGTGAATTCAGCACTATCAAAATAGAGAAATTAACATAGATTATGCCGCGTGTTCATCAGTGAAAATCAAGCAGCTGCACACACTTTTCGCATGCCAGCCACACTTTTTTTTTTTATATATTTCACCATAGCAGGAGTCAAAACTTGAACTTTCCTTTACAAAACAGAGCTTTCTAATCAGAATAAATTCCTCAGAAGATTTTTGAAGTTATTTTTAAGAGTCAAACGCGGTGTCGCTCACTGTGTATGTTTAATTCAAAGCGGAATATTCGAAGGGCATGAGCTTTAACATTGACATTGCGTTGCCTACTATTTTCTTGCTCTGTTGTGTTTCCTCCCAGTGAAAGGGAATTATAAAGAAGACCTCCAACGCTGCAAGAGAGAGAGAGAGAGAGAGAGAGAGAGAGAGAGAAGAAGAAGCGAGTGCAAGGGGGAAAGTGAGCGAGTGCAGAGAGATAGTGTTTATTGCTTGTGGGAGGTGAATGATGGCGTAGCATAAAAATCCCACCAAACCGAGCAGATGGAGCCTATGTGACAGTAAAACCCCAAACGTCCGCTGAAGGTTTTTACCAGTGACTTATGAAAGCTATCTGTCAAAACAAAGGCAAGAGTTAGCAGGATGATATGATAATGAAGCAGCATCGCTCCGGTGACAAATTATGTTCAAAAGGTAAATTGTTTCTCATAAGAGCCCTCAGTGTGAGCAAGGACAGCGGTGAGTGTGAGATTATTGGTCCAGGAAGTGACATGAGACAAGTGGTTAGTGAAGTTCACAGCGAAATGGAAACCATAAATCGTTGCTTTTTTGGGAGAGCAACTGCTCCGACGAAAAAAGGAACCGTCTCAATAAAAAACAAATTAATAAATAACCGGGGGGAAAATATATAGTGTCATACTGTAAATCTCCCAAAAAAATCAATGATAAGATGACTTATACACACAGTGCTACAATATGTTGTAGGTGGTGTACTAACTCTTATTGAGGTGTTACAGGCAGTAGTGACTTTACTCTTGTACTATTAAACTTCTACTCCCGTTCATTTCAGAGTTATAATATTTGCTCGACATTACTTTGACAGCCGTAGCTAGTGGTTACTTTGCAGACTGGGATGTTTACATATAAAACATCTGCTGCAAAAAGAAGCTGTGTCTACTTAGGGCTCGTCATATTTCAAATGTCTATGATTTGTTAGCAGTTTCAAAACCACAGATTTTCTCTCTTAAACTCTTAAACTGTTTGAGGCCCCAGAAGGCAGCGTCATCCATTATTTCACCCAAAAAGCAAAGATCACATGGAACACAAACAAATATTTCAATTTAGTTTATAATAAAAATCAAATAAAACAATATTTACAGTTATTCATACCTTGTGCACCCAGAGAGTAATGTAACAATTAATAATGTGACGTCACGAAAACTCAAAAGTATATTTTGCTGTTAAGTTGGATTTTGAATGGGACTTTGACTTGTCTTATATTGTATGCATGTATTTAAGTAAGCGGAGGAGCATTGACAAGTTATAATGGTTAAACTAGTGGACAGTAGATGACTACACTGCACTGTGAAACTAACAGAAGTTGACAAAGTAGGTTAGATTTCCACGTTTAAAGTAAAAATAAAGGCAGCTAAAGTTGAGAGACAAAGGCGGTTGCTGTGAACAGAGGGGACATTGTGTCTGCAGCCAAAGCCTATGAAGGTAAGAAAGGGCAAACCTGCAGGAGGTTTTATGACTGAGTTATTGTCAATGTTTACATGCCAGGTGTCAATGGTGTCACAGATTGCCATCCCAGTGTTCTCAGCAAGGCTTCGGCACGGTAAACAGACTTCAAAGGAGACGGCTCTGTGCTGATACAGGGACACATATGCACACGCACACACACACACACACACACACACACACACACACACACACCAAACGCACACACACACAAATACTCAGGGAAGCATGTACTCAACAAAGTGCACACATCAACATGCATGACACATAAATGCATGTTTCTGCATACAGAATGGCCACTGCATCCAGTTGTGGAGGAAGTATTCAGGTCCTTTGCTTAAAGTAAAAGTACTAATACCACACTGTATTACTTGAAGTTGGAATAATTTGACACATTCCTCTTTTTATTTATATTTCTACACATCAGGATAATTGTGGTTTAATTTCCACTGTGAAATTGTTGGAAGGGATTGATCAATAAAGTTTTGAGAAGATACACTGTCACAATCATTTCATGAAAAGAGGTAAAAATGTTTTATTCAGACTTTATGGGCAATCATATCACTAGATTATTATCCGTCATGCACTCATGCAAAAGGACTTTGCTGTTGTAGTCGGTTGATATCAAACTATTTTATACAGGCCTACAACTAATGATTTAATTATGAATTAAGCTTCTGATTATTTTCTCTAATCGACCTGATTTTTGAGAATTCTGAAAATGGTGTCAAATACTGTCACAATTACCCAAAGTAAAGAAGAAGATGATTAAAAGTAATTAAAAGAAAAAACATTAAAACATTTAAAAATAGTTGCCAGTGTTAATGTTCTTTATTTTTTTAAATTTGCTTCATTTCAGCTGCACTGTTGGTTAGCTTAATTTATAACTAAACGCCATGTTTCAAACATCTTCCTATGTTTGCAAAAGTCTCAATGTGCAAAGTCAGATAACTATACTGAAGTACAATATTTCTGAGACGAAACACTAAGTATAAAGTGGAAATACTCAAGAACAAGTACCTGCATTTGCACTGAAGTGCAGTACTTGAGCAAACAGTTACCTTCCACCTCTGTATGTATCTAACCTTTAGACTAACAGTCAGCAAAATCACACGGAAAGCGTTCACATCCGAGGAAAAGCCACCTGAAATATCACGCTGGGCTGAAGTACAGTACAGGCATGACAGAGTGGATGATCTGATGCGCGCTTCTCTGAGGCTATATGTGCACTTACTGTGAGCTGCGTGTGTGCAAGGCAAACACTGCGTGCGCTTGAGTCTACAGTGTTTGTTTGTGAGGTTTACCCAAATGGATTGTGGGGGATTGCGTACTGTGCTGCATGCGCTATTTAATTAGGACGAACTTTTCAAATAAGCCATTATTAGCAAGAGTGGATCATAAAGGGAGAACAAAGACAGGACCAAGATTTATTACTTTCCTGCTGCCTCTGTATGTTTCTTTCTTTAAATTTAGATCCGTCTTGTTGTTGTTTACACGGTGAAGCTGCTCGCCTAAATAGGTGAAAGAGCAAATAGGACAACATTACATGGCATTGCGACAGTATTTAAATTATTAATCAACTCAAATGACTTACAGTTCTGTGTTGTCTTTGTATGCTATGGGCCAATTGGTATTCTAATTGTATGCAATGTTTTATGAATTGTGAAGCCGATAGCTACTGGTGAAATATTTTCCACATCATAAAGAATCTGCTCATATATGCACCGGCGGTTGTGAAGACAAAGAAGAGGAATTTGGTGGAGCAGTAAAGGTTTGATGTTTTTTTTTTTTTTTTGGGGGGGGGGGGGGGGGGGGGGGTGTTGGAAGGTTTGCATATCCAAAGAAAAAAATAAAACATCTCTCATTTCGTATGCAGGCAGGGTGGATGTGCCTTGAGATACGCGTTTTGCTGAGCCACGGTAGAGTGTTTGATTTCAAACCAATTTTTAGCTGATCATTATGTTTTATTAAAAGCATCTCAGTTCATTATATAAAAGCCCGTTCCAAACTTTAGTGGGGACACACACACACACACACACACACACACACACACACACACACACACACACAAAGCCTTGTATCAAAAAGCCACACGCAGAACTAAAGAGAGTATAAGCCTTTGGTAGAAATCAGAGTTTACACATTTATGAACCAAACAAATAAATGCTACCACAAGAGCTGCTGTAGCTGTCAGACTAAATGTATTATTGCTGTGATATTACCCCAGTCAGAGTTTTACTCTTTCTCCTCAGATATTACACACTGTACTCTCCTCTCCTGCGGAGGTAGCTCTTCCTGGCGCTGCCAAATTAGATGGGTGAAGACGGGACACTGAATTTATATCCTTCCTTTGGACTTATGCTCTTTGTTTTAAAGACACCACTTGAGAAAGAGTTTAAAACATTGGCTGCTTGTCTGGCCAAACGGCCCAATCAGAATTAAGCTAAACCCCCACCAACATGGCTATGTCTGAGGGGGGTAATTGTCATGCACACATCTTTAATATTTAATCACCGCAACACAGCAGCAAATCGCATCAGAGGCGACGCACGCTAGATCACATTGTCTGATCCAATAGCATGCTCATGTGTTGCTATCAATTACAACTTTGGCACACAACTAATTTGTTTGAGGGCTGGATTGGTAATTTGATTTTCGGGCTCACTCACTTGATTTCCCTTACCCATTAATTTCATTTGCACTTGCCCATCAGCGGCACCAGCACATGTTGAGTCACCCACGTCCCAGAGCTCATCTTAGCCCAGTCTTATTAATACCACCAGTTGTGGCAAGTGCCAGCCTGACACTCACACAGCGTGCAGCCGCCGCTCTCATTCCAAACCATCACAACCTGCATCTCTCCTTCAGTGGCTTGGAACCTCTTAACCTGTCCACTCTTCACCTCACCAGGCGGCTCGCGCTCGTGGCTCTGCTGAATATGAATGCAGAGCCTTTTTCATGCACTCGCCTGCCAAATACTGCCAGCTTAAAATCCTCTTCTTTTATTTATTTATTTATTTATTTCATTCTGGGCAAAGAATTCTAATTAAAAGCCATGCATTTGGAAAGAAAGTCATTATTGCAATTATTATTAGAACGGATATGACATGTAGAGCTGCATTTAGTGGTAACGAATAAGCAATTATTTGACTTCAGGGTTAAGTAAAGAGGTGGCAATCTTTTTTAGAAATAGAAAACGATCAAAGTGATGACAAGGAGATAGTGTCATTACTGTAATGAGTCTGTTTGAAACATGAAGATAAAGTATTGGGGGGAAAAATATTTGTATTGTGATTTGTATTCTGAGAGCACTGCGTTTCCAATTAACCTCTCCTGACACTGCCATCAGTGTAATCCGATCCTGCTGTTAGCTTACAGTAGAAATGAATTATTCAGAGTGAAAAAGGACACTGTTTTGATAGCTTGTTAATAAAGGATCAAACACACAAATAGGAAAGTCCTTAAAAAAAATTAATAATAGGGTGTAGTAATATTCCCAGATGAAAAAAGAAAAAGTAGCCACAGTTAAACTCATAGAAATCCCATTTGTATTGATGAGCCTACTGAAAAGTGTCATGTGCAAGAGACTGGGTGTTATTGAAATTTTAACAAGGATAAATGGCAGAGACACGGTGGCTCCCTCCGGGGAATCTTCCTCCGGCTCAGCACTGGTGTTACAAGGATGTCTTTTGTCGTAATGCTTAAATGAACTGGTCCGTAATTTGAGCGGCGTCGCTGTATTTCATATTTCATAACATGTCTCTGTGAGTGTGTGTAATTTTTTTTCCATATGGGTGCTTAGCAGTAAAGAGTGAATAATAAAAGGAAACCCAAACAATTATGAGGCTTTAGTCGCGCATCACTGGCCCTGGTAATGTCACTTGTCTGTGAGGGGAAGTGTTCTGTCTTAGTTAGAAGCTCTGTCACCTCGGGCCTTTGGATTCCTGTCTGCTAACTGTTGCTATACGGCCCTTGAGGTTTCTAATTGTTTTATTTTTTTCTTATGATATCATGCAGACACAGTCCCTTGGCGCATGTGTGTGTGTGTGTCGACAGGTCCCATGAGGTAACATAATCTTTATATAGACAAAGCAGTGTAACCTGAAGTCTCTTTTCTCTCTTTCTTCCCCCCCCCCCCCCCCCACACACAATAAACTGATATTACATCGTGTAAAACAGGAATAATGTAAAAACAGCATTTCGTGAAGTATTACTTCTCTTTTCCTCCCTGTTTAATGTTGCATACTGATGTAAGGGCAGAACAAGGTTTTTTGGATATGACTCTCCAGCCGCCAAGACCTGCCACCACTTCCCAGCCCTCCTGGTAAATTATCAGGGCCTCTTTCATAAATAAGAATGAACAAAAACACATTTGTGGTGTATAATAAGATGCAGTAATTAATGTCATCGATTCACATCTGTAAGGATACTGACTGGGAAAAATGTGATTACTTTTATCACATTTCAAAACTTGGAGTTAGTTTCGGAGCCCTGTAACTCGGTTAGCGGGTGACTGTGGAGAGAGCGAGAGGGCTGCTCTTGCTCCGTGATTGATGAGTGCACACCGGGCAGGCTATTAAAAAAGCTGCAGTGTATTCCACAGACAATGGCAATAAACATATTCAGGGTGCTGAATTCAAAATGACTTATTTAGGAAAAGAAAATGCTTTTTTTTTTTCTCCTTTTTTTTTTGCACCAACCATAACCATAAACCTTGGATTAATGGAGAACTCTGTGTGCACATTTAAATATGCTACTACAAAAACACATCCCATAACACACACACACACACACACACACGTATTTGTGTGGATGCACATGTTTGCCTTTGTTCCCTTGCATATTATGGAGGTTATGGATCTCCATTACAGTCAGCACGGCAATTATCTTAGCTTAGTTTAGCACAAAGGCTGAAAACAGGGGTAAACAGCTAGGTAACTAGGTAGATAACTAAAGGTAACTAAACTTGTCTACCTGCACCTGCAAAGCTCACTAACAAATTCTATCTTATTTAACTAACCTAAAGTAAACGGTAAGTGTAAAATCAGCTAGCCTCTTGGCTCCTGGGAGCAGTGACTTCCTGGGATCTTTGCTGGTTGCCTGGCAACTTCACAGCTTCACTTTTTTATAGATTTAATTCAGGAGATGTGTTAATTAGTGATCTTTAGACATGCTGGTAGGTGGATTTTATTAGCATTGGACAGAGGCAGACATGCAGCTTCCCCCCTGTTTCAAGCTTTAAATTAAGCTATGTATCTGTTAGCAGTAGTGTCAGATTTAGTATATAAAGGTCTCCTAACCAAGCAGCAACTTCCGTGTCTGTGAAGTGATGCCTATGCGGAAGTTCCAAAAACTGCAGTTCATCAAACAGCCACTTGAGGCTGGCTACAGAAAGAGTCAATCTGTATGTCCCAATGTTAAAATGTCCAAATTCACAGCAGAAATAAACATGTTTACAGCCTGGTACAAAAAACTGTTTTGCTTTCTATAGCTAGTTTTCTAGCTTATGACAACTGTACCGAGTCATTAAGACTTAAAGTTATGTTTAATTTACAGCATGGCCACTTTCATTGACGGGTAGGTCCTTAGGTCTACCGATGATCCACGTCTTTGCTCATTTGTGGATTAACCGAGAAGCAGAAAAGGCAGAAATGCCAACATGGCCGTGGCTAGAGCCTTCCACATTCTGAGCTTTAAAAAGGTTTTTCAGATATCTGTGGGTGACGCCATGGATACAACGTCCATTCTTCATACTGTCATTGCCTTTAACGCTGACCAATAAAGCCAAAATGTCCAACTATTGTTATAACAGGGAGGGGAATCAGTTCACAATTGACATACAAACAACAAAATGCGAGCTATGAACACTCTGAAATACTTGGGAAGAAAGAATTTGGCATTCACTGCAGACATGCACCTGTTTGGGATCCTGAGGTGGTTATAATTAAAATAGTATTCAGCAATGGAAGATGAATAGCAGCCGCTTATTCAAAAAGAAATATCTTTGGAGATAGAGCAGGTGATTAGCAATAATGTAGATGCTCTGCAAAATGAGGGAGCTGCTGGGCGGGGAGAGAAAGAGACGGAGATAAAACCACATTGTTACAAATGGATAATTTATAAATGTGCTGTTCATGGTGACATCTCCAGAGATGACAGAGTACATACATCTGCAAATTGCAGTAGATGAGAGTTTAATAGCAAAGTAATGAGTGTTGTGGCTCTAAATATTATGTGCAGCTCAAATGCAGTCAGGACCCATCGATAAACATCTTTTTTGATAAAGTTCTTTGCATTTTCCGTCTCGTAACAAGTTTATATTGTTTCACCAAACACATTTACAGTTCGCAAGCCCCATACATAAGTGCAAGCACGCACGCATGTGTTGTATGTGCGTCGACAGTGGGTACAGGTGCTCCATTATTCAAAGTATCTCCTTGGGCTTTAAACCTGACAGAGAACGCGACGAGGTTTCTTCCCGCACTACCACCCCCCCCATCCCTTCACCCCACCCACCCTGCTCTCTCTCTTCAACACCCCTCCCGACCGCAAAAATATTACCAGCGCTTCCCCTGGGAGAAGCAGAGGGGAAACGTGATCTGGAAGAGAGGGGCGAATCCACCACAACAACAGCTGCTTCCAAATCACAACAACCTGGGGAAGGGTTGTGGGTTATATTTTATGGGTGGAGAGGGACCATGGATGTTCATTTATTTATCTCCACAGTCAGCATTGAGGGGTGTGTGTGTGTGTGTGTGTGTGTGTGTGTGTGTGTGCGTGTGTGACAAGATCTGTCATAGCTCACTTCTTACTTATACAGGAAAAAGCCTGCGGTCACTAGTCACTCTGTAGAGAGCCCAGACCTGTAACGCCACAGCCAGTCATCTGGGCAAATGATGAATATGTAAAAATAATCAATTTTATGCGTCAAAATATTATAATGAATGTATGGAAGGTGGAAAATCTTATTGAGTTGGTCTGATGCCATTTACTTTCCTCTTCACTTGCTTTCATACTTCTCCACGGGTGTAATTATGCTGAGAGCAATTTCATATTTCAAGTATGCAAATATCGATACAGTGTGGCTACAAACAGTCCAGATACGGAGAAAATGTAGACTGCGACACAGCAATCCTTTTGAAGTGTCATGCTAGCACATTGTAAATTAGCTTGCATGTGCATTTGAGCACACATGCGCACACGGGGATCTAAATTAGCCTAATGGTTCTCAGTAGACCCGGCGCTGAACACACATGCCTCTCGCGGAGTAAATGGCGGGCCACGTATCGCAGCTGAATACAAACACAGGCATTAGCAGTTGGAGCAGGCCAATCTACGGCAACGACCTTGGACATGTGTTGGTGTCTACTCTCCCCTTCGCTACATACCGTTATTAATTTGATTATATCTGATTTTAAATGCAGAAATAATAACTCCTCTGATATTAGCGGGGAGCTAAACCACCAGGGATGAACCACCACCATCAGGATAGAGGAGGTGATGCAAAGGAAATGCTGCCGGTAATCAGCACCTGGAGGAGAGGACACACCCGCCTCATAAAACATCGAGTTGAACAGATAAATTGTTTAAGCATGTACAGCAATGATATTCAACTTAAGGCCTGTGGGCCAAATGTGGCCCGTGACAGGGTGCCCGCCGACCATTATATAATTTAAAATAAGAATAAATTGATCCAAAGTGAATCTTTTTGTATGTTTCCACCAGTTACGTAAAGGTTCAGTAATGTCCCCTGGTTAGAAAGTAGCATATTAGCCTATCAGCAATTGTCAGCCGTTGTAGTCAATGTTTCAAACCGGGCCTCTGCTTGGCTCTGTGGGTAATACGCGGCTGCTCTATTTTTGACGTATGTCGTGAGCAGCCCTCGTCAATCTGCATAGAGTAGCTCGAGCTGACCGGAAGTCAGACTCAGAAATGGCAGAGAGAACCCGGTGCAACAGTGCAAACTGCCGGTTGTAAAAAACAGACAGAAGGGAAACAAAATAACTACGCAGCATGTTAACACATGTAGAAGAACACAAACCAAGAAAAATGTCCAAACAGAGTCTGGTGGGTTTGAAGTCACGTGGAGGACGGACCAAAACAGGGTCGCAGCCGCGATGTGACAGAGATGTGCCCGGTGGGTTTCGGGGTCACTTAGTTTCAGGTACGTTTGAGAAGAGAAGCTAGTTGACTATCCCTGTTGTATAGTATGTTTTGTTGAAAACATAATGTTGCTGATTTGAATAGTTTCATTCAGTTCACTTCAGAGATGTATTTTCATTGACTGCAGTTTGACCATTTTCTTTACAAGATAAGTGAACACATCAGTATTCAAATGCACTTCAGTATGTACATCCATAAGTGAACAGGTCGCCATTCACACCGCTGCTTCAGTTCAGCGTGTTTCCTGTTCACACTGTTATTTTTAGTTCAAAACAAACCAAAAAAGGACTACAGTTTAAAAAGGTAACCTGCACAGGGTTATCATGTCATGTCATGTCTGCAATTAGGTTCCTGCCAAAGTGTATTTCACAAAGAAAACAAGTACATAAATGTAATTTTTATGTGACAGGGTTAATCATATAGGAATGAAAATGCCCACAAATGGCCCCCAGTGAAGATTTCTCACAAAGTACCATCGTGTTAAATTCCAATAAACAGATTCCTGCTCTCCTCCCGGTGTGCTTAACATCTTCAAGCACAAGCCAAGCGTGACATTTGTTCCATTTTTTACTTTACATGTTTTCATAAAACCATGATTGTGATAATCTGTAGCATTGCCAGCAGTAGCACTTATCGCCCCCCTCGTGTTACAGGCATACATTCAAGTCACACAGAGGTAACATCTGGGATAAGATAAATATGGTCAAGTATACGAGGAAGACATAAACTGTGACTTCCAGTTGATCCCAAATAATGTCAAATATAATAGGCCATCTATAGATAAGTCCCTGTAGAGATGTCTCTCCAACATATTGCATGAAGTTGCCGTGATAACCAGTTAGTCACACTATAGGCAATAGAGTCACTTTAAGCATCCCATCTGCCCTCAGTCCAGTCCAATTTAAATAATCAAAAGGTGGCAAGAAAACCATGAATTTCTATATCTTGAAATGATACTACACCTTTGATTTCAACAATATTACTTAGTCGAAATAAACCATACGACCATACGGCGAATATCAGTCATGAAGTTAAGATGCATGAGCGCACAGTGGACGCTGGGCCTAAACAAGCCGGTATGTTCCGGTCATATTTTGACTCAGCAACAACATCTTATATCTAAGCTTTTCGGGCAATGCATTTATTAATTATCTTTCTACAACGTCTACATTTAATGCAGCAGTTCTGCACAAAAGTATCAGATGTAAAAATAGCTGGGAGGCTTTTGGGGGTTTTATTACATACATGTGAGACTAAAACTATTACTATCAGCGAGGTGTTGTAGTGCTTCCGCAGGACATGAAGACCTGTTATAAGCTATCACTGTGCTCCGAGAAGCCCTGAGGCTTCAGATCTTTTTTTTTTTTGGCTGGCCCAAAGCTTCATAAAGTTTCATCTGCCCATCAATAGTTTAGCATTATATTTTGTTACAGTTGCACCAAGTACGTTCACTTATCAATTATTAAAAGAATCTTTGGTTTTCTTTCTTTGTTGTTACTCACCATGTTATCCAGGACAAAAAGAGGGCGGCAACCAAACATTTCCTGCTTTTATTGCTGATGTCATGGGTCATACCAAGTGCAGGGGTTTTGTCATTCGGTTTCAATATGTTATGCTGATTAGTTGATGACCTAATTGTTTGTTTTGTAATAATCAGTTCACGGATTGGGAATATTTAAACCTTATTTTTGCACCGATGATGCTGACATGTAACATCGTCATTCAGATGTTTGGGATATGTGACAGACACCCCTGGGATAAATATGGCCTGAGCTGACTGTGCTGCCGATTGGAGGGTCTATATAAAGGAGGGAGTTTTGTCCTCATCACACATGTGACGTGTTACTGTGCTTCTTTGTCACCCAGACATTTGTTACATGTGTACTTTGGTTGCACTCTTTGAATAAATAATAGTCATCGAACACATCTCTGAGTCACCATCTGGCCTGGCTTCCTCATACCCAGGAAAGCAGTCCCACTGACGTACAACAAGATCTTTGCAGGAGACACTGATATCGACTGCACGGTGAGTTTCAAGAAGAAATGACTGCATTTACACAGCCCAACAAGATAGACTTCATGGACACAAATTCAGCGAGTCATTTTTTTATTCCTATTTCCTGTATTAAAGCATTTTTGCCTTCCCCAATGGTCAATTTCAAAACTCTTACTTTAATTGTGAAGCCTCATACGTACCCACTTTCCCGTTTTGAATCACAACTTTTTTAACCTCACTTATGGGCACTGACTTTGATTCCAGCCAACTGATACACTGACAGAGTAGGATGACGATAATCTCCACCATTTGGAGACGTCGTCGTGTTGCTATTCCTGTTGTATTTGAAGACGTTTTCTGGATGAGAGATCTGAGAACCGTGGTGCACAACAACTTTTCTCCAGGGGGATTCTCTGCCATACTTCCCCTCTGATGTGGACCTTCTCATTCCCTCTTATTACCTTTTTGTTGTCCTGTTTTTTTTTTTTCCCTGTGTTTTTGTTCCACTACACCATCTGTCTGTCCTGTGCTTGTTAAATCAGTTTGCCCATTCATGGTGCCCTCTGCCTCGTCTTCACCCTTGGCACTTTCCATTTAGTCTCCAGAACCACAGAAATGATATGCAAGTCTGAGTCAATCCACCCCGAGTTCTTGGATGTTTGTCAAACAATACAAGAACAACAGCGTGATTTGTTCTGTGCACAAATCTCAACAGCCAATACCCTCTTGGCATTGTTAAGGGAAGGCAGAAAAGGCACAGACAGACATGGAGAAAATATCCTATCAATCTACAGGATATTAGCTGCAAGGCACCAGTTCATACTGCCAATGATGTAACCCTCTGTGCCAGTATGAGCAAGTGCCATAATAAATTACTTCACATCATCCAGTGCTTTTATCTGATGATAGCACTCTGTGTGGGTTGTGTGATTTCAGGCTTAAGATTTTGTTGTTGTGGCGGCGGTAGCGTGGTGATTAAGAGTGTGTGTGTGTGTGTTTGCGTGTGAGGGGGAGAGGGAATCAGACAACAAAACTGTACATGACTGTAATTGTACAGGGTTTCTAATCTATGCAAAAGATAATGCTTGAATCCGAAAACCTGGAGACCTCAGCCAGTACTCCCTCCCAACTGCTGTCACATCTTATTGTTAAAATAACACACTTACTTGACACCCTTTTGAAACCCAATTTGCCTTTTTGCTTGAGAAATGTGTTATTCATCAGTAAGAGGTCATTTTTAAAAGGGCCAATAATAACATGGTTATCAAAAACACAACCGCTGTTAGCTTTTATTCACTTCCGAGTACAGATTTAGGAATAATATGTTCAGACCTATCCCGATAATGCTTTATAGTGCAAGTATTTACTCACATTTCCGCTATGAGTATAACTTGTGCACGCTGCCAAAAGAAAATTGCAAACACCAAATTATCTTCATTCATTATGAAGCATCTTTTTTTTTTTTTGCTTCCCATCAATACCTCAAGGCTTGTTTTAGTGAAATAACAGCAGTTTTACTTCATCCAAGCCGAGCTGGCGATGGATGAGAGGGATGTGTGGGTGGTGGGCACCTTGGCACACCTGTGCACCCCCAGTCTTGGAGGGCCAGTGGGTGACATTGCCAAACTGGTTGGTTGGCAAAGATAACATCACGATCAGGGTTTAGCTGAGGAACTGGTTTCCAAGGTGGACAGAGATTCTTCTTCTTCTTCTTCTTCCTCTTTAGTTATGTAAGAAAACAGAACCTCTAGATGGATTTGGCTTATTGTAGAAATAATAGTCGATATCAGGCTACAGAGGGAGACAGAGTGGCGGGAGTGTTGGAGAGGTTACAGTATTAATCTGCTTGCTCACTAGAATTAGCTACTGTCTGCCTGCCAACATGCAGAAACAAGTATTTGCCAGTGATGTGAATACCAAACAGCACATTCATCTTTGTCCCCCTCACACAAATCTGCAATGCAATCCTCCCAGAACATCCAACAATAAGACTTACCTATCCATTTACTGGCTACTAATTTTCTGTTGTCAAGCCTCATTAACCTTAAATTTATTTCCCATTTTTCACATTACAGGCAGATTAATGTGAAATAAAGCTATGTAAACAGATGGTACACCAAATAACTTGATCATTTACTAGCAATTACTGATCTGTTTACATGTAATGTAACTTAAATGAGACAGTGACTGGTGGGTACTTGTGTTAGAGGAGATGAAGTCTGGGATGGAGTTCTGAATCCAAGTATCTGTTATTTGGCATTATATCATCAGAACGACAGAACATGTGCAGTGTATGTAGGTCAGTAATCGCGATGGAACAGTAGATCATTTGCATTAAGCCTGTGTTCATTTTGTAAACCATATGGCCCACAGGCCATCGCTCTGATGACCAGTTTACACTAGACGCAGTGTCAGGAAGGCTCTCTGTGCATTAACCATGTGTCTCAAACATTCTGTGTACCAGAAAACTATTTATTCTCACTGTTTAAATTCAGTTTTTGATCTTTAAATATATCTGCGTATGTACTCTGAGAGCAAACTGGAGTGAAATACACATACCTGGCCCATAAAAGTGGTTTTGATATCAGTGCACAGGGTGCAAACAAGTAAAGTAGAGACAGCTGTAATGTAATCTCCTGAAAACTAATTTAATAATCCTGCAATCATTACAGGAGAAGTAAATATGGAGAAATCATTATCTTTTTTTAATGATGTGTTTTGATGTGTTTTTCCAATTTTTTGTGACAAATATGTTTTGTATTCCAAGTATACCTAAACGCCATTGACTAAATTCCCTAACTTTAGTTACTCGTCCTGAAGTTTTTCCAGTATTATTCCCATTAAAGGAGAATTTGTCCTCATCCAAATGATTTGCATTATTATGTAAATCAACACTTATCACTATATTGCATTTAGACAACACAACAATTTTACATTTGATACATGTAAGTTGCATGTTGCTTACAATTATGTTAGTTAATTTAAGGACCCTGTCTTTTTAGCGAGCTAACATTAAACCAACAGCTACTAAGTGGCTTAGTAGGTTAGCTAGGTTAGCAGCCAAGCAGCGTGCGGAGAGATACTCTAATGTTTGCTGTTTTATAACGTGATGATGGAAATGATGAATAATACAAAATGTAAAATAATTCTGGTGTGAAATTCAAATGACTAGCCAAATTATGAGGGCCACATATTAGCATTTTTTGTACATCTAATGCTAATGTGGGTCATCTTTGGCCTCTACATAAGGGTTAAATATTTCGAGCCACAGATGGAAAACTCCTCAGGAGCAGGCGTGAATTTCTTCAGTTCTCTGCGATCTGTTTTGCTATAAAGAAATGACAAATGCCACCCATGTTACTGACTGTCATTGATACAAAAGACTGAGTTCTTTCACTTAGTCACGTTAAAATATTCCACAAAGCTGACGTGCAGGATGTGTTTTGACATGCCATCGTGAGGTTAAAAACTGATTTATTATTCTGCGCTAATTATACTGAGATTTTCCTCTTAATTTGTGAACAGGTGCGTGAATAAAAAAATAAAAAAAAAAAATCTCTGAGTCAGGAATTGCACTGCACAAGAAAAGAAAGATTTGTCACCCTCATCCTTACATGGCTGAGGTAAAACACTCCTAACAAAGGAACCAGACTGTAGCTTCATTTAGCAATGACTTTTACTTAGATTATTAGTAACCTATACTACACGTACTCCACTATTTACAACACCCACACGCTGTTTCAATCAAAAGCATCTGCTGTACATAATGGATGAAAAAAAAATCAAAGCGCACATGAAATCTTCAATTTGTTTTCTGCTTACTGCTGTTGCGTCTCCAGCAACACCATGTTTACTGACCTGGCAACATGTCATGTTATGTCAAGTCCTCAGTCCAAAGAAGACTCGCTGAACAGAAAGGTCAGAAAAGCATGCTCATAAAGGGATGTGGACAGCTTTTAGCCTGTAGCTTTGCTTTAATCAAAGCCAAATGCAGTCGCAGTCAGAAAACACTTCTGATTTATTCAAGCAACAGTGAACACCGGCTCTGAGTAAGACCTGTAGGATTTGTGTCGTTGAGGGCATTGACTAAGAAGTCACAACATTTCCTCCAGAGGTATGAGGTGTGCATGTGTGTGTGTGTGTGTGCGTGCGTGTGTGTGCATGTCTGTGTACAGGCTGTCCTTGTGGCGGTTCAGTGCCGTGGGCTGTTTTTTCCTGACTTTGTCAGGAACATGTGGCATGAAGCAACACACCTGCAAGTCATGGTGTTAAGTCATTGGTGCTGTGCACTTCACAGTCCTTGGGTCAGTCCATGGTTAACCAGATTCATTCCTTATCTTGCAGGGAACAGATTCATAACAAACAATGATTTCCGAGGAGCGTTCCAAAAATTACCGCAGTAATAATCAAACGAGACTTGTGTACAACTAATAGAATTCTTTGCCTAATTACGCAAATGGAGGCGTTTTTCTCTGACTGAATATAACTGCATCACTGCTTCTATGGCAACAAATACATCTAGTGAGACAGTAGGATTTGAAGGAGAACATTGTGGTGTGTGAGCAGCGAAAGCTCTTCCATCATGATGAGAGACAGCCCACACAGCTCCAAATTGCTGATGAGCTTATTTTTAGTCGAGGGGCTGCCCCGGTGTCTGGTTTACATGTGGGACTGACAGAAAATGTAGAGCAGATTTCCCAGTTAATACTTGTACAGCAAGCCTTCCTGCTCCGTAATTAACCAATTAACAAGCAACATGCCCCACCAACACCATACCTGATTCAGTTTGCAATCAGGAATGCGCGTTTGCAAAGTTTTAATTGTGCCCGAGGCAATAACTTACTGTTTGTAATCACATTCTCTCTCTCCCTGTATTGCACCACAGTGCGTTGGGGAGGGAAAAACTTACTGGCGCAAGCTAATTCGGCAAACCTCCATGTTGGAGGTGAGCGCAGTGCACATTACCAGCAGTGCTTAGGGTTTTGCTGAACAACAGAATGAGAGTTAATATGCTCCCCGAATTATTAACACATTGTGCATTTATAGCCTCCAACGAGAGAGTGAGGGGCAGGCAGGGGAGCTTTCACTCAACATGTCCCCCTTACGGTAAGGTTGCGTTGGGACCACAGAATGCGGACACATGCAAAGAAGAAACTCTCTGCCTCCATATTTCAAAATGAGATATTAGGTTAATAGTTGCTTTAGTGCGTAGCACAAAGAAAGAAAAAAAAAGGGCAACATCACAGGTTTTGACTCGGGAAACCGCACACTCTGCTTGCACGGTGGAGGCGAGCCCTGTGCCAGAGCCAATCATCGTTCAGGAGGCAGGCATGGTGCATGGACTAGATGAATCACTAAGCTGTCATTTGTCTGTTTCACATTCTGACTGTGGGAAAGCAAATTATAGGTGACTTAATGTTCCTTTTTTTCCTCTGCTTTCTGGTGCACTGCCAGGCCATACACTGAGCTAAAAGGCAGAAATACAGTCTGTCAGATGGAAGCTGCCACTAATTGTTCAGCTCAAATCCCTCCATTTTTCTTTGGGAGACCACAACCACCCACTGCTTTTTTTTTTTTTTTTAAATACATGGTTGACACTATTGGCTACAATGGACTTCAAGCAATTACAAGAGTCATGCATTCTAATATGACGGACAGAGAAGAGGCCGGGATTAGCTTTGCACTCTTGATGTTCCACACACACACACACACACACACACCCTAACTGTGAAACACAAACAATCTAGGGCAGCTATTCCAAATCCAATTGTTGTGAACATGAAGCCAGCTAGTTTCAGGCAGTGGGGTGAGTTTGGCCCACACATACCAATTAGGCCTGTTTCCAAAGCAATACTGCACAATGCTGCCCAGAGGACTGCAGCAGAACAAGACTTTGATTTCCCTCAATGTGATAGTAATTTCATATTCCTCTGAAAAGCAACATGGCTACTGAGGCTTGAGTCTCGAGATGAGCAATGAAGAGCAATTCACAACAAGATGCTTGTTTGGTCATTTACATACAATTTCTCAAACAAATGCGCAAATATGTTGTGACTGGTTTGGTGTGGAGGTATTGGAAGACTCGTGTAAACACAACAGCTTTCTGATACACCCTCAGACCATCTTAGGAGGCCTCTTTTATTGGGCCCGTAGCGCCACTGGGTCGCTTCGTTAACTGCTTGTATTTGATCAGTTATTGTCTCTTGCGTCCTCCCGCCCTCCTCCCCACACGTCTGCGAGCAATCCTTGCATCTAGGATCAGAAATCAAGGCCATACAGTAACTGAGAATTGCAGCCTGTGGTCTTCACGCCGGCTAAATGCTGTTGAGCCCAAATCCCAACACAGCACATCAGACAGATTGAGGAATAGGAAGGGAGGAGGCATGTAATGAGAGCCATGGGAATTACTACACTCTATTTATAGGGGGGTGCAGGATTGTTTACCTTCTTTCTTAGCGACTTATTTTGAAGGATGGTGAACTACTAATGAGAAGATGTATCTTTCCGTTGCCATCACCGCACGGTACATATTGGAATTTACCTGCGAGAGCATAAGAGCTACTTTCATGATACGTCTTTAAAGTCTGCACGTCCTCCCCGTTCGATTGCGCACTCTCTCGTGCTTCCCGTCGTAAAATACAATCATATTTTTGGTGTTCGGGGGAGTCGCAGCGGCAGCACCTCAATCGGGTGATACTTACTTCAATGTGAGACGGTGTGGGAGAGAGCCTATTGTTGGAATAAATCTTCACCCTCTCATTTGAATCACTGGGAATGCTTGATGGTTTGTCACAGGGGAGGAGAGAAACCCAAAGTACCCCAAAGAGAGCAAGAGGTGTTACTGCATGGAGGCGGCCATATTAACAGAGATATTCTTCAGGATTATGTGCCCCTTCAACCCAGGCCAGGAATTTGTCAGCACAAGTGCAGATATGGCTCTATCAATAATCCATGGCATTGTGTATTTCCCAACTGATGCCATTATACGGCTGGGGGATGACAGCACTCACCAACTCCATCATCTTATCCACAGGGACCAGGATCTCATAAAGCGCTCTCAACATAGACATCTCATATAACGGGTAATAACTCCAGCCAGTTAATACAGGGGAATTATCAGGGAGAGGAGCGATGAACCCAGCAAAAACTGGGGCGGCCAACGCTGTATTATAGTCGTAGAGCAGACAGAGAGAGGGAGAGAGAGAAAGAGAGGAAGAGAGATGAGGGGAAGGTGTCAAAGGAGGGGGAGGGACAGAGAGAGAGGTAGGAAATGGAGAGGGGCAATGAGAGGGAGCGTGCGAGATAAGAGGGGGGGGGGGAGTTGGCGGGAGATAAGAGATGGAGGAGGAGTGAGAGGGAGCGAGGTTGTTGTGCGAAACAGGCAAAGGAGGAGGAAGGGGGGGAGAGAAAAAAAAGTTAGCGAGGAGGAAGAGGAATGAGTAAGGGGTGAGGGGGAGTAAGAGAGACAAATGAGGTAATGATTTAACAAAGAGCGGTGTGAGGGCAAAGTATTTATGTCATTTTCTTAAACTCTGCTCCACTGAATATCATCAGCGCTTGAGGATCGTTGTGTCGTACCGCCCCAACCAAATGAAGGGTATCTTTGCAAAAGACTCCGTAATGAAGAGCTTAGACCAGTAGCCCCCTAATCCAAATTAAAGCTGTCAGTAATTGTTTTCATTACAGTATCATTTAGAGGTGGCTATACCAGCGCACGTGGTGAATATTATGTACGGATTAACTCAGCTTTTTCTTTCTTTTTTTTTTAAAGCTACCTATGTCAGTCGAAACTTCTGCCAGTATTAGCATTCATGCTTGTGAACAAACTGCTCGTGGGAAGCAGTAAAGACATGACAGCGCAAGCTTGCAGATATACTGTAATATACGGTCCAAACTCTAAATGTCTGCAGAAAAACTGAAGGGACTAATACTCCCCTATTGAAGGTGTTGAAATGGCTTTATTGCTGTGACATCTTAGACTGAATTTAAAGGCAATTGCATCAGTTGGCTGACTCGCCCAAAATCTTCTCCTCTCGCAACAAAAAAAATATCTGCTTACTGTAACTCAAGCATTGCTAAACATTTTTTTTTTCTGGTTGTGTTTTAGCGCTGGCAGCATTTGGTTAGGGTTAAGGAGAGATCATGGTCTGTGATCACAGCGATTAGAAGCATGATGCGCAACATGTTTTTTTTTTTTTTTTTTAACATTTAATCAAAATGGTCTTTCACAAGCCGACAGTCTCCGGTGTCAGACAACTGTCCGCATCTCGTGTGTGGTACACAAATGGGTTGCTGTGTTTGACCAAAAAAAAAAAAAAAAAGGTAATAACAGGAATATCACAGAGGCTCTGGCTTTGGGCCCCGCTTGGTAATCCATCCATATGATTAGCAATAATGTCCTCCAAATACGAGTTTTTTTTGACCATGAAAGATTTGTTTTTGAATCTGCGGTGTGAAGTTTTTGAGATTTTTTTCATGCCTGACAATGACGATCCTTCAGCAAACTCAAAATGCAAGAGACTACAAACACATCCAGCCTTGTTTTTAATTTTGTCAGACACCTCCTTTAGGGGGGGAAACAGAGCAGATTTTTGTCTCTTTGGTGTATGCTAGGTTAGATACCTTTTTGATTACACTGTAGCAGCATCAAACGCACATCAGGTGGTAAATTGAAGTGGGTATAGAGGAAATATTCTTTTTTTGAAGCCCGGCATTGCGAGAATAAATGCAAAGTGAAACCTGATATTTATCTGACAGATGTTATGTCTAAAAGCCTTCCTTCATTCACAAGCCTCACATCATAAACACTTTTTACTCTGCAGCGTGTTATAAGCTTTTTGACAGAATCACCATTATATTTCAGAAAGTAAATATAGTGCACTAGGTAGCAAACAAGGAGTGATTTTGGACAAGTGTCTAAGCCGTGATGTTGTACTGCTGCTTTTAGAACATTTTCTGCCCTAACTGTAGTGCTCTCTCATCCAACTCCTTGGACAGTTGTGCCACCCCTTGTCATCTTTGTTCTGTGTCGCTGCCCATTAAATCTTAAGCAACCAATAATAAGCATCTGGCTCCAACCCTTTATCAGGCCTTTTAGTCTTAAATGTGGGTGGGTGCCAGCCACCAGGGCTATTAGCAGGGAGAGGGACAGGAGGGAGAAAATAAATATATAATAATGCCACCCACCAAGCAAAGATATTCAGTGTTTGCATTTCAGGGGACAATAAAGAGGGCCATCTGTTCCTGTCATTCGTGCTTTATTGTTTTCCTCGGTGGGCCACTCACTTTGGAACATCGCACCAAGCCCTCCCCACCTCACATTTTCCATACCCCAGACCCCCAACGCCCCGCTTAGTCAAACTGTGTGTGTACACAAGCAAGACACACAGGCATGTATTGCTCTCACCTTTGGCCTTGTACAGCTGTAAGACAAGGACTGAGCTCAAAGGACATTTGCATTTTGGATCTTCCGCAGAAAAATCATGGCCAAAAAAAAAAAAAAAAAAAAAAAAAAAAAATACGATACAAGATGCTGAAGGGGGGCATGGCTTTGAATAAATTCTCTGTCCTTGTCTGTCATGTTGGCACCAGTCTGGCAAACATTGCCAAATGTTTTCCTTCCATTCCCGTAGCAGGATCATGAGACGAGGGGAGAACTGAAAACAAACCTCACTTTTTTTCGTCTCCTGCCTTACCAAGGAGAATGTCTCCAATATTGGCTTAGGAAGTGAAAGGCTCCTCGGGGACATATTCACCGAGTTCCTAGTTCCCTTCATAGCACAAAAGGCCTGGCAGCTGGACGTAGTTTGACTCAGGGTCTGTGGGGACATCCTGTGGTGGTACCGCACAGGGGTTAATCAAAGGGAGGGCGCGTGATGGAGGGCATTTTATACCCTGTTCTTATATAGCGGAAGACAGAGATGAGAGGATTGATACCTCTTTAATGTCTGTAAACGAGCCGCCAGTTAGCTTAGCTTCACATAAAGGCTGGAAACAGCTAGCCCGTCTCTGTCCACCAGCTAGCCTGTCTAACCACACTATTTCCTGTCTAGCCAGAAAACAGTGTGACGCATAGCTCTGTAAAATAGTGAGCTATGCGTGAGTGACCTTTGTGACTAAGCTAGGCTAACCGTTTCCCTCTCTTTCCAGTCTTTATGCTAAGGGCTAACCTAACCTCCGCTAGCTGTAGCTCCATATTTATCATACAGACATGAGAATGACATTGATCTTCTCATCTAACACTGAAATTTGAGACATTCTGAAGATGCAACCTTTGAGAAAAAACTGTTCATATTATTTAGTGAAGCACTGAAGATGGACAACATTGGTTTTATCAGCCAGGACATCTCAAAGGTCCAATAAATATGTTTAAGTGTTTTTCACCACACCACGCCGCATGGATAGATCAGCAAATTATTAAAAATATAACTCTTGGTAATTCATAATGTATCATAGTTCTGAATTATATATGTATGTTTGATATATACAAATATTGGAAACAAATAATTTATTGCTTTGAAGACGATGGCACGTTCACGCTGTAAATTCTGATGTGTATAAAACTGCAGCGGACATATAATATCTTGCAGACGCTACAGGAAGAAAATCCTCGCCAGCGATGTTTTCTCACCGGTGATCTGACTGAATGGAAGATTTGCAGGTGCTTTTCCATCACAGTCAGCAAGGTTAAACTCCAGAGAAATTAAACAAATTGCTCCTCTAATGCAGAGTAAAACAAATGGAGAACTTTAGTGCACATGTGGAACCCTCTTGGGTTCTAATTATGTAAAACTATAGACATCAGAAGGCACTGAATTCTTTAATGAGCACTTGAGAGAACAAAGGGAATTTAAGTGCATGTTAATAAGAGAGGCGAGACAACAGGAGGAGGCAAAATGCCACAGAAAGAATCACTACACATTAAACGGGGGCATTTGCTTTTTTACCACCAACCAGCAGCTTCCGACAGTTTCACTGGGTGCCGCAACATAGTTGAGAGGAATCTATTTCTCACTGTGGTTTGTGGCAGTTAGAATGAGCACACAGCTAATGTGCTAATAGGTTCTCCATGGAAACAACATACAATAAATTGAGATGAATTGAGTGTCAGGGAATTGAGATTTTGCTATTAGTGCAGGAGAAGATGAGGGGGTTGGAGATCTCTCTCTTTCTCCCGCTTCGACCTGCAATCAGCCAACTGACGACTTCCTCCCCTGACCAGTGTGCCGCATGCAGGTACGAAATTACAGGTTAAACTCCCCTGTTAGATCCTGGGGCTGCTGGTGGCTTTCTACGGTGCTACAGGCACAGTACCATTTGGATTCACTCAATAACAAACAAGGCGTGATGTGTTTGGGAAGCTGTGTTCCACTTCGCTGGTTGGTAGCCTGGCCAATTAGCATTGACAAAGACTCCCGTGTGTATAGGCACGCAGAACATCGCCCAGATAGCACACTTCTGTTCAGGAGCCAAAATGGTTTGCACTGTGTGTGTGTGTGTGTGGGGGGGGGGGGGGGGGGGTCCTTTAATCCCTGCTGTTCCACAGACTAATGTTTTAAATCAGGAAATAGTGGTACAAGATAGCCATACACGTATGTCTGTGTGTACCATTGCACACATTGCTAAATTACCACGTGTTTGTTGGCTACTGTGGGCTGATGCATTTAAGTACAGGAATGTTTGTGAATGTATAGATTTGAATATTTTATGCTAATAAAGAATAACTAATTAGTCATTTCTGTATAATTATATAACAATCTGCTCGGATCTGTGAATCAACTTCAACCCATTTCTTATTTTAGGTGAAAAAGCTTGCATGATCTAATCTACACACAAACACATTTAGCGTGCCTCCATTACAGCTGGCTGTGTTTATAACGATGCTGCAGTGTTAACTTGTGTGTTTCATGCACTGAAATCAACAGATCAAAATACAAAAAATCCAGGGGTGTCGTTTAGCTCTGTTGGTAGAGCGTCCGCCCCAGGGTTCAGGGTTCGGGTCCAACCTGCGGCCCTTTGCTGCGTGTACTTCCCTACCTCTCTCTCTCCCTGCATTCCTGTCACTCTTCAGCTGTCTCTATTCAATAACAGCTTGAAAAAGGGGCCAAAAAATATCTTTAAAAAATAAATAAAAAATACAAAAAAATCTGGATAAACTTTTTCAGTGTCTGATTCAATTAAATGGCGGGCTTGAAACACTCTTCTGCACCAGATATAAAAGAGAGGAAGCATATATGTGATGCAAGCAAAGATGCCAAAGGGGGAAACAGAAGTTACTCAAGGGTGATGATGAATACTGGTTCACACAGGGGGGGAAAAAACACTACCTAATAAATCTGTGCAACTCCCTTGATGTGTGTGCACATCATAAAGTGGATGTTACTGACTTTTCATGCAAGCAACTAAATATCCTGTAACCATACAGCAAATGTATGTGCTTATGGAGTCCATGAAAAGACCTTAACCAACAATGTGTTAATCTGTCTGCCAATACTTTCCAACCTCCCCAGTCTCTCTGTGGCACTCAAGCTCCTGTGTTCCTTCTGCAGATGTAAATCTATGCATTAAAAAGGACTTTATTATTTTTTTTTATTATTTATTTATCATTTATTAATTTAAAAAAGTAATTTCAGCTGGGCATTATAGTTTTAGCAAACTTCAGTCAAAGTGGACTAATTAGTGTGTTTATTTATTCATTTTCAGCCACAGATTAATATATATTCGGTTCACTGATGAGTATTTACTGCAGCGGGGCTGGGTGTGTGTGTGCGTGTGTGTGTGTGTGTGCGTGCGTGTGGCTGGCTCGAGGACTACAGCGCCCATGTTCATTGTAATGATGGAATCATGTGACCCAGTGCAACAGGCACTTAGAAACACGAGTAACTGAGTTTATTTAACAGTAGCCGGGGAGACGACATGTGTAATTAGGTGTTAAATAGCAAATAAACGACATTTGTTTTTCCTCATATATGCATACAATAGTTTATATTTTGTGCTGGAAGTGGCACATCTAACTGAAATCATTAGAAATGTATGATTATAGTAAGACTTCCTCACTATGAAGTGCCATTTATGTTTCTACTCAAGTTAATAGTGCATCATCTTTATCAAACTGTGAAGCAGCAGGACTTCAAACTGAACACAGCATTAGTTCATAAACAGCAGAAAGACTGCAGAAATGAGAAAAGAAAGAAAGCCGTATTGACACGTTGAAATCACATCACAGCACCCATATGTTGTATTATTTGCTAAGCTAACTCCTCTGGGATTTGTGTCCCTTTATTGCAAAGTTTTACCAGTTCGTGCACTCCCATTCTCATATCCCAAAATATTTGCATATGTATGAGCCCCTGCAGTAAGTGCTTTGAGTAATTGGAGTGAAGGGAGTCATACCATCGCAAAGTGATCTAAACTCGTGCTCTCTGTGGCGCTGCGGTTCACTCAGAGACTGACTCTTTGTTTGGCATGAATAGCGGCAGATCAGTACTGTACCTTACAGAAGCTTCAGCGAAAAACTACGGCAGTGACAGAACAAGGTTACCACAGAGACACAGAAAGCTGCTGAACCCTCACTAACGCGAGGCAATCCTCAAAAGATGAAATCAAAAGGGTTTGTTCGCTCGCAAAAAGAAGTCGTCTTCTTCTCTGACACATGCCATGTGACAGTCTGGAGATGAAGAACGTGGGAGTTATCAATATTTACTCCTCCGTATAGCCACATTTAGCTGACTTCTTGTCGTGCCACAAGTGTTCCCTCATTTGCTCGATTTTCATTTATTTGCTCCAACTGACCACAAAAACACTGACTGTGAAATGCCCCGGCCTTCACTCAGTGATTAATTATGATCACTTTTACCTCTCCTCCAACAGCAGAATTAATGCTGGACGAGGAGAAACGCTGTGTGAGTATTTCATCCGATTCTATTCAAATTTCAGAGCACCATCTTTGATTTCCACGGTCCAAAGTAAGGTAAGCCCCAGGGCGGTGACGGACTGTCATCCCTCCCCTGGGGGCAGAAACTGCGCTCTTCAGCTCCCTAATGATGCGCCTGTCTTTTGAACGAAGAAGCCCCTGCCATGGCCTATCACTTAGCAGGCTTAAATAAGCAGAGGGTGGAGGGTTAGATGGAGAGGGAGACAAAGACAGAAACAGAGGGAGACAGAGGTGGGATGGCGTAGGTTTGGCTTTCTGGCACATGAAAGCTGTCCTTTCAGGATTTCAGGCAGAAATTGAGGCCGGTTTAAAGCATTATTTCCGTGACGGATACCGTATTAAAGCGTGACTTGCTGTGGCAATGTAGCACGCGGGGTCAATTAGTTGGCCATTCAGAGAAAATAAGTCTCACTCATTGAACTGAGCACAATGCGATGAATGACAACACCGCTCCACAATCTATCAGCTTCGACAGCCAGGATTCACTGTATTGTGCGCCGTGTAAGAATGAGGTAATTGGAGACATGTTGCTATGAAATACATATTGCATAAATGACAGGCAGTAATACAGCTGTTGTTGTCCCAGTGTCACACCGTAAATATGAACATTCTCAATCTGGACTTGGCATAATCAGTGTTTATCCATTATTTCCTCCTCTCTCCTGCTGAATTGCAGCACACACAGTCAGATTGCCCTCAATCATTCAGTAATTGATGCTGTGGCATTTCACGCTCGTATTACCCAAAACAGCCTTGGTTTACTCTCACCCTCCTCCTCCTCCTCCTCCTCCTCCACCACCACCCTCCCTGTCTAGATCTTCCTTCCTTCTTTCCACAAATATCCCAAAGGCTTCTTTCCCCTGCAGTTTTTTTTTTTTTTAAAGTTTAGATTGATTTAAGCTCTCCTGGAAGCCAATTTGGTCCGTTTGAATGTTCTTATAATCTCCTGATTTGATTCACCAGGGGGGCTGTTGTTAGTCGAACAGAAACATACAGCCCATACAGCGGGGAGGTAAAGAATAGCATCACACACATTGTGGAGCAAAGGAAGTACAATCCGAGATAAAAAGAGCAGGCTGAGGGTGCGGGGAGTGGCCACGAGGACTCCCGTTTCTTCCTGTGCACTTCTTTTTTTTTTTTTAAAAAATAAAAAAAAAAATTACTAAATCACATAAATGCAGCAACACCTGGGACAACCCATGAAGTGGTGGAAGGAAGGGGGGGGGGGGGGGGCAGGACGGGTTGAAGCACCACCCTAGAAATCCTGCTGTTTTGAAGGATTTGTGACTATAACAGGATTCCTGTACAGTCTGTGGCAAGGATTAAATACAGCCCACACTGCCGAACATGGATCAAGCACTCTTTTTTTTTTTTTTTATTCCTTTCTGCCCACCGCTAACCGAACAGTTTTACTGCGTTCTACGAATCTAAGGGGTTCAACGCGGAACAGAACGGGCGTTATCTTTTGATGTAGGACATGTTTCAAGGTTCATGTGTGGTGTGTTCCCTCTGTTCCTTGGCATACGAGGCTTAAAGGAGGCTAGAAGTGACTAAAGGAAAGCTGGCTTTCCTTCTTCTTTCAGATGTTTTAAAGCAGTGGCAAAGAATGCCAGAAATCTGCTACTGGAGAGGTTTTTTTTTTTGATTGTCTCTGCACACATGTGTGCTTATTTTTTTATTTAATTTAATTTTTTTTTTTTTTTTTTTCTGTTTCAGTGTACAGGAGCTCAGTCTGAGCAGCTGGCTCCATCCTCCTCCTCATGCACACTCAGGTGAAAAACAGGAAAAACTAGAACCACTTGCCTTAAAACCTCGTTGAAGTAAAGTCAGAACCCCCCCCCCCCCCCCCCAAAAAAAAAAAAAAAATACGTGTGCAGAGATGGGAAGGAGGGAAGAAAGGAACGTCGAGGCAGTGGTATCATCTGGTGAACCTGTGGGAGATAGAAAAATCAAGAAGTGTAGGGTGAAAGAGAGAGGGAGAGACAGGGGGTAGGGAGAGACAGATACAGAAAGTGTTTTGGGAATGCACTTGGGGACTGAAGAAAAAGCGCAGCACCTTTGCATTTAAAAACACTCTGAAACTTTGCAATATAAAAGGCAGAAGTAGGAAAGCAGGACACAAAAGAATATTCACAATGCATCTGCAAGGAAAGAAAAAAAAAAAAGCCTGTTTCTTCTGCTTCCTCGCCTCTCTGCCTGGGTAGAGTTTCTCCACGTTGATCACGATTTACCGTCTGAAGATGCATTGGCAGTTGTTGACAGAGACAGAGTTTGTGATGGTAGTCACAGTTATTCCATAGAGACAGACGAAGGAGGGGCGATGAGGGGGAGTCGACTCCCCTCTCTTGTTTTCTTGCTGACTCTCTTAACTGTGTTTACTCTTTCAACGTTGACATCCAAAGGTATGCAGAGCTGATAAAAACTTTCCTGCCGGCTGGATTTTAACACTGCCGTGTTAACTGTTTTTCTTCAACCTTTAGGTTTAGTTAGACGAAAATAAACAAAATCCAATAATTCGGTAATATAACGAGTACTTAATGCAGTTTTTAGTTGAATCATAATTTCATCCTGTGTTTTTAATTCATGGCTCCTCAGTTCCTCAAATAAGGGCAGGTTTTAAAGCATCCCTCTTTTTCAGGAGCTCACTTGTCGATCACTTAAGTATCCAAGAGAACAATAAAGACCTTCTGTATTTCAGAGAGGCTGAGATAAAAATAAATTAAACAGAACCCGTCATCCCGCTCCTATAAAGTTCTACAAGACCATTAGCCTGACTAATGGTCTTGTAAGATGAATAAGATGAAATAGCCTGTTAATAAAAAAAAAAAATAATCAAGATTTAAAAAAATTAACAGATGGTTAAAAAGCCTCTTTTTACACTGACACAGAGACCTAACACTTACATTTCCATCCCAGTAATCCCCCGGCCCTGTTTTAGGTGAAATTTAAGAGGTCCTGTTGTACGAGGCCTTATTCCCACGGGGCGGGCGAGCACTGCGAGGCACTGGTGTAGACGCAGGAGAGGCTGTGTGATCATGCCCAAGTTTCATCTGTAGCGTCTGAGCCGTAGATCGCGGGGAAACTTCAAGTAAAAACCGCAAGAGCAGAGAGAGGAGATGAGAGGAGCTAAAAAAAAGAAAAAAACAACTGATTTCCATCAAAACAGATTGTCAAACCAGATGGGGACTATTCGAGAACTGGGGCAGAGTGGATGGGGAGGGACTGTGATTGGGCAAATCTCAACACAAACCAGACACTTGCATCAGAACAAAATGGGTTTCTTAAGCACTCTGCTGTCATGTAATTCTAAATGGGTTTTAAATTATTCTGAATTATGTTTTGGTTCAATATCCTGAATTTAAAGCCATCGGATCCAGTATGGAATTGTGCACTTTGCAGAGAGCGTCTTTATGTTTGTGCCTCATGCGGAGGATTCAGCTCCCTGGCGTTGCACTCTCGGGGGGTCATTCGTGATGACTGCATTTAATTTCCTGGATAGAGAAAGTGGCTCCGACCTCTCACCTTTGATTATGATGTCACCACGTTACCAATGATGAACCTGTGTAACCGTGTAAAGAATGTGTCTTTCATTAATTCCTCCTGAACTATCAGCACTCCTGAAATGATCCTGCACGCTCTGACCATTATCATGGTGCCTCTGGCAACACCTGAGCGAGGCTCATCAGCATGCCAGCATGGATCAAGGTTCTGCCCAAAGTGGATTGGCTCTAACACAGTCTTTAAACACGCTATCTGAGCCAATGCATGCTCCAGCCTGCAACAAGAGGCTCTTTCTGTCCTCCATAAGGCACACAGATTAAACAGACAAGCCTGATTTGAAGACAAGGGAGGATGCATCAGGTGTTTTGGGTTAATGGCATTCAAACACCAATCTTTTTTTTTTTTTTAAGTAGTTGCATTAAAGGTGTACGATTTATCACACAATATTTTTAGACCATAGCAGAAACTAAATATAATATGCATAACTATGTTTTCATTAATGTGTAAAACCTCCATGGCTGTGAAGTGAAGCTAATGCGGAAGTGCCAAAAACTGCAGCTCCTTTAACGTCCACTTGAGGCTGGCTACAGAACAAGTCAGTCTCCATAAGTCCCCATGTTAAAATGTCCAGCTTCACAGCAGAAATAAAAATGTTTACAGCCTGGTACAAAATCAGTTTTGGTCTCTATAGCTAATTCCCTCGTTCATGAAAACTGTACTGAGGCTGGATTTTATAGATGGCTTGACTGAGCAACCAGGCATCATGCAGATAGTCTTAAACCCTATTCACACAGGGGACGTAAGTGCCGCGGAATGGCTGCGCCACGGTCACCGGAGCTGGTCGCTGCCACTCTAATCAATGAAACCATTCACACAGGGCGCGCCGTAGAACGTCTCAGCAGCGTCTCTCCGTACTGCAGTGCTATCATTCCGTAGCATTTCTATTTTTGACGCGAGCCGTTGCTAAACTGCATGAATCCCAACAGAGCAGATTGCACCAGACAGGAAATCTGACACAGAATCAACGTAATACACTTCCGCTTCCCCTTTCAAAATAAAACACAATACGCAGTTCATGTAGCCTTTCACAGCTTCACGTCATCATTACGTCATGACCCGTGGCACCAGGTCAGCAGTCAGTTGATCAAAGAGTCTCAACATGAACGACGAGAGACTAACCGTTGAAGTGGAACAACACACAATAATTTATGACACAACAGATCCTTTTTATAATCTTTTCCATGTCGGAGAGGCAAAGTTAGCTGTTTGCTGTTGTTGTTTCCTTTATACGCGGTTTATCGCGGGGACTCGTGTACGTTCAGGATTCTCACGTGATCTCGTGTGAATATGGCTGGCTTGCTACGCTGCCGTTACTTGCTGCTGTCGCACGCCCGGTATGAATTGACGCCGGGCAGAGGACGGAGCTAAACCGTGGCACAGGGGTTAGGATCACCAGTTAGGATCACTAATTCTACCAATTTTGGCTATTTTTAGATTAGCCAGGGCGCGGCACACTCTCTACTCTTCAGGGTTTAGTGACGTCACATTCTTGAAACTATCTATGATAATCACCTGTAAATAAGAATCGTTACGGGGGTTTGCAGCCACCGTAGTTTCTTCTGATTGCAAACTGTGCCCATAATCTAAGGGTTTACAAGAGAATCCAAGAGTATGGTTTTCAAACTGTGCACACAATTTTGTGTACAGATTTACACATTGCAAAAGAATAATAATTAAATGATTAAAACTTGCATTTAGTTGATGTCCCAGCAGTGTTGAATGACAGGGGAGAATAGTTTTCTAACCATTTTTCGAGCTAAACAGCCTTTAAAGTTGAACTTGGTAAAAGACCTGATTAAACACTACAATTGACCAAAAACATTCTGGGAGCCTGTTTTCTTTGAGTCTTCTTCAGTCTACTAAGTGGTTAGATTGGATAGTCTTAAACTGTGATTTGTCGGTCCTCAGTATGTTTAGTTGATATTCTGACCCAATTCTAATAGCGCTAACCTTCTATTTCTGTTTTGAAGCTTTAAGCACTTGACACTGAAACAGGAACTTGATCCTATTTAAATCTGTTGCTCAGAGGTTTTCTTTGTCTTTTTCTGCCCTTTCATTTCTCAGTCTGGTTTGAACTGTTTTGCAGGCAGTTTGTTCTCCGTGTACAAAACAGTTTTTTTTTTTTTCAACTTTTTTCCTTTCTTTTTTCTTTTTCTTTTTTTTTTTTTGAAACCCCTTCATCCAAAATAACATCCATTAGTAAAGAGGACTTTTCTACAACCTAAAAGCATGAAAGACCATTCAGAAATATAGAGTGGTACACTCAGCTATCTGACTGTATCGAATCAAAAGCTTTTGTGGTGAGCGAGTCCAAGCTTTTGAACGGTTCTATATCATCACGTGGATTTGGAGGAAATAAATGAAAGGCTGTGTATAACTAATTTGGAACTTTCCCATGAATAATGTGATTTGAAACAGGTGTTCTAACGTCAAAATGACCTTCATTTTTCCTTCATATTCCCTCCTTGAGCCTGACATGTCAGGTGGAGGGAAAATGAAGGTGATTATTGACAGTGTGATGAATTTTCATCGTCACTGCAGTGAACTCATGGCAGACCGACCTTAACTCTCCAGCCTACCGAAAGACTTCTCTCTCTCTCTCTTTTTCTTTTTTTTTTTGCCCTTAAACGTGCCTGAAGCATTCCTCAAGGTCCCCCGTGATGCCCGAGGCTGTGGAGAAACTCGGATGAACACAGGCTCAATTCAATCCCTCCACCAAGGCTCTACACCCATATGTTTACGGTGAGATGCTCAGGCTTTTATTTCCTTTACTGTGGAGACTGATTGATCTGACCTGCAGCAGCATGCATTTTGTCAATATTGGAATTCTTAAAAGGTGTAGGCAAAGTATAATGACATGAATTCCAAGTCCAATGAAAAGATATGATACTTGACGCTCTTGAAATGTGTATTTTTTCCCCCATAAAACATTTTATTGAGAAATGCACGGTCTCCTTAAATCCCTCCTATTTCTGCTGCCATCTACAATATCTCTGAGTATGGCGTGCTACGCTGTGGGTCAGGACCTAAAATCTGCCAATAAGTGGGTCTCTACACGACAGAAGCGCTTGTATATTTTAACGAGTTCCCAGATACAATTAAATTTCCAGGTTTAGCTGCCGTACCTGCCGTATCATAACTTGTCTCATTGTTTAAAATACCACATATATGCGTGACTGTCAGTGTGTCCAAAACAGTTCTCCAGGAGAAGCCAGGGTATTGTGGACAACGTGAGCTGGGCTCCTCATTAAAAGGCAGCATCATCCGGGAGTCCTGGACCACAGCTTATAAAAGAAAGAAATAATGATGCCTGAGGTTGTCCACATGGTAAGATGTCCTATGTATGAGGACATCTTGTTTCAGCACCATTCCTGGTCACACTATACTACATGCCCAGTATCAGCGTGTTACAGTGAATGATGAGAGAGTGTGTGAGGACTTTGAGCAGCACCTGTAATTCATCACCAGACTCACTAGACTATCTTGTCGGCCGCAGAACTGCGATTTTGCGGGACTGTGTGTGCAGCGTGCTTGGTTTTGTCACCATTCAAATAACAAAACAGCTTTCGAACGTAGTTTTGTCACCGCCGGTGCTCAACTGGGAAATCTGAGCTGAAAGGTTGTAGATGACATACAGAACTTTACATTCTAGACTCCTGTGCTGTCGGTGGTAATGATGGGGGATGCGATGCTTGATTCCTGCCTCTTTGTCCAAGCGATTTATTGTCAGATATTTAAATATTAATGTAGCATTCGGTTTACTCTAAATGATCATAAAATATGTTTTTATGGGAAGAAATAAAATCCAACCGCTTTCTTCAGCCATAAATAAGAGATAATGAAAAGTGTTTGTTTGTTTGTTTGGAGCAAGTCAGTTTGTCTAGAATATTTACCTTTAATCCTGTAATGAGTGTGGACAAAGATAGATTATGCAGTTTGTTTAATGGTGAGCTCTGTAAATTCGAAAATGTAACCAAGACAAAGAAGCTAGCACCAGCTGCTGCTGTAGTGAAACTCATGATAGCCCTGAATAATAACATTATTCCACGTGACATATTTTATACTAGGCTAGCTGACTTTCAGTACCATGGCAGGCAGTTGAATAAAAGATGTAGAAGTGTAGCTCCTGCTGAAAATGTTCCACTTCCTCTGTGTTTGCTTGATCGAGCTTCAGCAAAACTGTTTGTCAGTAAACATCAGTGTTTAGTTAAAGACTTAATCAAAACTGTGCAAAGTACTCAGCACAGACCACACTACATACTGATTGTAAGTGTGTATTTATTGTAGTGTGCTCACAGTAGACAAAACAGTCTTTGAGTGTAGTTTTAATGCATGCGAGTTAAATAATAATTTCAGTGTCTTGCTGAAGTTTAATTGGCAGTCATCTCTATAAACAGATATTTAAATATGGATGATCATCTGTAGGTGAGCGGCCGGAAGCATTCTGGTTGCTGTTTGTCGTCCGAGTAGCATTTGACCAGCTTTGGTCGCGACGGCAAAAGAGGCGGAACAACGGCAAAATGCTAACTTGGAACCCATTGGCTATCGTCGAAAAGTAATTTATCGTTTTATCAGCTTTTCTTCAAGTTCTCTGCATTCATACGCAGATATCTGCTTATAGAGATTAGCATTAGTGTGTCTTTTTCCTAATTCTTGCGTATGAAGTTGCTTATGGGACTGCAGAGGGAGCCTCTGTAATCTGTTTTCCAGTTATTTGCTGGCTGCAGCAGAAGCCTCGAAACTACTACTATATTGTATAGTTTCCTTTTAGTATAAATGGTAATGTATGCTAATATTTTTGTAATCTACCTGCTAAAACAATAGGATGATTAATAACTATAGACGTAGTGCGTGGAATTAGTATGTAGTGTGGATTGTGTTGTGTTGGGCAAACTTTCAACATCTGTTATTCAAACTATTCACAGCGTTGTTGTTTTGTTTTTTTTTAATATGAATTTGTATTCACCACCCACAGATTTATGTTACACCTATATATGCTACACTAAGAACATCCTGTTACCAGAATCACTCTATATGGGGTGAGGAAGCTCCTTCTGACAGGCTGATAGACTGACCTAAATTTAGCTCCAGATGAACACCTCCTGTGTCGTGGGAATAATATCTCCTCATTACATACACTGATGCCTTTTTCATTTTCATCCTTTTAAACTGCGTTGTGAAAAGTCCTCCATTCAATTAATTACTCATAATAGTAGGAGTGTGGCAACATGACATCGAACATGGGGAGGAAAAAAAAAATCTCTCTGCAGCGGGGACACATCCATATCGAGCACGTGCTTTCCTTTACCTCTAAATCTCCGGATGCTTTATGAACACTGCGTCGCGTGTCACATTAAAGGGATGTCTTTTGTATTGGTTGTATGTAACTGTCTGTATCTGTAAAGCAACACGGGGAGTTATAAGCAAGCAGCTCACGTCTCTGTCGGTGCAGAACAACAGGTTTGATGGAGTTGTGGATAAACGCAGTAATCTACGGGAAAGTCTTTTATTTAATTCCATTAACGTTTGCAGGGTGACAGGAATCAGCTGAGAGGTGTGTGTTGTTGAAATGACTGACGTGCTTTTAAGACTTTGACTTTTTTAAAATTGGGTTGTTGTTTTTTTTTCTTTACATTTTACTGTATGTTTTGCAAAAAGGGCGCTCTTCTTGTTACAAATCCACGCGAACCAAACAAGAACACTTGCATGTGACACCCGATTTGCGGGTCTGCCTGGTCCCATCAGCTCAGAAAACCAACTGTGGATGAAATACCTCAAATATTGAGTTATGTATGGGTTTCCATTAGCAGTATAACACAGACTGGTTTACTACTGGTATATAATACTGGTTTCTTGGCTGTGGTTGGTGATAGTCTATCTCCAGTTACGGGGCCAAGGAATGTAACCTTATTAAACCCAGTGTTATATCCCTTCCAAATGATCTATAAAATTACCATAACCAGAACACACACCTGTAAAAATAATCGTATTGCTGCTTCTGCTGCTGCTGCTGCTACGGTGGCCACACAAGTGTGTTTATTTCTCCGTGTGTGTTTCCGTGATTCAAAGTGTCAACAACTCTCAGTGTGTGTTTTCTCATCCACCTCAGCTAGTTGTGCTGAGGCACAGCCCCCCCCCCCACCCTATTCTAATGAATGTAGCTAAACCGGTTAGGCGCTGGGATCCGGGATGCTTTCTCTCAGGCTTGCTGCGCCTGAATCTAATGTGTAGACAGATGATGTATTGGAAACCATCACATCAAGGAGTTGTTCATATGAGCCTGGGTTGCCTGGCTCCTCGTTGCCTACTGTCTAGTGTGTGATGGTGGTTGGGGGGGGGCGGTGGGCGGGGGTGGTTGCTGATGGGTTGGGCTTGGACGAGGTTGTATTTTCTTTGGGGAATTGCGTGTTTCAGCAGTATGGATATTGCAGGCTGTGGCAGAAGGAATAAACAGACTTTCTCTGTCTTTCTCCTCACTCCCCCCCCCCCACTTTACTTCAGGGATGGGCCTGTTCACAGAGGCGGTTCTGTGACTGATGTTTGTCTGTGTTATGCGTCTATTTATTTGTTTGGCAAACAAATGCATTATTAACAAGGCACCGCCACATGTTATCCTCTCAGCGCGTTCTCCGCTTGCATCAGTGTCTTTCTATTCAAGTGCAAATTAGGTAGGTCACCGCAGAACCTTGAACTGTAATACCCATGTATGTATGTAATCTGATAGAGCCTCGTATTTAAGAGCACAAATATTTGATGGGGAAATGTTCTAACGTGCAAAAAGTGCTCAAGTCTGTCAAACTCCTCCATTAGAAGAGGGCCCAAGTGGTTTTATGTCTCATGCAGGTTATGTCTCCATGCTTTGCCGACAAAATGCCGCCATTAGCAAGGCCCGTGAAATTAGCAGGGCTCATTTGGAAGGAAACCTATAGAAAGGGAGGTTTTTCTAAATGATATGAAGAGGTCTGGACCATTAAAAGTGGTGATAAATCCTGACATTCAGTGTGCATTTCCTTTTTAACTCACAGCCGTATTAGATATTAGATTGAGTGGGCCCCTAAGCGTCATTTCATACCCAAAAGGAACTGCCTGTAGGTTTGCCTGGGAACAGCTTGAATAAAAATAATGCTGTGAAAGCCTTATTCACACTCAATCACACGTAAGGCAATTTCAGCCATAACAGGAACTAGGACTGGGAGAAAATGAATCTATGGCAAAAGACACCTTTTTCTGAGGGTTTTTTTTGTCCCTCATGCATATCAATGTATTTAGCTCATCTGCAATCAAAAGGAAAGGTTGGAAATCTTGTTAGGGTCTGTCTCCTTTGGCAGTGTGTGTCTTTGAGAGAGATACAATGTGCATCGCCCCCCCCCCCCCCGGCTGAAGAAAAAAAGAAGAAAGAGGTGTAAAAATTTCTGGAAATATCCTGAAATATCAGCAAATGTTGCATCAAACGCGGCTTCATTAGTCAAACTGGCCGGTGAGACGCACAATTAGAGGTAATCACTTGGTAACTGTTGAGTCTTTGGTTGTCTATCTACATGCCACAGAGCCTCTCTTTATATTTTGCTTTCTGTGGCTCCAAGAGGAAGCGAGGAAGGCAAAGTGCTCAACTCCACTCTTAAACTACGAGCCGGGGTTTCGAGATGGGTCAGGAAACTATTTCTGAAGGGCCTCACAGTGTGCCAACAGTAGCACCGTGTTTTTTTGACCCCTGGTCTCTGAATGGGAAAGTAAATGTTGGGTCTGACGGAGACAGCTTCTCACTGTATACCCGAGCAGAAAAGTCTCTCGTTGAGGTTATCCCGAGTACGTGCTGATACAAGAATCCGCGAAGCCTGAAATCTTCAAACCAGGGAAGACATGTTTCAAGGTGAAAGCGCCAATTTATTGAGACTTTTGTAAAGAAAAATATAACAAATCTAACTAAAATCAGCCATTGTGGGTTTTCTTTTAGATATATTTAGAGCCGAGTCTGAGGCTAAACAGCATATTTGACGTGTGAGAAGAGAAAAAATCCCATTGGTGTGAAGCTGAATTAACAATGTACATAGCAGGGTAGAGGTGATGCATTATATCAGAGAGGAACTTTTTCTCACGCGTACATTTGTTTCTCCCACAAAGGAGCGAGATTTTTAACTTTTACAATTCTCCAATAAAGAACTTTGTCATCCACTGGAACTCAAGGAAACAAATAAACTGTAGTGATGTTTTGATACACGAGGCAGGAGGCGGGGGAGGGTGGCATTCATCTCGTTTGCACAAATGACAAATCCATTTTAAAAGTTGTTTAAAAAAAAAAAGAAACAGAGAGAAGATGACACTCTACCTGCAAACTATCATCCTTGTTAAAACCGAACAAATTGCCCTCTGAAGATACGCAAAGCCGACGTAATTAAATGTTTAAATGTTTAGTGGCTACGAGAGGAGCTGAAATGGATGTCAGCGCCGTCTTGATCTTCAGAGGACAGCTTTCAAATCAACACCAGACAACTTTCATTCTTATTGCTAAAACACTTTTAATGTTGCTTTTTTTTTCTGCAGCAGATTGAAGATGACGAACATGAGCCACTTTGTTGAAGGCGTGAAAAGTGTAAACATGTCTGAGCCTATGACCCTACACTAAAGCAACCTCACGGACGAACAACTGGCGTCCTCTATGAGAGTCTGAATCCGCCATCCGTCCGATGACTCTATTACATAATTTAGATTCCAGTGCACAGAGCAGTGCTGCACCTTCACGCAGCGAAGGGGCCCACGTTGCAGCTGGCCTGTGATCTTATTGCATGTGCTGTATCCCAGAGTCATGCACACATCAAAAGACCAACCCTCAAAAGGGTGCGTATCACGAGGACATAATCTTTAGAGACAAGGAGGAGGAGGAGGAGGAGCAGGAGGAGGAGGAGGAACAAATAATGCTCTAAAAAAAGTGAAAAGGCCATACGAGTTCAGGTCTTTTTAATGGCATCTGCAAGTTTTGTAATTATCTGCATGTGGCCTACAAAGCACAGTAAAATGCCATCTGTGCCGCCATAAAAAAAGGACCCCATATTTAAAGACTTGATTGTGCTTTGGGGTGGGCAACACCCACGTTCAACATAGCTGAAAACGCGGTTGACTCTGTAGTTACTGCTACACACAAAGAATACCTGAGTAAACTGGCAGCATCCTGGTATCTTATACAACAATTTAGATAACATTTGTCTCCGAAGGTGTAAAAGACTTCAAGAAATCGCTCTCATCTCGCTCTTTAATAACCCCCTCGATGGACGTTATATTCTTTACATGATGGAACAGCCATACACATAGCTGATACACAATAACCAAGAAGTGTTTTTGTTTCCATTTCTCATTTGCTGAGAGCGTGCACTGCGAGTACGCGTTTGACGGCTATCTTAATTATCTAAGGGAATCGTTTGGAAGTCGACTTTTCATTCCAGTATGGGCACAATTAGCACTTTATAGGCCAATTTAATACACTCTCCAAATCACTCTGATTTGCTGGCAATTTCTGCTGCTCGTGTGCAGTGCTGGCATCAGCAGGCTATCAGCAGGTCCTCTCTCTTTGTTCTCTGCCGTTGTTGTTCTGTCATGCACGAGATGAAGGTGTGTGTTTTCTTTCAAGCCACGGAGAGGGAGAGCAAACCATCAAACTCAAGTTTCCAGATGCTCACGTGTACGATATCGCCAATTATAAATGGAAATATTTCCCCGAGCCGAGCAGATGTTGGATTTCATTCTTAACCCATGTGAACATACTCTTATTCTTCTGTTTTTTTTTTTTTTCTCATGTCTGAGTTTGATGCAGTAGTGGCATAGATGCAATAGTGGAATGCGTTTCAACAAGCTGAGGATTATCATACTGTTGCAATAAGGCTATTAACTCTTTTGGCAGATTTACCACATTACTCAAACTCATTAAAAAATAATATTCTTTTTGCCAATGTCATGTTGGCTTTGTTGTAAATGGACATTCTCTCCAGAGAATCACTTCATGTTTGTATCTCATGGTGTTCAACTAATCAGAGGGTTTTTATCTAGTCACTTGAAAAGGCTGAGAAAATAAATCAGTGTCTTTTTTTTTTTTTTAAAGCTTCACCACCTAAATGTAACCGTTTTAGCTCGATTGAGAAAAACCAATAGCAAGCTTCCCAATCTCTGCAGTCTCTGCCCTCTCTCCTCTGCCCACAAAGTAATTAAGGAGATATGTTGTTTTTTTCGTGTGCATTCTTGTTTTCCAGATCTCCTCTTACAGATGTTTCAGCGAGGACATTTGCATGCACACCGGCGCCCAGCTTCCACACAGGAAGTTTAAAGGTGCGCCTCAGATCATGTCCCCAGAGTTTAACACAGCAAAGTTTGCACTGCGCCAGTGCTCGTCTCCGCGGCTCTAAAAAGGTCAATGGAGAGTGACCTTTTCCAAACTAAACTGAAGCACGAGTTAACACAGTTTGCCCTTTGACCCAGCAGGCTCACATGAGAGAGATCAATTGCAGCACGTTGACTTGCAAAAAAAAAATTAAAGACAGCTTAACTGCAGCGTCCACAAGTGTTCAAAACAGGGAGGACCTTTCTGACATTGAGTTGCAGCAATGCTTTTGCTTTTCAGCCCACATCTCTCTCTTGCCCCAAACTCATCTGCTACTGTCACCGACTTAACAAGGGGAATCAATAAAGCCTTTCACCTGGATTCACCTCATCGCCGTGCAGACCAGCAAGTAACATGTTCCACATTTAGCATAGATTTTCTACAGAATGACTATATGTTAAGATCATATTGATAATGCTGTTGCTTAAACATGTTTTCTCTTCACATGTGTGCTGTGGAGATTTCAGGATAGCAGTTTATAAAACTCATTCCTTCAAAGATTCTTTCACAAGTCACTCCTTTGCTTTGATTCAGATTCAGACCTGCTCTTGAATTTAATTTAAAGGGGGTGGGAGTATGTGACTGTAAGTGTGTGTGTGTGTGTGTGTGTGTGCGTGTGAGAGAGAGAGAGAGAGAGAGAGAGAGAGAGAGAGAGAGAGAGAGAGGGGGGAGGGAGTAGGTGAGAGAAGGTGTGTGTGTTTGTGTGTGTGGACGGAAATATCCAAAAACGTTGATTCTCAAACAAGATGGCATCCAATCATGTGATTAAAAAAAACAAACAAACAGACAAACGTACACCTCAGGGCTGTGGACCTTTGCGCTTGTTATGCATTCTTTCATCATACCATAGCCTTCAACGCATGCGTGTGTCCATCATAATACATGTTTATTTAATGGTGGACTCGTCTCTGCTCCGTAAAACAAAGCGCTTCTCTGGTAGTTTCCAACCGCCGTGCGCCGCGTAAAGACGCACCAGAGTCGCGTCGTGCTCAGCCCCAGCAATAAAATCACATATGCCAATCAGTAACAGCAAGGCAGACACCGTCTACTTGTTTTAAAGTTAGTACATCTAAAAACAAAATCGCATCTCGTGATCGTAATCGTTCCCTAACACGTGTTGCTGCGAGACTTTCTGAATATTTCAGTACCTCGGACAGAGACTAAGGCGAGCAGGTCACAGTCAGCACTGTGTGTGTGAGTGTGTGTGTGTGTGTGTGTATGTGTGTGTCCTCCTGAGGCCCTTCCTTCACCAAACTCTACCTTCTAATGGACAAACGTTTTATCTTCAGCCTGCTCCCTTTTTTTTTTAAAGTCCTGTGAATAAAAAGCGATAGATGCGCTTAGCCTATACAATACAATATCTTTTATTAAGCGGGACATATAGGGATTCTTCTATTATTTCCACAATGTACATTTGGTGAGCAAGGTCACTGAACATTAAATCAGTCAAAGCTACGCAGATTCCGAAATGTAGAACACACAATAATGTGAATATGTACTTTATAAATTATATAATTATTAATCTTTTTTAATAAAAGGGCTCTAAGTCGTCTCCGGTGGCTGAAATATGTCGCCTTTTTTTTCTCTTTTTAATAAACTCGTCGGCGTCCTACATTTGGCTTATTTTCAATATGTTCGGCATCCAAACGCAACACCATTGACAGCACAAAACATAAAGTAAAAACTTCCACTCGTGCAAAAAAATGCCTTGGGCGTGAAAGCACTTCTTCTTCCTCTTCTTCTTCTTCTTCTGGTTGTCCATAATTCCATATACTTCACTGGGGCGGAAACCATATACTCTTTAAGGCTATACAAACATAAAATAGAGCATAACACACTCGGCCTGTCCAGGATATCAGTTCTTCCACTCGTCGTCTTCTTCTCATGTCCATTCTTTTTTTTTTTTTTTTTCCCTTTTTTTTTTTAAATTATTACTTTTTTTTGCCCAGGGTCACCCGTTTGTCTGTTGGCAAAGTTTGTTTTTCCAAGCAAGAAAAAAATCCACATACCCGACAAGCACACGCCACTGGCCGATCAATACGTTTAGTCATCCAGATTGCGTTAAAGTTGACAGATGGATTTGAATATATGAAACTCCAAGGAAACGTTCATATTTGACTAGATAGTGGACGAGTGTAGGTATACAGATATTCGTCGGCTTCCTTGGCTGACAGTTTATTTAAGTTAAAAATAAATGGCCTGTTTTTTTTGTTTTTTTGTTTTTTTGTTTTTCTTTTTTTTTTTCTTTTTTTTGTTCCTCGACAGAAGCAGAGTCCCCCGGTGCGACGTGGATCATCGCAGATTAGATTATAGAGGAAAGACTAGAAAGCCTGAGAAGGTGGAGTATTTCCATCCGCCCATTAAGGTGCCCCGTTCCAGCTTCAGATAGACCCGGTCCTCCCGCTCAACCATCAGCAGTACTCCGTTGCTCGCTGCCTCTCTCGTAACGTCCTGGTCACCGGCGAACGCTGATATAACCGGATAATCGTTCTGCATCAGGTTCACCTGCAGCAGAGAGGAGAGACACGGAGGCTCGGAGTTTAGTCTCTGGAATGGCATATGTTAAATGCAAGAGTGCAACTATTTGACAGACGCTCACCTGTATGGTTTGTCTGTTGTAGACCTTCACCACGTGAAAGCTGAAACTATATATCCCCCTCCTTGGAGCTTGGAAAACACTTGCTTTGAGATCGAAATGGTTGCCGATGTTCACTAAAACCTGTGACCAAGAAGGGCGCACAATGAGACAGTGTATAATTATTTTTTTCCCCCCATCTGCATGCTTCACTTAACATAACAGCTGTTTTTTTGTTGTTGTAATGTATTGTTGTCTCTGCCACGCACAGTGACTACAGAGAGGCGTATCAGTCATACTCTGGTTCTGGTATACGCCAAATGTTTTGGCTGCACTTCAACTTCGCAGTTTGGGATGTTTCCCAATTCGATGCGTATGACAGGCCGCTGTCCAAAGACCTCAGCCGTGAAAACTTATTGGAACGTCACACACACAAAAAAAAAGCGACACAATGCGCGTCAGTTTAGCCGAGGCCTCAGACGCGCATGTGACGAGTGATCGTGCATGAATAATCATTCATTTTGGCAGCGTGTCTCTCAATTACGCGGAGAATTACATGGGAGGAAAACAGCATTGTGCTCTTTAGGTTGGAGGTAGACGTGGCTCAGATCACACACACAGTTTGAGCAGTGATATGAAATCAATGAAACATGAGCTTAAACAAGTTCTGTTCGCCCACGGTAAACAGATATGATGTATGGTGTACAAAGAGAGAGAGAGAGAGAGAGGGAGAGGGAGGGAGAGAGAGAGAGAGAGAGAGAGAGAGAGAGAGAGAGAGAGAGAGAGAGAGAGCCGTGATGGAGCTGTAAGATTTTGGCTCATATCTGATTAACATTCGACTTTTTCTGGACTGTGTTGGTGCAAAATTCAGTGGACATCTGACCTGGTCAAAATAGATGGTCATGGACGTGTTGCTCATCTCTGACGGCTCGTGGTTGGTTCCACGCACGGCAGAAAAAGCCACCTTTGCCCCAGCGGAGCGGACTGATATGCCAAGTGATGAGGTGACCCCTCCGTCCGAAGAAGGGTTCGAGTCGCACACCACGAGACACTTCCCTTCGAGCACGATGGGCTCCGTGTCGTTCTGGCCGAGGCTGGAAGCCACGCCGCATCCCAAGAGGAGGGTCAGAGCCAGCATGGCACAGGGTCCCGGGCAGCGCGCGGGCACCATGGTCGGATCGCAGATCCCGTGCACACTGATACAACCCGGCAGCCCCTTGGAGGTTTGTTAGTACTCGATCACCTGGTCCAGACTTACTCCCTTCTCTCTTCCTCTCTCTCTCTCTCTTCCTCTCCTCTCTCTCTCTTTCTTTCTCCCCCTCTATCTGCGATGCTCCCTCACTCGCTCAAACACCCTCTGACACACAGACGCACTCAGACTCTCTCCGGCTGTGACTCCCCTCCCTCCTGTGCGTCTTAGTTGATTTTGGGAGGCTGTTTAGACAAGCGCTGTTGTAAATCCTGATGATTTAAGAAGAAAATGAGAGTTTTCATGTCAGGCATCAGCAGAAAAATAATCTTACATAGTTCAGACATTAAACTTGAGTATTTTTCTCCATGCGTAAAATCACAGTCGTGCGTAAAATGAAAGGCAGGCGCTCAATAAAGACCTAAATCTAAAAATCGAGTTGATAATAATACACATCTTATCGTTCGTTATTGATCAACCCAACTCTTTGTGCTGCTGCGGAGTGTTTCCTATAAATGTGCGCAGCAGCACTTTGTAGAAAAGAAAAAAATCTCCATGGAAAATGATCTTACTTCGTATTTTCCTCTCGCTCTAACTGACAACTGTGGCAAAACAACCACTTTTCAGGAATTTCCGTCACAAAAGAAGGCAAATCACGACCTACCTGTGCTCTCCATCCCGCTGGTGTGCTCTCTCTGTCTCTCGCAGACTGTGAACTGAGCGCTCAGATCGCTGGTGCTAAAAAAGCAAGAGTCTCTGGGCTCCCTTTCGAGGGGCAACTCACGCCCATTCTTTGTGTGTAGCCACTGCAACAAGACTCATCAGAAGTATCCCACAATCAGGAGCGCACCAGCCGTGGACTAATGGGTTTGTTTACATATGCTGTGAGCTCAGGGGCCCCTCAGGACGGCAGAGATCACTTCCTCTGAATGTGTGTCATTTATATGCTGGTGGCTTTTCTCATGTCTCTCCCTGATTACAATGAAGGGGGGGGGGGGTGGTGCAGTGGATAACCTTGCTGTCGCATGGTACATTCACCATCTATGTATATGTTACTAATTTGAGACTTAAACGATCATTTTTTTTATGAGTCCAATAAAGATACTTGTGCGCCATCCAGTGGCGGGTTTCACCTCTGCAGACAGTGCTGCATCTTTATGAGAGGCGCAGAGGAAAATCAAAGCGTAAAAGTGATTAAAATTGCGTGGTAGCCGGCTTGCATGTTTTATTAATGGGTGTGTATCAGCAAATTATTTCGCATGTGCGCCACACATGCCAAACACCCAAAGTTGAAAGCAGGTGACACTTCAGAAAATGCCCACTTCACAGGGAATGACCTGCATCCCTCTGTACCACCCCTTAGCCTTTCTTTTCAATTCCTGACATGTCATCATCCTTTGAAGAGCTGTGTAGAGGGTCCCTATCAGTGCTCCGCACCTCTGAAGAGTCTGAGAGTGCGCTTCACAGAGAGGTGAGCCCTCACGTTAGACCTTTAATGAGCTGTCATTTTCCTATTTAAAGAAATGGCACTTGCATTAACAGAGGAAGGGACTGTATGGACTGTCTTTAAACTTCATCAGCTCAGGGAAAATAGTGGGAGGAAAAATGTCTGTGTTTGCTTCAATGGAGTCCACCTGCTGTGATCTGTTTTTTGAATGCATGCAAGCAAATTGATAGGAGGAGAGGACAAAATCGAATCTTTTACTTAAAGGTACAGAATGTCACTGTGGATAAACATTACAAGCCTTGATACAAATACAGAATGCGTCTACCAGCAGCTTCTGCAAATGCACCGTCCTTGTATAATAATCCATGACTTGCACTACATAGAGAAAACATTATTTTAGACTTAATCGTGGTGATCCTTTGCCCCCCCCCTTTCTCACCCCCATTTGACAAACATTGTACTGTCAAAGCTGACTGACAAACCATGCGGAAGAGTGACATCAGGTATCCAAGAGCCACAACTGACCCCGGGCCTGCAGAAGGACACGTAGCAACAGAAATCATCAAATGTCAAGTACACGGGAACATGCAAGAGGAAGGGATGTGGCCTACATGGCATTACCATACTGCCGTTGCCCTAAAAGGGACTTCACTTCCATCAGGCAAGCTGATCGGCTAGACTGACAACAGTTTTATGGTTATTTTCCCTGACAGCTTAGCAGAGCCTACTGGCTTCCAGGAATGGGGAGGTCGAATATGGAAGGGGTCTTAAAGCAAACCATCTGCTTTTGCACAGAAAAGGACTTAGCATCAGTCTGTTTGGTTCTTTGTTTTTCTGCAGAAATCAGTTTTAATATTCCCTTCATGACTTTGATTTAGCTTTGCTTAATGCACGAGTCAGTGGTTAGTGATCTTGCAGCCACAAAGAAGATAGTCACCATGCTTAATACAGTTTATCCTATACATAGTGCATCTGTTAGAAATATTATATATGAAGTCCCACCCTCTGTGCTCACACCTCCGTATGCTTCACAGGGTCTAAAACACCCGATTCAAAATAGACACGTGTGTCCATCTGTCTGTGTGCAGCTATAAATGAGTCTGTATCTTCATATCTTATAATGAGGTCAAGCGCTCAGACAAGTTCATTTATGAGCGATATCTCTCTCTCTCTCTCCCTGCAACCCTGAATGGAACCTGTGAGTGAAGGGGAGGTAGATTGTGTTATGTCTCTCTTGTCTTACATCAGTAAGATGTGACCTCTATCTTAGCATGTGTGAGGAGGGAAATAACATCAATCTTGCCTGTTTCTCCAGCGCCAGTGCGCGACTAACACCCTGATGAGGAGTTATATTGCTAACCCAGAGAAAGATTACGGCACTGTGCCAGCTATGGTTTACAGTAACAGGTATTACTTTGTGCATATGTTTGTGTATGTGTGCATGTGTGTGTGTAGAGGTGCACGTAAACATCACATTTTAAGGTAACATTGCATAGAAATTGCTATTACGATGATTGAAAGAGCAAAACCACTCTTGCAAATATGGACAGCCGTACATGTATTTGTTATTATTACATTGCTTATGATCAAAAACTAGGAGGCTGACAACTTTGCTAACAGCTCTCGCCAACAACTAAAAATCAGTCCCAGATCTATCCTGTGGGCAGATACTTAAGTGGTCGGTCTCTTTTTCTCTTCTTATTTTCTTTTATCAATGTCCACTTCATCTCTTCGCCTCTGCCATTATGTCCATAGAGGCTGCTGAGCATAGTTACATTGCCCTCTGCCATTCTGACACAACACCAGCTCTACTCTTTCAGCATTCCCAGCAAACTACGCCTGAAAACCCGGTGGTCCGAAATACCTGTGGTAACAGTGCAAACACTAACAATCCCCTCGTGTAGCCCGGCTAACAAACTGAGCAAACATTATCTAACAGCGGCTATAATTCATAACAGGTAACTTCACTGTCCATTAGGAAACCGTAAAGAGACAGAGAGTTGATGCGGAGCAGACATAGGACAAAAGAGGACAAAACAGAGAATATAAAAGAAGAGACACTATTCACAGTGCAGCATCAAAACTAAAAGCAGTGAAGGCACATCAATTCAATGTGTATTTTTGTCTGTATACGTATGTACAGCATATCTCAACAATTTATTCCAACCTTGTGTGAAACTGAAGTTTTGTTGTTCTTCCCTCAAATTAACAAAAATATCTCCTTACAACAAGATGCTGGAGAATAACTAAATATATATATATATGTATATATATATATATATGTATATATATGTATATATATATATATATATATATATATATATATATGTATATATATATATATATGTTTTGTTTTCATTTTTCATATTCTTTAATTACCAGCATATACTGTAAACATTTGACAAATACCCTGAGATGCCAAAAACAATAGATTGTTGTTTGATTAAAAGGACAATGCAGTTCAGCATTATCACAAATGCAGCAGATGTTATGAGTGTGTGTGTCTGACTGGAGGTGCAGTCTGTGGTTAGGCTTTTAAATTCAGGATGAAACAACCAAAAATAAAACTCATACATATCCTGCATTTGATTTTATTTGCATGCGTCTGTGTGTGCACATTGGACTACATGACTCATACCGACAACAACATATTGTGTGAAATACATTTCATAAGATTACGTGTATTCACTACAACAATCAACGTAACAAGCATGTGCTCATACATTAAACATGATTTTTATTTTTACAAATAGATTACATAGAAACAATAGTGTCAGGGAATGAGGAGTGTGTTCTACTTATCAGTTCATGCAAAGCCAAGGCTGATGAATGTAGACGCCATTAGATAAGGCGAGAAAAACTCCCAAAAGGAAGGCCAGGTTGACACCATTAGATACAAGGAGTGGCTGGAGAGATCCCAAAAGAATAAATAATGGTTTAAGTAAAACTGTGGACAAAACTGGTAGGAAGGGAAGCACTACACCCGACAATATGAGGAGAATTTAGCTCTTACTCTGCTTTCGAATTGCAGTACATTTATATTACCAAGTGTGAAGTTGATCAGATGAACAGTTCTTGAGAAATGTTAAGGGAAGTCGTATACACATACAGTACAGACAGATGGAGAATCTTTTCTTTATTGTTAGATGATGCAGATACAGCTCTGATTGGCCAAACAGTATTTTATCAAGGTGACTCATATGTATCTACACATTTACCAAATGTGGTTGCACGAAGCGTTAGTGAGATATGACTGTGTTGGATTTCACACCCTCTGAACCACTCTGACTCATCCTATACAGTATACAGTCATTGTATAACATTGCAGAAGTTCATTGTTATTGTGCCACCATCTGCTCAAATCGAGCCATATTCAACTGCTTCCCTCGGTAACCTGACTGCATTATTTGTTTTGTTACGACAGCCATCTTAGCAGTTATGTGCTAACCTCTTTAGCAGCCGCCATTGCTGATTTTCAAACAGTCTGTCCTCACGCACATTTAATGTTAAACAGTACGCATAGCTCATGTAACTGACAGTACTCCTTCAGAGAATGCTGGCTGGTCTGAACCACTGCGTTTGGACACAAGCACATAGCTTGAAGCCTGGCAAGATGGATTCTAGGTGATATCATGATTTCATAATCTTGCGAATCCAGCTGCCTCACAAGGTTACTCCTCAGCAATAAATCTACCAAGTTTAAAGTCAAACAGATGAACAGTTCTTGAGACATATGTACTTAAAGCAAGGAATCTGTCTATAGGTAGGCTATGTATATATACAAACACAGACAGACATTCCTTGCGACTGACACATGCTAGAAACTGTACCCCAACCTCTGCTTCTTTGCTTTTGATCATTTTTAATCTTGTGAGTCCTCCAGCTTTTTGGAGGTGTGATACTAAACTCTACACTAGAGTACTTGTTAAAGTCAATGCCTTTCAAACCACAGCTACCCTGAAACCCAGTGCTGGAAGAAGTACTTTTATTTAAATAATAGTAGAGAGGTAAAGTAGTAATACAACAGTATAAAAATACTGTTACAATACAAATCATGCATTAAAAGTACAAAAGTAATAGAACTGAGATCACCTCACTGAGATTTCTCTCAAGATACATTAAATATGTTGGAAAATAGTTTCTGAAAACATGTGAAAAGACTTTGAATGATATGTTACTGAAATGTGGAGTTAGAGGTTAAAACAGTTTTTCATCAGTTTTCAGTCCAGGATTTTTTGGGCGGTCCCAAAGGGTGGCTCGATGACACACTGAGGCCACCCTGAGTATACCCCTGCACCCCTAGCAGAGAGATAGAGATTAATTTATCTCGCTCAGGGTGTTTCAAAGTTAGTCCTGTTATTTTCTGAACTCATCTGACACATTTTAGTTGCTTCAAAATTGCTGTTTGACATGCCTACACAGTCCTGGAGCTGAGAATCCTGCTCATTTTCACCTGATTTTGACACCTGATTTCATAAACTTGTTGATATTTTTAATTCAAATTTGGCTGGATGGTTATTAACAATTATTCTTCTTTGGCCAGACAAACTCAGAATATACATTCTTACATTACACAGACATTTAAGTAAACCTACCAAAAGTCAAAGTAGACCAATATGTTGTGCAGAATGACCCAGAATAATATATTATTGAATTCTAATTACTGATGCATTGATGTCTTTCTTTAATGTTGCAGCTGGTAACACTGGAGATAAGTTCAATGACTTGATATTCTGTTAGATAGCTATCTTAATGTATAAGACAATATCACATTTTAACTGTGGATACGATTTTATAGTAATAACCTGAATCTGTAGAGTAACTAGTAACTAAAAGTATTAAAAAGATGTGAAAAGTACAGTATTATCCCCTGTAATGTAGTGGAGTTTATAGAGTACCATAAAAAGTACAAGAACCACAAAATTATACTTGAGTAAATGAACTTAGTTACTTTCCACCAATGTAAAAATGCAGTCCAATATATTGAAAATGACTCCAGCAAACTATGCCCATCAGTACTGTATTCACGTCAAATTGTCACTGAAATATTATCATATTGACCGCTTTTATTTTGAAGGCACACACTGTAAAATGAACCGTTTCTCCGCTTTTATTTTGAAGGCAAATATCGCCACTGTCTACTACCGGATGTGTTTGGAACTTGGTGTCGCCATGGCGACAAGACGCGGGCAGTTAAGTGACAGAGTGACAATTATTAAGCTAACTTAAGGAGTTTACATAGTTTTTTATACTTATACTTTAACGTTATACTGTAGTAGTAAGCAAAAACGCTTACTACTCTACTACAAACATGGCTGTTACCGTCACATGGCCTTAAAACTTCCTAAAAATATATAAATTGTCTTTCTCAAAGAGGTCAAGAGCGCTGAAACGAATGGCGGCACCGAAAGCAGTTACTTCCAGGGTGCGGGCGGCGAGGAGGACGTCCAAGAGAGCTGACAAATCATCCTCAGCGTCCTCTCAGAACTTTATGGAAAGGTAATCTGTCAGAACATGCTCATATTTTCACCTGTGTGGCATTCAACACTTTCAGCCTGGCAGCGTTCAGAAACCGTGGCAAGTCAAGGCTTTATTGCCCTGTAAGTAATAGGATTTATGGACCGTGTTCGCAGCAAAACACAATAAAAGCACAGCAAAAATCAATACAGGTGGAAGACACTTCACTATATGTTCAAATTAAGCAGTGTGATTCGTTCCCCATTGAATGTAAGGCAGTAAATACAGCTGACACACCAGCTCACAGTAGCAAGTCAGCATACGATTGCTTTTCTCACTACATATCTACCTGCCTTATCTTTGTCTGATATTTCTCATAAACAAGGATGTAATTCCGTTAAAGCAGACAAACGTTTATAATTATTAAGATTATTGTTTTAGCATGCACACTAATTTTTCAATTTATTTTTTAACTCTATCTCAAGACCTCAATAAGCATAAAATCCTCTCTATCTCTCGCTTTAGAAATCAGTCACAGTTTGTTGGAGGAATATGTCTAAAACAATAAAAAACACAATACTTTATTATATATTCCTCTAACAGCCTGACCAAGCTGTCACTTTTTGGGCTTTTAGTTTTATGTGTAAAGACATTCATGGCCCTCAGAGGATGAACCCTACAGACATTTTGCAATCCTAACTTTTCCTTTCATGCCACCACGTGGTTGACATTTGTAATTTTAAGTAAATGTCTCATTAACAATCTTTTTCTGAATCGTTCAGACACGTGGAGAGCATGCAAACTCCACACAGAAAGACTCCAGCCGAGGTTCAAACCAGGAACCTTCTTGCTGTGAGGTGACAGTGCTAACCATTTCATTCACTAATTGATTAATCATTTGACCTCTAGTTTAGATTAAACTGAAGACGATATTGAAAGCAGCTTATAAATCTGATTCCAGAAGCATATAGCACCATCTGTATGTGCTAGTTTACTGGCTATGTTTAACTTGTGTCACCTTGTGGGCCATCTCATCATTTTTCCAAACTCTTTGAAATGCCAAGAAATACTTAAAACTGAATCTCTGCATGTTGACAGCTCCAAATGTCAGTGAGAGGTTAACTGTCTGACTATTTCCGCTATATATTTAACACTAAAAAAAATATTCAGCATTCCCCATGTTAAAACTGCACCAAAGATGATTTATTTATTTAGTGTCACATTTTAGAAGTTGTTTCATCTGGTTGTTGGTATACAGAGGAATATCAGCTATTGACCACGCAGTTAATGTAATGTGAGCATATCATGAATACATCACTGACTGAAGTGCTTTAATTGGACCGTATTGGCATCATTAACCAGGACAGGTGCAACCAGACAAAACTTAATCAATATTTCTAAATAACAGATGTGGAGAGTGTCTCAGAACATGAAAAATGGTCGCTCACATTAAACCATGTACTTTAAAGAGTTTGTCTTTTAATATAAATCACACTCATACGTTTACCCAAGAAAGACAACAGACAGAAAATATTGGAGAGCTGAGATTTCACACGGTTGACTGCTTCTTGCTGTGCTTGCTTGTTCACGTTGTATATCTCACTCGCGCTTTAATTCTACACTTCCTGCAGCCCGAGAAGGATCTTTTTCTGACACCACCATTTTATATGTGCTAATATGGTGGATCTTTTGGGTGTCAATTAAGGAGGATGTAACACCCTTGTGAGACTGATAAGAAGAATGTGTGTGTGAAGTTTTACAAAAAGTCCTGAAGTTAAAATTGTGTTTGTTTTACACCAAAACTGCTAAATGAGAACATCGACATGGGTCATTTAGTTTTGTTGCCAGAAGAGTATGATAAGATTTTCAAGTAGTCTGTCGAGAGCATATTTGTCTCATACACTGGAGCTGCATGCCGAACAACAGGTGGCAGGAAAACACCGGTGTCACTTCCTTGTGGTGATGTTTAATGACCTTTTCCGTAGGCTGCCATCTGAGGTCCTGATTAAGATTCTGTCATACCTGGATGCTTCCGCTCTTTTCACCATCAGCCACGTTAATAAGCTCTTCTATCAGTTTGCCAGTGATAAGTAAGTATCAGCCAGGTCTTGTTAACGCAACATACGCAGAACATTAAATGTTTGAGGAATCCAGTCCATCAGGAAGTAAAGATAATTTAGAAAGCACAGAGGTCCTGAAAGAAACTTATTTTTGTCTGTACTTCAGTGAAGACATTTACCACTGCAGTATAATGCTGCAACTAATGATTACTCTTTACTATAGGTTGATCTTACAATCATTTTCTTGATAAATTGATTAATCATTTGATCTTAAATGTTTGAGAATATAGTGAAAGCTTATCTTCACAGCTTCCCAGAGCCCTAACTGACCAACTGAAATATCTGGTTTTGTTTGACCTATGATCTGACGGCCTCATTCCATTTACTGTCACAGAAGACAGAAGGAAGGAAAGATGTTTATGACAGAAATTATGTGATTAAATGTAGATTTTTACAAACAACAAGATCATGCAATCTGGCAGCCTCTTCCTCCTTGGCTCACTTAAGGAGCAACTTTACATCAGAGAGTGGACGAACCACATGATTCATCTGATCATAGTCTTTAAGTCTCTTAAGTTTGAGTCTGATCTGCAGGAAAAGACAAGAATGAGGATAAAATAATGGCCAGCAGTTGTAAAGTTTCTAAAACTAAGACGCGAGTAATGATACTTACAAGTGACTCACTGTCTTGACAGGTTGCAATTTGTGCATCCTGCACAAACACAATAATTTGCCATGATGGAATATGGCATAATGTAAACTAAGAAGTAATGATATAAGTATAAGACAACTGCCCAGACTCACTACAAACAGCTACTGCGCACTGCACTTTGGGGAAAACCAGCTCTCTTATGAGTTGCCATGTAAAGCAAATGTTACTTTTTGTATGAATTTCTGCTTTTCAAAACATAATTTCCATGAAACATAAAGTAACACAGAACACACATTCAAAGAACAGTTCTATTTATTGTTTGATTATCTTTCGGTTGTTTTCACTCACAGCAGTCTAACTTTTCTTTACCTTACCGCTGATGCAGTGCTCTTTGGAACAAGATATACCTAGCAAAGTTCAGCAAGAATAAAAAGCTAAAACATGCACCAAGCTTGGACGAGCCGCTGCGAAACATGGCCACAGTGGAGGCGCGGGATCGGCCTGCTGGCTACTGGAAGTGGAGGTGCTTCAGGGCCGCGCGTGGCACAGACAAGTGGCAAAAACATCTTGGACTCATCAGCTGTCACACTGGGCTGCCCAGCCGAACGGAGCAGGTCCTCAGGTAACAGATGGAGCGAGGCAAAACACTGCTTTTTAAAACCACTTGGATTAAGCACCTGAGGTGTATGATTTGTTTAATGTAGCAGGCAGCTCATTCACTTACCAAACACTCGAGTAGCCCGCCAAGTGTTGCTTGTGTGAAGCTAATCGAGTGCCTACCGTGTATTTTCAAGCATTGAGAAAAGGAGCTTATTATTTCTCTGGGAAACATCGTGCTGAATAGTTTCAGATTTTACACTTGCTGCTTTTCCTTATGTCGTTTAAAAGGAGGTGTGTTTATCATACTGTTTGTAATCTGTGCCTTAATCTGCTGTTTGCCACGTGTTTCCCATGTTTAGCTGTTTTGCAATTGGATGCAGCTCTGTTTGGTGTCATGGGAACCTGTGCACTGTTTGTGGTTAGCAAACAGTAAAAACTTTAGCGATTCACCCTCGCTGTCAAGAAAGTTCAAGGGTATAAAGACCAGAGGACAGTTCAAGCCGCTAGCAATCAAAAACAAAGCGTGGTTTGTTTTTCATATCACACTTAATGACACTTTCTTATTAAAGGTGAGAAAGGAGGTCTCTGTATGAACGCGATGTCTGCTCAGGGGGAAGCCAGCACGCAGGGGAAAGCTCCCTTACCACCTCCACCGCGGTTTCTGCTGTGTTTTTATAACCTCTGATTAGAGGCTGTGCAGCACTCAATTTTGAGTTCTGTGGCAGTCGCTGTGGTACAGAGGGGAAGTAGAAATAATTGTGTTCCTTGCAGAGGCTGTCTGAATTGTTGAAATAAATTACTTAGCCCTCCCCAACACCTCATCCACAACACACACTCACACACAGACACATACGCACTCATGCTCACACACCTTCCCTTTATTCCCTCCTCCCACCAGCTCAGACAATTCCCTGCGGGGGTTTGTCTGTTAGAGACACTGAGGAGCATGCGATTTACCTTGGTAATAATCATTTCACAAGACATCACACATACAGACAATGCAGAGTGAAATCCCCTGGGTCATCTGGGGCCTCCTAGGCTGCTCCAGTTTTTAGCTTTGTTCCTTCACTTAATTGATATTGGATGGTGCCTCAGCAAGACACCGCCTGCGTCACAGTAGGGGCAGCCCTGAATCACAGTTTAGACAGAATTGGATCAAGAGATTTATCACAACGGCTGTGGTTTCATTTCATTCTTTGCATATCATTTCATTAACAAGAACAGCTTAACTGGAGTCATACTACTCCCCACTGCTGTCAGAAGAAATCTAATAGCCATTCGGCCCATAGTTTGTCTGATTTAAAGAGCAAGAGTCAGCTTTACCCAATATTGCACAGTTATTTGCATTGTATGAACTTAATAGATGCCTAAAGCATTTGATTTGTGTCCAGCATTTGCAATTCACTAGTGTCTTAATGTGGCTATTAAGGAATATTAAGTGAGTTATTTTCCTACTTTATGAACAAGGAATCTGTTCATCTTTGTGTTTGAAGAAGCGTCCAGACCGAACCCTTCTCCCCCACCGTTCTGCTGTACACGCTCTTACTGCAAAACTCCGTCATATTGTGTTGCTACAATCTTGTTGTTATGTTATCTCATTCTAGGAACTTGCATGTCACCTGGGAGCTGGAGGTCTCCGTTAAGTCAGGGCACGAGAGCACACATGAGCTGAGCTGCTCCCAGTTCTGTGAGACGGCCGTGACTCTTTGGTGGAGCGTTGGAGACTGCTTGCCCAGCTACCAGCAGATTTCCACCCTTCAACTCCAAGGTGTCAGGAGGATAGCCCTCAACTGCCCAGGCCTAAAGAAGTAAGACAGCGCGGCGTCCATCTGCACACACTTTCTTTCTATGTCTCTGTTTCCTCTGTTCTGTTTCCACTGTTTTCTCTGCCTGTTCGCTCTGGCAGACCTGGCTGGAGGTCCCTCATGACAAAGTTAGACATGCAGACTCTGACTAAAAGCGCGCAGGTCATTGGCCAGGACAGACTGGTTGAACTGAAGCTGCTACAGCCTGGCATCATCATCGGTGTCTGGAGGGTAATTACTTCACAGCCAGCTATGGCATTTTTTTTATTAGTTTTTATCTGTAAAAATGAGAGAGATTGTTCTTGTTTTCTTTTTTTTTCTTTACTTAAAACGGCTGATTTAGCAGAGGGAATTTAAGTGATGACTCTCTTTCCAGGACCAGTGCTCCGTTGCCTTTATCATGTTCACCCTCCACTTCCACAGGCTGGTGGAAAGAAGCATCGAGGGATCTTCTGTTTGGTAGGCTGCACTTGAACAGGCACCTTTTTATATGCACATGATTACGTGGCGTGCAGTGTATCACCATCAGCTGGTTAGGGCTCAACGGACAGCAGGATTCATTTTGATGCCCACGATGTGACCCATCTATGATGCACAGCATGTTCGACTTGTCTGCATGACTGACACCTGTATTTCGTCATTTTCGACTGTTTTTTTTTTTATTCTGTTCTTCTTATCGTGTGTCAGGATCAGTTCCACCAGTGATTCTGTTTTAATGATTTGTCATCAGGACACAACTCAGTCACAACACAGACAGTTGAATATCTGAGCTGGCTTGAATTCATTAATACCTACACCTTGAAACATCCAATTAAATAGAGAACTTCTGTTATGTTCAGGTTTGATAGAATTGATTGATTAAAATCCAGTGGGCTAGACCCCAACCCAGGGGTCAGGACCCCCCAAAGGGCCCCAGGAGACAAATTAGGGACTAATATTGGTCAAGATAATCATATTTTTCTCTGAGTTCTGATTTCTGAATTTGAAATTCTGGGTGCTGTCATCTTTAAGGCCTCTAAGTCCTCAAAACAAAACAGTCTGAGAGGAAATCACTTCCTCTGCAGTGTTCACATTGCATTTTTCATGCATCAGAAAATAAAAAAAATCAGCCAGGTTACAGTAATATTTAGTGCTGGAGCTGCTGTCTATTATTGGCAGTGAAGGTGTGAGGCTTGCATTCCATCATGGTGTGGTCATAGCCCCCTCTCCTGGTTTCTTGTGAGAGTACAACGTTACAGCACTTTGTTATTAGAGCCCACTGAAGTAACAAAGCTCTGAAACGTTAATGAAAAACCTTTTTTATTAAAGTTTGATCACTACAGTCTTAGTTTAATTTACACTTTTTGCCTTTTCTCTTCTTCTTCCAGCCCCTATGTGGAGCCAACGATCAAACCCCCTTTTGATGACATAGACCCTGAATATGGTCTCCATGGTTACCAACTACACATTGTTCTCCACGACACTGTATGCAAGATCATGTCCGGAAGCTTCTCCCAGCTCTTCTGCCGGAGAAGTAATTTATTTATACTCATATTTCAATTAGAGTAGGTTTGAATTTCATGCCTAGTAACTTTTAGAGGAATACAGAGCAAGGTTAATGTACAGTAAAATGACAAGAACCCATCTCTAATCATGTATTACATATTTCTAGTCATAATGCCTCTGTAGCCAGAGTCACATCTATATCCTCCAACATCTAGCATGTTTCCCTCTGTGAATCCTTTGTATATTTGCACTCAGGCATGTTCTGTACAATATTTTATTGAATAGTTTGCCTTACAGCTGCGTACTTACTCAAAATGTGCTTGTTGTCGTCTCTAACCAGCTCAGATATGTGACGGCCTCATCCAGCTGATTGCCATTAACAGGACAGACTTGTCGCAGCACACACTTCTGTCAGCCGACATCACCCTGCCCTGGAGGTGTGAGGCCCTGCAGGGTGCAGTGCAGGTGCTGTGAACTACTTACACTTTGTTTCATTATGTGTTATGGGAAGAAATAAAAACGTGCCCAAAGCATCTTAAGTATGTTGTCAACTAGTGACAACAAGTGCTAGTTTTATTGTAAAGGTTCACAGATCTATTAATACAGTTGAAATCAAGTTTGACATCTCTGACTTTTAGCTTAATGCATATGTTCCCAGATTCATATTTGGTAAACACACCACTGAAGTCACAGCAACTTCAACGACACCTTTTGGCTACTTTTTTTCCTAGAATTGCTGCATTATGAGTCTGACTCTGCTGGACGAATTCAAGAAACCCTTCTGGTGTGTCAGCTCTCCTGTTTCCATGACGCTGGAGAAGACACCCGTCTCCTATGACTATGATGGTGAGCACTTCCTGATCCACTATCAGGACTCAGACGGTCAGGTGAAGATGGAGCTTGTGTGGATGAAGGAACAAAAACAGTTTTTCCTTGTAAGTCTAGTTGTCTATGTGCCTGTTTGCAAAGTCAACAGGCATTTCGGTAGAGAATACTGAACCTGCAGTGTTTACGCAACAAGTTTTAAGGTTTTTAATCATTACCGTGGGATACTATGTTCATTGAATTAAACATCAACAACAAATATTAAGTTTGTTGATATTATATTCAATCACCTGTATACTTTGTTTATTAAAAGCTTGATGCTTTTGTGGTTAATAATAATTTTCCACTTAATTGATACTTTTAAAACATTTTACATAATATCTTTAAAAACCTATTTACCAGAACAATACTTTATATTATTATCTTGTCTTTAAATATTGAATAAATTAACACATTTTTAAACCAATTTATGAAAGAAATTTGATCTGCTTTGGATTTTTTTATTATTAAGTATTATTCTAATATTTTAATCAACTTTTTTATTTCAATTTACATATGTTATATTTTTATCATGGTATATTTTATCTAATAATCTATTCTATTTTTCTCTCTATTATAAATATTATAAAAATATACATTCATTAGTTAATTAACAATTAAAAATAGGTACTATTAGGTACTATTTTATAATTAATGAAATCCTTTTAAATTGCCTTGTTTAGAGACAGTATAATGAACAACAGTTCATAATTATTCTGGTGGCACACTTCATATGTTTTTGTATTATTGTATCATTTTTTGTATCATATAAAATAATACAAAAAACTGAAGTCAAATTGTGAAAAATACAAACCTTACTATAGAGAGATTGTCAAACTAATATTCAAATGTACATCTTTAAGATTCTAAAATACTTTATCAGTTAGATTTTGTTGAGTTTTGTTGTTTTGTAAGTATTTGTTTCAGCTGAAGATACATTGTCATATCTATGCAGTGTATTGACAAGCAGCTATGAACAGTTGTAGTGAATACATCTGAAAAAGACTGCTGAATTTTAAGTCAGAAGCACACTCATGCAGATGTGGATCTTTATCACGGTGACAACTGAATAGACCTTCCAGCTCTCGTAGAATGCACATTGAATATGTAATCTATTCTCTACTCTATATTTAAATAAACTTAGAGGTGATCCAGGTCATTGCAGTCTTTCATTTTGCTCAGCCTTACAATGTATTACCACTCCACTAATAACTCAAAAATATTTTGTACATGCACTGTGAGAGGATTTATTTATTTGTTTATTTATTTTTTTACCACGGGACATAATGTGATGGTCCATTTACACTGGGTGTCACTTTGCATATAGTAAGCCTTGTAGGGAGACAGATGATTGTAGGAGTAGGTTGTTGAGAATGTGCATCCATCACAGATGATTTCTTTAATTTGGGCCACAGCTTCATAGCATGTTTGTCATCCTCCCTCATAGCTGCTTTCATCACTAATCATTCTTCTTAGAGTTATGTTGTTATGTTTGTTGTAAATAGAATTGCTTTTGCCAAGACCAGTGTCAACCCCGAGCAGGCTCTAATGTTTTTAATGCATTTACCCTTTAATTAGCAGTTTAAAGGTCCATTGTGTAACATTTATGAAGATCTATTGACAGAAATGCAACAGAATGAGCCTTTTATATCTACAGAGGGAGTGGGTCTTCATCCATGGAGTCCGCCATTTTGAACCACTTTGTTTCTACAGCAGCCCAGAAGGGACAAACCAAACACTGGATCTACAGAGGACCTGTCACATTTTTTTTTCTTTTTTTTTAGAAGTTTCACAGCCTCTGTAGTTTCTCCTTCATGCTTGAGCCAAGAGACAGAGATGACAGGTTGTCAGTTGGTTGCAATCTGAAACTTCACCACTAAATGCCACTAAATTCTACACACTGGACCTTTAACACTTGAAGAAGAAGGAGAAACACAACGCAAATAGGTGACATGTCGTGTTGTGTGGCTCGCTCCATGCCACTTTGTTTGTTTCCCCATTTAAATATGTATTTGGCAACCATCTTCACCAGTACGACGTACCCTACGCCTACCTGTTCCTATTCTTATATAAAATTCTGTATATAAAATGGAGAGCAGGCTTTTTTTTCCCTAGTTTTGTCTCAAATCAACTTTTCTTTCCTCTCCTCGTGGCATTTATACCTGAACACCCACATTACCTCAATTGCATTGTCCACCATTATGCAATCACTTTCTGATATAAATTGAGTTTAATGTCAACACCCTGGGCAAGTCTGGCGACAGCGATAGAATTAGTGTGGGAGCAATTGTTGGAAACAGTTGCCGCGCCGCTGATGGGCCAGCACTGCTGATGGCAATAAAATAAGCCAGGCCTCTGGGTAATGGGATTTCAGAGGCTTCCCTTCCTTTTCTCTTTTGAAGGTCATCATCACCTTGAAAAGATGCTTATTTTTCCAAACACATCACCAACTGCACTGGCACTAGATCCAAAATCATTTGAGGAAATGGGCCAGAGGGAAAAAGACGGGCAACAGTATGTGTGATGATTTGTTTTGTTTCACCACTGAAGCTTCACCACTGAATTGAGACAGAACGAACTTTGATGGGGTTTGAGACACTGTTTGAATCAAAAGGACTCCACGTGTTGTTATATTCTTACCATTTTACAGGCCTCGTGCTCTCCAACGCCATCCATGTCAGGGCTGTTGAAGGACCATATGGCTGGTGAATTGCTACATGGATAAAAGCCACACAGCAGTACATTGGACTACTGACTTGGACACATAATATACTGACAAATTACATGAAATTGGCCATTACTTGGACGGAATGATGTGCAGCACGCACGACTTTCGGGTTACAAGTGTGTTACAGCACATTTCCATCACAGTGACCTTCAGACTACTGTTTGCTGTCACATCAGCTATAGCGAACTGCCAATCCTTCATTCTTCATTTTATTAGAAAAACCAGGAGCCAAGGGTATTGTGGGCAGGATAATAGACTTGCAAGAACATAAAGCCAGTTATCCAAACGTTTGAGCCAGAGTAATGGCTAAACAAGGAATATGGATTTTGGGGGCAAGGACCATGTGAGTTCTGTCCCTGGTGTTGCAGAAAGGTTTAACTTAATGCTCATGCAGAGTTTTTTTTCTTTAAAGTATGAGAGTTAGAAATCAGGTTATACATTTGCAAATGTACATGTTTTGAATATCGGTTAATGTAGGCAGTTCTCCAGTAGATGGCTCTCTTTAGTAAACAATGAGAGAATCCTTAAACAGCACAGTCTTCATCATCTTTAAGTCTGTGAGAAACTTAAATGACTTTCAGCAGTGTTTTTAACAGCACAGTATTAATGTCTTTTCTGTGGCTCACGTCCTCATGTTGTGTATTCTTTTTTCTACAGTAATTGGAAGCGTCTGTGTTAATCCAAACTTAAAAGACTTTAACACCAAATAACGATTAAGAGAGAACCCCACAGCCAAACCACTGAATGGGTAAATTTAGTGACATAAAGCTTCATTAAACTCATCTTTCTTAGTTTCCTCACAGGCTAATCTTGGAAGAAAATTGCTTCCATTTTTAGCCTTTAATTCTCTCCCTTGTGAGTGACCAGCTGGGTCCGCAAACTATTCAGCCTCAGAAGCCGATGACACCGTCCTTATTTAGTCCTCTCATTGGGGGGAAAACAGTCAACTAATGAGATTCACCAGGAGGGAGCTCGATTTTGTGTGTGTGTGTGCACGCAATCAACATGCATGCTTTTTTTCATTTATGACGATGTCCTGTCAAAGATAAATAGATATATATTAAACTCAATTTACATTTCCCAAAAGAAGAACCTAGAGAAGTTAATTACACTTAATCATGAGAAGAAATTCTATTCAAGACACTCAAACCAAAGAAACCACATTACAAACTGGGCCACAAAATAACAAGTGGTCAAGCGTTTACACTGTTGGGCACGAACCCTGCCACACTACCACTGACCAGCAGTCCACCTCTCTTTCAGTCTTTCTATCCTTGCATAGGGGAAGAGAACTGGATAGTGGGGAAAGCGTAAAGGGCTGACAGGATTATAATAGGCTTGTGATGCCCAGTAAGATCCCCAGTTTTTTCTCCCCTTTAAATGGTGCATCACGCCCAGACGGGAGAGGAGAAATCCATTTATAACGTCTTGTGGCTTCAAGAGCTCTATGGGCACTATGACCGCGATGCCAGTGTCGCCTCAGTCTGCAGTGATACATTATACAGTAGAACAAATGTAATATTGCCACATTTTCCTGTAGTCCAGATAGTGACGATCATTTGCAGTACACTTATTAAAGTAGTATATTTTTACTGCCGTACATCTGTTTTCTACAACTTTATACTTTACTGCATTACAGTACGAGGTAATATTGTACATCTTACTTCAACACATTTATATGACAGGTTTAGTTTCGTACAAATTCAGATGGATATAAAACATTTGCATATAAAACCTACAATCAGCAACTAAAAATATAATGCATTTTCTTAATTAGGATATATAAACTAGCTCCACTCCAATGCATCAGTAACATACTTTGCCTGCTCCATTCACAATATGTTTTGCTTATGTTTACTAAATGTTGAAGTTTGACCTTCACTGAGCACAATGATGTACGTGCAGTTTGACACTCGGAGGCTGTTTTCACATTCATCTGCTGAAGAAGGAAACTTTCTCTGCGCTCACCTTAAATCATAATTTGTCAGATGACGACCAGTTTGGAAGCTAATCATGATGTAAATGTCAAATGTAAAAAAAAAAAAAAGACCTGGCAGCTAAATTGCTAAAAAAAAACAAAAGAAATTAAAAAAAAGACCCCCTGATTTGCCACATCGCCAATTACAGGACGTTTATTTTAAAGCCTTTAAAGCATTCAGCCTTGAGCACTGTCTACTCCCAGAGGTCTCCGTGTCCTTTACTCTTCTTTACATATTTTTTAATTTTGGATAATTGGATGGTGAGCGTTCTTTGTGTCATAAAATAAATTACTCGCCATTATTTCTCTCTCACTTCCTCACATAAGTAACTCAGCGCGAGCGCCAGGGAGTGAGAGGGCTGGCATGAGTCAGCACTTTATCTAGTATAATGGAGAAGCACTTTTCCACATTTTCACACGGATCACTAGTTTGTATTACCCTCACAGTAACATCCTGTGGCTGTCTGGTCTCAGAGCAGATGTTTGGTAGGCAAGTACGGTCCAAACGGTGGAGTTCAGAAAGGGTTGCCTGGTTATCAAAGCACTTCGCTCTATTTTCTGGGCCAAATTTGAACGGAAATGTTCGACATTTTGGGAAGTATGCTAAATTTGCCTTCCTGCTAGAGAAGACTGACACTTTTACATCTGTGTTAAATAGATAAATATGAAATTGGAGTTAGCGGTTAGTTTAACTAGGTCTTTATGCTAAGTGTAGCCTAGATAAAGACAGGGGGAAGTAGCTATCGAGGCTCTGTCCAAAAGTAGCCAAATCCACAAACTAGCATCTTGAATGATCACGTTTGATCTGTACAAGGTTTCAAAATGACTGGTTGTAGTTTTTCAAGTGATGGCGCAAAGATTTCTTTACCTTAAATAGGACAGAGCCACACTGGCTGCTTCCACATTTGCAGTCTGTGCTGAGGTAAGCTAACAATCCAAATATTAAATGAACGCATGAAAATTATGTTTGGTTTTGTGCGAAAAGATTCATCGACTTACTGTTAGCCTATAGATGTGAGAATGCTAACAACCTTCTCATCTAAGTCTTCTAAGCTAAGTATCATCTACCTGCAATGTCTAAACTTGCTCGCTGTTATTGTAGCATAATACGATTGTGGCATTAGGTATCAAATAAACATGTTTTCTTTCGAGCTAAAGCTAAATGTCAAATCCAGCGTGTTTTGTGGGATGCAAAAATCAGGCCGGCTTCACAGAAAAGAGCCCGGGCTCTGCTTGTACAGAGTTCCTGGAACAATTGGTTTTAGTGCAAAGGTCTGTGCCTGAGGCTAACTCTATTGATCTGAACCACCATTAAGAGGGATAGGCAGAGAGAGAGGGAGAGGAAACCAAAGAGGGAAAGAAACACAGAGAAAAGCCTCCCTCATTATGTATGAAGTGTGGCACACTGAAGCTTTTATAGATATCATACCCAGCACCAAAAACACCTTGCAGCTGTGTGTTTTTAATTGCAAATCTGGTGTTGTGGTGCTTTGTCTGTGTATGTCTCTGAAGTGTCGGTGATTATTTTTGGTCAAACACACCCAGCCAGTTTATCTCCCCTGTAAACTCTCTGAATTAGGCTATGAATTATTGAAAACCCAGTGGTTAGTTGCATCTACTGTCATCGTAGTTTGTTGTTTAGACTTTCGGCATTGGAGAGACTCCCAGCGGACCATTACTCATTGCTTGTGTCTGACTTGTTACTGTGAAGTGGTACATTGAGTTCTTCATTGGCAGCTCACAGCTCCGGCTGAAATTAAAAATTAAACAGAGACAGTGTGGGGTCGTGTGAGGTCACTGCTGTAGCAACGGTAGTAGTATTGCTCGGAAATAACACACACACACTGCATGTCTGTTGTCTGTTGATTGGTGTTATGCTTCAACCATTGTTTTTTTTTTTTTTTGTGTGTGTTTTCTGTTTTATCACTTCACATTACACCACAATCCAGATTAACCCACCGCTGCAATAAAATTACTGCTACTACTTCTAGTGTTACACACACACACACACACATTCAACACAGCCAGCTTTCTGGTAGGTTATGATTGCCTTTTAATCACATCTCTGTTGTGGGGCCACCTGTGTGTGACACCCATTAAAGATGATGGCAGTCACTGTGGCTGGAATAACATTTCCACATACTTGCACCTGTCGCAAAAGCAAATTAAGACAGATATGTGGGCAGTCTGCCACGCTGATACTCGGGCCTTTCCTCGGAATCCTGCCAAATCATCCGAATGGCGCTGAGTCATAACATTTTGTTTCGACTCAACTGCTGTACCACACAGGCTGCAAGCTTTCATCACTATTGCCTGTGTACGGTGTGAAATTTCCATCATCTCTCGTGGTGCCGTAATATTGTTTATTTGCTTTTGGCGCTCCGTATTTGCTTTTACTGATTCTCTCTGCACCTGTCATCGTGTTTTATGTCGCTGCCAGGATCTGGCTTTATGAGGCGTATTAATTTGATGAGATTCACCTCTGCTGTTACTATGGCAATGACCCTTGACTTGAGTATTTCTGACCTCACTGGCCATTGGCCTTTGAGCAAGAATACTGACATTTGGAGGCAAGGAAAATGGGAAGCACATGCGCAGTTCTCTTACAAGCAGGGAATAAAGGATTGTACGTTATTCTCACCAGGTGAAGAGAAAAAGATGCTCGGTTTGTCTGTCAGTCATTGGATCCAATATTTCAACAACAATTGGATGGATTTCCATGAAATCTTGTACAGAATTTGTCTAAAATAATAACACGTTAAGCTAAGGCAGTGACCACCGTAAACATATCAGCTCAACGCCTGCATGTTAAAGTCCGTGTGAAGTAAGAATAAATGTGTCAGACCAAAGAAGAAAGTGTTATTGACCACCCAGCCAAACTTGAACGATTAAAAATATCAATGTTTATGAAATTAGGTGTCAAAATCAGGTAAAAATGAGCACTATTCCCAGCTCCGTTAGCACTTCGCTCAAAGCACTGCAGTCTCTTAGAGCTGCTAGCATGGCTGTAGGCTAGCCTTGTTCAATGGAAGAAGGATTAAACCAGCAGTGCAACATGTGAGTCAGCGTGCACGTAGTTAGAATCCTACATGGAGACCAGATTAATAACACACGGTCCACCAAAGTGGAATGACTGTGAAAGGTCAAGTATGGTGCACCTCACTTCATTACGCTGCCATCTTAATCAAATGCAGCTCCCTTTACTCACTCACCCACTCCGTGATTGAATGTGTCAGATCTGCACAGGATTGATGAATGTTATTTTCCCGCTGCAACAATCCTCGGGGCGCCGTGTTAAATAATGACCAACATATCTGACTAATGAGTGCAGTTAGTAGCAGTTGAGGTGAGCGCTTTCGTTTGTCTTTCCGACTTTGTGTGGCGTTCGATGAGAGGTCTCCATTTTGAGGCATGATGATGATTGATACCGCGAGGTCCCAAGTTTTCACTGGCGTCTCCACACTTCATGATCGCTCACCTCTGGTATTAGTAAGATGAATGGTCTTCCTTTGCCTAGAACGGGAGAGGTAATTTTCTCTTAGGCTCACGTGAAAGCGGTGGTAGGGGGGGAAAAAAAAGGAGAGAAAATATGACAGAGAAAACACTGCTTAATAGTGATGGCTGGAAAGTGCGGGGATCATTTTTCATGTCTGCATAACTTGTCATGATGTACAACATCCCTTATAGCTCAGCTGTTTAAGAGGCTTTGCATTGAGATAAGAAGCTTTATCTTTAATCAAGAGTAAATCACGGGCATTACAGGAAAAAAAATGCATTTGCCTGATTACACTAGAATAACCTTAACAGTACGCCACATATTTCTTATATCATATTTAACTGTCAGTGTTTTGTGGCCATGGGCTGACAGTAAACTGGTGAGCAGCAACCCTGGAGAAAGAGGAAGAGTGGCCACAAGAAGGCACTGAAGCGCCTTGTGACGCTCTCACCCTTCCTGTCTTCCAGAGAGCAACCACACTTTCTAGCAACAAACACTTGCTCTTGTGTTTAATTTCAAAGAACTGATAGTTATTTAAGCAGTTTCTGAGGATTGGACAGGCCATAACCAAACTATTTTGGCAGATATAAATCTATTTTTTTTTCAGGTCTATGAAAGTTTGCTTCATAATCGGTTCAGTTGTTTTTCCTCAAAGCCTGTTTGGAAGGATTGGCTGGTCACGCTCAATAAAACCACCCTGATATTGACCCAGTGCTTGAGACAAACGTCCAAAAAAAAGACAGCCCTGTCTTTGGGAATATTGCTTTGGTTTGCTTGCTGGGCAACTTCAGGCCGGAGCAAGAAAAAAAATAATGATTCACGATGATCCTACTCAGGTTTTTGTTATTTCGCAAATACAGCACAATTTGATCCGTTATATTCAGCATCTGCCATATGTTCCCTTCTATTTCTGTTTCAGTGAAGAGCTGTTGTTCTGACACAGTGTGTCAAAAAAGCAGATTTGGGGAATAACACTGGTTAATTTATTGCTGCTGGTTGTTTTAATCGGTTTATAACACTTTACACGATGGATTTGTCAAATTTTGCTCGCACAAACTCCAAGAGCGCAGAACGAGGAATTAATTAAGACGGCAACACTGCTGCAAGAATTCATAGGGGAATGCAACCACACTGTAGAGTATAAGGAGCTTATCTTAGTTGTCCAATATAGCCAGATAACGCAACATCAGTGTTAGGAAATGTGGCACAAAAAGAGTACACTTGTCTACTGTAAGTATTCCTGGTTTGTTTACTCACCCAACGACATGTTCAAATGGGTGGAGCATGAAGTCCAGTGAAGGAGAGACACCTGAAATGGATCTACCCAAAGGGGGAAAAAAAAAAAATCACTGTAGGCGTCTGTTTTTTTTTTCCTTGTGTGGTGTACAGATGTCATGGCATAAATCGTTTCTATCGCTGCTCTCGTGACTCCTCCATCCTCCTCCTGTGGCCTCGCTGTACTGGCGCCGCCACCCTCACGTCATCACTTTTTTGCTGTACTCGCAACCTTGTGGGCCGGAGCACACCCTGCATCTCATCAGCGAGTATTACCTAACACTCGGAGGACAACATTCATCAACGTCACTAAGCTTTTGCCAGCAGTGCATTTCTTTCTGCGGGTGCCCCAAGTCCATTTCAGTTGTTCCAGCAGCAACGCACACGGTACCTTGTGTGACCTTTGCCACCTCAGCAGTACATACACAGAATCTCTTTCAAGGTTCTTCAGTCTTAAGTTTCTGCTGATATGAGCTCTGTAAGTATATCTCAAAATGTATCTAAGTCCTGCTATCAGTTTAATATCTATGTAAAGGCAATTCTAGTTGCTGAAAGCATGAAAAGATTTTGGACAATATTTACCTCTGCAATGTGGCGTTAGAGGTTAAAACAGTTTTTCACCAGTTTTCAGTCCAGGATTTTTGTGGGCGGTCCTTAAAGGGTGGCTCAATGACACGCTGAGGCCACCCTGAGCAGAGAGATAGATGTTAATTCATCTCGCTCAGAGTGTTTCAAACTTAGTCATGTCATTTTCTGAGCTCATCTGACACGTTTCAGTCGCTTCAAAATTGCTGTTTGACTGCTCCCATGGGTGGGCGTGGTTTCAGCACATTCAGTGGACACGCCCACTCAGTCCTGGAGCCGAGAATCCTCGTTGTTACCCGATTTTGACACCTAATTTCATAAACTTGTTGACATTTTTAACCATTAAATTTTGGCTAGGTTTCTTCTTTGGTCAAACTCGGAACACATATTTATTCTTACTTTACACAGACTTTAAAATACTGACGTTGAGCTGATATGTTTACAGTGGACACTGCCTTAGTTTAACGTGTTATTATATGCTAATTAGTTCAACTGAGAGTGAAGTAAATGTTCAAAAACCCAAATTTTGGACAAATGAATTGAGAACCAGATTTCACTACGATCCATCCATCTGTTGTTTAGACATTTCAAATGTGAACCACAAGATTTGTATCAACCTGCAGAAACCATGATGTCTGTACAAAAATTTGCATCCTGGTCTGACAAACACATATTTAATCTTACTTTACACAGAATTTGAATGGATAATACTCTCTCACTGTGCATACATCGTTTGTGTGAATGTAGCTTTAGTTCTTACATTAAATCCACCATCTTAGGTTTGACTGAAATACAAGAAATCTCTAAAAATACTGATCATCCAATTCAAGCTGTTAGTATTTACTGTGCTGATGTGCCAGTGTAATGACATTAGGGAGCTACTGGGCTTATGCAAACCTCCAACACAGCACCAATGGTTTACTAACCTGCTAAGCTGCAGGCTCCCTTGACAGATAGGATTTATTTATCACTTGTTGCCTGTTTTTCGAACAAAAAAACACCTGCATGCACATGTACAGCTGATGGACTGCTAGACCTCCCTATGTGGATCTACATAAGTCAAAATAGTTCAATCCAAAAGCCATAACAAAAATGCAACCCCCTCATGTATTTAGTCCCAAATCTATTAAGTGAATTAGCCCCTAAGGACGCCTTGTCCGTCAAAGCTCAGCCAAATGTGACACATTTAGAAGTTTGAAGCTATCGCCCCCTTCCAGATGGAAAATTTGCAACAAAACACACCTTGTATCAGTGATTTTTACCAAAGCGCTTTAGCAACATACACACACTCCAGACTAAATGTATGCATAGCACCAAACATGCCTGAAAGCGGGTAACGCATTAAATTTTCATGAGCAGATGCACTGTAACATCACCATCGTTTTGAGTGGCAAGTCCACTTAGTTTATGAACATTGCATCTCTTATAATATCAGTACATAGGCATGCATGGCATAAGCACAGCTCTGGGGGCCGTATATGATTTAGAGCCTCTGAAGAACAACAGTCGTTCAAAAAACACCCTCGGGAATATACAATGATCCCACTATCTGAGGGAGTCACGTAAGAGCTACAGCCAGCACACAAATGCAGGGAAAATCACATTAGCCACTAGAAAGCCTTTTGATTTAAGAAGTACAAACACGTAAGCCCTGTCGAGGAGGATGGCATGCATGCGCAAATCATGGCATCTGATTTATTGTTGAAATTTAAGTAGTGAGCTTCGCACTTGGCATTTAGAACACCGTAGGTGTAAATCCTGAATCTAAGTGAACAAAGGGGAAAGAAACAGAGGGAGCTTAAGTATGACTATGCAGTCTATGCAAATGAGTTTAGATGGGGTTTGTTTTTGAAGCACATCAAAGATACAGATAGGACACTGTTAAAACAAGAAGAAATATATAAAAAATTTCCGCATGAGAACCACAAACATGAACGAAGTAGCTATTAAAAGAGCTTGCGTGTGGATTATAATTACCTCTGTGCGCCACCATGACAAAGCATGTTGTTTTCTACTACAGCTCATCTCCTTTTCTGCCCCCCCCCCCTCCCTTTTTTTTTTTTTTTTTTTTACTACTTTGCCCTTTCTTCTAGTTGATCAGTGCAGCAAAAGGTCGGCGTGGATCTCGGTGTATACACACAGGTAGACCAAAGCCAATTTCAGATGTGTCAGTGGAACTGATGCTGCCAGCTTCCTGTGACAGCTTGGATGGAACAGCCTCAGTCCTCATCTCAAAATTACCTCTGCTTACTGAGCGGAAACTGTTCGTCACATACGCCTGAAATGCTCTGTCAAGCCCTGTCAGCACACATCTATTATTATTAGTATTATTATTATTACATAATGATTATCATTACTATTATACAAAACCTTTGGCATGCTCTTCTATAATTGATCCACTAAGCCCTGCCCTCAGTCGCCATTATATGTTTCATTATGTCCTATTTGTATCTTTTATAGGTTTATACGATTATTATATGCATACAGGTTTATGCGACCATTAGCATGTTTGGCTAACTAGCTTGCTACCTAGAGTAAAACAAAGCAAAACAACAAACATGCTAATGATCGCAGCTTGCTTTAGAGGAGATGAATGCACTCTTCTGATTCATTCTTTGCACTTTGTATGCTGAGTATCACTCTTGCTCCAACCTCATGCAGTCTGCTTCAACATTTGGAGAAATCCTAAGCTTGACAGGCCTGCTGTGCGTAGCTACGGTGGCTAAGCCATAATTGGACAATTGCTATTGGGGAGCAGAGTTTAGTGAATGTCGTTTAACCTCTTATAATAAAGTAGTGAATCAGCGTCTACAATTATTGCCTTGTTGTATTTATGTCCACTTTCCAAATAGATGCCAACTCATTAGCTTCACCTCCTCCACCAAACCTTGACAACGCTTTGCATTCTGCTTTCCCTCCTAATTTAATTTCCGTGTTCCAGGATCATTGAAAAAAAAAAAAAAAAAAAAAAAAAGACTTGTCAATGTAATTGGAGCCTGACAGCACCCCACAAACCCTAGGCTGAGTGTGCACTATCAGTACTGAAGCCATTCCCCCTGACTTAAAAGAAGAGGGTTAGCAAGACAAGCACAAAGTAAACTTTAAAGCGCAGTGTAATGTATGCAGGCCCGTCTGTATTTGATGCTGCTCTGTTGCATTAAGATCCATCCCTCAATGCCCATATTTAATGTGTCGAGTCGGAGCTTTTCAGTGGCAGAGGGTTGCTGCAGAGCATCATTGGCGGGTGTCACTGGGGAACTGCGATCACACAGTGGCACTACAGAAAGCATTCTGCGTCGTCCCCCCCCCAGGAGCTCATTCAGCGTATTCCTGCATAATTACCTCAAAGTGATTACAGAAATCAATGGAGTACTGTCACTGCCGAGGGCACTTCCTAAAGCCCGGGATAATCACAGCATACATACCTGTCCAGCTTGCTTGCACAAGATTGTGTAAACACTCCACAAGATGCTCAACACGCTACAAATCACATCCACATTTATACTCCTCCAACTTAAGGACTCGCTGTGTCTCATTCGGCTGTGGGAAGTAGAAGACTGTGAGCGTTTGCAGATTTTTATGAAGCCCTAGAGACGAGTGTCAGGATGCATCCCTCCGTGAAAACCAGCAACACTTTTTATGAGATTTGGTTTTGGAGATAATGACAGAGAGCGGAGAGTCAACTAAATCATCCATCCTGAGGCCCATACGGCAAAATCTGCTTGTGTTGGGGATTTCTCAGAAACCCAACAGACACGGCGACAAAGCAAACACACCTGATGGTTCTTTAATTTCTTTTTTGTGCTGTTGACTATAAAGTGAAGTAAACCCGGGAGCAAAGAGTGACCTTGAGATAATATGTGAGAGAATAAATGTGCGGATAAATCTCTTTCAGACGCGAACACAATGACCTAAAAGCTGAATGATGGAATGTTTTTAGTGCTCTGCACATTTGTAAGATGTTTTCGGCTGCAGTTTGTCGTGTATTGACTAATATTCCATTTGTTACAAGTGTTACTTTGAAGAGAATCTTTGCTGATGCAAGGCGTATTGATTTCAAGAAATAACCTCGATAACAGAGGCAGTTTTACTCTTGTTCTGACAACAGAAGCGAAGAAAAGTATAATCCTCGTATGTCAAATGAGTGTGTGTATGTACTTTATGTCAGGCTGTGTTGGTATCCTTGCGTGTGTGACTCATACATACCGGGTTTATATAGTGCAGTTTGAACTTCTTTGACCTATTTTGTCCTTGAAAAAGTGACGTACACAGCCTGGAAGCTCAATGTGTCAGGATGACAAAAACAAATTTTAAAAATATCCACAAATCCATCAGCAGCGATGCAGGTACACACACTGAGGAAAGTCATGTATTTTTTTTTTTTTTCAACAAACATCAAACTCCGGTGCGTATGAATGATGATATAGGTGGTTTATGCCAATAAAATGCTACTTTACATTCACACAGTTCAGTTCTTCGGGTTCATTTGTGCCTCTTTTCCCAGTCATGACTATGTACGATCCATAAAAGGCATTAGACAGAGGGCAGACTGCAGGCAAGTTAACCTGTGCCTCATTCTTTGTCTTGTCTGTTGTCATGAGTGACAAAATTATACTTTTCATCCTATTATGAACCTATTACTGACCCTTTTTGGCAGGCGTTCCAGGATTTTTTACTTTCATTCTACTTTAATGCCTTAATGTATGTTCAGGTGTAATCAGTAGTCCTGCTTAAGGACCTGCTCATGTCCCAGGCTTGGCTTTAACCGTGTCTAGCTTCAGGCTCTGTTCCTGTAGGGCCAGGTTCTCCAGTCACACACACTACCAGGGGCTCTTGGCAGCCAAACCACTCATTCCATGTATCCTGTGTGCACTTAAAATTGCTGAAAGCATTGTGTCTTTCAGACTAAAATATCAGGCTGCAAATATGCCGTGATGATACTAGTTGTTTCGTCTAGTATCAGAACCTTTCACACTACAGCGACACATCAACACAACCAGTTATGTAAAAATACAAATATTTCTGCGATTCATGAGTGCAAGGCCACAAACATTCAAAACAATCAATTGTACAACAGCTTTTTTGTTTTTTGTTTTTATAGATCAGACTGGGAATCCAAAGGTGATCTCTGTTTTGAAGAAAGAAAGAAAGAAAGAAAGAAAGAAAGAAAGAAAGAAAGAAAGAAAGAAAGAAAACATCCAGGATTTCCATTCAGAGCTCAGCCCTCTGCACAGTCAACCTTGCAGCCAACTCCATTTTACAACAGGCTGCTAACAATAATATATAAAAATGATGCCATTGCTCACTGATAGCTGAAGGCGTCCGTAGCAGCGTCTCTTAGCTCACACATCGCTGCGAAATTGTATCATTCATTTACGTGCGTATCGTTTGCACACTAAACTTAATTTTAAGACGACATAACACAGTTATGTCTCGTGTATTGCTCTCCCATCATTCTATTGCAACCCACTTGCGAACATCTATTCATTTACTAGATACGGCTGAATTTTGTATTCACAATAATGTAACACTTGTCAGGGCGGCCATTCATAAAATGGAGGTTTCACCTCGAGCACTGACACTGTCACTAACGCTGCAATGTGTTTGATATACGATAATGACTCTAGGGTTGATTGTGTTGGACCCCGTCAAGGACTTCCCACAACATGCTAAGAGCAGAGGTCGAAACCATAATTGGAATTTAGGAAGCTGACAATCTTGGTGTAATATGCTGACCTTGGACCGAAAAACCTGAGACATGGAGGGAAGGTTGTGGTTTACCAAAGGAGGGAAATATGGAAACACAGTGAGAGAGAGAACAACATGGCTCACAGAGAATACACAGAAGAGCAAACCCTGAGTTTGTTAGTTATTCTCTTACTATTTTATTTTTTCAAATATTATATTTTATTGTGAGATACTGTCTCTATTTTTTTGTAGCTTGTTTTTCTTAATAGGAGGGACCCATTTTCATGTATTACGGTAGTAAAGTGGTCATTCTAAGCCAGTTATTATGGTCATAGAACATCAGCCCAACAGAACCTGCACGTTCCATTGTATTGTTATGATATGTGTTCAGTAGCTGGTATTCAACGTGACACTGTCACTGTTCAGAGATCAGTGGGGAAGTCCCGTCACGCTAAACTCATGTTAGCACACCTTTGAGGATTATTCAGACCCCCTCCAGGAACTCTTTTTGAAAAGAGCGACTAACGACAAATCTACCGACTTTTTCTGTTGTCCTGCAAATGAATGGCACGTGCACAAAGCTGCCACTGGATGATCCCGCGGGATGTAAATGTAAAATTCTGCACTAAAATCACTGCACTAAAATAAATGTGTGTCTGTTTTGGGTCACTTTGGCCAGTCCCAAACGCTGACAGGCCGAGGGTTGGAATTGTGACAGAAGAAAGTTCATTCATGTTACATATTTAGTGTTTTTTTTACCTCGTTTGTCTCTCCCACAACAGTATTCCTCTCTCCTACAACGTCCGTTACAATTACATGCACATGTCTGATTATGCAAATCATTCAGCGACTTCTAGTGAGTTTTAGGACAGCCATTACGGTAGTTACATTCCTTACTGACAAGTTGGCAACACTGATTTTGTGTGGCCTCGACTGTCTCACTCTGGACTTTGAGGATCATATTTGATTTGCTGCTGGTGTGATGTGTGCAGACTAATGTGCCGATTTAGGACAAACCGGGAACATATGCAGTGTTTTTTTTCTGTGTTTTCGGTTCCAAGTGTGCTCTGGCTCAACCTGGTGTGTATTGATCTCATCACCTGCTATATCTGTTGTATTTTCACTCAGATCCACCTGTTGTGCTCTGTCCGCTACCTGTGTGTGTGTGTGAGGAGTGTGTAGCAACGTCTGTTGCTGTCGATGTAATATTGCGTGTGAAAAAAGTACATTCAACAAACTCATATGTGGTATTCTACAGTTACTGTTAGGAGAAATGATATTCTGTTGTGTATACTTGCATTGAAATTCTGACATTGATTTGAGCCCCACCATACTTCGGCCAAAACAACAACAAAAAAACAAAACATATTTTAGGTGTACAAAAACATACGAGGCTCAGACTGAAAGGAAGTTGATTTGAAAAAGTTAGCAGCTTGTTAAAAAAGTAAAAATAAATAAATAAAAAGTAGCCTATTGTGTCATCCATTATTGTTAGCGGTGCAGTCCACCAATCCCATGCTGGAATCAAATTGCCTTCAACCAGTGTTACTGTTTGCAATTGAATCTGATTGATATTGGCTGTTTACCTTTCTAATCCTGTATCATAGCGGTACTGGACTGCAGCTATTTAACCGCTAATGCTAACCAATTATTTAGGAAGTGCTGCTGCTTCACATCGAGAGTGTGAAATTGGCAAAACACGAGTTGCATCTTATTGTGAAATGATCACAGGAAACACAATGTATTTACCAACGAAGTCAGCGCTGCTGTATGGAAAACTACTTGTGCTGTGTGTAGCAAGAAATCTAATTGTGATAGTGACAGTTACTGACTGACACATCTATTCTTTTTCCATTGTGTTCTTCTGATAAAGTGGCTCCTCGAACAGTGTTTGCTGTAGTATTAAACTGAACGTAGCAGCTGTGGGATGTAGCCGCAGAGATCTTAAAATCTTTAATCTTAAACCAACATTATGTAAGATTCTGTATTTCAGAGTGAAATTCACTTACAGTATACTGCTGTCATGGACGTGATGTATATTTGTTATGACCACATAACTCATGATTAAATACTAGCGAGACAAACATCAAGCAAGTGCAACAACACGACATGGTAGCCATCAGCCTCATACAACAAAAAGAAGCCGGCAGGTCGGCATCTGTCTTTGGCAAACTTCTAGCTAAGTACTAAAAGTCAGTCCCAGATTGGGAGTGACCGGCTTCTTGCTCGGTCACTCTCTCTTTTTTATCTTCTCGGCTTTTTTTGCTTCTTTTCGCCTCTGACATTACGTCCACAGAGACTGCTTAGCCCGGTTACATTGCCTGCTTGCCCAGCTCCAATTCTGGCACTAACCAGCTTCTCTCCCCCGTCAGCATGTAAATACCAGGACTCCCCCGGTGCTTTGAGCTCCCAGACTAGGCAAGATGGAGGCCGAGCTAACTAGTTTAATGTTTTAGAAACAAGTAAAGTTTTCTGTCCATCAGGAAGCTCTGTAAATCACAGGGAGCTGAGACGGAGCAGCTAGAGGACATCAGAAGGAAAACATTTTCTCCATAAAATATGACCCACTTTCACCAAAAATAGTCGGTGGCGTGTGACTTAGTGGCCTGAAGTGTTACGCACTTCTCACTGGAGATAATACCCGGAGCACAAAGACACCATTCACCTGATTACAAATCGCAAATTTGGCGATCGAGATAGCTAAACTGTCACAGCTGTCAGGTTGTCCGAATTCAAAAGCTTCACGATACGTAATATTATGAACTGAAAGTGCCAACTAAGAATGCCTCTGATGTTTGCATTGTTTATGAGAAATGGAAAAGCTCCAACATCCAAATAAATGAATCACTCCCAATGGTGCGACACTCTACAAGATATCTTGGAAACGGCTTGAATTCAGCTGTGTACGATGATTTGGATTGGACCTCTTCAAAGGAAAACACATTTTGTCATCAATCTCATTAACGTTTTTCTTATTTACACACAGTAAAGCTTTAGCACAGGACACAGGAGCAAATGATCTGTTGGGGATAAGTGGATGAATTCAGTGTTTTTTAACACAGAACTACGAAATGGGCAACTTTCCAACCTGCTTTGTCTCTAAGTTATAGCCAATAAAGTTGAGGAGATCTTAGGGAATTAACACAAGAGTTATATTCCTGTGCTTCACTGCTGGCCAAGTACAGTATATTTTGTCGAACTCTTGGGATTTGCAATGTATTACATTTATAGCGAAAAAATGTTGGTTGTAACAGGGAGAACTTGTTTAGACTATATATTTTGGGCTTAAATCATCCTCCTTCTCTCTCCATGCGTCATCACTGGTTCTCCTCTATCTGCCTCTCAGTAAATGCACACAGTAAATGATGACAGACACTTGACAGGCAGCTCCTGACACACTTTTGTCATTTTACATGACACCTTACAAACGCTTTTTTTTTGTGTGTTATCCGTGACTACAAAGACTTTATTTGAACCTGTTGTTGCTAATTGAATCCATAAAAGTATTTCACTTTGAAATGTAGAACACATTGTGCCTCAGCTTCCCCCCCAAAGTTAAACTATTAACAAGATTGAGGGTAAGCTTTTTTTTTTCTTTCTTTTACTGTTTGGGGAGTATTATGAGTGAGCTGTGCTGAAGGGGAGGCTATTACTCTCCCTCTATCCTGCGAGGGCCTGCGGAGCAGGATTATATGATAAAGTGCTTTAACCTTCAGTCACAAAGAGTCACCAGTCAAGCGCATTTGTTTTGCGTCTAACGATGAATGCATTTCACGATAACTCCAATTCTGACAGCGACAAAAGCAATAAAACCTTGAGAACAGGTGAAATACCACTTGAGCTGCATATTAACGCTAGATGATTGCTGCAATGTCGCTCTCGGGTTTGTTTGGATGTATCAAAGTGGCTTTCATCGGACTTCAGAGGGAAATAATAATGTGTAAGGAATGACGCGAAGCAGAAAAACACAAAACCCCTCTTATCAAAATCCATGTTAAACATTTGCGCAGGGTTCTCTAAGTACTAACATGTCAGTCAGACCTACACAAAGAACGTGAAGTCTTTTCAGGTTTTTCTGTGATCATGTCCAGGATACCAATAATACTACACCATAACTCCGCTTTTTTGGAAGTGTTGAGCATTCCTCAGCTTCTGAAGTCTCTCGGCAGCTTTAAGGAGTGTGTCCTGTTGTTGAACCTATCCTTAATCTCCCTGAAGGAATGGAAGTGAAATTTTCCCTCAATGGGTAAATAAAAGACACTTAAGCATTCACATTACTACAATTCCATTAAACCCCGCCAGCGAATAAAAGACTTTCTTCACCGAGCTAATGGGGTAACAGTGCAATCTCATTTATTAAATATTATTCTTTATTTATCTATTATTTGTCTGTCATCCTGCAACAGCAAACTCAAATGTCTGGTGTGAATGTTTACTTTCCTTTCACTGTAGGTTGTTGTGGCTATAATTAATACTTTTATAGCAACAAAGCATGAAATGTGTTATGCGTTAAAGGTGTTGCTAGTAGTGACTAACCCACAGAATATTATTATGCATGTTTTTAGCCAAATCTCCAAACTAAAACATAACGTATGCTACCTGTCTATATAGCACCAGAAGGCAGACTGACAAAGTAAGCAACTAAAAATAGCCAAAGAGTTAGATATTTCTTATTATTATTATTCTGGAGCTGGTGGAGACCAAAAAAAAGTTTTTTGTTTTTTTTTCTATTCATTAAAGGTCCAGTGTGTAAGATTTGGGAGTATCTATTGACAGGAATTGAATTCAGTATTCATTAACATGAGCCCCTTATATCTACAGAGAGAGCGGGTCCTCTTCCATAGAGTCCGCCATATTGAACCGCCATTTTTCTACAGTAGCCCAGAGCAGACAAACCAAACACTGATCTACTAGAAATGACCTTTTTCTTTTTGCGTGAATTTGGCAGCCAGACTTTTTCCTACATGCTTAGAAGGAGAGGGTGAGACGTAGGAGCGTATTCATTTGGTTGCAATCCGCAACTTCACCGCTTGGTGGCACCAAATCCTACACACTGGCCCTTTAAGTAGTCAGACACACATTTTCATCCACATCTACTGGATGTGAAAATAAACAATTGTTTGCTAACACGTTACACCATATCAACTCAAAAGCCGATTACATGTCAGTTGTGTTGACAGCTTGTATCGGCTGCCCTCAGGTGGGGACTGCAGGCTGTGGCTCAGATGGCCATCCACTAATCTGAAGGTTGGTGGTTCGATCCCCGGCTCCTCCAGTCTGCATGTCAAAGTGTCTTTGGGCAAGATAGTGAACCCCAAATTGTTCCTGAAGGCTGTGCCATCGGTGTGAATGTGATTAGCTCCCTTCTTGAAGCAGTTGGCACCTAGCATGGCAGTCAGTGTATGAATGTGTCTTGAGTGATTTGTTTGACACTAAATTAAATATCTACTTAAATAATGAAGCTCATTACTAAATGAAATGATGACAGGATAAAGGATACTCGGGGCGGAGAGGGATCTATAGGTACTAGGAGTATCACAGTGTACACATATTAACGATAACCATAATATTTAAAAAGTGAACATTGATATTCTATTCAGAAAATACACATATAATAATATTGTGTAAATCTAGCAGGTTGGTTGCCATAATTCCCTCAAATATAACACTTAAAATAAACAAGATAAAGTAAAGTCCACTTCTTCAGCTCCTCAGTCAGTGTAAGAAAACAGGAGTCTGTGTTACACTGATTTTGCAAAAGGCTTATAAGTGTTGGTGGGAAATAATAGGCAATTGAATAATCACAGGGTGTTATTCCATCAAGCAAAACACTCAACTCAAAATAACAAAGTGGCTGCCAAGTGACAAAATAAGCACGACATAAGCACTTCTGTATTATTTTTATATTTCTACACAGATTAAAGCATGATTCAGCTAATTAAACCTGAGCACTACATCTGGCTTATAATAAAGCACGGCCTCTAAGAGGATGTGCTGCTGCATTACTATGAGTGTGAGAAGTGAACACCCTGCATGACAAGCATATCTTTTTTACTCTAGTATCTGTTTGTTTTTTTTGTTTTTTTGTGAGACAGTAAACTCAATGTTTTGCCAACACCTCTCTGACAGCAGCGGGCTGGTAAAAGTGTGAGAATTACTGTCAGCAAATCACTACAGAGTCTGAATCTGTCAGCTTCCTCGGGAGGATGCAGTGTGCAGATGCGCAAGACAGTCGAGATATTTAAAAGGCAGAGACAGAGAGGGAGAGGCTTTTGAATTCGACAGAAGTTTAATGCAGCACGTGCTCAGCGGAGTCCTGACACCGGGGCGTCTGACAAAGTGAGCGTACAATTGGCCACGGCCACATGAAATCTGCCCGAGTTTATTTGAATCAAAAGAGGTGCGGTGCTTTGCTTGACTGATTACCTTTAACGCCTGAGTAAAGTCTACTGCTGTCTGCTGTGGGCCTAAAATATTTTCCCAGGAACCTCTGGGTCCTTCTTTGAATTTCTGCTGGCTCACAGTGAAATTGAACTGTTTGAAACATAAACAAGATTTGATGGGATTTTTTCCTTCAAATAGAACGCAGAGATAACCCCCCACCCCCCTGTCCATTCGCCTGTGCTGCTTCTGCAACGATAAAATATAATTGATATTGATCGTCTGATTATTTAATAACGTTATCTTGCCGGTATGACATGGTTAATACGAAGTGTGCCATTCACATGCCTTGCAACGTTGATAAGCAGGTAGTAGGTAGTAGGTGGAGTAGAAATATATTATGTTTCTACCTCTTTTAATTAATTATACTCTGTATGCATAGCAGAGGGGCTGAAACGGTTGATGGTTGATAAGAAATAATGCATAATAAGATATATTAGATGTCCCCATGATTATCTTCTGTTTAGCAGAGTTTAATTTGATTTTGACGTAGACAAGGAGGTTTCATAAAATATAAAATATAATTTCTCATGCATTAATATGCTTTCATGGGCTTTAGTACTGCTTATTGTGAAGCGAAGGAGTCAGAAATGAAGGGAGCATTAATTGCCACAACAATAAAGGTGGTCCAAAACACTGGCAGCACTGAATGCTTACAAAACATACTTTCATACATACATATTACATGTTTGACATGAATCATGAAACTAACTAACTGTGTGCTAACTCGCAGTTACTTTGTATATTGATTAGCATGAAACCGGTTGAATCGTGCTTATTCTTATAGAATATCCAGGGCTGCTTTTATCTATTATCTATATCTATATTATCTATCTAACTATTATTTGATTATTACTATTATTTATGTGACGTTTGCAAGGTAGGTTTGTTGTCAACAGAAGTCTGTGTGTATAGAATAGAACTGTTGAATTTAAAGCAAAAGCATCCAGCATGTGATGTTGAATATGAACGCTGCTTCCAGTCAGTAGCATAGTGGTGCAAAGTAGCGATGACGGGCTCGAGCGACGGTATATCGCATCGTCTCATCTAACGATCAAATAGACCCTTGACATCGTGCAACATCAACATACATGTTAGCCAGCACTCATCATTGCATATCTGCGTATGACAAATATACCAACGGAAACAAGAAAACATTTGTGTTATAGACTGCTACTGACTATTTTACCCCCAAGAAATGAAAACCATGAAGGAGATGAGTTTACCTTTTCAAGGACATAAAACGTGTTCCGGTGTAACTGGACCTGGCCTGCACTGTCTGTCTGCATTATCTTTATTGTCTCCCGTTTAACAGCATTGTACATCGCAGTGAAGCTCAGCATTACACTTTACACGCATCGCCGCACAACAGTATCAGACAGAAATACACGAAGCATACGACAACGTGAAAATAAGACTCAGTTCTCAGCAAGTCACTCAACAAGCCCTTCTATACCTTGAGGACCTACACCTGGTTCAGCGACTGAGTGGGTGTTTGACGATTTGTGCTATTGTTATAGCAATGTGTGTGATGGCCTTACAGTAGAGCTGTAAGAGGTCGGGTGTGGGCAGATGTGTGGCAGTGGTGTTATAGGTGAGTTTGAGACATGTTGAAGAAACAGGTGGAGCATTAGAGTACGGGTTAAACCATACTTTGGTACAACAGTAGGAGGAGATGGAGGGGCAACATGGAGTCCTTTCAGTTTATGGATGGCTGATTTTTGAATGCCCTTAGTATGCTGGTCCAGCGTGACTCTGAGATTTTTGAAGCTGTCAACCGTTGCGACTCTTTTGTTATTAATGAGGATGGGGTGCTGGAGAGATGGGGTACCTATCTCTATTTCTTTTGTTTTCCTGACATTGAGATAAAGGTGGTTACGCTCACACCACCGTGTGAAGTGTGCAGTACTGTGATAGTCCAGAACAGAACGGTTATCTGTGTAAAGAGCAACAAAGGCAGCGTGGTCTGCAGGGTATGAGGTAGGTGGTTGAGGACCTGGCGTACTCGTTGGTGTCGAGCGTGCAGAGAAACGGGCTCAGCTCACATCCTGTGAAAGCTGGTGAGCTTTCAGGGAGGCTGAACAAATGCGTCGCTCTGACATGCTCTTTTCTATGTAAATGGGTTCTGCTTAATTTTGTGGCATGCAAATGAATCTATGAAGTCAATGTGAGTTCATTTATTAAAGCTTTAATTACATTATCACATAAACTCGTTACTTGACGTTATAATTTATCAAAGGTCCGGTGTGTAAGATTTGGATAATATGGCAGAAATGAAATATAATATGAATAACTGTTTTAATTGTTTGTTTGTTTGTAATTAATGTTTTAATTAGTGTATAATCATCTGAATATGTTTTTGTGACCTTATAATGATCTGTAGAGCTCATAGGTCCATCATGTTGAACCACCCTGTTTCTACAGTAGCCCAGAATGGACAAATTGAACACCGGCTAGAAAAGGCCTTTTGCGTTTTTCACTTGTCTCACTTTAGTTTAGTTAGAGTGGGCTGCAATCAGCAATTACACCGCTCGATTTTTAGTTTGAGCGAGCAACAGGAATTCATGATACACCCTGCAGTAATTAATTTAGCAGCCATTATTGTTGATTAGGGGGCATGCGTTAATTAAGCATGTTTCTTGCATCCTAATTGAAAAGCGTTAGATCAAAGCTACCCCAATATCTACAATCACACTACACAGCGCCAAAAATACTTTCATTCATTCATATCGCACCCTTTCACTCTTAAGAAAATAGGCTAAGCAGCATTGAATAGCTAAGCCTTTCTTGGATCAGTGGAGCTGAATCTGCAGCCGCGGAGATGCTAAAAATAATTTACACACATATAAGTAGGAATCCAACCTTTGTTCAGATACATGATATTTATTTATTTATTTATTTATTTATTTGAACCTGTCTCTGTCAAGTCAACTATCAAGGCTTTATCTTGGATTAAAGTGGCATAAATGCCTCTATGGAAAATAGAAGAAAATTATTTTTATTCTCTTTTGGATTATTGCATCCTGTATGTAATATTCATTGTAATATTAAATGTATTCATTCATTCATTTTCCATGACCTCTTATCCATTTCAAGGTTGTGTGGGGTTGGTGCCAATCCCAGCCCAGTGGGCGAGATGTCCAGTACTCCCAGTTCATCACAGACACATAGAGACAAATCATTCACACTTGCATTCACCAATTAAGGAGGCCGGAGTACCCGGTGAGAACCCACGCAGAGGCCGCCACACAAAAGAACCAGGGCCTTCTTGCAGTCTTGCTAACCGCTTTTACTACATAATGACATTACCATTTGCAGTGCATATAAAGAGGCTTCACATGCATCCTTCCTTATGCTTAAAATCCACTAATCTCTCTCTCATGACCTCCCTTGTAGCATTTTGCGGATGAAATCTTAACTGACAAGCTCAACTGTTTTGCATGCAGGGTGGTAACATTAAAGACTAGAGTTAATCCTCTCTGATTCCCCGCTGCTGTCACTCACGCAGCCACTGAAACTAAAAGCCACCAAATGTTTCCAAATCGAACAACGCAGTGTCAAACCTGTGATACCGCATTTCATTTTAGACTAAAATGCGGTAATGCATTTTAATTGTTCGGTAATCACCAGAGAGACTAAAGGACAACACCTAATTTATTTCTTTATTCGGAGAGTAGGAGTCCTATTATTCAAGATTTCCAACCGAGGTCCAATTAGCAGATCATTTTTAACGCCTCTGTCAAAAAAAAAGAGAAGAAAATAGAGCCATAACTCAGGCTGACATGTTTGTGCTCCTGCCCCTCACCGAACTCGATGTTATGTCAAGGTGCACATTTCAAAGTTCCACTCGATTATTGTGTCAGCCATTAATCTGTTGATTAATCATTTTCAAATCGTTCGGGAGCAATCTACAAATTAATTTTGCTGGCGGTGGTCTGATGAAGCTCATTAGAATATCATGTTTCATTTTCTCGTCAAACCGATTTGTCCAGCAGAAAGATAACAAGCCCGTGTGTGCATGTCAATACTCCAGTGTGATGTTGGCCACTGCAGCACTGTGAGTATTTATGCTTAAAACAGGAGGCGTACATGGTGTACTTTACTACATGCTCTCAACAATCCACTTAATTCCACAGTTGCAGTGGAATCTATACAATTAGGATGATTAAATGCTTTGTGGCACTAATCATAACTCTACTGAACAAATGGAGATAAGGCTGTAAAACTGCTTTCTTGCTACATTGTTCTTTGTGAACTGGATTTGATTTACTGTTTGGAAATTAAGATGTTTTACGCTGAATAATGAATTTTGCCGGTAGTGTGTGGTTTGTATGCCTGCGTAAGGCTATGCTCTCGGACTTGCAAACAGAATTTCCACACAAGTAATAAAAACTAAACTCGATCCTGAGATGTAAACAGTTTCAGGGTTTTTTTTACTTAATCCTCTCCCTTAAAGATGAGTGAAATCTTTTCTCCGTGACAGGGGCAGACTGCAAAACACTAAGTCTTTGGAATATGAACATTTTTCCAGTAGATATCATAGATAATGTCCAACCCATGCGGTTATCATTTATTAATGTGTCCACCCTGTGCTGTTAAAATGTATAAATGTGCCTGTAACCAGACTGCTGTGTACAAATTCTTCTCAAAGTCATACGTTAAACAATCCATCAGATCAAAAGGCTAAACCCGTGCCGCTGTCACTTGTTTACAAATTGTCTGTTTGTGGATGTGCAAATAAATCAAAGCGGGAGATAACGTCAGAGTGATGTACACCGTGCGCCGCGCCGTATATCTTTTAAACTTGATTATTCAGCATTAGATTAGAAAAGGACACAGGCGGTAGGAAAGTTAAGCGCCTTTGCATTAGTGCGCATGATTTAAGCATAACAGCTCTCCAAATCCCCCCCCCCAAAAAAACTCGAACTGTGTCCTATATATTACGTTTATGTACGTTAATGATTAGCATTTGTAGAATTGATGTGACATTAAGCAAGAAAGTATTATAAAACCACAACAGCTCCCTTTATACTAGATATTTTCATCATAACATAAAAAGACAAATAAGACGTTACTGCATTATATTTTGATTTATAGTAGTTTTGTCTCTTTCACCATTGCTATCACCATTTTAAGGAATAATTCAAGCACTTTGGAAATACCCATATTTGCCTCCTTGCCAACCGTTAGATAAGAAGATTGATACACAGTCTGCACGGTAAATATGAAGCTACAGCCAGCAGCCTGTTGGCTTAGCGTAGTGTAAAGACTGTGGAAATAGCAAGTCAGGCTCTGTCCAAAGACAACAAAATCTGGCTACCAGCACCTTTTAAAGCTCATCATTGTATTATTTACACGTCGTGTTTCGTTTGTTTAACCTGTACACAAACCAGAGTGTAAAAAAAGACCTGTTTGGACAGAGCAAGGCTAATTGTTTGGCCCTGTTTCCAGCCTTCATGCTATGCTAAGCTAACTGAATGCAGGCTGCGCAGTATATGTAGTTTTTTTTGGGGGGGTTGTAGTTTTTTCTCATTTTAATGTCCTCTATGTATTGTTTTTTGCATGGTCGAAACATGCCATAACAAGGTCGAGCTTTTCACCTCTGTTTGACTCTGGATCTGATTTCTCTTTTCCTTTTTCAAAGATAAAAGTTTTTCCTCTATCAGAACTACTGTCATGATGAATCACAACCACCTCGCTCTTGAGGTAGACTCCATGTCAAAAGACTTCAAGCTGGTGTCAAAGATTAATAAATAAAGAGACAAATAAAATATTCTCAAACAACATCTCCTGTCAGTGAAAATAAAGATCCAAGGATGATGGTGTATGCTTACAGTTATGATGGAAAGTGTTTGGTAATTGACAGTGACATCCAAAAGCGAAAGCAGTAAAGTGCAGGCTCAGTGATTCCACCTGACATTTGTTTTGCTAAGGTCAGGTCTGTAATGTCATTATCTTACCTAACTGGCATACGTATTTGGTAAAAGGCCAATCTTTATTAGGCAAACGACGTGTACGCCACTGTGGACAGGCAACTGCATGCATTATTCAAGAGATCTCTCCTCTCTCTGATCTATCTCACTTAGGCAAGCTGGAGCTTCCCTCGAGGTGACCTCTCTTGAGGTGTACCCCCCCCCCGAATGAAAGTCCCAATTTAATCTTGTTCTTTACGTGTACCAAACAATTATACATACTCATATAAAGCATGAGTCTATAATATTTACTAACATGCATCTGTAACAGTATAACACACAAGCCACAATAATATTTAATGATGTGTAATCACATATAAACAATCGCCTCAGACTGTTATACCACACTTCAAAACAGATGCTGACAGATAAAATAATAGACACTAAAAATTATGAAATCAAAATGTTATTAAATCTGCAATAAACCATTTTATTGCAGTTGCATTTTTACTGTTTATATACTGTTATTAACTTCTTTATATTAGTCTCCTCAGCATCTTATAGAGTACTAGTAGTGTTAAATAAACTTTAAGATCTCTATGCAAAGAATCATACTTGAGTAGAAGCCTAAGGAAACAAACAAACAAAAAAATCGCATGCAGTACTTTCAGTTTTTTTCCCCCACACAATATTAAATAACCCATGTGTAGGATTTAGTGACATCTAGCGGTGAGATTGCAGATTGCAACCAACTGAATCCCCTCGAGTCAACCAAGTGTCAATGAGGAGCTATGGTGGCTGCGAAAAATGCGAAATGCCCTATCTAGAGTCAGTGTTTAGTTTGTCCGTTCTGGGCTACTGTAGAAATATGGTGGCTCATCATCCATGGAAGAGTTCAAGTGGTGACTGTAGATTTAAAAGATTCATTCTAATGTAACAAAAATATAACGTAACATAACATAACGAAAATGTAATTATCCATATTATATTACATTTATACCGTATTTTGTAAATAAAGGTTCCTCAATCTTACACACTGGACCTTTAATGTGTTAAAACAACGTGTCTGTATAATCAGACATACTGTAGTTCACATTTTAATTTCAAGCTTTTTGTAGTCGCCAAGAGTGGAAAGCGTTCGGCTGCCAGCCCACAGTCCGGGAGCACGGGGAAGATGTTTTCTTCTAAGGTCGAGGTTGACACTAACCCCACAGGAGCTCTGTGTTTGTCTTGAGACTTATGCAGCCTTTATTTAACTGAACTGTACATTATTTGCTAACTGGACCCCTACTGCTAACCTGCTCCTCTCCCTGTTGCTCCGCAGTTACACTTCATTCGTTGGCGTTTGTCTGTTGCTCGTTCAAAAACTTGCATATTACGCACTGCCCCCAAGGGAGCTACACTCCTCTTATAACAAAAGACTCAATTTCAAATTAATCAAAAGTATACGACAGTGGCTGTGTCGAACATTTAGCTGACGCAGGATGTCGTTGGAAGAAAAACAAGCGCGCTCAGTCAACGTTCCTGTAAAATAGTGAAATAACATGGTCGCCGTTTCAATCTACTGCCTATCCAATTATCTCTCCACGCTTTTCTCTAACTTCCAAACTTCCTCCCGGGGCCCTCCAAAGTTTGGAGTAACTCCTCTAAATGTCTAAATGTAGACTTGACTGAGCATGCATCATCTTCATTGACCTTTAAAGACAAATCCTTCTGCATCTCTGATGCCTAGAAGTGGTTCAATAGTCCCTGTGAGAGTGTGTCTCTTGATGGGCAAAATCAATAACCAGCTTTCACACAACATTCATCTTGGTGTTTACGTTTGCCTAATCAGCAATAGAAAAAAAAAAAAAAAAACTGACACCCTCCTCAACTCTCGCAGGCCCCACTCAGTAATAACGCTGTGTGCTAATGCTAATCTGTTATCTCATGTGCTCCGGCATTCTCTACTGCAGAGTGCCTGTTAATTGGCCGTGCTGCCCTGATGTTTGCTTATTAAAGCTATAGCTTTAGTCCTCTGTCTCTTCTTCATTCCTTTAATTCTCGCCGACCCTCTAACGCACTGTGTAATTAACATATTCACACAGCGAGGTTATGAGCATTTTAGGCGATCATCAATTCACATTCTCTTTGTTTCTCCGAATGGACGCTGTGAATACCATCAGCTTTACCTCCGTGCAGTCACTTTGCCTCCATGTCTATGCACACGTTATGCAGTTTATATCTTTATGCTGAGGTGCACATGACACGTATTTGGTAATTACTTTGCGTAGTGTATGAAAAATGAAAAAAATGTGCACAGTGCGCACAAAATCCCGGAACACTTGTGTTCTTAATTTCCAGCGGTGCGTGTCTTTTGTAAAAAAGTGGCTACAGATTAAGGGATGTGACAGATAAACCGACCTCGACCAGGACTTGTTGACAACAGTCGAAATTGAACAAGGATGAAAACATGATTGGAAGCATCAACGCTGCAGACGGGGAAAACAAAACCCATTATTGAGAACGATACTGCAGAACTGTATGTGCGACCGACGATGGCAAAGCTCGCGGAGAGGTGATCAGATCTGACAGAGTGGCACTGACACGTCTGCGCATTTCCCTCGCTGACCTATGCAAAGATTTACTGCAATATCAAGTCCACCTGCGCTCAGCCCAGTTTGAACGCATCACCTCTATATCTTCTTATCTGTTTAGGCTCAGTGTCATCAACATGAAGCATTTCGCGGCGTGTCAGCACAAAGAGCCGCGATATTTCAGTTTTCAATCAGCTCTTAATCATTAAAGTTAGCAGTCGGACCACTGATCTGTCTCCCCCTAGCATCTCGAATGGCTCCCGCGGTCACAGAGCAACACATGATCGATGCCTCGCGCTCTGTTCCTGTCTCAGAGGCTGAGCAAAGGTAATAACCAGACCATGACCCTCTCAAAGACATTTCCCTTTGTCTCCAACACCTCCTAATCCCACAAACATTCAGACCCCAACACGCTGACAGCCACACACACAAACACACACATATTGAACGAGGGGGGGCAAAAATACAGTGCATTCACAAACATACACTCCTGTCCTCCAGCGAATCAGAGCTGTGAGTCAGCTATTGGAAATGTGGCAACTAAGGCAAGCACTTGATATGCAGGCATCTGCTTTGTGGCTTATCTCCACTGCTCAACTGTGCAGAGCAATTGCTGCTTGGCTGGCCCCGCGAAAAGCTTTCTCTTTTCTCTTTCTCTCCTACTTCTCATCATTTTCTCTCTGCCTTCTTCTGCAGTTCTCAACTCCTCTGCAGTGCCTATGGCTTCGCTGCTCTTAATTGCTATTTTGGAAAGACATTATTGGAATTGTGTTGAATTATGTCAGTTGCAATCACATAGATGATTTAATCGCGATGCCAAAGACGGTCCGGCGCTGCTCCACATGCCGTTAGTGTTGCTGATAGGAGAATGAGGATGGAGAGCATGCAGAGAGGGAAAAAACTTCCACATCTGTTGTGCAGCAATAAGATACATGCAGTACCATAGACATAATCTGAATTATCTTCATTCCAGAATATGAAAATATTCCATCTTGTCACAAATAATCTGTGGGGTTAAAGGTGTTGACCTACTGGATCTTTTCTCTTGAACACATCCCAGCTGTCTTTTTGTATTTACCACATTTCTCAGGTAGTTTTAAGGGGCACAGGTTAGAGACCACAGCAACACAAAATTGACATTCACCTTCCTGTATCAAACGCCTCCATTTCTGCATCTGCATCAGCCTTTTTCCTTGTTAGATTCTGGTAAACACAAATACAGTATGTGGAAGTGTTTTCCAGTCTTGACTCAGAGAGTGACTGGATAACAATGTATCCTTAACATAATCGTGTTTATCTTTTGTTTGCACGCTAGCTTCTACTTGCTTGTCTGACAAAAATATGCAAATTCCTGGTTCAGCCACGGGTCAAACTCTGTTTACCACAGTCACTTGAGTGAGACTCTAGTTTTCTATACACTTACATTCTCACCAACACAAACGAAATGTGTTTCACCGCAGTGTGGAATATTTCAGGGCGACAAATCATAGAGGAATTTGAAGCAGACACTTTTGTCGGTGTTGCCGTAGTTTCCCGAAACTTTTTAGAGAGCCACGTTGACCTGACAGCACCTTTTCAGTAAGACCTATCGATCTCCTCATCATTTATGAAAAAGTTTAAACGTAATTATTGACATAATCAAGTTTTGTTTATTGTTTTGCAAGGCATTATTAGCCATTCAAGACAAAACTGTCCATTTTGTCTTGAATGACACATTCAGTACGTTCCATAAGTTGGTTCCTTCTTACCTGCTATTACTGATACATGTACAACAACATTAAAATAAGTGTTAGACAGGATAATAACCTTCAAGTTGTAATCCACGATTTGGCGACACTCGTGCTTACCATAGTAACAGCAAGAGAGGATTAAGGCTAAATCTACTTTGTAAAAAAAAAAAAAAAATACAACAGAACAGCTACTGTACGGGTGTATCCATTTACAGCACAAACGCAAACTCACAACTGTTAATAAAGAAATCAGGAATAGTTGCAACCACCATCCAATAATATGCTACCTGCAACACAAGGAGTTTTGCTCACAACACAGTGGAGTCGGTTACATTGTTGAGGAACTTGAGGAGTGCAGCCTGTAGCCGCTCCTCGTTGTTCCATCACGTCTTGAAATATTTAGAACCGATCTGTTGAGGGAAAATGTGTAAAATTACTATTATCTTACGTCGTAGACGCATTTTCTGCCAGCTGCTTTTCATCTAAAGCAACAGCAGCAACAGCAACAGCAGCAGGAAATGAGTGGTTTGGATTTGCAAGACTTAACACGGCTCTGACGCAGGTTACAGTAAATGATGAGGCTGCTGTCAGTGAGTAAAATGATGAAAATACTGGATTGCATCCATGCGTCTTTTTTACTGATGTTTAGAGCAATCTGAATCCAGCACAGGACTGGCAAAACTCCACAGCTACCAATAGACACTATTATAAGGGGTAATTATTCATTCATTCATTTTTCATAACCGCTTATCCTTTGCAGGGTCACGGAGGGCTGGAGCCAATCCCAGCTGACATCAGCTGAGAGGCGAATGAGGTAATTACTGAATGTCAATACATCAAATGGCTGCTGACCATTTATCATGTCAAAATAGGGTTTGATTTTCATGAACATCAGAATATTATAAGTTTATATTTACAGATTTATACAACTTATTGATCCCTTGAGGGGATTTTTTTTTTTTTACATATATAGAAATACAACCACACAAACACAAAGCTCATAGATGTGCAAATTTAGAGTGATGGCCAGCCATGTAGCAGCACCCTGGAAGCAGTTCGGTACCTTGCTCAAGGTCACTTTGCCCAGGAGGTGAATTGGTACATCTCCAGCAACCAGTGCACCTTCCTTGCTGGGCTTGAACCGGCCACCCTCCGGTTCCCGAGCCAAATCCCAACGGGACTGAGCCACTGACGCCGACCTAATTAACATTAAATGCATGATGACATCCAATCCAGCGGATTGCATTTAAGTTTGCTTTCAGCTGGTTTGCCATTGCACGTTATTTATCATTTTTCCTCATGAGGATAATATCTTATCATAAAACAAGTACTAAACCTGTAGACTTAAGATGGCCTCTCTTTCTTTGATGGTAGAACCATTAGAGCGCCGGCTCATTCATCTCATTTTGGATGGAGCAGAACTGAAATGTCACTGGAAGTGTAAGGCATGATCCAGCTCAGACACTGCCTCAAATGAGATATTAAAATATTAAAGGGAAGACAAAAAGTTTCTCCCCTGCATGGATGAGAAATGTTAAATGCTCGGGAATTTATTGAAATCTTCACCAGTTTTGTATAATGCATTCAATCCACTAATTATTAAAAGACCATAAGAATTTAACAGCTCCGGGGACACTGCGGGGGCTTCGGCTTCCCGCATAGTGTTTGATCCTCATGGTCGCATCCATCATCAAATCAATGATAACTCAATGTAATCAAGTTATATTGAGCGTGAAATAAAGCACTTAAATATAGGAATGGACGGAAAAATCACTGAGTAATTGTTCTGCATAATACAGTGTTTGACAAAATGAAAGGAAAGTGTAATGTTCATAATCGCCCTCTGGCATGAGGAACAAAAGATAATTAATGGAGGGGAGCTACAGGGAAGCAGTGAAGAGCTGGTCATGACGTTTACTGCGAGGTCAAACTCCAACGTAGCCATTTCACAATTTCTGAGTTTCTGATAAATGCGGGCTGAAAAACACAAATCTATCACGCAAACAAGCTTTTATTTTGAAGGTTTCTGCATTGTTTCGGTGCTCTTGAGTATTCCTTACTTCACCCTGAAGTGTGTCTGAAGTATAACTGAATAATGCTGATTATGATCATTAAATATCGCCACTGAATTATTTTGTTGCCTCTCTCTCAGCAAACCTCAAAGTGGATTCATTTATTTTTGCCTGCGCACAGATTTTTTTTTTTTTTTTTTTTGTATAACCCCTGACTACCTTTCTTTTTTATTCCCAGGCCAGTGTAACAAGGAGAAACTAGCAGAAAAAATGATAAGGACTATTTGTCAGTTATTCCCAGTCCATAGCCATCCCATTACTTTTTTTTTTTTACGAAGGCTTGTGACACCTTTCCTGATGCCCACATCTATCACTTAAGTTTTCTTATGCTCTCCAGCAATAATCAGGTTGCTCGAGCCGTCTATATTTAGTCCATTCAATGTCGCGTAAGGACGCGCGGGGGAGAGATATCTGTAGTGTATGCATTATGTGGAAGGGTTTGTTATAGACGGTGTCTCTTATGTAGCTCCATAAAGACACTCAAGCATGTTGTCTGAACCATCATAATGTACTTCAAATTGCTCTTTCTGTGTCATCTCTCTCTATCAAATGTAATTAAAGCCCCGCTCTCTCTCTCTCTCTCTCTCTCTCTCTCTCTCTCTCTCTCTGTCTCTTTCCGTCTCTCTTGTTTGATGTCAGTTATACTTTGAGCCATTTGCCGCGCCGCCTCTGATTGCTCATTCCTGCCTTCATTATGTATGTTTAATGAACAAATAGATCCACCGACACCATTAACTTCTCATACACCCCCAAATGCAACTCCGCTAATTGAAATGAGGCTCAAATTACTCTATCCGAGGGTGGCAATTTACCCCCAAAGTATTCTCCCTTCTTGCCGCTCGTGGAGTACAATAATACAGTTATCTACTGGCTGTCACACTTAACAGTTGGTCCAGGAAGACAAGTGACACTGAGTACCTCTCTGGAGTCAGATAGAGTGCCTTGGGGAGACTTTCAAGTGTGGGTGTAGTAAAGTGGCTGGCTGATAAATTGTTTGGTGAGATGTGGTCAATATACCTGATGCTGTCATACGTAATGGATCACTGTCGGTGTCTCACATGACGTTTGTTTAAAAAAGAAAAAAGAAAAAAAGAAAAAAGAAGAAGAGAGTCTTTCAAATGCAAAGATAGCGACCACGGAGATTTACTTCTGAAGATGAATAAGACAATAAGCAAAAGGGTTTTTTTGTTTTTTACAGCGTATCAATCCACCTGCGCGACATCCATCCCTTTTGACAATGGCGGCGTGAAATATGAGCGCGCTCCAACAGCGTGTGTGATTGATAATTGCTGTACTGTGGCTGCCTGCCTGCCATCTTCACTGCGGCCTGCCAATTCATCAGGCATCAGAAGCAGATCGGGCCGATGACTAATGTCGGCGTCTGTCTGTGACAAACCTCAGCTATACGCTTTCTGCGGCAGCCAGACAGCCCACTACTACTCTCAAATCTGGCTTATTAGTGAGGTGACAGTCCAACTCTTGAATCTGGCATCAAATAATGATATAAAAGGGGGGAGAAATAGTTTGAAGTGCCTTATCCTCCTGACATTTAGAAAGTAAAAGTAGCCCAAACCAGAGTCTTAAAGTTTCGGCTACTCTGTGTGCTATTAGCATTTTGTTCAGTTACTGTACATGTAGAGCAATTTGAAAACAAGCCTTTCCAAAACTGGCTTCCTAAGTTGGCAGGTGCTGCCAGCACTCTACACACACACACACACACACCATCCCGTGTGTTAATGAGGCAAGGATACGCTCACGCTCGCTGTTCTTTGCTGATTGACTTCCTATTTCCATCTTTCATTCTTAGATAGGGTCGTTATTAAGTAAATGAGTTGCTGCTCCGGTGGGCTTTGCCATCAGATAGCCGTGACTGAAGGTTAATGACAGAGCTGTTCAATGGAGAAATAGGAGCACAGGTAGGGGGGGTGGGGACCTCGCCAAGCGTGACGCCCCACTGCTGTATACACGTGCCCTCTGACCTGATGTCACCCGTCTCATGCTCTGGGGTCCTGACTCCCACGGGGGGCGGGGGGTACGCGATCTGCACGTGCAGGCGGCACCAGATGCTCGATGCTAAACAAGAACAACATCATTAATCAGAGCAGGTAAAGGTGTCCTTAGTTTACTTTTCACTTCTGCTGCGTGCGTGGATTGTTTATTACAGTAATGTAGCAGGCGGGCTGGTTGTCATACAATAAATTAGCTCACAGTCAAGGCTAATGCACCCAAGACGCAGGGGAGAGGGAGGCTGACTTGATGTGCCTAAGGTTGTTTTAAATTGAACATCTTGCATGACTATAATTTACTACACAATCTCGAACACTGTACAGTAGGTGAGTAGCCCAGGATTGTACTTATTATTTCCTTTTATGTTAGCAGCAGTAATATTGTGTAGAGATGCTTGGCTGCCGGCAGTATGATAATCGAGTGATTGTTAAAGTATGTACGCCCTGACCTCAGAGCTGCGGCGTGACATATCTTTAATGCAGCTCAAATGAATTGCTTCCTCTGTCAGATTTCGCGTTACTACAGAGCAAAACTTTCCCCCTTTGTACTAATGTGTTGTTTAACTTCATTTAAGTCCTCTGTGTTGTTAAATCCATTTGCATCTGCTCTATAATTGGGTTTGCCGCTCACTCAGTCTTTTTTTTTTTTTTTTTTTTTTTTTACTTTCCCGTCAAAGCAAACCAACCAGCAGCTAAGGAGTTTAACTCCCCCCCCCCTTTTTTTTTTTGACAAATCCAAAATCCGCACCAAAAAAATCTTTTTGCCGCAGGTTAATTGCCATGTTTGAAAAGTCGACCTCCTTTGCCGGTCTTGAATGAATCCTTTCTTTGTCTCCTGTGTGCCAAACATAAAAAGAGGAAAAATAAATAGCTAGAATCCTTAGGGCTGGCAGTGCCAGCAGACATTGTGCTTGGCTCTGTGCCTGGTTTCAAGAGAAGATTCTTTCATTTGCAGCAGGCTTTCCTTCCTCAACAGGGGGATAGAGGGAGGGGAGGGGGGGATAGAGGTGGATTTTCCCGTATTACACCAGAAAATCACTCTTTTAATTTGGAATCTGTGTATTTTTATGTCGCTTTTGTCTTTGAGTGGAAAAATATGGCAGCTGTTCTCAGATGAGCAGCAGGATATACAGTATATTGAATATGGTTGCTGTAAGCACACATTCAAGTTAACAGCCGAGACTCATATGAGATAGCCACTGTAGAGGATTTACTAGAATGTCCAGGTGGCACACGGATCTATTAAACCTGTAATTCATCTATAAATCTCAACAGTGAAAATGCTGGTGCTCCAGTGCCGACATTAGCTTTTGCACATAATCACTGCAAAACAGGCAACATTTCTGATTTCATCAAACTGCATAAGCCCTGCCTCAGGTAGGTGTGCAAAGAACTTGAAGTAGATAAAGCACTTTCCTGGATGTTGTGTGAAAATGTGGATCAGGGGACTGTCTTTCATACAAAGTCTGATATGATGAACAGGAAAGAGTTTGCGTTAAAATATGAGCCACTATCTAAACATCAGCTGAATGAAGCAGGGTTTGTCTGGTGATGTCTACTTTGTGTTTCCACATAATGGATGAAATGTCATTGTTTGCTTGCATCATATCATCTGACAAGAATTGCTTTGATCGTGGACAATTCTGCAAACTTCCAGAAGACACTCGCACTGACATTTTTTTGGCCACATTAGTGCCGCTGCTCTGTCAGCCGGTCCATAGCATAGACCAGTGTTCAAGTGTTAAGTCAAATATTTGTCTCTCCGAGTACCACCATCATAACAGACTTTAAAATTCAGCAGCGTAGGTCGACTCTGTTCGACTATGGACAGTTTACGCAGGAGGCAGGTTTAGTCCTATTAAGAAAATGAATTATTGTTGACTGTTGAATCCTGAACAGAACCAGTTCAAGAACCAACAAGAGTTTATTTGGTAATAAAGTTAGTTTTAGTCACATTTTAGTTCATAACTAATCATGGATGTATGTGTGCACTACATGAATGAATGTGTCTATGTATCAGGCTGACATTGAAACAAAAAAGTAATGCAAAACTTATTTTAAATAACATTCCAGCGCTGTCTTAGTTTAATTCACTCAAAATGTTGCAATGACTCTAAAAAATTTCGTTTTAAATTAATATTTCATAGATTCCACCAAGTGCCGCTGTGGGAAGGTTGCGTGCCACAAGTGGTGCTTGTTCCACAGTTTGAGAACCAGTGCCACAGACAGTATAAATATGGACATCGCGTTCGTAACCGTAAAGCTCAGAGTGTGGCGGCCCTGGTAACGTGTCTTGTGCTGCCTTCTGGCTAATCTTTAAAAATTGGCAAAGACGTGGATCGTTTGTGGAGCTGCGCTTGGCTAAATGACGCCTGGGCGCTCAAACAAATAATTACTTTTGGTGACCCCCCTAGTGTAGTTTAGCGCTTTTGCTAATTAGCCGTGATTAGCATTAATTTGATTTTGCGTTAGGATAATAAGGATAATAGGACGAAATTAAGATTGTGCACCTGGTATAAATTACACCTTTTAAACCATTGTCATTGTGAGCATGTCACCATGTGGATATTAAGCGTCTCACTGAGCCGTGAGTGTGTCCAATCTTAATTTTCAAATTCTGCTCATGGCATTTACCCAGTAAAAAAAGAAACACACTGCCTGACAGAGAAGTGTAGAAGCATAATGTGTGTGTGTGTGTGTGACTCTTTGCTCTGCAGGTTGAGGAAGGTTGGTGTCTATTGAGCTCTGGTTTATACATGTGAAAGCTCTGGGAACGACACCGTCCAGTTGTGGGTGGTGCTGCTGACACTAATGCACCAGAAACGGCTTCCGTGTGAAAGAGACAGTTGTTCAGATGGAAGAGGTCAAAAAAAAAAAAAAAAGGAGTCCTCTTTTTCTCTTGGCTTACTCTGACACTGAACACAGCCATCAGCCAACATCCATCTCAGCCAGTCAAATGACACGGTTGTGGTTTTTGCTCTGCAGTGGGTGGAGAGAAAACGAGGAAGAATGTTGTCTGTTGGGCCCTGAGAAAAAAAAAATCGACTGCATTGTGTTCAGAGAGTACAGAGACATTGATTGCCAGTCGGAGATGAGCTGCTGTCAGTCAGTCCTCATCTCCATATCCTTGCGAGTGTTGACATTTCCATCATGACGGGAGCTTTTGCTCGTTTCTCGCGCTCAGTTGCTGTTTTAAATCTGCAGATGACTGCTTTTATCTGGCATGCACAGCAGCGTGCCAGCCACGTTGTGAATGACTTGCTCAGTGGTTGATTACAACTGATTAATAGGTATTTAAACAATTTACAATGTGATTAAGTGCGTATTACATGGTACAATCAATATAGCTCTTAATAAACAAAATTTGAGGACTGAATACTTTTTGCAATTTATGAATGACTTTGTCAAATTAATATGGATCCTGGTAATTTAACTCTTAAAAAGTTTGCTTGCAGTCTCCATTTCCTTTCATTTAACCTTTTTAATTTAGTCCATGTACATGTATGTATATATGTTTAATAATAATGAGTATATATTGGTTGTTGACACTGTGGTTGTTTGTTACTGTGAGTGTACTATTGTATGCTGTTTGTGTCTTTAGGGTGTTTTTTCTGCTGACTAACTCCTGCTCCCTGAGTCCCATACGTGCTTGGTGATCTATTTTGTTTTGCATGATCAGTATTATCACTCTGCAGTAAACAATTGATTATATTTGCACATACGCTTGAGCATCATCTCCTGCACTCAGAGAAAATAACATCAGTTTTCGCTTTGGAGATTCAGTCTTTCCCTTTGCGACATGACTGTTGAGTTGCACTGTCCATAAAAAACTGTCCATCATGAGTCTGACAGTGTTATAGGTGTGCAGGAGTGCAGTGCTAAATCGGTGAAATACAATCCTGGGCAAAGGTGGATGTAGCATCACGCATGTTGTTGTATAGCTGCAAGCGCACATCAGTCATTTTTGAAGACACTGACAGACAGCTGATTTTGTCGCTTGGCATGATGCATGAGGACTTGTTGCATGACACTACAGTCAGTCTTTGTAAATTAAAAGACCAGTTTGTGTCATGGCTTTAAGTTTATGGTCTGGCTGTTTTATTTTGGAATTCTTCCCTCTTCTTGTGTCTTTGGCTTTACTTCCTGCCTTACTTGCCCCCCCCCCCCCCATTATCTGTTCAAATGTTCCTGCTCCTAGTATTCTCGTGTTATGGATTTTTGGTTGTGGATTACTTTTGGGATTACTTGGATTGTTGGACCTCAGTGGCCTTTTTGTAATTTTGTGTTTTCCTGCTCGTTCAGAGAGTAATTAAAGGATCCTTTTGTCCCCTCAACATTTTCTTCTATTTGCATTTAGGAGCTCTGTTTTGAACTGAACAACACTAAATGTGTAGGATTTAGCGGCATCCAGCGGTGAGTTTGCAGATTGCAATCAACTGAATATCCCTCGCCTCACCCCCCTTCCAACACAGTATCTAAAGGATAGATCTTCAAATATGCAACAGAGATGTTACAAAAATAAGTCTCATGCCTGAATGTTGGAAATGAGTGCAATGATTACAACTTAAACTTAAAACACTGATTGATTTTTTTTCAGCTTACTCCCCATTTTCTTCCTCTATTACAGACTTATGATTAATAGATGATACACAAGGGATGGCTGTTTCAATTCTATTCACCTTTTTCAGTTAGATTTCGATCGCAGTTAACTGAGATCTTTGCGATCTCAGTTAACTGCCAATCCTTGCCACTCAAACATCTTTCATTGCCCATTTGATTAGTGATCGTTTGTTCATCGCCTTGATAACGTTAATTCGAGAGTGTTCAGCTGAGTTTGCAGTTCAGGAGTGAGCTATCCGAGTGAGGAACGCCCCAGGGTAATGATAATGTCACAAGTTATTGCTCTTTTCTTCTTTCTCTTAACAGCACAACACCAGTGCTTTGTGCCCAGAAGTTCAAACATTTCATCTCCCACTGAGGAAGAGGAGAAAGCAATTAGACACATAAATAAGTGAGAAGTCCAAATCCAAAGGGAGCCAGGCCAGTCCATTTTGTCATTGCACTGAGTTCACAACAAGGTCGATTGTTAAATATGGTCCATCATCCCAAAATAGCAAAAATTGTGGCGAGGAACAAATGTCCAGCAGTTTGTACACACTATATCGTCAGAGCACACATACCACAGCCTGCAAATATCATCTTTAATGATTTATAAGTTCCCATGACAGCACGTTTCTTGCTGTTGGAGTTGACCTATTTATCACGCCCACTGTGGCCAATAAATGATGTCTTGTATTATTAACGCTGTCTCCGAAGGACAATTGTCACCCGCTGTAACCCACCATGGAGTGTTGTTCCAAATGCATAATTTATGCTGTGCAATTAAGTGGGATCAAGCTAACTAGCTTGGCTTTTGCAAATCTCTGTGATATTTGGCTTTGCGTCCTCTGTAGACACTACATTACAGCATCAAATATGATATTCTGGGATGAAACCACACTCGAAAATATCACGCTTTCATCTCAGATCCAGTGTCCATTTTTCCTTTATCTAATTTGAATCTCTAAAGTTGAACTTGCTGGATTTCTTATATCAAAACCAATTTATTTTACAACTTGCAAGAATAATCAATTGAACCTTTCTTTTGTAATTCTTTTCCAGGTATTCAAAGTAAATCAGTTTCAGCACTTACGAGCACCATTAGCCGCATCGACTCAGACCAGTGTGACGGTGTGAGATAGGATTTAATAAGACTTAAGAATAAAGGTGAACTGAAGAGGAAAGTTAAGGTCAGTGCACATTGAAGACAGGTATAGCTTCAACTCGGCCTACTTCTGCTTGACCTGCATTACCGGTGTGTATGTGTCTGTAGGATACAGGGCATGCTCGACTATGAGCCGCAACAAAGCAGAGACAGTAGCCCTTGGGAAACAGATCCGGTATCATGAGGGTCACAGCAGAGCAAGAGGAATTCAGCAACTCTTTATCACCAGGGACGGGAAAGGACAGACTGTGAGGTCACACACTTAAAGCAACATTATGTAACTACTGTACTATAAAATAACAGATTTTAAATCAGGTTTGTGCTTTACTGACGTGCAGTCAGGTGCATGGTGTCTCTGTCCGTATCTGTTCTTGCACGATGTAACCTTGTGCTCCAGGTATGATCACCCACTGCAAGTACGTAATGATTTATGGCGCTAAGTCACACTGATTTTGGTGAAATTGGATCATATTTTTTTGTTCCATTGTTTTCTGTTCTCCCTCTGATGTCCTCCGGCTGCTGCGCCTCAACTTTTGGTGACTTAGAGTTTCCTGATTGACTGGAATGTAACTGCTGTGAACTATAGATGCTGTTAGCTAATGTTAGCTCACTTTGTGAGCTGGGTTGCCTGGAATCTGAAGTGTTCGTGCTTAGATTGCAACCGTAGGCTTTTTGGACCACCGGGATGAGGAGGTTTTCAGGCCCAGGTGTGGGGGAATGCAAATACTGATGCCAGTGTAATGCTTCAAAGTTGGTGTTGACTTGTCTGCTAGCTGCTAACTCTGTGAACAGCTCTTGCAGGGTTACCATGCCATTCTTCCGACAGTCCATTATTCAGCCCAGATAGTCCAAAAAATGTCCCATTTGTCTCCAACACCCGTCGCTCTAAAGGCCCATTGTTCCAAAAAGTACTCTTACAATGTTAGATCAATCATCTTACATATGTAACTCAACTGATGTAACTCTGCCCATTTTAACTCACACCATGATCTTTTCCTAATCAAACTGACAATTTCACAGTACTAACCATGTGTTTATTACTGTTACCATGGCATAATTGTGACCATGAGAACCCCTTGACTTTGTCCTTTCCTGCACGTTGAAATACACAAAGATGTTACGGACAAGAAACTTGAGGGAGAGTGTGTATGTTTAGAAAAAAAAAACTGTTCTTCGGAGAAATGGGCTTATGTTTTCGGGATAATACGCTGTTGGATAAATGGGCTTTCATTCCAATGGGACATTTTTTTTGGATTATTGGTGTTTCAGAATAATAGGTCACCCAAAAAAGTTAATTGGAGACTCACTCCCTTTACTTTGATTTTAACACAATTTTTTTTTTTTTTTTTTTTTTTTTTTAGGAGATTGCAAAACATGTATGGCAATTTCATGGCTGTTTTTCTGTGAAGCCGTATTTAATTAGAAATCGTTTGAGTGTGAACAATATCAACAACAAGC